>CM054060.1:266334361-267732852 GCA_028641055.1 Alopecurus myosuroides
GTCATCGAACCTTAAGTGTGTCACCCTACGGTTCGCGAATAAGATAGACATGATCGAGACTCCTCTCCGATCAATAATCAACAGCGGGATCTGGAGATCCGTGATGACTCCTATATATTCAACGATGACTCTCGTGATCGTATGAACCAACAACGTCGTGAACTATTCCCTTTGTCTCGCGATATTTTACTTGTCCGAGATTCGATCATTGGTATCAACCATACCTTGTTCAATCTCGTTACCGACAAGTACTCTTTTCTCGTTCCCATGATATAACATCCTTGTGATCATATCACGTGCTTGCAAGCGGTTTCGATGTGATATCACCGAGAGGGCCCAGAGTATATCTCTCCGTCATTTGGATGGACAAATCCCACTCTTGATCCATGATCCTCAACTAATACTTTCCGAATACTCAACGACACCTTTATAGTCACCCTGTTACGGTGTGACGTTTGATGCCATCAAAGCACTCTTCCGGTATCAGTGATTGACATGATCTCATGGTCTAAGGAATAAGTTACTTCGTGTGTTTGATATAACAATGTAAACTAAATGACTTGATCGCATTGCTATATTCTCTTTGGGTATATGTTCATCACATCATTCTTCTAATGACATGACCCCGTTATTAACAACATCCAATGTTCATGATCAGGAAACCTTGATCATCTATTAATCAACGAGCTAGTTAAAAGAGAGGCTTTACTAGGAACCATTGTTTGTTTATTAAGCACACATGTATCAACGTTTCCGGTTAATACAATTCTAGCATGAGAAATAAACATTCATCATAAACAAGGAATATGATAATAACCATTTTATTATTGCCTCTCGGGCATATTCCCTTCAGGGCCACAGGGGCCAAAAGGGGGCCTCTCACGCGGCCAAGGAATCTGGCCGCGTGGAGGGTCCTCTTTTGGGCCTCCTTGCCCAATTCTCGTGGATCCTTCGCCCGCAAGTCTTCTCCTTCCAAGAAAATGACCCCCGCAGATTTTCAGGTGATTTCGCGGAAGTTTGCCCCCTGAAACATCAAAAATATAGAAAACGGGGTTTCTGACAGGCAGAGTTAATTCCATAAAAGTTGGAGGACTTTGTAATTTAATCCCAAAATACTATAAAACATTGAATTATACCCTTATATTATGCAATATGTAATAGAAAACCATGTGAAAATATGCAAAATTCATCTATGCATTTTACATGCATCAACATCCCCAAGCTTAACCCATGCTCGTTCTCGAGTATGAAGGTGATAAAACTAAGATGGGTTTTGCATATTGAAACAATCATGGGATATCAAGGAGGATTATTCATGCTACATATAATCAAATGATCAATACTAGAAATGAGTAGCAATAAACAATTCATGTTGTAAGAAATATCAAATATACAAGCAAAGATGCTTCATGAAAGTTCACAAAGTGTATAATGAAATAAAAGCACAATGGACCAAATGCATACACAAAATGAAAAATAAAATCCTATATTGGTCAAAGAATAGCATAATGGAGAATAGAAAATATGGTGGACACTTTGGAGAAAATTGAGTAGAGGTAAAACATGATCAAGTCTTATTTAGCCTCTAAATTATTCAACTAAAATTACTAATTGAAATGTGGTATCCATTGATCTAGGACTCTCATTGCCCCTTTATCACTAGCATCTTAAAATTGTGAATATTGAAGTAATGAGAATGACAAGGTGGTTGAAAGCCTCATGCCCCGTGAGTGTGAAAACCTACTCCATGATTACTCAACTTAAGATTCCTAATAAGCTTTGTACAATCATAATAAGTATTAATGACATCATAGAGAACCGCAAAGAGGTACCTCTTGCCCCATGACATGGAAACAAGCCCATGTTACAATGACAAGATGAACAAACGGAGTAGACTCATCATCCTTTTTATTTTCATTCACTATTATGTATAGCTTCTTATTTTATTATAGGATGTGTTGTAGAGTCACTCAAGCTGTAAGTAAATTTCCACCATGATAAAGCATGGCTTGGGTTAGCGGCCCAATGCATTTCTCTAGTCATATAGATACTTACTCATCAAAACATACTATTCCTCTATTTCATTTCGGCATGGCGGGAGTCCAAAAACAAAAGTACATGATATCAACCAAATGTAAAAAAATTGTGCAATGTTGAAAGCTTTCCGGTGATACACGTTTATAGCTAGCTCCCAACCACACACTTGTCAAACGCAAAACTTGTGGCTCCCATTATTGGGTCATGTTTATTAGATGCAGAAAAAGTAAAGTGTGCCTTCAAAAGTTCGTGAGAGTTCTATCCCAAGTTCAACCCATGACAATTAATAAAGTGAATATCTTAATTTAGAACATAAATAACACAATAACATGGTGAACACACTCGGAATAGCAATGAAGCTAATGGGAAGATATGGTGGACTCACTGGAAATACTTGGCTAAGGAGTATTGGAAACAAGTTTTTACTTGTTGGAATTTTTAAATTTTTGGGCTAGCAAGAGGGAGATAGTTGACCAGCTACTATGCATGCATATGTCCATAGAACTACTCATTTCATGACAAACTAAATAAACCAGCAATTAACATCAAGGACATGAATAAGAGATAGCTCAAGACAACATTATTGCAAATTTCTACACATAAAAAGCCTATAAATCATGCAAACATATGTAACTCTTCAAATCAACCATGGCATCCCTATTCCAAGTCATAATACCATCATCCAATACATTCCAACCCCAAACTCCAGTAGCTCAATCTCATATAACATGATGGTGGTGGTCTTATCAAAACAAAAATAAAAACAAAAACTAGACGCTTCAAGTCTCTACGATAAATGCTTTGCTTAGAAAAACAGAAAGTAGACGTGTGCTAACCAAAAGAGTGTAGCTCCAGTGGGGTGTTCATCACATCCCCAAGATTATGGCTTTCACCGTTCTTGGATGTCTTGAGGCGCAGCTCCTCTATTCACTGTGAAAAACTTCACAAAACATGTTTCTCCCATTCTTTTTCTGTGGGGTGAGATTAGCAAGGACAAACAAATCACATGATTGCTGTGCAAAATTCCAAATCAAATGCTTCAGTAGATAGACAATAAGGTTCATTATGTTGTATGTTCACTCTCTTGCTTGAAAGAATCATGGAAATTCGATTCACAAGCCCAAAGAGTGCATAAAACAAAATAAGGCAGAATCTGTCCAGAAAAGCAGCAGCAGCAAAACAAACGTTTTTCCCTAATCTATACTCGTCAAAAAATTAAGCCAATTTTTGTGCTTACAGAGGACGAAAAGTTTCAGAACAAACTAAAAAATTAGCTCAATCCGACATACCAATAAAAAACGTAAAATCATACGGTGAGAAGAGTCGTGCTGAAACAGAAATTTCATGCACTAGGATATCAACTTATAAGTCCAAATGGGTTTGACTTGACTCTTTATTGAAAACTCCAGAATTAAAACAAAAAAAAACTAATCTCTTGAGACAGCAAGAGGACACTAGGAAAATCCAAACAAAAACAACCGGGTTGCCTCCCGTAAAGCGCTTTCTTTATAGCCATATAGCTAGGCTTTACTTACTTGATAATCAAGAGGGATAAAGCTCATGAGGGAGCTTGTTCTTCAGCGTGCCCCTCTTCTTTGGGAAGTGCTCCATGCTTTTCCTGTGAGGGAACTGAAACTTGACATTCCCTTCCTTGGAGTCTATGATTGCACCTATAGTACGAAGAAAAGGTCTACCCAAAATAATAGGACTAGGGGATTTACCCTCCATATCCATAATAATGAAATCAACGGGTACGAAAGTCATGTGCAATTCAATCATAACATCTTTTACTTGTCCTACAGCATGTTTAGTAGAGTTATCAGCAAGGACAAATTCACTTGAGCACTTTTCTACATTTTCTAGTTCTAGCAATTCATATAATTCTTTAGAGCGTATCGATACACTAGAACCTAGATCTAACATAGCATGGTGAATTTCTTTTCCAATTGAAACTAGCACCTTGGGGATCCATGCATCCCCAAGCTTAGGAGGTATCATGGCCTCATTCTTGTACCTAGCAATTTTTTCTTGCAAGACATGATTAGCAATATAAGATCCAAATCCAGGTTGATTAACATTTATAATGGGATCACTAGCAAATTTTTGTAGAGTAGCAATAAGTTCTTGCAAGCTAATTTTTTCTAAATCAAGCAATGGATCCTTAATTTCAGTAAGCATCATAATTTCCTCTACTTTACTCTCTAATTTAGCTAGCATGCTTGATTCATGAGGACTAATTGCATCTTTGCTAGCAAGATAAGACATATATGGAAGTAAATATTCAGGGTACTTCACTATTTCATTCAAAGTTTCTTCTAAGGTAGTAGGGACATGCTCACTTGTATTCTCAGAAATATTATCAATATTTTCAATAATAGGAGCAGCAATAGTAATAGAATTCATTCCTACACTAGGTTGTGCTTGTGGCTTTCCTGCTGACATGCTTAATAGAGCTGCTTGATTATCAGCTAATTTTGACAATGCTTTATCTAAATTCGAAGATTGAAGTTGCAATCCTTTAATATCACTACTAATGGATGCAATAGACTTATTTAACTCATGTATCATAGCATTGTCACTAGCAACTTGTTCCATAAGCAATTTATTAGATTCAGAAATTTCACTAGAAGGCTTCCACTTATTTTCATTAGCATTAGGATATGGAACAAAAGATTTATTTGGCACATAAGGAGGTTTACTATATGAATTGTAAGAATTACCAAAACCATTGCTACCATAATTCCTAAAAAAATTAACATCCACACTTTCATAATTACTATCAACTAGCTCCGACAAAGGCACATTCTCCATATTTTGTTTATTAATAAAAGCAAGAATAGTGTCCATTTTAGAAGACAAATCATTGGTTTCTTCAATTGAGTTTATTTTCTTAGTGGGATTGGGTGCTCTTTCATTATTCCATTGACTATAATTTTGCAATATGCTTTCTAATATGCTCTTAGTCTCACCTTCAGTTTTACTCATAAAGGCACCTCCAGCAGCAGAATCAAGTATATTTCTAGACATGTAGTTTAGACCATTATAAAAAGAGTGTAGTATGGTCCATTCATTTACTCCATGTGATGGGCATGTTCTAATCATTAATTTAATTCTATCCCATGCCATGGCTACATGTTCATTATCATTTTGCCTAAATGAGAGGATATTATTCCTATTTTGCAAAATTTTAACGGGAGGATAATATTTCTTAATGAAAGCTTCTTTTAAATCATCCCAAGACTTTATACTAGTTGTAGGTAGTGAAAGTAACCATTCTTTAGCCTTTCCTCTAAGTGAAAAAAGAAATAATTTCAGTTTTAAAACACTACTTTCCACATTTTTAAATTTTTGCATGTCACATATTTCCATGAAATCATGAAGATGCATAGAGGCATCCTCCATAGCACTACCACCAAATTGCTCTCTAGTAATTAAATTCAATAAACTAGGACTTACTTCATAGCTTTCAGCTTGTATTTCAGGTGTAGTAATTGGCTTAGCAATGAATTGGTCATTGGGTGTATTTGTGTAGTCACTTAATTTAGTTCTATCACCCATTTTAACAGTTTTTATGTAATTTTTAATTTTTTATGCAAAACAAAACTATAGTAACTAGGAAAATTCGAAATACTAAAATAAACTAGATAACTAAATGTAAAACAAAAATGCAAACTAAAATAAAATATGAAAGACAAAACAAAAACAAGAACAAAAACAAAACAAAAACAAAAACACGACAAGAAACAAAACGATCTACTTGAAAGAAGGTGGAGATAGAAAGGACGGTACTCACGTAGGTGCAACCTCCCCAAGCTTAGGTGTTTGCATACCTTGTTGGTGATGAAAACTTCTTGTGAGCTCCCTTGGACAACTCCTTCACCTATGGCTCCCCGGCAACGGCGCCAGAAAAACGCTTGATGGCTAGGTTGAGACTCCAAGTACCGAGTGTGTAGCTAGTGGCAAGCCTTCTTCCCCACGAGGGTGACTCGAGGGTTTATATCGAACTCTTGGGGAGCTAGTATTTTAGCAGTTGTCTTCCAAGCTTCCTCCAGGATCCTGCAAACAAGTAGAGAATTTTGTGCCCTCAACCTCACCAAGTGGTTGTCAAGCACAAGGTGTGAGACTTCTAAATTGAAAGGCTAACTGAAAGTAAATGTGCAATAATTAAATCTACAACTAAATGCAAATGAGAAAATAAATATGCAATGGATTGTTTTTGTATTTTTGTGATGCAAGTGGTGATGGAGATAATGTAAATTCGAATTGGAGATGCAAGTAAAGTAAAGTGCAAGTAAAGTAACTAGAGTGTTTTCTTATATTCAAAATAGGACCGGGGTTCATGGTTTCACACTTGCATTCTCTCAAATAAAGTAGTTGACGGTGGACATCAAGAATTACATGTGAGATTACAATAACATGTTTAACATTGAGTACTTTCATATGGGCATCACGTCCTAGCATAGAGATCTCTACGGTCATATTGATCCCTCTTATACACCACCAAGATGCGAAATTAATCATAACACCTCGATAATTAAGGAAAAACCAGAGTATAGCTTTAAGCAATGTGACATGAAGTTGAAGTAAGAACTTGCTAGATCTAGTCATGGAGAATGATTAGTGTCACTTCAAATCCCCGGTAACAAGGTACTCCTTTTCATCCCTAGTGAGGTAACTAAGAAAGGTTTAACAAAACCTAAGTGGATCGCTGAACTTCTGTCACTTTCACAGCACTAGCCACCCCCCGTTACTCCAACTAATGCACCCATCACCCCACACACGCTCTCAAGAACTAGATTGATCAAAGCTATCAAATAAGAACGGGGTACATAAGATACATCTAATCAAATAACTCAAGAGAAACAATTGCAATCTCAGATTCAATAACTCATAGAAAAGATCCACCACATAGGAATTACAACGGTGCCCGTAATCATGTGAGGCAGCTCATACGGATCTAATTAGTGAAGCACATAGAGAGAGAGATACAAGTGCTACTTCCACAAACCCATAGCCCTGGGATGGACTACTCCCTCTTCATGGAGATGTCGATGGAGATGACGTTGGAGGGGTAGGAGATCACACCGGCAGCGCCCCGCCGGAGTTTTCCCCCTCCAATCTGGAACTTCTGGTCTCTATTTCGGTGTTTTGGTGTTTCGGCGGCGCTCTCCTCCATAAGGGTACGGGGGACCCTTTTTATAGTCGGTTTTAGGTCAAGACGGGGTCGGTAAGTCGAAGATGGAAGGAATTGGGGACACAGGGGCCAAAAGGGGGCCTCTCACGCGGCCAAGGAATCTGGCCGCGTGGAGGGTCTTATTTTGGGCCTCCTTGCCCAATTCTCATGGATCCTTCGCCCGCAACTCTTATCCTTCCAAGAAAATGACCCCCGCAGATTTTCAGGTGATTTCGCGGAAGTTTGCCCCCTGAAACGTCAAAAATATAGAAAACGGGGTTTCTGACAGGCAGGGTTAATTCCATAAAAGTTGGGGGACTTTGTAATTTAACCCCAAAATACTATAAAACATTGAATTATACCCTTATATGATGCAATATGTAATAGAAAACCATGTGAAAATATGCAAAATTCATCTATGCATTTTACATGCATCACTGGCCTCCAGTTCTTTCTGAACCCTCATAAGGTCCTTATGAAGGTCCAGATTCTCCCGGTGAAGGTTCTCGGCGTTGCCGGCATCTTCAGCAATTTGCTTGGCTTTCGCCAATGCAGCTGAAAATCAAGTAAAAATACCGAGTTAGAAAAACTCGGAAAAATACTTAGAAAAAAGGCATAAAAATGAAACCACGGAGAAATAAAATACCTGTTGTTTCCTCGAGCTGATGCTGAGATGATGCCAGCTCCGCTTCCTTAATGTCAAGAATAGAAAGAAGGCTTCTAACCTCCTTATTCTTGACGGTAAGTTTGCCAAAAACTTCCAGGTTTATACTTTCAGCGGTTTGCAGAAACACGGAAATGAAACAAAATGCTTAAGTTAGCAGCAAGCATAATAAGGATGAAAGCATTAAGTTAAAAGCATGCATTTGACTAATTGCTTGGGGGCTAGAGATATTACCTTGCTCATCCGCTTCAAACCTAACAAGTTATCGTTGAATTCTTTTACATATTCAGATAAAAGAATTCCAACATGGTGCAGGCCGTCTTGGATGACCTGACGAGGTGAAAACACGAAGTTATTTCGGACAATTAGTCTGCTTTGTGGCTAAGGACGGATCAAGGGAGAAGGAGCAAAGAACTTCTTAGCTGTCGGACGAATGTATCCAAGATCGTCAAAAGGTTCTTCCTTTACCTTGAAATCTTCGTCAAAAGTAGGGATGGGCTCTTCTTTTTCAGATGTCCGAGAAGGACCGCCCATCTCCGGCTCCGCCCTTTCCCTCGCATCCACGTTGGATGCAATAGGCTGGCTGGTTGGCCGGAATTGTTCCTCCGGTTTCGTGGTCTTATCCTCCGCACCAAGAGTTACTGGAGTGGGAGGAGGTGCATTTGGAGACGGCATTCCCTTGTCAACGGTAGCTTTATGCTTTTTTCAGTTTCTTTGTTTTCAAAGAAACTGGTGCAAGACTGAAAAAAGGAAAGGATGAAGGAAAAATCCGAGAAGTAAATACCTCGAGGAACCAAAATGGAATGGGAGAGTGAAAACCCCAGGAAAATATATGGATGTGGCGATGGGAATTCCGTCTAGATCTATCACTTCTTCCGTGATCACTTGCCTCTTGCGCTTCGGACCGCCATAAAAATTGGCGTGCAATTCGTCAAGTTCGGCGTCGGACGCAAGATATGTTTCTGCAAGTGCATCGAACTACGAAAATGGCAAAATATCCGACTAAGTTAGAAAAATCCGGAAAAGATATAAACCCGAGAAAATACCAAATCAGGGAAAAGTAAAGTACCTTAGGGACCGGGTTTTCCTCGTGGTACATCCCCAAACTCTCCTCATACTGGTCGCGAGTAGCAACCAATTGGTTGACTCGCTTCTTGAAATCCTTTTTTGTAAAGGCTTTGTCCGTCCCCCTCATTTTATCTTCCGGACCTTCGTATTCACAAAGAAGCCGGGAGCGGAAGGCAAGAGGTTGAATACGACGACCGAACCAACACAAAATTGTGTCTGTTCTGGTCAGAGGAGATTGTGAGGGGGTAAGTTTGGCGATGCGCCGTTTGATTTTCAACAAATCACCCGGCAAGGTCTGCACTGCTTCGACCGCCCAACTGTCTTGTGGAACGGCGACGGAATTGATGAATGGAGGAACCCCGTTGTCTTTCCCGGGGAACGGGACGTCGTGATGATTAAAGATAGAACCCGTCCAAAACTTGACGGATTCTGATGTTTTTATCTTTGGATACCAATCTTCCCTAAATCTCCGAAGAGTGAAAGAAATGGTCCCGCAGATGGGAAGAACGCCCTCTGTAGGGTTCCACTTTACTCCGAAGCAATATTGCCAAAAGTCTAATCTAGGTGCTATTCCTAAATACCCGTCGAAAAGGGCTTGGAAGCCAGCTAGGTATAGAATGGAGTTTGGTGGAAGATTGTGGGGCTGAACACCATAATGGTTAAGAATTTCAAGGAAAAAAGGCGGACGGCGGAAAACCCATACCTCTGGCAATATGGGAGGTAAGAAGAACGCGTTCCCCGTCTTTGGGCAACGGCTCGGATTCATCTTCCGGGCTCCGCCATTTTCCCTTCAGCAATAGCCCCTCCTTCTCCATTGTCGGAAGAAGGGAGGGAGGAATGCTGCTCTGGCTCCAGTTGCCGGCATTTTCCCCTTCGTCTTCCGCCCCGGCGGCGGCGGACGCAGCGGCTGACGCAGCCGCAAGCTCTTCTCCGTCGAGAAGTATTTTTTCCTCCGCCGTCTTGGGCACGAACGGCGGAGACGGCGCGGAGGAGGGTGCGTCCAGATTCGTGGCGGCTAGAGGTGGATCCTCGCTAGCTTGGCCGCCGGTAGTTTTCTCCCGCTCGTTGCTGGTGACACGAAGAGGCGAATCCACCGTGGGATCCAGGGTGTTGATGATGTCATCTGTCTCTGCCGCGGTGGAGCGAGACGGGGAAGCGTTCGGGGATGCCATTCTTGGGCGGCGCGATGGAGGATCCGTGCACTCCGGCGAGGTTGCGAATGGCGATGTGCGAGCGCGCGTTTAGGTCTTGCTCTGCTCACAGTGCTTGGGCGCTGAGTGCATGAGGCGATGAGAACTGGGAAGCGGAAGGTTTGCCGGAGGGGATGGAGACGGCTATTTATAGCCGGAATTCCGTCGCGATACGTGCTAACGGCTCTTTTGACCGTTGGATGATCAACGCGTTTCACTCCCCGGAAATTCCGGGAAATGAAACGACGGGTGATTATCATTATCTCCACGTTTCCCGCGAGAATCCGTCAGAGATACGTTTCAGGGTTTCCCGCTCGAAACCCAAGCGTCCCTAACGTCAGCAGGATTAAAGCGCTGCCGTAGGAAGTTCCTTCTCCACAAAGATTCATGGAAGAAAAGCCGGACTTTCCGAAATCCGAGTTTTGCGTTATGGCATTGCTTAAAGAAAAAGAAGAATCAAGACAAAGCCAAAATTTCTCGGAAAGAATGCGCGTTTCACGAAAGACGGCGAATCGAAGTCTTAATCCTTCTTGGGGGCTACTGTCGGATATATACCAAACAGGGGTATATCAGATGGTAGTCTAAAGTGCCGGATTAACAGGGTGGTCCGAATGGTAATGGGCTACGGTCCATTAGGCGGCTAGTAAGCTGATGCACAGAAGCCGGATTCTAGAAGAACCCGGAGCACGGCCCACGTGATCCGGCTTGGAGTAGAAGGCGGTTTCCTTACTTTCCAAGATAGCACATACCGTAGTCTTCTAGGTTTTCTTCTCTGTAAGCCCTAACCCGGCTATTATATAAAGCCGCACGGGAGATAACATAGATAGACTTGAAGCTAAAGGCTAACTCGCCGAGAGGTGGATCCTTGACGAGTAGCTAACCTAACCTCACATTGTACTTTGCTTTAGTCCCGAATAGTGAGATTGCAGGAGTAGGAAGGCCGCATTGCTGCGTCGTATCGAACCTGGGTAAAACCCTGTGTCATTGTTCATCATACGATCACGTCCCCCCACTTATCTATCGGTAGTCTCATGGCACCCCCGTCTGTGAAATCTACTACGATCTCTCGACAATGGCACTCGGGCCCAAGTGACAAGCATTAAGCATAACAAGTTGCAACAATGATATATAGCACTAACAATGGATAGTAGGCACTATGCCCTAACAATCTGGCACTATTACATGAACGATCTCATCCAATCCCTTCCATCCCTCTCAGCCTACAGCAGGGATTACTCACACATGGATGAGGGAATCATGGATGGTTGATGGAGAGGCGGTGGCAATGACGATGGTGATGATCTCCTTCAAATCCCCGTCCCATCAGGGTGCCAGAACAGGAACTTCTGATCCCCGAATTGGGTTTCGAGGTGGCGGCGGTGCTCTGGTGTTTTTCTCTCGAATATGACGAACCCCTCGGTTTTTAGGTCACGTGGGTTATTTAGTAGAAAGGGGAGCCCAAGGAGGTGGCTGAGGTGGCCACACCACTTGGTGGCGTGGCCAAGGGGGACCACGCCACCCTATGGTGTGGCCCCCTCTGATACGTCTCAAACTTATCTATAATTTCTGATGTTCCATGTTGTTTTCATGTCATGCTACATGTTTCCTTTACACTTTATGTCATTTTTATGGATCTCCTAGGACTAACTTATTGACAAGACGCCACAGAGCCAGTTCTTATTTTCTGTTGTTTTTTGTTTCAGAAAAGTTGTTCTAGAAATATTCTCGGAATTGGATGAAAACAAATCCCAGGGTCTTAGAAATCTATCACGTACACGGAGTCCGGAGGGGACCCGGAGGGGGGCCTTAGAGGCCCCACACCGACGTTGCCCTCTCTCCTATTTAAGCTCCTCCACGGGTTAAACCTAAAGACCCGAGCCTTTTTCCACCAAAAGTTCCGTAGCCGCTGTCATCGTCAACACTTGTTCGGGAGGGTTCTGAAGCTCTCCCCGGCACCCTGCCGGGAGGATGAATCATCACCGGAGGGCTCTTCATCACCATGCGTGCCTCCGGAATGATGAGTGAGTAGTTCATCCTTGGACTATGGGTCCATAGCAGTAGCTAGATGGTCGTTCTCTGCTCTTTATGCCTCATGTTTAGATCTTGTGAGCTGCCTAACATGGTCAAGATCATCTTATTGTAACGTACATGTTTTGTTTGCTAGGATCCGATGAATATTGAATGCTATGTCCAATGATTATCAATCTATCATGTTTATGTTATTTATGATCTTGCATGCTCTCCGTTACTAGTAGATGCTATGGCCAAGTTGATACTTTTAACTACAAGAGGGGGTATTTATGCTCGATAGTGGGTTCATTCCTCCCTTTCACTCATGATCGAGTGACAAAAATGTAACAGGTGGGGGATGTGCTATTGCCATTAGGGAGAAAACAACAATGTTTACATTGTTTAGATTACACACTTTGCTTAATGAAATTATCTGTTGCTTGAAAGTTAATACCCGTGGTTTGATTGGATGACGCTCCGAGGGTGGATTATTAGTCATAGATGCAGTTGGATAACGGTCTATGAATTATGTTGTAATGCCCGCATGTATCACATAGTAATCATCATGTCATGCATATGCACTACGGGTGCAGCCTTTATATCTGTCAATTGCCCAGCTGTAATTTGTTTACCCACCATGTTATCTATCTGTTTTGGAGAGACACCATTAGTGAACTGTGGACCCCGGTCCATTTCTTTACCTTGATAATAGAACCACTACAACCAGTGTTTTCCTACTGCAATTACTAGTTTCCTCTCATTCATTGCCATCACCGTTCTCTTTCTTTACTGCAAACAAGTACTATTTCCCACACTATACGTCTAATCCTTTGTTTTTATTAAAACCGGTGAGATTGACAACCTCACTGCTTCGTTGGGGCAAAGTAATTTGATTGTGTTGTGTAGATTCCACATTGCTGCTGAACAGGTAGTACGCCCTGCCAACCTCAGATGTCTTCAACCGTCAGAAGTGAATTGTTTCTCCTACTGGTCGATTTAACCTTGGTTTATTTCTTTTGTAAACTTGTTGTTGTGCTCTTCATACCTTCCTCTTGGGGTTTCCCAACAAGTGCAATTCCTGCACCGTCAATCATTTTTCTGGCGCCATTGCTAGGGAGGAAGAGGAGTTTTGCAAGGGGAGTGTCTCACCTCCAATCTTTTTTTTTACTTTGTTATTATCTTGCTTTTTTACTTGCTTTATCATGTTTGCTATCAATGATTGATTTCCTTGAAACTAGATCTTATTGCCAAGGTGGGTTCACGGAAGAAAAAAATATTATAAGGAATACCGCTTGTCACAAAAAGGGATACACTTATGGGTACAAATTAATAAATTGAATAACTATGCTAAAAACGTGTGTTGTACTTACAACGTTACTTATTTCTTTGATAAATCTTGTTGCTGTAGGAGGTATACACACCTCCCTTTTCAATGTGAGTGTAATGATAGTGTTACCATCTCTTCTTATGTTAAGGGAAATTATGACTTTTATGACGTGGAAAAAACTGAAGAATTTATTGCTTGGAAAGGTGCATTGGAAATTGCTTATTTGTTTAAAAATATTGATAATGCACCTTATAAATATGAGACTTATTATATACTTGAATTTTTCTTTGATAATTACAAGGAAGAAAATGGCTATATTCTTAAATATCGTTATAAATTCTCTCAACCTAAGGAAGTAACTAATGCCTTGCAGAAGCCTATGGAAGAAGATATTGTTGAATCTGGAAGCTCATTGGATAAAAAAGAGGACGAGAGTGATGATCAAGAGGAGGAAGAATGGAACCCAATTCTAACTCCCAATGAGAGTAACTCTTATGATAATCCTCTATTTATTCCAATTATTGATATGCATGATAATGAGGAAGTTTGTTTAGAAGATCTATATGATAATGATCTAGATGATGGTCCTATGTTACTTGATATTATAAATTATAATGCTATTAAAAATAGGATTGATATAATGTGTCCCATACCTTTTAAGAGTGACCAATCATCTTGTTTTGCTATTTCTAAAAGTGAGAAAGAAGAGGTCTTTATTTTTAATTTTGATCCCACTATTTTTGAGCTTGATATGAATTGTGTGCTTCTAAACCATGAGAAACATGCCTTATGTAATAATTATGTTGTTGAATTTGTTCTTGATGCTACTGAAAATTATTACGAGAGTGGAAAATATGGTTGTAGGAATTTTCATGTTACTAAAACACCTCTCTTTTTGTTGAAAGTTTTGAAATTGCTCTTGTTCTACCTTCCCATGATTTCTAGTTTGAGTTTCTTTAATTTATTTATTGACAAGATTCCTATGAATAGGAAGTGAATTAGACTTAATTTTTTTCGTAATTTCTTCTTGATGCTCTGTTTTGCTTAATACATAGTTCTTATGTGAGCATCTTCTTGCTTTCTGGGCCTAGCAAAAAGGCGTTAAAGAAAAGCACTTCTTGGGAGATAACCCATGTTTTCATTTTTGCATTGTTTTCTCTGTTTTCTTTGAGTCAATGTGTTGTATACTTATGTAGCAAATCCTTTGTATCTTTATTTTCATGTATTAGTTGGGCCAAGTAAAGTTTCTAGAGAAAGTTGGTGTTAATCTTGGATTTTTGCGCAGGAAACAGATTTTTGCTGTCCACCGTATAAAATCGTATGATTCATAGAAAAATCAAAATGACCTGCAAATTTTTGCGCTTATTCCTCAGCTAATTCCAATTTTTTTTGTACTTTATGTTTTTCGATTTGAGCAAATTAAGTGCCCCGAAAAAATTCGTATTTAAAGACTGTTCTGGTTTTGACAGATTCTGCCTTTTTACTTGCATTCTTTCTTTTACAATGTTGAGTGGATTCCTTTGCTTCACAAAACATCAGCAGCTGTAACTAATGTTTAAAAGTATTAATAAATCTTGTGTCCATGTAGAA
Source organism: Alopecurus myosuroides (assembly GCA_028641055.1). Classification (NCBI taxonomy): domain Eukaryota; kingdom Viridiplantae; phylum Streptophyta; class Magnoliopsida; order Poales; family Poaceae; genus Alopecurus; species Alopecurus myosuroides. The sequence goes on from CM054060.1 coordinate 266,349,421, forward strand.
CATGTGAATTTTTAATTGTGCACTAACCCTCTGATACGTCTCCAACGTATCTATAATTCTGATGTTCCATGTTGATATTAGGCCAATTGCTACATGTTTTCTCCCTTCTTCATAGGATTTTTACACGTTTTCCGGAACTAACCTATTAAAAAGATGCCAACTGCCAGTTCCATGTTTTCTTCTGTTTTTTATTTCAGAAAAGTTGTTCTGGAAATATTCTCCGAATTGGACCCCACGAATTCCGAAGTTCCTATTTTCCCCGGAAGCATCCAGAAGTCCGAAGAGGAGTCGAAGACGGGCACCAGAGGGGCCTCACCATAGCGAGGCGCGGGCCCCCCTTGGCTGCGCCTGGGGGTGGTGAGGCCACCCTGGTGGCCCACCGACGTCGCCCTTTCTCCTATTTATTCCCCAACGAAGGAAAACCCTAGGGACCTGATCAAAAATCCCCGAAAAGTTTCGCAGCCGCCGCCGTCGTCAACCCTAGATCACGGGGGTTCTGAAGCTGTCTCCCAGCACCCTGCCGGAGAGTAGATCATAACCGGAGGCCTCTTCATCACCATGCATACCTCCGGAGTGATGCGTGAGTAGTTCATCCTTGGACTACGGGTCCATAACAGTAGCTAGATGGTTGTCTTCTCCTCCTATGCCTTAATGTATAGATCTACTGAGCTGCCTAACATGATCGAGATTGTTCTTATGTAATTCTATGTGCTGTGTTTGCTGGGATCCGATGAATATTGAACTTATGCCAAGTTGAATATAGTCTTTATTGCATTTGTTATTTGTGATCTTGCATGCTTTCCATTGCTAGTGGTTGCTCTGGCCAAGTAGTTGCTACTGACTCCAAGAGGGAGTATTTATGCTCGATAGTTGGGTTCATGCCTCCTTTTCGCCTGTGCTCGAGTGACAGAAACATGACGGAGGAGGATGTGTTGTTGCCACTAGGGAGAAAACAGCGGTGTGAGTGCCCGCGTGCACAATCATTGCTTACATTACACACATTGCTTAATGTGATTATCTGTTTCTTGCAACTTAATACCTAAGGGGGTTCGGATGATAACCTGAGGGTGGATTCTTAGTCATAGATGCAGTTGGATTACGATCTATGTATATTGTTATAATGCCCGCACTAAATATCATAGTAGTCATCATGTCATGAATGTGCACTACGGTGCAACCTCTATTTGTCAACTGCCCAGCTGTAATTTGTTCATCCAACATGCTATTTTTTATGGAGAGACACGACTAGTGAACCTATGAACCCCGGTCCATTTTTCCTACACTGTTAAACAAACCACTACAATTCCCTGCTTTTTTACTTACTGCAAGCATACACCATTTTCCACACTATACGTCTAATCTTTGTTTTCAGCAAGACCGGTGACATTGACAACCTCACTGTACCATTGGGACAAAGTATTTTGGTTGTGATGTGTGCAGGTTCCGCGTTGTTGCTGACACCGGTGAGGCGCCATCACCACCGTTAGTGGCATCAACCTTCCAAAGATCCCCTTTCTCCTACTGGATTGATAACCTTGATTCTTAACTGAGGGAAATTCTTACTGTTGTACTCATCAGACCCTCCTCTTGGGGTTCCCAACATGCCATCACAAGCATCAAGAATTTCTGGCGCCGTTGTCGGGGAGTTAAAATTCATCATCATCAAGAAGTCTCCCCGTCAAGGCGAGATCAAGGCGTAGCAAAATATTTCTGGCACCGTTGTCGGGGAGAAAGAAGTCTTCTGGCGAGGGGAGTCTCTCACTCTCAACCTCTTTATTTTGTTTATTGTGTTGTTTCTATTTTTTTGTCTTGTTTTGCTTCTCTAAATCAAAAACACAAAAAAATTAGTTTACTTTATAGCTGTTATTTATTTGCTTTGCTTTTGTTTTTCTAAAATGAGTTCCTCTGAGAATACTAAGTTGTGTGACTTCACTAGCACAAACAACAATGATTTTATTTGCACACCTATTTCTCCACCTGCTCCAACTGCTGCTTTCTATGAAATTAAACCTGCTTTATTAAATCTTGTTATGAAAGAGCAATTTTATGGTGTTAGTAATGATGATGCTCCTGCTCACCTTAATAATTTTGTTGAACTATGTGAGATACAAAAATATAAAGATGTGGATGGAGATATTATTAAACTGAAATTATTCCCTTTCTCTTTGAGAGGAAGAGCTAAAGAATGGTTGCTATCTTTGCCTAGAAATAGTATTGATTCATGGACTTAAGTGTAAAGATGCTTTCATTGGAAAATATTATCCTCCTGCTAAGATTGTATCCCTGAGAAGTGATATAATGAATCTTAAACAATTTGATAATGAACATGTTGCTAAATCTTGGGAAAGAATGAAAACTATGGTGAAGAATTGTCCCACTCATGGACTGACTACTTGGATGATTATACAAACCTTTTATGCAGGACTGAATTTCTCCTCAAGAAACCTATTGGATTCACTTGCTGGAGGTACCTTTATGTCCATCACTTATTGAAATGCAACAAAGCTTCTTGATGATATGATGATAAATTATTTAGAGTGGCACACTGAGAGAGCTCCACAAGGTAAGAAGGTAAATTCTGTTGAGGAAACCTCCTCTTTGAGTGAAAGGCTTGATGCTATTATGTCTATGTTTGTTAATGGTAAAGCTCAAGTTGATCCAAATAATGTTCCTTTAGCCTCTTTGGTTGCTCAATAAGAGCATGTTGATGTGAAATTTATTAGAAATAATAATTTTAACAACAATGCTTATAGAAATAATTTTGGTGGAAACAATTATAAGCCCTATCCTCCTAATAATGGTTATGGTAATTCTTATGGCAATTCCTACAATAATAATAAAATCTCTACCTCTGATCTTGAAAACATGCTTAGAGAATTTATTAGCACACAAACTGCTTTTAATAAATCTGTTGAGGAAAAGCTTGGTAAAATAGATGTTCTTGCCTATAAACTAGATAGCCTAGCTATTGATGTTGATATTATAAAACTGAAGGTTTCGCCACATGATGTTAAAGAAAGTAAAACTTTGAATGCCATCCAATTTCGAATTGATAATAATGTTAGGTCGATGGCTGAATTACGTGCTAGGTGGGAAAGAGAAGATGAATTGGCTAGAAAAAATAATATTGCTAGAGTTTGCACTATCACCACCACTAGTAAAACAGAAGCTCCAAGTACTAGTAAACCTCCTGCTTTCAATGGTAAGGTAGTTGGTGTTAACAAAGTCTCCACCCCTTCGGTGAAACGTGCTAAATTGCCTCAAATTGCTGAAATTGCTTCTGATAAAAGTGCTCAAATTTTTAGAGATGTGGGAGATAATGGTCCCATTACTTTTGATGATAATAATTTTGATTTTTATGATCGCAATATTTCTGAAGTTATTATGTTCCTACAAAATCTTGCTAGAATTCCCAATGCTAGTGCCATGAATATGGCCTTTACTAAACATATTACCAATGCTCTAACGAAAGTTAGAGAAGAAAAGCTGAAACTTGAAACATCTATCCCTAGGAAATTAGATGATGGTTGGGAGCCCATCATTAAGATAACATTAAAGGATTTTCATTGCAATGCTTTGTGTGATCTTGGTGCTAGTATCTCTGTTATGCCTCAAAAGCTTTATGATATGCTTGATCTACCACCGTTGGAACACTGTTATTTGGATGTTCATCTTGCTGATAATGCTAAGAAGAAACCTTTTGCTAGAATTGATGATGTTCCCATTATGATTAACAATAACCTTGTCCCTGTTGATTTGGTTGTTATGAATATTGAATGCAATGCTTCTTGTCCTATTGTTTTGGGAAAACCTTTTTTTAGAACTGTTGGTGCTGTTATTGATATGAAAGAGGGGAGTTTTAGATATAATTCCCACTCAAGAACGGTATGGAACACTTTCCTAGAAATAGAATGAAGCTACCTTTTGACTCTATTATTATAGCAAGTTATGATGTTGATGCTTCCTCACTTGAAAATACTTGAGTTGCTTTCTATGCCTAGCTGAAAGGCGTTAAAGAAAATCGCTACCGGGAGACAACCTGTTTTATTTCTCCCTTTTCAACCCGTTTTACGTTTTCCTTTCTGTGTGCTTTGCACCTGGGTGTTTTATATTTACTTATCAACCCTGCTGTATCTTTTCTTTTGTGTCTTTGTTGAGCCAAGTAAATCCTCTAGTGGGAAATTGAGACTATATTACGGATTTCTGCACAGGAAATAGATTTCTGTTGTCCACTGTTAAATTCGTATAAAATCATAGAAAATTCAAAATGTCCTGAGTTTTTTTGTGTGTAATCCTAGGATATATACTCAACTTTTCTTAGTTGAACATTTTTTTATTTGACCAACAGAAGATTTTCTAAAAAAATCATCTTTACCTGCTGTCCTGTTTTGACAGATTTGTGCCAATAATTGCATTTGCATCTTAATCTCTTTATTTTGGTGTTCTTTTGAGAAAAAATGTTTTAAAAGAAGTTGTGACAGTAGATAATGTGTTTATAAGTGTGAGTATTGTGTTGAAACTGAACCATGTGAATTTATTTTTGGATTCCACTAACGTTGCTAATGAAGATTGTGAGAAGTTTGGTGTGAAGGAAGTTTTCAAGGGTCAAGAGAAGTGGATGATATGACGTGATTAAGAAGAGTGAAGAGCCTAATCTTGGGTATGCCCCGGTGGTACATCCCAGCAAATTTCAAGAAGACTCAAGCGTCTAACCTTGGGGATTCCCAAGGCATCGCCTTCTTCATCGACAAATTATTAGGTCACTTCTAGTGAAACTATATTTCTATTCGCTCACATCTTATGTGCTTTACTTGGAGCGTCATTTTTTCAGTTTATTTTTATTTTTTCAATAAGCTTGGTTGTACCACAGCATTATTTTATTGGAGAGTGACACACTCCGCTTTTTCATGAGAATACTTTGTATTCTTAATCTTTGTATGTCCGCTCCATTTATTTAGCTCCTGTTTTGCATTCATCTCTTATTCAGAGCTGTTAGTACTCTCTATTTTTCATTTCTATATGCTTAGAGAGAGTTTTTGTTGTCATATATATGTTCTTGGTTGAGAATAGGAATGCTTATGTGATAGTTGGTATAGTGGAAAAATTCGCATGGTCTTGTAGATCACTAAACTGCTTCACTTGAATCACTTCTGTTGTTTTGAGATATTAATTTGCTTAATAGATAAACGGGAAGGACTAGTAAGTAGAAAATTTTAATGGTTGGTCTAAGAAACTTGAAAATGTTCCACACTTAAAATTACCAGCTGATAGAAACAATGGTATATGATTGCTACGAGTGATACATGTCTGATCGGCCTTTTGTTATACGCTACGGTCGGGGTAGCTAATAGTGACTTGTCACTGCCACGGACCCTCTTGGAGTGATTTGCATTGTGCCTTGTAAAGATAATTTGCTTGCTGCAACCTTTTAACTCGTGAGTCTATGTTGCGGTTCCTGGCACTTCCACCGTCCATATTTGCTAGCCTCTTTGGTACTATGCATTGCCCTTTCTCACATTGAGAGTTGGTGCAAACTTCGCCAGTGCATCCAAATCCGTGGGAGGATTTTATTCTCCTACACATAAGCCCATATATTCTTCCTCAAAACAGCCACCATACCTACTATCATGGCATTTCCATAGCCATTCCGAGATTTATTGCTGCAGAACATCCACCTCCATTATGTTACTTGATGATGAGCTTCATGGTTATTTATGCATACTGCTACACTGGCAGGAGCATGCAGTTGGATACATCAGAGATATTCCATTATGAGTTATGAGTACTAAAAGTGTGATGTTTCATTATAATATAGGATGGTGCCCCTACCGGTGAGGATATATAAAATAGGAAAAAAGGGCCAAAGAGAGAGGGGGCGCATCACTATCCTTTATACCAAACTTGTGCTTCATGTTTAGCACCAATGCTTCAGTTTGGAGAAAGTTCTCATATTATCATTCATTCATAACTATGTGTGGAACTTTACATTATAGAACTTGGCTTGTAAATTCCAATGATGAGCCTCCTCAAATGAGCTCTAGGTCTTCGTGAGCAAGCAAGTTGGATGCACCCCCACTAGTTCCATTGGAGAGTTTTCGTACACTTATAGCTCTATGTGCATCCGTTGTGTGGCAATCCCTACTCCTTGCATAGTTTCGGTTGTAAGACGTTCTCTTGTCTAGTGACCACTTTTAGCTTTGTGAGCCTTTCTTCCATTGACCTTCCAAACCCCCCATAATGTTCTCTTTGCCATAACATCCCCGTACCAGGGACCAACACAGAACACTTGCTTGCTTTTAGTGCGCAAATAGTTTAAGATTCAAGCATTGCATCGTGTGCAGAGCTTGACTTGATCCTAACAGGAGTTGTGAAGATCATTTGACGTTCATGATATAGTTGTTCTTGAAAGCTTAAATCATCTCTAATAAACTTTGCACGGTTGATAGTCTTTTAGTATTGATTCAATTAAAGATTTACTTCTTTCTTCTTCGTTTATGCATTACTTGTTGATATCAAATATATATAACATCTTTAGTTCATTTGATCCTAGTTTACATGCTCTGCTTTACATATTATGATCAAGATTGTGTGATAGCATGTCACCTCAGAAATTATTTTGTTTTATCGTTTCCCTACTCGAGGACGAGTAGGAACTAAGCTTGGGGATGCTTGATACGTCTCCAACGTATCTATAATTTCTGATGTTCCATGTTGATATTATGCCAATTGATACATGTTTTATCCCTTCTTTATAGCATTTTTACACGTTTTCCGGGACTAACCTAATAACAAGATGCCAAGTGTCAGTTCTGATGGAGGGATGATAACCCGGTATGCTAACACCAGGGTGTAATTCGGCCCAAAGGACGCTGCACAAGACCCGGCTTAGGGAAAAGGAGCTTCTAGAAGGCCCAGGAGTGTAGGCCTCGTAACCCGGATTGTGGGTTCCGATAAGGAAGTTTAGGGTTTGTAAGTAGTGTCCGGGTAGGACTCCGAACATGCCTTGGATAGTAAGCCAGGGGATCCGGGTGCTATATAAACCGGTCCCTAGGGTTAGATCAGACAAGCTTACGAGATAGAGATTGCGAGATATCGAGTATCCATTGTAACACGAGTGTTGAGATAGTATATTCAGATCGGAGACTCGGCGACTTGATTGCCGGCTGCCAGATCGCATATCATCATGGTTTCCCTTGAGCTAAACCCTCTCCCAAACACCAGAGTCGATTTGCCCCAAGACAAGTTACCCCCGGTAACGTCTGCCGTGATTATCCCATGACAGTTGGCGCCCACTGTGGGGCCTACGTCCAAGGGTGTTTACATCACGGGAGAAGCTCGGGAGAACATGAGGAACCTCGTCATCGGCGAGATCTACACCAACCCTGAAGGAGAGAAGATGGTAGACGATTTTGGCTGGGGGCCAGAGTCGGATCTGCTCGAATCCGGATCTGTCTTCACAATCGGCCGGGTCAACGTCTTCGTCGGCATGGTACGTGCGTTCGGTTGAATCCCTGACGATTTTGGACTTGATTCTGTGTCAGGAGAAGCCACCCACGTTCAGTCGGACGGAGAAGAATCGGTCGGAACGGTGGATCCGATAGAAGAGCCCACCACGAAGAGGGAACAACCGGAGGAGCCGGCATGGACCCCGTGTGGCCGGGTCATAAGAGAGGATGATACTGAGTCTATCTTGCACCTGCTGGAGGACCGGTACGAGGAAGATAGCGGCGATGAGGAGGAATATGAGTCTTCGCCAAGCATTGCGCGCCAGGTCGCGGTCTACACGGCCCCCACAACCAATCTCAATCAGGGGAACGTGACTACGGCCGCGGACGAAGCGGCGCAAGCATTGGCCCAGCAGCAAAATCCGGCTGACGGAAATCCGGTCCTGACCCGGATTGACGGAGATTCGGCTTCAGTCACCAGTCGAGCGGCGGATAGCGAGCTGCAGGCAAATATGTTTGGGTTCCTGGCTAACAGGACGCCAGGGGCGGGTCCCTCGAATCCGCAACACCCGGCCCTGTTCAGTAACAATATTGTCCTGGACCCAACAGTGTTAGCTACTGTGATAACCCCGGAAAACGCCGCGGCACGTGTCAGGGACTTGGAGGTAGCACGCCGCGCGTTAGAGCAACAAAGAAGAGATGTAGAAGCAGAAAAGCAAGGGGTGGCCACGCGCCAACGCGAAGTGGACGCGCTGGAAAACCGGCTCCGGGCTGAGACAAGCAGGGTGCATCAGAGATACCAGACAAGATTACCGGCGATGGGTGGAGTCATCAACCCTAACGCACTATTCATTACACCCCAGGACCAGCCGATTCCGGCTGTGAATCAGGAAACTGTGCATCAACCGACAACTGGAGCAGGACAGCCGGCGAACGTGCAGGCCGGGTTACCCACATTACAAACTGGAGTTACTGCCGGCAACGCAGCACCACCACCACCACCATCACGATTTCGCACGCCAGCAGGTCATTACAACAACCCCATGGACAATGTATACGCAGCAACACTTGCATTGAATCAAATCCCCGTGAGAGAGTCACCCCACGCAGAGGAGACCCGGAGGGCGATAGATCTATTGCGCATTGTGGTAGCGCAGCAAGTTAATTACCTGGATAACCGGAGTGGAATGCATGGGACACCATATATCAGCCAGCAACGAGGCAACACCGGCAATATTCAAACAAGTTCGGCGCGGCGGAGGGCAGAGGAGCAGCAAATGCCGCCTCCTCCCCGCGTTCAAGCGGCACCAGCAGCATCAGCAGCGCAAGCTATCGTGGATAGTTCCAGAGCCAGGCGAGCCGCGGCCGGGTCTGCGGTACACGAACCAGTAGCAGTGCCACGCCCAGTCGTACCCCCCGCAGGATCGCATGTTTCCCGAGTAAGGCCAGTTCCGACTAATCTCGCTGGGCCTAAGTGCCTGTCGGATAATATCCGGGCTGAGCCTTACCCAGATAAATTCAAGGAACCGGGTAAAGTAGTGAATTATGAGCCGACTATGGATCCAGAAACATGGTTGAGCAGTTATGAGATGGCTATGTCGATTCGCAACGCATCTGAAAATCTTCAAGCCAAGTTCATGTACTTAATGATGTCAGAAGGAGCAGCCAAGTTATGGTTCAACAATTTACTGGAAGGATCTATCAAATCATGGGAGGAGTTGAAAACTGCGTTTATCAAGCACTTCCATGGTACGTGCAGGAAGTTATTTACTATTAATGACCTAGAATGGTGTGTCCAGAAGAAGGGAGAATCGGCGCGCAGTTGGGTGCGCCGGGTTATGGAGATACTTCACTCATCTACGGATATTCAGCCCAAGGATGCGTTACAAGCTATGGCAAAGACGTGCAAGTACATACCTTTAGTGCAAAAGTTAACTCGCATGAAATCTAGTCGGAATGCTTCACAGGTTACGATGGGAGAGCTAATGGATGCGTGCAACAAGCACGCTGCAACAGATACCACAGAAGAGGACGTCGACGACAAGAAAGCAAAAGCAAACACGAGCAATAACGGAAGAACCGGCCACGGGTCTACGCCGGGTAATAATGGAGGTAACAATGGGAACAACCAGAACAAACGTCCGTTCGAGGGAAATTCCGAGTTTGTTGCCAGTACAGAAGCCGGGTCTTCAAGACCTAGAGCAGAAGGAAATTTCAATGGAGGAAACCATAACAGCGGAAAATATCAAGGTCCACCAAGGCCGGGTAACAACTGGGATATCTTCAGAATGGCGTGCCCGAAACACAGCAGGAACGGGAGGCCGGCTAACCACTCATTGGAGCAATGTGCGGATTTGTAGAGATGGAAGAACGAGGAAGTAAACAAAGCTATGCGAGGTGCAGGTCGGGGAGGAGGACCGGGTCCGGGTGGAAACCCGGGCAACGGCCCACCCCAAGCAGGCAACCCGGCAGGCGGAAATCCGGGTAACAACCAGGGGGAGCTGGAGGCTTCCAAGCCAACCCCAAGCAATTGGGCCAGTACCACGTTCACACCACCGGAACTTCTAACAAGGATAGAAAGATACTAAAGAAGGCTGTAAACTCGGTTTCCTCGGCTGTCCCGAGATACCTGAGGTGGTCGGAGCAAGATGTAACATGGAGTAGAAGAGATGACGCGAAAAGGATAGAACACCCGGGAGTCCTAGCATTGGTGGTTGCGCCACATGTTAATGGTTATGGGCTGAAAAAGGTCTTAATGGACGATGGAAGCAGCATCAACATCCTATATTGGGAAACTTTCTTACGCATGGGTCTCAAGGAGTCTCAGCAACAGAAAAGTTCAACAGTTTTTCACGGGATCGTGCCGGGTGACTCAGCGTGCCCCGAAGGAAAGATCGCGTTGGAGGTTGCTTTTGGAGAATCGAAGGACAATATTCGGGTTGAGTAGCTCACGTTCGAGGTGGTGAAGTTACGCAGCCCGTATCACGCGCTATTTGGGAGGCCGGCTTACGCTAAGTTCATGGCCAGGCCGTGTTACGTGTATCTACAGCTAAAAATCCCGGGTCCTAAGCAGACCATCACCATACATGGGAGCCGGGATATAGCGGCTGAGTGCGATGAAGGAGATGCCGCAATGGCGGAGCAAGCTTGTAGAAAAGAGGAACTCAAGTACTACCGGTCTCAAGTAGACCCGGATGACAGAACAACATTAAAGAGGCCGAATACTGAGGATGAGAGAGCGAAGTTCAAAGCAGCGCAGGACACCAAGATGGTAGCCTTTGTCGAAGGTGATCCCTCCAAGCAATTTGCTATAGGATCTAACTTGGAAAGTGAGCAGGAAAAAGCACTTGTGGAGTTTATTCGTTCGAATCATGATGTGTTCGCTTGGACGCCTAGCGATATGCCGGGTATCCCTACAGAGCTGGCAGAGCACAGTTTGCACGTTGATCCCAAATCCAGGCCTGTGAAGCAGGGCCTGAGGAAAATGAACGAGGAAAGAAGGAAAGCTATAGGAGAAGAAATTGCTCGGCTGTTGACAGCCGGCTTTATCATGGAAGTATTTCACCCGGAGTGGTTAGCAAATCCGGTTCTCGTGATGAAAAAGACCAATGAGTGGAGGATGTGCATCGATTATACGAGTCTCAACAAGCATTGCCCAAAGGATCCGTTTGCACTTCCAAGGATAGATCAGATCATAGATGCAGTGGCTGGGAGTGACCTACTATGCTTCCTGGATGCATATTCCGGGTATCATCAGATCAAGCTCAAGAAGGAAGACTGGGAGAAAACATCGTTCATAACCCCTTTTGTGGCCTTTTGTTACAAAACCATGACTTTTGGATTGAAGAACGCCGGCGCAACCTATCAGTGGTGCATTCAGAAGTGCTTTGAGGACCAAATTGGATGCAACGTTCATGCCTACGTGGATGACGTGGTGATCAAGACCAGAAAAGCAGAGGCATTTATTGATGATCCGAAGGAAACATTCAAGAACCTGAGAAGATACCAGATGAAACTTAACCCGACAAAGTGTGTATTTGGAGTCCCAGCAGGGAAGTTACTCGGTTTTATTGTTTCGAAGAGAGGGATTGAGGCAAACCCGGATAAAATCAAAGCTATCCAGGGTCTGAAAAAGCCGGAAAACCTGAAGCATGTACAGAAGCTTACGGGGTGCATAGCAGCGCTGAGCCGGTTTATATCAAGACTCGGAGAAAAGGCAATACCCTTGTACCGCCTCTTGAGGAAATCTGATAAATTCGTTTGGTACCAAGAGGCGGATGAGGCATTTGAGGCACTAAAAAAGCAACTATCTGAGGCACCAGTCCTAGCAGCCCCGGGTCCTAAAGAGCCCATGTTACTATACGTTGCAGCGGGGCCCCGGGTGGTTAGCGCAGTGGTTGTCGTTGAGCGCAAGGAGGATGGAAAAGATCACCCGGTCCAGAGGCCGGTTTATTATGTCAGCAAGGTGTTATCAGAAGCAAAGCAGCGCGACCCACATTGGCAGAAGCTGGTTTTCGGGGTCTTCATGGCCAGCCGGAAATTAAAGCCGTATTTTCAGGAACACCCCATAACAATGGTTAGCTCTATACCCATGTCGGATATCATCAGAAACTCGGATGCAACAGGTAAAATAGCCAAGTGGGCGATCGAGATGGGAGATTATCACATCAACTATGGTGCAGAAGCGGTGCTACCGAGTGGTATCATCCATGACTCACCTCGAGTATCGGCTTACGTCGAGGTGGAGAACGAGAAGACCCGGCAGGACGCCGTGGATATGTTAGAAGAACACAGGGAACAAGCTTTGGAGAGATCAGCCATATACTAGCAGGATCTGCGGAGATATCATAGTCGGCGCGTGAAAACCCAGGTCTTCCAGGAAGGAGACCTGGTTCTGCGCCTAGTACAATCAAAGAAAGGAAAACACAAGTTATCCCCACCATGGGAAGGACCGTTCATCATAAGCCGGAATCTGCACAATGGATCATATTACTTGATAGATGCAAGGGAAGAGTCGGCTACGGTTAACGACACCGCTCATACCACTTCATCTATGCAGGAAAGAGAAAGACCATGGAACGTGGCTCAGCTACGTCCCTACTATACCTAGTTTAGGCTAGATTCACAAGTGGAGTTACACGATGTAACATGCAGCGGGTTTCAGACGCACTCTTTTCCTATCCAGGGTACCTAAGGGGACTGGAGGGTTTTTAATGAGGCGGCTTGCTGACCTAACTTTTCTCATATCAATAAAGAGATGGTTAAACAATATATTGTTTCCTTTTCATGTGTTTTTTATTTTTATTTCTGTTTGTTTTTTACTTTTCTTCCAGGTAAGTATTATTTATTGTTATTAGTGTATTAGTTTCTTTAATAAATCGCTTACGTTTAGGTCTTGGGGGCTGATTGCTTGAATAGCACAGTTACAAACTCAAAGACCCGGCCGCGATGCCTATGAGTTATAAGGGCCGATTACTTGCAAACAAGTACGGCTGCAAGATTATAACCGGACAAAGGAGCAAAACTTTCTTGACTTTTCTTACTTAAGCTCGAAGTGACTCGCACTAAAGTGGCATGCTTTGCTAGCGTATGATTACAATCAGTCATGATGCCCAGTGGGACTTGCCTGACTCTGTCTTCATACAGCTGTAGCAACATGATTATCCACGCGAAAGCCGGCTTACAGTACAAGAGAGTCAAAAGGGTCATCTAAACCACAAGTTATGCAGAGTACAAGGTTAATAACCGGAAACTCAAAACTTATTAAGCATAACTTCAAAACCCGTGTGAAACGGCTCTAGGTTTTCTGCTTAGCAATGACAAATTGTTCCTTTCGAAAGACCCAAACACCTTAGACTCGGAATTTCGGGCCTTGGGGACTTGGGAATTTGAAAAAAGAAACAAATTATCTAGCTATTAAGCTCAAAAACCCAAAAATCCGAGTCTTGGGGACTTGGGGACTTAGAGAAAAGTCCACATGTCAAAACCCACGAGACCCGGAAACCGAGCCTCACAAAAGGAACCACAAAGAAAGTCCGAAAACCAAAAATGAAAAAGCCCAAAGTTAAGGAATATCACATTCATCTAAAGGCCAGAAAGGCCACGAAGGCTATTAAGATTTCAAAGTGTATTACAAACCATAATAGTAGCATCAAAAGTGCACAAGCGCACTATCAAAAGAATAACTGTTTAACAAGAACATCGGCCGAATGAGGTATTAAGACGGCATTGAGTAAAGGTTTACTCGACCTCCTGGGTCGGGTCCACATCCTTTCCCTTGCCTTCCGGGTCTTGGTCCTGGGTTCGCTCCTCGGAAGCGTTCCCAACATCGTCACCCGGATTTTCAGCATCAGGACGAACAGGCGGACGGACAGCCGGCGTAGAGGAGGAGGGTGCTGACCCAAACTTGGCTTCCCTCTTCGCGGCTTCCTCCCTCCTCCTGGCCGAGTCAGCATTCCACTTCTCCAGGATATCGAAGGGTAAAGGCATATCCTCCTTCACAGGTTTATCCTTGGCGTCGTATGGAGTTACAAACCTATTTAAGTCCAGAGAATCGGCAAGAGTAGTTGCCGAGTGACGTACCTCGGTCTGTACATCCTTGAAGTCCTTGGCGGCGAACCTGGAACCATCAGCCTTGAACTCTGGAAACCCGGCCACCAGCTTTGCCGGCTCAAGCTTTGGAAAGTAAGCTTCAGCCAGCATAAGCCCCCCGGGTCATCCCAACCTGGCATGCCGAGCGTTTCCAGAGCTCAATCCATGCGGGGACAGTGGAACACGCATGGATTAGGGTTTCCATACCCGGATATCCCTCAGTTGGCCACTATATGGTGTCCAGAATCCATTTAGTGCCGGTGTAGAACCTCCAGAGCACATACTTCAAAAAATTTACCTTCTGGATGTCATCTTCTTCTGGGGGCGCAAGGTTAGAGCCTACAATGTAAACAATAAAGGTTACATCAAAACACTCCGGGTATCATGAATCAAGAAAAACCGAGACACGAACCAGCAAGTAACAAAATCTCACCAAGTAAGACACGATAAGTGTCGGCAACCTGGGCTGATAGTTTCTTTAGCGCAGCTTGAGCAGTGGTGTACTTCTTTTTGTATTTCGTGACATCTTTCTTCAGAGATTCCACCTCAGCCTCAAGCGCCTCCCTCAGCGTTACCTCGGTGTCCAGAAGTTGATTGGTCTTGGCCAAAATTTCCTCGGACCGGGTCGTCTGTGCCTATAAGGGGCGGATATCATGAAAAGCCGAGTAATCAAGGAAGTACCGAGTATAACTTCAACAAGTCAGACTCGGAACTTGGGGACTAGATGGATACTATGAAATATCAATTAGCATTACCTGGTGTTCAGCAGCCATGCGCTCTAACATATTGTTCTCTATGGCCTTCATGGCGAGGAGGGCGCTCATCATTTGGTCGAAGGAGTGGTTGCCTAGGTCCGAAGACCCGGGATCCTGATAACCTGGAGATGGAGTTCTTTCCTTGACAGGGGAGGGCACCCGAGTCGTTTGAGTGTTGGAGTTCAGCTCGCCTAAACCCGTGCCCAGGGTTGTGGCCTCTTCCTCCTCGCGCGCGTGCGAGGCTATCGGATACTCGGCTTCTGGATCAGCCGGGTTCTTCGGTGGCACTTGTCGCTCTTCCTCGCTGCCAGCCACGGCCGTCCTGTTATCAACCGGGTTCTCTTTGCCCGGGTCATCAGTTTCCATATCATCTTGGTCACTAATAGTGACCTTGGCCCTGAGAATGGTACGAATAAACAGTTAGTAGGTAACTAGAGAAAATTATGGATAAATATTAGAACAGCAGGAGAAGAACTTTACCCGGAGTTCACCATGAAGTTTGAGGGGAACTCGCTGCTAGACCCGGACGAAGCTGATAAAGATTCACAAAGTGAGACGCGGAGTTGTCCCGCTAAGGGGTGATTGGGAGAAGGAAATCTCTAATACTCGGAGTGAGGTTGAGAAGTACCGGCGCGCCGGGCCGGAGATGATGGGATACCCGGGTTGAGCGTGGCGTCACCCGGAGTGTTCCGGGTCACCCTGCGCTTGATCATGGGCGGCTCCTTCAAGTATGGACAGTCGGATAATTCTCGGTTTAGCTCGCACATATTAGTAAAGGTGTATGGTTTGGAAGCAAGGGAGCGATATGGGACCTTAAAAACAACCCCTCCGGGTTTTCTCTTAGCTCCGACCTCAATGACCGGCTCAGCTTCACTCTCGTCGCTTTGTGTTTCCACCCCGTCTTCCGGGTCTTCTTTCTCTTCCTTGTCCTCCAGCCCTGAGAGTCATCAACCGATACGGTTGGAAAAACAGGAAATGTGGAGAAACAAATTAGCAGAAATTGGGTTGGGTAAAACCCGGAATGTACCTTCCTCCGAGTCAGCTGCCTCTTCTTCCTCCTCTGGATTCTCGGAGGTTGGAGGGGTCTCGATGTTCCAAAAAAAATTATCAGCCTGAGGTGAAGGCGTAAAAGCAAGAGTTAGTGATTGTATCAAGTGTAAGTAAAAGTATGAAAGTGAAAGTATAAGTGCCGGATCTTACCGCGGGAGCCGGATTCTCGCGTGTAAAAGGATCTAACCCGGTTATGTTCCGGATCACATCCAACTTCTCCGTCAAGAAGCCCTTGATGGTCTTGTTGGTGTTGCCGGCCGGGTAATTCTTTGAGGAATAGCGGAGCGCGTCCGTGACGTGCCCCGAGTAGTCGCACATCAGCTTTGCGCGAATGGAGTTGGGCTGGATCCGGAAGTCCACCCACGTCTTAACCAAGTTAAGCCCAAGGAGGCCTTGGGCAGAAAGAACGACTATTTTGGATAGAAGGGGCTGGATGGCTTCCCTGTCCGATTCAGGGGGGAAAGCATTGAAAGTGTCGGAAAGATCTAATAGACCCTCCGAGTAACCCGGCAATTTCCTCTCACCGGGTGGGGAGGTGTCCCGGCAATAAAAGAAAGTTTGCTGCCAGTGCTTAACATGCGAGTTAAGACTGAGAGTCGGCATGGGTGAATTTTTACGGCGCTGGATAGAAACCCCGCCGCAGGCCAAGAGGGCCCCGTCACCGCTTTCGCGGCACGGTTTGCATTGGAAAAGTTCGATAAACAAGGCCAGATTTGGCGGGATGCATAAGTAAGATTCACAAAGGACTATGAAATGGGTTATATTCAACATAGAGTTAGGCCCTATGTCGAACACCCGGAGGCCGTAGTGGCTGAGGACCTCACGGAAAAAAGAGTGACCCGGGGGGCGAAACCCCCGGATCACGTGCTCAACGAAGCAAATTACCTCGTTGGGGTTGGGGGTAGGCCGGGTCTCGTCACCCGGTACTCTCCAATGCATCTCCTTTTGAGGAGGGAGAACGCCAGACTCGGCGAGCTCTTCTAGCTTGGCCTGGGTCACGGAAGACCGTGCCCAGTTGGCGGAGATGGATTGAGTTGACATTGTTTTTGCCGGCTGTTTGCCCTTGTGCTTTGGAGCCATTGGTTCGGTCTGCGAAATACAAGGCAAAGTGTACGAAACATTAAGACTCGGGAATTATGAGTTAGCCGAGTATCCACAAGCAGTATCAGTAAGAAGCAATATGAAAGCTATGAGTTGTCCGAGTATCACTAGACAATACGAAAATTACAAACTATCCGGGTGTCGACGAGCAGTACAGAAATTATGGGATATCCAAGTATCAGTGAGCAATTATGTAAAGAGGTTGATTGCCTGATTATCTAGAGTATGAATAAGAGAACCGGAAGTGGTGGACTGTCCGGGTATCGAAGAGCAATAGCGGAAATCCTGACAGATTGCATCTAGATTGGGAAATTTTATAGAGGGATTCGCGAAGAGATTAAGGGTCGCAAGTGTTGGGAGGTTAAAATTGAGTCTATCATTGAGCGGTTAAACAAGCAAGTGTGGTACGGAGCGATCTAAATCGGCGCAAGGAAGTAGCCGACGGACAGACCTAGATCCAATCTGGATCGGGCGGAGAAATTGGAAGTCAAAATTAATGGGGAAAAGAAGCTCACCGGAGTAGATTGAAGGAGAGTACGACGGCGGCAAATGGCGCAGCTGTGGTGCCCCTCTAGGACTCCCGGCGGGCAGCTCGGGTGCGCGGTGGCGGAGACAGGCGGCGGCGCGGGGCGGACCGCGGATGAGCGCAGCTGATGGCGGCTCGGCTCCAGCGGCGTGCCCGAGGTCTCCGTGGCGGCGCCGTGCAAGCTCGGGTGAGAGTGTGCCTGTGAGGAAGAGGATGATGGAAGAAATGGAACGTTGGGGTGTGTTACCCCCCTAGGGCACCTATTTATAGGTGCGGGGGGGGGAAACTAGGTCAAGGTGAGCGGGAGCCAAAATTTTCGGAAAAGACACCCGTCCAGGAATTTTAGGATATGCGTTAAGCGCCCGCGCGCGATATCCGGAAAGGATATGAAGGAAATCCCTTCCGCAATATCCGGACCAATTAGTGAACGAAATAAGCCGGGTCTTCTATATCTTCCTCGGAACATTGACCCGGAAATGTAAAGACCGATTCAGAGAAAACCGGGTTATTATATGGACCACCAATGGAGTTAGGCCTAGCTGTTTATTAAAGCAGCCTAACCCGGCCTCTATGAACTTGTATGTTTGTTATTTTTGCAGGGAATAGCGTGCGCTTCAAGGAGGATCCCGTGAAGCCCAAGCTATTCTGGGGACTACTGATGGAGGGATGAGAACCCGGTATGCTAACACCAGGGTGTAATTCGGCCCAAAGGACGCTGCACAAGACCCGGCTTAGGGAAAAGGAGCTTCTAGAAGGCCCAGGAGTGTAGGCCTCGTAACCCGGATTGTGGGTTCTGATAAGGAAGTTTAGGGTTTGTAAGTAGTGTCCGGGTAGGACTCCGAACATGCCTTGGATAGTAAGCCAGGGGATCCGGGTACTATATAAACCGGTCCCTAGGGTTAGATCAGTCAAGCTTACGAGATAGAGATTACGAGATATCGAGTATCCATTGTAACACGAGTGTTGAGATAGTATATTCAGATCGGAGACTCGGCGACTTGATTGCCCGCTGCCAGATCGCATATCATCATGGTTTCCCTTGAGCTAAACCCTCTCCCAAACACCAGAGTCGATTTGCCCCAAGACAAGTTACCCCCGGTAATGTCTGCCGTGATTATCCCACGACAAGTTCCCTGTTTTCTGCTGTTTTTGATTTCAGAAAAATTGTTCTAGAAATATTCTCGTAATTTGACCCCACGAATCCCGAAGTTCCTATTTTCCTCGGAAGCATCCAGAAGTCCGAAGAGGAGTCGAAGATGGGCACCATGTCACGACCCCGGACCCAAAGATATACATACTGTTATGCGCTCTTAGTCATGGACCCACAGGGGCTTCAGGGTTACCAGCCCCGACCGCAACAAACAATAGCAGGCAGACCGGATTCATCTGCACGCAGGCCGGATCACAACGGTACTACTACTCCTTGTGTCCATGCTAGTCATAAGAAACTATGCATATCAAAGCGTCCACGAATCATATGAAACTGAAGGAACGAGACCAAAGCTATATAGAGATGCTATGTGTCCAGAAAGTGCAACAACAATCAAGGGTTACTGGGGTTACCAAGCCCCAAGCTGAATCAGATCGGCAGGCGTGCTCAGAAATGGATCATCGGCTCCACAACCCCTCGACTGCGACAACTATGTAGGCATGGCCAAAAATGTATAACAATGAGCTCGAAACCAACAACCGATCAAAGCAGCACTCTAGACATGGAAGCTCTATTAAACATATGTTACTAGAGTATAGCTTTACAAGCAGAGGTCACACGGCCCAACATTACATCAGACAACAGAAGGCAAATTATGTTGCTAATCAACAAGAACCAAAAGGCCTAAGAGGCCGCAACATAAGGCGACGTCCCAGCCCATAGATTCCAGGCTGCTACCTGGGAACCCCAAACTACTCGTCGATGTCCACGTTGAATCACCACCGATGTGAGATCTTTACCTGAATCAAAATTAAGCAAACCTGAGTACGGGAGGTACTCAACAAGACTTAGCTAACCTATTATATATCTGCTACTCGAAAATGGTTTCATGAAGGCTGTTTTGCGTAAAGAAATCTTTGTTTTCAAGTCGAGGAAGAATAGCACGTCTCAAGGAGTGTTTTCAAAATAGATGAGAAAGCTACTCAACTACTGTAATCATTAACTTTTCATCCACCAACATCATTTCCCAGAACCTCACATGCAACAAGGATCACCCCTCTCGGCATCTCCGAGGAGGCACCCTTCAAACATTGTTAACAAGTTTTAGCCATTCCGTTCAAGTTATCTATGATCATAGAATCCGTTGCCAAGGCGTCCGTAACCGTGGACACGGCTTCTCGAGGAGATTTATCCCTGCATGTGGTACACTTTACCCACATGTACCTTCCGACTCTTAACGCCACATGTACGCTCGTCCATGGTGCGCGGCAGAGGGTGGCTGGCCATGACCTTTACCTTGCTCGACCCTATCCATGAGTCAACCCAAACAGGGCCACCCCGTCAACAGGGAGTTGTCCACCTCTTGACGAGTGACGACACCTATTCTGTGAGTCGGGATCAAGATCCGTGTACGTCCATCACTTGTTATGGTCAGGCCCTAAGTTTTCTCCAAATCGTTTTCTGACTCACACGCAGATGGAAAGATCAAACTACGTGACTCATGGATGTGTCCAATTCAAGTTAGTTAGTCGGGCGAGGTTCATTGGCTCGCGCGTTTGGTTGCACGCTCAGTCTTGTCTTCAAAAACGAGAACTCGCTCCTAGGGGCATGAACAGGACAAAACGCCACAACCCATTGTGGCCTCACATCCATGCCGTTGTTTAGTCAAGTTTATCAAAGATAATTCAAACCACAACAACCTGACAAAGTAGATTCACGCATTGACCAGATTCATCAACCGGATGGTTCAGATCACAACTAGGCATGGCTAAGCAAGAATCACAGGCTTTAACGAGGCGCACACAAACAAACATATAGCTGCTAGGAGCGGTGGATCAGGATATTTAGACGATGCAACACATATAGGAGAACTCTATCTAAGACCATAAATACTTTGAACCGCATGCAATATATGAGATTCCAAAACACTTCGAAAACCATATATGAGCAGATAAGAGGTTATGCTTGCCTTGGTTATAAGAAAACCAATAGAAATTTCTTCTCGGATAAGGGTTTGACTTGTCGGTTAAGATCAAGTATTCGTCATGCAAATGTTGGCCTTCACTTCGGAGTCGCACTCTACCGAAGGCGAACAACACTAAAAAGGAGAACAACAATCAAACATGGCATCGATGCAATGCCCAATATGTATGCATGATCAAGTTAATGCATTTAAATAAAACCCTAAACATGTTCAATGAGTTTCTAGGGTTCGTATGTCAGTTATGCATTTTTACTGAAATTAGCCCGAAATAGACCTCGGAGGGCAATTCGGGCAATTATGAAAGTGTGTCACATTTTTACTTTCTCAAATGGGTTCGAAAACACCATAACTAGGTTACATTTATCATTTTGAGCATTTTGGTATATTACTTTTAATTTTCTAATTTTATTGAATAAAAACTTATTTTCTGCATTTTAAGTGATTTAAACAACATTAAATAATGCTCATTTTTGAACTTCGTCAAACATGTGTGAAAATGACATAGACATGTAGGTTATATTTTTTAAACATTTTGATACCTTATTTAAATTTTTCTGAATTACAAATTAAAAGATATTCATTTTCTAAATTTAATTATAGTTCTGTAATTACAAAAGGGGAGGGCCCACGTGTCAATTTAATTCTCTTTTCTAAAACAGAGAAAAACGGTTTATGACATAAGCGTGATGCAACGATAACGTCACCAACCTTGAGCTTCACAGATGATCTTCAAATTCGATCAAATTCGTGCGCGATTCGGAAATTGAGCTATACCACAAGGAAGAGGAGGTGGAGGGGAACCTAGGGGTGGAGCCGGTTAGCCGGATGGTCGCCGGAGTTGCTCCGCGAGCACAAACCGCAGCGACGGGCGGCGGTGCTCGGTGCAACGACGAACCAGAGGAGGAGGGAGGAAGGGGAGAGCACCTGCAGGTGCGGGAGATCACCAGGAGGACGATGGTGGGGTCGGGAAGGCCGGAGGGAGCTCGACGGTGACGGAATCGACGGCGACGGCGCTCGGCCGGAGCAAAGGGAACGCCGGAATTGGGCGTCGTGCGGCCCTTCCAGCGGCCACGCGTGCTCGAGGAGGAGGAGGGAGACGACACGGAGCTCTTGAGCTTGTCAGGACGGCGGGGAAGGCGACGTAGCAGCGACGGCGACGGATCATGGCGAGGTCGGGTTCCGGCTAGGGTTTGTTCTTGGCAGAGAAACTGAGAGCGAGAGGGAGGCGCGGGTGGAGGGAAGAGAAGTGCATAGGAGGGCTCTCCTCACCCTTATCCCCTCAGGGGAGAGCAAGCAGGACGTGGCGCGTGGTGGCGTCGTCGACCTTCCGTCCTTCTGGCCGGAGCTAGAAGAAAGGGAAAAAGAAACGGGAATTGCGAAAAACCCCTGGAGTTTCTGAATTTTACAGATTGGTCTTTTTCTTTTATAGAACAGAACAGAAAACATTATTTTGAGGGCCTTTTTGTAAAGATAAAAAGTGGCAAAAATACATTTTGGAATCCTCACAAAATTTCCAACAAAACCATATCTTGGTTTGACAAATTTGAAAAAAAAATTAATTCAAATTTTGGGTGACCATTTTAAGTGGTTTTTGGTCAAATCTTATTAAAGTCAAATTCAAACTTGATTTAAATTTTACATGCATGCTATGTCATGAACACAACACCACAACACCCTATTGTAGCAAAAGTGGGATGTTACAAATCTACACCCCTTACAAGAATCTCGTCCCGAGATTCCCGAAGGAGAAGAAAGAAGGAACACCAGTTTTGAACGATCTTCTCGAACTTTACGGTTCTCTTCTCGAAGAGGTTGATCTGTAGCATTTCCGAAGATATCCAGCGGCTACACCTTAGGTAGGAGGGAAAACCCTTAGGAATTGATCTTCACGAAGATCGAGTATCTCATGGATAACTCATGACAGAAATGTTCATAAAGAACTTTTTGAGTTAACGTGCATGAAACACATCAAGGTAACGGAGTGATTAGGAGAAGATTTGAGGTTTGTGGACGAATGTTTTTGAAAGGATTTAGAATATGAGCTTTGCACAAGACTTTAAATCCTTTTGGAAAAGAAAGGTTGGACAACTTATGACATCGAGGTTTATTCAAACAAAGTACCAAGATGGGGAGGATGGTCTTGAATATCATAATGTAATATCCGTAGACGAGGGAGAACACGAGAAAACACTGTAATCGTGCGTCGGAGAAAATTTGATATAGGATCATGTTCACTCTGCAGAGTGGACACACAAAAAAGTAAGGAACTTTCATTCCATCAATTTTGTGTAGAACTTTGTCAAGAATCGGGATGTTACTTCACTGCAGAAGATGAGTAACCAAAAAAGTTGGAGCATCATAATTAAGGAGGAATTCTTTATCACACCATAAGGATGGGTAACCAATGGAGATTGGAACATCGGGAGGAATAAGGAATTTCTTTCCTATTGTGGTTTGGACGTAGTGGTACATCTACCACATGGTTAAGACCCCATGGCTGAAGTGACTAACAAATTCACACAATGTGCGAGATGAACAAAACTTCAAGTACAAACAACTTGAAGAAGGAAAGTTATTAATGGCAGTTACAAAACACCACGAGATGTTTTCATGATGAACTTGTTTCCACGAGAACAAATATTGTTAGGATTGATAGAGAGATATTGGAAAGATAAACTTCCAAGTTATCCGGGATGTTCTAGGTACCAACAACAGGCTCACGACAAGCCTTCTATAGGTCATCAAGTTAATGTAGAACTCCGGTTTGGAAGAATGGGGAGGAAAACTTGTTAGAATGAGCCACACAATCATTCTCACAGGAGTGGCTGTTCTTACAGATCCAAAGGAGTATAACGTTAGGCCTTCTGGCTAATTGTGTCAACCACAACATCAGCCATGCAGGATTTGAAAATACCTAATTCAATACCCTTGAGGAAACACCAACCATCGTTGCTACTTGAGATTCAGCTCTAGTTAGTGGGAGAATGATTCAGAATCAGCACATTTGATCATAGAGGTTGCACCGGTTATCATCGAGATACATTTGCTAAATTCTCAAGATATGGACTACAATGTCAAGCTCAAAAAGGATGAGAAAGATTGCGTAACTCGTGTATTAGCAACTTGCGAAAGACGGTTGCATCTACATGAATTACTTTTAACAAAGCACATGGGAGTCCTTGTTGGGGAGATGTTTACAAAGATAACAAAGTTCTTGGACTTCTTCTCTTGTACGAACAATCAGTCAGTGGCTTGGTGTGGATGCAAACTTCTTCAAATAAATGGAGGTAACAACCCACCATATCAAGAATACTGCACACATGCATGACCAACTTGGGATTATTCCCGAAGGAACAAGAAAACTCTTCTCGAATACATGGTGACAACTTTCACCAAAAGCACACAAACCCGAGAAAGTCACTTCGAACATCGAGAACACAACTTCGTGATGACACAAAGATGGTTCTCAAAAGTTTCCAATGTTGTTGCCATTTGTTCAGCATGAACCTCTTGCAACTTGGAGGAATAGGAATGTCATCGATGGGCTCAACAACACGCTTATCAAGACACTTTGAGAAGAGGAGTTCATATGATATATGAACAAGCCAGAATATTGGTCAGACCAAAGGACATGAAGGTGTACTCGGGAAAAACACCATGAGTGAAACACCATCAAGATAGTCCTTGAATCTGGACTTGATCTAACGATAGCCCAAATCAATCAAGAGGTAGAGTGATAGCATGTCCGCAGAGGAGATACTATCCTTCTTCAACATGAACATAACTGGACATCCCTTACAGAAGGATCAAGTTAGGCAAAGCCATTAGCTTTCAACTCTCCAAGTCATTGTTTAAGCTCAACCGACTAGTCCAGGATACCCAGCAGAGTTCTTAGAGAAAGGAGTAGTTCAAATTACTCCTGGTTTAGACATCACGGTCAGGTAAAACCTGGTGATACTTCTGGAAAGACAACCAGAATATCACAACCCACCGGTATGTCTTGGAGTTCGAAAGAAGTCCTACTTTTCAAAGCAGTCAATATGATCTTGAGAGCTTTGGCATGAACCTAACTCTTTGACCAAGAATGTGCACCGGCATGAACGGATTTGGTAGCACGGTCAACTTCAAGTAGGGATCGGGTGACCAATAGTGCTAAGAAGGATACATACGTTTCTTCAATTTTTCAGAGCAATAAGAATTGCTAGCAATATCTGGTACACATCAATGCACAACCATCATTATCGAGCATTCAAGCTTGTAGGGATGGTGAGTGAAGACGTGTAGGAGCATCACTTCATCAATAAGGCCATGAAACTCACCATGACCTCCTTATACAAGAGAGTGTGATACTTAAAGGTAGAACAGAACAGAAGCTAATGAAACTTCTTTAATCTGCGGATTACAAAACTTTGACCTGGTCCTAGAGAGGAACGAGGTTCTGGAGTTCGTTTCTCCTCACATTCCAAGGTGGAACATTCTGAAGGAAAACAAGAGCAAATGCATTGGAAAATCCAACCCACATATGCAACTTGGTGTCCAAATTGACGGATGGAGATTTGGGAGTAACTGGAAGGTAGGAACATGCTCTGGAGATATCCTAAGATCACATTGGTTGCATAGGGTAATAATAATTTGTAGAACCCATGCTAAAAGATCGGTATAGCTTAAATAAGAACAAATATGTGGAGGCCATGATGATCACTCTTGTTGTGATCCCTTTCGGTTCCAAAAGAAAACCTATGGCTGTTGGAGTAGAGATTACCTAGCCATCCTGAGGTAGAAGATGTTCCTCAGGGTTAACAGAATGAGACTTGGGTTAAAGGTCAGCATCATGTACTGATAGCGTGAGCATCGGATAGTTAAGAAACCACACGATCCAACCCAATGCAATTCAGCACATTCCGGGACCTTAGGTTCAAGTCCAAGGGTTAGAAACCCAAATAAAGGAGTAACTACTATCTTAGTGCCGTAAAGGACACTATGAGTAGCGATCACGAGGTATCTTTCAGAAGAAAACATAACTCCGGAAGAATTTGAATAGAGGATAACAGATACATTCGAGATGAAAAGGAGATCTCGAGGTTCAGGATTTGAAACTTTGGAACATGTAAGAATCTGGAATCCACACAACTCTGAGAGACTAGGATGGAAAGGAATCTCTCATTTGAAACGAGTGATAACGGAACATGGAACACACACGACTCAAGAAACTTTAACACTAGGTCAACTTGGGTAAAAGACGTCCTTGCCAAAGAAGGCACCTAAGTTTTGAATGACTGGAACCTTTTCAAATCAAAACAGGTAAGGTGACCAAGAGTTAGAGCGATACCAGATAAGGAGTAAAAAAATCCTAAGAAGGGTTTTCACAATCATTTGAAGTTTCAAAACAGTTTTCACAAACACTAGACTCAACATCGACAAAGCAGTAAGGTTTTCCTACACGCAGTCCTGCTCTGATACCATGACCTGTCACGACCCCGGACCCAAAGATATACATACTGTTATGCGCCCTTAGTCATGGACCCACAAGGGCTTCAGGGTTACCAGCCCCGGCCGCAACAAACAACATCATGCAGACCGGATTCATCGGCACGCAGGCCGGATCACCACGGTACTACTTCTCCTTGTGTCCATGCTAGTCATAACCAACTATGCATATCAAATCATCCATGAATCGTATGAAACAGAAGGAACATGACCAAAGCTATGCAGAGATGCTATGTGTCCAGAAAGTGCAACAACAATCGAGGGTTACTGGGGTTACCAAGCCCCAGGCCGAATCACATCGGCAGGCGTTCTCGGAAATGGATCATCGGCTCCACAACCCCTCGACTGCGAAAACTATGCAGGCATAGAAAAAACTGTATAACAATGAGCTCAAAACCAACAACCGAGCAAAGCAGCACTCTAGACATGGAAGTTGTATTAAACAGATGTTACAAGAGTATAGCTTTACAATAAGAGGTCACACGACCCAACATTACATCAGACAACGGAAGGAAAATAATGTTGCTAATTAACAAGAACCAAAAGGCCTAAGAGGCCGCAACATAAGGCGACGTCCCAGGCCATAAATTCCAGGCTGCTACCTGGAAACCCCAAACTACTCGTCGATGTCCACGTTGAATCACCACTGATGTGAGATCTTCACCTGAATCAAAATTAAGCAAACCTAAGTACGGGAGGTACTCAACAAGACTTAGCAAACCTATTATATATCTGGTATTTCGAAAAGGGTTTCATGAAGGCTGTTTTGCGTAAAGCAAACTTTGTTTTCCAAGTCAAGGAAGAATAGCATGTCTCAAGGAGTGTTTTCAAAACAGATGAGAAAGCTACTCAACTAATGTAATCATCAACTTTTCATCCACCAACATCATTTCCCAGAACCTCACATGCTACAAGGATCACCCCTCTCGGCATCTCCGAGGAGGCACCCTTCAAACATTGTTAACAAGTTTTAGCCATTCCGTTCAAGTTATCTATGATCACAGAATCCTTTGCCAAGTCGCTCGTAACCGTGGACACGGCTTCTCGGGGAGATTTATCTCTGTAGTGGGTACACTTTACCCACACGTACCATCCCACTCTTAACGCCACATGTACGCTCGTCCATGGAGCGCGGCAGAGGGTGGCTGGACACGACCTTTACCTTGCTCGACCCTATCCATGAGTCAACCCAAACAGGGCCACCCCGTCAACAGGGAGTTGGCCACCTCCTGACGGAACCTGTTCTGTGAGTCAGGATCAAGATCCGTGTACGTCCATCACTTGTCCCGTCACGCCCTAAGTTTTCTCCAAACTGTTTTCTGACTCACACGCAGATGGAAAGATCAAACTACGTGACTCATGGATATGGCCAAACAAGTTAGTTAGTCGGGCGAGGTTCATTGGCTCGCGCGTGTGGTTGCAAGCTCAGTCTTGGCTTCGAAGGCGAGAACTCGCTCCTCGGGGAATGAACAGGACAAAACGCCACCACCCATTGTGGGCTCACATCCATGTCGTTGTTTAGTTAAGTTTATAAAAGATAATTCAAACCACAACAACCTGACAAAGTAGATTCACGCATTGACCAGATTCATCAACCGGATGGATCAGATCACAACTAGGCATGGCTAAGCAAGACTCACGGGCTTTAGTGAAGCGCGCACAAACAAACCTATAGCTTCTAGGAGCGGTGGATCAGGATATTTAGGCGATGCAACAAGTATAGAAGAACTCTATCTAAGACCATGAATACTTTGAACCGCATGAAATATACGAGATTCGAAAACACTTCGAAAACCATATATGAGCAGATAATAGGTTATGCTTGCCTTGGTTATAATAAAACCAATAGAAATGTCTTCTCGGATAAGTGCTTGACTTGTCGGTTAAGATCAAGTATTCTTCATGGAACTGCTGGCCTTCACTTCGGAGTCGCACTCTACCGAGGGGAAACAACACCGAAAAGGAGAACAATAATCAAACATGGCATCGATGCAATGAACAATATGTATGCATGATCAAGTTAATCCATTGAAATAAAGCCCTAAACATGTTCGATGGGTTTCTAGGGTTCGTATGTCAGTTATGCATTTTTACTAGCCCGAAATAGACCCCGGAGGGCAATTCGGGCAATTAGGGAAGTGTGTCACATTTTTAATTTCTCAAATGGGTTTGAAAACACCATAACTAGGTTGCATTTGTCATTTTGAGCATTTTGGTATATAACTTTTAATTTTCTAATTTTATTGAATAAAAACTTATTTTCTGCATTTTAAATGATTTAGACAACATTAATTAATGCTCATTTTTGAACTTTGTCAAACATTGGTGAAAAAGACATAGACAGGTAGTTTATATTTTCTGAACATTTTGGTACTTTATTTATATTTTTCTGAATTACAGATTAAAATATATTCATTTTCTAAATTTAATTATATTTCTGTAATTACAAAAGGGGAGGGCCCACGTGTCAATTTAACTCTCTTTTCTAAAATAGAGAAAAACGGTTTATGACATAAGTGTGATGGAACGATGACGTCACCAACTTGAGCTTCACAGATGATCTTCAAATTCGATCAAATTCGTGCGCGATTCGGAAATTAAGCTATACCACAAGGAAGAGGAGGTGGAGGGGAACCTAGGGGTGGCGCCGGTTAGCCGGATGGTCGCCGGAGTTGCTCCGTCGAGCATAAACCGCGGCGGCGGTGCGTGGCGCAACGACGAACCAGAGGAGGAGGGAGGAAGGGGAGAGCACCTGGAGGTGCGGGAGATCACCAGGAGGACGATGGTGCGGTCGGGGAGGCCGGAGGGAGCTCGACGATGACGGAATCGATGGCGACAGCGCTCGGCCGGAGCAAAGGGAACGCCGGAATTGGGCGTGGTGCGGCCCTTCTAGCGGCCACGCGTGCTCGAGGAGGAGGAGGGAGGCGACGTGGAGCTCTGGAGCTAGTGAGGACGGCGGGGAAGGCGACGTATCAGCGACGGCGACGGATCATGGCGAGGTCGGGTTCCGGCTAGGGTTTGTTCTTGGCAGAGAAAAAGAGAGCGAGAGGGAGGCGCGGGTGGAGGGAAGAGCAGTGCACGGGAGGGGAGAGCAAGCAGGACGTGGCGCGCGGCGGCGTCGTCGACCTTCCGTCCTTCTGGCCGGAGCTAGAATAAAGGGAAAAACAAAAGGGAATTGTGAAAACCAACTGGAGTTTCTAAATTTTACAGATTGGTCCTTTTCTTTTATATAACAGAACAAAAAACATTATTTTCAGGGCCTTTTTGTAAAGATAAAAGTGGCAAAATATATTTTGGAATCCTCACAAAATTTCCAACAAAACCATATCTTGGTTTGCCAAATTTGAATTTTTTTTAATTCAAATTTTGGGTGACCACTTTAAGTGATTTTTGGTCAAATCTTATTAAATTCAAATTCAAACTTGATTTAGATTTTACATGCATGCTATGCCATGAACACAACACCACGACACCCTATTGCAGCAAAAGTGGGATGTTACACACCAGGGGGGTTCACCATAGCCAGGCGTAGGCCCCCTTGGCCGTGCCTGGGGGTGGTGAGGCCACCCTGGTGGCCCACCGACGTCGCCATTTCGCCTATTTATTACCCTCCGAAGTAAAATCCTAGGGACCTGATCAAAAGTTCCGCAGCTGCCGTCGTCGTCAACCCTAGATTAGGGGGGTTCTGAAGCTGTCTCCCGGCACCCTGCCAGAGAGGAGATCGTCACCGAAGGCCTCTTCATCACCATGCCTGCCTCCGGAGTGATGCGTGAGTAGTTCATCGTTGTACTACGGGTCCATAGCAGTAGCTAGATGGTTGTCTTCTCCTCCTATGCCTCAATGTTTAGATCTCGCGAGCTGCCTAACATGATCGAGATTGTTCTTATGTAATTCTATGTGCTGTGTTTGCTGGGATCCGATGAATATTAAACTTATGCCAAGTTGATTATAGTCTTTATTTCATATGTTATTTGTGATCTTGCATGCTTTCCGTTGCTAGTGGTTGCTCTGGACAAGTAGTTGCTAGTGACTCCAAGAGGGAGTATTTATGCTTGATAGTTGGGTTCATGCCTCCTTTTCGCCTTTGCTCGAGTGACAGAAACGTGACGGGGGAGGATGTGTTGTTACCACTAGGGAGAAAACATCGGTGTGAGTGCCCGCGTGCACAATCATTGCTTACATTACACACATTGCTCAATGCGATTATCTCTTGCTTGCAACTTAATACCTAAGTGCGTTCGGATGATAACCTGAGGGTGGATTATTAGTCATAGATGCAGTTGGATTACGGTCTATGTATTGTTCTAATTCCCGCACTAAATATCATAGTAGTCATCATGTCATGAATGTGCACTACGGTGCAACCTCTATTTGTCAATTGCCCAGCTGTAATTTGTTCACTCAGCATGCTATTTTTTATGGAGAGACACCACTAGTGAACCAATGAACCCCGGTCCATTTTTCCTACACTGTTAAACAAACCACTACAATTCCCTGTTTTCTTTACTTACTGCAAGCATACACCATTTTCCACACTATACGTTTAATCTTTGTTTGAAAACCTCACTGTACCATTGGGACAAAGTATTTTGGTTGTGTTGTGTGCAGGTTCCGCGTTGTTGCTGGCACCGGTGAGGCGCCATCGCCACCGTCACTGGCATAAACCTTCCGAAGATCCTCTTTCTCCTACTGGATTGATAATCTTGGTTCTTAACTGAGGGAAATTCTTACCGTTGTACTCATCACACCCTCCTCTTGGGGTTCCGAACACGCCATCACAAGCATCAAGAATTTTTGGCGCCGTTGCCGGGGACATAAAATTCATCATCATCAAGAAGTTGCGAATTACTTTGAGTGTGGTGTGAAGGAAGTTTTCAAGGGTCAAGAGAAAACGGTGATATAATGTGAGCAATAAGAGTGAAAATCCAAAGCTTGGGATGTCCCCGTGGTTCATCCCAGCAAATTCTAAGAAGACTCAAGCGTCTAAGCTTGGGGATGCCCAAGGCATCCCCTTCTTCATCAACAATTTATCAGGTCACTTCTAATGAAATATATTTTTATTCGGTCACATCATATGAATTTTACTTGGAGCTTCTGTTTGTTTTCTTTTGTTTTCCTTTCTGCAATAAATATTTTTGTAACCTAGCATTCTTTGTGTGGGAGAGAGACACGCTCCGCTTTTTCATATGAATACTCGTTATGCTTGTATTCTTAGTTTTTCTTCTAGCTGCTGCAATCCCTTTTAGCTCATGTTTTTCATGCATCTCTTATCCAGAGTTGTTACTTCTAGTAGAGTTATGTTAGTACTCACGTTTCATTCCTATATCTCTTGGAGAGTTTTTGTTTAATATAAAATTATTGGTGTTGGAAAGCAGTAGTACAATTTTTGAGCTTATAACGGTGAAAAAAGAAGCTTGCATAGACTAGGGATAGAATTTTTCATGTCATACTAGATGTTGTTTTAATTCTATGCTTAATAGTTTTTATTGTAGCATGAATTGTCTCAAATAGCTGAGAGTGTTTATTGTTCCATTGAAAGAATCATGAGTTGTTTTAATCACATTGAAGCATGAATTTGTGGTTAAATCTAACTTCTCACCAAAGGAATTTCGATTTGAAGATCCGAGCACGAAGAGATCTCAGAATTACGAATTCAGATCTGAAAGATGGCGATTCGAAATTCTTCCTCCACGGTTGATGAAAAGAGTTGAGGCCTCTCGGGATGGAAAGATAATGGAGAGAGCTTCAATATTGCTTCAGGCTCCGGTGCGATTCGAGATCGTTTTGATGGGTAGATAAACGAAATACTATTTTGCTCATTAGTATTTCGGTGGGACGAAAAGGGGAAAAGAAATCCCGGTGGCTACAGATGTTTATATAGGCTAATGGTCGGTGGAATAGCTTGGGATCGAAGTTATGAACGTGTAGGACCAAGCGGATTCGGATTTGGAGTCATATTTGTTAAGATATTCGTGTTTAACCGAAGGTAGTTTAGAAGAGCACGTTTTCTTGAATTCGGTGGCTTTTTTTTTTGGCTGCGCGGAGGCGAACTGGGCTGAGCTTCGGCCCAGTTCGGCCAAACTTTTTTTTTTCTTAAATGTTTTTCTTTTATATTATTAACTGTTTTCTTTATAACTTTTGATTTATAGATCTAAATGATCTCAAACCAATTTCTAAAGTTTTGTAAAAATAAAACCTTTCACATGAAAACATTTAGGTGTTCTTTTAACACACTTAAAATAATTGTATTTTCAGAGTATGATTAAATAACTATGGCTACTTAATATCATTTTAATTGGAAATATGACAAATCATTTGAAAGGAGGTTTTATAAAATCCAAAAACATTCTATAAGTCAAATGTTATTTTCCAAAAGTCATTTAACTTATTTTTCATATTCATATTTTAAAATATGAGTAAACTCTAATAGCAACTTAATGTTATTTCAAAATAAACAAATAGATACTTTGAATAATAAACTTATTTTGAATGATTTCTTTTAAGGGTTATATGACATGTTTGGATTATTATTACCAATAGCATTGGAATAACATATAGTACTTCCTTTGTGTTTGAGTTTTATTTGTTTTTGGTGGCTTGGTTTAACCAGAAAACAAAAGTTTTAAATTTTTGTGATTTTTGAATGTTTCCAAAAATCAGGGATGTTACAGACTACCACCCTTAAAGAAATCTCGTCCCGAGATTTGGGAAGGCTAGAAAGTAGAATTGGTTTGGGTTAATTTGTTAACATTGCAACTAGGTGGCTACCACCCTTAAAAGAAATGTTTGTGGGTATACTAATCTCATGGATTGATTGTGTAGTTTGTCTCCAGATGTCTTGAGTAGAACTTTCCTTCGTAGTAGGGATGCAAACTAACGGATGCATGTCGAACTTCGTTTGACACCGAGGGGTCATTATTTGGGCCAATCAAAAGTCTTTGGGTCCCTCTCAACTGGGTCTTTTGATGTCCTTGGCAACCTTCCATCTTGATGTTGACCTTCTCATGGTTGTTGGCATTCTAGCTAGGTATTTGGTTGGGTTTAGCATATATGAGTAGGGATTTAGAAAGATATAAGAAAGGTTCCTACCTCAACACAGCAAAAAGGCAATTCATCTTACAAACAACAACTAGCAAACATTTATCACACCAAACAACAATGTTTTTAGAAAAAGAAACTAATATTGTCATACCCCACTCATTGGTATGACCAATACACTAACACGTTGATGTTGTCCTAACAAAGTAACTAGATTGGTGGTCTCGTCTATAACTTCTGGAGTCTCTTCAGGCTTTCCGTCAACAGCTTGAGGCTTTTCTGATTGTTGTGAAGTCTGGGTATATCTCCAAGTTTCTTCAACTGTCTTGAGTGTAGATCTTCATGTTGAAACCAAATGGTCATGTGAAAGATATTCCTTGTACTTGATCACCACTCGTGTCTTGATGGAAAACAAGAGGTATGTCATCTATAATAAGAGAAGAAGATTTTGAAGGTGAATAATAGATGAGAGGATATGAGAAAGATTAAGACGAGATGTTTTATTTCTAGAAAGTTTGAACTAAATAGACTTTCAGTCCTATGGTCTTTTCCAAACTTAGGGTCTCGAATTCTACAGGCAACACAATGCTCTGATACCATTTTGTAGCGTTCCCACTTTTAAGTAATGTAAGGACACCTGTGTTATTGTGCTAGTCCCTGGATCAAATGCTAGCACCACAGTACAAAATGAAATATCATGCAAATGCATCAAATTCTATTACATCGCATGATCCAGTCTTTACAAAATAGTATTACAACTTGCATAGTCTTAGAAGACTAGCAGAAAACAGAATTATAGCGGAAAACATAGTACGACATTGAGCCCATCTTCTTCATGTGCCACAGGCAAAAACATGTTGGCGATAGACTCGAGATCCTGAACGAAACCTCACCCGTCTTCAAATTCATCTGCAATATGGAATATGCAGCCACAAGGGAGTCAATCCAGTTTAATGTATTGGCAAGTAACACTATGCTGGATATAAATGGCACGTCTAAACTACATGCATATCTGGCTTGGTGGAGTTTAGGCTATTTGCAGAAAACAAGTTTTTCCCTAACACTTTTGAAAAAGAGTTTCTCTTCAAAGATTGGCACCATGGGACACACCCATGAGCACCAGAACTAATATTTCCTTGTCCAAATTTTACTACTTCAAAACGGTGTTGAGATTCTTCCATCCATCCTTGTCCAGCTGCTCAAAGTCGTCCTTTACCGGGAACACGGCTATGATCATAGTTTCTAACTCTGCAGAGGTTGTGCACTTTCACCATTAGACCCAACTAACCCAAACTATCCTCAAGCACCCAATTTGTGCTAAGGAAAAGGATAGAGTTGATACGAGATTTTTCAGAAGCATTTCCTCATCCCATACTGACTTGACGCGCTCCCATTCTAACCATTCTACCACCACATGTCAAGTCGGGACAAGTCCACGCAACTTAATCCATCTAGCCAGAGCCCATATGACTAATGGCTGCACGATAGCTACTAAACTTAGAGGGACTTAGGAATCTCTTTGTTCCTGGGTGGCAATCCACAAGTGAACACCCCTCGGGGCGACACTCAACTCTCATCAACCACACAACCAAATCCACCCAGGTGGTTCATTGAAATTTATACTTATAATTCTCCACAACATTGAGTAAAACAATTTTGTAGCAAGGCTAAGCATCTACTAAGTACTAAGTCTCCAAAATATCAAGTCTAAAGGATGTCTACACACTACTTGGGATTTTTCATAACATATAATAACTTAGTAAAATTCTCTATCGAAAACACTAGTAATGCATAGTGAAAATATGAGAGATTTGATGGTGTGTTACTTGCCTTTGGAGTTGGTGAAGAACAATCACCTTCTCTTCACAAAATGGAACATTCTCTCCGTACAATATAAACAACACAATTAAACAACAATAAACAAACAATCACAAGCAAAATAACAAAGTATAACAACCAAAAAACTTAACACAACAATTTATTCTACAAAGGAATTATTTTATTTGGGCTTAGTGTATGGAAAAAGGCTAAGGGTTGTGTCTTGAGGATTCCAAACTTATTGAACAAAAGCTTCACCAAGGATTATCACCTTTACTCTAATATGCAAAAGGAAAACTTGTTATTTCAATACACACAAAGAGAACTAAGAAATTCTTGTTAGTGGTTTTCCCTTTGTGACTAAGGGTTAGTTTTTGATCAAAAGATCACACAAAGATCAAATCAATTTCTGTCTTGTTTTCTCCAAGTCCTTCTTCCATCTTCTTGAGTGGCTTCTGATGTCTAAGTCTTTCATGTTTCTTCAATGGCCTTGCTTGTAGTACTCCTCATTGAGTTGAAGAAAAACATTTGAAGTACCTATCTATAATTATATGGGCCTTATTCGTAAAGAATAAGAGAGGTAGTAGGTGTTGTTAGAGTTCCTTAATAAAGGACTTCTAAAATCTTCTCTTCTTCTTCTTAGTTTTCTGGGAGATTATTCTTCTGGATTTGGCTCCTTGTTGAGGTTCTTCTTCTTGATGAGATCCTTGTTGAAGTCTGGGTCAAAACTCTCATCTCACTTGGGAAAATAAATTCGAAGTCTTGGCAATACATTAATCATATTGAAAACAAATTCTAAGTCTTCACATGATTGGTCTTGGAAAATCCCCAGGGTCCTTTGCAGCTTCCTCCTTGTTGGTGACTTCATTGAAATTACCAACACTTGTACTAACTAGGGACTGGTCTTTATCTAACTTAGCCATAGCATAAGTTCTAAAGGGACAGAAATGAAAGGGGAGAAAAGACTTGGAGAAAAAGAGAGATGAGGTTTGTCTTCTTGAAGTTCCCCTTGATTTTCTTCTAAGTGCTTCCACTTCTTGGAGATGCTTCTGAAATTGCTAAGTCCTTCATGAGTTTTCTATCATCATGTTGAAAATATTCGAGTTGACAATTGTAGCATCCTCTCCATGGATTTTCACTAATCCAGACTTAGTGGTTTTCAACTAGGAGGGTCAACTAGGAAAAATAACATAAAAATATTCTAAGGGCTTTGGTTTTTGTCTCTCTGGTCTAAGGTTAGTCCTTAGCACAAATTAGCTAAAGAAAACATATTGAAAATAATTACAGAAAATAAACTAGGTCAAAAATAGTCAAATGAGCATATAACAATCAAAACTATTTTAACTTAGCCAAAAATTATTTTGGGCGCAAGGGACTGTTAGTACACATCCTAAGGTCTCCAAAAATATTTTATTTGCAATTTTTAGATTTGTAGAATTAAAACTATGCCAAAAATCATCAAACAAGCATATTTAAATTTGAACCAATTTTAAATAGTCAATTTTAATTTTGGACAGTACTACCAGAGTCTACATGATCAGGGCTTTTCAAAAAGTCCAAGTTTGTCGAATTTGGAGTCATACATCAAAATTTATGAACAAAACAAGATTTACAAAGATTCAGCAATAGAAAGTGTTTGCACGTATCAAAATTTAGTTTTCATAATTTTAATAAATTCAACACATTGTGCTGATTTCAAAAAGTACAAAATCATCGAAATTGGACTTACAGAAGTAAAGTTATGAATTTTTGAAGTTTGCAACCTTTTCTATAATTTTAATTCTATTTAAAAACGATTTTGACTTGTTTTGACTGGGCTGGCTGACTGGACGCCACGTGGCTGGCTCTGAGTGGTGCGGGGCTGGCGCGACGGCTGACGAGGCGCTGACTCGGCTGCTGACTGGACTTTGACTACTGATTTTGACCAAAAATAAAGTTGCTCGGATGGGAAAACAATCTAAACGAAAGTTGTAGAGAATTACGTGCTCTTTCTAACTATCACAAATATAACATCAGTGGATGAGTAGATTTGTCACAAACCACAATTTACCTTTCGGTTCCGAAACTTTGACCGTGAATAACTCCTAGCTCGCTTGACCAATAGAGGTGAGGTTTGGGGCAAAATCAGGAGAACAACTTTGGTTATCAAGTCCCGAATATTTGAGATGGTTTTCTTCTCCGAAAAACGTCAAACGCAAACTGTATTGTACAGAAAATTCCGTACGTCAAAACAAAAAGTGTTCAAAAACAAAATTGTAGATCAGGGTTAAATCTAACTTCTCACCAAAGGAATTTCGATTTGAAGATCCGAGCACGAAGAGATCTAGGAATTACGAATTCAGATCTGAAAGATGGCGATTCGAAATTCTTCCTCCACGATTGATGAAAAGAGTTGAGGCCTCTCGGGATGGAAAGATAATGGAGAGAGCTTCAATATTGCTTCAGGCTCCTGTGCGATTCGAGATCGTTTTGATGGGTAGATAAACAAAATACTATTTTGCTGATTAGGGTTTCGGTGGGACGAAAAGGGGAAAAGAAATGTCGGCGGCTACAAATGTTTATATAGGAAAATGGTCGGTGGAATAGCTTGGGCTCGAAGTTATGAACGCGTAGGAACAAGCGGATCCGGATTTGGAGTCATATTTGTTGAGATATTCGTGTTTAACCGAAGGTAGTTTAGAAGAGAACGTTTTCTGGAATTCGGTGGCTTTTTTTCTTTTATTTTTTTTGGCTGCGCGGGGGCAAACTGGGCTGAGCTTCGGCCCAGTTCGGCCGATTTTTTTTTTCTTAAACGTTTTTCTGTTATATTTTTCACTGTTTTCTTTATAACTTTTGATTTATAGATCTAAATGATCTCAAACCAATTTCTATAGTTTTGTAAAAATAAAACCTTTCACATGAAAACATTTAGGTGTTGTTTTAACACACTTAAAATGATTGTATTTTCAAAATATGATTAAATAAATATGGCTACTTAATATCATTTTAATTGGAAATATGACAAAATCATTTGAAAGGAGGTTTTATAAAATCCAAAAACATTCTATAAGTCAAATGTTATTTTCCAAAAGTCATTTAACTTATTTTTCATATTCATATTTTAAAATATGAGTAAACTCTAATAGCAACTTAATGTTATTTCAAAATAAACAAATAGATACTTTGAATAATAAACTTATTTTGAATGATTTCTTTTAAGGGTTATATGACATGTTTGGATTATTATTTCCAATAGCATTGGAATAACATATAGTACTTCCTTTGTGTTTGAGTTTTATTTGTTTTTGGTGGCTTGGTTTAACCAGAAAACAAAAGTTTTAAATTTTTGTGATTTTTGAATGTTTCGAAAAATCAGGGATGTTACAGTTATTTATGCATTCAATTATATGATCATTGTTGAGAGTGTCCACTAGTGAAAGTAGGATCCCTAGGCCTTATTGTAGCATGAATTGTCTCAAATAGCTGAGAGTGTTTAATGTTCCATTGAAAGAATCATGAGTTGTTTTAATCACATTGAAGCATGAATTTGTGGTTAATCTAACTTCTCACCAAAGGAATTTCGATTTGAAGATCCGAGCATGAAGAGATCTAGGAATTACGAAATCAGATCTGAAAGATGGCGATTCGAAATTCTTCCTCCACGGTTGATGAAAAGAGTTGAGGCCTCTCGGGATGGAAAGATAATGGAGAGAGCTTCAATATTGTTTCAGGCTCCGGTCCGATTCGAGATCGTTTTGATGGGTAGATAAACGAAATACTATTTTGCTCATTAGTGTTTCAGTGGGACGAAAAGGGGAAAAGAAATCCCGGCGGCTACAGATGTTTATATAGGCTAATGGTCGGTGGAATAGCTTGGGCTCGAAGTTATGAACGCGTAGGAACAAGCGGATTCGGATTTGGAGTCATATTTGTTGAGATATTCGTGTTTAACCGAAGGTAGTTTAGAAGAGCACGTTTTCTGGATTTCGGTGGCTTTTTTTTTTGGCTGCGCGGAGGCGAACTGGGCTGAGCTTCGGCCCAGTTCGGCCGAACTTTTTTTGTCTTAAATGTTTTTCTTTTATATTATTCACTGTTTTCTTTATAACTTTTGATTTATAGATCTAAATTATCTCAAACCAATTTCTATAGTTTTGTAAAAATAAAACCTTTCACATGAAAACATTTAGGTGTTGTTTTAACACACTTAAAATAATTGTATTTTCGGAATATGATTAAATAACTATGGCTACTTAATATCATTTTAATTGGAAATATGACAAATCATTTGAAAGCAGGTTTTTATAAAATCCAAAAACATTCTATAAGTCAAATGTTATTTTCCAAAAGTCATTTAACTTATTTTTCATATTCATATTTTAAAATATGAGTAAACTCTAATAGCAACTTAATGTTATTTCAAAATAAACAAATAGATACTTTGAATAATGAACTTATTTTGAATGATTTCTTTTAAGGGTTATATGACATGTTTGGATTATTATTTCCAATAGCATTGGAAGAACATATAGTACTTCCTTTGTGTTTGAGTTTTATTTGTTTTTGGTGGCTTGGTTTAACCAGAAAACAAAAGTTTTAAATTTTTGTGATTTTTGAATGTTTCCAAAAATCAGGGATGTTACAGTTATTTATGCATTCAATTATATGATCATTGTTGAGAGTGTCCACTAGTGAAAGTAGGATCCCTAGGCCTTATTGTAGCATGAATTGTCTCAAATAGCTGAGAGTGTTTAATGTTCCATTGAAAGAATCATGAGTTGTTTTAATCACATTGAAGCATGAATTTGTGGTTAAATCTAACTTCTCACCAAAGGAATTTCGATTTGAAGATCCGAGCACGAAGAGATCTAGGAATTACGAAATCAGATCT
This sequence comes from Alopecurus myosuroides, assembly GCA_028641055.1. Lineage (NCBI taxonomy): Eukaryota > Viridiplantae > Streptophyta > Magnoliopsida > Poales > Poaceae > Alopecurus > Alopecurus myosuroides. The sequence goes on from CM054060.1 coordinate 266,389,233, forward strand.
GAAAGATGGCGATTCGAAATTCTTCCTCCACGGTTGATGAAAAGAGTTGAGGCCTCTCGGGATGGAAAGATAATAGAGAGAGCTTCAATATTGCTTCAGGCTCCGGTGCGATTCGAGATTGTTTTGATGGGTAGATAAACGAAATACTATTTTGCTCATTAGTGTTTCGGTGGGAAAAAAGGGGAAAAGAAATCCCGGCGGCTACAGATGTTTATGTAGGCTAATGGTCGGTGGAATAGCTTGGGCTCGAAGTTATGAACGCGTAGGAACAAGCGGATTCGGATTTGGAGTGATATTTGTTGAGATATTCGTGTTTAACCGAAGGTAGTTTAGAAGAGCACGTTTTCTGGAATTCGGTGGCTTTTTTTTGGCTGCGCGGAGGCGAACTGGGCTGAGCTTCGGCCCAGTTCGGCCGAACTTTTTTTTTTCTTAAATTTTTTTCTTTTATATTATTCACTTTTTCTTTATAACTTTTGATTTATAGATCTAAATGATCTCAAACCAATTTCTATAGTTTTGTAAAAATAAAACCTTTCACATGAAAACATTTAGGTGTTGTTTTAACACACTTAAAATAATTGTATTTTCAGAATATGATTAAATAACTATGGCTACTTAATATCATTTTAATTGGAAATATGACAAATCATTTGAAAGGAGGTTTTATAAAATCCAAAAACATTCTATAAGTCAAATGTTATTTTCCGAAAGTCATTTAACTTATTTTTCATATTCATATTTTAAAATATGAGTAAACTCTAATAGCAACTTAATGTTATTTCAAAATAAACAAATAGATACTTTGAATAATAAACTTATTTTGAATGATTTCCTTTAAGGGTTATATGACATGTTTGGATTATTATTTCCAATAGCATTGTAATAACATATAGTACTTCCTTTGTGTTTGAGTTTTATTTGTTTTTGGTGGCTTGGTTTAACCAGAAAACAAAAGTTTTAAATTTTTGTGATTTTTGAATGTTTCCAAAAATCAGGGATGTTACAGACTACCACCCTTAAAGAAATCTTGTCCCGAGATTTGGGAAGGCTAGAAAGTAGGATTGGTTTGGGTTAACTTGTTAACATTGCAACTAGGTGGCTACCACCCTTAAAAGAAATGTTTGTGGGTATACTAATCTCATGGATTGATTGTGTAGTTTGTCTCCAGATGTCTTGAGTAGAACTTTCCTTCGTAGTAGGGATGCAAACTAACTGATGCATGTCGAACTTCGTTTGACACTGAGGGGTCATTATTTGGGCCAATCAAAAGTCTTTGGGTCCCTCTCAACTGGGTCTTTTGATGTCCTTGGCAACCTTACATCTTGATGTTGACCTTCTCATGGTTGTTGGCATTCTAGCTATGTATTTGGTTGGGTTTAGCATATATGAGTAGATATTTAGAAAGATATAAGAAAGGTTCCTACCTCAACACAGCAAAAAGGCAAGTCATCTTACAAACAACAACTAGCAAACAAACAACAAGGTTTTTTAGAAAAAGAAGCTAATATTGTCATACCCCACTCATTGGTATGATCAATACACTAACACGTTGACGTTGTCCTAACAAAGTAACTAGATTGGTGGTCTCGTCTATATCTTCTGGAGTCTCTTCAGGCTTTCCGTCAACAGCTTGAGGCTTTTCTGATTGTTGTGAAGTCTGGGTATATCTCCAAGTTTCTTCAACTGTCTTGAGTGTAGATCTTCATGTTGAAACCAAATGGTCATGTGAAAGATATTCCTTGTACTTCATCACCACTCGTGTCTTGATGGAAAACAAGAGGTATGTCATCTATAATAAGAGAAGAAGATTTTGAAGGTGAATAATAGATGAGAGGATATGAGAAAGATTAAGACGAGATGTTTTATTTCTAGAAAGTTTGAACTAAATAGACTTTCAGTCCTATGGTCTTTTCCAAACTTAGGGTCTCGAATTCTACAGGCAACACAATGCTCTGATACCATTTTGTAGAGTTCCCACATTTAAGTAATGTAAGGACACCTGTGTTATTGTGCTAGTCCCTGAATCAAATGCTAGCACCATAGTACAAAATGAAATATCATGCAAATGCATCAAATTCTATTACATTGCATGATCCCGTCTTTACAAAATAGTATTACAACTTGCATAGTCTTAGAAGACTAGCAGAAAACAGAATTATAGCGGAAAACATAGTACGACATTGAGCCCATCTTCTTCATGTGCCACAGGCAAAAACATGTTGGCGATAGACTCGAGATCCTGAACGAAACCTCACTCGTCTTCATATTCATCTGCAATATGGAATATGCAGCCACAAGGGAGTCAATCCAATTTAATGTATTGGCAAGTAACACTATGCTGGATATAAATGGCAAGTCTAAACTACATGCATATCTGGCTTGGTGGAGTTTAGGCTATTTGCAGAAAGCAATTTTTTCCCTAACACTTTTGAAAAAGAGTTTCTCTTCAAAGATTGGCACCATGGGACACACCCATCAGCACCAGAACTAATATTTCCTTGTCCAAATTTTACTTCTTCAAAACGGTGTTGAGATTCTTCCATCCATCCTTGTCCAGCTGCTCAAAGTTGTCCTTTACCGGGAACACGGCTATGATCATAGTTTCTAACTCTGCAGAGGTTGTGCACTTTCACCATTAGACCCAACTAACCCAAACTATCCTCAAGCACCCAATTTGTGCTAAGGAAAAGGATAGAGTTGAGACGAGATTTTTCAGAAGCATTTCCTCATCCCATACTGACTTGACGCGCTCCCATTCTAACCATTCTACCACCACCTGTCAAGTCGGGACAAGTCCACGCAACTTAATCCATCTAGCCAGAGCCCATATGACTAATGGTTGCACGATAGCTACTAAACTTAGAGGGACTTAGGAATCTCTTTGTTCCTGGGTGGCAATCCACAAGTGAACACCCCTCGGGGCGACACTCAACTCTCATCAACCACACAACCAAATCCACCCAGGTGGTTCATTGAAATTTATACTTAGAATTTTCCACAACATTGAGTAAAACAATTTTGTAGCAAGGCTAAGCATCTACTAAGTACTAAGTCTCCAAAATATCAAGTCTAAAGGATGTCTACACACTACTTGGGATTTTGCAAAGCATATAATAACTTAGTAAAATTCTCTATCAAAAACACTAGTAATGCATAGTGAAAATATGAGAGATTTGATGGTGTGTTACTTGCCTTTGGAGTTGGTGAAGAACAATCACCTTCTCTTCACAAAATGGAACATTCTCTCCGTACAATATAAACAACACAAGTAAACAACAATACACAAACAATCACAAGCAAAATAACAAAGTATAACAACCAACAAACTTAACACAACAATTTATTCTACAAAGGAATTATTTTATTTGGGTTTAGTGTATGGAAAAAAGCTAAGGGTTGTGTCTTGAGGATTCCAAACTTATTGAACAAAAGCTTCACTAAGGATTATCACCTTTACTCTAATATGCAAAAGGAAAACTTGTTATTTCAATACACACAAAGAGAACTAAGAAATTCTTGTTAGTGGTTTTCCCTTTGTGACTAAGGGTTAGTTTTTTATCAAAAGATCACACAAAGATCAAATCAATTTCTGTCTTGTTTTCTCCAAGTCCTTCTTCCATCTTCTTGAGTGGCTTCTGATGTCTAAGTCTTTCATGTTTCTTCAATGGCCTTGCTTGTAGTACTCCTCATTGAGTTGAAGAAAAACATTTGAAGTACCTATCTATAATTATATGGGCCTTATTCGTATAGAATAAGAGAGGTAGTAGGTGTTGTTAGAGTTCCTTAATAAAGGACTTCTAAAATCTTCTCTTCTTCTTCTTAGTTTTCTGGGAGATTATTCTTCTGGAGTTGGCTCCTTGTTGAGGTTCTTCTTCTTGATGAGATCCTTGTTGAAGTCTTGGTCAAAATTCTCATCTCACTTGGGAAAATAAATTCTAAGTCTTGGCAATACATTAATCATATTGAAAACAAATTCTAAGTCTTCACATGATTGGTCTTGGAAAATCCCCAGGGTCCTTTGTAGCTTCCTCCTTGTTGGTGACTTCATTGAAATTACCAACACTTGTACTAACTAGGGACTGGTCTTTATCTAACTTAGCCATAGCATAAGTTCTAAAGGGACAGAAATGAAAGGGGAGAAAAGACTTGGAGAAAAAGAGAGATGAGGTTTGTCTTCTTGAAGTTCCCCTTGATTTTCTTCTAAGTGCTTCCACTTCTTGGAGATGCTTCTGAAATTGCTAATTCCTTCATGAGTTTTCTATCTTCATGTTGAAAATCTTCGAGTTGACAATTGTAGCATCCTCTCCATGGATTTTCACTAATCCAGACTTAGTGGTTTTCAACTAGGAGGGTCAACTAGGAAAAATAACATAAAAATATTCTAAGGGCTTTGGTTTTTGTCTCTCTGGTCTAAGGTTAGTCCTTAGCACAAATTAGCTAGAGAAAACATATTGAAAATAATTACAGAAAATAAACTAGGTAAAAAATAGTCAAATGAGCATATAACAATCAAAACTATTTTAACTTAGCCAAAAATTATTTTGGGCGCAAGGGACTGTTAGTACACATCCTAAGGTCTCCAAAAATATTTTATTTGCAATTTTTAGATTTGTAGAATTAAAACTATGCCAAAAATCATCAAACAATCATATTTAAATTTAAACCAATTTTAAATAGTCAATTTTGGACAGTACTAACAGAGTCTACATGATCAGGGGTTTTCAAAAAGTCCAAGTTTGTCGAATTTGGAGTCATACATCAAAAGTTATCAACAAAACAAGATTTACAAAGATTCAACAATAGAAAGTGTGTGCACGTATCAAAATTTAGTTTTCATAATTTTAATAAATTCTACACATTGTGCTGATTTCAAAAAATGCAAAATCATCGAAATTGGACTTACAGAAGTAAAGTTATGAATTTTTTAAGTTTGCAACCTTTTCTATAATTTTAATTCTATTTAAAAACGATTTTGACTTGTTTTGACTGGGCTGGCTGACTGGACGCCACGTGGCTGGCTCTGAGTGGTGCGGGGCTGGCGCGACGGCTGACGAGGCGCTGACTGGGCTGCCGACTGGACTTTGACTACTGATTTTGACCAAAAATAAAGTTGCTCGGATGGGAAAACAATCTAAACGAAAGTTGTAGAGAATTACGTGCTTTTTCTAACTATCACAAATATAACATCAGTGGATGAATACATTTGTCACAAACCACAATTTACCTTTCGGGTCCGAAACTTTGACCGTGAATAACTCCTAGCTCGCTTGACCAATAGAGGTGAGGTTTGGGGCAAAATCAGGAGAACAACTTTGGTTATCAAGTCCCGAAGATTTGAGATGGTTTTCTTCTCCGAAAAACGTCAAACGCCAACTGTATTGTACAGAAAATTCCGTACGTCAAAACAAAAAATGTTCAAAAACAAAATTGTAGATCAGGGTTAAATCTAACTTCTCACCAAAGGAATTTCGATTTAAAGATCCGAGCACGAAGAGATCTAGGAATTACGAATTCAGATCTGAAAGATGGCGATTTGAAATTCTTCCTCCACGATTGATGAAAAGAGTTGAGGCCTCTCGGGATGGAAAGATAATGGAGAGAGCTTCAATATTGCTTCAGGCTCCTGTGCGATTCGAGATCATTTTGATGGGTAGATAAACAAAATACTATTTTGCTGATTAGGGTTTCGGTGGGACGAAAAGGGGAAAATAAATGTCGGCGGCTACAGATGTTTATATAGGAAAATGGTCGGTGGAATAGGTTGGGCTCGAAGTTATGAACGCGTAGGAACAAGCGGATCCGGATTTGGAGTCATATTTGTTGAGATATTCGTGTTTAACCGAAGGTAGTTTAGAAGAGAACGTTTTCTGGAATTCGGTGGCTTTTTTTCTTTTATTTTTTTTTTTGGCTGTGCGGGGGCAAACTGGGCTGAGCTTCGGCCCAGTTCGGCCGAACTTTTTTTTTCTTAAACGTTTTTCTTTTATATTTTTCACTGTTTTCTTTATAACTTTTGATTTATAGATCTAAATGATCTCAAACCAATTTCTATAGTTTTGTAAAAATAAAACCTTTCACATGAAAACATTTAGGTGTTGTTTTAACACACTTAAAATGATTGTATTTTCAAAATATGATTAAATAACTATGGCTACTTAATATCATTTTAATTGGAAATATGACAAATCATTTGAAAGGAGGTTTTATAAAATCCAAAAACATTCTATAAGTCAAATGTTATTTTCCAAAAGTCATTTAACTTATTTTTCATATTCATATTTTAAAATATGAGTAAACTCTAATAGCAACTTAATGTTATTTCAAAATAAACAAATAGATACTTTGAATAATAAACTTATTTTGAATGATTTCTTTTAAGGGTTATATGACATGTTTGGATTATTATTTCCAATAGCATTGGAATAACATATAGTACTTCCTTTGTGTTTGAGTTTTATTTGTTTTTGGTGGCTTGGTTTAACCAGAAAACAAAAGTTTTAAAATTTTGTGATTTTTGAATGTTTCGAAAAATCAGGGATGTTACAGTTATTTATGCATTCAATTATATGATCATTGTTGAGAGTGTCCACTAGTGAAAGTAGGATCATTGTTGAGAGTGTCCACTAGTGAAAGTAGGATCCCTAGGCCTTATTTCCAAGCATTGAAACACCATTTTCCGCCTATTCTGCTACATGTTTGCTTGCTGCCATTTTTATTTCAGATTGCTATTATCACTTATTATCATCCATATTACTTGCATTTTACTCTCTCTTCGCCGAAATAGTGCACCTATACAACGGAAAATTGTATTAGGTGTGTTGGCGACACAAGAGACTTCTTGTATCTTAATTGCAGGGTTGCTTGAGAGGGATATCTTTGACCTCTACCTCCCAGAGTTCGATAAATCTTGGGTGATCCACTTAAGGGAAACTTGCTGTTGTTCTACAAACCTCTGCACTTGGAGGTCCAACACTGTCTAAAAGAATAGAAGAGTGCATAGACATCAAGCTCTTATCTGGCGCTGTTGCCGGGGAGGTAAGGTAAAAGGTACTCACATCCTCGGGTGTGAGTGCTCGAAGTTATTTCCTTTAGGTTCTGCAATTAAATCTTTTTGTTTCTTGTTTTCACTAGTTAGGCTTAATGGAAAACAACAAAAATATGAGAGAGCTTTATAATATTTATCTTGAGTTAGGTCATGAAGTGTTTGAAGAGAAAATTAAAAAACCTATGGAACTTTATTTGCATGCTAGTTGCAATGTTATTAGTATGAACTCTTTAAACACCATTATTGCTAATGCTATGGAAAATTCTAATCTTGGGGAAGCTAGTTTTTATGAATATGATATTTTTAGTGTCACGACCCCGGACCCAGAGATATACATACAGTTATGTGCTCCTAGCCATGGACTCACAAGGGCTTCAGGGTTACCAGCCCCGGCCGCAACAAACAACAGCAGGCAGACTGGATTCATCGGCACATAGTCCGGATCCCCAGTCTACTACTCCTTGTGTCCACGCTAGTCATAACCAACTATGCATATCAAAGCGTCCACGAATCGAATGAAACTGAAGGAAACGGGACCAAAGCTATACAGAGATGCTATGTGTCCAGAAAGTGCAACAACAATCGAGGGTTACTGGGGTTACCTCGCCCCAGGCCGATCACATCGACAGGCGGGCTCGGACATGGATCATCGGCTCCACAACCCCTCGACTGCGACAACTATGCAGGCATAGCCAAAACTGTATAACAATGAGCTCGAAACCAACAACCGATCAAAGCAACACTCTAGACAATGAAGTTGTATTAAACAGGTGTTACTAGAGTATAGCTTACAAGCAGAGGTCACACGACCCAACATTACATCACACAACGGAAGGCAAAATATGTTGCTAATCAACAAGAACCAAAAAGGCCTAAGAGGCCGCAACATAAGGCGACGTCCCAGCCCATAGATTCCAGGCTGCTACCTGGGAACCCCAAACTACTCGTCGATGTCCACGTTGAATCACCACCGATGGAGTTCTTCTCCTGAACCAAAATTAAGCAAACCTAAGTACGGGAGGTACTCAACAAGACTTAATTAACCTATTATATATCTGCTATCTTCAGAAAGGTTTTATGAAGGCTGTTTTGCGTAAAGCAATATTTGTTTTCCAAATCGAGGAAGAATAGCACGTCTCGGAGAGTGTTGTCAAAACAGATGAGAAAGCTACTCAACTACTGAGATCATCATCTTCTTGTATTCCACCAAGTCCTTCTCATTCCCACACTATCTCATGCTACAAGGATCACCCCTCCCGGCATCTCCGGGGAGGCACCCTTCAATCATGGTTAACAAGTTTTAGTCATTCCGTTGAAGTTATCTATGATCACAGAATCCGTTGCCAAGTCGTCCGTAACCGTGGACACGGCTTCTCGAGGAGATTTATCCCTGCAGGGGGTACACTTTACCCACACGTACCATCCGACTCTTAACGCCACATGTACGCTCGTCCATGGAGCGCGGAAGAGGGTGGCTGGCCACGACCTTTACCTTGCTCGACCCTATCCATGAGTCAACCCAAACAGGGCCACCCCGTCAACAGGGAGTTGGCCACCTCCTGACGGCACCTGTTCTGTGAGTCGGGAACAAGATCCGAGTACGTCCATCACTTGTCCCGGTCACGCCCTAAGTTTTCTCCAAATCGTTTTCTGACTCACACGCAGATGGAAAGATCAAACTACGTGACTCATGGACGTGGCCAAACAAGTTAGTTGGTCGAGCGCGGTCTGTTAGGCCCCGCGTGTGGTTGCATGCTCAGTCTTGGCTTCGAAGGCGAGAACTCGCTCCTAGGGGCATGAACAGGACAAAACGCCACAACCCATTGTGGCCTCACATCCATGCCGTTATTTAGTCAAGTTATCAAAGATAATACAATTCACAACAACCTGACATAAATGATTCACGTATTGACCGGATTCATCAACCGGATGGATCAGATCACAACTAAGCATGGCTAAGCAAGACTCACAGGGTTTAGCGGAGCGCGCACAAGCAAACCTATAGCTGCTAGGAGCAGTGGAACATGATATCTAGGTTATGCAGTATATAGGGGAACTCTATCTACTGACATCAAATGGTTTGGAACCGAATGCAAAGTACGAGATTCAAAACACGTTGAAACCATATATGAGCAGATAAGAGGTTATGCTTGCCTTGGTTATAAGAAAACCAAATAAAGTCTTCAGGAATAAGTGCTTGACTTGTCGGTTAAGATCAAGTATTCACCATTGGACTGCTGGCCTTCTCTTCGGAGTCGCATTCTACCGAGGGGGAAACAACACCGAAAAGAAGAATAACAATCAAACATGGCATCGATGCAATGCGCAATATGTATGCATGAGCAAATTAATGCACTTAAATAAAGCCCTAAACATGCTCGTTGGGTTGCTAGGGTTCATATGTCATTTAGGCATTTTTACTGAAATTACCCCGAAATAGACCCCGGAGGGGGTTTCGGGCGATTCTGGAAGTGAGTGCAAGTTAAAGTGCTCAAATGAGGTTGAAAATATCATAAAAAGGTTCCAATTATCATTTTGAGCAATTTGGTATATAACTTTTAATTTTCTAGTTTTAGTGAATAAAAACTTATTTTTCTATTTTTAAATGATTAAACAACATTAAATAAATGTCCAAAAATAAATGTTGTCAAACATGTATGAAAGTTACATTTTTGGGTTCCAAATAATTTTCTGAACACTTACATGCTTTCATTTTATTTTTCTGAGTAACAGATTAAAAGATATTAATTAACCAAATTTAATCATTTTCTGGAATTTAATTAAACAGAGAGTTATGACGTCAGCAGGACGTCACTGTGACATCACCCAGGGAGGATCTTCTCAGATGAACTCAAATTCGAGTGATTCGTCGATTCGTTCGTGAAATTGAGGGGTGCACTAGCTGTAGGGGTCTGTGGTGATCGTGGCAGTGGCGGAGGATGGACCATATGGTCACCGGAGCTTCTCCGGCGACCACCATCGGCGGCGGCGCACGGCGTCGCACGACGTCCAGGTGATATAGAGGGGGAGGGAGCAAACAGAGGGGTCTGGGAGGCTCACCACGACCTGGTGGAGCTCGTGGAGTGGTCGGACGGCCGAGGCGGCAACGGGGCTCGCCGGAATCGCAAATCGCGGCGGCGGCCGGACTTGGAGAAGATGGAGTCGATTCCGTCGTCTCCGGCCCTCCCCGCTTGCGTGCGTCGTTGAGGAGGAGGTATAGGGTATGGGAGAGCCTCAGAGGGGCACGGTGGAGCTCGAGGATGCTTGTAACGTCGGCGTCGAGCGGCGGCCGCGGCGGTTGCTGTTAGGGTTAGGTCCCAGTTCCGGACGAGATACAGGAAGGGTTCGTGAGCGAGGGCAGAGGGAGTAGGGAGGATCAGGACGCCTCCCTCTCGGCTCTATCCACGGCAGAGGCCAAGCAGGAGGTGGCCACGGCATCGGCGGCAAGCAGCTCACCTACTGGCAGAGGTAGAAGACGATAAAAAAGGATTTTTGTGAAAAACCCCCGGTACACTTGAGATTTACAGAGAAGCCCCTTTTCTGTTTAAAAACATAACAGAAATGACTGTTTTGAGGGCCTTTTTGTGAACAGAAAATTTGGCAAAAATCATTTTTGGAAAGCTCATGAAATTTCCAACAACACCATGTGTTACTTTGGCGTGTTTGAAATATTTTTCAACACAAAATTTTGAAACCCATTTTAAGTACTTTTTGTGGGATTTTCTGAAACCATTTGAATTCACAAACCAAATTGTTTAAAACATGGTTTAAATTTTTGATTCATGCATGTATGAGATGCCAACAACACCACAACCCTAATGTATAAAAAATTGGGGTGTTACAAATCTACCCCCCTTACAAGAATCTCGTCCCGAGATTCCCGAAGGAGAAGAAAGAAGGAACACCGGTTTTGAACGATCTTCTCGAACCTTACGGTTCTCTTCTTGAAGAGGTTGATCCATAGCACTTGCGAAGATCTCCAGAGGCTACACCTTAGGTAAGAGGGAAACTCTTAGGAAATGATCTTCACGAAGATCGAGTATCTCATGGCTAACTCATGACCAGAATGTTCGTAAAGAACTTTTGAGTTAACAGGCATGAAACACATCAAGATAACGGAGGGAATAGAAGATGGTTTCAAGTGTTCGGACGATTGGTCTTGAAAGGATTTAGAATATGAGCTTTGCACAAGACTTTAAATCCTTTTGGGAAAGAAAGGTTGAACAACTTGTGAAACCGAGGTTTTCTTCAAACAGATAACCAAGATGAAAAGGATGGTATTGGATACCACGACGTAATATCCGTAGACGAGGAAAATCACGAGAAAACACTGTAATCGTGCGTCGGAGAAGATTTGATACAAGATCATGTTCACTCTTCAGAGTGGACACGAAAAATAACGAAACTTCCATTCCGCTAAAGTTTGTCGAAATCTTTGTCAAAGATCGGGATGTTACTTCACTGCAGAGAATGAGTAACCAAAAGAAGTTGAGGCACCGTAACAAAGGAGGAATTCTTGATCACACCATAAGGATGGGTAACCAACGAGGGTTGAAACACCTGAAGTAATAAGGAATCTCTTTCGTATCGTGGTTTGGGACATAACCATACATCCACCACCTGGTTGAGATCCCACGGCTGAAGTGACTGACAAATTCACACAATGTGTGAGATGAACAGGACTTCAAGTACAAACAACTTGAGGAAGGAAACTGATGAATGGCGGTTACGAAACACCACGAGATGTTCCCATGATGGACTTGTTTCCACTGAAAGAAAGGTTTGGAGGATTGGTAGATAGACATTGGAAAAAACAACTTTCAGGTTCTTCTTGATGTGTTAGATACCAAGATTAGGCCTACGGTAAGCCGTGAGTACATCTTCAAGTGAAAGTAGATCTCCGGTTTGGAAAAACATTGAGGAAAACTTGTTGGAATGAGTCGCACAAGAATCCTCACGGAGAGTGGTTGTTCTGACGGATTCAAAGAGATATGACATTAGGCCTTCCGGCTAATTGTGTCAACCACAACATCAACCATGCCGGATTCTGAAAAGACCTAATTCAATACCCTTGAGGAGACACCAACCATCGTTGCTGCTTGAGATTCAGCTCTGGTTAGCGAGTTGATAACTTAGAATAGGCATGTTTGATCTAAGAGGTTGCACCGGTTACCAACGAGATACATATGCTGGATTCTCAGGATATGGACTATGATGTCAGGCTCAAGAAGGTAAGCGAGATTGTAGAACTCATGTATTAGCAACTTGCAAAAGACGGTTGCACCTACATGAACTACTTGCGAAAGAACACATCAGAGTCCTGGTTAGGAAGATGATAACAAAGATAACGAAGTTCTGAAACTTCTTCTCTTTCACAAATGGTCAGTCAGTGGCTTAGTGTGGACACAAACTTCTTCAATACATGGAGGTAACGACCTACCATCTGATGAATAGTCCACACATGCATGACCGACCTGGGATTATTCCCGAAGGAACAAGGAAACTTTACTCCGATCCACGACGACAACTTCCACCATAAGCTCATGGACTGGAGTAAGCCACTTCGAACACCTAGAACACAACTTCATGATGACACAAAGATGGTTCTGGAAAGTTTCCAACATTAGTGCCAGGTGTTCAACATGAGCCTCTCGCGACTTGGAGAAAATAGGAATGTCATCGATGGGCTCGAAAACTCCCTTATCAAAACACTCCAAGAAGAGGGATTCATATGATACATGAACAAGGCAAAATATTGGTTAGACCAAAGGACATGAATGTGTACTTGGGCAAAACACCATGAGTGGAAACACCATCAAGATAGTCCTTGAGTCTGAACTTGATCTGACAATATCCAAAATCAAATCAAGGGAGAATGATAGCATGTCCACTACGGAGATACTATCCTGCTTCAACACAAAGGAAACTAGACATCCCTTATCAAAGGATCAAGTTGGGCGGAGCTTTTGCCTTTCAACTCTCCAAGTTGTTGTTTAAGCTCAACCACTAGTCCAAGGTGTCTAGCGTAGTTTCTTGGAGAGAGGAGTGGTTCAAATTACTCCTGGTTTAGACATCACGGTCAGGTAAAACCTGGTGATACTTCTAGAAAGACAACCAGAATATCACAACCTATCGTTAGGTCTAGGAATTTGAAAGGAGGCTTGCTTTTCAAAGCAACTGATATGAACATGAGAGATTGGCATGAACCTAAATCTCTGACCAAGGATATGCACCGGAGTGGACGGGTTTGGTAACACAGTTAAGTTCAAAAAGAGGCTGGGTGACCAGTAGTGCTAAGAAGGATACATATGTTTCTTAGATTTTTCAAAGCAGTAAGAATTGCTAGGAATAGCAGGTACACATGTCGATGAACAAACCATCATTCTCATGCATTCGAGCTTAGAGGAAGGGGGAGTGAATATGTGTGAGAGCATCACTTCATCATTAAGGCCATGAAACTTAACACGACCTCTTGATATGTAAGAGTGTGATACTCAAAGGTAGAAGAGAACAGAAGCTAATGAAACTTCTTTATCCTGTGGATTACAAAACTTTGACCTGGTTCTAGAGATGAACGAGGTACTGGAGTTTGTTTCTCCTAACATTCCAAGGTGGAACGTTCTGACGGAAAACAAGAGCAAATGCACTCGAAGAATCCAACACACATATGCAACTTGTATTCCAAACAACGAGTGGAGATTTGAGAGCAACTGGAAGATAGGAACATGCTCCGGAAAATCCAGAGATCACGTTGATTGCACAGGGTAGTACTCAGTTGTAAAACCCATGCTAAAGGAGAGGTATAGTTGAATCAAGAACAAGGATATGGGAATCATAAAGAACACTCTTGTTATGATTCCTTTTGGTTCCAGAGGAAGGCCTACGGCTATGAGAGTTGGAATTTTCTAGCCACCCTGAGGTAAAACAGATTCCTCAGGATTCAAAGAAACATAACTTGGGTTAAAGGTCAGCATCCTGTACTGATAGCGTGAGCATTACATGGTTAAGAAACCACATGACTATCCTCACCACAATTCAGCACATTCCGGGACCTTCGGTTCAAGTCCAAGGTTGAAAACGTTGAGAAAGGAATAACTACTCTCTTAGTGTCTTGAAGGACACTGCGAATAGCAATCACGGAGTATATTTCGAAGGACAACGATAGCTCCGGAAGAATCTGATCAAAAGACAAAGAATACATTCGAGATGAAAAGCAGATCTCGAGGTTCAGAATTTGAGACTTTGGGACATATAAGAATATGGAATCCACACAACCCTGAGAGATTAGAATGGAAAGGAAATCTCCCAGTTGAAACGAGAGATAACGGAACATGGAACACACACGACTCTAGAAACTGAACACTAGGTCAACTTGGGTAAAAGAACGTCTTGCCAAAGAAGGCACCTAGGTTTTGAATGAATAGAAGAGATAGCAAAAACTTTTCAAATCAAAACAGGTAAGGTGACCCAGAGTTAGAGCGATACCAGATACGGAGTAAAAAGAGTCCTAAGAAGGGTTTTCACAATCCATTTGAAGTTTCAAAATAGTTTTCACAAACACTAGACTCAACATCGACCAAGCAGTAAGGTTTTCCTACAGGCAGTCCTGCTCTGATACCAAGACTTGTCACGACCCCGGACCCAGAGATATACATACAGTTATGTGCTCCTAGCCATGGACTCATAAGGGCTTCAGGGTTACCAGCCCCGGCCGCAACAAACAACGGCAGGCAGACTGGATTCATCGGCACGTAGTCCGGATCCCCAGTCTACTACTCCTTGTGTCCACGCTAGTCATAACCAACTATGCATATCAAAGCGTCTACGAATCGAATGAAACTGAAGGAAACGGGACCAAAGCTATACACAGATGCTATGTGTCCAAAAAGTGCAACAACAATCGAGGGTTACTGGGGTTACCTCGCCCCAGGCCGATCACATCGACAGGCGGGCTCGGACATGGATCATCGGCTCCACAACCCCTCGACTGCGACAACTATGCAGGCATAGCCAAAACTGTATAACAATGAGCTCGAAACCAACAACCAATCAAAGCAACACTCTAGACAATGAAGTTGTATTAAACAGGTGTTACTAGAGTATAGCTTACAAGAAGAGGTCACATGACCCAACATTACATCACACAACGGAAGGCAAAATATGTTGCTAATCAACAAGAACCAAAAAGGCCTAAGAGGCCGCAACATAAGGCGACGTCCCAGCCCATAGATTCCAGGCTGCTACCTGGGAACCCCAAACTACTCGTCGATGTCCGTGTTGAATCACCACCGATGGAGTTCTTCTCCTGAACCAAAATTAAGCAAACCTGAGTACGGGAGGTACTCAACAAGACTTAATTAACCTATTATATATCTGCTATCTTCAGAAAGGTTTTATGAAGGCTGTTTTGCGTAAAGCAATATTTGTTTTCCAAATCGAGGAAGAATGGCACGTCTCGGAGAGTGTTGTCAAAACAGATGAGAAAGCTACTCAACTACTGAGATCATCATCTTCTTGTATTCCACCAAGTCCTTCTCATTCCCACACTATCTCATGCTACAAGGATCACCCCTCCCGGCATCTCCGGGGAGGCACCCTCCAATCATGGTTAACAAGTTTTAGTCATTCCGTTGAAGTTATCTATGATCACAGAATCCGTTGCCAAGTCGTCCGTAACCGTGGACACGGCTTCTCGAGGAGATTTATCCCTGCAGGGGGTACACTTTACCCACACGTACCATCCGACTCTTAACGCCACATGTACGCTCGTCCATGGAGCGCGGAAGAGGGTGGCTGGCCACGACCTTTACCTTGCTCGACCCTATCCATGAGTCAACCCAAACAGGGCCACCCCGTCAACAGGGAGTTGGCCACCTCCTGACGGCACCTGTTCTGTGAGTCGGGAACAAGATCCGAGTACGTCCATCACTTGTCCCGGTCACGCCCTAAGTTTTCTCCAAATCGTTTTTCTGACTCACACGCAGATGGAAAGATCAAACTATGTGACTCATGGACGTGGCCAAACAAGTTAGTTGGTTGAGCGCGGTCTGTTAGGCCCCGCGTGTGGTTGCACGCTCAGTCTTGGCTTCGAAGGCGAGAACTCGCTCCTAGGGGCATGAACAGGACAAAACGCCACAACCCATTGTGGCCTCACATCCATGCCGTTATTTAGTCAAGTTATCAAAGATAATACAATTCACAACAACCTGACATAAATGATTCACGTATTGACCAGATTCATCAACCGGATGGATCAGATCACAACTAAGCATGGCTAAGCAAGACTCACAGGGTTTAGCGGAGCGCGCACAAGCAAACATATAGCTGCTAGGAGCAGTGGAACATGATATCTAGGTTATGCAGTATATAGGGGAACTCTATCTACTGACATCAAATGGTTTGGAACCAAATGCAAAGTACGAGATTCAAAACACGTTGAAACCATATATGAGCAGATAAGAGGTTATGCTTGCCTTGGTTATAAGAAAACCAAATAAAGTCTTCAGGAATAAGTGCTTGACTTGTCGGTTAAGATCAAGTATTCACCATTGGACTGCTGGCCTTCTCTTCGGAGTCGCATTCTACCGAGGGGGAAACAACACCGAAAAGAAGAATAACAATCAAACATGGCATCGATGCAATGCGCAATATGTATGCATGAGCAAATTAATGCACTTAAATAAAGCCCTAAACATGCTCGTTGGGTTGCTAGGGTTCATATGTCAGTTAGGCATTTTTACTGAAATTAGCCCGAAATAGACCCCGGAGGGGGTTTCGGGCGATTCTGGAAGTGAGTGCAAGTTAAAGTGCTCAAATGAGGTTGAAAATATCATAAACAGGTTCCAATTATCATTTTGAGCAATTTGGTATATAACTTTTAATTTTCTAGTTTTAGTGAATAAAAACTTATTTTTCTATTTTTAAATGATTAAACAACATTAAATAAATGTCCAAAAATGGAGGTTGTCAAACATGTATGAAAGTTACATTTTTGGGTTCCAAATAATTTTCTGAACACTTACATGCTTTCATTTTATTTTTCTGAGTAACAGATTAAAAGATATTAATTAACCAAATTTAATCATTTTCTGGAATTTAATTAAACAGAGAGTTATGACTTCAGCAGGACGTCACTGTGACATCACCCAGGGAGGATCTTCTCAGATGAACTCAAATTCGAGTGATTCGTCGATTCATTCGTGAAATTGAGGGGTGCACTAGCTGTAGGGGTCTGTGGTGATCGTGGCAGTGGCGGAGGATGGACCATATGGTCACCGGAGCTTCTCCGGCGACCACCATCGGCGGCGGCGCACGGCGTCGCACGACGTCCAGGTGATATAGAGGGGGAGGGAGCAAACAGAGGGGTCCGGGAGGCTCACCACGACCTGGTGGAGCTCGTGGAGTGGTCGGACGGCCGAGGCGGCAACGGGGCTTGCCGGAATCGCAAATCGCGGCGGCGGCCGGACTTGGAGAAGATGGAGTCGATTCCGTCGTCTCCGGCCCTCCCCGCTTGCGTGCGTCGTTGAGGAGGAGGTATAGGGTGTGGGAGAGCCTCAGAGGGGCACGGTGGAGCTCGAGGATGCTTGTAACGTCAGCGTCGAGCGGCGGCCGCGGCGGTTGCTGTTAGGGTTAGGTCCCGGTTCCGGACGAGATACAGGAAGGGTTCGTGAGCGAGGGCAGAGGGAGTAGGGAGGATCAGGACGCCTCCCTCTCGGCTCTATCCACGGCAGAGGCCAAGCAGGAGGTGGCCACGGCATCGGCGGCAAGCAGCTCACCTACTGGCAGAGGTAGAAGACGATAAAAAAGGATTTTTGCGAAAAACCCCCGGTACACTTGAGATTTACAGAGAAGCCCCTTTTCTGTTTAAAAACATAACAAAAATCACTGTTTTGAGGGCCTTTTTGTGAACAGAAAATTTGGCAAAAATCATTTTTTGAAAGCTCATGAAATTTCCAACAACACCATGTGTTACTTTGGCGTGTTTGAAATATTTTTCAACACAAAATTTTGAAACCCATTTTAAGTACTTTTTGTGGGATTTTCTGAAACCATTTGAATTCACAAACCAAATTGTTTAAAACATGGTTTAAATTTTTGATTCATGCATGTATGAGATGCCAACAACACCACAACCCTAATGTATCAAAAATTGGGGTGTTACATTTAGTCCCCCAAGTTTTGAGGAGAAAATTTTCTTTGATGATACCTTGCCTCCAATATATGATGATTATAATGATTGTGGTATTCTAGTTCCACCTGTTTACAATGATGAATATGATATTTTCAGTCCACCTACTATTGAGGAAAAAATAATTATGATTACAATATGCCTCCTATATTTAATAATTATGGTGATGAGAATAATAATGATAGCTATTTTGTTGGATTTTCTCCCACTACTATTAATAAGAATGACTATGCTTATGTGGAGAGGATTAATTCTTTTATGCATGTGGCTCATGATAAGAATGTTTTATGTGATAGATATATTGTTAATTTTATTCATGATGCTACTGAAAGTTATTATGGGAGAGGGAAACATGATTTTATGCATCTCAACAATATTAAGTTTCCCCTCTTTATGTTGAAATTTTTGAAGTTGCACTTATTTTGTCTTCCTATGCTAGTCACTTTGTGCTTCATTGACTTCTTTTTCTACAAGATTCTTTTTCATAGGAAGTGGGTTAGACTGAAATGTGTTTTATATTTTTTTCTTGATGCTCTATTATTGTGATTAAACTCTTATTCTTATGTGAGCATCTTTTAAAAATCATTGTGCCTAACTGAAAGGCGTTAAAGAAAAGCGCTACCGGGAGAAACCCGTTTTATTTATCTGTTTTTAACCCGTTTTCCTTTGTTTTCTTTTGTGTCCTTTAAACCTGGGTGTTGTATATTTCCTTAGCAACCCATCTGTATCTTTTCTTTTGAGTTTTTGTTGAGCCAAGTAAAGCCTCTAGTGGAAAGTTGAGGCTATGTTTCGGATTTCTGCGCAGGAAACAGATTTCTGCTGTCCACTGTTTATTCCGTATAAACTCACAGAAAATTCAAAATGAACTGAGGTTTTTTGTGCGTAATCCTGGGGTGTATATGCAACTTTTCTTAGTTGACCACTTTGTGATTTGAGCAACAAAAGATTTTCGAAAAAAATCATCTTTACCTGCTGTCCTGTTTTGACAGATTTCTGCCAATAATTGCATTTGCATCTTAATCACTTTATTTTGGTGTTCTTTTGAGAAAAAGAGTTTTAAAATAAGTTGTGACAGTAGCTAATGTGTTTTTGAGTGTTATACTTGTGTTGAAACTGAACCATGTGAATTATTATTTCGATTGCACTAACGTTGCTAATGAAGATTGTGAGAAGTTTGGCGTGACGGAAGTTTTCAAGGGTCAAGAGAAGATGATGATATGATGTGATCAAGAAGAGTGAAGAGCCTAAGATTGGGGATGCCCCAGAGGTACATCCCAGCAAATTTCAAGAAGACTCAAGTGTATAAGCTTGGGGATGCCCAAGGGATGCCCTTCTTCATCGACAAATTATCAGGTCACTTCTAGTGAAACTATATTTTTATTCAGTCACATCTTACGTGCTTTACTTGGAGCGTATTCTATTTTTGTTTTCAGTCTGTTTGGTTTTCTTTTCTATAATAAATGCTTGTTTCTTATCATACTTGTGTGGGAGAGAGACACACTCCGTTTTCATTGCTTAGAACACTCTAGTTTTCATTCTTATTGTTCTGTGAGTGTTCACTTTTGCTAGTACTGTGTTTAGCCTTTGTTTTCATGCATCTCTTATTCAGAGTTGTTAGTTTTAGTAGTGTTATGTGATTACTCTCAAGTTTTCTTGTTGTATCATTTAGAGTATTTTTGGTAAAACATATCTTGTATGGTGCTTGTTGGGAAAAGAAACTGTTGTTTAAAGTAGAATTTTTAATGGTGCAAGTAGAAGCTTGTATAGACTGTGGCTAGAACTTTTTCATATCATGCTAGATGTTATTTTAGTTATAAAGCCTTGTTACGTTGAGTAACACGAATAGCCTCAAATAGCTGAGAGTGTTTAATATGTCATTGAAAGATTCATGAGTTGCTCTTGTCATAAGGAAGCATAAATTTTTGGTATTCTCTTTCGAATGTTTTATTTGGTTGACTTGGCGCATGCTCACACCATTTTATGACTATGAACCAGTCACTAATAGCCTCTATGATCATTTAGATTTTGAACTTGTGATACCGCTTATGCTTTGATTAATGATGTTTATGTCGCTATGCATGATTATGGCTCTTATGCTCTCTTGATTTTTCGATCCCAGTTTTTTGCTAGCCTCCACCTGTACTAAGTATGAGCTCTACTCGCGCATCCAACTCCCTTAAACCAAAGTTTTTCCCTTTGTGTCCACCATACCTACCTACATGTGGTATTTAACTGCCACTCCAAGTAAATTGCTCATGTGTTACCTTTAAAACCTTGAAAATTACTCATGCTTTATGTTCCTGTTTTTCCTCATGAGGACGTCAATAGAGAATCTTTATCTCACTTGTTGATTGGATTTCACACCCTGGACTAGTGGCTTCATCCTCTTATCCAAATGATAGAAGATCTGGCAGCGGGGTTCCCAGCACCAAATTAATACACACAAAATCTCTTCACTATTTTTGCACCTGATTTATCAGTCAAAGCATAATTGTGTAAACAAAAGTGAAAGAGGGATGACCTTCTACCCAGATGCGTCCTTCACATGGGAGCTGCTCTTCTGAATCCAGTTGGCGTGTGACGTACTGTATTTTCTGTTTACCATTCGTTGACATTAGCATACATCTCCCAGAATATAGACACTCCTCCACGGTATGTGATTGTTGGCAGGCACCCGAGGATTCGGTTAGCCATGGTTTGTGAAATATGGATGGGAGGAGTGTCAAACTTTTAATACCTCTGTTTACTAAAATAAAAGCTCATCACATGAGTAATCCCTTCTTCCCTCCGCGAAGGGCCTGTCTTTTACTCTTATGTTGAGTCTCCATCTTCTAACTTTATGCACAATTGAGAGAGCATTTTTTCCATTCTTAGTTCTACGTGCATTGTCCCATAAACATCAACAATTACTTCATGATGTGATGTTATTTGTTCTTAAATTATTTTCTCTAGTCTTCCTCATGAACTTTGAAGGTGTCCTGGCATTTATGTTTTGCCCCACTCTTAAGGACTAGCGAAATATCACTTTGCCATGCTTTCTCTATACCTGAAACAAACGTTTATCTTTCTTTGCATTATTACTCATGATCATTTATTTGAGATACTCTTCATGATGAAAAGTGTTTGCTTTGCTTTATTAGTAAAGTTCTATTTATCATGTTTTTGTTTGAAGTTATATGATCTCAGCTTACATATGCTTTTACATTATAATGATCAAGTTTATTATAGTAGCATGTCACCTCAGAAATTATTGTGTTTTATCGTTACCTACTCGAGGACGAGTAGGAACTAAGCTTGGGGATGCTTGATACGTCTCCAGCGTATCTATAATTTTGGATGCTCCATGATGATATTATGCCAATTGCTACATGTTTTCTCCCTTATTTATAGCATTTTTACACGTTTTCTGGGACTAACCTATTAACAAGATGCCACAGAGCCAGTTCTCTGTTTTCTGTTGTTTTTAATTTCAGAAAAGTTGTTATGGAAATATTCTCGGAATTGGAAAATTCGAAAGTCAGAAGTCTTAGAAGTCCCGGAAGATTCCAGAAGTCCCGATGAGCCCCGGAGGGGGGCCACAGGGTGGCCACAGCATGGCGTGGCGCGGGTCCCCCTGGCCGCGCCAACTAGGGGTGTGGGCTCCCTGGCCACCCCCTGGCATCGCCCTTTCTCCTATATATACTCCCTGATGCATAAACCCTAAATGAATGGACCTTTTCCACAAAATACATCTGTAGCTCCGCCGCCGCTGGCGGCAAGTTTCGGGGCACACATCTCTGTTCTGGCACCGTGCCTGGACGGGGAAGTGCCCCCGGAACCCATCTCCATCGACTCCACCACCATCTCCATCGTCGTTGTTGTCTCCTATGATGAGGAGGGAGTAGTTCTCCCCCGAGGTTGAGGGCTCTACCGGTAGCTATGTGGTTCATCTCTCTCTCCCATGGTGTGATCTATATGTGATCATGAGCTTTGTAATCTATTTGAATTTGTAGA
This sequence comes from Alopecurus myosuroides, assembly GCA_028641055.1. Lineage (NCBI taxonomy): Eukaryota > Viridiplantae > Streptophyta > Magnoliopsida > Poales > Poaceae > Alopecurus > Alopecurus myosuroides. The sequence continues at coordinate 266,411,456 of CM054060.1, forward strand.
TGTTAATCTTCATCTTTTGCTACTCAAGTGCTTTATTAATATGAACTTTGGAGTCACCTTGTCCCGTGGTGTGAAGGTGACAGTATGAACGCGGTGTGTGTCTCCTCTATGAATTGTGGAGTTTGCTTAGTACCTTCTAGGGCGCTCATAGTGATAGTGTGGGGTTAACTAGACATGGGAATACAAACTTGAGGAGTGTTGTTATAGCCCTACGCAATGATTAGTGTTTGTTATCCAACCGGAGAGGGTTAAGAGTAGCATAGTGAAGGGGGTTATTTATGCATTCAATTATGTGATCATTGTTGAGAGTGTCCACTAGTGAAAGTAGGATCCCTAGGCCTTATTTCCAAGCATTGAAACACTGTTTTCCGCCTGTTCTGCTACATGTTTGCTTTCTGCCATTTTTATTCAGATTGCTATTATCACTTATTATCATACATATTACTTGCATTTTACTTTCTCTTCGCCGAACTAGTGCACCTATACAACTGACAATTGTATTAGGTGTGTTGGGGACACAAGAGACTTCTTGTATCTTAATTGCAGGGTTGCTTGAGAGGGATATCTTTGACCTCTACCTCACTGAGTTCTATAAATCTTGGGTGATCCACTTAAGGGAAATTTGTTGCTATTCTAAAAACCTCTGCACTTGGAGGCTGAACACTGTCTACAAGAATAGAAGCGTGCGTAGACATCAGCAGCTAAAGGTTTTGGTCCTTGATGGATGAACGGATAGAACTCATTTATTCCTCTGGTTTTTCATCTGTCTTGCTGAATGGTATCCGGTAAACAATTTATTTTTAAAAGAGGGGTGATATAGGGGGATCCTCTCTCCCCCTTTAATCTTTGTGTTGGCAGCGGATCTGCTACATGACATATTTAATGAGGCAATAAGGAACCTCATGATTTAACCTCATTTCCAGTCTCAAGCATGTCCTGACTTCCTAATTGTCTAGTATGATGATGATACCATCCTTATAATGAAGGCATGTCTCCAACAAATTCAGCATGCCAATAACTTGCTTCTTCATTTTGCTGCTTACACTGGATTAAAAGTCAATTATAACAAGTCCAATCTGATCCCTATAAATTTGGAGCAAGATAAATTGGATCTCATGGTTCATAATTTTGGTTGTTCTGTGGGATCTTTGCCTTTCACTTACCTTGGTATGCCTATGTATATTAGTAAACCCAAGGTGATGCACTTGATGCCAATACTGACTAGTATCAATGACAGAATGACTGGATGCTCTACCTTCCTATCCAATAGAGAAAAGTTGGTTCCAATTAAACCAGTTTTTTCTAGCATCCCTATGTTCTGTTTAAGTACTATGTTGATCCAAGATTCAATCATTCATCAGATCAACAAGATTCCTAGGTTCTACTTTCGGAAGAAACATGGTATGGAAGACAGAGGAACTACCCTTATTGCCTGGAAGAATGTTTGTACACCTAAGGACCAATGAGGTCTTGGTGTCCTTGATCTATTTGCTCGGAATAAAGCTCTTCTTCTGAAACATTTGCATAAGTTTTCAATAACTTGGACCTTCCATGGGTTCACCTCATTAAGGAAAAATACTACATGGGAAAAACTGTGAGCTACAGACCTGTGGTTTCCTTTTGGTGGAAGAGTATAATTAATTTAATCCCTTTTTACAAACAAATGGCAGTTTGTCAAGTGGGGGATGGCAGTTTAGTCTTATTTTGGTCTAAAAAATGGAAATATTTTATCTTCTAGGATATTTTTCTAGAACTATTCTCCTATTGTAGAAATAAGGAGATGTATGTCAGGAATTTTATCTTCTTCAGATTTCTCTGAGCATTTCCATCTTCCTATGTCTGTAGAGGCTTTTCAACAGTATGGTGATACATATCAAACGTATCTATAATTTTTGATGACCATGCTTGTTTTCTACCAATTGCCACATATTTTATTTACACTTCATAGCATTTTGATCACTGAAGAGGAGATTACAAAGGCAGTCTTTTCAATGGAACATAATAAGGCGCCAGGTCCGGATGGTTTTCCGGCAGAGTTTTACCAACATTTCGGGGAGGTCATCAAGGATGATTTACTGGAATTGTTCGCATGCTTGCACGTGGGTCAGCTAGCTCTGTTTCGCCTAAACTTCGGTGAAATCATTTTGTTGCCTAAGGTTTTGGATGCAGAAAGGATTCAAGAATACAGACCTATCTGCCTCCTAAATGTTAGCTTCAAAATCTTTACAAAATTTGCAACGATTAGGCTGAATGCGGTGGCTGATCATGTGGTGAAACCTACACAGACTGCTTTTATACAGGGTAGGAATATCCTAGACGGGGTCGTGGTTTTACATGAAACTGTCCATGAGATGCATACCAAGAAGCTAAATGGTGTACTTTTTAAAATTGACTTTGAAAAGGCCTACGATAAAGTTAATTGGTCGTTCCTCCATCAAACTCTGAGAATGGAAGGTTTCTCAGAGGAGTGGTGTGCCATGATCCGTAATTTTGTGTCTGGTGGTAGTGTTGCGGTCAAAATCAATGATGAGGTCGGCAAATACTTCCAGAAAAAAAAGGGATTGAGGCAAGGTGATCCATTATCGCCCATACTGTTTAATATTGTGGCTGATATGTTAGTGATCATGATTGAACGTGCTAAAGAAAATGGCCTAATTGAGGGATTGGTTCCCCATCTTGTTGATGGGGGACTATCTATTCTTCAATATGCAGACGACACAATTCTCTTTATGGAACATGATCTGGAGAAAGCAATGAATCTGAAGTTAATTCTATCAGCATTCGAGCAATTATCGGGTCTAAAGATAAATTTCCATAAAAGCGAATTGTTTTGCTTTGGCGAAGCCCAGGAAGCAATTTCTCAGTATTCCGACCTTTTTGGATGTGAGCAAGGTCAGTTTCCTATACAGTATTTGGGTATGCCAATACACTATAGGAGACTGACTAATGCAGAATGGAAATATGTTGAAGATCAACTGCAGAAAAGGCTAGCGAGTTGGAAAGGAAAACTATTATCCCTAGGTGGAAGATTGGTCCTCATAAACTCAGTACTGACAAATATGGTATTCTATATGATATCATTCTTCCAGTTGCCTAAAGGAGTCTTGAAGAAGTTAGATTACTTCATATCGAGATTCTTTTGGCAAGGGGATAGTGAAAAGCAGAAATATCGACTAGCAAGATGGGATGTGGTGTGCCGATCCAAAGATCAGGGACGGCTGGGGATTCATGACCTTCGGGTGAAAAACTCATCTCTACTAAGTAAATGGCTCTATAAGCTTCTTATAGAAAATGGCGTTTGCAAACCCTTCTCAAGCGAAAATACATCAGCACAAAAGCGCTTTCACAGGTTATTTGGAAACTAGGTGATTCGCACTTTTGGGCTGGCCTAATGGCGTCTAAGAAACACTTCTTTCGCTATGGGGTATTCAGCATAAAAGATGGATCCCAGATACGGTTTTGGGAGGATAAATGGTTAGGAAATACCACCCTTCAAGAACAGTATCAGGCTCTATACAATATTGTCCGTCATAAAGGGGATACATTAGCTGCTGTAATGTAAACTTATCCACCGAACGTGACGTTCAGAAGGAACGTTGTTGGACCAAGATTGCAATCTTGGAATGCTCTGCTGGTTAGATTGGCTTCGATCCAACTAACAAAGGGCACCAACGAGTTTCGTTGGAGTTTAACTAAGAATGGTAAATTCTCGGTTGACTCCTTGTATAGAGCACTGATCCATTCAGGAGTTTCGGACAATAATAATAAAAAAAATATGGCACATGAAGGTACTTCTGAAGATGAAAATCTTCGCATGGTACCTTCGTAGGGGGGTCATATTAACTAAGGATAATCTTTTCAGGCGCAACTGGCATGGGAGTACAAAGTGTGTTTCATGTAACATGGATGAGACTATAGAACACTTATTCTTCGAGTGCGTATTTGCGCGTTCTATATGGCCAGCTATCCAAATGGCTTCGAATCTATATCCTCCAACTTCCGTTTCAAATATATTTGGCAATTGGTTGAATGGGATCGATAAAAGATTTAAAACTATGTTTAGGGTAGGAGCGTTGGCCGTCATATGGTCGCTCTGGCTGTGTAGAAATGACAAGATTTTTAATGATAAAAATTTCTCTTATTTGCAGGTTCTATTCCGTTGCACATGTATTCTCTGTTCGTGGTGCATATTACAACGGGCGGAGTATCGAGGACTTTTTACGGAGGCATGTGCACGTCTGAAAAAAGTGGCGAAGGATATTTTTATCCAACATGGGTGGCCGCTTGATCTACGGATCGCTGCCCCTTAGGCGACAGTTTGATTCATCATATATTGTAATCGGAATGTTGCCCCTTCGGGTCTTTCATACTTTCTTTTTTATCTTTTTGGGCGTGTCCATCTTGTTATGAACAAGTCGGGTGTAATGCTTAACTTTTAAGTAATAAAGCCTATTATATAAAAAAGGATTTTTATGCATTTTCTGGGACTAACCTATTAACAAGATGCCACAGTGCCAATTCCTGTTTTCTGTTGTTTTTCTTTACCAGATAATTAATTAAGGAAATATTCTCGGAATCGGACAAAACAAGGACCCAACCTTCTATTTTTCCCGACACGTCAATAGAGTCCAAAGCAGAGATGGAGGAGGGCACCGAGGTGGCCACACCATAGGGTGGCGCGGGTCCCCTTGGTCGCGCCACCACATGGTGTGGGCTCCTCAGGCGCCCACCGACATCGCCCTTTCGCCTATATATTTCCCTAGACGCAAAAACCCTAAATCAATCAGCCTCCATCCACGAAAAGTTTTGTAGCTCCGCCGCCATCGAAGACAAGTTTCAGGGGACAAAAATATTTGTTCCGGCACCCTGCCGGGACGGGGAATTGCCCCCTGGAGCCATCTCCATCGACTCCACCACCATCTTCATGACCGTTGCTGACTCCCATGATGAGGAGGGAGTAGTTCTCACTCGAGTCTGAGGGCTCTACCGGTAGCTATTTGGTTTATCTCTCTCCCTTGGTGTGATATTTATGTGATCATGAGCTTTATAATCTAGTTGAATAAGTAGATTTTACTCTTCATCTACTATGCTACTCAAGTGTTTTTATTAATGTGAACTCCGGAGTCACCTTGTCCACAGTGTGAAGGTGACAGTGTGTGCACCGAGTGTGACTCTTAGGCTAAAGTTTATAGAAATACTTGTCATGGGTTATAATTTTTTTTGGATCTCTCTATGAAATTGTGGTGTTTGTATGAAACCATCTATGGCGCTCAAGGTGACAGTGTGGGGTTACCTAGATGGGGAATGTGACTTTAAGGTGTGCTTTTTCAGCCTTACGTGGTGAATTGTTGTTCGTTATCCAACCGGAGAGTAGTTCAATGTAACATAGTGAATAGAAGATATTTATGTATTCAATTATAATATAATTGTTGAGAGTGTCCACTAGTGAAAGTATGATCCCTAGGCCTTGTTTCTAAGCATTGAAACGTCGTTTACAACCAATTATGCTACATGTTTGCTTGCTGCAATTTTTACTTCAGATTGCAACTACCGCTTATAATCATCCATATTACTTATATTTCACTATCTCTTCGCCGAACTAGTGCACCTATACAACTGACAATTGTATTAGGTGTGTTGGGGAAAGAAGTGACTTCTTGTATCTTAATTGCAGGGTTGCTTGAGAGGGATATCTTTGACCTCTACCTCACTGAGTTCGATAAACCATGAGTGATCCACTTAAGGGAAACTTGCTGTTGTTCTACAAACATCTGCACTTGGAGGCCCAACATTGTCTACAAGAATAGAAGCGTGCGTAGACATCATATGGGTCTCTACTTGAGGATGTTCGGGATTTTTCCTTATCCACAAGCCAAGATACTTGGTCTTATAAATGGAATAGTGAAATCTTCTCCACTAGAAAAGCATATGAGCATCTGATGACTGGTGCCCCTTCTCATTACTTGTTTCAGAAGATTTGGAAGTCAGCTGCTATTCTACGCTATAAATTTTTCTTTTGGCTGCTGCTTCATGATAGACTCAATACGAGGAACTTGTTGGCTAGGAAAATTTTCCATATTCCAAGCTTCTCTTGTGCTCTATGCAATGAAGATCTGGAGAAGACTTCCCTTCACCTATTTTTTGATTGTACATTTGCAAGAAAGTATTGGTCAGATATTTTACAGGGAAAGAAAAGAGGTATATCTGTGATTGATGAGTGCAGCCATGTACTGCCTAAGGACGCTGCTATGGAGATTTTGACCATGGGTTGCTGGAATATATGCAAACAGAGGAATGCTAAGATTTTTATAATCTAACTCCCGGGCTCCTCTCTTGGAAGATTCAGTTTCATAAAGACCTTCTTACTTTGAAACATAGATGTAAAGATTCTAAGAGTTCTTCTATTGCTAGTTAGATTGCTCTATGCTAGTAGATTCTTAATGCATTTTTTTTGATGTTAGAGAAAACTGGAATTTGTTAACCTGGTTTTTTGAAGCGTTTATGTAATTTTGTATATGTTAATGAAAAATTACCGTAGAACAATTGTTCTACGGTTTAGGCGCTTCAAAAAAAAGTCCATTCTAGTTTGTTACTTGGTTCTAAGTTTTTTTAATTGTTTACACATGTTAGTGGTAGTTGTATTTAGCTGATCATGACAATTGATTCTTTTGAGAACCATCCATTCCATGATTTTATCTAGTATATGTATTTTTAAAAAAATCCCGTGAATGTTCACCCCAGCAAACACAAATTTCTGGGTCGGCCACTGGGTATAATTAGAATTAATAAGAACTATCCAAAAATAAATTGGTATGTTTCCATATGAACTTAGGCCCCGTTCGTTGTATGAACATCCAAATTATTTACTTCATGCTATCATCATCAATTCAAATGATGCATTGTTACTATAAACCTCTTTTTGTTACACAGCTAGGTGTGTCATTTATATTGTCGCCAATGCAGGAAGGCAGGAGAGCGCATATGCCATTCTTTCTACTGTGTTTAACGTTCCTCCACACGAAGGAGTTGCCAGCGAGATGCGCATACAACCCGTCGACCTTGGTGACCGGGTGTGGCCGCCACCGCCCATGCCGACAGCGGCAGCGGACAATGAAAAGGATCTGGTGGTGTGTTTTTTGTGTGTGTGTGCGGGGGGTGGGGGGAGGACCTTCAGAACCGCCCGCGCGAGCGGCCCGGGAGGGAGCGATCGACTGAGTTGCCGAATCTAAGGCTATGGTGCGTGTCGGAGAAGCTGCATAGGAGCGTTGCTCTCTTTTCCACCCACAACCTATGCCAAATTTTTTCCTCACCACGACCTGGTGGAGCTCGTGGAGTGGTCGGACGGCCGAGGCGGCAACGGGGCTCGCCGGAATCGCAAATCGCGGCGGCGGCCGGACTTGGAGAAGATGGAGTCGATTCCGTCGTCTCCGGCCCTCCCCGCTTGCGTGCGTCGTTGAGGAGGAGGTATAGGGTGTGGGAGAGCCTCAGAGGGGCACGGTGGAGCTCGAGGATGCTTGTAACGTCAGCGTCGAGCGGCGGCCGCGGCGGTTGCTGTTAGGGTTAGGTCCCGGTTCCGGACGAGATACAGGAAGGGTTCGTGAGCGAGGGCAGAGGGAGTAGGGAGGATCAGGACGCCTCCCTCTCGGCTCTATCCACGGCAGAGGCCCAGCAGGAGGTGGCCACGTCATCGGCGGCAAGCAGCTCACCTACTGGCAGAGGTAGAAGACGATAAAAAAGGATTTTTGCGAAAAACCCCCGGTACACTTGAGATTTACAGAGAAGCCCCTTTTCTGTTTAAAAACATAACAAAAATCACTGTTTTGAGGGCCTTTTTGTGAACAGAAAATTTGGCAAAAATCATTTTTTGAAAGCTCATGAAATTTCCAACAACACCATGTGTTACTTTGGCGTGTTTGAAATATTTTTCAACACAAAATTTTGAAACCCATTTTAAGTACTTTTTGTGGGATTTTCTGAAACCAATTGAATTCACAAACCAAATTGTTTAAAACATGGTTTAAATTTTTGATTCATGCATGTATGAGATGCCAACAACACCACAACCCTAATGTATCAAAAATTGGGGTGTTACATTTAGTCCCCCAAGTTTTGAGGAGAAAATTTTCTTTGATGATACCTTGCCTCCAATATATGATGATTATAATGATTGTGGTATTCTAGTTCCACCTGTTTACAATGATGAATATGATATTTTCAGTCCACCTACTATTGAGGAAAAAATAATTATGATTACAATATGCCTCCTATATTTAATAATTATGGTGATGAGAATAATAATGATAGCTATTTTTTTGGATTTTCTCCCACTACTATTAATAAGAATGACTATGCTTATGTGGAGAGGATTAATTCTTTTATGCATGTGGCTCATGATAAGAATGTTTTATGTGATAGATATATTGTTAATTTTATTCATGATGCTACTGAAAGTTATTATGGGAGAGGGAAACATGATTTTATGCATCTCAACAATATTAAGTTTCCCCTCTTTATGTTGAAATTTTTGAAGTTGCACTTATTTTGTCTTCCTATGCTAGTCACTTTGTGCTTCATTGACTTCTTTTTCTACAAGATTCTTTTTCATAGGAAGTGGGTTAGACTGAAATGTGTTTTATATTTTTTTCTTGATGCTCTATTATTGTGATTAAACTCTTATTCTTATGTGAGCATCTTTTAAAAATCATTGTGCCTAACTGAAAGGCGTTAAAGAAAAGCGCTACCGGGAGAAACCCGTTTTATTTATCTGTTTTTAACCCGTTTTCCTTTGTTTTCTTTTGTGTGCTTTGAACCTGGGTGTTTTATATTTCCTTAGCAACCCATCTGTATCTTTTCTTTTGAGTTTTTGTTGAGCCAAGTAAAGCCTCTAGTGGAAAGTTGAGGCTATGTTTCGGATTTCTGCGCAGGAAACAGATTTCTGCTGTCCACTGTTTATTCCGTATAAACTCACAGAAAATTCAAAATGAACTGAGGTTTTTTGTGCGTAATCCTGGGGTGTATATGCAACTTTTCTTAGTTGACCACTTTGTGATTTGAGTAACAAAAGATTTTCGAAAAAAATCATCTTTACCTGCTGTCCTGTTTTGACAGATTTCTGCCAATAATTGCATTTGCATCTTAATCACTTTATTTTGGTGTTCTTTTGAGAAAAAGAGTTTTAAAATAAGTTGTCAGTAGCTAATGTGTTTTTGAGTGTTATACTTGTGTTGAAACTGAACCATGTGAATTATTATTTCGATTGCACTAACGTTGCTAATGAAGATTGTGAGAAGTTTGGCGTGACGGAAGTTTTCAAGGGTCAAGAGAAGATGATGATATGATGTGATCAAGAAGAGTGAAGAGCCTAAGATTGGGGATGCCCCAGAGGTACATCCCAGCAAATTTCAAGAAGACTCAAGTGTATAAGCTTGGGGATGCCCAAGGGATGCCCTTCTTCATCGACAAATTATCAGGTCACTTCTAGTGAAACTATATTTTTATTCAGTCACATCTTACGTGCTTTACTTGGAGCGTCTTCTATTTTTGTTTTCAGTCTGTTTGGTTTTATTTTCTATAATAAATGGTTGTTTCTTATCATACTTGTGTGGGAGAGAGACACACTCCGTTTTCATTGCTTAGAACACTCTAGTTTTCATTCTTATTGTTCTGTGAGTGTTCACTTTTGCTAGTACTGTGTTTATCCTTTGTTTTCATGCATCTCTTATTCAGAGCTGTTAGTTTTAGTAGTGTTATGTGATTACTCTCAAGTTTTCTTGTTGTATCATTTAGAGTATTTTTGGTAAAACATATCTTGTATGGTGCTTGTTGGGAAAAGAAACTGTTGTTTAAAGTAGAATTTTTAATGGTGCAAGTAGAAGCTTGTATAGACTGTGGCTAGAACTTTTTCATATCATGCTAGATGTTATTTTAGTTATAAAGCCTTGTTACGTTGAGTAACACGAATAGCCTCAAATAGATGAGAGTGTTTAATATGTCATTGAAAGATTCATGAGTTGCTCTTGTCATAAGGAAGCATAAATTTTTGGTATTCTCTTTCGAATGTTTTATTTGGTTGACTTGGCGCATGCTCACACCATTTTATGACTATGAACCAGTCACTAATAGCCTCTATGATCATTTAGATTTTGAACTTGTGATACCGCTTATGCTTTGATTAATGATGTTTATGTCGCTATGCATGATTATGGCTCTTATGCTCTCTTGATTTTTCGATCCCAGTTTTTTGCTAGCCTCCACCTGTACTAAGTATGAGCTCTACTCGCGCATCCAACTCCCTTAAACCAAAGTTTTTCCCTTTGTGTCCACCATACCTACCTACATGTGGTATTTAACTGCCACTCCAAGTAAATTGCTCATGTGTTACCTTTAAAACCTTGAAAATTACTCATGCTTTATGTTCCTGTTTTTCCTCATGAGGACGTCAATAGAGAATCTTTATCTCACTTGTTGATTGGATTTCACACCCTGGACTAGTGGCTTCATCCTCTTATCCAAATGATAGAAGATCTGGCAGCGGGGTTCCCAGCACCAAATTAATACACACAAAATCTCTTCACTATTTTTGCACCTGATTTATCAGTCAAAGCATAATTGTGTAAACAAAAGTGAAAGAGGGATGACCTTCTACCCAGATGCGTCCTTCACATGGGAGCTGCTCTTCTGAATCCAGTTGGCGTGTGACGTACTGTATTTTCTGTTTACCATTCATTGACATTAGCATACATCTCCCAGAATATAGACACTCCTCCACGGTATGTGATTGTTGGCAGGCACCCGAGGATTCGGTTAGCCATGGTTTGTGAAATATGGATGGGAGGAGTGTCAAACTTTTAATACCTCTGTTTACTAAAATAAAAGCTCATCACATGAGTGATCCCTTCTTCCCTCCGCGAAGGGCCTGTCTTTTACTTTTATGTTGAGTCTCCATCTTCTAACTTTATGCACAATTGAGAGAGCATTTTTTCCATTCTTAGTTCTACGTGCATTGTCCCATAAACATCAACAATTACTTCATGATGTGATGTTATTTGTTCTTAAATTATTTTCTCTAGTCTTCCTCATGAACTTTGAAGGTGTCCTGGCATTTATGTTTTGCCCCACTCTTAAGGACTAGCGAAATATCACTTTGACATGCTTTCTCTATACCTGAAACAAACGTTTATCTTTCTTTGCATTATTACTCATGATCATTTATTTGAGATACTCTTCATCATGAAAAGTGTTTGCTTTGCTTTATTAGTAAAGTTCTATTTATCATGTTTTTGTTTGAAGTTATATGATCTCAGCTTACATATGCTTTTACATTATAATGATCAAGTTTATTATAGTAGCATGTCACCTCAGAAATTATTGTGTTTTATCGTTACCTACTCGAGGACGAGTAGGAACTAAGCTTGGGGATGCTTGATACGTCTCCAGCGTATCTATAATTTTGGATGCTCCATGATGATATTATGCCAATTGCTACATGTTTTCTCCCTTATTTATATCATTTTTACACGTTTTCCGGGACTAACCTATTAACAAGATGCCACAGAGCCAGTTCTTTGTTTTCTGTTGTTTTTAATTTCAGAAAAGTTGTTCTGGAAATATTCTCGGAATTGGAAAATTCGAAAGTCAGAAGTCTTAGAAGTCCCGGAAGATTCCAGAAGTCCCGATGAGCCCCGGAGGGGGGCCACAGGGTGGCCACACCATGGGGTGGCGCGGGTCCCCCTGGCCGCGCCAACTAGGGGTGTGGGCTCCCTGGCCACCCCCTGGCATCGCCCTTTCTCCTATATATACTCCCCGATGCATAAACCCTAAATGAATGGACCTTTTCCACAAAATACATCTGTAGCTCCGCCGCCGCTGGCGGCAAGTTTCGGGGCACACATCTCTGTTCTGGCACCGTGCCTGGACGGGGAAGTGCCCCCGGAACCCATCTCCATCGACTCCACCACCATCTCCATCGTCGTTGTTGTCTCCTATGATGAGGAGGGAGTAGTTCTCCCCCGAGGTTGAGGGCTCTACCGGTAGCTATGTGGTTCATCTCTCTCTCCCATGGTGTGATCTATATGTGATCATGAGCTTTGTAATCTATTTGAATTTGTAGATGTTAATCTTCATCTTTTGCTACTCAAGTGCTTTATTAATATGAACTTTGGAGTCACCTTGTCCCGTGGTGTGAAGGTGACAGTATGAACGCGGTGTGTGTCTCCTCTATGAATTGTGGAGTTTGCTTAGTACCTTCTAGGGCGCTCATAGTGATAGTGTGGGGTTAACTAGACATGGGAATACAAACTTGAGGAGTGTTGTTATAGCCCTACGCAATGATTAGTGTTTGTTATCCAACCGGAGAGGGTTAAGAGTAGCATAGTGAAGGGGGTTATTTATGCATTCAATTATGTGATCATTGTTGAGAGTGTCCACTAGTGAAAGTAGGATCCCTAGGCCTTATTTCCAAGCATTGAAACACTGTTTTCCGCCTGTTCTGCTACATGTTTGCTTTCTGCCATTTTTATTCAGATTGCTATTATCACTTATTATCATACATATTACTTGCATTTTACTTTCTCTTCGCCGAACTAGTGCACCTATACAACTGACAATTGTATTAGGTGTGTTGGGGACACAAGAGACTTCTTGTATCTTAATTGCAGGGTTGCTTGAGAGGGATATCTTTGACCTCTACCTCACTGAGTTCTATAAATCTTGGGTGATCCACTTAAGGGAAATTTGTTGCTATTCTAAAAACCTCTGCACTTGGAGGTTGAACACTGTCTACAAGAATAGAAGCGTGCGTAGACATCAGCAGCTAAAGGTTTTGGTCCTTGATGGATGAACGGATAGAACTCATTTATTCCTCTGGTTTTTCATCTGTCTTGCTGAATGGTATCCGGTAAACAATTTATTTTTAAAAGAGGGGTGATATAGGGGGATCCTCTCTCCCCCTTTAATCTTTGTGTTGGCAGCGGATCTGCTACATGACATATTTAATGAGGCAATAAGGAACCTCATGATTTAACCTCATTTCCAGTCTCAAGCATGTCCTGACTTCCTAATTGTCTAGTATGATGATGATACCATCCTTATAATGAAGGCATGTCTCCAACAAATTCAGCATGCCAATAACTTGCTTCTTCATTTTGCTGCTTACACTGGATTAAAAGTCAATTATAACAAGTCCAATCTGATCCCTATAAATTTGGAGCAAGATAAATTGGATCTCATGGTTCATAATTTTGGTTGTTCTGTGGGATCTTTGCCTTTCACTTACCTTGGTATGCCTATGTATATTAGTAAACCCAAGGTGATGCACTTGATGCCAATACTGACTAGTATCAATGACAGAATGACTGGATGCTCTACCTTCCTATCCAATAGAGAAAAGTTGGTTCCAATTAAACCAGTTTTTTCTAGCATCCCTATGTTCTGTTTAAGTACTATGTTGATCCAAGATTCAATCATTCATCAGATCAACAAGATTCCTAGGTTCTACTTTCGGAAGAAACATGGTATGGAAGACAGAGGAACTGCCCTTATTGCCTGGAAGAATGTTTGTACACCTAAGGACCAAGGAGGTCTTGGTGTCCTTGATCTATTTGCTCGGAATAAAGCTCTTCTTCTGAAACATTTGCATAAGTTTTCAATAACTTGGACCTTCCATGGGTTCACCTCATTAAGGAAAAATACTACATGGAAAAAACTGTGAGCTACAGACCTGTGGTTTCCTTTTGGTGGAAGAGTATAATTAATTTAATCCATTTTTACAAACAAATGGCAGTTTGTCAAGTGGGGGATGGCAGTTTAGTCTTATTTTGGTCTAAAAAATGGAAATATTTTATCTTCCAGGATATTTTTCTAGAACTATTCTCCTATTGTAGAAATAAGGAGATGTATGTCAGGAATTTTATCTTCTTCAGATTTCTCTGAGCATTTCCATCTTCCTATGTCTGTAGAGGCTTTTCAACAGTATGGTGATACATATCAAACGTATCTATAATTTTTGATGACCATGCTTGTTTTCTACCAATTGCCACATATTTAATTTACACTTCATAGCATTTTGATCACTGAAGAGGAGATTACAAAGGCAGTCTTTTCAATGGAACATAATAAGCGCCAGGTCCGGATGGTTTTCCGGCAGAGTTTTACCAACATTTCGGGGAGGTCATCAAGGATGATTTACTGGAATTGTTCGCATGCTTGCACGTGGGTCAGCTAGCTCTGTTTCGCCTAAACTTCGGTGAAATCATTTTGTTGCCTAAGGTTTTGGATGCAGAAAGGATTCAAGAATACAGGCCTATCTGCCTCCTAAATGTTAGCTTCAAAATCTTTACAAAATTTGCAACGATTAGGCTGAATGCGGTGGCTGGTCATGTGGTGAAACCTACACAGACTGCTTTTATACAGGGTAGGAATATCCTAGACGGGGTCGTGGTTTTACATGAAACTGTCCATGAGATGCATACCAAGAAGCTAAATGGTGTACTTTTTAAAATTGACTTTGAAAAGGCCTACGATAAAGTTAATTGGTCGTTCCTCCATCAAACTCTGAGAATGGAAGGTTTCTCAGAGGAGTGGTGTGCCATGATCCGTAATTTTGTGTCTGGTGGTAGTGTTGCGGTCAAAATCAATGATGAGGTCGGCAAATACTTCCAGAAAAAAAAGGGATTGAGGCAAGGTGATCCATTATCGCCCATACTGTTTAATATTGTGGCTGATATGTTAGTGATCATGATTGAACGTGCTAAAGAAAATGGCCTAATTGAGGGATTGGTTCCCCATCTTGTTGATGGGGGACTATCTATTCTTCAATATGCAGACGACACAATTCTCTTTATGGAACATGATCTGGAGAAAGCAATGAATCTGAAGTTAATTCTATCAGCATTCGAGCAATTATCGGGTCTAAATATAAATTTCCATAAAAGCGAATTGTTTTGCTTTGGCGAAGCCCAGGAAGCAATTTCTCAGTATTCCGACCTTTTTGGATGTGAGCAAGGTCAGTTTCCTATACAGTATTTGGGTATGCCAATACACTATAGGAGACTGACTAATGCAGAATGGAAATATGTTGAAGATCAACTGCAGAAAAGGCTAGCGAGTTGGAAAGGAAAACTATTATCCCTAGGTGGAAGATTGGTCCTCATAAACTCAGTACTGACAAATATGGTATTCTATATGATATCATTCTTCCAGTTGCCTAAAGGAGTCTTGAAGAAGTTAGATTACTTCATATCGAGATTCTTTTGGCAAGGGGATAGTGAAAAGCAGAAATATCGACTAGCAAGATGGGATGTGGTGTGCCGATCCAAAGATCAGGGACGGCTAGGGATTCATGACCTTCGGGTGAAAAACTCATCTCTACTAAGTAAATGGCTCTAGAAGCTTCTTATATAAAATGGCGTTTGCAAACCCTTCTCAAGCGAAAATACATCAGCACAAAAGCGCTTTCACAGGTTATTTGGAAACTAGGTGATTCGCACTTTTGGGCTGGCCTAATGGCGTCTAAGAAACACTTCTTTCGCTATGGGGTATTCAGCATAAAAGATGGATCCCAGATACGGTTTTGGGAGGATAAATGGTTAGGAAATACCACCCTTCAAGAACAGTATCAGGCTCTATACAATATTGTCCGTCATAAAGGGGATACATTAGCTGCTGTAATGTAAACTTATCCACCGAACGTGACGTTCAGAAGGAACGTTGTTGGACCAAGATTGCAATCTTGGAATGCTCTGCTGGTTAGATTGGCTTCGATCCAACTAACAAAGGGCACCAACGAGTTTCGTTGGAGTTTAACTAAGAATGGTAAATTCTCGGTTGACTCCTTGTATAGAGCACTGATCCATTCAGGAGTTCCGGACAATAATAATAAAAAAAATATGGCACATGAAGGTACTTCTGAAGATGAAAATCTTCGCATGGTACCTTCGTAGGGGGGTCATATTAACTAAGGATAATCTTTTCAGGCGCAACTGGCATGGGAGTACAAAGTGTGTTTCATGTAACATGGATGAGACTATAGAACACTTATTCTTTGAGTGCGTATTTGCGCGTTCTATATGGCCAGCTATCCAAATGGCTTCGAATCTATATCCTCCAACTTCCGTTTCAAATATATTTGGCAATTGGTTGAATGGGATCGATAAAAGATTTAAAACTATGTTTAGGGTAGGAGCGTTGGCCGTCATATGGTCGCTCTGGCTGTGTAGAAATGACAAGATTTTTAATGATAAAAATTTCTCTCATTTGCAGGTTCTATTCCGTTGCACATGTATTCTCTGTTCGTGGTGCATATTACAACGGGCGGAGTATCGAGGACTTTTTACGGAGGCATGTGCACGTCTGAAAAAAGTGGCGAAGGATATTTTTATCCAACATGGGTGGCCGCTTGATCTACGGATCGCTGCCCCTTAGGCGACAGTTTGATTCATCATATATTGTAATCGGAATGTTGCCCCTTCGGGTCTTTCATACTTTCTTTTTTATCTTTTTGGGCATGTCCATCTTGTTATGAACAAGTCGGGTGTAATGCTTAACTTTTAAGTAATAAAGCCTATTATAAAAAAAAGGATTTTTATGCATTTTCTGGGACTAACCTATTAACAAGATGCCACAGTGCCAATTCCTGTTTTCTGTTGTTTTTCTATTCCAGATAATTAATTAAGGAAATATTCTCGGAATCGGACAAAACAAGGACCCAGCCTTCTATTTTTCCCGACACGTCAATAGAGTCCAAAGCAGAGATGGAGGAGGGCACCGAGGTGGCCACACCATAGGGTGGCGCGGGTCCCCTTGGTCGCGCCACCACATGGTGTGGGCTCCTCAGGCGCCCACCGACATCGCCCTTTCGCCTATATATTTCCCTAGACGCAAAAACCCTAAATCAATCAGCCTCCATCCACGAAAAGTTTTGTAGCTCCGCCGCCATCGAAGACAAGTTTCAGGGGACAAAAATATTTGTTCCGGCACCCTGCCGGGACGGGGAATTGCCCCCTGGAGCCATCTCCATCGACTCCACCACCATCTTCATGACCGTTGCTGACTCCCATGATGAGGAGGGAGTAGTTCTCACTCGAGTCTGAGGGCTCTACCGGTAGCTATTTGGTTTATCTCTCTCCCTTGGTGTGATATTTATGTGATCATGAGCTTTATAATCTAGTTGAATAAGTAGATTTTACTCTTCATCTACTATGCTACTCAAGTGTTTTTATTAATGTGAACTCCGGAGTCACCTTGTCCACAGTGTGAAGGTGACAGTGTGTGCACCGAGTGTGACTCTTAGGCTAAAGTTTATAGAAATACTTGTCATGGGTTATAATTTTTTTGGATCTCTCTATGAAATTGTGGTGTTTGTCTGAAACCATCTATGGCGCTCAAGGTGACAGTGTGGGGTTACCTAGATGGGGAATGTGACTTTAAGGTGTGCTTTTTCAGCCTTACGTGGTGAATTGTTGTTCGTTATCCAACCGGAGAGTAGTTCAGTGTAACATAGTGAATAGAAGATATTTATGTATTCAATTATAATATAATTGTTGAGAGTGTCCACTAGTGAAAGTATGATCCCTAGGCCTTGTTTCTAAGCATTGAAACGTCGTTTACAACCAATTATGCTACATGTTTGCTTGCTGCAATTTTTACTTCAGATTGCAACTACCGCTTATAATCATCCATATTACTTATATTTCACTATCTCTTCGCCGAACTAGTGCACCTATACAACTCACAATTGTATTAGGTGTGTTGGGGAAAGAAGTGACTTCTTGTATCTTAATTGCAGGGTTGCTTGAGAGGGACATCTTTGACCTCTACCTCACTGAGTTCGATAAACCATGAGTGATCCACTTAAGGGAAACTTGCTGTTGTTCTACAAACATCTGCACTTGGAGGCCCAACATTGTCTACAAGAATAGAAGCGTGCGTAGACATCATATGGGTCTCTACTTGAGGATGTTCGGGATTTTTCCTTATCCACAAGCCAAGATACTTGGTCTTATAAATGGAATAGTGAAATCTTCTCCACTAGAAAAGCATATGAGCATCTGATGACTGGTGCCCCTTCTCATTACTTGTTTCAGAAGATTTGGAAGTCAGCTGCTATTCTACGCTATAAATTTTTCTTTTGGCTGCTGCTTCATGATAGACTCAATACGAGGAACTTGTTGGCTAGGAAAATTTTCCATATTCCAAGCTTCTCTTGTGCTCTATGCAATGAAGATCTGGAGAAGACTTCCCTTCACCTATTTTTTGATTGTACATTTGCAAGAAAGTATTGGTCAGATATTTTACAGGGAAAGAAAAGAGGTATATCTGTGATTGATGAGTGCAGCCATGTACTGCCTAAGGACGCTGCTATGGAGATTTTGACCATGGGTTGCTGGAAAATATGCAAACAGAGGAATGCTAAGATTTTTATAATCTAACTCCCGGGCTCCTCTCTTGGAAGATTCAGTTTCATAAAGACCTTCTTACTTTGAAACATAGATGTAAAGATTCTAAGAGTTCTTCTATTGCTAGTTAGATTGCTCTATGCTAGTAGATTCTTAATGCATTTTTTTTGATGTTAGAGAAAACTGGAATTGGTTAACCTGGTTTTTTGAAGCGTTTATGTAATTTTGTATATGTTAATGAAAAATTACCGTAGAACAATTGTTCTACGGTTTAGGCGCTTCAAAAAAAAGTCCAATCTAGTTTGTTACTTGGTTCTAAGTTTTTTTAATTGTTTACACATGTTATTGGTAGTTGTATTTAGCTGATCATGATAATTGATTCTTTTGAGAACCATCCATTCCATGATTTTATCTAGTATATGTATTTTTAAAAAAATCCCGTGAATGTTCACCCCAGCAAACACAAATTTCTGGGTCGGCCACTGGGTATAATTAGAATTAATAAGAACTATCCAAAAATAAATTGGTACGTTTCCATATGAACTTAGGCGGCGTTCGTTGTATGAACATCCAAATTATTTAATTCATGCTATCATCATCAATTCAAATGATGCATTGTTACTATAAACCTCTTTTTGTTACACAGCTAGGTGTGTCATTTATATTGTTGCCAATGCAGGAAGGCAGGAGAGCGCATATGCCATTCTTTCTACTGTGTTTAACGTTCCTCCACACGAAGGAGTTGCCAGCGAGATGCGCATACAACCCGTCGACCTTGGTGACCGGGTGTGGCCGCCACCGCCCATGCCGACGGCGGCAGCGGACAATGAAAAGGATCTGGTGGTGTGTTTTTTTTGTGTGTGTGCGGGGGGTGGGGGGAGGACCTTCAGAACCGCCCGCGCGAGCGGCCCGGGAGGGAGCGATCGACTGAGTTGCCGAATCTAAGGCTATGGTGCGTGTCGGAGAAGCTGCATAGGAGCGTTGCTCTCTTTTCCACCCACCATTAATTATCATCATTCTCCCTTACATGTACCACTTTTTAACTTTCAGTATGTTTTTCCAAACAGGTGTGTCTTGTTGCCTCATGACAACCCTCCAGATCCCATGAGAGATGCCATACTTGTTCTTAACAAGATTCTGCAACAATCCATCTTCCATCTCCAGTCTCCACCACCACTTGTAGAGGAGAAAGTAGTTGAAAACTTTAAGATTTTTTATCCCCAAACCACCTTGAGATCTAGGTTTGTTGATAATGTTCCATCTGACCAAATAATATTTCTTCTTTGAATTGGTGCCCTGCCAAAAAATCTTCTTATAATTTTTGTCATATCCTCCAAGCAGGTTTCAGACAACAGATACATGGACATGTGATACATAGAAATGCTACTGAGAGAGGACTGGATCAGAGTAAGTCTCCCTCCAATGGAGGAGTTGTTACCAGCCCAGCCATCCAATTTTTTTTCCAACTTATCAACAAGGGGTTTCAGGTCAGCAACCAGCGCCCTTGAGCCACTGACAGGGACTCCAAGATACTTCATTGGCCAGTGCCCCAACTGACAATTCAATATATCAGCATATGAAACACTTTTGATGGAATCTTCCAACACCAAAAGGAGTTCACTTTTCATGAAGTTTATCTTTAGTCCAGACATAGCCTCAAACAGATAGAGAATTAGCTTTAATTGTCTTATCTGATCCACATCATCCTGAACCATCAAAATGGTATCATCAGCATATTGAAAAATGGCCACCCCTTTGTCCACCAGGTGTGGAACCAAACCAACAACATGCCCATTGTCCTGAGCTTGTTGGATCAATTTTGCTGCCCTTCAGCTGCCAAATTGAAGAGAAAAGGAGAGAAAGGGTCCCCTTGTCTCACTTCTCTATGACTGCCAAAATCCTTCCCTCTAGTGTTATTGATTTTCACACATAAAGTGCCATCTCTCACAATCTCCTCAATGAGCCTTCTCCATAGTGGACTAAAACCTTTCAAGGACACACAGTGAAGTAAATATGACCAGTCAACCTTATCATAAGCTTTCTCAAAATATAACTTCAAGACTACTCCTTGTTGCCCTCTCTTCTTAGATTCATGCACAATCTCATGAAGATAAATAATTGCTGGAACGCGTAGAGATAAACGAAAACTTTTCTACGCGGTACTTCCAAGATCTAGCCGAGGTAGAAGGCCACGAGTATTACCACTAGACGCGCAGGTGCCGATTATCGATGCAGCGCGTCGATGCAGTGTAGTCCCATGATCCTATCCAGCCGATCCAATCCCACGAACGTCGAAGTGCTGAACGTACAACACCTCTGCCGGTATCCACACGTGCGAGGAGGAGCTCCGACGGCGGACTGCTAGGTCCGGTGCGACGGCTGGACTGAGTGGGGCTAGGGTTCCCAACACATGGGAGTGGAGTAACGTACCTGCTGGGCAACCTGCGCCCCTCTTTATATAGCGAGTGGTAGTGGGCTTCACAACGCTTGTGGCCCATTCCCTCTGTGAGTCCGACTCACAAACTCAGTCCATTTCCGGTTCGGGTCCAAACCGACCAATACACTTGCTCCCTCTCTTAAGTGTGTGACCCTGCAGGCTCATGGCGACTTGGACATGATTAGAGTCCAACTCTCAATCGATCAATCGGTAGTGGCTCCTAGCAGAACGTGCCGACTCCCAAGTGTCATAGAGTCATGACGACATATCTTCCAATGTGACTTTCATCTTAGTCCCTTTTGCCTCACGATATACCTTGTCGAACTATAGGCGAATTATCGTCATCCCTTAATAGCTCAACTCTCTTCTCGGTCCGTGATATATGATTCATCTGACTAACTCTTAGTCAACATACTCAGTTAACACTTAACCGAGTCACGCATGGCCATGCTTCCGGAATCATATCACTCGAGAGGGCCTAGAGAATATCTCTCCATTCGGAGGGGCAAAATCCCATTTTCATTATCCACATCACGCAGCTTGCTTCTCATTCGACCCGGACTCTGCCTTTATAACTACCTTGTCACAGAACAGTGTTTGACAGAACCTAAGTCGGTGATCCACAACTCGGATTGTGCGACAACCTCAGGTCTAAGGATTACATTGATTGAGACGTGCAAATGACGACTTACTCGTTGCATCTCAATATGGGTCAGTCCGACTTGCTAAACTCTTTAGTCAAGTCTGTGAACGTTGGAATGGCATCGCTATGCCCATGACAAGTGGAACCGAGTCATCAGCCAACACTCACATTAGTCTAGGGTGTATGTCCAGAACAACCTTAATGACCAAGGACAATTTAGTATGAACAACATGAATACATGGTTCCACAATCGAATCACATATTCGATGACATATATCAGATGTTCAAAACAAGGACGACTTAATATCTTTATGAATACATTGGGAATTACATCATACATGATTGCCTCTAGGGCATATTCCCAACAATAATCCCATCCATAATGTTCCTACCTTTGATGAAGGCAGTTTGACATTTTGAGATAAGTTTTTCCATAAAGGTTCCACTCTGAGGGTGGCCACCTTAGTGATGATCTTATAAATCACCTGCAGCAAACAGATTGGTCTATATTTTTGCAAGCAGTCAGCATCAGGAGTCTTTTGCAACAAAATAATCATTCCAAAATTCAGTCTATACAGACCAAGACCCCCGAGGTACTAGTCATTGAACAGTCTCATAACATCATCCTTAACTATATTCCAGCAGGCTTGAAAGAACTCAATAGGAATCCCATATGGGCCTGGAGCCTTGTTCCTAACCATAGAATCAATTGCAGTCTTAACCTCATCCACAGAAAAGGGACTATCCAACAAAGCATTATCAGCCTGAGATAATTTTTCCTCCTCCCTCCATACATCAGGAGAGAATCTCAACAACCCTCCTTCCCCAGGCCCAAAAAGTTGCCTATAGTAATCAGTGGCATGTGTGAGAATATCTGCAGTCCCCTGGACACAAACATCACCATTATTCAAAGAGTACATAATATTATTCCTCCTGCTGCCATTGGCTATTCTATGAAAAAAGGCAGAGTTTGAATCCCCTGAAGAAGCCACTTTGCACTTGATCTTTCATGCCAAAACTTCTCTTCCTCAGAATACAGCCTCATCATATCACTCTGAATAAACCCTTTCCTCCCATACTGATCAGCAGAAAGCACACCTAGTTCCTCAAACTGTTCGAGAGACTCAAGCTCAATAGACAACTCCTTTCTTAACCTGATGGAATCTCCTCTAATATTGGCCCCCACCCCTTAAGGAAGTTCTTGACCTTTTTAATTTTCAACTGAATAGCTGACACACTATCCACAAAGGGAATAGAGGTCCCCCATGCTTTCTCGACTCTAGCAGCAAAATCAGGATTTCTCAAACCTAAATTCTTTCTGTTTAGGGACCACCAGCTCACTAGTGTCCACAATCAAAGGATTATGGTCTGAAATGGTCCTGGGGATTTTCCTCACACTAGTAAGGGTAAATAAATTTTCCCAATCAGAGCTCATAAGAACTCTATCAAGTTTCTCAAGAGTTGGGCACTTTTGATTATTAGTCCAAGTAAACAAGCCACCAGCCATATCCACTTCTCTAAGAGAATAGGTCCTAATAACTGAATTAAAAACATCAGAAAACTTTGTAACACCCCCAGGTTTATTCTTCTCAAAGGAGAATCTTAAAATATTAAAATCCCCCCAATCAAAGTAGGCAATGACAGATGTGAACACACACTAGCAAAAGAGGCAAGAAAGTCAGTCTTATCACAATCCTGAGCAGCCCCATACACCACCATAAGAACAAGCTCCTTGTTGATTTTCTTGTCTAGGACATGTGATTTAACAAAGACTCTATCAGTAGTGGCATTGATGATGTCAAACCTGGAGGACTTTACACCACACAAAATACCTCCAGATCTACCAACAGAAGGTGACCAATGCCAAAGGAATTTACCCTATGGATCAAACTTTCTCCAAACATCAGGTCCCACAACAGTTTTCATCGTTTCTTGCAACCCAATGAAGTAAAAATCAAAGTCTCTAATCATGTCAAGAAGGTTGATGGAAAAACCATTCTTACCCACCCCTCTGTAGTTCAAGAAAACACCTATCATAATAACTTTTTAGGTTTGGATCTGACTCTAGGCCCATCAACAATCCCACTCAAAGGGTATTTTGCATGGACCCTACCTAGGGAAGAAGTACCACAAAGTGGTACACCCTGAGAAGATTTACTCTTAGAAATAGATTTCTTTTTTAGATTTTTAGCAGTCCTTTTGGAAATCATAGGAGTGAAAGGAATGGAATCACTATCAGAGGAGGATTCCACTTCATGTTCCTCAATGGGCAGCAACCTACCAGAGATACCAAGAGCTTGATGTATGGGAGCAACAGAACCTTCAGGATTGGAATTAGATATAACTTTTTTTGTTTAACAGATTAGCCCTAGCAACCTCCCAATCCCTCAACAATTTACAGTTTCCAAGGTAAAATAAGATGGGTCAATGCCAAGCTCTAGATCTTTATCTGAAATATCATTATCAGCAAGAACATAGAAGGAGTTATAACACAAAGGTATACCTTCATCCCTCCTAGCAATAAATTGTGTGGCCCTCTGCACCATATCATCACTTGCTCTTCCTGAAGCAGCAATTCTTGCACTGGCCCTAGAGGGGGCAGTCTGAGTAGGTGTAATCGATGAAGGAGGTACCCCAGCAGGGAGAGAACCAGTAGCCATAGATGGACTAAGAGTTATTTCAGTAATGTGGACCGCAGAGGGGTGCAATTGCTGAAACTCCTCGGACGCAGCAGACATCGCAGATGTAGACTTTGAGAATCCATCACAGCTGTAGGAGGTGAGAGGGGACTCAACCAGAGGTTGCAGCTAAGCACCAGGAATTTGATTCAGTTTATCTTTCCACAAGTCTTTCTTTTCACTTCTTGACTACATAAGCTGCTTCAGGAAATCCTCATAAGTAAGTTCATTTTGCAAAGGTTCCCCAGGATTCTCCACAACCCCATCAGTAATGAGTTTGCGCTTTGCCAGATATTCCAAGTACTTGCTATAATGGTCCACAGCAGGGCCAGGTTGACTCCTAGTACTAGGACTACCAACAGGCATAGGAATCAGTTGGTTTTGATCTTGATTGGCATTATATCCCAGCCTATGAACCTGTGCCGCAAAGGATTCATCCTCACTGTCCTCCTGTGAACTGACAGAAGGTTCATGAGCCTTCCTTTTACCCTTCTCATCAACAATCATGTCCTTGCATTGTCTAGTTTGGATGAACAGCCAGCCTGTCTGCCATAAGAAGTTCTGGCATCTCTCCTGAAGCCACCCGAAACAGTGTTGGTAGGTGTCCTGTTAGCATTAGATCCATCTTGTCTGGCTCTCTTTGGAGTGTGCTGAGACCCACCTCCTCGATGACTAGTCCCCTCTTTTGAGGTACTAACAGGTACAACAGATTTATCTGAACTTTGCTTACTCACAGGGATTTCTCTAGTGAATTCAATATCATAAAAGCTGCTTGCAATATTGACATTGGACACCACAGGGGGAACCAATGAGACATCCAGATTCCCAATTTTAATCCTGACATAGTCCACATTGTTAAGACTATGCCTGTCCACTAGAATAGCTCTACCCACCAAACTGCTAACAAACACAGCAGTGGGACAGTTTCTGTTGTCGAGTGGAATCCCTTTTACCTGAAACCAGGCAGTATCCAAGTATCCAACTCTCCAGTGGCCCCATACTCAGGAGTTCAATGATCCACTCTGATCACAAAACGAGGAATAGTTCGTAAATGAGCGTTGCTAAAGTGGACCCTGGAATCTATATCCCTTGAGCTAGGAAAACGCATAAGGAATTTCTTTGCAGCAAGTGGCTTTGCGTACCATCTCCATGTGCACATCCTACCCGCCCACTGCACAAATTCTTCTTCAATATCCCTCCTAGATGGATTACCTTCCAGGACCTCAATGACAACTTGATGCATTTCCTTGGGGGGAGCCACATTTCTAATATCTGGGATTACAAAGAAACCCCCGCCAGGGATCGCTGCACCCACAAAGGGGGCTGCAACTTCCCATGGATTAATTTCTTTGTAAACAAATTTGTCACAGTGATCATCCTCGCAAATCAGACATAAATTATCCAAGTCAACATGAACATCATCTTCCTGGAAACGAACTGCACGAGGGGGATCAAGATCATCCATGTCATAAGCGGACACCTCTTGAGGCAGATTTTGAGAAGAAACAAAACTAGTATCATCCCTAACCCTAGCGGCCCTGAACTGCGGCTGCAAAGTTACAACACCCTGATCACGCCCCACCACAATCGTCCCCACGAGTGCAGAGGAGTCGTCGAGATTCTGCAGATTAGGGTTAACAGAAGACCAGTCTCTCCCATCCCCATTAGAATTATCTGATTAAACCTCTAGCATCTCCGCCCTGTGATTCCAACGATCCCGGTTACCTTGATTTGACGAAGAAGCCCTAGATGAAGCGCGACCGATGGCGCCCAGCCGGTTGTTGTTGTAGCTGGATCTCCCCACATCACGCCCCGCACCACGACCACGATCGCGGCTGCGAGATCGCGAATCACCATGGCCACGCCGGTCTTCAAGGCGAGCATCGAATCTGCCCCGCGGAGGAGCAGGAACAACGAAGCCCCCAGCACCCGTGCGGTGATTCTCCGGATCGAAGGCACCAGCTGCGTACCCACCAGGAGGACGACGAGGAGGGAAGTTTGATCTCGGAGGAGGTCCGCTTCCCCTCCCTCCCCGCCTGTCTTGGTTGAACGCCATCGCCGGTGACGGAGAAGAAACCACCGCCGAGAAGCTCCTTGAGTCCCCTTGTACGGTGCCACCCCACACACCAGCCCCCAGCGATGGATTTGAAGGACGAAGGATGGATTTGCGCGACTGGATCTAGACGAACACAACCCTAGGTCTCCCCGCCGCCCTCCCTCTCTCCCAGATGTGAGCGAATCTGGAAAGTGGATCTGGAGCAGGTGGGGGCGAGGGGATAAGGATACCTCACCGCACGCACCGAGAGGCCCACCCGCAGCGGAAGTGGGTGGCGCACCGTGGCACCTCTCCGGTGGGTCACGGAACAGAACTCGAGGGCCCAGAGATGGACACGGTCGATGAGAAACGCGTGCACCATTGCTCTGGACGCGTGGCGATGAGATGGCGTTGCCAACCAAGGCCGTGTGACACGGAAAGTGAACCCAAGCACCCGTGCGGACCACTTCGTCGTGTCGGAGTAGCCGAACATCAACGGCGATCCCATCCGCTCCCACGAGAACGATACGGCGCTCCGCGCACCTGAGCACGATCGTGCCAGAAGTACCGTGTACCTCACCCGAGTCGTGGTACACCGAGCTCCATCGTAACGACGTGGGCGATGACGGCCACACGCCAGCAGCCCGCGAGGGCGAGTAGGCGTGGCGGTGATCGGCGGCTGGTGAACCCAACAGGGCCCGCGATGGCGAGGGGGCGGCGGTGCTCGTGCCCATGGCATCCTCTGCCGATACATTGATAATGCGAGTGGGATATGAAATAAGAAAAATTTGGAATATAATATATTCTTTTCTTTGTGATGAGAATGCCAAAAAATATTAAGTTGGCTCATCTGTCTTTCTTCCTTTCCCTTATGGCGGTCATTAGAGGCCTCTTGACTTTTCTCTTCCCTATTTTGGATTTGTTTTTTTATGCGTAATCGTAATTATAGAAATTATATTGTTGCGATCCTATGAATCAGTTCAATTGAAACCTATAGGGCAGCTTGCAGGGGCACACGAATGACAGGGTGCAGGTAAAGACCGTTCTTCCTTCTGACGGTGATTCCCATCTCCTCAGTCATGTCCAGCTCGCTCGCCGCGGCTCCAAGTGGGAGCTCCCAGTCGAAGTGGTACAACAGAGAGGCGAGCACCAGCTCCATGCTAGCCTGCGCATACGTGATTCCTGGACACATTCTTCGTCCTGCCCCGAAGGGTAAGAACTCAAAGTTCGTGCCCGTATAATCGATTGGGCTATTCTCAAACCGCTCTGGCTTAAAAGTCGCGGCATCCACCCAGTACTTGGGGTCCCTGCCGATGGCCCACGCGTTCACGAACACAGTGGTGCCCTTGGGCACATCGTACCCCATTACCTTGCACGTCTCCCGGCACTCCCTCGGGAGCAATGGCACCGCCGGATACAGCCTTAGGGTCTCCTTGATGACGAGCTTCAAGTACCTCAAGTTGGCCAGGTCATCTTCTCTGACCGTTGGTATCCCTTGGAGGCTGTCGCGCAGCTCGGCTTGTGCTCGCTGCATCGCGTTCGGGTTTCTCACGAGCTCCGCGATGGCCCATTGTACGGTGCTCGTCGATGTCTCGCTCCCGCCACTGAAAAGGTCCTGCAGGTAATATGGAACGATGCAAATTTCTGAGGTTAGAACCATCAACCATGCATGCAGAGACGACCGTTGTACGGTGCATCAACACACTTACACGGATGACGGATTTGATGGTCCCCATGGTGAGGGGCACCTCCAGGCCATCATCCTTCTGCAGCCTCAGGAGAACATCCACCATGTCCGCCTCCGCCACGTCGCAGCCCTCCACCCTGCGCTTTTCGTGCTGCATGATGGCGGATTCCATCAGCTCGAAGATCTTGTGGTGGTTCGCCTCTGCCCGGCGCGCGGTACCGCTCACAAGGCTCACGATCTTCCAGGACGGGAACAGGTCGTCGAGGCTGAACCCGGCGGCGATCTTTATCCCCTCAGTGAGGCCCTCCAAGAACTCCTCCCGACGATCGAACCGGTCGCCGATCATGGCGCGGATCACCGAGTCCGTCATGGCCGCGGCTGTCCGCCTCCCGACATCCACGGTTGCTTCACCCGCCGACGCCGCTGCGGCGATTCCGGCAACGAGGCGTCGGGACTCCTCCTCTCGGACGTGGCGGAAGGACCGCACGCGTCGGGCGCTGAGCAGCTCCAGGACGCATATCTTGCGCAGCTGCCGCCACAGGGCGCCATAGCGAGCGAACGCCAGCCCCTGCGCGTCGCCGTCGGCCACCAGGACCCGCACGCTGGGGCGCCACGGCCGTGTCGAGAAGCTGAGGTCGTGGGTCTTGGTGATCTCCCGGGCGGCCTCCGGGGACGAGGCAACCACGACGGGGACCTCACCGAGTTTCAGGTACATGAGGGGTGCGTCCAAACGGCGCGCAAGGTCGGCCATGGCGCGATACAGGAGCGGGCCGCGCGTGAGCACCTGATGGAGGTTGCCAATAACCGGCAGCCGCCACGGACTGGGCGGGAGGCTCGCTACGCCGGTGTAGCCGCCGCCGCCGCCGCACTTCTTCAGTTTGAGAAGCAGGAGAGGGAGAAGGAACGCCAGAAAGACGCTGAACCAGCAGGCGACTTGCTCCACGGCCATGCTGCGGTGCGCACCCAAAACTTGCTGCTATGGAGAGAGATGATCGATGGAGCCTGAGGCTATGGAGTATGGAGTGATACATGTACCAGGTTAGCTAGTTCATATTTATAGAGCGAAAATACTGTACATCACAACAAACTAGCCAGCCCAACCCAAAATTCTCATCGGCCCCTGGGGCTGCTTTGATTTGGTGGCATCATCTAAGGGTTTAAGGGGGTGTGCAATGTGTATAGTCATAAATGATAAAATTAACTAAATAAACTACTAAATAAATTAATATATCTTTTCTCCTATCTATATCTCGAACTTAGAGATCAGATTAATTAGTGAATCTTATATCTATCCTCTATCCATCCGTGTATATATGTGTATATATGGAGATACGACCAACGTCTATTTGTCCCGGAGATATACAAGATATCCGAAGGAAATCTTTCGCTAGAAATGTAAGGAAAATATGTATTTAAATGTACTCGATAAAAAAAAGTTTAAACAGCCATTAGGCGCAAGCACTGGACCGAAAAATACGGTTTCAGCTTAATTTTGATTGACGTGTACGGTTTCAATGTTTCGCCATTAAAAAATCATTATAAAAAATTCAGTATTAAAAATTGCTACACCACACGATGAAATGTACACACGAAGGAAAAAAATCAGCACCGTACCACACGTGGGTCTTCTTCCCATCTCACCGAACGTGGATAGCCCAAGACCCACACCGATGCCAAATGGGAGACCACAAGCAACTAGCCAACCCAACCCAAAGTTTACATTGGCCCACCGGGTTGCTTGATCTAGCCTTTTCAATTTAATGTACCGGCATCTAAGAGAGAGTGCAATGTATGTAGTCATAAATGATGAAATTCGCTAAAAAAAAGGTGATAAACAAATTTGTATCTCTTTTCTTCTATCTGTATCTCTAACTTGAGATCGAATTAGTTATTTAATATTATATCTATCTCTATCTATCCGGGGATATATGGAGAAATGATGTCGTCCGTGGCAAGACGTGTTGCACAATGGCCAACAACTATCTGTCCCGGAGATATACAAAGATATCTGAGGAAATTATTTCGCTCAACGAAAATCTAAGGGAAATATGTTTCTAAATGTACTAGGAAAAACAAGTTTGAGCGGCCATTCGGCGCGAGCACTGGATCGAGGACACATTTTCCAGCTTATTTTTGGATCGGTTTCTGTGGTTTCAATATTCCACCATTGAAAAATATTTATAAAAGAACTCAAGAACTCGATATTAAAAACCGCTACATCACAAGAGGTATACACACGAAGGAAAAAAAACCATCACAGTACGATATGTGGGCTTTGACCAAGACCCACAACGATGCCAAATGTGGGACCAAAACAAAGTAGCCAACCCAATCTAAATTTTGCACCGACACAACGGGGGTGCTTGACATAGGCTTCTCAGTATTTAATTTGGTGCTCGTCATCTAAGAGGGGTGTGCATGATGTGTTGAATATATTAGCAATTTAGCACATGATTTAATTCGAAATAACATCAGATAAATTGCGACAGCAGCAACTACAATAATCATGCAAATATCTAGATCTAGTACAGTAGACATATTGATACAATCTATTGCAAGAACTAGACATACGAATTCCAGTAACATCTCATACAGATGAGAGAGAGATACGTACGATGGAGCGGTAGCGGCACCGCCATTGTTGTTGTCCCCGGTGTCGGCCATGTCGTTGATGAAGAGGCTGCTGAGGTCGGGGAAGAAGTCGTCGTTGGGGAAGTAGTCGCCGTCAGCAGTCGCGCGAGTGCGCTCCCCAAAAACCTGATCGCCCCTCTCCCGTACAGGATCACAAGAGGCGGGGTTCCGGAGGCCTGCCGTCGCTTCTCGCGGTGCACGCCGAAAGGAGGGATGGAGAAGACTTGATTGGCGGCGCAGTGTTCTAGAACGGTGGTGCGAAACCATATGACGAAGTGGCGGCTAGGGTTTACCGTATGCGCGTATTTATATGCGGGCTGGGAGAGACGTGGGCGTAACCCCACGTCTGAGTCGGTTCGGCTCCACGATCCAGAAAGGAAACGGAAACGGTTTTAGAATTAACGCGTCCGTTTAATACCAAATTAATGACTCATTAAGTTTTTCCCGACCGACAAAATAAACGCTCTCGGCTCGGCTCATTCCCGCAACCCGCGGCGCGGCGCGGCGCGGCGCGTCGTGACGAGGCGAGGCGTGGCGAGGCGGGCGGCGGAGGAGGAGCGCGCATGTGGCACACCTCTCCTCTTGCCTTGCCTACTCATACATGAGCTAGAATGGCTCACCTTATAAGGTGGTTCCACTCTCTCCAAACTAGCAATGTGGGACTAAACTTTAGTCCCACTCACTCCACTCATTATTCATGAATGGGCCATGACACTTTCAGGATTTTAGTGGGCTTAGTGGGCTAGACATGTGAGCCCATATAAAATTCCAACAATCCCCCACAAAGTGTCATTAGCACATTTCATAAACTCTGTTCCAAAACATTGTTTATATACCGGTGTTAGTGGAGACTGTTAAGTTGAACTTCCACTTAGAACATCATGCTACACTAGTTCACAACTTGAATAGTGGACTACGCCTTGAACTACAAGTTTGCTGTGATACCAGTTTCACACAACATCTGAACCGATACTAGGCTGCCGCAAGGCTTCCCCGCGGTTTGGAGTGTATGCGTCATACTCCGAAGGCCTTTCATGAGTTTATTAGAGAGCACCCGATTCTCATAGACTGCGACGTTTAACAGTCAGACTCATATAGGTGAGTTCCTCAGGAGATGTTCTGTAGGACACATCTCTGCTTATATAAATAAGCCACTTGGAACATATTAAGACAAATGTCAACCTACCATACAGATCAGGAGAGTATTGCATCTTTTATGGAGTGGAATAAAATATAAGGATACTCTCCTCTCAGCCGACCAACAGCTTGTCTCCCACTTCTAATTCACGGGATCTCCGATCACATAGAGTGGGTTACCACTGTGGGCAACTCATAACGTGGGTCTCAAACCCATCTCCCTCGATGCATTATCTATCACATTCCGTGATAAACCCTTTGTGAAGGGATCTGCCAAGTTCATAGATGTTTGGATATAATCCAACGCAATAACTCCGGAGTTCTTCAATTTTCTGACAGATTTTAATCTCCTCTTCACATGTCTTGATGACTTTGCATTATCCTTAGAACTGTTCACTTTGACGATCACAGTTTGATTATCACAGTTCATTAGGATTGCGGGTATTGGTTTTTCAACCATAGGCAAGTCCATCAAGAGCTCACGAAGCCACTCTGCCTCAACAGTGGCTGTGTCTAGTGCTGCGAGTTCTGCTTCCATAGTTGACCTCGTTAAAATGGTCTGCTTGCAAGACTTCCAGGAAACAGCGCCACCACCAAGTGTAAAAACATAACCACTAGTGGCCTTAAGCTCATCAGCATCAGATATCCAATTAGAATCACTATATCCTTCCAGAACCCTCGGGTTTCCGGTATAGTGAATTCCATAGCTCGCAGTGCCTTTTAAATAGCGCATAACTCTCTCAAGCGCACGCCAATGATCATCTCCCGGATTGGAAACAAACCGGCTCAATTTGCTCACAGCAAAAGAGATGTCAGGCCTCGTGGCACTCGCCAAATACATAAGCGAGCCTATAATCTGAGAATATCTCAGTTGATCTCTAGTAATCCGTTAATTCTTTCGAAGCAACAAACTAGCATCATATGGAGTTGGAGAAGGCTTGCAGTCACTATACCCGAAGCGACTCAAGACCTTTTCCACATAGTGAGATTGAAGCAGTGTGATCCCACCATTATCATCTCTCAACAGCTTGATGTTCAAGATAACATCAGCTACTCCTAGATCCTTCATCTCAAAACAGCGAGATAAGAAATCCTTAACTTCCTTGATTAAATCAAGACTGGTCCCAAAGATCAATATGTCATCAACGTATAGACATAGAATAACTCCCTCGCCCCCACCATGGCGATAGTACACACATTTATCAGCTTCGTTTACAACAAAGCCTTCAGCAGTCAAAGTCCTTTCAAACTTCTCATGCCATTGCTTAGGTGCTTGCTTGAGGCCGTATAATGACTTCAATAACTTACACACTTTGCCTTCCTGACCGGGTACTACGAAACCATCTGGCTGCTCCATGTAAATTTCCTCGTCCAACTCTCCATTAAGGAAAGCCGTCTTAACGTCCATTTGATGAACGAGAAGACCGTGCGAGGCAGCCAGTGAGAGTAGCACACGAATGGTGGTCAGTCTAGCCACCGGTGAGTAAGTATCAAAGAAGTCTTCACCTTCTTTCTGGGTATAACCCTTGGCCACAAGCCTTGCCGTGTACTTTTCAATTGTACCATCAGGCCTAAGCTTTTTCTTGAACACCCACTTACATCCTACAGGTTTACACCCATAAGGACGATCAGTGATTTCCCAGATTCCGTTAGCCAAGATGGAATCCATCTCGCAACGAACAGCCTCCTTCCAGTAGTCAGCATCAAGAGACGCATAGGCTTCTGAAATAGTCTTGGGTGTGTCATCCACGAGGTACACAATGAAATCATTACCAAAGGACTTTGCAGTCCTCTGTCTCTTGCTCCTTACAGGAACTTCATTGTCATCCTCCTCGGGATTCTCAATGTGTTCTATCGGAATGGTGGATTCAGGAATCTCAGCTAATTCCTGACTAGATGAAACAGGTTTCTCCTGATTTGATGAGCTAGACATATCCTTCATAGGAAATATGTTCTCAAAGAAAGTCGCATCATTCGACTCCATAATCGTACCAACATGCATGTCGGATACCTCAGATTTTACTATCAAGAATCTATAACCAATGCTATTAAAAGCATAGCCCAGAAGAACACAATCTACGGTTTTAGGTCCAAGCTTGCGCTTCTTGGGAATTGGTATATTGACTTTCGCCAAACAACCCCAAGTACGTAGGTAGGAGAGTTTCAACCTTTTCCTTTCCCATTCCTCAAATGGAGTAATGGTTTTATTCTTTGTGGGAACTCGGTTTAGGACATGACATGCAGTCATTAGCGCCTCCCCCCACCATGCCTTGGAGAGACCCGAAGTGTCTAACATGGCGTTAACCAAATCAGACAGCGTTCGGTTCTTTCTTTCAGCCACCCCATTTGACTGAGGTGAGTAGGGAGGCGTCCTCTCATGAATAATACCGTGTTCAGCACAAAAAGAATTAAACTCGTTGGAAAAATACTCTCCACCACGATCAGACCTAAGCCGTTTAATTTTACGATCAAGTTGGTTCTCTGCTTCGGCCTTATAGTTCTTGAAATAATTTAAAACTTCATCTTTAGATTTCAGAAGATACACATAACAATATCTAGTGGAGTCATCAATAAGTGTCATAAAATATTTCTTTCCACCTTTTGTCAATACGCCATTCATCTCACAAAGATCAGAATGTATAAGTTCTAGTAGTGCCAAGTCTCTCGCCTCCGCAGTCTTATGAGATTTGCGAGGTTGCTTAGCTTGAACACACACTTGACATTTGGAACCTTTAACAGTACTGAATTTCGGAATTAAACTCATATTTGCTAACCGCGTCATGCAACCAAAATTAATATGACAAAGTCGTGAATGCCAAACATCACAATCATTATCGTGGCAAACATTATTAATAATTTTGGTGCAAATATCTGACAAGGATAAGCGGAACAAGCCTCCGCACTCATAGCCTTTACCAATAAATTGTCCATACTTGGAAATTACAACTTTATTAGACTCGAAAACCAACTTAAAACCATCTCGACATAAACGTGAGCCGCTGACGAGATTTTTATTGATGGAGGGCACATGATGAACGTTCTTCAGTCGCACGATCTTCCCCGAAGTAAACTTCAGATCGACCGTACCAACACCACGAACAGTAGCATGTGACCCGTTCCCCATCAACACGGGAGAAGTCCCTGTGACCTGATAAGAAGAGAACATAGAAGCATCAGCACAAACATGTACATTGGCACCTGTGTCAATTAACCATTCAGGTGAATGACAAACTGAAAGAATAGTGGGAACTATACCGTACCCAGAGTCCTTCATCTCAATGTCAGCCATGACAACATTAGCGGTCTTGCCGCTGTTCTCCTGCTGCTGCAGCTCATAACACTTAGGGCACTTTGGAGCCCAATGGGTCAGTTCACCGCAAACGTGACATGACCCCTTTCTCTTCTTGAAGTTGGTAGAGTGCGACGGCTTAAACTTGCTATCGGGCTTGCCTTTACCCTCGGATTTCTTCTTGTTATATTTAGGCTTGTTGGGCGGGTAATGTTTCTTCTGTACCACATGAGCAGAAGAACCTACCTCAGCAACCCGAGCACGTGTATCATTTGCTCTCGCCTTCTCTTCCATATCAAGAGATCCGATGAGGTCCATAACGGAAAACTCCTGTCTCTTGTGTTTTAGAGAAGTAGCAAAGGTGCTCCATGAAGATGGAAGCTTGGCAATAATGCCTCCGGCCACAAACTTGTCCGGTAACATACACTTAAAGTGCTCAAGTTCTTTAGTGAGTGACTGTATCTCATGAGCCTGTTGAACAACAGAGCGCTCATTAGTCATCCTGTAGTCATAGAATTGCTCCATGACATACAGCTCGCTGCCAGCATCCGAGGCCCCAAATTTGGCCTCGAGTGTAGCCCACATATCCTTGCCGTTATCAAACGACATGTATGGATCCACAATAGAATCATCAATTATACCGAGGAGGGCACTTTTAAACATAGTGTCCATATTCTCAAAGGCCTCCAGCTGTGCTGGATTGAGATCGCCCTCAGGCTTGTCCTTGGTGGCCGCATAGCAGCGCAAGGTTTGAAACCATAGCACTGCTCTCGTGCGCCACCTCTTATAGTCCACACCCTTGAAAGGGTTTGGCCTTGTCGCCGCAATGACACACGGCGCAGGTGCAACAAATTGCCTATAATCAGGTTTTTGGATTGTTGAATATATTAGCAATTTAGCACATGATTTAATTCGAAATAACATCAGATAAATTGCGACAGCAGCAAGTACAATAATCATGCAAATATCTAGATCTAGTACAGTAGACAGATTGATACAATCTATTGCAAGAACTAGACATACGAATTCCAGTAACATCTCATACAGATGAGAGAGAGATACGTACGATGGAGCGGTAGCGGCACCGCCATTGTTGTTGTCCCCGGTGTCGTTGATGAAGAGGCTGCTGAGGTCGGGGAAGAAGTCGTCGTTGGGGAAGTAGTCGCCGTCAGCAGTCGCGCGAGTGCGCTCCCCAAAAACCTGATCGCCCTTACGCGTCCGTTTAATACCAAATTAATGACTCATTAAGTTTTTCCCGACCGACCAAATAAACGCTCTCGGCTCGGCTCATTCCCGCAACCCGAGGCGAGGCGAGACGGGCGGCGGAGGAGGAGCGCGCGTGTGGCACACCTCTCCTCTTCCTTGCCTACTCATACATGAGCTAGAATGGCTCACCTTATAAGGTGGTTCCACTCTCTCCAAACTAGCAATGTGGGACTAAACTTTAGTCCCACTCACTCCACTCATTATTCATGAATGGGCCATGACACTTTCAGAATTTTAGTGGGCTTAGTGGGCTAGACATGTGAGCCCATATAATTGGCCCATATAAAATTCCAACATGATGTGTAGTCTTAATTGATAAAAAAAATCACTAAAAAAACTGGTAACCAAATTTGTATATCTTTTCTCCAATCTGTATCTAGATCTTGAGATGTTAGGGGATATAAGGAGATATGATATAGCTCGTGGCGAGACATGTTGCACACTGGCTAACATTTATCTATTCCGGAGATATACAGAGACATTTGAGGGAAATATTTTTCTCAAAGAAAATCTAGGAGAAATATATATTTAAATATAGTCGATAAAAAAATAGTTTGAGCAGACATTCCGCGTGACCGATAGACTATAGACATAGTTTCGGCTTACTTTTCGACCTACATTTGTGGTTTCAATATTTCGTCACTGGAAAATCCTCATAGAATAACTTAATATTAAAAACTGCTACACCACCCGATAATTGTACACACAAACGAAAAATATCATGATTGTACCGGACGTGGGCCTTCTTTACATCTCACCAAACGTCGGCAGACCAAGGCCAGATGCCAAATGGGAGACCACAATAAACTAGCTAGCTCAACCCAAAGTTTGCATCGGCCCACCAGGCTGCTTGACCTATACTTCTCAATATAATGTGGTGGCACTCGTCTAAGGGGAGTGTGCAATGTTTGTAGTCTTAACTGGTAAAAAAAAATCATTCAGAAAACCGGTAAACAGATTTTTTTAATCTTTTTTCCTATCTGTGTCTCGAACTTGAGATCGGATTAGTTAGTAAATCTTATATCTATGCTCATAATATCAGAGTCACTCTCATCATAAATCATTACCGATTGAGACCCCAATTTGTTCAAATTCGGCTAGCAAAATTTCTCACTTGACCCCCAATATACCATGGATGGAGTCCGTCTCCGTGGGGGATGGTGCACATCAACATCGAATTTTCGGCGTTCTTCCTTGTCATGGTCGATGCCAGCATCCACCATAATTTGGCTAAATCATATTCTATGCTCGGCCAGAAGGTTCGCTGGCGCGGACAACCATGATGTACACATGTTATTCATGATAGATGGTGTGCTTTGGCTCCTGTTTTCGATCCACGTGAAAAATTGCCTTTGATCGACATCCCCATGGTCATATGAAGTGGGCGGTCCCACCATGTCATTGACTCTTTTAGGTTGACCTCATTACTTGTTGGAGATTCTTGGTGACATTTTTTTTGTTGCTCCTGTTTTACTTGAAGGTCGAGAGATGTGCAGCCATGTTAGTGTCTCTATCTAAAAACATGTGCAATAATGTTGGGATAGCTTGTTACGCGTGATTGACTATTCTTTTTGGTTGATCCCGTTACTTTTTGGCGTTTCTTGGTGACCTTTTTCGGTTTCTCCCGTTACCATGTGGTTCTTGGTGATTTTTTCCGTTGCTCCCGTTACTTGAAGCTTGACCGATGTGTGGTCTTGCCGGTGGTTCCTCCATGTCACAATGACCCAGAATTGTTTTATACTCGTGATATATTCTACCTCACTTTCGCAACCAACCATATATAAATAAACAATCTAGGGACAACTTTGGAAGCATGACATCTTCATTCCAAAGTCTGGCCTAATCTTGGACAAAAGTCTGCGATGTTCCCAAATCGTCGCTAAAAAAGAATTAATTCCCTAAAGCTTTACGCCGGGTGGTGAGCGAGGCTTCTCAGGGCATGAGCCAGTTTGTATCTATGTCTTGTGGGCCACCACAGCCCTTGGAGTAGAAAATACAGTTTCACGCTCTCATGCGAGCTAGGTTTTCCGGCCGGCGGCTGCCGCCCCAGCCCAGGCAGCACCGCTGCTCCAGCAGCTGTCCTCCCCCACCCACC
Source organism: Alopecurus myosuroides (assembly GCA_028641055.1). Lineage (NCBI taxonomy): Eukaryota > Viridiplantae > Streptophyta > Magnoliopsida > Poales > Poaceae > Alopecurus > Alopecurus myosuroides. Next base: position 266,449,746 of record CM054060.1, read on the forward strand.
CGCTGCTCCGGAGGAGGATCTCTGCAACAAAAACGACGACTTGCTTTGTCGTCCGTAGCCTCCGCCGTTTCCACATCTGCTTCCGCCGAGGAGGCTACCGTCCTCCGGCTTAATCCCGGGTGGCTGCGGCACCTGAGGTCATCTTCCGATTTGAATCTCTGGCGCATGGGTCCCGTGTGCCGCTACTCACATACGCACGCCTCTCCCCACGCGGTCCTCTGTCATCTTCCTCATGCCTGTCCTTGCCGCACTCCGTTTCCCCTCTCTCTGCATGATATTCCGCCGCCGCCTCCAAGCACCAGACATCAAAACGGGCATTGTTTCTCCTGCGCTCCGCGGCCTCCCCTGCTCGGGGTTGCGGAGCAGCGAGGTCGAGTTGCGGGAGGCGGGATCCGGAGGTCATCCGGCAGACGGGACAGCCGTTGTAGCGTGGCGGAGGAACTTCCTATCTCTCCCCTCGCGGCTGGAGCGGAAGACGAGGATGGCCGCGAGGGCAGTCATACACAAGAGAGAAGGGTGTGGCGGGACTTCTGTTGCCACGGTGTCAATCGGTGGAGGGATGCGTGCGCTGTCCTCCATTGGGAAGGTAAGGATGGAGGCGACGTGGTAATGGAAGGGGTGGAGGGTAAAAGGTCATGGCGGCGAGTGGTCTATGGCGCACGGGAGGATTTCGAGCTTCATCGGCGGGTCCGCAGTTCCATGGGCCTATCGGCGAGTCCCTGACTCGACTACCAGCTCCGAGTGGTAAAAGGAGGGGCGAGGTCCCGGGTGAGCACCGGCAGCGTGCCACTCCTTGCTGGAAGGCCAGACAGTAGGAGCCTTCATGTCGACGACGAAGAGCAGGTCAGTGCCCACAGCTGAGCCTTCTTCTCCTTCTCTGATCCGTTTATGGAGAACCTTTTGATTTTGATATGAGATCACCGAAATTGATAGCATAACATACCCCCTGCATTAAGTGCCATTAATCAACTGTATAAAGGCCTTTTGGTTGAGACACAGATCACCGAAGTTTCTATGCAATATCCCTTTTACGCCTGAATTTATGAATTATGAGTGAGTCTTAATAGTTATGTATAGAAGTACAATAATATTGGTCCTTTCAAAGTCGCAACCTCCATTTGCGATCTGCTATTCAGGAGGACGATACCATGCTGTTTTTTCACTTTATTTCCTTTTAAATGGCCGGTATTTGCAAATTCATTACCGTGTATGAGAGACCATGAAGATCATTTGAGGCCGCACATGTGCCATGGATGACCAAGTGGTCGTAGGTATATATGGCCCAGTTCCATGTAAATATTAACCTAACATGTTTTGTGGTGCAAATACTGCTCATACAAAGTGCTTCCCATATCTCCATATGTTAGGATTTGTCTCTTGAGTAGTATATTATTTTTTCGTAATCAAGAATTCACATGTTCGCATGATGTGTTTAATAAGATAGTCCTGTGTGACCTAGATGAGTGTTAGATGAATTTTCTCATGTAGTTTAGTGACCTGTAATATTGTTTTGCTCCTTAGTGGGTCAATGTTTTTTAGGATGCACTAACTATTCTATGGATATTTATAGTTCCAATTAAAGGCATTCCAAAGAGTAGGATTTTTTTCATCAGTTTTGATTTACAGATTTAGTTACTACATCCTAAATATTCGATTTGTTATGTCCCTCTTTTGTGTTAAGATCTATGGTGAGATTAGATACTCCACAAGAAAATAATGAACTTTAGGATCAGGGTGAGTGATAATAATAACAACCTAATAAGGCACCAAGATAGCAATTTGTCGGTTATTTTGGGCTGATTGGCGAGTGATTTAATAGGTACACTGATATTTGGCTGTGCAGCTAGAAATTCAAATGAATGATCGAGCACCACCACTTTCAGTGTTAATTAAAATTAGTGAGCATGATTTTTATGCAGCAGTTGTGCTTAAGAAAGTTTGGTCAGTTGCTTCCTTATTTGGTTGCCTGCAAGAAATATATACTTGAGGTCCCAATAAATTAGATCTACTAGAACTTTTACCTTCGAGTGAAAATAATGTTCATGTTGCTATTGTATTTTTACTTAACTTAAAGTGATCAAGTTTGGTTACCTATCTACCTATACTATGAATAGTTTGATATGTAACTTTGTCGTACAGTATACAACAATTTGAGTGGGGATTTAACGAACTGAGAACTGCAAATTAGGTCTCTGACAAAAAATTCAGTTGCATGCTTGGAAATGGAAAGTTTTTAGAAGTGTTATGATTTTGATTTGTCTTCGGGGTTTTGTTAGCCTATTACGTATCGGAACTGTATATACACCTAACTATCAGTATATAATCCTTGAGAACCAAACTGATCCATAGCATCAGATCTGGGCTATTTTGTCGCAACAGACTGTCTAGCCACAGCTATAAAATTGTTGTTCGTTCATGGATACAGTAGAAACATTCTGGTTCACCATGCTAGCTTGTCTAATTCAAAAGTGATAATATATTTAAAGCTAAATAATGATCATTTTTTGGGCAAACAATCATGTGATCATGAAAGTTGACATGTCTACATTTGGGAAACAACGTGTGCTCTGTCCTAAAACTGAAAGTATACGTACTGTTCCTCTGTTTTAGGTGTTCAGCTAGCATGCCTATGTGACAGTACATATGAGTATGACAAAATAAACTCCTGGATGCTAAATCAAGTGATCATGAAAGTTGACGTGTGCTCTGACCTGAAACTGAAAGTATACGTAATGTTCCTCTGTTTGAGGTGTTCAGCTAGCATGCATCTGTGACAATACATATGACTATGAGTCAATAAACTCCTGGGTGCTAAATTGTAAGTGGTTATTTAGCAACGATCAGCTATGCTCTTACCATTTGTTTTCAGATTAGTAACACCGCTACTGTAGTGTATATTTAGTTTTCGACAACGGAACGTAGCTTGGTAAAACAATCATGCCTTCCAGGTTCAGAGTACTTATTGCGGAGACCAAATATCGCAAGTGTTGTAAGTTTATGGTGAGGCATCGGAAGTATCAATCCATGTCATGTACTTCTAATTGAATTTGTAGTTCCAGGATTAGTATCTAAGATTTCACCTCTGATATTTTAATAGACATTATTCCTTCACCAAAACCATGAGGATCTAAATAACCAGTGATAGACTTGGTAGGTCCAGGTTACATATAAGCATGCTTGCTGATATGTGAAATACTGGAATAGCAAAACTAGCATCACACCATGATCAGTAAAACATATATGTTTGGTTTAGTCATAGGAGTTAAGTGCCACGTTATTCTCTCCAACTAGAAGTAGCATTTTATTGGACCAACAGAACATCTTATGTCATTCTTGTATCCATCTATATTCAAATAAATGTATAGCCAAGTAAAATAAAACTTGAACTCAATTTGACCAATTATTCTCTTGAATCATGTAATTTTTTTTCATAAATTGGGGGATCTGAGTGAAGTCCGTTGTCTGCTGGTTGGTGCAGGCCTGCTACTTGCGCTGCAGTATAGGCTTATAAAACTATATTTCATTTCAAGTTCTTAGTTCATAGTTGATGAATATGTTTTGCTAGTTGAACCGGGCTATTCAAATAAATAATGATCTGTTAAGTGTTGATTCACCTGCTGCTTTAACAAGTGGAAATGCAAGCTTGTCCTAAAAAATGGAGTTACCGTTTGTGTTGCATGTAGGATTGGATGGCAATCCTTTGAATTGGGAAGTGTTGCTTTTTTAGCTTTCTAAGTAGGGAAGTTTTCCTTTTTTTTAGCTTTCTAAGTAGGGAGATGATTTGAGTCAACTTACTGATTCATCGGGTAGCAGAGCTGTGGATGTTCTTACTTGTATAGTTTCTTGAGTTTCCTAGCTTCAACGGGTTGCATTTTGTGTCCAGTATTGTTGTTTAGTGAGCTATTTGTTTTTTCTGACTTGCAGGTATGTCTCCTTGAAGGGAATTCTTACTATCTACACTACTCAACAAATAAGAAAGCAAGAGATGGGTTTCGCGCCGTGGATAACTGTTTTGAGGCCATGTATATAGCTAAGATTAACCTTGGCCCCAAATATTTGGCTTCATATGCATACAAAACCAGATCATTCCAAAATCCGTTTGCCGGTGCGGTTGATAATATCTATCTTGCAGGTGTTCTTGTGTGTCCATGGCTTTGTTTTGATAAGACCTATCTTTCTACCACGTAAATACGCCACAACGCTGGCAGGTGATCCTACACACCAAACCAACCGACGCCTCTCACACCAGGTTTGCACACAGACAGTGCATAGACTCCTGACTGCATCGTTTGACCAAAACAAAAACGCCGAACAACGCGCCATGCAAGAACGAGAAACAGACGGCGCGGCAGAGCGCGCTACTTCGTCTAATGAAATCTAAACCTCGAGCACGAAACCAGATTCAGCTGAAATAGGATAGATGCCATTGCGCTAGGACATACATCTGGGAGTTAATTCATACACGTATCTTGATACGAATTATGTTGCCAATATGTATGCTAGACTATCACCATTGGCCGGCTCGCCGTTCTTCTCGAGATCTATCGGCCATATATCAGATGGCCGATCCCCACGGTATGTTCCCATGCTGCTACCTCTTGGCAAGTAGACTAGTAGTAATTTCTTCAACTCCACCTAGTCGCCCAACACTTGTAATTTCGTCTCTCGATCTATTAAATTGTTCAAATTGGTTGGCACTCTATATATTGCGCTCGATCGATCTTTGATCTCAAATACGAGACCATTATCGGTTAGCATCCAACTTTTGTAGTTGTAGAACATCAGATCACACATTGAGACTAGGCACCACACGATCAAATAAACTAACGTAACACCAGTCAAATATATATAGTTGCAGATCACTAGCTTAGATTGCTAATTAACATGATTACATGACATGGACATGGTATATAGTCCCCTAGTATAAAATTGATGTGGTGAAAGTGTGTCTCCACATGTTGGGGACCCCAAGAGGAAGGTGATGCAGCGTAGCAGGAAGTTTTTCCTCACTTATTAAACCAAGGTTTATCAAACCAGTAGGACTTAGAGATCTCCAGCACGGTACTCGTCAACTGGCGCTTGAACGAGTGTGGACCTACACACAAAAAAACTCAGTTTTCCCCCAAAGTTTCAGGAAGGTTGTCAGGCTTTCCGTCTTTCTGAAAACAAAGAGGTCAAATGTATGATGCGGAAAATAGGTGATGAAAGTAAAACGTACCAGCAAGCAAGTAATGATTGAAATCAAGTAAACAAGGTTGTAATCAATGTAAAATAATGGATCAGGGCCATAGTTTCACTAGTGGCGTCTCCTCAGAATATAACAAGCAAATATATTGGGTGAACGAATTGCAGCCGGACAACTTATAGAATTGGGACAAGAAATAATTATTACAAGCAAAGTTCATTGTGATATTCATATAGGAATTATGTCAAACATACGTAGACCAGTATCCAACGACATCTATCACTAATAATCCACCTTCAGAACTCTTCTATGCATGCCTCTCGCTGGTTTTAAGTTGCAGATCAAAAGAAAATTTCATTAAGTATTGTACAATATTTATAATTACTAAGTAGATATAAACATTATTGTTTTACACTTAGTAGCAAAAACACATCCTCGGACTTAGATGTATCTGTCACTCGTGCCTAGACACGGAGGAGGCATGAACCTACTATCTGGCACACAACCCTCTCTTGGAGATATAAGCAATCACTTGGCCAAAATAACCACATACATTGGAGAGAATGCAACAACTTAAGTAAAACAGGGATATGGTTGTCTTTTCTCTCGCTGACCGGGCTCCTTGTCGTGGGGTTGTCACGACACTAGTCATCGGAGGATGGCTTGTGAATTTGTAGTGCTTGTGCGACTTGGGAGTCGTCGAGGTCGGAGTTGACACGATTAAACACGATGTACCCAAGTTCGGCACCTCGATGTGAGGTAAATACCAAATCCTGCCTTCCTTCTCTTTTCAATAAGGTCTTGCTTACAATGAGCTCTCTAGGCGAGTTTTGTGTCGAGATCTAGCTTGTCCTCTACTTAGTCCCTTTAGCCCCTTATATACATGGTGGCTCGTAGGGCCTTAAAAGACTTCGAGTAGAGTCCTACTTGGACTCGAGGTATGACTAGGATGGTGGTCTACGCTGTAGAATTTTTAAAAAATTCCCTTTGTAGTCCGCCAAGATCACTATGCAGATAAAGAAGCATGCCATACATGTAAGGGTTTAGATCACGACTCACGGGCATCGGATTCGATGTAGTTATAGAAGAGATCTGAACAATCGTAGATCCCCACAACTAGGACTAGTTGCAAGGATGTCGCTAGGCCTTCCTTAGTCAAGGATGACACGTGTAATCCCTCTTATGGTGTGCACACGTACGCTCATTTCAACCCGTCAGCGCTCCGTTGTCCAGGACTCGGCACCGACGAAGAGAGACAGCCTTCCGGCGTTGCTAATTGGTAGCTCTAATCTATATGAAATTAGAAGTTCTCAACACATGAGAGAGATCAAGAATTAGAGCTAGGTCTAACCGGTAGAGGACACATCAAAAACCCAATAAGAAGAGGCTCTAATTCAATTAGAGCGACTCTAATTAGAATCTCTAATTAGACCCTCTAATTCTACTAGAGAGGGAGAGAGAGAGAGGCTTGAGAGCCAATTGTATGTTTTGCTTTGAGCCTGTGGGTCCCTTTTATAGTTAGAAGGAGGAGAGACTTGCCAAAGGGGAGAGGGAGGAGTCCTAGATGTGCTAGGAGGAAGTGGTTGCACCACCCTCCCCTAGCCCAACTCGAACTGGGTGAGGTGGCGTCAAACTCCACCTCCCTCCTTCCCTTTTTCTTTTTCTCCTTTTTTCTTCTCTCTTTTTCTCTCGAATAAATTCAGGAAAAATACTGAGATGATGAGTATCAACATGTGAAGCCAGTGGGGCCCACCTGGCAGCCCCCTAAAATAGGTGCGGCCATGAGGGGCATTTTTGCCCCCCCCCCCATGGAAAGTCTCTGAAACTCCTATGGAACTACATAACCCCAATTGATAAAACCGATATTATCTACCGATGTTAGAAACATATTTCTAACACCCCGGGACATCTCTTGACCTCTATTACCTCTCATATAAATTCTGCCTAACACTAGCATAATTTCTCTCTAGTAACTTCCCCAAACCCACTTCGATTGGCACCAGACTTGTTTCTGTGATATCGTATCGATATCGATATCGAACATTCATAAAAACAAAAACAAAAACATATTAATCATCTCAATTAAAGGTTGGCACGGCTTAAGCATGTGACCCATAAAGGCTCGATAACACACACACATGTTTGGGAAATAATCGAACAATGACGAATATCAGGACCGTGGATGCCCATGATGGCTCATGTTTGTTCACGGAGAACGAGGGAATCTTATAATTTACTCATTGCAGTTATTCCCTTAACCCACCTTACCAACAATATCACGGGGTGAGACTATGTGATCTGATCTGATCAAAATCTTCGATCATAACACATAAAGCTCGTTACTGATATCGTCCTCTTTTCTCATCCATATCCCCGATCTCCTTATGATAAATTCACACTATGTATGGCCAGAAGATTGGTTGACATCGGTGATACTGAGAGGGCCCAGAGTATGTATCTCCCTATCGTCTAGAGGAGTTACGTACTAGTCTTGAATGATCTTAGTTCCATTACACTTTCTAGGCTATGCCCAGATGTCACTATTACGATCCCCAGTTATGATAAGACGGTTGATGACATCCAAAGTATAACTTTTGATCGTACGGTCATTAGATATTCTCATAGTATAGGAATTGTAGTCAATGACAACTTCATATGTATTTTTCTAAAAAACATTATAATTGTTTATTCTCTTTTAGCAACAACATAAACTTGGTTCGGTTCAGTACTATTGTTACCTTAACAATAAACTCTTATGTTGCGCTAGACTTTTGAATCAATTCCATGATCAAGAAAATGTTGTCATCTCACAAATCGTAAGCTAATATCAGAGACAAGATTAGGAACTCTTGTTTGTTCATGTCTTCACACCTGCACAAAGATCTCCTTTGAAAACTCACTTTCAAAGTGCTATAGCGGTTCTAGCATGATGACATAAACTTAATTCTGAACTTGGAGATAGAATAATAACTGAATATTATTGTCTCTAGGGAAATCCGTTGTTACTCGCACTATGCATGTGGTACATTAGACTTTAATTTTTCACCTTTTGATCTTATCAACTTGTGATGAACTTGTGTTTGGATTTATTAGGAATTAGATTTGTGTGAACCTGGTACTGTGATAGGATTAATAATTCAAGCGTCTCCAAATAAATTATCATACCATCGTTTGAAATCTCACTAAGTCGAATGACTTTTATCCAGTAACTTCCAATGTACAATGTCTAGCATTGAGTTGCAACTATCCATAGCAAAATACTGTAGAGTTCACTCATAATACTCTAATGTTGATAATTGTACAACATATGGTATTATCAACTGGAGAATTATAATCTGATTTAAAATCAATAAAGATTTGATTTCTCAATTCCACTACAAATACATATGTGAATATACTTCACAATATTATTTGCAGCTATACGAAATCGTACTGAGTCGTTTTTTATACTTTGTAATACCACCGTGAAATACTTATGTGAGAAATTCTCACCATAATATTCTTAGGTCTAATTATAAACAATTAACTGCTTGGGGAAAAACTTTACGTATGTATTTCTCCATTCACTACAACGTTTTAGACTTTTAGCCACAGTTTTGCTGTTGACAAACTATAAACCGTCATGCAAAGTCCTTAATACACCACGAAATTTTTTTTCATCGCCTATTGGTGTTAATGCATGAAACTTAATATATTTATCATGCAACATCAGGTTCAATCGTCATGCATTACTGGATTGGTGGAATAATTTCGTCGTGCATCTATACCATCATTGATTGTAACATCCCAAGTATGAAAAATAGCCATTAGAATGTTTGCTCTCTGTTATTTTATGTTTTGCATCATGACATCATGTTCATTGCATTTGTTTTGCTCGTTTTCCATTTGTTTTCCTCTGTTTTCATCTGTTTTCCAACTGTTTTCCTTTGTTTTCCTTTGTTTTCTATTTGAATTTCAACTCAAATCTCAAACCTTTTGTTTCATACTTGTGATGTTACAATTTCCAAATGAATGTTTCAAATCAAAACAATCAATTGTTTCCATTAGAGTTGTGATTTCAAAACTGTTGATTTGTTTCTAATCAATAGTGCATCTAATACCAAAAATCTTTGAAATTCCAAACCAACATCTAAATAATTGTTCATACTTGTTATGTTACCATTCTTCAAATAAAAATTTCAAATAAAACATCAATTTGTTTCTATGAAAATGGAAAACTCAAACTAGTGATTATTCCTTTTGATATTTCACTTAAACTCTTTTGCATTCAAATTTCAAATCCAATTACCAACAGTACCCACTTTGAAATTATGAAATAACCAAAACAACTGTGCTCATTTGTTTCCAATTATAATCATATGATCACCCTAGTTACAATATTGTTTTCAATAACCAATTAACCACAAAATTCAATCAAATTCACTCCAAGTCCAAACAACACCATAATTCAAATATTTTTGAAATTCCAAACTTGCATTTGGTTGCTTTTCCATTAAGGGGTTGACACAAATTTTTCTAACATTTTTACTAACTCCAAACTCACCTTTTTCTTCCTTTACATTTTCTGCAAAAAAAAATAAATGGAACAAGAAAGAATAAAAGAAGAGAGGAGAGAGGAGCACACCTAGGCCCAGCCCAACTCTCCCCTTAGCCCATACCCCTTCGATCCCCTTTTCTTCTTCCTCTGTACCGAGGAACATCCATGGCATCCACGTCACAGAGAAGAACAGGCAACGGCCATCCTTCTCCCCCTCCTCCTATATCTATGCCCTAGGGCTCCTGCCAACCCTAACCCTAATCTCCTTCTCCCTCCTTCCTCTCTCCCCCGCCTCCATTCCCTTTCTTCCACCCTCTGCTCTTTCCTCTCTGTATTTCTTTTCTCTGTACCTGTACCACTCCACCGAGCCCCATTCCCTCCGGTGATCGTCGGAGCTCCGGGCTCCCTCCGGCCCGGGCGACCGCGGGAATGGAACCCCACGGCCGCCCTCTTCCTCCTCCCCCCTCGGCACGGGCCGGGAGACAGCACCGCGCCGCCGCCGTCCTCCTCAAGCCGGCGACCGCCTCCCTGTCCGCCCCGACCTCCTACTGCCTCGAGCGCACGAGGTGAGCCTCCCCCTCCTTCCCTCTCGCTCCCCTCCTCCTCCGAGCACCACCCACACCCCCCACAGCGCCACCCACACCGCGGATGGTCCCCCTCCGGCGAGCAGCAGCCGCCATGGCCCTCGTCGACCGTTTCTTCCTGTCCGTCGAGGTACAGATGCGTACGTGCAGGAAAATTCAGTAACACCCGCGCACCTACACCTTATCCACCCCCGATTCCCTTCCTATCCACAAGCCAGCGCACCACCCCAGTGGTCAACACCCCTTGCGCGCGCACTGGAGGTGCTGGGTTCGATTCCCCCTCACCACACCTTTTTATTCTCTGTTTTTTCTTTTTCTGCCCGCAGTTCAGAAAGACAGATCTGATCAATTACTTCTAAATTCCATATAAAATTGAATATCACTCCAATTTGAATGATTCAAAATCCTGTGGTTTCATAATTTTGTGCTCCTTATAGTAATGTCAAGTTTGCGACATATTTCTGTAACAATTTTTGCACTAAATAATTAATTACTGAAAATGCAATAAAATTTGGAAACTTTGGAATTTCATAACTTTAGTTCTACTCATCCAAATTAAGCAAACTTGGTCTCTAAAAATTTGTCTTAACAAACTCTACACATTGGTATTTTGTTTGGTCACAATTGAATTAATTTTGAGCATGTTTTCCTCTGTTTACTAAAAATGGCAGAATAAGAATGATTATGGAAAATTGCATAATAAATTCAATAATACCCCAAAAATTATGTTTAATAACTCAAAATGTTCAGTAAAACATTTGCTACATGTTTTCAACCTTTTCAATGCAATTTGTTACTGTTTTGAATATTTTAAATTGGTGCAATATTTGAAATCTTGCTTAATTCATTTAATTTTGCAAAAATCATAACTTGGGCATAAAAATTCCAAATTCCACAAACTAAATATGTTTTCCAATCAACTTTTCATGTACTTTCCAAATCTAAATTTTGTTTTCTGTTTTGAATAATTTAAATTGCTGAAAACAAATGTTTCTTGTTTATTGCATTTAAAATTGCCAAAATAATAACTTGCTCATTTTAAATCCAATTTCAACAAATGAAATATGTTTTCCATGCAAAATTAAACCACCTTTCCAAATATAAAATTTGTTTCATGTTTTGAATAATTAAAATTGGTTAAATAATTTAAACCTTGTTTAAATCATTTAATATTGCTAAATTCATAACTTGATCAAATTAAATTCTTTTTGAACTTATAAAATATGTTTTCCAACCATAAAAGTATAAGATTTTCAATTATGAATCTCACTTAATGCTTTGAACAAATAAAAATTCAAATAAGTTCATGTTTGAATTAAATTCATTTAATTCTTGCTTAAACTTGTTTAATTGATAAATAATTTATTTGAAATCCTTTTTCAACAAGTGAAACATGCATTCCATCTAAAATTGTGTGTTATTTCCAAATATGAACTTTGTTATCTGTTTTGTACAATTTAACTTGATGAAAACAACAAATGCTTGTGTGACACCTTTAAGAAACCAACATTTCTTAACTTAATGAATGAATTTCCAAACTTGGTAAACCTTATTTCCAATTGGTTCTATTGTTGTTATTTTGTTGTCTTCCTCCTCCATGCATCATGCTAATTCACTTCCACAAGATGATTAGTTGTAGAACAATTAATTCAACCATAATTCATGGGCTTTTCATATGCAATCCAATTGCATGTGGGTCCATTTAATCATGTTGTTATCTTGTCAACTAGTTTATTTCTATGCATCAATTAAATGGTCATGCATCATCCCATGTTTGTGCACTATGCCATGATATTGATTGTTTATCTCTTTGCGTTGTTTGTTTGCTTCTTCTCGGATATACGACGACGTTGAGACCGACGATACTTACGACACCCCTTCTAAGGATCTAGCTCAGTACCAGGCTACTGGGTTTGCAGGCAAGTATTCACTCACATGAACCATTGTGTTCCTTTCAACATTGGTCACCGATACTTTCCGTTGTCTATTTCTGCTAGCCATATGTATCGTTGCTTCTGTTACGAACCTATCACATGATACCCTGAACCCTGATATTGCCTCACCTCCACTCCTATAACCCCGTTGCTTGTGCCCGTGTCTTACTAGCATGCTTAGGGTTGTTTTGCTCGAGTCTGCTGTCAGTTACTTTTTGTTATCATATTTCTATTATGTTCTGGGGCTCGATGTTAAACAACAACCTGTTAATTTGAGCTAATAATAATTTGCTGATAAGGCACCGGCAGGAGGCCCGGCGTGGTTTTGAGGCCTGCTAGTGTCGACCCTAATAGGAAAAGGGTCTTGTCTACTGATCCATGATGAGCGCACTAACCGCATGTGGGAAGCGAGTATGGGCGCCCCCCTCAATTTGATTCGATTCGCATCTCGTCCAAATCGCCACACTTAGTTCGGGCTTTCCATTTGATGCATGCATGTGCAGGTGCGAACCCTTGGCGCCAGGGTGGAACTTTTGTAGTCGGCATTTAGGGCGGCGTGGTCTTAGAGTGCTATGAGGGTCCCCTTTTCTTCGTGGGGCTCGATTAGCCGCGCACGCACAACATGTGGTTCTTTGGGCTTGATGCGAAGAAGAGTTGAGTTGTGTAGAGTGCCCCGCTTGGTGGGAGGCATCCCATCTGGCGGGTTATTCTTGCGTGTCCGGCCAAATTGGTGCAACCCTGCAGGGATAAATCTTCTCGAGAAGCCGTGTTTTCAGCGGTTATGGATTACTTGGTGAAAGTACTGGCTAACAAGTACTCAGAACAACTTACACCTAACTAATGATAACTTGACTAGTAATAGTCTTATTGACACAATAACTTGAACCATCATTAATTCAACTGTGTGAGTTTATCCTCGGATTGCTTCTTTGGATAAGGGGCGAGATCCAGGATGGGTTTGTTTGGTGGTTAGTTATAGTTGGTTACGATACGCTATCTTATCTCCTTTCTGTTTAGCCGGAACTTATAGCAACTCTGTAGTTGGTTAGAGCAGCCAGTTGCAGCAACTTTTATATCCCCTTCCTTCCGTTGAACCCAAAGCATCCGTGCTTGGTGTTGACGGGTTACACTTTGGTGAATTGTGAGTCTTGCTTGCCAGTACGTTTATGTACTGACCCCTTTGGGGCTGTGGTTTCCGCAGACTACGTTTCCGAGGATCCCATGGTGGCTACTACGTGGAGTATGACGAGACTGCTGACGAGTAGATAGCGGACCCGGGCAGGATCCGAGACTTCGTGGATGGGCTCCGTCTTTTCGTTTCCGGCCTCTTAGGCCTATTTGGATCTTGTCTGTACTCAGACATGTTGAATGCTTCCGCTGTGATGTAATGATGATATGTTGGGACATGTGTCCTCTGAATGATTGTATTTGCTATCTCTGCTCTAATGAGAGCTATTTGCACCTTATTTCAATCTTTTGTGTCTTAGAGATCTGTTGTGATATCACTTGTTCCAATGCCGTTGACGTACCATGTGTGTATGTTTTGAAGTACGTCAATGGAAGTATCTGGATTTCTATGGGATGGTTTGCGTAGACGATGAATAGTAAGAGAATGGTTGTCACACGTTTACGTGTTGGCCTGCTCATATTGAGATGCGGGTGCCGGTATGCCCCGTAAGCCATTCATCTGCTGTTTAACGGACTGTGAGTATCCCCTAGAAGTCTGGGTGCGACATTGATTTAGGTGTGTCCGGTTTTTTATTTAATTAAATAAATTCCAAAAAGTGGTTCGATGTGTTTTGAACCCATGACCAGATCTATAAAACATTAATCATTCCCGTTGGGGTACGAATATGACAATGTACTACATTGTAGACGTAACATATATGCCATAATTATATAAATTCTATTAACTTAACAGATCACTATATCTTATTATCGTTATCTCATCGATTAGAAAAGCATTATATTCTCTCTAGCGAACGGATCGGTTAGGGATCGTGGTTCCGATGACGAGATCGGCATTACGCCGTAGGGCAAGACTTCTATTGTGCACGACGGAGAAATATTTTGGCAGCGGTGAGTTCTGGTTTCATGTTTAGGCCTTGTGTTGTTCTTTCCAATTGAAAGGATTTTTTTTGAATCTGCTAAATTTTGTAGGAAATGAATCGAATTTGGATTCTTCATGGAACAAAATTCACCCCTGAATATATGAATGATGTTACCGAGTTCATGGAGTTTGCGAGAGGTAATGTCACGGACAACCGACAAATGTTGTGCCCTTGCAGAGACTGTCTTAATTTGATTCGGTAGGATGATTCAGTTATTGATGCTCACCTAAACCAAAATGGCATGTCGGTCAACTATACAAGGCAGATTTATCATGGGGAAACATATAGTAATGATGCGTATCACAATCATGGTTCTTATGAAAGTGACAACGAAGAAGAAGGTGTGGATGACAATGAAGATGATATTTCTGCTATGTTAGAAGATTTACAGAATGAAGGGGATAAAGGTCCTGACCAACCATATATTTTTTCAAGGCTGTTTTTCGAATCGAAGCGAGAGCTTCGTCGGGGTTGCAGCACTATGTCAAGGTTGTCATTCACTATCAAGATGCTACATATCAAGTAATACAATGGTATGACAAATAGATGTTTCAATCAAATCTTGAAGTTCTTAAAAGCTACATTACCACGTGTGGATTTTCCCGCGTCTTACAATGATGCTAAGAGTAGTCTCTCCGAAGTTGCTCTTGGTTATGAGACCATTCATGTCTGCAAGTTTGACCGTGCTCTTTTCTGGGGAGAACACGGTAAGAAGACACATTGTCATGTGTGTGAGGTATCTAGATGGAAAGAGAATATAGCAAAGAGGAAGGTTCCTCACAAGGTGCTTCGATACTTTCCAATAGTCCCAATGTTAGAAAGATTTTTTTCCACGGAAAACGTCAGCTCTGACAAAGTGGCACAAGGAGAATACGGTCATTGAGAAAAATATTTTGAGACACCCTGCTGATCTTGAAGCATGGAAGCACTTTGACAGAGAGTTCCCTGATTTTGCAAAGGAATCTCGCAACATCATGCTAGGTTTTGCCATAGGTGGATTCAATTCTTTTGGTAATTGCAGTAATGCGTACAACATGTGGCATGTTTTTGTCACCCCTACAATTTTCCACCATGGATGTGCATGGATCAATCCAATTTCATGATGTCACTTCTAATCCCAGGAAAGTACTCACCAGGGAAAGATTGTCATGTTTTTATGCAGCCACTGATAACAGATATGATGGAAATGTGGGAAGGTGTTAGTACTTACAATGAATCCACAAAACAAACTTTTACTTTACAAGCTACGTTTCTCTGGTCTATTCATGATTATCCAGGGTATGACACCATGTCTGGCCATAGCACAATAGGATTTTATGCATGTGTTCACTGTGATGAGAATCCTTGCTACGAGTCTCTGCATAACAAAATTGGATATATTGGTCATCGTCAATTTCTTGCGAATGATCGAATGTATAGGAGAAGCAAACTTTTCAACCGGAAAATTGGGACTAGATATGCACCAAGGAAGTTCACACCTGAAGAAGTGAAGGAGAAGGTTGAAAGAGTTAAGGATTACACACCAGGAAAAAATCCATTAAATAAGAGAAAGCGTGTGTTGGAGAAAGGTGGACCAACCTGGCACCTCAAGGATAGCTTACATAATTCCTTATTGGACAAAACTGAAGTTAGCACACAATCTCGATGTGATGCACATTGAGAAGAACATATGTGACAACATCCTTGATACCCTTCTTGAAATTGAGGGAAAGAATAAGGATACACTTAGCGCTAGACTTGATTTGCAGACCATGAATATTAGGAATAAGTACTGGTTGGCTGAGAAGAAGAAGAATAGTTGCACTAAGCCCCCAGCACTTTGGACGCTTGGGAAGGAAAACAAGGTAATTATATGTACCTATTTGTATAACTGTAGATTTCCAGATGGTTACGCTGTAAACCTAAGTAGATGTGTTCACATTGTTAACGGGAAAGTTTCTGGTTTGAAGACTCATAATTGCCACATACTACTTCAGTGTGTCTTGGAAGTTGGGCTCAAAGGAATTGTTCCAAAGGAAATATATCAGGAAATAGCTGAATTGGGTAGATTTTTCAGGGATTTGTGTGCTAAAACTCTCAAGGTAGATGTGTTGCATCGATTGAAGGTTGAGATTGTGTTGATTCTTTGCAAGCTTGAGAAGCTCTTCCCCCTGCATTTTTTTTACGTAATGGTGCACTTAGCTATTCATCTCCATGAAGAGGATTTTCTAAGAGGCCCTGTGCAATATGGTTGGATGTATCCAATTGAGAGAAGACTTGGATATCTAAACAAAAATATCTGTAACAGGGCAAGGCCCGAAGATTCAATTGCCAAAGGATATATTGTGGATGAGTCTACAACATACTACTCCAGACATTTCAATGATGATCTCGAAACAATATTTAACAGAGATAGTTCGAAGCAAGTAAAGGAACGAACTGTTGGTAAGAATGAGTTTGGAATTTTTCCGGATAAAATAGAAGCCTTGAAGAATGGTAAATTTGATATTTTTTATGATGAATATGACGACATGGTATGCTATGTTCTCAACAACTGTGACGAGGCACAACCTTATATTATGTAAGTTCCGACACAATTTCAGTTGAGTGATCATTGTTTTGCACTTATTTTGTATTGATGTGCAATAATTTATTAATATTTGACAGGAAATTTCAGGATGAATTGACCAACAACGGTGTCACTGACGTCGACGTGTTTCTTGAGAAACAGTTTGCACAATGGTTTAAAACCCATGTGATGGATTTGACAGATGTCCCGGATTATTTGCGTACACTTTCTATGGGGCCAGAGAAGCGTGTGTTATTACACAATGCATGCAATGTGAATGGTGCTAGGTTTCGTACCATGGATCGTGAGAAGAACCTACGTACTCAAAATTCTGGTGTAATGAATGTGGCAGCTTTGGATGTTCAACCTGAAACATAGTTCTATGGTGTTCTCAAGGAAGTCATTGGAATTGAGTATCTGCCAAACAAGCACGGCGAAAGATCAATCTTCTTGTTTCGGTGTGATTGGTATGATCTTAAGCGAAAGATTACAGGGATTAGAGATGATGATTACTACAAAAGAGTTAACACGACAACACTTTGGTACAATAACGCGCCCTTCATTTTAGCTAGGCAAGCAAAAAACATGCTTCTATTTGGAAGACACGAAGTTGGATCATCTTTGGAAAGTGGTACAGCCTTTAAGTCATAGGTATGTATATGACGTACCAGAAACTGATGAAGCCATCGAAGAGATCAATAAATATGCATACCAGGAAGACAATTATTCTACTGGTCGTATTGTGAACGACGTTGAGCCTGAGGAGGAAGAAGGCGATGTACAAGACGACAGTGATGCACGTCAGCAACAAGTTAACCGTATTGCACGTAGAATTAGTGGAGAAATACAGCGTGAAGTTGCAGTACAAAATCATAGTGGTTACAACAGCGAAGATGAACATGAAGTAGTACAGCTGGAAGAGAATACGGCTACAACATCAGATGCCGACACTAATCTAGATGATTAGTACTTTTCTGTAATCCAATTATTGTAATAAGTTTAACAATCCTGCTTATTTTTGTTGTTGATTGTTTTACTGTTGCAGATACTTATGATGGACTAGTAATCATCAAAAAATTAAATTGAATTCAACATGACTTATGATGGACTAGTACTTATGATTTTGAAAACCCTGTAACATTCTTTATGAAAGTTGTACAACATAAATTGAAAGCTAGTAGACAAACTTTACAAAGTTCTTCCATTACAAAAATATACCATTAGTTTGACACAAATCTAGTTCTATAACATCAACATGACTCTGAAACTAGACATGCAACAATAGTACTACTTCTTTTTTTGCTTCTTCGCTGGGGTTCTTCGCCCCAGTCCTCGTCCTCGTCGCCATCATGGTCGACATCCTCCTGACACTCGTCGTCTGCCTCATGGTCGAAATTGTCTGGCCACTTTGGGTCATCATCGTCGTTGTGCTGGTCCTCCTCCTCCTCTTCGTCGTCCTCCTCCTCCTTGTCCTTCGCCTCCTCTGACTCCTCTTCCACCGACTCTCTGCCACAGGATGAAGGAGATCGGCCAGCTCGTTATCATGAGTCTGGCATGCACCTTCTAGCTTCTTTAGGTCCGCTCGAGATTTTGCGAGCTGGTTGGGAGCCTCCTTTTGAGTAGACTCTAGGTCCTTTTCGAAACCCTTCGCCCGGTCATGAGCCTCAGCCTTCTCGTTGTTGGCGTGAGCGGCCTCATCTGGAGGAAGAAACAGAAGCACTAAAGACAAAGAGGAAAAAGAGCAAAGCCGCCTAACTCGTGACATTCAGGAAGCTTACCTCTCGAAGCCTGGAGGTCTCGGAGGAGTTGGTCACGCTCTTGACAAAGAGTGGCACACTCAACTTCTGCAACAACGAGACGATGCCCAAAAACATCCAAAGACTCGAAGACGGCCTACAGAAGAACAACAACAAAGCAATAACGACGATGTTACAGTCTACACCTGACTATAAATAGTCGACTATAGACTCGAGGGATACTCCCATCGGCAGCACTGGCGTGCACCCGATAAAAACAAACTGGCCAAAATTATGAAGAAGTTACTTGAGTCTGTAACCGACTATAAACAGTCGAATACAGACTCGGGGGATACTCCCATCGGGAGCACTGACTTGCACCCGATAAAATAAAAGCTACTTAAAGAGAAGATTACCTTGCCGTTCGGAGTCGACAGTGGATCAGGCGAGCTACCCGAAGCCTCTAGTCTCGTAGGCTGGCTTGGGGGTCCAGCAGAATCCTTCGGCTTAGCACCCGCGAGGTTAGGTGAAATAGAGTCGGGTTAAACCACTGCCTTTGTCGGACTTGGAGATCTTGCAGGTGGGGGACTTGGGTCCTTAGAAGAAGCACTCGAGGCCCTGGCTTTCTCTTTGTCACCTTCCTTTGGCTTAACATATTGAGCTATAGATAAGAACTAATACGACGGGAAGGAAGGACAAATAAAGCCTACTCGTCATCTTCTTCGTCGAAGGCATCCAAATCCCAAGCGACGGGAACTCTCGGCTTCTTAGAAAGGGGAGAGAGCACGTTCAGAGGAGTCGTAGAATGAACCACTTTATGCTCATTTTCCTCGAACAGCTCCTGACTCAGATAAGTATCCTTGGAGGTCACTTCATCTTCATCTTCTCTGCTGCACTTGTGGGAAACACGAGGAAAATTCTCATCCTCTTCTTTTTCTTCGTACTCCTCCCTTTTGTCGCTGGACTCTGCATCCGCGACACTGGTCTCGGGAGGAGCATCGAAGTTACTCGCCAAAATATCCGAGGTTCCACCGCCCATCCCGGGTGTGGCTGGTAGCTCGTCTCGACCTTCTGGTTCTAAGGAAGAAAAGAGGACTCGGTCAGCTACTCACTCGAAGGAATTGAATCGATACAAAGGGAAGGACAGAAACTTACCACAGTCGGAGGATGCTAAGAATCGAGGGCTATCGCGTGGACATCGGAAAAAATTTCCCCTTCTTCGGGCTGGTGATAGCACACATCTTCGCCTCAAATTCATCCTTCGAGAGCTCATCTTTGCGAGTGCGGATCAGGTCCAAAAGACCTGAGTACTCAAACAGAGTAGTGTGACGATTTTGTAGCGGCTACACCCGCTGGAGTAGGAATACGATCACTAGGTGCACCCCATTGATCCAGGGCCCTTTGTCTTTTCTGTAAAGCTCTGCGACTTGCTCCAGAAGAGGTGTCATGGCCTTAACTTCTTCGTCTGACATGGGGTGGCTCCAAGACTTCCTCCTCTTCAAAGTGGCGAAAGTGCTGAACTCAGGGACGCCGTTCGCGTCAGTGTGGTGGACATAGAACCACTTCCTGCGCCATCCTTGAGCCAATTCGACAAACTTCATCTCGAAGTAAGCAAACTCGGTGCTGGTTTGGATTCCAACGCCACCGGTTGTAAGCGGCACAACGGGTTTCTTCTCACCCGAAAGAACTTTCTACCGGTGAATCTTCATCGAGAAAATTTGCCTCCACAACCCTAGTGCGAGCAAATGCCGAGGAAACATTCGCACATCACGATGAAGCAAGAGATATGCTGCACCGCGTTCGGCAGGAGGTCATGGAGCTGAATGCCAGAGATTACAGGAGCACATGAAGGAATGGATGAAGGGGGAAGGAGAGACCATGCGCGATGTGCTACGAGAATGCGACGCCCTCGTTGACCCGAGGGCTCAGGACGTCCTCCTTATTCCCGGGCTAGCTGATACGTCATAAACGTATCTATAATTTTTGATGCTCCATATTGTTTTCATGCCTTATGCTATGTTTCCTTACACTTTATGTCATTTTTATCGATTCCCGGGACTAACCTATTGACAAGATGCCACAGAGCCAGTTCCCTGTTTTCTGCTGTTTTTAGTTTCAGAAAAGTTGTTCTGGAAATATTCTCGGAACTGGAAAATTCGAAGACCGGAAGTCTTGGAATTCCCGAAGGTTCCACGGAGTCCTGGAGAGGGACCACACGGGGGCACACCATAGGGCGGCGCCTCTGGCTGCGCCTGGGGGTGGTGTGGACCCCTCGGGCATCCACTGCCATTGCCATTTTGCCTATTTATTCCCTCTGATACATCTACCCTAAAAATATACCACTTCGTCCCAAGAAACACCCGAGGCCGCCGTCATCGTCAATCCAAGATCGGGAGGGTTCTGGAGCTCTCCCAGGCACCCAGCCAGGAGGGCAATTCATCACCGGAGGGGTCTACGCCACCATTCCCGCCTTTGGAGTGATGCATGAGTAGTTCATCCCTGGACTACGGGTACATACAAGTAAGTAGATGGTTGTACTCTACACCTTATTCCTCATGTTTAGATCTCATGAGCTGCCACACATGATCGAGATCATCTATTTGTAATTCTACATGTTGTGTTTGATGGGATCCGATGATTATTGAATGCTATGTCTGTTGATTATCAATCTATCATGTTATCTTCATGTGTATGTTATTCATGATCTTGCATGCTCTTCGTTGTTCGTAGATGCTCTGGCCAAGTAGATGCTAGTGACTCCAAGAGGGAGTATTTATGCTCGATAGTGGGTTCATGCCTCATTTGCATCTGTGCTCGAGTGAGAGAAACGTGACGGATGGAGGATGTGATGTTGCCATTAGGGAGAAAACAATGATGTTTACTTTGTTTACATTGTTTACATTACACACTTTGCTCACTGCGATTATCCGTTGCTTGCAACTTAATACCCAGCGTTTGTTCAGATGATATTCGAAGGGTGGATTATTAGTCATAGATGCAGTTGGATGACGATCTATATATCTTGTTGTAATACCCACATGAATCTCATAGTAATCTTTATGTCATGCATGTTCTTTATCTGTCAATTTCCCAGCTGTAATTTGTTCACCACGCATGTTAGTTATCTTTTATGGAGAGGCACCTCTAGTGAACAGTGGACCCCGGTCCATTTTCTCATTCTGATAATACACACACTGCTTCCATTGTTTTCACACTGATGCTACTATTTTCATTTTTTTTCCACACGATACATTTAACCTCTTTGTTATTAGAAAAACCGGTGAGATTGACAACGTCACTGCTTCGTTGGGGCAAAGTGATTTGATTGTGTTGTGTAGGTTTCATGTTGCTGCTGAACCGGTAGTGCGTCCTGCCATCTCAGCTGGATCAACCTTCAGAGATTGCTTGTTCTCCTACTGGTCGATTCAACCTTGGTTTCTTTTCTAAGGGAAAACTTGCTTTTGTTCTCATCAAACCTTCCTCTTGGGTCTCCCAATGAGTGCAAGTCCTGCACCATCAAGCTTTTCTGGCGCCGTTGCCGGAGAGGAAGAGAATTTCTGCAAGGGGAGTCTCTCACTTCCAATCTCTTTACTTTGTTTTTGTTTTGCTTAGTTTATTTTATTTTGTCTTGTTTGCTTCTCTTTATCAAAAAACAAAAAAAAATTAGTCCATATTCTAGTTGTTACTTTTGTTACCTCATTGTTATTTGTCATCATGTTGTTGCTTAAGTTTACCCTGAAAGACCTTCCAGTTGGTAGTGGTTCTATACTTGGAAAGGATACCATTAAAGAATTCTTTAATCATGTTAGTAAGCATGATAATTTTGAGGAAAATACATAGTAGAACTTGCTCCAAATTATGAAACTGCTGCAACTTCTTTAATTCACATGTTAGAAGCTAGGTTTATTAACCTTCATCCCATACTGCAGCATATGTTCCTCAACTTGAATAACATTGAAGATATTGAGAAAAGGAACTTTATCTTAGAAAGCATGCTTAAAGAATTTGGAGATGTTGCTATAGAAGCTAGAAAAGTCTTTCATCGTTTCAATATGTTACACTCATGTGTAGATATTGTTGGTGCTCTTGCAAAAACTGAATCTAAAAATGAAAAGGGGGAGAAAATACCAACCCCCTTTAAATTGGTAGCACTGCATGAAGCCTAAGAAAAGAATTTTGATTGGATTGTTCCTTAAAATTTATTTGATGAGAATAGCAAGCCTAAAAGTTCTAAGAGAGGAGCCTCTAAAACCTGCTTAGATAAAATACAATGCATCATTAAGTAATTTCCTTATCTTGATTTGAATGTTTCTTCACTTCAAAACACGTGAATCCACTTTTCTGGGCCTAGCTGAAAGGCGTTAAAGAAAAACACTTCTTGGGAGATAACCCATGGTTTTGTTTTTTGCTTTGTGTTTATCTGTTACCTTTGAGTAAAGGGGTTGTATACTTGTGTAGCAACTCCTTTGTATCTTTATTTTCATGTTTTAGTTATGACAAGTAAAGTTTCCGACGAAAGTTGGAGTTGGTTTTGGATTTCTGCGCAGGAAACAGATTTCTGCTGTCCACCGTAAAAAATCGTATAAAATCCCGAAAGATCAGAATTTTTTTTTGCTTATTCCTCAGATAATTTTGAAACTTTTTTGTTCTTTAAGTTTTTCGATCTGAACAACGTAAGTGCCCCGAAAAAATTCGTCTTTATAGACTATTCTGGTTTTGGCAGATTCTTCCATTTTTCTTGTATTTGCTCTTTTACGATGTCAAGTGGATTTCTTTGCTTCAAAAAACATCAGTGGATGTAGCTGATTTTTAAAAGTATCAATAGATCTTGTGTCCATGTAGAACCCACGAATTTTTATTATTGCACTAACCCTCCAATGTGAATTACTCTTTGAGTGTGGTGTGAAGGAAGTTTTCAAGGGTCAAGAGAAGAGGGTGATATAATGTGATCAAGAAGAGTGCAAGGTCAAAGCTTGGGGACGCCCCCATGGTTCATCCCAGCAAATTCTAAGAAGACTCAAGCATCTAAGCTTGGGGGTGCCCAAGGCATCCCCTTCTTCATCAACAATTTATCAGGTCACTTCTAGTGAAACTATATTTTTATTCGGTCACATCATATGAAATTTACTTCGAGCATTTGTTTATTTTTCTTTTGTTTTCATTTGTTTTATTTTGTTTTCCTTGCTGAAATAATATAGTTGGACCCTAGCATTCTTTGTGTTGGAGAGAGAACCGCTGTGCTTTTTCATTTGAATACTTTCTATGCTCGTATTCTTAGTTTTTCTTCTAGCTGCTGCAAAATTCTTGTTTAGCTCATGTTTTCTTGCATCTCTTATTTAGAGATGTTAGTTTTAGTAGAGTTGTGTTAGTAATATCTTGTTTCATTGCTATATCTCTTGGAGTGTTTTTGTTGTTTGGTGTTTGGTAGAAAATGCTACGTGCGGTAGATGGTATAACGAAAAAAAAGCTTGCATATTCTTGTAGATCATTAAACTGGTTCACTTGATTATTTGTTGTTGTTTTCAGATATTAATTTTCTTAATGGTAAAATTGCTGGCTTAGTAGAGTAAAAACAATTAATGGTTTTTCTAGAAGCTTGACACTGTGCCACACTCAAATAACCAGTTGATAGGATAATGGTATATGACTTCCTTTGCTGATAGTAATCGTAATGGATTTTTGTTACGCGCTACGGTCGGCGTAGCTAACAGTGACTTGTCACTGCCACATACCCTCTTGGAGTGTTTTTCATTATAACTTACGGTATCATGATTTTATTTGGAATCTTTTAACTTGTGAGTTCTATGTTGCGGTTTTCTGGCACTTCCACCATCCATATTTGCTAGCCTCTTTGGTACTGTGCATTGCTCATTCTCACATTGAGAGTTGGTGCAAACTTTGCCAGTACATCCAAACCCCATGGGAGAACTTTGTTCTTCTACACATAAGCCAAAATTTATGTTCCTCAAAACAGCCAACATACCTACCTACCATGGCATTTCCATAGCCATTCCGAGATATATTGCCATACAACAGCCATTATCATCATGTTACTTGCCATGCTTCATTGTTATTTTGCATACTGCTACACTGGCAGGAGCATTTAGTTTTATACATCAGAGATATTTCAGTTTGAGTTATGAGTACTAAAAGTGTGTTGATTCATTGTAAAATAGAGTGATGCCCCTACCAGTGAGGTTATGTATCAAAAAATAAAAGAGAAAAGGCCCAAAAGAGAGAAAAAAAAGAGGCAAAAGAGAGAAAATAAAGAGAGATGGGGTAGCATTACTATCATTTATTCCACACTTGTTCTTTGTTTAGCATCATTACTTCATCTTGGAGAGAGTTTTCATATTCTGTCTTGCATAACTATGTAAGGAACTTACATTATAGAACTTGGCTTGTATATTCCAATGATGAGCCACCTCAAAAGAGCTCTAGGTCTTTGTGAGCAAGCAGGTTGGATGCACCCCCACTAGTTCCATTGGAGAGCTTTCATACACTTATAACTCTATGTGCGTCCGTTGTGTGGCAATCACTACTCCTTGCATAACTTCAATTATAAAACTTCCTCTTGTCTAATGATCACTTTCAGTTGTGTGAGACTTTCTTCCATTAACCATCCAAACCCCCAATAATGTTCTTTTAGCCATAACATTCTAATTCCAGGAACCAATACATAACGCTTGCTTGTTTTAAGTGCACATTTATTTGAATGATTTTCCTATGTGCATATTGTTGTCACTTGACTTGATCCTAACAGGAGTTGTTGTGAGAGTTTAATGCCTTGGATGATTATATTGTTATTCTTGAAGCTTAAATCATATTTAATATACTTTGCACAGTGGATTGTCTTTTAGTATTGATTCATTGAAAGGTTTTACTTTTTTATTCCTAATGGTTTATACATTACTCTTTTATATCAACTATAAACCACAACCTTTATTCATTTGACCCTAGTTTACATGCTTTACATTACTATGATGATCAAGTTTATGTTGGTAGCATGTCACCTCAAAAATTATTTGTTTTGTCGTTTACCTACTCGAGTACGAGTAGAAACTAAGCTTGGCGATGTTGATACGCCATAAACGTATCTATAATTTCTGATGTTCCATGTTGTTTTCATGCCTTATGCTACATGTTTTCCTTACACTTTATGTCATTTTTATAGATTTCCCGGGACTAACCTATTGACAAGATGCCACAGAGTCAGTTCCCTATTTTCTGCTATTTTTAGTTTCAGAAAAGTTGTTCTGGAAATATTTTCGGAATTGGAAAATTCAAAGCACGAAAGTCTTAGAATTCCCGAAGGTTCCACGGAGTCCTAAAGAGGCCCGGAGGGGGGCCACACCATAGGGCGGCATCCCCTGGCCACGCCAGGGGGTGGTGTGGGCCCCTCGGGCATCCACCGCCATCGCCCTTTCGCCTATTTCTTCCCCCCGTACATCTACCCTAAAAATATACCACTTCGTCCCGAGAAACAACCGAGGCTGCCGTCATCATCAATTCGAGACCAGGAGGGTTCTGGAGCTCTCCCCGGCACCCTGCCGGGAGGGGAATTCATCATCGCAGGGGTCTACACCACCATGCCCGCCTCGAGAGTGATGTGTTAGTAGTTCATCCCTGTACTAAGGGTCCATAGCAGTAGCTAGATGGTTGTACTCTCCACCTTATGCCTCATGTTTAGATCTCGTGAGCTGCCAGACATGATCGAGATCAACTATTTGTAACGCTACATGTTGTGTTTGCTGGGATACGATGATTATTGAATGCTATGTCTGTTGATTATCAATCTATCATGTTATCTTCATGTGTATTTTATTTATGATCTTGCATGCTCTCCGTTGTAAGTAGATGCTATGGCCAAGTAGATGCTAGTGACTCCAAGAGGGAGTATTTATGCTCGATAGTGGGTTCATGCCTCCTTTGCATCTGTGCTCGAGTAACAGAAACGTGACGGATGGAGGATGTGATGTTGCCATTAGGGAGAAAACAACGATGTTTAATTCGTTTACATTACACACTTTGCTTAATGCGATTATCCATTGCTTGCAACTTAATACCCAGCGTTTGTTCGGATGATATTCGAAGGGTGGATTATTAGTCATAGATGCAGTTGGATGACGATATATGTATCTTGTTGTAATGCCCGCGTGAATCTCATAGTAATCTTTATGTCATGCATGTTCTTTATCTGTAAATTGTCCAGCTGTAATTTGTTCACCACGCATGTTAGCTATATTTTATGGAGAGACACCTCTAGTGAACTGTGGACCCCGGTCCATTTTCTCATTCTGATAATACACACACTGCTTCCATTGTTTTCACACTGCTGCTACTATTTTCATACTGTTTTCCTACTCTTTTCCACACCATACGTTTAACCACTTTGTGTTCAGCAAAACCGGTGAGATTGACAACCTCACTACTTCGTTGGGGCAAAGTGATTTGATTAAGTTGTGTAGGTTCCATGTTGATGCTGAACCGGTAGTGCGTCCTTCCATCTCAGATGCATCAACCTTCAGAGATTGCTTGTCCTTCTACTGGTCGATTCAACCTTGGTTTCTTTCTGAGGGAAAACTTGTTGATGTGCTCATCAAACCTTCCTCTTGGGGTCTCCCAACGAGTGCAAGTCCTGCACCATCACTGGCGCATGCGGTTCATGTCCTCCGGAGGAATCATTCCCTCCCTCTGCATCTTGGTGATGCTCCTCTTCGTTATGTTGGAGGAGCGCCACTCACCAGTCCTCCTCTGGGAAGCCGACGAAGCGACAACTCCGCTCTTGGCCGACGCTGTCGGTGCAATGCGCTTTCTCCTTCCACCACCATCCATGGAGATCTCCGCATGAGACAAAGTGTGAGAGGGGGGCGCTGAGGAAGAAGACGGGGAAAGGCGAAGAGGAAAAGTAATTTCCCTCACATACCCCATTTAGTACTGCGGCCACTCCACCCTGGGCCGTTGATATTTGTCAGGGAAAGACACGTGGCGACGATCCCAACCGCCACACGCTGCGTGAAGGTAAAACGCTAAGGGGCGGTTTCCCTGCACGATTAACTACGCGTGATTAACTACGCACTAGGCGGGGGGAAAAACCGGCGCACGACGGCTGGTTTCCGGTCAAAATGCTGCATGGTGGGCCCACCACGTCCTATCCCACTACGTCACGTCCCATCGGTAACGGACGGGCGCGTCGTGATGTCATCAAAATGCTAATACACGAAATTGCTTTCGTACAAGTCCAGAAGAAAAAGGTCGCTTCACTCGAATATTGCAAAAACAGTGGCACTCACCGCTTTACAAGACAATGAAATGGGACTTGCTAGTCCCTCGAAGCATAATTGCAGTGTACTCTCACTCCAATAAAAATCGCGACTCCGATGTACAAAGACATCGCGCATCATTCTCAAATCCCGGGTCGTGCAGCCATCGCGGCACACCTGGATGCCGCATTTTACGAACGCGAAGGTAAGACCCAATGATCCGTCTTTTGGGCCCGGAATCGCACTAATGCTGCGTCCCCGGGTAATTTTCCGTGCGAGCGGCATGATGAAAAATCCTAGCGGACGCGCCAAGTACCCCTTTTAAAAGGTTAAGTTTGACTCTATAAGACCTTTGCGGCCCGAGTCCCAGCGATCACCTATCCGGATTCGAGCCGGGGGACTCGATTCTGTGTAGGCCAGAACTGTTTTTGCCCAAGTGCAATTAATTGGTCCCGATCCCTCGAGTGAACCAAGCGACTGAGCCGCATCCTTCTCCAAAAGCTAATATACAACATGCTCATCAGCTCAATACTTGAGCCTTTTCCACACGGGATTTACACATTCTTCAAGAAGTTTAGCCTGCTCAACCGCCAGAATCCAAACAAGTTTTGAGTGCTTACCTGACTCTTCACAGTCGAATAAACACTCGGTGGCTACTGACGTGAGGATACTTCCCGAGTCCCCCTAACAGGCCTATCCGATCTAGGCTAAGGCGCGAAGGCCCAATACAAGGAGCTACCCAAACCTTCCAGAAGGCCCAACTAGCCCCCCCCCCCCCCCCCCCCGCAAGACTTGCGGGTCAGGCACTGGAAGACCAACCGACTAGGGTTAGGGTTTGTAAACCTACCCGGGTAAGGATTCGAGACCCAGCCTCCTATATAAAGGCTGGGAGAACCACCCGGGGAGGCGGCTATCATCGTTGCCACCATAGGTGATGCCTCTCTCGAGATCAAATCTCTCTACTAGGACGCCTGCCATTGTAATCACATATCAATACAATCCAGACAAGCAGGAGTAAGGGTTTTACCTCCTCGAGGGCCCCGAATCTGGGTAAATCGTGCCCACTTGTTAGCCAACGATATCACCAGTGCCCAACTGTTTCCTACTCTCAAACCCCCAGTATGCAATCCGGGGGATATGTCGAGTCGGGTATTCGACACTCACCTAGTTGACATCTAGCTAGCCTTGTGTTTATCTTAATTAGCCCAATATAAAAGAAACGAACGAAAAATTGGTAGTCACCTATCCGCCTCCTCTAGTGACCATACGTCTACTTTCAACCGCCTTGTGAAGAAACCACGTTTGTTAGAACCTTAGTTGGTTGATCCATAACTCGGATTGTGCAACAACCTCGGGTCTAACGATTACATTGATTGAGACATACAAATGACAACTTACTCGTTGTATCTCAATATGGATCAGACCGACTCGCTAAACTCTTGAGTTGAATATGTATTTGGAATAGCATCACCATGCCCATGACAAGTGGAACCGAGTCATCAGCCAACTTTCACATTAGTTTAAGTTGTGTGTCCAGGGAAATCTCAACAACCAAGGACAATTTAGTATGAATATATAGTTCCACAACTGAATCACATATTAAAAGATAAATATTAGATGTTCATACATGGACAACTTAAGAATTTTATGAACACATTGAGAATTACATCATATATGATCTTGCACGACTCCTGGTACTGCCTTGGGACGAGCAACGGCAGCACCGGGTGCAGCCGCAGGGTATCCTTCACCACGAGCTTCAGGTACTTGAGGTCAGCCAGGTCGGCCTCGGTCACGGTCGGCTTCCCACGGAGCTTGTCGCGCAGCTCGGCCTGTGCTTTCAGCATCACTCTAGGATTCCTCATCAGCTCTGACAT
The DNA here is from genome assembly GCA_028641055.1 of Alopecurus myosuroides. Classification (NCBI taxonomy): domain Eukaryota; kingdom Viridiplantae; phylum Streptophyta; class Magnoliopsida; order Poales; family Poaceae; genus Alopecurus; species Alopecurus myosuroides. Next base: position 266,479,521 of record CM054060.1, read on the forward strand.
TGCCCAATTGAGTGCATCTGATGATGTCTCGCTCGCGGCGCCGAAGAGGTCCTGTGGAGTGTGAATTAGTGTCGGTTAATTAGTTCTTGAACAGAGAGTGGACAGTGACGACTACGTTAGCACCGCCGTGATTAAAATCACTTACAAGCAAGACAGCTTTGACGTTGCCAATGGTGAGATGCACCTCGAGGTCGCCTTCCTTGTGTATCCTAACGAGCTCGTCCATTAGGTTCTCCTCCTCTCCCGTCATGGTGCTTTTGGGCCGCGCAGGTGAGGCTCCGGCGTCCTTCCGCCGCTGCCGCTGCCTGAAGGCGCTCTCCGCCAGGTCGTAGGTCGTGAGGTAACTCGCGTGGGCGCGGCGCGGCGTGCTGCCAATCACTCGCGCGAGCCACGACGTTGGGAAATATTCCACCAGGGTAAAAGCCGAGCCGATCCTCACGATCTCCGCGAGCACCACCAGGAACTCCTCCGTCCTCTCGAACCTCTCCCCGATCATGGTGCGCGTCGTGGAGTCCGTGATGGCCCAGAAGATACACTCGCAGAGGTTCACGGCCTCGCCAGGCGGCGTCAAGGCGATGGCGGCGACCAGTCGGCTGGCCTCCTCCTCGCGCACGCGGTGGAACATCTGGACACGCCGGATGTTGAGCATCTTGCGGAGCTGTCGCCACAGGGCGCCGTACGGCACGAAGAAGATCCCCTTCCCCATGGGGCGCAGATTCTGTATCGTGGATGGATACGGCCGCGAGGCGAACTTCATGTCTTGCGTCTTCATGATCTCGCGGGCGGCGTCCGCAGACGAGGCCACCGCCACCGGGGCCGCCCCGAGCTGGACGTATATGAGCGGCGCGTCCAGCTCGCGCGCGATTACGGCCAGGGCGCGGTGAGCGAGAGGGCTGCGGCGGAGGTGGTGCAGGTTGCCAATGAACGGCAGCCAAGACGGGCTCGGGGGCAGCGTCAGCTTCGTCGTTGCGCTTCTCTCGTCGCCACGCTTCCTCAGCTTCAGTAGCAGGAGAGCCAGGAAGCCGCACACCACGTACACCACTACTTGCTCCATGGCTACGCAGTACGCACACGCAGTGCGTTTTAGGTTATGGATCGATAGCTACCAATCTGGTCTATATTTATTAGCCATTTCCCTTGTGAGCCTAGCACGACAGTCCAAGTGACTGACAGCGTGCGCGCGGCTGCTTTCAACTTAACACCACAGCTAAATCAACAAAGGCAAATATCAGACAAATGTCTTTAACAAAGGCAAATATCAGATAAACTATTTGTAATGCTACATGTTGTGTTTGCTGGGATAGGATGATTATTGAATGCTATGTCTGTTGATTATCAATCTATCATGCTATCTTCATGTGTATTTTATTTATGATCTTGCATGCTCTCCGTTGTAAGTAGATGCTAGTGACTCCAAGAGGGAGTATTTATGCTCGATAGTGGGTTCATGCCTCATTTGCATCTGTGCTCGAGTGACAGAAACGTGACGGATGGAGGATATGATGTTGCCATTAGGGAGAAAACAATGATGTTTAATTCGTTTACATTACACACTTTGCTTAATGCGATTATCCATTACTTGCAACTTAATACCCAGCGTTTGTTCGGATGATATTCGAAGGGTGGATTATTAGTCATAGATGCAGTTGGATGACGATATATGTATCTTGTTGTAATTCCCGCATGAAACTCATAGTAATCTTTATGTCATGCATGTTCTTTATCTGTAAATTGTCCAGCTGTAATTTGTTCACCACGCATGTTAGCTATCTTTTCTGGAGAGACACCTCTAGTGAACTGTGGACCCCGGTCCATTTTCTCATTCTGATAATACACACACTGCTTCCATTGTTTTCACATTGCTGGTACTATTTTCATATTGTTTTCCTACTGTTTTCCATACCATACGTTTAACCACTTTGTGTTCAGCAAAACCGGTGAGATTGACAACCTCACTACTTCGTTGGGGCAAAGTGATTTGATTAAGTTGTGTAGGTTCCACGTTGATGCTGAACCGGTAGTGCGTCCTTCCATCTCAGCTGCATCAACCTTCAGAGATTGCTTTTCCTTCTACTGGTCGATTCAAGCTTGGTTTCTTTCTGAGGGAAAACTTGCTGATGTGCTCATCAAACCTTCCTCTTGGGGTCTCCCAACGAGTGCAAGTCCTGCACCATCACTGGCGCACGCGGTTCATGTCCTCCGGAGGAATCAGTCCCTCACTCTGCATCTGGGTGATGCTCCTCTTCGTCATGTTGGAGGAGCGCCACTCACCAGTCCTCCTCTGGGAAGCCGACGAAGCGACAGCTCCGCTCTTGGTCGACGCTGTCGGTGCAATGCGCTTGCTCCTTCCACCACCAGCCATGGAGATCTCCGCACGAGACAAAGTGTGAGAGGGGGCGCTGAGGAAGAAGACGGGGAAAGGCGAAGAGGAAAAGTAATTTCCCTCACATACCCCATTTAGTACTACGGCCACTCCACCCTGGGCCGTTGATCTTTGTCAGGGAAAGACACGTGGCGACGATCCCAACCGCCACACGCTGCGTGAAGGTAAAACGCTAAGGGGCGGTTTCCCTGCACGATTAACTACGCGTGATTAACTACGCACTAGGCGGGGGGAAAAACCGGCGCACGACGGCTGGTTTCCGGTCAAAATGCTGCATGGTGGGCCCACCACGTCCTATCCCACTACGTCACGTCCCATCGGTAACGGACGGGCGCGTCATGATGTCATCAAAATGCTAATACACGAAATTGCTTTCGTACAAGTCCATAAGAAAAAGGTCGCTTCACTCGAATATTGCAAAAACAGTGGCACTCACCGCTTTACAAGACAATGAAATGGGACTTGCTAGTCCCTCGAAGCATAATTGCAGTGTACTCTCACTCCAATAAAAATCGCGACTCCGATGTACAAAGACATCGCGCATCATTCTCAAATCCCGGGTCGTGCAGCCATCGCGGCACAACTGGATGCCGCATTTTACGAACGCGAAGGTAAGACCCAATGATCCGTCTTTTGGGCCCGGAATCGCACTAATGCTGCGTCCCCGGGTAATTTTCCGTGCGAGCGCCATGATGAAAAATCCTAGCGGACGCGCCAAGTACCCCTTTTAAAAAGGTTAAGTTTGACTCGATAAGACCTTTGCGGCCCGAGTCCCAACGATCACCTATCCGGATTCGAGCCGGGGGACTCGATTCTGTGTAGGCCAGAACTGTTTTTGCCCAAGTGCAATTAATTGGTCCCGATCCCTCGAGTGAACCAAGCGACTGAGCCGCATCCTTCTCCAAAAGCTAATAGACAACATGCTCATCAGCTCAATACTTGAGCCTTTTCCACACGGGATTTACACATTCTTCAAGAAGTTTAGCCTGCTCAACCGCCAGAATCCAAACAAGTTTTGAGTGCTTACCTGACTCTTCACAGTCGAATAAACACTCGGTGGCTACTGACGTGAGGATACTTCCCGAGTCCCTCTAACAGGCCTATCCGATCTAGGCTAAGGTGCGAAGGCCCAATACAAGGAGCTACCCAAACCTTCCAGAATGCCCAACTAGCCCCCCCCCCCCCCCCCGCAGACTTGCGGGTCATGCACTGGAAGACCAACCGACTAGGGTTAGGGTTTGTAAACCTACCCGGGTAAGGATTCGAGACCCAGCCTCCTATATAAAGCCTGGGAGAACCACCCGGGGAGGCGGCTATCATCGTTGCCACCATAGGTGATGCCTCTCTCGAGATCAAATCTCTCTACTAGGGCGGATGCCATTGTAATCACATATCAATACAATCCAGACAAGCAGGAGTAAGGGTTTTACCTCCTCGAGGGCCCCGAATCTGGGTAAATCGTGCCCACTTGTTAGCCAACGATATCACCAGTGCCCAACTGTTTCCTACTCTCAAACCCCCAGTATGCAATCCGGGGGATATGTCGAGTCGGGCATTCGACACTCACCTAGTTGACATCTAGCTAACCTTGTGTTTTATCTTATTTAAGCCCAATATAAAAGAAACTAACGAAAAATTGGTAGTCACCTATCCGCCTCCTCTAGTGACCATACGTCTACTTTCAACTGCCTTGTGATGAAACCACGTTTGTTAGAACCTTAGTTGGTTGATCTATAACTCGGATTGTGCAACAACCTCGGGTCTAACGATTACATTGATTGAGACATACAAATGACGACTTACTCGTTATATCTCAATATGGATCAGACCGACTCGCTAAACTCTTGAGTTGAATATGTATTTGGAATAGCATCACCATGTCCATGACAAGTTGAACCGAGTCATCAGCCAACTTTCACATTAGTTTAAGTTGTGTGTCCAGGGCAATCTCAACAACCAAGGACGATTTAGTATGAATATATAGTTCCACAACTGAATCACATATTAAAAGATAAATATTAGATGTTCATACATGGACAACTTAAGAATTTTATGAACACATTGAGAATTACATCATATATGATTGTCTCTAGGGCATATTCCCAAGATATGTAAGTAAATGGTAAAGAGCATTTATCCAATGGGTATAGCTGGCGTGCGTATGTGAAGGGAGAATCCATACCCACCTACCCGGTTGTCCTAGTGTATCGATTTCGCTCGACGATTTGCCCACACGCCGCTGGTCCCTCCATCCCATCTCCCACGCCCACACCGTTGGCTTACCTCCAGCCTCCCATCCTCCCATCACCGCTAGCGGACAGAGACGCACTGGCCTGTTCGCCATTGACACCAACAGAGTTTGAAATTGTGTTGACCGTAAAGTTTGAACTATATATTATTATGTTTTATGCAACTTATGTTGGTTTGTAATTTTGTTATTTCTCATATAAGTACTTCTGCCATTCTCATATATACTCCCTCCGTTCCATATTAGATGACTTCCAAATGGATATATTTAGACATATTTTAGTTCAAGGTACATCCACTTGAAAGTCATCTTATATGGAACAGAGGGAGTATATTATATTTTTTCTGTTTTGATGTTATTTTCCATATGCTTGTGTTGTTTTGTTCTTCAGTTTCATATATAATGTGTTGTTTTGTTGTTTCTTTTCATATATATGTGTGTTTGTTTTGTCGAATTAGTGAATTGTTGTCGTCCTGCCGATAGAATTATTGACGTTGCGGGGTGTTTACTTTCCATGTTATGCATCCAAAATGGCCAAGGCAGCCTTATTCAAGTCACGACAAACGGGCAGTACATCTGACACACACATCACCGCTGATGGGCAGAGCAAATGTGCATCTACCTGCAGGTTCAGGTTTACACACGAACAGTTGGGCGCAGGTAGAGATCGTTCTTCCTTCGGATGGTGATGCCCATCTCTTCGGTCATGTCCAGCTCGCTTGGCGCCACGCCGTGAGGGAGCTCCCAGTCAAAGTGGTAGAGCAGCACGGCGAGCACGATCTCTATGCTGGCGATTCCGAAGGCCAGACCAGGGCAGAGTCGGCGGCCAGCACCAAATGGTATGAACTCGAAGTCTGTGCCTTTGAGGTCGACGGTGCAGTTGTCGAACCGCTCTGGTTTGAACGCCTCCGGGTCATCCCAGAACTTAGGGTCCCTGCTAATCGCCCACGCATTCACGAGCACGATGAAACCTTTGGGCACGTCGTACCCCATGATCTTGCACGACTCCTGGCACTGCCTTGGGACGAGCAACGGCAGCACCGGGTGCAGCCGCAGGGTCTCCTTCACCACGAGCTTCAGGTACTTGAGGTCAGCCAGGTCGGCCTCGGTCACGGTCGGCTTCCCACGGAGCTTGTCACGCAGCTCGGCCTGTGCTTTCTGCATCACTCTAGGATTCCTCATCAGCTCTGACATTGCCCAATTGAGTGCATCTGATGATGTCTCGCTCGCGGCGCCGAAGAGGTCCTGTGGAATGTGAATTAGTGTCGGTTAATTAGTTCTTGAACAGAGAGTGGACAGTGACGACTACATTAGCACCGCCGTAATTAAAATCACTTACAAGCAGGACAGCTTTGACGTTGCCAATGGTGAGAGGCACCTCGAGGTCGCCTTCCTTGTGTATCCTAACGAGCTCGTCCATCAGGTCCTCCTCCTCTCCCGTCATGGTGCTCTTGGGCCGCGCCGGTGAGCCTGAGGCCTCTTTCCGCCGCTGCCGCTGCCTGAAGGCGGTCTCCGCCAGGTCGTAGGTCGTGAGGTAACTCGCGTGGGCGCGGCGCGGCGTGCTGCCAATCACGCGCGCGAGCCACGACGTTGGAAAATATTCCACCAGGGTAAAAGCCGAGGCGATCCTCACGATCTCCGCGAGCACCACCAGGAACTCCTCCGTCCTCTCGAACCTCTCCCCGATCATGGTGCGCGTCGTGGAGTCCGTGATGACCCAGAAGATCCGCTCGCAGAGGTTCACGGCCTCTCCGGGCGGCGTCGAGGCGATGGCGGCGACCAGTCGGCTGGCCTCCTCCTCGCGCACGCGGTGGAACGTCTGGACACGCCGGACGCTGAGCATCTTCACGATGGTTACCTTGCGGAGCTGTCGCCACAGGGCGCCGTACGGCGCAAAGAAGATCCCCTTCCCCATGGGGCGCAGATTCTGTATCGTGGGTGGATACGGCCGCGAGGCGAACTTCATGTCTTGCGTCTTCATGATCTCGCGGGCGGCGTCCGCAGACGAGGCCACCACCACCGGGGCCGCCCCGAGCTGGACGTATATGAGCGGCGCGTCCAGCTCGCGCGCGATGTCGGCCAGGGCGCGGTGAGCGAGAGGGCTGCGGCGGAGGTGGTGCAGGTTGCCAATGAACGGCAGCCAAGACGGGCTCGGGGGCAGCGTCAGCTTCGTCGTTGCGCTGCTGTCGTCGCCACGCTTCCTCAGCTTCAGTAGCAGGAGAGCCAAGAAGCCACACACCACGCATACCACTACCTGCTCCATGGCTACGCAGTACTCACCCGCTGTGCGTTTTAGGTTATGGATCCATAGCTACCGATCTGGTCTATATTTATTAGCCATTTCCCTTGTGAGCCCAGCACGACAGTCCAAATGACTGACAGCGTGCGCGCGGCTGCTTTCAACTTAACACCACCGCTAAATCAACAAAGGCAAATATCAGACAAATGTCTTTAACAAAGGCAAATATCAGATAAAAATTAGCTCGTCTAACAAACCTTTTTTCTCTCTAAAACCACTTTACTTCGTCCATATATACGTACAAAATCTCAACAGAACTTTTCTTAACAAATGTTATCTAACCAAATGTATGACAAACCATGTGTTGGTACCTCGTGCATTGTAACAAACCATGCCTACAAACCTTGTGATATTAGGATGTGTTAACAACTCATATGACAAAACATTTAAGAAATGTCTCTAACAAACTTCTTTGTCTTCACAAAAAGACACTTCAAAGTAATGGCAGAAAATCCAAACCACGCTCACATCGTTACCAAACTCCCCTTTATAGAATTGTTGCACTAGTCATATAAACCAAAATTCCAAACTGATGGAAAGGGTTGTGCAATGTATTTATATTTAAACACTCCCCCTTACGTCTAGGCTATTTTAGTCCTTAGCGTGGGTTCGATGCGGGCTAGGGGCAGCGTCAGCTTCGTCGTTGTGCTGCTGCCGTCGTCACGTTTACTCAGCTTTAGTAGCAGGAGAGCCAGGAAGCCGCACACCACGCACACCACTACTTGCTCCATGGCTACGCAGTAGGCACGCGCGGTGTGTTTTAGGTTATGGATAGCTACCGATCTGGTCTATATTTATTAGCCATTTCCCTTGTGAGCCCAGCACGACAGTCCAAGTGACTGACAGCGTGCGCGGCTGCTTCCAACTTAACACCACCGCTAAATCAACCACACATACAAGAGAGCATCTAAACAAATGTCTGAACAAAGGTAAATATCAGACAAAACAATAGCTCATCTAACAAACCCTTTTTTTCTCTCTGAACCCACTTTACTTTCTTCATATATACGTACAAAACTTTTCTTAACAAATGTGATCTAACCAAATGTACGACAAACCATGTGTTGGTACCTCGTTCATTGTAACAAACCATGCCTACAAACCTTGTGATATTAGGATGTGTTAACTACTCATACGACAAAACATTTAAGAAATGTCTCTAACAAACTTCTTTGTCTTCACAAAAAGATAGTGCGTGTAACAAACTTTGTTTTTTATCTTTAACACCTTCACTCTCCACCCCTGATAAACTTGTCCCACACACGCAAACCATCCCCAAGAAATCTTAACAAACATTTTGTTAGTATCCCGTCCTAACAAATCATTCCTCGGAAACTAAGAGTGTGGAGTTGGTGAATGTTTGGTGGCGTCACACTTCTAATGATTGTGTTACACTTCAAAGTAATTGCAGAAAATCCAGCACACTCGCATAGTTCCGAAACTCCCCTTTACTTCCCGTGATAGACTTGTTCTACGTACACAACACATCCCTAACTAATCACAACGCTACTTTCCTTAACAACCCGCATCTAAACAAATTTCCGAGAAACCACGTGTTAGTAGCATGTTCCTAAAAAAAGATTCCAAACAATTGATAAAACATCTAAACAAATATCTCTACCATTCTGTTGTTTTTTAGGAAAAAACTAAATCATGTAAATTAACCTTCCATTTTCTCTTCTAAAGGTAAATGGTCATCTCTGTCAATGTCTCTGCGATTCTCCATGCGTAAACCAAGTATTTCCCTCTGAGCATAAGTCTTTTGGGAATTTACGCAAATAGAAAATTAGTGTTGGGAAATGCAACGTGTTGGGAGGATGGGGACAACATGCTCAATTGGGAGGGCGTACAACAGGACCGGGGAAACAATGCAATCGATCGGAGGAGTCCCAAAGAGGTGAGGCGTGCGGTGAGCGAGGAAGGTGTTTCCATATCATTGGGAAACTGTGTGGTACAATTTAAAATTTAGGAGAGAATAGCATAGAAAAAAAATCTAAACTACCCCTCTAATTAAATGGATGGTCAAATTTTGGTACTCCTATTCTTCTCACGGAGTACTATGGTATTGTAAAAATGCTCATGTGAATTTCCTAAACTTTCCTGGCCTTGCTCAAGAGACTCAATTTGCATAATAATCCTTGACAATAGCATCAACCTTGTATTTGGTCTGGAATTGGAAGTCCCTAAAACTCGTAAATTCACGACGAGCAGCAAACAAAAAGAACTCTAACGAATTTTTTCATCCTAATTCACTAGGATGACATATTATCTCACACAAATTTCCTTTGTTTAAATATCAAACTAGGAGTCGACTTCTTTACAGAGGTCTTCAAATTTTACAAGAAAGGCTCACATCAAAATCCAACTCCTTCAGACGTCACCAAATGCAACCGATACATCAAACTGCAATGGTGACTTCTGGCATAACATCCACATAAAAGCAAAGACACATAAGGTACTCAAAATGCTAGACCTCAGCCATGTGGGTTCACACGAACCACTGGACAGAGATAAAGATCCCTTTTCCTTCGGACGGAAATGCCCATATCCTCCTCCATGTCAAGCTCATCGGGCAAGGCATTTCCTGGGAGCTTCCAATCGAAGTAGTACAACAATGCGGTAAGAACGAGCTCCATATTGGCTTCTGCAAACGTGATACCAGGGCATATCCTTCGGCCAGCTCCAAATGGAATAAATTCAAAGTTTGTGCCCTTGTAGTCAACCATGGCATTCTCAAACCGTTCCGGTTTGAAAGTCTCGGCATCATCCCAGTACCTAGGATCCCTGTTGATCGCCCACGTATTCACAAACACGGTGGTGCCCTTGGGCACATGATACCCCATGATAGCGCATGTCTCCCGACACTCCCTTGGGAGAAGCAACGGTAATACCGAGTGCAGTCGAAGTGTTTCCTTGATGACATGCTTCGTGTATATCAAATTAGCCAAGTCATCCTCGGTTATTGTTGGCTTTCCAGAGAGTATATTTTGCACCTCAGTTTGCGCCTTGTGCATCACTAGCGGGTTCCTCATTAACTCTGACATGGCCCATTGGAGCGTATTCGCAGATGTCTCGCTCCCGGCGTTGAAGAGGTCCTGGATGTAATTGAGCCAATTCTGTATGAGCTCGGTTTAAAGAAATAATTAAGGCAACAAATTATCTTTTATCGGGAAAGATAGTTTACTTTCTTCTAATGCTCGATTTTCTAAATTTTACATATCAATCATCTAAAATTTCACACCACTAATCCTAAAATTCCAACTTAATTTAGTGAAAGTAGACACTATCACCAAGATTTTCCCTAAAAAAAATAAGAAAAACTGCTAGACAAAAATTTATGCTAGTTCCAAGAAGTTCACGAATAGGTAACACTCCCATTGGATTGCAAAGCAAAGGTGAATGGGTGAAAGATACTTACAAGGATGACGGCTTTGATGTTGCCCGTGGTGAGAGGCACCTCGAGACCACCTTCCTTTTGTACCCTAAGGAGCACGTCCACAAGGTCCTCTTCCTCTTCCTTCGTGCCGCTTTCAGCTACGGCCTCTTTCCTCTCCTGGTGCTGCCGGAACACGCAGTCCATCAGCTCGTACGTCTTTCGGTGGTTCGCCTCCGCCCGGCGCGTCATGCCGCCGACGGCGCTCGCGAGCCTCCAGGACGGGAACATGTCGTCAAGGCTGAATCCAGAGCCGACCTTGATGATCTCCGCCAGCGCCTCCAGGAACTCCTTCTGCCTCTCGAACCTGTCCCCAACCAAGGATCGCATCGTAGAGTCCGCCACGGCTGAGGTGATTAGCTCGCTGATGTTCACGGCGTCGCCGGACGACGCCGACTCTGCCACGGCGGAGACGAGGCGGCTGACCTCCTCTTCCCGCACGCGGCGGAACGAACGGACGCGTCGGGCGCTGAGCAGCTCCACGATGCACAACTTGCGGAGCTGCCGCCACAGTGCTCCGTAGTGCGCAAACACGAGGCCCTCGCCGTTCGACCTCAGCTGCCGAGTGGTGGTGTTCCGGGGACGCGTGGCGAAGCTTGCGTCGTGCGCCTTCATGATCTCGCGTGCGGCATCGGCGGAGGAGGCGACGACGACCCGGATCTCGCCGAGCTCGAGGTACATGAGAGGTGCGTTGAGCCGGCGCGCGAGGTCAGCCATGGTGCGGTGGACGAGTGGCCCACCGCGCATGACTTGGTGGAGGTTGCCGATAAGGGGAAGCCTCCGTGGGCTCGGCGGCAGGTTCGGGCCATCATTGCGGCGATGTTTCATGAGATTGAGCAGCAGGGGAAGGAGAAGCAGAGTCACGGTGATGCAGAGGCAGTAGGCGACTTGCTCCATGACCGTGGCTATGATATGTTCAGTAGGGCATGGAGCGAGAGCGTGCACACAGCCGGGCACATATGCTCGGGTTTGATTAGTGAGGTGAACAACGTGCATGCCAAAACATGTGACACCTGAGAGGTGACAAAGATGTAAGAAGACACGGCACTCCATCCAAAATATTGTTGCTAAATGAGTGCGATGACTCACGAGTGAACTTTACACCTGAGAGGTGACAAAGAAGTAACAAGACAGGCCACTCCATCCAAGTATTCAGTATCCAGAAAATTTTGCAGGAAACATACTAGTAGATCAACGAATACTAGGGTTTGCTGCAACCACGGAAGCTAGCGGCTGCCGGTAAGACGCACACCGGAAGGGACGTCGAGCCTCCATCATTGTAATATCCAAAAAAGTAACATCCCCAAAGAGATTTTGTGAATCAATGAACAGGCACATGTTGTGGCGCCTTTTCAGGGTGTATTCTCGAAAATAATTTCGCGTTCAGTCGGCATCGTTAGGACTTGGGGTTATAGCCGAGGACAACATTTTTTGCTTCTTGCCTATACAACACCGAATATATATTTTAAAATGTTTAAAAGTTTGAATTGTGTTTCAACTACACATGTAGACGTGTGTTCTACACATATGGAATATTTTTATGAATAATACATTCATAGTTTTGGATAGTTTGTTTTTATTGGGTGCACGGCAATGCTGCCGATAGGAGTAGCCCCCGTGTCTATAGTCGACTATGTATAGTCGGGTGTAGAATCGAACATCGTCCTTATTGCTTTGACATTGTTCTTCTGTACGCCGTCTTTGAGTCTTTGGCTGTTTTGGGGCATCATCGTTGTTGTAGAAGCTGAGTGTGCTGCTCTTCGTCAGGAGCATGACCAACTCCTATGGGACCTCCAGGCTTCGAGAGGTAAACTTCATGAATGTCGCGAGTTGGAAGGCTTCGCTCTTTTTTCCTCTTTGTCTCCAGCGCTTCTATTTCTTCCTCCAGATGAGGCCGCTCACGCTAACGCCGAGAAGGCTGAGGCTCACGACTGGGCTAAGGGTTTCGAGAAGGACGTAGAGTCATCTCGAAAGGAGGTTGCCAACCAGCTCGCGAAATATCAAAAGGAACTGAAGAAGCTAGAAGATGCAGGTCAGACTCATGATAACGAGCTTACCGATCTCCTTCGCCCTGTGGCAGAAAGTCGGAGGAGGAGGAGGAGGAAAAGTACAAGGAGGGGGAGGACCATCACAACGACGACGAAGGCCAAGAGTGGCCGGACAATTTCGACCATGACGCAGACGACGAGTGCTAGGAGGATGTCGACCATGATGGCGACGACGACGAGGACATGGGCCAAGAACCCCCAACGAAGAAGTAAAAGAAGAAGTAGTAGTATTGTTGCATGTCTAGTTTCGGAGTCATGTTGATGTTACAGAACTATATTTGTGTCAAACTAATGGTACATTTTTGGAATGGAAGAACTTTGTAAAGTTTGTCTACTAGCTTTCAATTTATGTTGTACAACTTTCATAAAGAATGTTACAAGGTTTCCAAAATATCTGTATCCTTAGTTTTTTTTTATGATATCTAGTCCATCATAAGTATCAGCAACAGTAAAACAATCAACAACAAAAAATAAGCGTAATTGTTTAACTTATTACAATAACTGGATTACAGAAAAGTACTAATCAAAATATCAGTGTCTGCACCTGAACTACTTCATGTTCATCTTCGTTGTTGTAAGCACTATGATTTTGTACTGCAACATCACGCTCTAGTTCAGCACGAATCCGACGTGCAATACGATTAACTTGTTGTTGACGTGCAACACTATCGTCTTGTACATTGCCTTCTTCCTCCGCAGGCTCAATGTCGTTCACAATACGAACTGTAGAATAGTTTTCTTCCAGGTATGCATCATTATTGATCTCTTCTATATCTTTGATGGTTTCATCAATTTTTGGTACATCATATACATACCTATGACTGAAAGTCTATACCACCTTCCAAGGATAACCCAACTTCGTGTCTTCCAAGTAGAAGCATGTTTTTGCTTGCGTAGCCAAAATGAAGGGCGCGTTATTGTACCAAAGTGATGTTTGTTTAACGCTTTTGTAGTAACAATCATCTCTAGTCCCCATAGTCTTGCCCTTAAGATCATATCAATCACACCGAAACAAGAAGATTGATCTTTCGCCATGCTTGTTTGGCCGATACTCAATTCAATGACTTCCTTGAGAACACTGTATAACTCTGTTTCAGGTTGATTATCCAAAGCTGCCACATTCATTACACCCGAATTTTGAGTACGTAGGTTCTTCTCACGATCCACACTACGAAACCTAGCACCATTCACATTGCATGCATTCTGAAATCACACACGCTTCTCTGGCCCCATAGAAAGTCTACGCAAATCATATGGGACATCTGTCAAATCCCTCACATGGTTTTTAAACCACTAGCCAGGGGCTGGCGCGGCGCACGCCACGCCTTGCTAGGTTTTCATTTCTGTTGCTGCTGTATCGATTTTTTAACTGTGCTCTGGAGTGTATGTTTCTGTGATATATAATAGCAGAGACAATTTACATGGAACTAAATTGGAACATGGTAGTTGAGGGCGACCAACTTTTAATTATTCGTGAGCTAATTTGCTACTCCCTCTGTTCCATATTAGATGACTCCCACATAGATGTATCTAGACATATTTTAGTACTAGATACATCTATTTTAGTTGAGAGTCATCTAATATGGAACGGAGGGAGTACATCTAAGTTGCAGCACGTTCAGCTGCAGTTAGCCAAACAGTGACTAATGCTGAAATTGGCACCTCTAATTTGTATCACATACGACAAACAATTTTCTACACATTTATGCAGAACATGCTTACCTATTATACTAAATAAACAAAGGTTACTATAAGAAAGGATCAAGCCAAAGTAATAAGGATCCTCGCAATATCTCAGGTTTAGAATTACAAATGAGCTTCCAGGACCCAACATTATACTCTCTAACAATATTACTTTATATTTTTTGCATCGACCCATATTCAAACAATGTCCCAAAAATAGGTATGTAGATTAAATATCTTAAAGAAGTGATACACAAATGAACTGAAGGCAGCAATAGCTATAAAAGAATCTATAATCATAAATACTTATAAATCTCCTTCATCTCACTATGTTCTCAGAGTACACCAGCGCCTTGGACAGGTGCCAAAGGAGCTAGTAGCCTAGTACAAAGCACATGTTGGCCTTGCTATCGCCATGATGTCTTTATTTTTGGTAGATGCGTATAGGTGTCCATAATCTACTACAAGTCGGAAAAAGCTTCAAGTGACCATCGAGATCTAACAATAGATTACCTGGCTTGACATCCCTAACAAAATAAACATGAGGACACATGTTAGATCACTGAAAAAACAAAATTATTAAAAGAGCGAGAAATTAGCTATGTCATACCGGTGTATGTAATTATGCTTGTCGAACAGAAAGACAAAATTTAACTACAAAAAAACAAAGATAGACCGTACATGGTTACCTTTCCCCTACGAAGCATTTTAGATTTCTTAAACTTTTTCATCACCGAACTACCCGAGTAAATTGGATTGATTCCAAAGATTCTGGTAAAGACAAATTCGTTTTTTCTAGAATATGTGGGTAGCCTGGTTAAGGGTTGCCGGGAACAGATGAGCGCCAGCGTGGTGGTCTGCATCGCCTTTAGGAGCACCAAGGAATTCCCTCAGTAATATAGAAATCAATTAAATCATCAGCCACCAGTTCACTTTAATGCTCACATAAGACTCAGATTATTGTTTCTTTTTCATATCACCCGTGCTTGATAATGTTATTAGTTGATTTTCTTATGTGGGGGATATGGATGGTGCAAACCGATCGTTCTAAAAAGATGCTCATTCTTCAATTGTCTGTATGGAGTATGTCCTTATTCCACCTTGCAAGCATGAACCAATTGTATGAGGCCAACACTTTGAATATTGTGAGGATTTGGATGTTACATGTTGTTTCTTTTGAATACATCCTAATTCTTTTACTTTGTCTCCATCAGATATCATAGCATTCTCCTTTTCAACATTGTTCCTATGACCAGTGTAAAAAGCACTCCGTCTTAATGATATGTAAGTATAAAAGAAAACTTTCAGATAAAAAATTCCTACAATTGTGACTACAACTCCATATTTCCAGGGCCGGTTTCTAATTAAAAGCATGCTTGATCTTTTTAATATAGTTTCAATGTTTTGATTTAGTAGTTGCTCTTGAAGAAAATATCGTAAGGCAGCTTGAGTGATGCCTTATGCGTTTTTGTACTGACCAAGTAATTCTATGAAACATACTGATACTGGATCAGAGGGCGCACACATCAATAACTTTGAAATTTGTCAACCATGCTACGTAGCAATTCAGCTTAGTAAGTAGAAGGGATATTTCCTGGCTGGACAACACAGATGCTATCTCTTCTACTGAAATCATGGGCACAGGCAGATAATAACATAAGAAAATCATAAGCTTCCTTACAACAACAACAAAAAACGAATAAATACCCAAATGACCTTGTGCATAGGCTGAGATGGTGCTCCATTTCCATTCTGGCAACCGCCAAAAGACTGGCTTACAAAACAGAATCGTTAACTCATTGTAGATCAACTCTGATAGTTTGTTAGTTTTTAGTGTTTTGACAAAGGTACATCATATTTAAGTTTCTTTCAACTGAACTTGTATTAAATTTCTCCATGACTTCAGAAGTAGAATGGTTTTGAACGAAACTTGTTTAAGATTATAATTGACTTAAGAGTATTCATGCTAGGCTCGTCTTTCATGATTCACAGCAAAAGTCAAAATTACTCTGTACTATTTTAGTGATCAAATGATCATGTAACCAAGAGATACAAAACGAATAAAGTTTGTACCTAAATCTGTAACCGAAAATCTCATGCACATGTAGTTGCACAATACATCTACCTCGGGAAAGAGAATATTAAATGTTATCGCATGTGTGGAAAGGGCGATCCATGTTCAAAAATGTTTCACGGGACAGATGCATAAGAACCATTAGCTGCTCCAAATAAGCAGACAATAATATACTAACACCATATAAAATCACAGAAAATAAAAACCCAAGATACTTACATACGTACAGACGATATCCTGGCTGGCTCGTGATGGCATTGCAGCTTTTGCCTTCGGTACATAACTGTTTTTATCTTCAAAATTAAGTCTTAGAGCCATGTCCACCGGATTATATTTAGCTACTTCCTAAACCCCAAGAGGATTCAACGCGTGATATACCAAGGGCCTGATATTTTTTATATGCTTCCTGAGAGAACATTCCAAAGATCATCGCCAAGCTGAGACCGATTCCAAGTACATATTCGGCAGTTCACCTTCATTCCTATCTACTCCATAAGGTTGACCAGTACATATATCTTCTTCCTGGCAACTGCATGAGAGGAAGTGGTTAGCCTCTACGATTTGCATCAAGATCCGATGCACATCAGAGCTTCAATTGAAAAAATATAAATGTTTATCTTATTGTAAGCAGTTTGTAAAGCAATGATAAGCTCTCATCACTCAGAATTGCTATCGAAGAATTATAAATAGTTATAAAAGGTGGGTATGCCCTAATTAACTCCTAAATTATTATTTTCTTCAATAGGTCGGGGCAATAGAGCTTTATAGGCATCCCATCGAAACTATTTTGGCAACAGCATTGCGTGTGCTTTCATGTAGGCAAATAATTAATCCCTCGTGCACTTCAAAACCTTCCTAATTAACTTAATTTCTAGACTCATCTTTTAGTCGGACTAATCTTTTAGTCAGACATCATTGCTTAGTTGCTTATACCACATAAATTTTCTTGACTTGCTATATCTAATTTAGATTAAGTCATTAATACAGTGTCTGTTAGGTTGGTAGTTTCAAGTGCATGACATGTAGATCAAAACAAGGGAGCTCACTCACGCATCTAAACCTGCAGCTGCAGACACATGGGAGGTAGGTGATGTTCTCCACCTATCTAGCCATAAGCAGTTGGACACATGGAAGTTTGTTCTATGAGGAAAAAAGGCATGTCAACAATGCAGTAGCAAGGTAGAAGCAACTGCATCTATAACAAAATTCACCTCCTCACCCCCGCTGCCGGTGACCTCATCCTCGGATGCACCCAAATGATCTCCTGGTCTATCGACCTCTCAACCTAACCAACAAATAGCTAGTCACAGAACTGCAAATAGTAGAAAATAGTGTTAGGGTTCTTTCTCTCTATGTGTCTACCGCTATGACTTGGAAAGAATCAGAAAAATAGCCTATGCATAAGAAGGTTGCTGAATGATTTTCCTAACATCTCATGTATGCAACTCCAAATACCCGACAGAACGTGCAGATTGAGTAGAAGACATCATTAATCTACTACTATAAGTGACTAAAAGAATGGTCAAAGGTGCAGATTTTTGTGGCTAGGCCATACAGTTACCATGCACAAAAATCTAAAGATCATGAACCGCACGAACCTGTCAAGAAGAAACCACGCAAACAAGGGAGCACCGTCTGGCCTCGCTGCATTGTCAATCGTCAAACATGATCAACAACAAACCAACCTCTCAACGATGCCCATGGTGAAGCAGAGAGCATCGCCGTCAACCTCAAGCAGGATGGCCTGAGGTGCATCATTTTCTCCCAGAAAAAAATGGCTCAAACCCATCTTGAAGCCTACTTGCTGCCAAACTGCCAAGAGTAATTGGCATCCAGCAATATCTGGCTTCATTTTTTATAAATAGCTCAAGAATATAATGAAAATGCCATGGGGATCTTGCAATGCACAAGTCTATGCACCTGCAACTTCTTATCATACAAGTACATGGTCTAAAAGACGGTGGTGCATGGATACAAAACCAATTAACATTGAAACTAAAATCATGTGACAAATGATGCGTGAAATGCATATCAGTGAGAGTGACCATAAGTGGATAATAATACTTGCTTCAAAGATCAAGATAGAATTGAGCTATCCGACGCATGTTATCTTGTTCTCCAGGCCATGATGTCAAGGAGTTCGGACGTCGACGCGAGCTCTCCTGCAACTTCCATGGCTTATCCATGCCGCCGACCTTCAGATGTTGTGTTAGAGGTGGTGGAACAGGAAACCCCAGCAGCCTCGGCGTCGGTGATGTGGACCACCTATGGTGGCAAGCGTCAGATGAGTGTGAATAGGACTTGTGAGCTGAAGTAAAATCATGTTAGGAGCAGCAGTTTCATATCCTAGTGAATTAACAAATTACTGAATAAAATCATCGTGGGAGCAAAAATATGATATTAGTTAACCTCCTCCTGCAGGATTTTTGTCGAACACCTTGTGGACATAGAAAAATAATATAGAATCTGCAGAAATGAATCCGAAAACAGAGAAGAAGAATACCTCATGCAGATGAAAGAACAGAAGGCGCGGCGCGGAGAGCATAGAGCAGAACCGAGCGCCCGGCAAGACCAGATGCGGAGCAAGAAATAGAGAAGGCGCGAGGATAACGATGGCGTAAGAAGCTAAAGATGTCGAGCGCGTTGACTGTCGCGTAGCCGAACCGACAATCTAACCGCGCGGTGACCGGCACTACAAGTCTGCAAGTGGCTCCCAAGAGCGTCGACTGCCTCTACGCCGGATCAAACGGCCGCACCAGCGCTCCCACTACCACACGCGCCGCTGCCGGCTGTCACGCCCTGGTTCAGTAAACACCAAGGTTCAGAAACTGTTCATCATCGGCGCAGTGCCACTTCCTTTTCCAACCGCACGGTACCATCTCAACGGTCATCCTCGCAAAGTGACCGCTTCGCGGCTGGAGCAACGATGACCTTTGATATGGCATCCTACGGCTGGATTTGAATCACTTTCCAGGTGGCGCCAACCACCCTCTTCGTTGTCGTCTTCCTCCGATCCACTATATATTGCCCATCGAGGCCTGTAATCGAACCAGCGAATATCTAGGGTTTATTCCCCTCCTCCTCGCCGCCACTGTTCGTGGTTGGTCAAGGGTGTATCTTGAATCATCCCTCTGGAAGTAATAAAAGTGATTCGCTCCTCTCTGTTTCCTGTGTGATTGCGAGTGCTATTTCCTTTACTGGATTCAGTCCTAACAAGTGGTATCAGATGTCAACGATTCTCGGAGGCGATCTAGATCTGGCAAGCTCGTGAAGTTGGGATTCCGTAAAATCCTTCACGATTCTTCACTGATCTTGGCGGCGGTAGTCTTCTCGGGGGCGTATTGGTGGCGGTAGAACACTCGAGTACTGATCAGGGTCTGTAGTGGTTGCCCAGGAATCTCTCCTCGGTGGTAAAATCCCTCTCCACCCCTAATCCGTGCATCAACCGATAAACATGACGCCAGCAACGACGGCAGCAGGCGCGGTAACAGGTACGGGCATCATCGACCACTCCACGGAGACCATGGATACATCAATGTTCGAATTGGAATCATTGCAGTTGGACATGCGAACGATGCAGCAACAACGTGCTGACGACCATCAAGAGTTTGTGGAATTTCGTCAAACAGTCAACAACAATTTCCAGAGCATCCAAACTAATTTCCTCAACATCCAGACAAATTTCGAGCGTTTGTTTGCAGCAAAAAAGGTTGATACTTTAGTGATGTCTCCTGTAGCTCAGGGCAGTAATACTCAGGAACATTCACCTCGAGCAGGTCCATCAGTCACATCAGGCAAACAGCAGCAGCAACAGGCAATGAACAAGCAAACTCTGCATGATTCCCAAGGGAAGGAATTAAATTTAGATGGCACACTGAAACAACCTTACAGACACCCTCATTTTGGCAGAGTAACTACGGTCCTGCCTGACCAAGCAACAAAACCTGGAGATCACCATGCCCAGCTCGAGAGGATAGCATTGCAGGACGAAGAAGAAGATCAAGAGGATCTTACAACCAACAAAGTTTCACTGGCAAAAACCAAATTGCACTTTCCAAATACAGATAACAGAAGAATGACCCCTTCAGTCAAACCTGCCAGGATGAATATACCTGAATTTGGAGGCACAGATGCAGATTCTTGGATCCAAAACATTGAAACATATTTTGATGCAGCTCGAACTCCCCTGGAACAAAGAACAGAAGTGGCAATCACATATTTAACTGGGGATGCTATCCAATGGTGGAGAGGAACAGGGTACATTTCCAATAATGTTCCTTGGCATCGATTTTGTGCTTATCTCAGTGAAAGATTTGCAGAGACCTCTAAATGTGACAACATAAGGGCATTCCACACTCTCACTCAAACATCAACGGTGGCAATTTACATTCAAAAATTTGAATCAGCAATGAACTTAGTTCGCCGAGACAATCCAAGTTTACCTGATGATTATTATTTGGACAGTTTTATCTCAGGTTTATCAGACTACATTCAGGCACACCTTCAATGCCACAAGCCTGAAACAATGCACATGGCCATGTGGATGGCAAGGAGAATTGAGCAAGCAATGCCATCCAAAAAGTCTTACAGTAATCCTTTCACTGTGAGAAAATTCACATCACCAGAGGCAAAGAAAACAACTGTTCCCAATACTACTACTGCTATAGAACAAGCCAAAGCTCTCAATCTGTGTTATAAATGCAAGGAACCATGGTTTCGAGGGCACAAAAAAGTGTGCAAAATGGCTAACAAAGCACAAATTCAGGCTCTACAAGCAGAAACACAACAAATCGTCTATATTCATGAAGATACAGACAGTGATGAGGATGGTCCTGTTGCAAATATTGACAATACAGCACAACTTCAGTTATCCATGCACGCCTTGCTAGGAAACAAAAAGGATAAATGTGCTTTTATTCTATCATTGCTGGTGGGAAACAAAATAGCTACAGCACTAGTTGACACGGGTAGCACCACTACATTTATGTCCACTGAATTTGCTGAATCAGCACAGTGTCCAATACAAACAAGCAATCGAATGAAAGTGACAGTAGCCAATGGTGAAACCCTCTAGACTGAATTTGCCTGCCTCAACTGCAACTATACAATACAAGATATTGCTTTTCAGTCGGACTTCAAACTACTCCACCTGACCAACTATGATGTCATCTTGGGGGAAGATTGGATATATACCCACAGCCCTGTCACTGTGGATGTCAAACAAATGACCTTGATGGCAACACTACAAGATGGCACAACAAGAACATTCCATGATGAGAGTTTTCCTTCCTCCTCAAACATCAAAGTGGGCAAGTTATCACCAAAATTATTGGATAACTCAGTTTGTGGAGCCTTACTATTGATAAAACCAGTGCAGATGGAAGTTCCAGACAGCAAATGCTACCCTCCAGTGATAAATAGCTTACTAAAGGAGTTCAAGAACATTTTCCAAGAACCAGAACAGTTGCCACCAAAGAGACCTTGTGATCATTCTATTCCACTGGCACCAGAGGCTCCCATTATTAATCAAAGGCCATATAGGCTGCCACATCACCAAAAGGCAATTATGGAAGAAATTATACAGGAATTGCTACAAAAGGGAGTCAAAAGAAATAGTGCCAGCCCTTACTCATCCCCTGCTCTTCTTGTCAAGAAAAAGGATAGTACTTGGAGAAAATGCATAGATTTCAGGAAACTGAATCTACATACCATCAAGAATAAATACCCAATACCCATCATTGAGGATTTACTGGATGAATTGCATGGAGCTCAATTTTTCTCAAAAATTGACCTCAGAAGTGGCTATCATCAGATAAGAATGAAAGAAGAGGATATCAGCAAGACAGCTTTCACAACACACCAAGGACATTATGAGTATGTTGTCATGCCTTTTGGATTAACAAATTCCCCTGCTACTTTTCAACAACTCATGAATACTGTCTTAGCATCAACACTCAGGAAATTCACACTGGTGTTCTTTGATGATATCTTGGTCTACAGCAAGACCCAGCAAGAACACCTAGAACACCTCAGGAAAGTATTCCAATTGCTGCACCAAAACAACTTATATGCCAAGCTATCCAAATGCAGTTTTGCCCAGGATAAAATTGAATACTTGGGACACATTATCACTGGAAAAGGAGTTGCAACTGATCCACAGAAAATTGCTGCCATCCTTAAATGGCCTGCCCCAGAAAATATCACACAGCTGAGGGGATTTTTAGGCCTTACTGGATACTATAGAAGATTCATCAAGAATTATGGGTTGATCTGCAGACCCCTATTTGATGCTCTCAAGAAAGACAATTTTCAATGGCAAGAACAATAGCAACTGGCATTTCTGAACTTAAAACAAGCAATGACAACAACACCTGTCTTAGCCATGCCAGATTTCTCACTACCTTTTACTCTAGAGGCAGATGCATCTGGTTATGGAATTGGAGCTGTCCTCATGCAACAGGGCAAACCAATATCTTTTATGAGTAAAGCACTTGGTCCCAAATCTGCTGCTCTATCAACTTATGACAAGGAAGCAATGGCAATTATTGAAGCACTCAAAAGGTGGAAACACTATTTTTCTGCCTCCTCTCTCATTATTAAAACTGACCAGCAAAGCCTCAAATACATCCAGGATCAGAAACTTACACAGGGCATCCAACACAAATTGCTAGTGAAGTTACTGGGATATAATTATTCTGTGGAATACAAGAAAGGAAAAGAAAACATAGTGGCTGATGCACTTTCTAGAGTGAGACATTCCATTGCAGCTATATTCACAAGTACTGTTCTACCTATTTGGGTCACTGAAGTGCATAAATCCTATGCTAATGACACCAAATGCAAGGAGTTGATGCAACAGCTTACAGTAGCACCAAATGTTGTTCCAAATTTCACTTTATCCAGGGGAATTCTGAGATACAAAGGGAGAATACACATTGGGAACACTACTGAACTGAGACACAATATAGTGCATTCACTACACAGTTCAGAATTGGGAGGCCATTCAGGTGAGACAGCTACATATCAAAGAGTGAAACTACTCTTCCATTGGGCTGGCATGAAGCAACAAATTATTGACATAGTAAAAACATGCCCTGTCTACCAATTGAACAAAGGTGAACACTGCAAACCACCTGGACTGCTCCAACCATTGCCTGTCCCTGATTTTGCTTGGGCACGTATAAGCATGTACTTTGTAGAGGGGCTACCTGTATCTGAAAACAAGGACATGATACTAGTGGTAGTGGATAGATTCACTAAGTATGCCCACTTCATTGCCTTAAAACATCCAATAACAGTCAAGACAGTTGCAAAGCCTTTTACTGAATCAATATTCAAATTACATGGTCTCCCCATTGTCATAGTCACTGACAGAGACAGAATTTTCACCAGCAATCTCTGGCAGGAATTATTCAAATCCCTTGGAGTCAAGCTTCACTTCAGTACAGCTTATCATCCCCAAACTGATGGCCAAACAGAGAGAGTAAACCAATGCCTTGAGAACTACTTGCGCAACATGGCATTCTTACAACCAAAAAAGTGGCACCACTGGCTAGCTCTGGCTGAATGGTGGTATAACACTTCCTTCCACACTACCTTGAAGATGACACCTTTTCAGGCACTTTATGGAAGGCCACCACCAATGCTAGCAGAAACACTACTCCCACCTGATGAATACCAACAATCACTACTGCCAACACCAACAACAGAAGATATTGCCAAAGAAATCAAACAGAATTTACTGAAGGCTCAGACCAGAATGAAATTGTTTGCTGACAAAAACAGAAGTGAAAGGGAGTTTCAAGTTGGTGATATGGTGTATCTCAAGCTGCAGCCCTATAGGCATACATCCCTCAGCATTCATAGATGCCTCAAATTGCATTCAAAATATTATGGTCCCTTTCGAGTCTTGGCAAGAATTGGCAACCAATCCTACAAATTACTTCTTCCTGAGGGCTGCCAACTACACCCCATTTTTCATGTGAGCCAACTCAAAAAGCATTTGGGGCCAACAACAGTTCCATCTTCCCATCTCCCTCTGGTGACTGCAGATGGGCTCATACTATTGGAACCAGAGAAGCTACTGGAAAGGAAATTAATACCAAGACCTCAAGGCAACATCTCCATTCCTGTGGTCAAATGGCTGATCAAATGGAAGAATATCCCTGTGGAGCAAGCTACTTGGGAGGACGCAAGCTTCATTCAGAAAATCTTCCCATCATTCCATCCTTGAGGGCAAGAATGATGTCGACAGGGGGGAATTGTCACGCCCTGGTTCAGTAAACACCAAGGTTCAGAAACTGTTCATCATCGGCGCAGTGCCACTTCCTTTTCCAACCCCACGATACCATCTCAACGGTCATCCTCGCAAAGTGACCGCTTCGCGGCTGGAGCAACAATGACCTTTGATATGGCATCCTACGGCTGGATTTGAATCACTTTCCAGGTGGCGCCAACCACCCTCTTCGTTGTCGTCTTCCTCCGATCAAATATATATTGCCCATCGAGGCCTGTAATCGAACCAGCGAATATCTAGGGTTTATTCCCCTCCTCCTCGCCGCCACTGTTCGTGGTTGGTCAAGGGTGTATCTTGAATCATCCCTCTGGAAGTAATAAAAGTGATTCGCTCCTCTCTGTTTCCTGTGTGATTGCGAGTGCTATTTCCTTTACTGGATTCAGTCCTAACACCGGCCATGGAGCTCGAGCACAGGAGGGCTCGTGCCTGCAAGAATACATGGCATACTGTTAGTTAGTGCGAGGGGGAGATCCATTGAGCTAGAGCTCGCTCAGGGGAGGCTGGTTGAGATAGAGTTTTGAGGAAGTAAAGAGGGAAGCGTGGGACTCGAGGGGACGCTTCCAGAGAGAACAGGGACATTGGAGAGAAAGAGGCAAGATGGTCAAAGCGGTTGCCAGGGAGCACGCACGGTGGCCACCATGACCGGATCGGACAGGGCGAGAAACGCGAGCGAAACGAAAGGGAGCAAATACACGTGGCGACGCACGGACGACGCTCATGACCATCGGAATTTTGTGGGAATTACAAAGGGACGCGGTTTAGGATAGTTAGTACTCCCTCCGTTTCTTTTTAGTCCGCGTATTAGAATTGTCTTAAGTCAAACATTGTAAAGTTTGACCAAGTTTATATAATAAAAATATGAACATTTATAATACCAAGTTCATATAATATGAAATTATATTAGATGGAGAATCATATAAGATCGATTTCATATTATAAATATTGATATTTTTTCTTATAAACTTGGTCAAACTTTAACAAGTTTGACTTTAGTAAAACCTAATACGCAGACTAAAAAGAAACGGAGGGAGTATTATGTGAACTGTTTCTCAAGAACCACGTCGGCGTAAGTGACACCATTGTTGGTTAATTTATCCCAGCATTTCATGTCAAATATTAATAAATTATTGCACGTCAATACGAAATAAGTGCAAAACAATGGTTTCTCAACTAAAATTGTGTCGGAGATTACATAATATAAGGTTGCGCCTCTTCGTAGTTGTTGACAACATACCATACCATGTTGTCATATTCATCATAAAAATTATCCAATTTACCATTCTTCAAGGCTTCTATTTTATCAGAAAAATTCCAAACTCATGCTTACCAACAGTTGGTTCCTTTACTTGCTTCGAACTACCTCTGTTAAATCTTGTTTCGAGATCATCATTGAAATGGCTGGAGTAGTATGTTGTCGATCGTCCACAATATAGCCTTCGACAATTGAACCTTCGGGCATTTCCCTGTTATAGACAATTTTATTTAGATATCCAAGTCTTTTCTCAATTGGATACATCCAACCTTATTGCACAGGGCCTCTTATAAGAGTCTATTTAGGGAGATGAATAGCTAAGTGCACCATTACATCAAAAAATGCAGAGGGGAAGAGCTTCTCAAGCTTGCAAAGAATGAACACAATCTCAACCTTCAATCGATGCAACACATCTACCTCGAGAGTTTTAGCACACAAATACCTAAAAAATTGACCCAATTCAGCTATTGCCTGATACATTTCCTTTGGAACAATTCCTATTAGCCCAGCTGCCAAGACATGCTGAAGTAGTATGTGGCAATCATGAGTTTTCAAACCAAAAAATTTCCTGTTAATAATGTCACACTAGTAGGAAAAGGTTTTATCACTGACGAACATGTTTTGGTGTTGGCCAGTGCTATTACCACTGGACAAGCGTTTATAACGTTCGCCAGCGCTAAGTTACTACCGCTGGCGAAGCAAAGAACGAGTTCGACAGCGCTAACGATAGACACCCCCCCCCCGGGGCGCAATATAAAGTTGAAGAACATGGTCAACGCTTCACGAGCGCTATTTCGCCTACTACCGCTGGCCAACATCTATTTGTGTGCGTCGGCGGTAAGTTTGGATGTTTTTTCACTCCACGCCCCCGGACCACCTTTTTAGTTTTCTAATAAAACATAAAAGAAAATGATAGAAACTTGAAAAAATAAAATCCTTTCATATGTAGGTAGGGTTTAGGGTGTAGTTGGTATATAAAATTTGAAATATGAATTTTGATCTTTTTTCCAAATTTCAAAAATAAAACGTAAAACGGCCATAACTTTTGCAGATGACATCGAAAAAATGGGTGTAATATATCAAAAAATCATGGGCAAATTTCCAATCCTTATTCTCTCCCTCAATTTCAAGAAGGGTACCAAGGATGTTATCACATATGTTCTTCTCAATATGCATCACATCGAGATTGTGTGCTAACTTCAGTTTTGGCCAATAAGGAAAATTATGTGAACTAGCATTGAGGTGCGAGGTTGGTTCACCTTTCTCCGCCACACGCTTTATCTTATTTGATGGATTTTTGCCTGGTGTGTAATCCTTAACTCTTGTAACCTTCTCCTTCACTTGTTCAGGTGTGAACTTCCTTGGTGCATCTCTAGTCTCAATTTTCCCATTGAAAAGTTTGCTTCTCGTATATGTGTGATCCTTCGCAAGAAATCGACGATGGACAATATATCCAGTTTTGTTATGCAGAGACTCGTAGCAAGGATTCTCATCACAGTGAACACATGCATAAAAGCCCGCTGAGCTACAGCCAGACATGGTGTCATACCCTGGATAATCACGAATAGACTAGAGATACGTAGCTTGCAAAGGAAAAGTTTGTGTTGTGGATTCATCGTAAGTACTAACACCTTCACACAGTTCCATCATATCTTTTATAAGTGGTTGCATAAAAACATGAAAATATTTCACCGGTGAGTACTTTCCTGGGATTAGAAGTGACATCATGAAATTGGATTGATCGATGCACATCCATGGTGGACAATTTTAGGGGATGACAAAAACAGGCCACATGTTGTACGCATTACTGCAATTACAAAAAGGATTGAATCCATCCGTGAAAAAACCTAGCCTGATGTTGCGAGATTCCTTTGCAAAATCAGGGAACTCTCTATCAAAGTGCTTCCATGCTTCACCATTAGTGGGGTGTCTCAAAATATTTTTCTCAATGAACCTATTCTTCTTGTGCTACTTTGTTAGACTTGACGTTTTCCGTGAAATAAAAATAATTTTAACCTTGGGATTATTGGAAAGTATCGAAGCACCTTTTGAGGAACCTTCCTCTTTGATTTATTCTCTTTCCATCTAGATACCCCACACACAGGACAATGTGTCTTCTTACCGTGTTCTCCCTAGAAAAGAGCACGGTCAAACTTGCAGACATGAATGGTCTCATAATCAAGACCAACTTTGGAGAGACTACTCTTAGCATCGTTGTAAGACGCGGGGAAATACACACGTGGCAATGCATATTTTAAGAACTTCAGGAATTGATTGAAACATCTATTTGTCATAACATTGTATGACTTGATATGTAGCATATTGATAATGAACGACAACCTTGACATAGTGCTGCAACCCTGGTGAAGCTCTCGCTTCACTTCTAAAAAGTTCCTTGAAAAATATTAGGTTGGTCAAGCCCTCTATCCTCTGCATTCTGTAGATCTTCTAACATAGCAGAATTATCATCTTCATTTTCATCCACGCCTTCTTTTTCGTTGTCACTTTCATAAGAACCATGATTGTGATACACATAATTACTATATGTTTCCCCATGATAGATCCATCTTTTATAGTTGTCCGACATACCATTTTGGTTTAGGTGAGCATCAATAACTGAATCATCCTGCCAAATCAAATTAAGACAGTCTCTGCAAGGGCACAACATTTGTCGGTTGTCCGCGGCATTACCTCTCGCAAACTCCATGAACTCGGTAACACCATTCACATATTCGGGGGTGAATTTTGTTCCATGAATAATCCAACTTTGATTCATTGGCTGCAAACTTTATCAGATTAAAAAACGAAATCCTTTCAATTGGATAGAACAACACAAGGCCTAAACATGAAATTGGAACTCACCACTGCCAAAAATATTTCTCTGCCGTGCACCATAGAAGTCTTGTCGTACGGCGCAATGTTGATCTCGTCGTCGGAACCACGAGCCCTAACCAATCTGTTCCCTGGAGCAAATATAATGCTTTCATAATCGGCGAGATAAGAATAATAAGATATAAAGATCTGTTAATTTAATAGACTTTATATAAGTATGACATATAGGTTACGTCTATAATGTAGTACATTGTCGTTGTACCCCAACAGCAATGATTACTGTTTTATAGATCTGGTCATGGGTTCAAAGCACATCGAACCATTTTTTTGGAATTTATTTAATTAAATAAAAAACCGGACACACCTAAATCAATGACGATATAGATGCATGAAGAAATTATTCCATCAATCCAGTAATGCATGACGATCGAACCTACTGTTGCATGACAAATATATTACGCGTCGTTCATTAACGCCAATATGTGATGAAGAAATATATTTTGTGGTGTATTAAGGACTTTTCATGATGGTTTATAGTTTGTCAACAGCAAAAATGTGGCTAAACGTTCAAAACATTGTAGTGAAAGGAGATATACATACGTAAAAGTTTTTCTCAAGCAGTTAATTGTTTATGACTAAACCTAAAAATATTATTGTGAGAATTTCTCACATAAGTATTTCATGGTGGTATTACAAAGTATAAAAACGACTCAGTAGGATTTTATATAGCTGCAAATGATATTGTGAAGTATATTCACATGTGTATTTGTAGTGGAATTACGAAATCAAATCTTTATTAATTTTAAATCACATTATAATTCTTCAGTTGATAATGCCATATATTGTACAATTATCAACATTAGAGTATTATGAGTGGACTTCACCGTATTTTGCTATGGATAGTTGCAACTCAATGCTAGAAATTATATATTGCAAGTTATTCTATAAAAGTCACTCGAATTAGTGAGATTTCAAACGATGGTATGATAATTCATTCAGAGACGCTTGAATTATTAATCCTATCATGGAACCATGTTCACACAAATCCAATTCCTATTAAATCCAAACACAAGTTTATCACAAGTTGATAAGATCAAAAGGTGGAAAACTAAAGTCTAATGTACCACATGCATAGTGTGAGTAACACTAGATTTCCTTAGAGACAATAATATTCAGTTATTATTCTTTCTCCAAGTTCAGAATTAAGTTTATGTCATCATGCTAGAACCTCTATAGCACTTAAAAAGTGAGTTTTCAAAGGAGAATCTTTGTGAGGGTGTGAAGACATGAACAAATAAGAGTTCATGATCTTGTCTCTAATATTAGCTTAGGAATTATGAGATGATAACATTTTCCTGATCATGGAATTGATTGAAAATTCTATAGCAACATATGAGTTTATTGTTAGGGTAACAATAGTACTAAAATGACCCAAGTTTGTGTTGTTGCTAAACGAGAATAAACAATTATAATGCATTTTAGCAAAATATATAAGAAGTTGGCATTGAATATAATTCCTATACTATGATAATATCTAGTGACCGTACGATCAAAAGTTATACTTTAGATTTCATCAACCGTCTTATTATAATCGGGGATCATAATGGTGACATTTGGGCATAGCCTAGAAAGTGTAACAGAACTGAGATCATTCAAGACTAGTATGTAACTCCTCTAGACGATAAGGATATACATACTATGGGCCCTCTAAGTATCACCGATGTCAAACAATCGTCTGATCATACATAGTGTGCATTTGTCATAAGGAGATAGGGGATATGGATGAGAAAATAGGACGATATCGGTAACAGGCTTTATGTGCTATGATCGAAGAGTTTGATCAGACCAGATCACATAGTCTCACCCCGTGATATCATTGGTAAGGTGAGTTTAAGGAATAAGTGCAATGAGTAACTTATAAGGTTCCCTTGTTCTTCGTGAACACACATGAGCCATCATGGGCATCCACGGTCATGATGTTCGTTATGGTTCAATAAGTTCCCGAACATGTGTGTGTTATTGAGCCTTTATCGGTCACTGATACATCTCCAACGTATCTATAATTTCTGATGCTCCATAATCATATTATGCCAATTGCTACATGTTTTCTCCCTTCTTTATAGCATTTTTATACGTTTTCCAGAACTAACCTATTAACAAGATGCCAAGTGCTAGTTCCCTGTATTCTGTTGTTTTTTGTTTCAGAAAAGTTGTTCTGGAAACATTCTCGGAATTGGACCCCACAAAGCCCGAAGTGCCTATTTTCCCTGGAAGCATCCGGAAGACCGAACAAGAGTCGAAAACGGGCACCAGGGGGCCACACCATGGGGTGGCACGCCTTCCCACTGGCCGCGCCAGCTGGTGGTGTGGGCCCCCAGGGCTCCACCGCCTTTGCCCTTTCGCCTATTTATTCCCCCTGGATAGAAAACCCTAGGCACCTGATCAAAAATCCCCGAAAAGTTCCGCAGCCGCCATCGTCGTCAACCCTAGGTCAGTGGGGTTCTGAAGCTGTCTCCCGGCACCCTGTCGGAGAGGAAATCATCACTGGAGGCTTCTCCATCACCATGCCTGCTCCGGAGTGATGCGTGAGTAGTTCATCCTTGGACTACGGTTCCATAGCGGTAGCTACATGGTTGTCTTCTCCTCAGATGCCTCCATGTTTAGATCTCGTGAGCTGCCTATCATGATCGAGATTGATCTTATGTAATTCTATATGCTGTGTTTGCTGGGATCCTATGGATATTGAACTTATGCCAAGTTGATTATAGTCTTTATTGCATATGTTATTTGTTATCTTGCATGCTTTCCATTGCTAGCGGTTGCTCTGGCCAAGTAGTTGCTAGTGACACCAAGAGGGAGTATATATGCTAGATAGTGGGTTCATGTCTCCTTTTCGCCTGTGCTCGAGTGACAGAAACGTGACGGAGGAGGATGTGATGTTGCCACTAGGGAGAAAACAGCGGTGTGAGTGCCCGCGTGTACAATCATTGCTTACATTACACACATTGTTTAATGCAGTTATCTTTTGCTTGCAACTTAATACCTAAGGGGGTTCGGATGATAACACGAGGGTGAATTATTAGTCATAGATGCAGATGGATTTCGGTCTATGTATTTTGTTGTAATGCCCGCACTAAATATAGTGCACTATGGTGCAACTTTTATTTGTCAATTGCCTAGCTGTAATTTGTTCAACCAACATGCTATCTTTATGGAGAGACACCACTAGTGAACCTATGAACCCCGGTCCATTTTCTCACATTGTTAAACAAACCACTACAATTTCCTGTTTTCTTTACTTATTGCAAGCATACACAATTTTCCACACTATACGTCTAATCTTTGTTTTCAGCAAGACCGGTGAGATTGACAACCTCACTGTACCGTTGGGACAAAGTATTTTAGGTGTGTTGTGTGCAGGTTCCACGTTGTTGCTGACACCGGTGAGGCGCCATCACCACCGTTAGTGGCATCAACCTTCCCGAGATCCTCTTCCTCCTACTCGATTGATAACCTTGGCTCTAAACTGAGGAAATTCTTACCGATGTGCTCATCAAACCCTCCTCTTGGGGTTTCCAACAAAACGTAGCAAGGAATTTATGGCGCCGTTGTCGGGGAGGAAGAAGTCTTCTGGCAAGGTGAGTCTCGCACTCTCAACCTCTTTATTTTGTTTATTCCCTTGCTTTTTTTTTCTTGTTTTGGTTCTTTATATCAAAAACACACACACAAAATTAGTTCTTATTCTAGTTGTTATTTTTGCTTTATCATGCTTTCTATCAGTGTTTGATGTCTCTGAAACTATATCTTATAGGCAAGGTGGGTTCACAGATGAACAACAAAAATATTATAATGAACACCGCTTGTTAGAAAAAGGGATACACTTATGGGAACAAATTAATAAATTGCATGACTATGCTAGAAAATTGTGCTCTAATTATAATGTTACTTATTGCTTTGATAAATCTCGTTGCTGTAGGAGGTATAAACACCTCCCTTTTCAATGTGAGTATAATGATTATGTTACATATCTTCTTAGGTTAAAGGAAATTATGAATTTTATGATGTGAAACAAATTGAAGAATTTATTGCTTGGAAGGGTGCATTAGAAATTACCTATTTTCTTGAAAGTATCAATGATGCCACTTATAAATATGAGATTTATGCTATACTTGAATATTGCTTTGATAATTACAAGGATTGTAATTACTACATAGTAGATTATCTTAATGGATTCTCTCCCCCAAAAGAAGACACTAATGCCTTCCAGGAATATATGGAAGAGGAGGAGAGTGATGATCAAGAGGAGGAAGAATGGAATCCATGTATACCTCCCAATGATAGTAACTCTTTAACTCATAATTGTGATGATCCTACCGATTCTTTTGAAATATCTCTTTTTGATGAAGTTAATACTTGTTGTACTTGTGATCTTGATACTATTATGAATGAAACTTGTGAGAACGATATTGCTAATGTTATTTATGATAATCCATGCTACTTTGATAAATTCTATGAGAATCCTCTATTTATTCCAACCATTGATATGCATGATAATGAGGAAGTTTTATTAGAAAATTTATATGATAATGCCCTAGACGATGGTCCTATGTTACTTGATGTTATAAATTATAATGCTACTGAAAATAGGATTGCTAGAATGTGTCCCATATCTTTTGATAGTGACCAATCATCTTGTTTTTCTATTGCTAAAAGTGGGAAAGAAGAATGCTTTATTTTTAATTTTGATCCCACTATTTTTGAGCTTGATATGAATTGTGTGCTTTCATACCATGACAAACATGCTTTATGTGATAATTATGTTGTTGAGTTTGTACATGATGCTAATGGAAATTATTATGAGAGAGGAAAATATGGTTGTAGGAATTTTCATGTTACTAAAACACCTCTTTTTTTGTTGAAAGTTTTGAAGTTGCTCTTGTTCTACCTTCCCATGATTTCTAGTTTGAGCTTCTTTAATTTATTTATTTACAAGATTCCTATGCATAGGAAGTGGGTTAGACTTAAATTTGTTTTATGCTTGCTTATTGATGCTCTCTTTTGCTTCAATTAATATTTATCATGTGAGCATGTTCTCAAATTATCATGCCTAGCTGAAAGACGTTAAAGAAAAGCACTACCGGGAGACAACCCATTTTATTTCTCTGTTTTCAACCAGTTTTTATTTGTTTTCTTTTTTGTGCTTTGCACCTGGGTGTTGCCTATTTCCTTAGCAACCCCTCTGTATCTTTTATTTTGTGTTTTTGTTGATCCAAATAAAGCCTCTAGTGGAAACTTCAGACTATATTTCGGATTTCTGCGCAGGAAACATATTTCTTCTATCCACTGTTAAATTCGTATAAATCACAGAAAGTTCAAAATGATCTAAGCTTTTTTGTGCGTAATCCTGGGATGTATATGGAACTTTTCTTAGTTTACCACTTTTTAATTTGGGTAACAGAAGATTTTCTAAAAAAAACATCTTTACCTGCTGTCATGTTTCGACATATTTCTGCCAATAATTGCATTTGCATCTTAATCTCTTTATTTTGTGTTCTTTTGAGAAAAAGAGCTTTTAAAGAAGTTGTGATAGTAGTTAATGTGTTTTTGAGTGTTAGGCATGTGTTAAAATTGAACCATGTGAATTTATTATTTTGATTGCACTAACGTTGCTAATGAAGATTATGAGAAGTTTGGTGTGAAGGAAGTTTTCAAGGCTCAAGAGAAGAGAATGATATGATGTGATCAAGAAGAGTGAAAAGTATAAGATTGGGGATGCTTCGATGGTACACCCCAGCAAATTACAAGAAGACTCACGCGTCTAAGCTTGGGATGCCCAAGGCATCCCCTTCTTCATCAACAAATTATCAGGTCACTTCTAGTGAAATTATATTTTTATTTGGTCACATCTTATGTGCTTTAATTGGAGCGGCTTTTATTTTTTCTTTCAGTTTGTTTTTATGTTTACAATAAGCTTGGTTGGACCCCAGTATTCTTTTATTGGATAGTTACACGCTCCGCTTTTTCATGAGAATATGTTGTATTCTTAATATTTGTCTGACTGCTGCATTTATTTAGATCCTGTTTTGCATGCATCTCTTATCAGAGATTTTAGTTTTAGTAGTGTTATATGAGTACTCTGATGTTTCCTTTCTGTATCATAAAGAGTATTTTTGTTAAAACATATCTTGTATGGTGCTTGTTGGGAAAATAAACTACTGCTTGATGTAGAATTTATAACAGTGCAAGTAGAAGCTTGTATAGACTGTGGCTAGAACTTTTTCATGCCATGCTAAATGTTATTTTAGTTTTAAATCCTTGTCGTTATCGAGTAGCATGAATAGCCTCAAATAGCTGATAGTGTTTAATATGCCTTGAGAGATTCATGAGTTGTTCTTGTCATAGTAAAGCATAAATTTATGGTATTCTCTTTCGAATGTTTTATTTGGTTGACTTGGCGCATGCTCACACCATGTTTATGAATATGAACCATTCACGTATAGCCTCCATGACCACTTAGTTTTTGAACTTGTGATACCGCTTATGCCTTAATTAATGATGTTTATGTCGCTATGCATGATTATGGCTCTTATGCTCTCTTGATTTGTCGCTCCCAGTCTTTCGCTAGCCTTCACCTGTACTGTGTATGGAATTCTACTCGTGCATCCAAACTCCTTTAAACCAAAGTTTTTCCATTGTGTATACCATACCTACCTACATGTGGTATTTCACTTCCACTCCAAGTAAATTGCTCATGTGTTACCTTTAAAACTTTCAAAATTACTCCTGTTTTGTGTTCTTGTTTTTGCTCATGAGGACGTCAATAGTGAATCTTTATCTCACTTGTTGATTGGATTTCACACCATGCACTAGTGGACTCATCCTCTTATCCAAATGATAGAAGAGCTGGCAGCGCGGTGCCCAGCCCCAAATTAATACAAACAAATTCTCTTCACTATTTTTGCTCCTGATTTATCAGTCAAAGCATAATCGTGTAAACAAAAGAGAAAGAGGGATGACCTTCTACCCATATGTGTCCTTCATAAGGGAGCCGCTCTTATGAATCCAGGTGCCTTGTGACGTCCTGTATTGTCTGTTTACCATTCATTGACATTAACATACACCTCTCCTAAAATATAGACACTCCTCCACGGTATGTGATTGTTGGCAGGAACCCGAGGATTCGGTTAGCCATGGTTTTTAAAAGATGGATGGGAGGAGTGTCAAACTTTTAATACCTTTGTTTAATAAAATAAAAAGCTCCAGCACATGAGTGATCCCTGCTTCCCTCCGCGAAGGGCCTTTCTTTTACTTTATGTTGAGTCTCCATCTTCTAACTTTATGCACAGTTAAGAGGGCATTTTTGCCATTTTGAGTTCTATGTGCATTTGTCCTATAAACATCAATAATTGCTTCATAATGTGATATTATTTGTTCTTAAATTATTTTCTCTAGTCTTCCTCATGAACTTTGAAGGTGTCGTGGCATTTATGTTTTGTCCCACTCTTAAGGACTTTCTCTATACATGAAACAAACGTTTATCTTTCTTTGCATTATTACTCATGATCCTTTATTTAATATACTCTTCATGATGCAAAGCGATTGCTATGCTTTATTATTAAAGTTTTATTTATGATGTTTGTGTTTGAAGTTCTATGATGTCAGCGTACATATGCTTTTACATTATAATGATCAAGTTTATAATAGTAGCATGTCACCTCAGAAATTATTGTGTTTTATCGTTTACCTACTCGAGGACGAGTAGGAACTAAGCTTGGAGATGCTTGATACGTCTCCAACGTATCTATGATTTATGATGCTCCATGATCATATTATGCAAATTGCTACATGTTTTCTCCCTTATTTATAGATTTTTATACGTTTTCCGGGACTAACCTATTAACAAGATGCCAAGTGCCAGTTCACTGTTTTATGTTGTTTTTGGTTTCAGAAAAGTTGTTCTAGAAACATTCTCGGAATTGGACCTCACAAAGCCCGAAGTGCCTATTTTCCCCGGAACCATCCAGAAGACCGAAGAAGAGTCGAAGACGAGCACCAGGGGGCCACGCCATGGGGTGGAGCGCCTTCCCCCTTGGCTGCGCCAGCTGGTGGTGTGGGCCCCCCAGGGCACCACCACCTTTGCCCTTCGCATATTTATTCCCCCCGGATGGAAAACCCTAGGCACCTGATAAAAAATCCCCGAAAAGTTCCGCAGCCGCCATTGTCGTCAACCCTAGATCAGGGGGTTCTGAAGCTGTCTCCTGGCACCCTACTAGAGAAGAAATCATCACCGGCGGCTTCTCCATCACCATGCATGCCTCCGGAGTGATGCGTGACTAGTTCATCCTTGGACTGCGGGTCCATAGAAGTAGCTAGATGGTTGTCTTCTCCTCATATGCCTACATGTTTCGATCTCGTGAGCTGCCTATCATGATCGAGATTGATCTTATGTAATTCTATATGCTGTGTTTGTTGGAATCCGATGAATATTGAACCTATGCCAAGTTGATTATATTCTTTATTGCATATGTTATTTGGGATCTTGCATGCTTTCCGTTGCTAGTGGTTGCTCTGGCCAAGTAGTTGCTAGTGACTCCAAGAGGGAGTATTTATGCTAGATAGTGGGTTCATGTCTCCTTTTCGCCTGTTCTCGAGTGACAGAAACGTGATGGGGGAGGATGTGATGTTGCCACTAGGGAGAAAACAGCGGTGTGAGTGCCTGCGTGTACAATCATTGCTTACATTACACACATTGTTTAATGCAGTTATCTATTGCGTGCAACTTAATACCTAAGGGGGTCCGGATGATAACTTGAGGGTGGATTATTAGTCAGAGATGCAGATGGATTTCGGTCTATGTATTTTGTTGTAATGCCCGCACTAAATATCATAGTAGTCATCATGTTATAATGTGAAATAAGGTGCAACCTTTATTTGTCAATTGCCTAGCTGTAATTTTTTTTACCTAGCATGCTATCTTTATGGAGAGACACCACTAGTGAACCTATGAACCCCGGTCCATTTTCCCACATTATTAAACAAACCACTACAATTTCCTGTTTTATTTACTTACTGCAAGCACACACCAATTTCCACACTATACGTCTAATCTTTGTTTTCAACAAGACCGGTGAGATTGACAACCTCACTATACCGTTGGGACAAAGTATTTTGGTTGTGTTGTGTGCAGGTTCCACGTTGTTGCTGACACCGGTGAGGCGCCATCACCACCGTCAGTGGCATCAACCTCCCGACATCCTTTTCCTCCTTGGCCTAAGGAAGATATAAATACCCATGCAGGGCATGGTGTTCGGTTCCTTCGCCATTTTCCCCTTCTCATCTCCCTTCTCCGCCGCGCGAGCAGAGCGCAACCATCGAGCCGCAAAGCTCCTTTGAGTTCCGCCGCTGCTTTCGACCACACTGTTGTGCGCCAGCGCACCGCACCGCACCAGAACGCCGTCGCGCCAACCTCCACCGTCACAGATCTACGCACGCCCATCCCCGCCACCGGACAGCGCGTCTTCACCGCCACCAATCACGAGCTCTTGCCTGCGTCACCACCGAGCTCGATTTTGCCTCCATCGTGTTCTTCACCATTGAAGCAGAACTAATCTCTGTCGCGCTCCTCATCCCTGCCGGAAGCAGATCTCCCGGTGGTACCAAGCCCGTCGCCGTGGCCATATCGTCCTTGCAGCAGGTCATCGCCATGGAGCCGAAGGAGGAGTTCTACAAGGAGGAGTGCACGCGGGCCGCCTGGGAGGGCTTGCAGCTCAAGATTTCCGACATCACTTGGCCCTACAATACCCGACAGATCCCGGAAGGGGTTGCATGTCAGGTTGCCGAAGACGAGATCCACCCTGAGCCCCAAGCCGGTGAGTACGTAGTATTCCTCGCTCACTTTGAGGTTTTAGTGAGGCTTTGGCCTTTCTCTTTCTGAGTTCATGGAAAAGTTTTTTGAGAAGTTCGAACTTCAACCGCACCACCTTCCAGCGAACGCCATCCTTTGTTGGGAATATGCCCTAGAGGCAATCATGTATGATGTAATTCCCAGTGTATTCATAAAGTTATTAAGTTGTCCTTGTTTTGAACATCTGATATATGTCATTGAATATGTGATTCGATTGTGGAACTATGTATTCATGTTGTTCATACTAAATTGTCCTTAGTCATTAAGGTTGTGCCGGACACACACCCTATACTAATGTGAGAGTTGGCTGATGACTCGGTTCCACTTGTCATGGGCATGGTGATGCCATTCCAACGCTCACGGACTTGGCTAAAGAGTTTAGCAAGTCGGACTGACCCACATTGAGATGCAACGAGCAAGTCGTCATTTGCATGTCTCAATCAATGTAATCCATAGACCTGAGGTTGTCGCACAATCCGAGTTGTGGATCACCGACTTAGGTTCTGTCAAACGTTGTTCTGTGACAAGGCAACTATAAAGGCAGAGTTCGGGTCGAATGAGAAGCAAGCTGCGTGATGTGGATAATCAAGATGGGATTTTGCCCCTCCGGTTGGAGAGATATTCTCTGGGCCCTCTCGAGTGATATGATTCAGGAAGCATGGCCATGCGCGACTCAGTTAAGTGTTAACTGTGTCGATCGACCAAGAGTTAGTCAGATGAATCACGTATCACGGATCGAGAAGAGAGTTGAACTATTTAAGGGATGACGATAAAATCGCCTATAGTTTGACAAGGTATATAGTGAGGCAAAAGGGACTAAGATGAATATCACATTGAAAGGTATGTCATCATGACTCAATGGGACTTGGGAGTCGTCACGTTCCGCTAGGAGCCGCTACCAATTGATCGATTGAGAGTAGGACTCCAATCGTGTCCAAGTCGCCATGAGCCTGCAGGGTCACACACTTAAGAGCGGGAGCAAGTATTGGTTGGGTTGGACCCGAACCAGAAATGGACTGATTTTGTGAGTCGGACTCACAAAGGGAATGGGCCACAAGTGTTGTGCAGCCCATTACCATACGCTATATAAAGAGGGGCGCAGGTTGCCCAGCGGGCACGTTAGTCCACTCCCATGCGTTGGGAACCCTAGCCCCACTTAGTCCAGCCGCCGCACCGGACCTAGCAGTCCGCCGTCGGAGCTCCTCCTCGTACGTGTGGATACCGGCAGAGGTGCTGTACGTTCAGCACTTCGACGTTCGAGGGATTGCATCGGCCGGACCGGATCGTGGGACTACACTGCCCCGACGCGCTTCATCGATAATCCGCAACTCGCGTCTAGTGGTAACCATCGTGGCCTTCTACCTCGGCTAGATCTTGGAAGCATCGCGTAGGAATTTTTTTTGTTTATCTCTACGCGTCCCAACATCCTTACCCTATATTCCTTCATATCTTTCTCCGAGGGGTATCCCGGCCTCTAGCCCACCATCAACCTATGGAGCAAATACTTCCAGATCCGGAGACAGGTGATTCCAAATACGAAGAACCCGGACGCTCCAAAACAAATGACTCAGTGCGGGGCCGCCATGGTGCTTCCCCGCCGAAGCTCCGAATCCGAGGTCTGGAGTCATGCGGCAAATGGCTCCGGAGCTTTTTCTATGTCAAAAACACCAGCGGCACTAATCTCATCCGCCTTTCGAAATTCAACATTGAACCTCCGGTGGCCATGACAAACTGGTCACACAACCCCCGGACCAGGATGCCCGAGATCAATCATATCCACCAAGTCCTCCAAACTCTGACCCGGGATGGACTTAAGGTGTATGACTTACTCGCCAGCTTTTTCATTCGCCTAGTCCTGCCACTTTAGCACCGGGTTCACAAAATCTGCCACATGAGTGGACCCCGGGACTCGATGCGGATTACCACCGTCGAGCTCACCAAGGCAGAAGTACGCACTCGGGTAAAGGCGATAGCCCGGACCCAACTGACTGAATATGGGGAGTGGGGCCTTGAGCCCAACAGCAGAGAACGCATGCCTCCTGCAGTAAGTGTCCCAGGATGTACCGAGATAAACTTATACTGAAATAACTAATCTCGACCCTTATGGTCTGAATTTTATATCTGCAGAGATTCAGCCGCCAGGAGATCAAGAACGGCGTACCACCCTCTGACAAATGGGGCCTAGATCGCCTCCAGGACGATGTCGAAGACTTCAACAAAGAGGATAACTTGCCTATTCCGGAGGCCCACCTTGCTGCAGGTGCCGGTAAGTCTCGCGTCTTAACCTCCATCTAGGACTGGTCCGAGGATGATGACGATGATGACGATTGTGTACTTATAGAGGTACTTGATCCTTTGCCACTTTCTTACGCCTATCCTCTGCTGTCGGCATCAGTTGATCCGGACGAGCGGGTTCAAAATGTGGCTCCGGTGGTGGTGGTCGGCCCTTCCGAGACTAGGAAGCGAGCCGAGACCAATACTTCGACTCCTGCCCCCAAGAAGCAGAAGAAGAAACCCGCTCCCAGGACATGCAAGGGAAAAGTTAGTCCTACCTCGGAAGGGTACGTGACTCCTCCGAGATATATTCCCTTTGCAAATTTCACTTCTTCCTCTTTTGCCCGAGTTAACTTGGTTTAATTTTCTTGTGCAGTGTACCTTTGGAAATCACCAAGTGCGCACCCTCTATGTGCTCTTCGGAGCCGACACCGCCTATCTCGGACCAAGGTGATGCCGGACACTAGAGTCCGCTTGAGCGAATCCGACTCCGCCACAGCCTGCCGTGATAGTGCTTCCTGGATCCGACACCAATGTCGGAGAAGATGCCCGTGACGAAGAAGAACAGGGCATTCCGGATGTCCAGTCGATGGATATGCCGGAAAGGCCAGGCTCTGAGTTAGGAGAACATATCGATGCGACCAACATGAGCACCAAGGAGGAGAACACCGAGACACAAGAGCAGCAGCAACAACAACCGCCACATGTCCCACCACAGAAGCAACCTCGACAACAATCACAACCACCAACGCCGCCTCCGGCACAGCAGCCACTAGTGGCCCGGCCGATACCAACCCCTCCAGCTCAGCCGAGACAAACCCCCGCACCGAATCAGACAAAGGGTTTGGCGCAAGATACCATAAAGGGGTGTAGAAGAACAACAACGCAAGCCTGCGCCGAAGAAGGCCTATGCTCCGAAGAAGGCCCTTGCGCCAAAGAAAGGTGCCACACCGAAACATGCCACACGGGATAACCATTAATCCCGAGAGACAGATTGTTGCGCACCAGGGGCTAGGCGTTGCCTTGCCCGATCCGGAAGCTGAGCTTGATAATGTCGGGTATATTCCCGACACACTTGCTGGGAAGAGCTTGGGCCCTCTGTACCATTAACGCCTGGAATGGAACGATTCCGACATTTGCACAGTTACAAGCCCATCTCCTGCCAAGTCAAGCACCCTTGCCCGCAAAATGTATGAGCTGAGGACTACGGCTAGATATGCCGAGATAACCTCTTGGGTAAGTATCTTTTTTTTTCTCTTCACACATTCCGATTTTCCACACCCCGCACCAAGCAAACAAATGTAAGCTTCCGGGATAAATGTTCATCCACCGAGTCCCCGAGATTTGGGCTGAGTAATCGATGATCGAATGAGCTATGGTTACTCAGCGCGAATGTTCACAACTCTAATATTAACACTGCTCCTTTTCAGGTTTGCGCGAAGACCCGGGCAAAACTCTTCCAGAAGCTCCTCTTGACGCACCGGGATTTCAATGAGCACCACCAACGCTTGCAAACACAGCTGTCAGCAAACATATGATTTTTGCCAGCGAGTTATCGTTTATGCTTTACAATGCTTTGATTTGTTAACTTATATCCTCTTTTGCCACATCCAGTTGTGCTGGAGCAGCAGGTGGTTGACTCGGTGACCAGAATCTCGGCGCTCGAGAGTAAGTCATTTTATTCACTTGTATTTTGCACTCATAAGCTTTGATTGCTTGCTGACATTGTCATCTCGGTGCAGGCGAGCATAAGGACTTTGCTGATCAGCACCAGGACTGCCTCACTCTGGCGGAGTCAGCCCAGCAGCTAACTGACTGCGAGACTGAGTTCAAGGCTGAAGTCAAAGCAGAGAAAGATGAGGTAACTCGGTTGAAGGCCGAGCTTGTCGAGGTCCAAAAGGACAAAGCCAATATAGAAGAAGCCGCGACCACCAAGAAGATTTTTGAGGAGGAGGAGATCCGACATCTCAAAGAAAAGTACTCGAAATCCGAGTCTCGCGCCACTCAGTCGAGACTGAACTAGACTTGATGAAATCCAACAATGATAATTGGTTGATGGATCTCGCGCAGATGAACATGGAGCTGAAAAGTGAGCATCTCCCCTCCTCCCTGTTTCTTCCATCTTCAGATATCGTTGTTTGACCTTATCTTGATTAAATCGGAGAACTTATCTTGCAGAAAAATTCCCCCGCTCCAATGGTGTTGTCGAAAAAAAACATCCTGGAGGCCTGAGACAGGAGGCTCCAAGCCGCGGGCGTTGTGACTGATGATATGGCCCCTGAAGATCACCTAGCGGGACTCAAAGCCCGGATCACGCCGCTCAAGGCCATTGGCACTGACTTGCTGGAGGCAGCTATCCGAGCCTACAAAGTCCCCTAGCCGGGTTGTGAGGTCCCGGTGGTAATCGCCGAACTAGAAAAATGCCTTCAGGTGCTAGGGATCAACTCAGAGAATGGCGCAACTCCTCTGCCCGAGCTGGAGCTCACGGGGTCTTGACTTTCATCCTATCTTGGTACTAAACCATTGATCTCGAAGTGCTGAAGACCATGCCTACCAGATCGAAGTGGACCAACGATCCGGATCACATTCAACTTTGCAAAGCCACAACCTATAGGCTTGGTTCTTACACAGAGACTCGGACCATCAACGACGTCATAGGAAATGAAGCCTCCGAGGAAGAAGAGGACGATTAATCCAAGGAAGAACAGGAAGGCTCTGAGTCTGAGGTTGATGAGGCGATCGAGGTCGAGACTGAACCGGTCGCCATTACCGGGCCAGGAGCCACGACCGAGATCGAAACTGATCTGGCCGCAAACACTGAGTATGGATCCACGACCGAGATCGCGATTGAGACTGCTGGTCAGGCCAACACCAAGACTGCTCCTACTCCGCCCACTGGTACCTCTGGCATCGATGCTCCAGTTGATCGAGCGCCCTCCAATACTACCGCCTAGTTATACTCAAACACTTTAACTCGTTAGATCCCCGGGATGCCGGGTGCAGATGTAATGAATAATCTTATGCTTTGGGTACTTTTAAGTTGTTTGCAATTTGAACAAGACTGGCTGAATGCCGGATTTCTCTAAGTGAAGCCCCAGAGTCCAGTTTTGTGTCTACTAAGTTTTTTCATCTCAGGTCTTGCCTACCACTTGTGGTTTTCTGACAGTCGAGTCACAAGATTTCGGAAATCGAGTTTAAAGTACTCATAACTCCGAGATATGAATTAAAACTATTCAACACTTAGTCGAAAAAGAAATAACAAACTTATGTCGACTCGCTAGCTTTTTCTTTCCTTAGCCGTTTTTCATGTGTTCATTGACCCTTAGCTTGTTCTATTACTAGCCATGAAGCCGGGTTTCGGACAGCAGATGAGTAGAAGAGTTGGCTCTTAGGTTTAGACACAGTACTCCCTCCGTTTCTTTTTAGTGAGCGTATTAGGATTGTCTTAAGTCAAACTTACTAAAGTTTGACCAAGTTTATAGTGAAACATATTAATATTCATAATATGAAATCAATATCATATGATTCACGATCTAATATACTTTCATATTATACGAACTTGGCATTATGAATGTTAATATTTTATTATATAAAGTTGGTCAAACTTTGCAACGTTTGACTTAAGACAATCCTAATACGCTCACTAAAAAAAACGGAGGGAGTACTAGGCCGACATAGGAAATTCTGACATAGCCAATCCGACATACAGAAGTAATAAATACACACAAAGTCGGTTAGGCAAAGGTTGTCCCCGGGTTCCTCCTCGGGGTACCGACATTTCATAACTCGATAGAGAGATACATACATTGTGTCCTTAAGAATGAAAAGGACGAAGGAGAGCTACATTCCAGAGGTGTTTAGTTTCCTCTTTGGATCTGTCCATCTTGTTCTTCTCCTATTCCTGAGCATCTATAAGATAGTAGGCTTCATTGTGCAGAGCCTTACTCCCAATGAACGGTCCTTCCCATGGAGGAGAGAGCTTGTACAT
Source organism: Alopecurus myosuroides (assembly GCA_028641055.1). Classification (NCBI taxonomy): domain Eukaryota; kingdom Viridiplantae; phylum Streptophyta; class Magnoliopsida; order Poales; family Poaceae; genus Alopecurus; species Alopecurus myosuroides. The sequence goes on from CM054060.1 coordinate 266,524,235, forward strand.
CCCGGTTGTGCGCTGCACAAGCCTAAGCACCATATCTCCTTCTCAGAATACCTGAGGACTCACTTTACGGCTATGATAGTGCATGAGGTTCTGTTGATATACAATTGATCTGGACAGAGCCAACGCCCTTGCTTCTTCAAGAAAATCGACATCATTTTCTCGGGCTTCTCTTGTACCTGCCTCTATATACAGAGTCACTCTTGGCGAGTCATGTTCTACGTCGGTTGGCAGAACTGCTTCTGCCCCATACACAAGAAAGAATGGCGTGTAGCCAATGGAGCGATTCGGAGCAGTCCTTAGACTCGACAACACTGATGGTAGCTCATCCAACCAACAACCTGGGGTTCGCTGCAAAGTCTCAATCAACCGGGGTTTTATCCCGGATAGAACCACTCCATTGGCTCTTTCAACTTTCCCATTTCATTCCGTATGCGCGACTGACACAATGTCGAGTAAGATCCTTTTCTCTTTACAAAACCGAGAAAAATATCCCTCAACAAAGTTGGTTCCATTATCCGAGATGATTCCATGTGGGTAGCCATATCTCAGGATTATATCCTTCACGAACGTCATAGCTGTGCGCCCATCACACTACCGAATTGGCTTCACTTCTATCCACTTGGTAAACTTGTCCACCATGACCAGCATGTGAGTCATGTTACCTCAGGATGGCTTGAAGGGTCCCACCATGTCCAAGCACGAGACAACAAATGGCCAGGTGATAGGAATTGTCTTGAGTTCCGAAGCCGGCATATGGATCTTGCTGGCGTATCTCTGGCACCTATTGCACTCCCTGACTATATCTTCTGCTTGCTGCAAAGCAGTGAGCCAAAAGAATCCATGCTAGAACGCTTTCTTCACTACAGCTCGGGAGAACGCATGGTGGCCACACTCTCCTTGAAGGATATCCCGGAGGATCTCTTGCCCTTCTTCACAGTGCTGGAGCATGCAGGTGGTACTTCTCTTGTATAGCTCATTGTTGATGATGGTATAGCCCTTGGATCTTCTCTGTATCTTCCTGGCCACGACCTCAGTCTCCGGGAGGGTACCATCCACTAGATATGACATTATTGGCTGCACCCATAGTGGTACAGGACGAGGATCAAAGATAGGCTCATGAATCTCCATAACTTCAACCAACATCGAAGGATTCGGCATAAGGACGAGTCCCCGAGTTCTGTAGAGAAGTCCCATAGTAAAGCATAGCAGTCCCCGAGTTCTCCATAATGTATCCCACATCTACCTCCATCGGGACATCTTCAGATTCCGGATTGACTGGGACAAACATTGAGTCGGACTCGAGTAAGGGCTTGATGTACGGCTTCCGAACATGCTCCAGTGAAATTCCAGCTATAATAGCCTGCCGGGATGAACCCAACTTGGACAATATATCAGCAGCCTTCATTTTCTACCCGATGCACATGATGAAACTCACACCCATCAAAGAATCCAGATATGTTTTGAACATGGAAGAGATAAGAAGCCACGTTGGCATCCAATGCATTCCAATTGTCAGATGTTTGCTGAATCACCAGGTCCGAGTCACCATAACATACAATATGGCGAATGCCAATCTCCTTAGACATTTTCAGTCCATGAACCAGGGCCTCATACTCGGCCACGTTGTTGGATGCAGCAAAATGGATTTGCAAGACATACATTAGTTGATCTTGCTTAGGCAAGGTAAGAACCATGTTGGCACCAACACTTCTTTCAGCTTGGAGCCATCGAAATGCATCTTCCATAAATTAGACTCCGGCAATGGAGGATTATACTTCTTCTAGGCCCAATCAACCAGAAAATCGGCTAGTGCTTAAGACTTGATGGAATCTCTCGTTGCATACAACGGTGTATATGCAGCCAACTCAATGGACAACTTGGCTACTCGGCCACTTGCATCCTTGTTGCCCATGATCTCCGAAATGGGGGAAACACTCACCATCGTCTTTGGATGCTCTTGTAAATAATGCTTGAGCTTCTCGGCTGCCATATAGGCGCCATATGTCATCTTCTGATAGTGGGGGTAATTTTGCTTCGAGTTGGAGATCACCTCACTGATATAGTACACTGGCCTCTACACAGATTTTCCTTCCTCCTCTCGCTCCACCACTACTACCACACTAACAACTCGGTTGGTAGCTACAATATAGAGCAACATCGGCTCTTTGGGCAGTGGAGATGCCAGCACGGGTGCAGAACTCAGCATATTCTTCAAATCTCGGAATGCCGAGTCAGCTTGCGGCGTCCAGACAAACTTGTCTGTCTTCTTCATCAGCTAGTACAAAGGAAATGCCATTTCACCCATTCTCCCAATTAACCGGCTTAATAAAGCCAGACAGCCAGTGAATCTCTGCACATCTTAAAGATATCTCGGCAAGTACATGCTTTCTATTGCACCGATCTTGGATGGGTTGGCCTCAATACCTCGGCTAGACACGAGGAAACCGAGTAACTTGCCTGCTGGCACACCAAATGTACATTTGGTCGGGTTCACTTCAACCATAATCTCCTGAGATTTGCAAATGTTTCTCGGACATCATCCAAGAGACTGTTCTTATCCTTGGTCTTGATGACTATGTCATCCATATATACTTGCATATTTTTTCCAATTTTCTCATGCAAGAATTTCTACATGCATCTCCGATAAGTAGCACCGGACTTTATCAAGCCGAATGTCATAACACGATAGCAATAAGCCTCGTACGGGGTAATAAAAGCAGTCTTTATTTAATCCTTTGGGTTCAAAGGTATCCGGTGGAAACCAGAATAACAATCTACAAATAACAACAACTCACACCCGGTCGTGGAATCGATCACTTGATCAATCTGAGGTAGCGTGAAAGAATCTTTACAACATGCCTTGTTGAGATTTGTGTAGTCAATACACATACGCCACACTATGGCCACATTCGGGTCATCCTTCTTCTTCTTCTCTACTAGGACCGGGTTAGCCAACCATTTCGGGTGCAACACCTCCATGATAAATCCGCTTGCAAGTAACCTTGTGATCGCGTCAGCAATAGCTTTTCTTATCTCCGCGGTGAAGTGCCGCAAAAGTTGCTTCACCGGATTAGCATCCGGTCTCTCATGCAGCGAGTGCTCAACCTACTCCGTCGGAACACCTGGCAGGTCCTGATTTGACCATGCAAAGCTATCCCGATTCTCACGGAGGAAGTGGATGAACTCGCTTTCCTATTTGTCCTCCAACCCGAAACCAATGATGGCTACACGTACGAGGGAATTCCGGTTCAATATGCACCTTCTTAATATCCTTGGAGTCCTGGAATGTGGCGCTCTGGTACAGGTTAGTCATACCCGAGATGCCGAGTTGAGCAGACTGAGCCAGGATCACCAACTCATGGATCTTCCTCTTCTCGACGGCAATGACCCGAGACTCGGCCAACCGAGATCCAGCTAAAGCACACTCCATAGAGCGCTTGTAGTTACCCGAGATAGTGATTATTCCATTAGGACTTGGAAGCTTCATCTTCAGATAGGCCACATGAGTAGAGGCCATGAACGTGGCCAGTGTCGGCCTGCGAGTGGGGCCTGGTAAGGGCTTTCGAGGTCCACCACCTCAAGCTGCAGGCTCTCAGTGCGACAGTTATCACGGGTTCCAAACAACACATCAACCCAGACTTTGCCCCTTGGTGCACAAGATACACCCAGCACAATACCATGGAATGTAGTCCCGATGGGCTGAAGCATGTTCTCGGTAATGCACAACTTCACCATTGTATCCCGGTACATGATGTTTATGTTGCTCCCATTATCAAGGAGAACCCGGGTGAACTTCACATTGATGTCGGGCCCAATGAATGTCCGTTCCAGTACCATAGCACAACCTCCCACATTAGGCATGATCTTGGGATACTCCGCTCGGGACCAAGTGATTTCCTGATCGGACCAGTATATGAATTCCTGCACAGCCGGCATCACAACATTGACCTCCATAGCGCACCTGCGCTGCCTCTGCTTGTCATTTGGTTAAGTCATAAACACCATGTAGCTCTCATGGTGCAATTGATACTCATTCCGGCGGCTACCACTGGCATTGTTGTTGTTTTTGTTGTTGTTGTTGTTGTTGGCTCCCTGAGCCACTTGGTTCACATTCTCCGGCCTCTTCTGGTTATCCGCAAGCTTTAGGGGTGCTCTGATAGCTTGAGTGTTTGAAACCAAGAGTGGAAAAGGCAGAGGAGGAGATAATTGGCCGAAACTCTCGCTCCTGATCCGGTCGTACCAGCTGCACTGCCGGGTTGTGTGGTTAGCCGACCTGCTAGGGTGCCGAGTGTGATAGCTGCATGGCCCATCCCTCATCATCTCAAAGGTGAATCTCTGATGATCATCCCATGACTTCTTCTGATCCACCCATGGCTTCTTGTTTCTCTAGTTCTGCCCCCATTGGGGCCCACTGTTCTTCTGACGCTAGCTATTGCCGGCATCAGGATGATCCAGATCAACTACAGCAACATGATTGGACCCATACCGGAAATCTGGCCTATCATCTCTTCTCTTACCTCGGAAATCCTAGCGATCATTCCGCCTGGAAGATCCGGCACCATCATTACCAGGATATCTCTTACTCGGCTCAACCGAGGTCAGCAAAGGCTATGTCAGATCACCCAATGCATACATGTCACCGATCTTGATAGTCTCGGACAGAGTATGTAGCATCTCCCTCTACAACCTATGCCAAAGCATGGTACCATGTCGGCGCCCTTGTGCAAACCATGCAATAGCCTGGGACGCAGTCACCCCTTCACAAGTGTTCCTCAAAGTACTCCACCGAGTCAAGTACTCTTGGTCAGTCTCACCTTCTCTCTGCCGGCACATGGAGAGTTGTTGAGGATGATTCAGCTCCGATATGTGATGGTGAAGTTGCCGACGAAAGCTTCCGAGTAATCCAAACAGAAATAAATGCTATCCATCTGCAAGTTATTCAGACAGATCTTGGATGGGCCCTCCAACATTTGTGGGACATATCTCACCGCCCAGCGGCAATTTCCACCAGCAATGTGCACTGCAGTAACATAACCACTCGACCAATCCTCCGTCTTGGTGCTGCCATCATATGTTCTTGTACCCCGGGCGAGCTAGAATTCCGGGACTGCTGGCTCCCTCATGATCCGGGGTCCAAAGCATGGTGGCCCAGGGGAACCTTTTTACTCCATCATATCCGACAGATAAATCCTACCAAACTTGTAATGGGCATCATTCAACGGCAGCACTCGGGGTCCAAGGTGACCAGCGAGTACTCCCGCATATACCACCTGCTCATATCTCGGGTAGCCGGCTCTCTCCATTGCCGAATAATCATCATCATATCGATTATCCGCGGGAATATTTCCCTATTGATGAATAGCATGTCCAACACCAGGCTGCCGCTAAACCAGATTTGGCGCCGGATACCGAGATTGGACATTCTGGTTGGGATTATTCCCAGCCGGTTGAACTCGAGTAGCACCATGACCTCCTTGTCCGACATTGCCTTGACCGACATTTCCCTGCACAGCTAACTGTTTTCCGGCGCAAGCCGGGTAATTCACTTGGATCTGCTTGTGCTTTCCGGAGTTCACACACTCCGGGCACGCCCTCCACCGAGATGAGGGGAAGAAGCTTGTTCACCGGATTTACCACCTTCAGAATGAACCACCTGCGATGTACCTACATTCGGATTTGCCTTCTGGAATGCCTCATTTTGCCAATTCGCCACACGAACAAGTTAATTAACTCGGTCCTGCTGCCTAGTGCGAGCTTCACCGGAAAAGTTGGGTAACTCGGCTATTGCTGCCTCTGCAGCCTTAAGATTCTTATCAAGAGAGCTATACTTGGGCTTACCAGCCAAAACAACACTAGCAGATCTACTAGTTCTAGTAGTCGCATCCTTAGCTAACTCAGGATTGAGGGCTCTGCCTCGGTTGCGCACAACATCTATGTGACTAGGGTTATCTCCAACAGGAGTAAAACCATGAGCTTTTTTATACTCATGGAGTTCTATGTAGATTTCGTGCCTGGCGCGGGACATCTCAACCGCCTCATTCAGTATGGCCTGCTGCTGCTCCTCCAGCTGAGCCTGCACCAGTGTCAGATCCGTGCCGGTAGCCACTTGCAAAGTCAACTTCCAAATGATGTCCTCGAAGGGAGCCGGCCTCGCGGTTGCAGTAGAAGGGCCTACATAGCCCGGTCAATTCTCGAGCCTCTCCAACGGCTTGTGCGCTGCCCGAGTCAACTTGCCGCCGGCATCAGTATCATCGTCCGCACCTTTTCTGGCTGCAGGGCCGGCAAGGTAATCATCACCTCCACGCTTTCCGCGAGGCGATCGATACGCCGGCCGCGAAGCGCGCGGACTGCAGGGGGACTTGTAGTCACGAGCACCTTCTCCGGGTACCCGCGGATAACCTCGGTGGCGACATACACCAGATGAGTACCGAAGCCGATGACAGAGCCGCATGCAGGCACCGGTTTGCCGCCAAAGTCGCTCGCATTGTCGGTGACGAAATCGAACGAGCCGAACCTGTGAACAAGTTCACAGAGCACACGCTCGCCTGGAGGGAGGAGGGATCCCGTCCGGATAAAAACCCCAACTAGTGCCGCTGCTGGCTGATACATCATAAATGTATCCTTAATTTCTGATGTTCCATGTTGTTTTCATGTTATTTTCCACATGTTTGATATACACTTTATGTCATTTTTATCGATTTCCAGGACTAACCTGTTAATAAGATGCCACGGAGCCAATTCCCTGTTTTCTGTTGTTTTTAGTTTCAGAAAAGTTGTTCTGGAAATATTCTCAGAATTGGAAAATTCAAAACCCGGAAGTCGTAAAATTCCCGAAGGTTCCACGGAGTCTTGAAGAGACCCGGAGAGGGGCCACACCATAGGGAGGCGCGCCCCCTGGTCGCGCCCAGGGGTGGTCTGGGGCCCCCCAGGTGCGCTCTGCCATCGCTCTTTCACCTATATAATCCCCCCGATATATCAACCCTAGGAGGGTTCTGGAGCTCTCCCCGGCACCCTGCCGGGAGGAGAATTCATCACCGGAGGGGCTATGTCTTTTGATTATCAATATATCATGTTATCTTCATGCATATGTTATTTATGATCTTACATGCTCTCCGTTATTAGTAGATGCTCTGGCCAAGTAGATGCTAGTAACTCCAAGAGGGTATTTACGCTCGATAGTGGGTTCATGCCTCCTTTGCATCTGTGCTCGAGTGACAGAAACGTGACAGATGGAGGATGTGTTGTTGCCATTAGGAAAAAACAACAATGCTTTGTCTAAGGATGATTCTATTGTTTACATTACACACTTTGCTTACTGCAATTATCTGTTGCTTGCAACTTAATACCCAACATTTGTTTGGATGATATTCAGAGGGTGGATTATTATTCATAGATGCAGTTGGATAACAGTCTATGTATTTTGTTGTAATGCCCGCATGAACCACACAGTAATCTTTATGTCTTGCATATGCACTACGGTGAAGCCTTCATTTCTGTCAATTGCCCAGCTGTAATTTGTTCACCACACATGCTATTTATCTTTCACGGAGAGACACCACTAGTAAACTATGGACCCCGGTCCATTTTCCTCATACTGATAATATACACACTGCTTCCACTGTTTTCACGCTACTGCTATTGTTTTCATAATGTTTCCATATTGTTTTCCACACTATATGTTTAACCTCTTTGTATTTAGCAAAACCGGTGAGATTGACAACCTCACTGATTCGTTGGGGGCAAAGTGATTTGATTGTGTTGTGTAGGTTCCACGTTGCTGCTGAACCGGTAGTGCGCCCTGCCATCTCAACTGCATCAACCTTCTAAAGTTACTCCTTCCTCCTACTGGTCGATTCAACCTTGGTTTCTTTCTGAGGGAAACTTGCTACTGTGCTCTTCATACCTTCCTTTTGGGGTCTCCCAACGAACGTGTGTTACACGTGCATTGCTGGCCCCATGGTGGGCGCCAACTGTCGTGGAAGTGTCACAGAAGATGCCATGGGATGGCATAAGGTTGGGGCTGATGGACACTGTAGGTACCCGGGGAGGGATTGCGTGCTAAGAAGCACGCTCTGCAAAAACACCGTTATACCGAGGTTCAGGGCCCTCGTGAGGAGGTAAAGCCCCTACTCCTGCTTGTCTGCCTCTATATATATGTGTATCCAAGTTACAACTCTGCTCTTTGAGCTCTCTAGCTAGAGGAAAAGAAGAAGTGGCACATCATTTTTGGAATGGGAATCTCTCTCTCTCTCTCTCTCTCTCTCTCTCTCTATCTCTCTCTCTGGGATAGTCTAGATCGTCGTCGTCGTCCTCTTCTTCTCCCTTGTAATCGTCCCTCGCGTAGGAGGGGTGTGGCCACCTTATATACCGGTAGCCACTAACAGGGAGTATAGGGGTGAAGAGAACTACAATGTGGCACAGCGCACTCCGTCCGGCACGGGGCCAAAAGTCGCCTCTATGGATTGTACTATGTGCTATGTCCCCTCTATCAGAGACAGGACGTGGCTTCGCCCATACCACTGCACTGTGCCCATGTACGCTCTTTGTCACCCGCCTAGTAAGTTGAACCGCATGCATGTACTCCTTCGTGATCTGAGGGATATGCCTGCACCATTTACTTTGCTTCGGGATACCAATCTCTTCTCCTAACCCGGTTTATCCAATATAACTCGGATAACCCGGGAGAATGCTCATCTGCAAGATGATACACAAAATACCTCATACCAACATCGCTTATGTCGGTAGCTAGATGCCGACTAGGCGCTTAACTCGGTCCACTCCTTGGACAACACTTCTCATCAAGTATGACCCTACCCGGGGATAGCCCCCCAGCATTACGTGCGCTCGAGTGACAGAAACATGCGGGGGGGGGGGGGGGGATGTTTTGTTACCACAAGGGAGAAAACAACGGTGCTCTTGTCTACGTATGGGAACCAATGTGCTTACATTACATATTGATCTTTGTGCATTTGTCTATTGCACACATCGCAATCACTTCGTTGCTGCAACTTAATACCAATGGATTTGCTGGATAGCTTTCTTGAGGTGGACTTTTAGATATGGATGCATGCTAGATAGTGGTCCATATGCCTTGACATAATGCCTATAAGGTTAGAACCCGTGAACTTTATCTCATCATAATAGTATTGTTATACATTCATGATTTTTCAATTGCTCAACTTTAGTTTGTTCAACCAACATGTTTTTTCCTTTGGAGAGACACCACTAGTGAACCTATGCCCCCCGGTCCTATTTTCCTTATAAGTACAATATTCTTTTAAGCACTTTTAATCATTGTTTCCTTGATGTATCGTTTTTACTTTATTTACTTTCCAAGACTCTATACATTTAATTCTCCTCTTTTCAGCAAGACCGAAAGATTGACAACTTTACGGAAAGTTGGGGCAAGAGAGAGTTTGTGCTTGTGTGCAGGTTCCGCGCTTGGTCAACATCAGTAAACCGCGCGGTTGATACAAGTAACCTTCCTCAAGAATACAAAGTCATATTGGTTCGATAAACTATGGTTCCATACTGGGGAATTTACACTAGACTACATCATACCTTCCTCTTGGGGTCACCCAACGAGCGTGTGATCACGTCAGCATCAAGTACTTTTTCTGGCGCTATTGCATGGGATTTCAAAGTCATCATAAGAAAGAAGCCCCCGTCAACAGTACTTTTTCTGGCGCCTGTTGCCGGGGACTTCTAGCTTGTTGCAAGGGGAGTCTCACACTTCCACCCTTTTCTTTTGTTTTGTTCTTGCTTAGTTTACTTTTGTCTAGTCTTGTTTTCTCTTTATAAAAGACCCAGAAAACATTAGTTATCTAGTTTGTAGTCTTTTACTTGCTTTAATGTTTTTACTATGGATGAACCTACTAGAGCCTCTATGTTAATTGAGGCTAGAGAATTATATATAAAGTACATAAAATCAAAAGAAGGACATTTTTTGAGAGGTGTGTTGAAGAAGTTGAATGAGATTGCTAAACTTTTGCTTGAATTGCATGATATAAATTGTTGCTCCAAACAACATGATAGACATTTAAAATTTCAATGTCTCTTTAGTAAAGAACCTTTAATTTCAACCTATCATGGGGTTAATTATATATATCTTTGAGATGAACAAGTAGAACAATTTATTGCATTTATGGCAGCTTATGAGACAGATTCCTTCATGGCTGAGAATTATGAAACTTGAATTGCTTCAAAAGGACTTAAATTTACAAGCTCTTTCATTCTTAATTATTTTCTAGAAAATTTCAGAATAATGAGTATATCATTGAATATAAAGAGAGAATCCTTTTCTCACAAGAGGATAATCACATTTTGCAGGATCCTATGGAAGAAGAAATTGCTGAAACTAGAAGCTCATTAGATGAAAAAGAGGAGGATGTCATGATTAAAAGGAGGAAGAGTGGAGTAGCTACCCATGCCTACTTTATATTGAGAATAACTCTCTAACCCATACATTACTTGATTGTCCTCGATACTTACCAAAGGAGGATGAGTGCCATATTTATGAATATAATGACCCTATGGATTCTTATGAAATACCCATGTTAGATGAACTTGACACTTGTTGCAGAGGTAACAACCTCCAAGATAAAATAAAAAAACAAAGAGAAACAACTTTATACTTTTCCTACTGTTGTTTATGATAATCCTTTATATTTTGATAAATCTTATGATAACCCTATATTTGTTCCTACTATTGATATGCATGATAATGAAGATTGTTGCTTAGAAAGTTTGTATGATAATGCTTTAGATGATGGTCCTATGTTACTAGATGATATAAATTATAATGGTACTTAAAATGGGATTGGAGAGGTCTTGACTTTATGTATAAGGAGTCCCATGCCTTTGGAGAATGATCATTACAATATTGTCAAAAATGGGTTTGGAGAGGTCATGATTTTAGTTAATTTTGATCCTACTATTTTGGAGCTTGATATGAATTATTTGCTTGTAGATCCTGAAAAGCATGCTTTATGTGATAGTTATATTGAGTTTTTTCATGATGCTACTGACAATTATTATGATATAGGGAATTATGGTTGTAGGAATTTTCATGTTACTAAAATATCTCTCTTTGTGTTGAAACTTTTGAAGTTGCTTTTGTTCTACCTTCCTATGCTTTCCATTTTATGCTTCTTTGATTTATCTTTCTACAAGATTCATATGCATAGGAAGTGGGTTAGACTTAAATGTGTTTCATATTTTCTTCTTGATGCTCAATTTTTTTTTCAATTCGTATTTCTTATGTGAGCATCTTTTGAAAATACCGAGCCCATCTTAATGGCTATAAAGAAAGAGATCTTGGGAGACAACCCTTGTTATTTTTTGCTTTCAGTTTACCTTTTACTTTCAAAGTAGTTGTTAGCTCTGTAAAAACCGCTCCTTATCCTTTTTATTTCGTTATTGTAACAAGAATAGCCTCCAGAGAGTTAGTATGCTTTGGGGAAATTACTGTTTTCTGTCCAGATTTTTGCGCTTCACAAAAAACCTCGGTTCTCTCGGCCAGAACCCGAGAAACTTTTGGGAACCTATCCCAGGTTGTTATATAACTTTAACTTGTTTCCCACATTTTGATTTGAGCAACATAAGATTTTCGAAAAAAATCATCTTTCTGTTTTGAAAGATTTCTGCCAATATTTGCATTTGCGTATTAATGTTTTTCTTTGGTGTTATTTTGAGAGCTTTAAAAGCAGTTGTGATAGTATCTAATGTTTCAAATATAGTATTACACTTGTGTTAAAACTGAACCAAGTGGATTTATTATTTTGATGCACTAACGTTGCTAATGAAGATTGTGAGACGTTTTAGGTGGAGGAAGTTTTCAAGTGTAGGGAGAGAAGTATGACATACAAAAGATCAAGCTTGGGGATGCCCATGTCACCCCAAGACATATCCAAGAATTACAAGCGTCAAATATTGGGGATGCCCAAGGCATCCCCTTCTTCATCAATAAAAAGATTTGGTTTCTTTTAAAATACTATTTTTATTGCTTCACATGATATGTGTTAGACCATCCACACTGCTGAGCCGAATCAAAGAAAAAAATGTCAGAGTTGGGAATCGGCGTATGTTTGCTGCAGTGTGAGAAGCGCTTCAACAATTCAAGTGGGGCCTACAATGCAATATATAAATATATCTCTCCCCTAATTGCCCCGCTTCTTTACCTCGACAGCTCAGCTGCATGCATCGCTGCTGTACCATGTCAGCTTAGAAATATTACTTAAAGAATTAGGAACCGGATCACAAACATGGTTCGCTTTTTTCCTCTGACAACTTGAACCGATGTTCTACACTGTATTGAACTGGCTCGATAGCCCATTTGAATCGCTTGTTTCATACAGTGTGGCTGGTCTTATTCTTAGAGCGTCATGTTATTTTGCTTTCAGTTTATTTTGTTTTATTTTCCATAGTTTATGGTTGGATCCTAGCATATTTTAGTTTGGATAGAGACACACTTTGTTTTCATTGCCTAGAACACTCTAGTTTGCACTCATATTGTTCCGCGAGTGTTGACTTTTGCTAGTACTATGTTTAGCTCTTGTTTTTTAATCAAATTTTGTTTAGATCTTGTTGGTTTGATTCAATTATATATGATTAGATCTCTGGTCTTTGATGATTGTTTTCTTTAATATTTGTTTCCAATAAGTTAATTGATGTTGGAAAAGAGTAAAATATTGCATGCTTATAGTTATAGTGGTGTGAAAGGAAGCTTGTATTGACTGTGACTTAGACTTTGGCATGTCATGTTAGATGTTATTTTAATTGTGTGCTTAGTTATTTATGATGTATCATTATTAGTCTAAAATATCCGAGAGTGATTGATGTGCCATTGAATTTAATCATGTGTTGTTACCTCATATTGAAGCATGGTATTGTGGTATTCTCCTTTAAATGCTTTACTTGGACTGACTTGGCGCATGCTCACACCATGTTATGGCTATAAAAAAAGTCACCTCAAGCCTTGATGATCATTTAGTTGTTGACTTGTAATATCACTTCATGCTTTTATTAATGATGTTTTATCGACGTGTATGATTATGGCCGTTATTGCTCTCTTAGTTGGTCGCTTCCAGTTTTTTGCTAGCCTTCAGCCTTTACTGAATATGAGCTCTACTCGTGCATCCAACTCACGTAAACCAACGTTTACCAAATGTGTCCACCATACCTACCTATATACGGTATTTCACCGCCACTCCAAGTAAATTTCTCATGTAATACCTTTAAACCTTCAAAATTATTACCTGTTTTGTGTTCCTATTTTAGCTAATGATAAAGTATTGAATGGTTTATTATGTTTTTATGTTTTATGGCTGCACACCTGACTAGCATGATAATGTGCCAGTCCTTAATATTGCAAAAAGAGTAGGCATCTAGGTGCCCAACCCACAAAAGATAAGCTACAACAATAACAATAAAATCTCCTCACACTACGGATTTGAGAAATAATGAATTTAGCTTGTGCAAAACAAGGAGACAAAGGAATGTTATGATTCTCCTATGTGATCCACTCTTGAATCCATTAAACACGAAAAGATAACAGATCATTTGATAGCATTCGTTGACATAGACATACGACTCTCTCGAAATTGTTTCTAATCTCTGTTTTATTAAATAAAAAGCTCTAACACATCAGTAATCCCTGCTTTCCTTAGCGAAGGGCCTTTCTTTTACTTTTATGTTGCATCTTCATCTTATTACTTTATTGACCAATTGAGAGAGCATAGTTTTCATTCTGGTATAATGTGCATAGTCCCAAAATTTATTATTGATTGATTCATGATTGTGGTATTGCTTGTTCTTAGATGGCCGCTCTCAGGCCTAGCAATGATATGATCATAAGCGACACTGAAATTGTTGCACTCCCTTTGGATGTGTATCCATGTTTTGTTTATAGAGTTGGAGTTGCGGTCACTATCAATTTTCCACTTCTTCCACTTGCGGTGTTCATGGAAGCATCGCCAAACCTTCTTCCAATATGCTTATCCTTTTTGCCGCGCTCCGGTTAGAGGGTTTTGTCCCCCGATCATCCAAGCCTCGCACAACACATAGTCCTCGATCTTCGAGTAGCTGGCTGACCTCGGCCTCTTCCCCATTTCCACAAGCTACTCATCCACATCTTCCATCTCTTGACCCTCGTCGCCATCACCAAAAAATGGTGCCCCGCAGATGGAAATGGCTACATATTGGGTGCTCGGCTGGGTCTCGCAATCTTCGATGGATATGCCACCGGTGTAACCCATGATCATGTCGCCCATGGTATCCTCGTTGCGCTGGTAATCCTGCAAGTGCACTCCATGATCACAAACAACGCCCAAAGCACAAAGGTTTGAGTTGTGCGAACATACCGTCGTGGCGGGCAATTCCTCGAATAACTGTCGTCCTTGGGGCATGTTACCTGCAGGCACTGCCCGCGGCGCTTTGCTGTGGATCAACATCAGGGTTCACGTTAAGGTCGATGGGCGGCGGCACGGTCGTAAAGGGCTGGGAGGTGATCTCTGGCGACGTATCCGCTGATGACAGCCCGAGGCGCGACGTGGCCGACCCGAACTGTGGCGCGGTAGGGAATACGCACGGCGGAGTGGCCGACGATAGCGTTGGCGACCCCGAGAGTGGTGGCCTGGCCGTGGAAGCAACCGAGCTCGAGGAAGGCACCGACACCGGCACACACATACGGAGGGACGTGGGCATGATGACGTTGGTCTAGGAGCAGGGTCACAGCGGCGGCGATTATTCCTCCTTCAAGTTCATCTTTCGCCTCACCCGCCAGTCCTATCGCTTCTTCGACTCCAGCTTGGACGACGGCTTCGGGGTTGGATTGGGCGTCATGGTGGGAGCGAAGTGGACAATGGAAAGGTTTGGAACAACGACACGGTTTGTGTGAGGTCCGTTCGATGGACCGATGAGATTTTTTCCCATATTGGTCCGTCGGGCATCGAACCGATGAGATTTTTTCCCATATTGGTCCGTCGGGTGTGTGCGCGCGCGTGTGTGACGATATGCTGTGCACTCAATCAACTCAGCTCGGCGCCTTGCCACAAGCACAAAGAGGAGGCGGGGGAAATGGCCGCTCCACTGCTTGACTGCTTCTTCCCCCTCGTCCCAGCAAGAAATGGCGGCCATCTTCCCCTCCGCGCGCTCTCCACTGGCTGGCGGGTGGGACACCTTCCTTGCCTACCATCGCTGTCCCCCCCCCCCCCCCCCCCCCCCCCCGCCCCCGCTCCTTGCGCTGAGACGGACGCCGGTGCCGGCGGCGCGCTCCTGGAGCCCTATCTGGCCGGACCTCCCCACGGCCCCTCACCCAGGCACCGCCGCCCACGCCCGCGGCAGGGCACCTCTGCTCCGGCCTCACGCATGTAGGCCCGCACACGCGCCATTCCTTTTTTTTTTTCCGATTTTCTTGCTCACCGGGTGCTCGACGGCTGGTCAACACGATTGACCTGTTTTCCTGCTTCCGACAGGGATGACGACGCCCCAGATTGCGAGCATCGCCTTCACCTTGGGCACCGTCGCCGTCCTGCCCTTCTACACGCTTATGGTCGCCGCCCCCAACGCCACATCGTAAGCCCACCCCTCATTCTCCGAGCTTCTTTTCCTTACGCATGGTGGCCGGAGCACACAGCTGAAAGGACTACTCACCTACTTGTCTTGTTGACGCAGACTAAGCGTACGGTGGAGAGCACCGCGCCCTATGTGGCACTCGGCCTCCTCTACGCCTACCTCCTCTACCTCTCCTGGACACCCGACACCATTCGCGCCATGTTCGCCAGCAAGTACCGGCTCCCAGAGGTTAGCCATCCACACACTGGCCAGCAATACCAGAATTCAGGAGTATACAATCTTACAGCAACGATAAAATTCAGTACTAGTAGTATGCATTGTCTAAATGTGTTATATGCTGTGTGTAGTTGCCCGGCATTCTGAGGATGCTCGCGAGCTAGATGACCGTCGCCTCCGCCTGGATCCACCTCCTGGCTGCCCACCTCTTCGCGGCAAGGTTGGCCATTGTCTGCTTCAGTACTAGTAGCATGCATTGTCTGAATGTGTGATGTACGCGAGCTAGATGACGGTCGCCTCCACCTGGATCCTCCTCCTGGCTGTCGACCTCTTCGCGGCAAGGTTGGCCTTTGCTCTGCTTCTACTACTTCCAGGCACGTACAAAGGCATGTACATGCCTGCGAATAAGTACTACAGTAATGCTTCTGTTTTTGATTGGTGTGCTGCAGTCCCATGACGGCATTAAGAACAACACCGAGACCAGGCATTCAGTCTCTCTGTGCCTGCTATTCTGCCCAATCGGGATTGCGGCTCACGCTGTGACCAAGGTACTGGAGGGTTCGGTGGGTCGCTCGCATTGAGCCATCAAACTGTGCGTAGGATGTGTTTACGGTGGATATATTGTGTGCGATTCAGATATGAATAAAATTGATGATTTGATGCCCCGTTCGTCCCATCTTGATTCAGATTTAGCCATTTTATTGGAGTGGCTTCAGTAACTGAATTTACTAATCACTAGAGATTCCTAAAAGGCTAGAGCAGATCATCATACTGTTGTACTGTCCGGGTCTGCTACAAAGATACATGTACAGTCAATTCACACATGGACATGATGATCTGAAACAAAACTTAACACTCTCATTCAAATGTAATCAAATGCAGAAGCTGATACAAAATAAAACATTGCTCTGAACTGCACATCTAGATATTGTATATTGTTCAAGCAGCTAGACGTGTCATATTACAAATTTACAACAATTGTATTTCTGAATGCTGTGCTATGAATATGTGATCCTTATTACAGAATATGCGAACTTACTGTGCTAAGAATATGTGATCTTTATTACAGAATATGAATATGTGAACTTACTGATGTGACGATTGATCAAACATGGTAGCAGGAGCCGCTATAATACTATCCAGCCTTTTGTTTGTTTGTGTGTGTGTGGCAATTACAGTCTTACTGTGCATATAATGGTATAGTGTCTACTTTCTTGTCAAATATACGGTTGAGTATGAGCGCCAGTCTGATGCCACCCTGTGCCAGTCTCTTCTCCACCACCGGGTACCTGGTGAAGTAATATTCATCTGCATTCCAGAGTGCAGAATTGCTGAACGTTAGTACCAGACTCCATGCTAAAATGCACAATATATGTAATTTTCTTCAAAGTACTACTGGGAACATAGACAAGTTAGCTCCTAGAGTAATGTTTTGGGTCACGTCTTTGTAGGCGTAGTTGCATGCCAATCCTATGCTCTCAATTGCATAGCTGCATAAGAGGTTTTGATATCATTTATCATGTCAAATTTTGTGATAAGTTAGTTGAACAGAACAAATAAAACTGCAAATGGTGTTGGAACATGAATCATACTCGTTCGCGCAGGTTGCCTTCTTGTTCTCGCAGTTTTCCCAGTGACTGATATCATCAGACCATCCATTCTACAATGTTTCATCTCATTAGAAAGAGGAAAGCCTGTAGCATATTTTGAACTTGATGGAAAAAGAAAACAAGAAAAGAAGTGGAGTAACTTAGGTAAGTTTGTTTGACTAGTGTTTTTTACTTATTGTGAGGTTCATTTGGAGGGCATTCACCATGGTGTCCAGGTCCTTGTTGTAGAAGTCTCTTTACTAGGAGACATCACATCATTGAGCCAATCTGCTTGGTGTAGAAGATTTTACACTTATTTCCTCGTATACCAACCCTTTAGCATGCATTACTTATGCGGATGTTTGCAGCTACCATCATGTATGTTGATCACACTTGCTCTCATATACCAAATTATCCATATGCGCCATTATGACCTCAGTTACCAAAGGAACTCAGTAGTTCTGTGCTTGCAAGTTATATGTTTGGCAATGCCATGCCGTGTATATAAATGACTCATCACAACTTGTACATATTTGACATTGTGCTAAGGCAGGTTATTAGCACCTTACAAATCGAACCTTTCTTTTGAATGACCTAATGAGAACCGTACTTCTGTGTTTTTCGAAATGTGCACTTTCTTTCTGTAATCCATGCCCAATTTGTTTGTGTGCTAATTCATCTTATATATTTCTTCAACTTATGTTAATGTGAGACATCTTCCTTCACTCCAATGTTCACTCCTAATGAAGTATCATGACTAAGCCACGTCACCATAAAAATAATATTTAGAAGTCAACTTAAGTTATTAACCCTTTGATGCTAAATACTTTTTTGTTGGAAATCTTTTTCGGAAACTTGAAAGGACAGAAATAAACTGTTCCCACGCTTTCATGAAAAAACATCCTTACACCCTACTTTTATCAGTGAGAGTAATAATTGTAAATAATGCACATGTGACATTACTAGTTTCGTGAAATCATTCACTCTGGAATGCACTTATTTTTCTGATGGTTTATTTTCTGTTGATCAGATTGAGAAGATTGTCTTATTTCTTATGGAGCAACAAGGAATGTTGTCAAGCATGATAAGAAAGCTAGGAAAAAGGGCGATAATGGCAGAACAGCCAGGTATATCGGGCCTTACTGAGTTGGTCTCGACCTTATCAAACTTCTCAAATTTGTTGATCTGAATGCAACTGGCATCAGGAAAATTTTGAAGAAGTTCGATAAGCGGTTCAGTTACAGATTTATTGATTATTACGTGTCAGGTAGATCAAATCACCCATATTCTCAGCCGCAGCAGGTCTTCAAACATGTGGTAATGTACTGTCTCCAGAATTTAAGTACCGTTCAGTTCTCCAGTTATACACTTCATTAATTTCCATTTTGTATACCTTATTTATTTATTTATTTCTGAACCTATGGTTTTACTTTTCCAATCCCTTTAAGCTTGGAAACATACATCATTTTTTCTTACGACCTATTGTGCAACCAGGGTGTAGGAGCTATTGTAGGAGCCTTGTCAAGCAACCTAGCTGACCTTCAGGAGCGTAAAGGAAGTTATTGGTCTATGTATGACCAACCATCAATTGATCTTAAGGTTTGTTGTTCTCTGTGCTGCCGTCCTCACGCCAACATTGATAACAATATGGTTAAAGACTTCCTCTGAGTGAGCTATTCTTGATCACTGTAGGCCAATCATTAACATAATATATTCATCGGTGGATAAGTTAACACACTCTACTAATTTTCTGCGGTTTTTGGGGAAACATGGTCTATTGCGCAAGAGGAGTCTCCTAGTACCGCAGGAGAGGAAGAAATGGAGGATACAAAATATTATTTCATATCTCTTATGTTGAATTTGGTGAAACACATTCCTTTACATGGTCAACACATACATCATTTGTGCCAACTGCAGATGACTACTCTGTGAGTCTCGGGGCTGCTTCTACTGTTTGTGATTTTGTTATTGGTTCAGTGGCTGTTGCACAAATATTCTCCTTAGTGTACTTCAGTGCATGGTCCAATAAGTCATACTTTAGACCACTTGTTTTCAGGAGTATTGTTCTTTTCTTGGGCAATGTTTGCTATGCATTGGCTTACGATATGAAGTCCCTGACCATCCTTATCATAGGCTGCCTACTCTGTGGGTAAGTATACCTCCACACGGAGGCATTTGCTTGCCTCAATATGTTCTATCAAATACCCCTATCATAGTTGGTATAGATGTATGGTAATACTTTCCTTTTATGTCTAAGTGTGTATTGTTCTCTGCTCTATGTTTTCGTGGAAGATCGAAACAATTTCCTGAACTATGAGATATCATTAATAAGAACCTGCCATATGTTTTGAGTTTATGGTAGGAAGCCAAGTTCATCGAATTGTTTCATACAATTCAGAATGTGTCATATCATTTAGGTATGTAAGAGATATGCGTATGGTTGAACATTCACGTGCAATAATGCAATTGCAAAGTTCTCATATCATCATATACATAGGAGATATATGCTATTGATGCTATCGAATTTTTCAGTAGTTATGCAATTTCTGTGACTTAACGCTATTATACCGTTCGGGGAAATCTTTTAATTAATTCTGCATGCCAGTTAACTTCCTTCTTAGCGCTCCTGTGTTTCATTTTCAATGACAATGTGATTATTCTTATGCAGGTTGGGTTCCGCAAGAGTTGTCAATCGCCGATACATATGTGATCGTGTCCCTGCAAGGATACGCATGCAAGCTTCAGCAGGATTCGTAATTGCGAGTGCACTTAGCATGGCTTGTGGGCCAGCACTGGCCGGTTTACTTCAGTGGAGATTTAAGGTCTACATGGTTACATTCAGTCAGTCAACTCTACCTGGTTGGTTGATGGCAGTCTCATGCCTACTGTACTTGTTTGGCTATGGATCTCGTTCAAGGAACCAAATCATGCTGAGGTTGATGATACGCCAAATCCTGCTTCTCTTAGGTCCAATATCTAGTGTGTTGCTGCCTTAGTTAGCACTTGGATCGTGCATTGTAATGGAAATTGTCTCATATACTCTTGATTTAACTGGATGGTCATCATGTTTGCAGGACAAAGAGTGGACATCGAGCCGGTTGAAAATGGACTTGTACAGCCATTGCTCGGGGATACTAAAATTAGACAAAATGAAGACGACGATGATGAAGGCGATAGTGAAGAATCTGCACAAGATTCTTGCAAGCCCGCAACTTCGAGTGGTTCAGCATACAGATTGCTCACTTCATAAGTAAAGGTATGTTTCTGCTACATTATCAAGATGTTGTTTGTTTGTCTTTTCTACCTGTGTGCTCAGAATATGTTGGGATAGAATGGTGAAGTACTGGAAGTAGGTTATATATAATTTCAGTTTATCTGGTGTCTACCTTTTAAGATGACCTTCGGATAGGTTTTTCTTTCTCATATATGTTTTAACCAATAACAGAGGAAGGGCGCCAGTAACTTTCTATTGTAATATCTTAGTCGGCGTCATCTTAGGTAGTTTTGATTAGTCCAAGTTGCTGCTGCTATTTTGAGAAGGGCACAGAAGAAATTTTAAGTTAGGCAGTATGTTCGCATTTCCAAATAAATCAAATACAGTAGGATGGTAGATTGGAAGAAATCCCTGTGTTCACAAACTAAAGAACCTTGAGCTTGGAAGAAACATTTGATTGTTGGTTCTGTTTTCATTCCTACACCTTCGAAACATGCCACTGATATAACTCTCTTTTCTATCAATGCATCCAAATGCAAGGCTTTTGCGTTTTTGCGAAAAAGGAAAATGCCACTGAAAGCATGTATGCCTGCTAGAACACACTTTTGTAGAAATAGGTTGGAAGAATTTCATTTGCGTGTGATCATTGCTCTTGTCTGAGAAGGCTTTAATTTTGTTTGACCTGATGATACCGCGCGTGAGCATTGCAACATCATATGGCTCTATAATATTTTTGGACTGTTTGGTTCATGTTCTAACCTGTAAGGTTGGCACTCATTGCTAGTTAGTTCAATCAGACCATAGGGTCTTTATACTTCTCTGTGAATTACCATCCACTATATTCTAACAATCCCATTTCCAATTTACCCATCGCTTTGATTATCTCGTCCACGACATAGGAAATGAAATCCCCCACAAAAACAGCGATCTTTGGTTGCATCAGCCGACCAATGTTGCGTGCCGGAAGTGAAGAACCCAATGTCTGAATGCATGTGAACTTAAAAGGCTAAAAAGAAGATGATCATTGCTTGATCAATTTCCTGCAAGATTTTTAGACGCCACACTTAAAAATTACATTGGGTTTTGATGTCTTGTTGCCCCTGGGAGAGCCGGAGAAAGGAGGAGTTGAAGGCCCGAGAGCTGCAGTGGAGGGGAGTTGAGTCGGTGAAGCTCGACCTCTGTCGATGGTGTCGGCGGAGGCCGAGCAGAGGAGGTGTTATGGAGCCTGCAGGTGGTCGGCGCGCACCACAGTGCACCGGCATGCCATCGCCGTTGGTGGCGCGTGGGTTGCGTGCATGGAACATCCAGAGGACGGTTGCCGGCAAGGGTTAAGTGTAGTTCACTATGGTGACGGAGATTGCCAGAGTCTGACTTGAGGCTGGAGCTGTAACTGTGGTGTGTTGGGAGTATATATGTAGATAGTTTTGGTTGCTACCACTACTAGAGTTTAGGGTCATGACAAAATTTGAAAATCTAGAGATTAAATCGATGTAACAAGAAACATGCAGAGTTAACTCAAGGACAAGAGAATGGCTCGGTACAAATCCAATTTGATCCAATTCTAATTCGATTGCCACATGGCTGAGTCGGTAAGTGAAACCGACTTCGACTCCAACTCCCGCGATTTGGGAAGCTAATTCGGAGGACGTGGCGAACCGATGAATGCCAGGATCGACTGAATTAACTAGCCGACAGTTAGCCGTGCATGTGTAAATGGAGTATGCATTTTTCTATTACATACCAAGAACCAGTGTGCATGCTTGCAAAGTTGCAAATAACAGCAGCGTTGTACGGAGTGCCTTCAAGCGAAAACAACAACGCAAGGCATGGAAAAAAAAAGTTGCTTGTTTTCACGTATGGTACTTGGGCCAGAAAACCCTATTGGGCCGAAAAAAGGAAACGCTAGCGAGCGAGCGATACGCGAGCAGCGACGGCTCCCCTCGAAAAAAAAAACGCGACGCGAGGACCCGGATCGCGTGAAACTAAAGCGAAGTGAAAGCGCGTGAAACTTACCGACCCGGTGAACCTTAAAAGCTTTCCCTCCCTCGATTTGGGATTCCCTCCGCCCTAATTTCGCTCGATTTCGACGTCGATTTCGTCTCTCTGCCCTGCCCTAGATTCGATTTCGATTTCGATTCGCGCGAAACCACTCTCGCCCGCCCGCCCCAAAACTCCCAGTTTTCGCCGGAAAGCTCGCCGTCATGCCGCCTCGCCGCCGCCGCAGCCGCCTCCTCCCCATCGTCGCCGCGGCTTCTGCGGGTACGCTGCTCTTTATCGCGCACGCCGCCCGCCCCTTGCTCTACTCGCCGGGATCACCCTCCGTCGGCACCTGGCAGCTGCAGAGCTTCTCTCCGCCGCCGGAACTGCTCCTCACCCCGCCGCCTGAGCTGCTCCTCTCGGAGGCGCCCGCGCGCCAGGAATCCGAGGCCGACCGCTCCTTCGAGCTCCGCCTACTCCCCCGATCCCCGCCGCAGCAGCTGCTCGTCTCGGAGGCGCCCGCGCGCCAGGAATCCGAGGCCGACCTCTCCTTCGCGCGCCGCCTACTCCCCGTCCGCCACCGATCCCCACCGCAACACCACGACGCAGTCCTGCTCCCGGATCGGGAGCTTCTGGTGCTCGCCGCTGAGCCCCCCGCGGGGGACGCCGAGTGCGTCTTCCAGGGTGGGGCGTCGTCCCCGGCGCGCGCGCTCGGGAGGCTGCCGGGGCCCGGGCGCCACGCCTACCTCTGCATCATGCCCGACTCGGAATCAGGTATCCAGCACATCCAGTCACCAATCCTGCTGCCCTCCTCGCCTGCGCCTAGCACCGCTGTATCCCGATCGCTCCCCTCCTCGGCCCCGGCCCCGACCCCTGCCCCTGTCCACCCTGCCGCCACAAACCTCATTAGTTGGAGCAACACTAGTCTAGTGTTCGATTCAGCCCCACTGGACGGCGGAGGAGGTGATGTCCTCGTCTTCGCCAAGGGTCGCCGCCAGGGGCTCAGTTCAGCAGCTGGTGATATCCAGTGCATCTACAGCAGCGCCGCCGCGGATGGCGCCATGGTTGCCTCCTTCCCAGCCGTCACATCGGCGCAGCAGCTCGTCAGGTGTCCACCTCCACCCTCCTCTTTACGTTCCGGACGGATCACTGTAGCTTTGAAAGGCGGCGAACCCTTGCCCTCCCTTGCAACCTTCACTTCTGGCCCGTCCGTGACAAGTACGGACAGGAAATTGATATGTGCCTGCACAATGGTACGCAACGTAGCGAAATTTCTGCCCGAATGGGTTCGCTACCACGCAGCTATAGGTGTCGAAAACTTTTACATATACGACAACGGCAGCGAAGATGACCTCGCAGGCCAGGTGGATCGTTTGCAAGGTGCTGGATTCAATGTGTTTACCGTGGCCTGGCCATGGACTAAGACGCAAGAAGCTGGGCTCTCCCACTGTGCTGCCATGCACCGCTCTTCCTGCCAATGGATGGCCTTTTTGGACGTAGACGAATTTATATTCTCACCTGACTGGAATATGCTATTCGAGACCCCTTCCAAGTCCATCCTAGAACCACTTGTTAACGTCGATCCGGGAGTTGGCCAAGTATACCTTCCCTGCTACGACTTTGGCCCCTCGGGCCAAAAATCACATCCAGGCGAGGGGGTCTGCCAGGGGTACACATGCCGACTGGACAAGGTGGAGAGACACAAATCCCTGGTCCGTCTTGATGCAATTGCCGATTCTTTCAAGAACTATGTGCATCACTTCGAGTTGAAGTCTGGCTTCAACTTCAAGTGGAGTCTGAGGATAGCCCGAGTGAACCATTACAAGTTCCAGGCCTGGGAGGAGTTCAAGAAAAAGTTCAAAAGGCGGGTTTCTGCCTATGTGCCTGACTGGCAGGACCCCGTCAACCTCAACTCCAGTGACCGGGCCCCTGGTCTTGGAGTCGATGCTGTTGAGCCAGATGGCTGGAAGGAAAGCTTTTGCGACAAAAAAGACACCACTATGAAAGATTTGACTATAAAGTGGTTTGGTGTTGCGTTTGGTGGCCATGGAAAAACTGGTGATAGCCCCTCCTCCCCCTCTCCCTCCCCCTCCTCCTCTCTTCCATAGTTTATATAGTATAATCTATACTAAAATAATAAAAAATGGTATAAAAAACACTACTTGCCAAAAATAAAAAGATAACCTTTGAATTGAACAGTATTTACATTTTTGCAAAGAAACATGCCATGCCACTTCTACTGCTTATATCTCCATATTCCATATTAGAATGCAATAGTATGCGTAGCAAATTCCTTTAGGAGAGACAATTTTCTTTTATGGTACTTATATATTGAGGTGTTTCTGCTGAGTTTGCTATTTTTCCTTCTGATGAGAACATCATTGCACTTGTTTTTATTCTGATTGCCTAGTTTTGTATTTCTGGCCAATGATGATAAATATGCACTGATGCACCAAATTATCCTTTTGATTTTGTTGTTTTTGGCCACCTGATGCTCCTCCTTGCTGAGAGTGTAAAAACTGCGAGACAGATCCATCAGAAATTTGTTTCTCTTTCGATTTTTAGTTTTAACTTTCAGTTGGTGCAAATGATTGGAAATAAGGAATCTGAGGCGAATCATCTTTGCATGGTCTATTTGGCGCAAATTCTGTATTAATTAGTCTTGGGCCTTCTCTTTTGTTGCATGCTTTCTTCTGGTGCAAATGATGTGCATGAATTAATCAGAAGCTCATTGACTGATAGAGCTTATTGAAGCTTAAGATCTGAGGCCAGATGTAGCTTATCTTTTGCATCAGGTTATTGCTTTGGCTTTTGCAGGTTATTGGTGTGCTTCTGTTCGGTTGGTCTCGCACTTGGACCAACTGATGTGGCTGTCGACAAGACGCAGCTGATTGAGGATGTGAGGAAAGCTCTCTATGCCTCAAAGATTTGCAGTTAGGTGTACGGGATGAAAGCTGATCAAGGGCAAGGTGTTACGTGTGTGTGCCCTTTTCAACGCTTCGGTCATCTTTCAGCTGGGTGCCAGATCGCGCATAATGTTTGCTTCATGGTTTTTGCCTCTGTGACTGTATGCCACCGCTGTTTGCCGTCTGTACCCGTCTCAAGCTGACTGTAAAGGCTGCCCAACAGCAGATGGTCACACCACTTCCGCAGGAGGCGTTTTTTGGTGGCGTCTTATGCTATTCAATTTCAAGGCACGATGAATTTTGGCTGCTCACCTCTGATCTGGAAATAAGATGCTACTTCTGAGATGCAATTTTTTTCTCTTGGCTGCCCGTTCTGGGCAAGTGTCTCACTGCCGACAAGCTGCTGAAGCGGGGTTGGCCTTGCAACCCTACCTGCCCCATTTGGTGACTCGAGTGGTGCATCTTCTTGCTAGCTGCCCCTTCACCAGAGGTCTGAACTCTGGTGATGGACTACTGCCAGTTGCCGCACACCCTTGGCCCTCAACATGATGTTTCCTCGCTGTCTGACTGGTGCTCTACATCAGCAACCATGCTACCAGCCCCTGGTTAGGCCTGCTTGGAGCTCCATCGTGCAACTGGTGTGGTGGGCGACCTGAAAAGAGAGAAACGAATGGAGGCCGTGTTAAGACTATGACCCTGCTGAGAAGAGCCCACGAGCCGGACTGGACAAAGTTGCTGTTCAGGGCTTCTTCAAACTTGTCTGAGTCTGTCCCTTCTTTTCCTTTTCCTTGTGTCGTTTTTCTTTTACTTGTTCTATTCGGACCCCCTCTGAACGCATGTAACCCTCTATCTTAATCATGAAAAGCTGTGCTGACAGCCTTTTTTTGTCATAAATTGTATTTGTGTAAAATGAGTCATGTATTTAATTTCGATCTCCACTACCTGGTTTCATGTAATCAACCCTGGAGTGGGGAAAACATTTGTTATTTGTCAGGTTTCATGATTCCGAATATAGTATGAATGAATAACAATATGCATTGTCACATTCCTGTTTGTGTTTCAGAGCCAATGACCCTAAATGGTCATCAGAACACTATTTCCTGTTTGTATGATGTGTCATAAAAGTTCTTGCTTTAGGTCAATGGTATTAATGACAAAGTCCTTTCTGTTGCAAGAGAAACCATATTTGCATAGGCTCCTGATTATGTCATCTGCAGCACCTAAGTGTTCTGAGTAGAGATGTTTTAAACAAGATTTGTTTGGAATCGACATATTTGCAGCACAACTTAGCATGATGTTTCATGGGACAATGGCCCAACTTGTATTTTTGAGCTTGAGACGCTGGACTGATCAAGTGATGAAAATTAGCGAAAACAGTCTGGGGCAATCGATTGATCCACTGTTTTTATAATAGTCTTATGGTAATGTTTTCGGGTATTCGATTGATCCGCAGCGCCGATGGGGGTGAGCAGCCTCCCCACCATGAGCACAACGCCGACACCCGTGAGCAGCCTCCCGATCATGAGCACAACGAAGGACTGCGCGGACTTCATCAACGAGACGCTCATATGGAAGATGGCGATGGCAAGGCCGGTGGGATTATGGACGACGGTCCATGTTGCAGAAGAGCATTTGTTCCATCGGACCATAACGTGGTCGTCACGACGCCGTCACAATTCGCAATACCATATTTTCTTCACGTTGTATCCTTACCTGTATTGAGTCAGCCACACATCCCAGTCCAAGTTTGAACGGTATGCCCAGAGCATCTGGACCCAGAGTCAAAACGCCATGCCCGGCATTTAGAACATTAAAAGGAGAAGATAAGCTGTAAAAGTAGAAGCCACGATGAGCCTGGACTCTTGAAAATGAAACGATTTTTTTTTTTTTTGAAATGGGAGCCTAGCCCCAGCCTCTGCATCGCGAGGATGCACACAGCTGATGCTTTTATATTAAAAAATAACAAAAGTTACCATCCAAGGTTTACAAATTACGCATCATCCAAAATAGACAATAGGATCAACCAGAGAAACTCTCTTAGCAGGACATAACAACTCATTGAATCCTATTAGTGTGCAGCCAACCACCCTGGTTGTAGATAGCCTGAACGACCGCTATCAAACGAGTACATCCAGAATCCATAAGAGCCCGCTGCTCCGGCGATAGCAGGAAGGACCAAAGGTGAATCCAGTATGTGGCCTTGTGGATCACCTGCAAAAAATGAGTACCTCTTGCTTTGTTAAAAACAATATCATTCCGACAATTCCAAAGAGCCCAGACAAAAGCACAAGTACCAATTTGAATGCGCGCTTTAGTTTTCATATCCACCCCATGCAGCCAATTTTCAAACATATGGTCAACACTCAACTGTTGAGCAATGCTAAACGTGAAATGAAGCAACCTCCAAATATGTTTAGCAAAAGTACAATGAATAAAGAGATGATCAACTGTCTCATTATGTGTCACAAAACACACATTTCTCTTAATCAAATTATCCTTAGTTAGAACCACTTTACGCTGGAGAAACCACATAAACACTTTGATTTTCAAAGGAACTTTCAATTTCCAAAGGTATTTATGAAGGAAAGGGGTATGACCATGCATAAAATCAGCGTACATAGATTTAACAGAGAACACACCGGAAACAGAAAGACTCCAAACAAAGTTACCATCACCATTGTTCAAATGTATTCTCATAAGTCTACATACTAAACGCATCCAAGCGTCCCATCTCTCCCCAACTAGATTTCTTCTAAACATAATATTAAGAGGAGTATGTGACAACACATCTGATACTAACACATTTTTATCCCTCACAATATTATATAAACCAGAGTATTGAGCAGCTAAGGGAGTATTTCCTAACCAATTATCCTCCCAAAAACGAGTTGATAGGCCATTACCTACCTTAAAACTTCCTGCTTGAAGAAATCCTTTTTCACCGACATAATTCCCTTCCAAAAAGGGGAATCAGTAGGTTTTATCTCCACTTGAGACAAGGATTTATCGAATAAATATTTGTTACATAACAGCTCCTGCCAAACCCCTTTTTCATGCAAAATCTTAAACAACCATTTGGATAATAAGCATTTGTTCTTAACATCAAGAACCTCAATACCTAATCCACCTTGATCCTTAGGTCTGCAAATAATATTCCATTTGGAGAGACGATATTTTCTTTTGTGTAGATCATTCTGCCAAAAGAATCTACTGCGAAAGAAATCCAACCTCTTTCTAACCCCAACAGGTATCGGAAAGAAAGAGAGCAAAAACATAGGCATACTAGTAAGGACTGAGTTAATGAGAACAAGTCTATCACCATAAGACAAAATCTTCCCAGCCCAAGACCCTAATTTACTGTCAAAACGATCCTCTACAGGTTTCCATTCCTTATTAAGCAACTTCCTATAGTGAATAGGAATACCAAGATACTTAAACGGTAAGGAGCCAATCTCACACCCGAATAAGGTTTTATAATCATTTTCCTTTTCTATGGCATTACCAAAGCAATATAACTCACTCTTATGAAAATTAATTTTTAACCCAGACATTTGTTCAAACAGAGCTAAAATCAATTTCATATTGGCTGCCTTATCAAGGTCATCTTCTAGGAACAAAATAGTATCATCTGCATGCTGTAAGATAGAAATTCCCCCATCCACCAAATGGGGTATCAAGGATCCTATCTGTCCATCCTCTCTCGCTCGTGCAATGAGGATAGCCAACATATCCACAACAATATTAAAAAGCACAGGCGACAGTGGGTCCCCTTGACGAAGCCCTTTTAGAGTTTGAAAGAAGTGACCAATATCATCGTTCACCCTTACTCCAACGCTCCCTCCTTGAACAAAGCGACTAACCCACTTGCACCACTTAGGATCAAAACAACTTCATTCTAAGGGCTTTGTCGAGACATCGTAGTAGTTTTCATAGACGGGGGTGCCATGAGACTACGGTAGAGACGTGGGGTCACGGGATAGCGTAGTAACACAGAACACGGGATTTTACCCAGGTTCGGTACGTCGCGACAGTACGACGTGCCTACTCCTGCACTTCTCACTAATTGGGACTAAAGCCCGTAAACAGGGTTACAATGTGAGGGTTTTAGATCTAAACCACTCGACGAGGATGAGCTTCTCGGCGAGTTGGCGTAGAGCTTCTCTGTTCTCTCTCTTGTTGGTTGTTTTGTTTATCTCCCGTCCGGCTTTATATAATAGCCGGATTAGGGCTTACAGAATAGGAAACCTAGAAAACTACGGTAACTTGTAACTTGGAAAGCAAGGAATCCGTCTTCTTCCCCAAGCCAGATCACATGGGCTGTGATCCGGGTTCTTCTAGAATCGGGCTTCTGCGCGTCGGATTACTGGGCCGCCTAATGGACCTAAGCCCACTACCACTTAGGCCACCCTGGTAATCCGGCACTTGGCCTACCATCTTCTATACCCCTATTTGGTATATATCCGACAGTAGCCCCCAAGAAGGATCAAAACTCTGATTCTCCGCCGTTCGCCAAATATTCTTTGTCCGAGAAATATTGATTCAGCAGTCTTGATTCTTCTTATTCTTCTTTTGAAAAAGATGGTAACATGAAACTCGGAATCCTGAAAATCCGGCTTTTCTCTCACGATCCTTCGCGGAAAAGGAACTTCTGACGTCAGCGCTTAAATCATGCTGACGCATGCGACGTTTGGTTTCACGCGGGAAACCCTGCAACGTTTCTCTGACAGATTCTCACGGGAAACGAGGAGATAGCTATAATTTCCCTGTCGTTTCATTTCCCGGATTTTCCGGCGAGCGACACGCGTCGAACATCCAACGGTCAAAATAGCCGTTGGCACGCATCTAAACGGTTTTCCGGCTATAAATAGCTGTCCTCGTCCTCAACGAAAACTTTCCACACTCCTCACTGTCCACGCCATTGACGCGAACGAGCTCGAGAGCAAAGCACCGTCCCAAGCGCACTTAGCCTCCAAGCACGCCGGAACGCAACGCGCCGCCACGAGATGGCCTCCTCGCCGTCCTCGCCGACCCGCGCCGCCATCAACAACATCATCAGCGACCTAGATCCCCAAACTGGGTCACCCAAGCACGCCGGCGGCGAGCCGGAGAAGACCGCGGCCTCCCCGGCGGGTGAAGCGAATTCTTCCGCCGCCGCGGACGTTGCGGGATCGAGCTCCGCAGCCTCCCCACCGTTCGTTCCTGAAACGGCGGAGGAGAAGATCCTGTTTCAAGTCAACGAACACACTGCGACTGAAGAAGTAGAATTTGTCGGCGACTGGAATCCGAGTAACTCTTCCCTTGTCCTCCTTCGACAAATGACAAAAGAGGGATTAATAGTTAAAGGCAAATGGCGAAAGTCAGATGGTGAGCTCGAGCCCAGACCAAAAGACGGAGAGTGTGTCCTCCTTACATCTCACATTACGCGAGGTATGGGTTTACCTCCTTCTGCCTTCTTCATAGACATCCTTAACTATTACGGCGTCCAACCGCATAACCTCTCTCCAAACTCCATCCTCTATCTAGCTAGCTTCCAAGCCCTTTTTGAGGGATATCTCGGAATAACTCCTAGTCTAGATTTTTGGCAATACTGTTTTGAAGTAAAACATAACATCACAGAAGGTATTTCCCCTATCTGTGGAACCATATCTTTCATTCTTCGGAAAAATAGAGAGGATTGGTTCCCGAGAATACAAATGCCAGAACCCACCAAATCCTGGCTGGGTTCTTTCTTTTATCATCAGGACATCCCATGCCCTGGCAAGGAAATCGGGGTTCCTTCATTCGTTAATTCCGCCGCCATTCCTCGAGAGAGTTGGACAGTTGAAGCAATTGAGACATTGCCGGAAAATTTAATGAAGATAAAGCGCCGTATTGCCAAGCTTACTTCTTCCAAACCTTCCTTAACTGGGAAAGACACTGTTTTATGCTGGTTCAGACGTCGCATTCAGCCCCTTTCATCTCGTTCTCGGCTTCTTTGCGAATACCAAGGGCCAGAAGATAGCATGAGGGGAACAGATAAAGCCTATACCAAGAAAGATTTTATAAAGCGGCTTCATCAGCTGGTTGCCTCCAGCGTCCAAATCGAAGAAAACCTAGCCATTTATCACGTGGAAAATCGAGTTCCTAAGGTATTTATACTTTCCTTGTTTCCGAGTTTTCCTCAGATTAACTTGTATCTCCGCCTTTTGATCATGTTGTTAATTCTTTCCTAGTTCAACGAACTCGGAGGAAATGATCTTGCTTCCGATGCCGAACTCAGCGAACTACATGCTAGGTTTTACAACAACCGGAAGCGCAAAAGGCAGGTGACTTTCGAGAAAATGGTAACTGTTGACGGAATTCCTGTCGCCACCTCCAGGTATTTTACCGGGGTTTTCCTAGTTACCATCCTCCTTCAGTTCTTCGAGATTTTTAACTCTCGGATATTCTTCTTTCAGTCTTGCCCCAACCCCTTTGAAAACAAAGAAGCTGAAGAAACATAAGACTGCTATCAAAGAAGAATCTTCTTCCGCAGCCATGGGCCCGAGGGGTAGAACGGAAGCACAGACAGGTGGAAATCTCCGGACCTCTGCTGGAAACGAACCCGTCTCCAATTTGGACAGTAACATCCGGATAAAAGAAGAACCGTTCGACGATCTTGGATATATTCGTCCGGAGGCTAAAAAATTCTTCGCTCCTGCCCCTCTAATTCGTCCTTGGCCACAGGGCGGATTAGTTGTTCGCAATGATATTATATTTTCCCCTCGCCAGGTCTTACAAGATGGCCTTCATCACGTTGGGATTCTTTTTGCTGAATATGCCAAAGAATTCAACGAGAACTTGGCCGACTTGCGAGAAATGAGCCAGGTGATACCTCTAGCCCCCAAGCATTAAGTTGAAAATCTGAATTCTTCTTAATGTTTCATCATATGCTTGTTCATACTTAAGCATTTGGCTTTCATTTCCGTATTCAGCATTCCGCAGATGCCATAAACTTGGGAGTTTTTAAGAAGCTTAATCTCAAAAGTAGAGAAGTAAAAACGCTTCAATCTATGATTGAGTTGAAAAGCAACGAGCTGGCGTCATCTCAGCTACAATTGTCTAAAACAACAGGTGTGTATTCTCTGCAGTTTTTATCCGGATAACATTTGTCCCGAATTTTCATAAGCTCGAAATGTTTTTGTGTCCCCTAGCTGCTTTAGCAAAAGCCAACAAAATAGCCAAGGACGCTAGCAATGCATCTCGGCTCCGTGCAGAAAACTCGAGCCTTCGCAAGGAACTTACGAAAGTTCAAAAAGACCTGGAAGCCAGTAATCTGGCCCTTGGGATTGCTCAATCCCAGGCTTCTTTGCAAGCGGCGGAAAATAAATCTATTATCCATGATTTTGAAAGTATGCTTTTCCCGCGCATGAAAGAAGGCACCGAAATTGATAAGGTTCTTGGTAAGTTAGTTCCTTTTACCAATTTCTCCATGTCTTACTTTCCTTTATTTTGTGGCCTAAACTCGTTTCTGCCATCAAAACAGGGAATATTCCAGGCATTTCTCGGATTGAGAAATCCGAGCTTTTGGAGAGGTATGGAACGGAATCAGAAATGCAGGAATGCAATTGATTAACAAACTCCCGGGTACCATCATGGAAGTTGCGGGATCAAAGGAATTCATCCTACGCTCCGCTGCACGAGGTGGTGCGCGCATGACACTAGGCCTTATGCGCCTGCACTATCCTGATGCGAAATCTTGGCGCGTGGCCTCTGGTGTCCCTCAAGGGTATACAGAGGATCAGCGAACCGCCATCTTTGATGAAGTCAAAGGCCACGCCACCAAGATTGCTTCCATGGTTAACATTTCTATCACTTATCCAGAAGAAGAGGTTCCCGCAGTCCCCGAAGATGAAAGCAGCGAGGAAGACTCGGATGCTTGAAGGACTGCCTTTAACCTGGATGATGGATTTGTATAATAGGAGCGCTATTTACACTGTAATTCGTACTGTAACGCTTCTATTTCATTTGTCGAAACAAGAACTCCGCCTTTTGCAGCTTTGAATTATGAAATTCCTTGCAAGTTTGTCGGGTTGAATTGCTCCTTTATCTACTAAGTTCTCTGGGATATGTGTTTTGACTGTCTTTAGTGTTTGAAATGACTCGATAGCATTATGATCGTCATGACGAGTAACTGGGTATAACCAATCAGTTAAAACTCGGAAACATGGACCATACTAAAGGCATTTGTACTAACCAGATCCAGTGACCCAACATATATTCGATCAGGTAATGCTTAAAGATTTGTAAGGAACTTTCTTGAAACTTGGGCACGCAGGCACAATCCGAGTTTCCTTTAGCCATTAACAGGCTGAAATCATTCAGTTTTTTAACGCCGAGCACGCAGGCACAATTCGGGTTAACATTGAGTATTTTGTAAGATCATTGGGAAATAGGAAAGGTGGAAACATGCTTTTACTTATAATGAACTTGTAAAAAACATGGATATCAGAATTCCAATGACTTTATTTCATGATCTCAAAAGATGTTTACATAGATATTGAACTAAGTATAGAAGGGACGTAACTGCTGGATGCTCCAAGGTCTCTTTGTCTCTCCTAGCTCATCATCTATCTTTCTCTTTCTTTTGCGATTCGGTTTCTCGGGATCGTCTTCCGTATCTCGAATGTCAACAAGATAGTATGATCCATTTTTCATGGCTTTACTTATGACAAATGGCCCTTCCCATACTGGGGCTAATTTGTGCTTCCTTTGCTGCACCAACCTCAGCACTAGGTCACCTTCTTTAAAAGAACGATGCCTGATTTTCCGACTATGGTAACGTCTCAAACCCTGCTGGTAAATGGCGGATCTTTGAAGCACAAGCTCTCGTTCCTCTTCTAGGAGATCAACGACATTCTGTCGTGCCTCTTCGGCGTCTAATTCGTCAAAATCTTGCACTCTTGGACTATCATGGATCATATCTGTTGGGAGAATAGCTTCCGCGCCGTAAACTAGGAAAAACGGGGTTTGCCCGGTTGACCTATTTGGCGTCGTTCTTATACTCCAAATCACGGAAGGTAACTCTTCTACCCATGCTCCGGCCGCTCTGTGAAGAGGAGTTTCGAGTCTTGGGCGTATTCCTTGCAGGATTGAGCTATTCATTCGCTCAACCTATCCATTGGATTGCGGGTGTGCCACAGATGCTAGATCTAGGCGAATTCCCGTTTGTCGGCAATATCTTGCCAACTCTCCGATGGAGAAATTTGTCCCGTTGTCGGTTATTATGCTGTGTGGCACACCGTATCTCATCACCAAGTCGATGATGAAATTTCTAGCAGTTGCACCATCCAGCTTTTTGATGGGTTTGGCCTCCACCCATTTGGTGTACTTATCCACTGCTACTAGCAAATGAGTAAGTCCACCTCTTGCGGTTTTGAACGGTCCCATCATATCTAGCCCCCAGACCGCAAACGGCCACGTAATGGGGATAGTTTTAAGTGCTTGGGCCGGCAAATTGGTCTGCTTAGCGTAATATTGACATCCTGCACATGTATTAACTATATGCTCGGCATCTGTCTTGGATGTTAGCCAGAAAAAACCCGCGCGGAATGCTTTTTTGACTATGCTTTTTGATTGA
The DNA here is from genome assembly GCA_028641055.1 of Alopecurus myosuroides. Classification (NCBI taxonomy): domain Eukaryota; kingdom Viridiplantae; phylum Streptophyta; class Magnoliopsida; order Poales; family Poaceae; genus Alopecurus; species Alopecurus myosuroides. Next base: position 266,559,308 of record CM054060.1, read on the forward strand.
GCATGATGTCCGCAATCGCCGGCATGGATTTCTTCCAGTATTTCTCTTTCTTCTTCTGGTGAGATGCACCGCTGAAAAATTCCAGAAATACTGCGTTTATATAAGCAGCCGTCAATTACTGTGTATCCTTTGCATCGACGCTGTATTTGTCTTTGCAAGACTTCGTCTGCTCCTTCCGGGTACTTCTGATTGACTAAGAAGTTTAAGTACGGAATTGTCCAGTCCGGTTTAACGATCATGACTTCAATCGATTCAGACGCCAGAGGGTAATCAACGTCTCCACCTTTTATGGATGGCTCATGTAAGTGCTGAACGAATACTCCTGGCGGTAAGGTTTTTACCCTTTCTGATCCCATGCGGGCTAGCGCATCCGCGTTCCAGTTTTCCTCCCTTTTGATGTGAAGGACCTCGAATCCAAAGAAACAGATGGCGAACTCGTCTACCGTTCTCCGATATTCGGCCATTATAGGGCTTTTTGCGTCCCAGGTTTGGTTGAGCTGATGCTGCACCAAATCCGAGTCGCCATAGCACAGGATGCGCTTCACTCCTATTTCTTTTGCGATATGCAAGCCGTGAAGCAGAGCTTCGTATTCTGCCACGTTATTACTGGCGTTGAAGTGTATTTGCAACACGTACTCCATTGTGTCTCCCTTAGGAGATTTTCAGACTACGCCAGCCCCAGCTCCTTCCTTCATCTTGGATCCGTCAAAGTGCATGATCCAGTACTCGGACTCCGGCATTGATGTTTTTTCCATTGCTTCTGTCCAGTCGGCAACGAAATCTGCCAAAACCTGGAATTTTATGGCCGTCCTTGGCTGGTACTTAATGTCGAAGGCTGCCAGCTCAATGCCCCATTTGGCTACTCGGCCGGTTGCCTCTGGATTGTTTATAATGTCTCCTAGTGGTGCTTTACTAACCACTGTTATGGAATGCCCTTGGAAGTAATGGCGTAGTTTTCTAGATGCGAAAAATACACCATACGCCAGTTTCTGGTAGTGTGGGTACCTTTGTTTTTACTCGGAAAAAACTTCGCTTATGTAATATACCGGATGTTGGTCTGGTATGCTTTGTTCTTCCTTTAACCGTTCCACAACGATTACCGCACTAATAACCCGATTTGTAGCCGTAAGGTACAATAACATGGGCTCTTCGTCTTTTGAGATTATCGGTACAAGAAAGACCACTTCACTTTGTCGTATGCTTTTTCAAAATCAATTTTGAAAATAACACCATCCAGTTTTTTTGTTTTCAATTCATGTATAGTTTCATGCAAGACAACTACCCCCTCTAAAATATTACGACCCTGAATAAACGCTGATTGGGTGGGTTTGATCACTTTGTGAGCAATAGACGAAACACGATTCGTTCCCACTTTGGTAAATATTTTAAAACTCGCATTAACTAAGCAGATAGGCCTAAACTGCTCAATACGAGAAGCGTCTTCTTTTTTGGGTAGCAGAGTTATTACCCCAAAGTTCAACTTATAAAGAGGTAATTCACCATGCTGCAATTGGGAGAACAAAGCCATAAAATATGCCTTGATAACCTCCCAAAAGGTCTGATAGAATTCAGCAGGGAACCCATCAGGACCAGGAGCCTTATTATGCTCCATCTGTGAGATTGCCTCGGACACCTCCTTTTCAGTAAAGTCTGATGTCAGAGCCATATTTTCTTGAGGTGACACTTGCGGCATGTCCGAATTATATGTTTCAATCATATTAATCGAGTTAAAGTCCGGAGCCCCAAATAACTTCTTATAATACTCAAAAATGAACACTTTCAAATTGTTCTCCCCAACTATCGTACCCTCATCCTGTTCCAACTGGAATATTCTTTTTTTCCTATGTTTACTATTAGCAATGAGATGAAAGTACCTAGTATTGCTCCCCCTTCCTGTATGTGTTTAACCTTAGCCCTCTGCGCCCATTTAGATTCCTCTTCCCTACGGACATTAGCTAGACACTCATCAGCATCTTTCTTGGCTTTCCTCTCCTCTGGCGTTAAAACAGCAGTTTCATCTTTAATATCAATTTCATCAATTAACAAAATCAATTTTTGTTTCAATAATTTGTATTCACCACTAATATTCTTAGCCCATCCTCTCAGAAATTGTCTCGAATGACGAATTTTGTTCTGCCACCTATCAATAGGTGATGCCCCTCCTAAAGGTTTCCTCCATTCTTTACTAACCATCTCAAAGAAACCATCTCGTCTCAGCCAAGCTAATTCAAAGGAAAATCTAGCCTTATTCCCTAAGTGGGCACACACTCCTGAGTCAATAGAGGTGTATGATCAGATCCTGATCTAGAAAGGGCATGTACAGACACAAGAGGAAATTTTTGTTCCCAATCCACACTCGCAAGAAAACGATCCAGCTTTTCAAGAGTTGGAATCGGTCTCCTACCCACCCAAGTAAATTGTCTACCCGAAAGTTCCAATTCCTTGAGATCAAGACTCTCTATAATAGCGTTAAAAATAAAGGGCCAAAGGGAATTAAAATTAGGATTGTTTTTCTCTTCTTGTCTCCGAATAATATTAAAGTCACCTCCTACCAACAAAGGGGTATCAACATTCTCACACACTCGCACTAGTTCTGCCAAGAAATCAGGTTTCATGGCATCTTGAGCAACCCCATAAACCACCACAAAAGACCAAACAAAGCCATCACTACAAAGCTTAAGCTTAAATTTGATGCAAAAATCTCCACAGATAAAATCCTGCACCAGGATAGTCTGTCTATTAAAACCAACAAGAATCCCCGGTAAACAATACCACACAAGATCCAGACCACTAGCTAAATGAGATAGGAAATGGGGCGCAAAATCCGACCTCCCAGCCTCAATAATCGCAACAAAATCTAATTGTTTTTCAAAGATAGTTTCCTTCAGAAACAAGTGTTCAGCCGTATCACCCAAATCATCACTATTCCAAATCATCCCTTTCATTTTTATAAAGATCTCAATTTTTCAAGTCTAGCACTTTTTCGTTTCACAGAAAGGCCAACGTCTAGTTTACATGCTATACTCCTCTCTTTTCAATGGATTAACTGCGTAAAAGTAGAAACTACGATAGAAGGCGACTTCAGCATACACCATTACACCGGCGATCAGAAAACGCGAAGAGCACCAAGTCCAGCACTTCAGCATACCACCAAAGAGCAACAGTAGTAACCTCAAGAGCACCAAGTCCAGCACTTCAGCATACACCATTACACGGACGATCAAAAAACACGATTATGCTAATCAGATGTGTTTTTCTCTAGAATACCGGAAAGCTGATCTAGTAGAGCATCCGAAAAAGGAAATTAACAAACAAGCAATAGGAATTGTCGGAATTCGGCAATGAAACAACCATGCATAGAACAGCCCTATCCGCACTTTCAGGAACACACGGTACAGTATCAGGTTCACAAGAGCATATATTCAAGTTTATTCGCTTCACTAAAAAGTGCAGAGCCTAGCATACTATTTGCGGCCACGTCATTTAAGAAGACACTCTACATTGGTACAGTGAACCGTTAGGAGCATGCGGTACTTGTTGCTTCTAACCGTGCCTATTTGATATGAGAGTGTGTGTCAAGTTCAGTGCTTCAGTTGTGGCAGTTCCCCATAGAGATATAGCCCTTCCTGCAGGTCAGCTAAAAGGTCCTTATACTCCATCAACATGACCGCTAGCATGTACTTCTTGTACTCCCTGGCTGGGTGCTCAAATGTATCGTTGATGAATGTGAGAAGACCTTCAAGATCATCCTTATAAGCTTCCTCCATCAATTCATTGTTACTGGCCTTGTAACTGTTGGCGCCTATTGACATGCTTCTAGCTTCTTTTTCCCTTGCCCTGATCAATGCCTCCTGGTTCTCAGGACTTTCAGGACTCTCCATTTGAAGGTATGGACTGGCCACTGTTTGTAAACCTGCATTGTTGGCACTGTCTCGAACGTCTCCTTGTGATGTGGTGGGTGTTGCATATTAATGTGTCTGCGGAGAATGCACCCATCGACACCCCTCTTGATGCAATCAAGCCACACGTAGACATCCATAGGGACATTACTCTTCCCACCAAAAATATCTTCACAGATCTTGGCAAATCGATCCTTGTCTGCTTGACCTGACACTGGTGTGTAATCAAACTAACAGAAACCTGTTATACAAGGCAACATATATATAAGTTATATTGTATTTCATCAAAGAGTTGTAACCACAAGATGAGACTGCATGCAGAATTTTCTAGTGCCTCCAATGTAAGCGACAAAGGCAAATTATTTAGGGACAGGAAAGAAGGTTACTTAAATTTCTTTACATGATTATTACATCTAAGAAAGATCCCTTCCTATCTAGTGCTTACTATTATATGAAGCTAATGAACTGTCTTTTTTTACATGAATTTAGTTGTGATGAAAACATGCTTCTCAGGCAATACTAGATGATTTATGCTACTGCGGCTAAAAAAGACCAAATCCTATACTCAACTAATGAGGAAGGCTACTGAATATTGCAGACACTGCCTACACCGAACTTGCACCATGGACCAGAACAATGATGAAAGAACACTTCACTTGCCACTCAAGTTACTCCAGGAAGAAAAATAATAATATGAACCAACAGATTCCTTGCTCAGGCGAAAGCAATATCATCACACCGAGATTTTATCTAATAGTATAGTAGGTAGATATACAGGTTCTTTTTCCCATCTACAGGATCACTAAGTTGATCATCTACTACCTAAAATGGTTCGGGTATTGCCAATTTAGGTGACATCATGCTAGCAATATATTTACAACAGAGCAATCTTACATCGTTTTTCAGTATTGGAACAGTGCACACTTTAGTTCACAAATTCAAAAGTGTGCATAGTTAGTCTTTGTATTTCCTACTTTTGTTATGCCTACGGCTACATGGACCTGTCATCGGCTTCAGATCACCGGCTCGTGGTAATTCCAGTACCATTACACACACTTGCTAGATATTACCACCCCATGAACGCACATTTGGGATGAACAAGGTCATGCAAAACCAGGGATAGAACAACAGGCTGAGGCTATTTATTGTCTCGACCAAGATCAGCATAGACCAACAGACTGAAGCTCTTGGCCGGCGCGGCCAAAGCACGGTTCAGTCTGGAAATCAGTCTACCCAGAGCACCCACATATGCCACGGTCAGATCAGCTCCCCTAGCTACTCCTTGGCCTCCTCACCGCAACAGCTCTCATCATTCGGACCCTCCTGACAATAAAGCATCTCGACAAGGGGATTGTGTATGCACCAGGAGCATGGCCATGGCGGCCAGCTGGTTGGACCCGCAAGCAAGGACACCGGAGCCTGTGTCCCTCAGATCCACCTCCGCCTCTCTCTCTCTCCCTCCCAATGTCAAGGAACCAGCCTGGAAGACGACGTGAAGCGGACGCCGCCGCAAGCGGCCAAGAAAACCTAAGGGGGAACGAGCAGACTGCTCATTTGCCCCGGACCGGTCCGTTTTGAGCAGGCTGGGCCGAAATCAGACCCCAGCGGGGCTGCTCATACGGACCGCGGTCCGTTTTTTTTGTCCCCGGATGCTCAAATCCAGACTAAATTTGGTCTAGTTTTGAGCAGCCTCCGGACAGCTTGGGACAACAATATATGTCCCGAAACCCCGCCGTGGCCCACACCAAAAGTGAGAAAACATTTGCCCTTTCCTCTCCCACCCTCATCCACTCCCGCTGCTCCGCTGCCCTAGCCATGGCCGACGCAGCAGCCGCCGCCGCCACCGCTACCTCCGCCTCCGTGACCACGGACCAACAGGTCCCGGCCCGAACCAGGGTCTCCCTCCCGCCGCAGAAGCCGAAGCCGAAGTCGAAGAAACCCAAGAACGCGGCCGCGGAGGCGCGGACGAGGGAGGAGTCGGCGAAGAGAGCGGACCGGAGGAGGAGGGCGAAGGAGGCACCGCCGCCGCAGAAAGAGGACGAGCAGAAGAAGCTCGCCCAGATGGCGGCGCAGGCCGCCATCATCATGCTGGGCCTGCAGACGCCGCCCCCCATGAACGCGGCTCCGGCGCAGGCATGCAGCTCGAATGCCTCGGCGGCCCGGCCGCGGAGTGCCCAACTCGACGCACGGGCAACGACGGAATCGCCCGCGCCAGCATACGGCTTCCTGCCCGGCCGTGACCCGACGCCGCCGCCCTTCTTCTCGGTGGACATGGAGGACTCCTCACCGGCCCGAACCAGGGTCTCCATCGACCTGAACACGGCGCCCGTGTCCGGCATGTCGACTGCCCCGTCGAGCAAAGGCTCCCACCGTCCCCCGCCGGCCGTTCGCCCGATGCCCCGCAACCTGCTCGAGGAAATGCGGGACATGGAGACGCAGCCCACGGACATGACAACGGAGGAGGTCGAGGGGTACATGTCAAACATGATCAACGAGGACGGCCAGGCGAGCTACGTCCACCCTGGGGACGAGCTGTACGAGGAGGACGACGAGGAGGCCCACATCGACGAATTGCCCCACATCGACGACATGCCCATGTTCATGGACGAGCTGACCCAGCAGGCCAAGGCCGCCAAGAGGAACGTGAAGCGGGGCATTGGGTTCACCGAGGCGGAGGACGAGTGCCTCATCGACACATGGATAGAGGTGGGGCAGAACACCATTTGTCGGGGCCGAGATGAAGGGCAACGCGTATTGGAGGAGGATGCACCGGAACTACCAAGAGCGGGACGTCCTGCCACCGTACTCCATGGTCACGACAAGGAGCGAGCTCTCCATCCAAAAGAGGTTCGGGCTCATCTCGTCCGAGTGCAGCAAGTTCACCGGGTCCTTCGAGCACGCCGTGGCCCGGCCCCAAAGTGGCGTCGGCATCGGCGACTTGGTGAGTGGCCACACGTCCCTGTCCTTCATATGCATTGCCCCACACGTTCCCGTGTCCAATTGTTGATTGTGTAGGCCTTCCAAGCGTTGACATTGTACAAGGCCGAGCATGGAGGCAAGTCATTCAACTTCGCCCATTGCTACAAGAAGATCAAGGACAACCAAAAGTGGAAGGAGCTCCACAACGCCCTCAAGAAAGGCGCGGCCATGCCGGGCGGGGTGCCGCTAATGGCCACGGGCCAGGCGGCTGATGGCACGACAACTGAACAGCCAAGGGGCTGGAGCAACTCCAAACTGGACCTCAAGCGCGACGCCATGACCATCGCTTTGCAAGAGACCCTCCAAGGGTTCATCTCGCAGAAGGACAAGACCAGCGACAAGAAGAACGAGAGGGAGGAGAAGAAGCGTCGGGAGCGCGAGGAGATCACGAAGAACTACTTCATCGTGCAAACGAAGAAGCTCGAGATCGAGGAGGAGAATGCCAAGACAAGGGCCATGGAGGCCTCGACCAGGGCCATGGAGGCCGAGAACAAGAGGAAGGAGGTCGAGCTCGCTCTGGCCGCCCAGGAGGCGCAGATCATGGCCATGGACCTGAGCTGCCTGACCCCGAGGAAGAAGGCCTACTTCGAGAAGAAGCAGCAGCGGTACATGCAGGGCGAGGAGTGATCGCGCCTGGCCTCGACCGTGCCCAGCGCCGGCCTGAACCCGCGGCCGGCATCGCTTTTGTACATTCTGTCTCTGGGCTGGCATGGCCTCACCTGGCCGCCTGAACCTTGCCCGAACCGTGGCCGGCATGGCCTGAACCGTGGCCGTATGGCTGAACCATGGCCCTTTTTGCATGCGACGATATTCATTTGTTATTATCTAGGGCATTTTGGTACTTTATTTCGAATTGTGGCCAGCAAATGAGCAGCCCCGCTGGGTGCAGGGCCCAAATCCGCGCGGACACGGTCCCGGACGGCTGCTCAAATGGACAAAACGGACAGCAATTTGGTCCGCAAATGAGCAGCCCCGTTGGAGATGTCCTAAGGCACTGCCGAGCGTGGAGGAGGTGTCCGTGGAGGCGTCCGAGGAGAGCGTCCGCGTTGTCGCCTCCGGTCTGCGCTGTCGCCTGCTTCCTCGATAGGCGCTTCCCCGACCAAACTCGACGAGAGGCTCGCGTGTAAGGATGACACACAGGTGTAGGCCTTTCGGCTGGGATTTCTCCGGATGGGCCGGGAAAAAACTCTTTAAAAAAAACTTTAACCACTTATATTATATACTCCCTCCGTCCACTTTTAATCTACATTCTAGACTACAAATTTGTCCACTTTTAATCTACATCCTAGGCTCTGCGCATTAATTCTCTCCTCCGTAATCAACACCAATACAGAAAACAAAGCAGTCTTGATTTTCCTATTGGATGCTATTATCTTTAATATGACTTGGATTGGTCGTTCACATATTTAGGCAGTAATTTTAAATGACTTGCTAATTTGTTTTAAAACTTGTAGAGTGTAGATTAAAAGTGGACGGAGGGAGTATAGAGTAACAAGATACATCACAGTGATTACAACTGTCATCCTTGAAAACATATTTGTCTAGCTGAACACAAATATAGGAAACTACTGAGGAAACATTAAGTTTATGTTGAAGATTACAATAGGAGCCTGCCACGGGGCCGTCGAGAACTCGAACGCAACAATCCTGCAATTGTACTCCTCGGAGGCCTCTCGCAATCTCATCAACCGTAGAGCCAGTGGCTCAACCAGCAATCGAGTTGACAAACGCCTATGAGGTAGGGGATTGAGCTGTAGATTAAAATGGCCATCACTGAGCTCAAACCAGGGGGTCTTTGCTGTTGGATCCGAGAAGCCGCATTAGAGGCGCTCTCACCCACCTCCGGCATGTCCCAAACAGAAAAGATGCACAATGTTCATGCCACAATAGTTTGGAGTAGATGCAGTGCATAGCAACCAGACATATACCAATAAATTTCAATGGATGAACTGGTACCAACTGAACTGAGATCATAGCAGCACAAAGATGTTGGCATGTAGAGATTACCCCATTGGTACTTCTTCCAGGCTAAACCATCTACATCCTCCCAAATTGCAGCACCACCAATCCCGCTCTCCTCGCCACCTCGGCCGGCCAGAACGCAGGTCAGTCCTGCCAATCTAACAAGAAGGAGAGGATCCGAAGCAACATCAGAGATCACCCGTATGCAAGCAGAACCGACCTAGCAGAACACCCTCCATGGGCCCCTGAAGCAATGGAGCCGGTCAACTCCACCATCCACGATGGGATCAAAATGCGAAGAAATCAGATCCTGCCTGCCATCACGCACACATACAGATCCACACCTCACCTACCACCCTTCACCACCATGGTGACCAGATCGAGTGGGAGAGATAGAGATATGAACAACGTCTCTGGTTCAGACAAGCTTATTTAGATGGGGAAAGGTGGAAGCGGGAGTAGCACCGCTGCCTAATGCCTCAGACCCCTGGAGGACTGAGAGCAGCAGAGCCATAACCACCCAACGCCGGCAGGTGCTCGCAGACCACATCGGAGGTCTTCCCCTTGGCATTACGCCATTCGCCACGTAGGGCAACTCCAAAGCAAAAAGCAGAAAACTAGACCTACTATAAGTATGTACAGAGCATGCACGACCACCTACATCATCCTCGGACCAGCGAGCGAAGCTGCCGGAGATATGTAAGGGGAGGGGCGGCGGTGACGGCTGGGTGGAGAAAGCGAGTCTGAATTTGTCGGTCTGGGTGCGCCCCAAAAACCTCGGATATAGGCTAGAAGTAAACGATGTCTCGGGAATCTTTCAGGATTGTAAGGTGGGTCAGGAACTTCCCTTTCGAACCCGGCAAAACCCGGACAAGTAAACAAGGCCTTAGCAGCATGAGACTCTAGGTCGTCTCGCGTCTCACGTGGGCCGACCCATCATCACCAACGCCTGCATATCGGAGGAAGACAAAGAAGCGGACAACAGGAACGACGCAGACGGCTGGTATGACAGTGTCACACCCACTCACCGACAACAGGGATGATGTGGCTTGCTGCGGCGCCCGATGGAGGTAAGGCGAGGACCTCGTCAGAAATAGGGACGACGTGGCTGGCCGCGATATCACTGACTGAGGCGAGGAAGAATCTTAACGAGGGGGTGCGGTTCGGGTGGGGAGCTCCTCGACGAACGAAATTAGGGTTAGGGTGCGGGGGTGTTTTGAGGGACGGCTGACGGGGGGCGGTGGACCGGCGGAGGTGGATGCTGGGGCAGGGGGGCGGAGAGGCGACACTAGCTACAAGTGGTAGGAGATGGCGATTAGCCCGACTACGGCGGGAGGGTCGACGAGCATGTGGAAGAAGAAGAAGGTGAAAGTAGAAGGATGCCACCTAGAGGGGGGATATGCGCTTTAAAATAATTACGGTTTAGGCTTGAGTAAATGCGGAATAAAACTAGCGTTTAATTTATCAAGCACAAAACCTATGCAAGCTAGGTTTACCTATGTGCACCAACAACTTATGCTAGGCATGATATACAACTATGAGATAGCAAGAACGATGACTTCAAGCACGATGACTATCACAAAGGTAAATGCATAAGTAACGAGCTAGAGTATAGAAATAACCGAAGCACAAGGAGACACCAGTGTGATTACCGAAATTCCTTCCCAAGGGAAGTACGTCTTCGTTGGAAAGGTGGGGAACCACCTAGGCGCTCCTCAGTAGCACTGATGTGCACACCTTATTCTCCTTGAGCTTCTCCGGTGAGGGAGATGCACGTTTCCAATATGAGGTTGACTTGAAGGCGTTGACCAAACCTTACACGGGGTTGAGGCTATATCCACAACTCAATTGGAGGCTCTCAACGAAGCTTCTTGCAACAAGGTGGAAGCCCCAAGCACTAACCGTCTAGGGTGCTCAATACACCCAAGAGGAACTGTAACACCTGGGGTGTTCCCCCCTAAGTAGAATTGGGTGCTTTCCTTTTTCTTTTTGCATCCCATGCATCATATGCATTGCATCCTGTTCTCAAAACCACTCAAAAATCCAAACCAATTTAAACTTTCAAAAACATGTCTAAAATTACCAATTGAAAGTTGCAACCCAAACCACTCAACTTGTTTTCAAATAGTTTGAAGTTGATTTATTCAAATTGCTTGTTAAATAAAAACTCCCTTTAATCAACACCCTAAATGGCAAATTCAAATTCACTTCAAAATCAATCATAATGGGCATGATCCCAATTGTGGTTTAAGAATTAAAAATCTTCCAAACATTTTAAACTCACTAAGTTTCATAGTGTTTGATCTTATTAAATAAAAATTGTTTATTTCAAAATCCCAAGTGAAACCCTATTTGAAATTCAACTAACAAATTAAAATTAAATTAACATTTCAAATTTTTGGAAATGATGTTAACATTGCTTTGATTTACTGTTTTTGCAAATTAATAAAAATTTATTCATCCAATAAAAGAACCCCAAACTCTATTTTTATCTCTCTCTCTCTCTCTTTCATCTCTTACAAAAAAAAGAAGGAAGAAATAAAAAAGAAAAATTGAGCTGTGGGGAGGCAGGCCACCACCCACAGCCCATTTCCCCTTTCCCCTCTTCTCCAGCCCATCTCCCCTCCCCTTTTCCGGCCCACTGCATCTTCTTCCTCGTACGGACAGGTTCCTGTCGCTGTCACCTCCTCAGCACCGTGTGATCCCCCTCCTCCATCCGATGCCTTGCCGTACGAGCTCGAGGCTCCATAAAACCCACCTCCCCTCTGCTAACCCTAAGCCTAGCCCCTACCCTCTCTCCCCGCCGCGGCGCCTTTCTTCTTCTCTGCACCACCTTCCCCTCTGTCTTTTTTTTCTCTCTGAACCTCAACCACCCACCGAGCCACTCCGCCGTCAGAGCTCGCCGTGCCTCGTCGCCACGGTCCTCCGCTAGCAGCGCCAGCCGCGGGAATCAAACCACCGTGGCCTTGTCTTCCTCTTCGCCGAAGGAATCGAGGCCGGAGGAGCAGCAGGGGCTTTGCACGCTTCCGAGGACGCCGCCGGCCGCCGCGGATCACCGCCTCCGTCGTCAACCGCCGTCGTCCCCCGTGCCTCCCTCGAGCCGGTCGCAGACGCAACGCCTCCCCTCGGTGAGCCTCTGCATCCTGGCCCCTCCCCCCCTTTGCTCTGTTGCCGTCATCGCGCGCTCACCGCCGGCGATCGCTGCTGTTCCGTCAGGTTCAGAGAAACCTCACTGTCGAACAAAAAAAAAATTCAGTTAAACCGTCGTGGATACAACTTCCTCTGTCAGTCTCGCATAGCATCACAACATACAGAGCAGCGCAGTGGTACAGTTCCTTGCCCCGCGCCGCGAGCGCCCGGGATCGATCCCCCGCGGCCGCAAAGTCCAACCTTTTTTCGCGAAATTCCTCCGCGCGCCCGGGCCCGCCCGTCAGTGGCGTGGGCTGCCACCTCATCCGCACCCACGCCCACGTTGGCGCCAGCGTGGCGCGGGCCCGCTTGACAGCGACCCAGGGTCACTGTGGCGTGGTGCAACCCTACTGTTGGGCGCTGTTTTCGCAGAGAAGCCCTTGCCTCCACGTTTTCCTTCACAGCCCAGTCCCTGTAAATCACAGATCAATCCCTGAACTTCAAACACACATAGAAATTGCAAACCAACTCCAACTTTAAAATGTGAAATATGTTTTTCAGTCAAAATTCAATGAACTTTCTGTTTATCACCTTTGTTTTGCAATTTGGACAATTAAAATTAAGGTTATTTAACAATCCTTAAAAATGACAAACTAAATGGCATAATTAATAATTTTCAAATGGTTGCTCCAAATTAAATACTCAAAACATGAATTCCATCCAAAATTAAATGCCACACTTGAATATCAACTTTGTTTTCTGGTTTGCAACATTTAAATTGAATAATTGTTTCATCTCTTATTTAATGAAATTAAATTGGTAATATGCTTAACCAAATCATTTAAGATTGTTTCCTAATAAATAAAATATGTTTCTCATCCAAACTTCAATGTTCTTTCTGTTTATAAAATAATATCCTAGTTTTCTATAATTAAAAGTGGTGAACAAATTAATGCTTTACTTGAACCATTTAAAATGTAATAATTCATAACTAAATAATTACAATTCCAAAAATGACAAATGAATTACCAACTTGAAGCTAAACTTGTTTTCTTGCTGTTTTCATGTTGCATCTTGCCATTTAATCACTTGAACATAAAGTTTGCTATTAGTTTACTAAACATTAACTATGTATGCACCATGGACTTTGCCATATGCATCTCAAATGCATATGGGTTCATTTAAATTGATTCCTTATGTCAACTAGTTTATCTTGATGCATTCTTAAACTTGTCATGCATCCATATCTTGATCATGCTGGATCTTTTGCCGTAGTAGTAATTGTTGCATCCGGTGTTTGTTCGAGGTTCGTTGCTTCTTCCCGGATAGGACGTTGAGATGATGTGAGCAACGACAAGTTCTTCGGAGGTACCTCTACTTGCTGGATTCCAGGCAAGTATACTCACTTGCTGCCAAATGGCAGCCTTTCATCACTTGTTACCGATTCTTTCCGTTGTTCTTATTCTAGCCTGTTGATTCGATGCTTGTGTCTCGATCCTATTATATGTTTACCTTGCAGCCATGATATAGCCTTCCTTCCACTTCCTATTAACTGTTGTTTGTTTACCTTGTTGGCCCTCGTGTCGTAGTTGCATGCTTAGTGTTGTTTGCGCTCAAGTCTTATTGTCCGTCTTATCACTTGTTTAGTTTGATAGTTGGGTTTCAATTCAATCAACAACATGTTAATGTTTTGGGTAATAATAATTTGCTGATAAGGCACCGGCAGGAGGCCCGGCGTGGTTTTGAGGCCTGCTAGTGTCGACCCTAATTAGGAAAAGGGTCTTGTCTACTGATCCATGATGAGCGAACTAACCGCATGTGGGAAGCGAGTATGGGCGCCCCCCGCAATTCTGATTCGATTCGCATCTCGTCCAAATCGCCTCATTTAGTTCGGGTTTTCCATTTGCCGCATGCATATGCAGGTGCGAACCCTTGGCGCCAGGGTGGAACTTTTGTAGTCGGCATTTAGGGAGACACGTTCTTAGAGTGCTATGAGGGTCCCCTTTTCTTCGTGGGGCTTGATTAGCCGTGCGCTCAATTGCACGGGGTTCTTTGGGCTTGATGCGAAGAAGAGTTGGGTTGTGTTGAGTACCTCGCTTGGTGGGTTTGATCCCCGTCTGGCGGGTTATTCTTACGTGTACGGCCAAATTGGTGCATCCCTGCAGGGTAAATCTTCTCGAGAAGTCGTGTTTTCTGCGGTTATGGATGACTTGGTGAAAGTACTGGCTAACAAGTACTCAGAATAACTTACACCTAACTAATGATAATTTGACTAGTAATAGTCTTATTGACACAACAACTTGATCCATCCTTAATCCAACAGTGTGAGTTATCCTTGGGTTGCTTCCTTAGTAGGGGGTAACATTGGATGGGTTTGTTTGGGTGGTTAGTACTAGTTGGTTACGATACGCTATCTTATCCCCCTCTTTTAGCCGGATGTTGTATCGAGTCTCTGTAGTTAGTTAGTGCAGCCCGCTGCCGCTTATTTGCAATAATCCCTTCCTTCCCGTTGAACCCAAAGTATTTGTATCTTGTGATGACTGGTTATGCCGATATCTTGTGAGTATGGTTTATCCACTTGCCAGTACTTAACCGTACTGACCCACGAATCCTTTTTCGTGGCTGCATATTCAACATTGCAGTCAGCAGGTTTGAAGTCTGACGACGTTAGCTTGGGAATCCCTCCGGCTTGGCCTGGGCAGGGATTGGACGCTCTCGGTTATCTTCAGGACTCTTAGTCCAATTTGTATCTTGTCCGTAGTCGGACGCTATGTTGTTTCTTCCGCTGTTATCTGGATCTTTGTATTGTATCAGTTGTATCCTTGGCTCGTTTGAGTCATCTTGTATATATCTTTTCTGTTGTTGTTGTGGATTATTCGTGAACTGTTGTAATGTTATCACAAGTGGCAACCTGGAATCGGTTATTATGTGGATTTTGGCGGGAATGCTGAAATCTGCATAGTGCCCGATCTCGGGGCCTCACAAATGGTATCAGAGCCTTGGTTCCGATTCCCGAGATTGTTTCGATACGAATGGTTATCGAAGCAACGGGTCCGCAAAGCCTGTAGGATAACCTCGCTAACGGTCGTTGTTTCTAGAGTGTCAAAAACTATTTCTGCTAAACTATTTTGGAAAACGTCTCAATAGGATTCTTGTTTTCTCCTTATCCCTATTCTATTTCCCCTCCCATCTTATTTGTTTTGGAGTCTCCCCCCTTGCCTATCTTTCAAAGTGTTAGGATCCTACGTGGGTGGACGTTTTCTGAGCCTTTAACCTAATAGGTTCGATCATCGGAAGATTCCTGGTGGAAGAACATCGTCATCAGCCCGAGCAAGAATCCCTTGTTAGTGGTGTCGAGGAGATCAGCTGGAAGCATGAAGAATCGATAGTCGAACTTCTTTCCCCTCCCGGGTTAGCAGGTGGATTGCGAGGGCGCAATCCCTTGTTAGTGGTGTCGTCTGTAACACCTGGGGTGTTCCCCCTAAGTAGAATTGGGTGCTTTCCTTTTTCTTTTTGCATCCCATGCATCATATGCATTGCACCCTGTTCTCAAAACCACTCAAAAATCCAAACCAATTTAAACTTTCAAAAACATGTCTAAAATTACCAATTGAAAGTTGCAACCCAAACCACTCAACTTGTTTTCAAATAGTTTGAAGTTGATTTATTCAAATTGCTTGTTAAATAAAAACTCCCTTTAATCAACACCCTAAATGGCAAATTCAAATTCACTTCAAAATCAATCATAATGGGCATGATCCCAATTGTGGTTTAAGAATTAAAAATCTTCCAAACATTTTAAAACTCACTAAGTTTCATAGTGTTTGATCTTATTAAATAAAAATTGTTTATTTCAAAATCCCAAGTGAAACCCTATTTGAAATTCAACTAACAAATTAAAATTAAATTAACATTTCAAATTTTTGGAAATGATGTTAACATTGCTTTGATTTACTGTTTTTGCAAATTAATAAAAATTTATTCATCCAATAAAAGAACCCCAAACTCTATTTTTATCTCTCTCTCTCTTTCATCTCTTACAAAAAAAGAAGAAGGAAGAAATAAAAAAGAAAAATTGAGCTGTGGGGAGGCAGGCCACCACCCACAGCCCATTTCCCCTTTCCCCTCCTCTCCAGCCCATCTCCCCTCCCCTTTTCCGGCCCACTGCATCTTCTTCCTCGTACGGACAGGTTCCTGTCGCTGTCACCTCCTCAGCACCGTGTGATCCCCCTCCTCCATCCGATGCCTTGCCGTACGAGCTCGAGGCTCCATAAAACCCACCTCCCCTATACTAACCCTAAGCCTAGCCCCTACCCTCTCTCCCCGCCGCAGCGCCTTTCTTCATCTCTGCACCACCTTCCCCTCTGTCTTTTTTTTCTCTCTGAACCTCAACCACCCACCGAGCCACTCCGCCGTCAGAGCTCGCCGTGCCTCGTCGCCACGGTCCTCCGCTAGCAGCGCCAGCCGCGGGAATCAAACCACCGTGGCCTTGTCTTCCTCTTCGCCGAAGGAATCGAGGCCGGAGGAGCAGCAGGGGCTTCGCACGCTTCCGAGGACGCCGCCGGCCGCCGCGGATCACCGCCTCCGTCGTCAACCGCCGTCGTCCCCCGTGCCTCCCTCGAGCCGGTCGCAGACGCAACGCCTCCCCTCGGTGAGCCTCTGCATCCTGGCCCCTCCCCCCTTTGCTCTGTTGCCGTCATCGCGTGCTCACCGCCGGCGATCGCTGCTGTTCCGTCAGGTTCAGAGAAACCTCACTGTCGAACAAAAAAAATTCAGTTAAACCGTCGTGGATACAACTTCCTCTGCCAGTCTCGCATAGCATCACAACATACAGAGCAGCGCAGTGCTACAGTTCCTAGCCCCGTGCTGCGAGCGCCCGGGATCGATCCCCCGCGGCCGCAAAGGCCAACCTTTTTTCGCGAAATTTCTCCGCGCGCCCGGGCCCGCCCGTCAGTGGCGTGGGCTGCCACCTCATCCGCACCCACGCCCACGTTGGCGCCAGCGTGGCGCGGGCCCGCTTGACAGCGACCCAGGGTCACTGTGGCGTGGTGCAACCCTACTGTTGGGCGCTGTTTTCGCAGAGAAGCCCTTGCCTCCACGTTTTCCTTCACAGCCCAGTCCCTGTAAATCACAGATCAATCCCTGAACTTCAAACACACATAGAAATTGCAAACCAACTCCAACTTTAAAATGTGAAATATGTTTTTCAGTCAAAATTCAATGAACTTTCTGTTTATCACCTTTGTTTTGCAATTTGGACAATTAAAATTAAGGTTATTTAACAATCCTTAAAAATGACAAACTAAATGACATAATTAATAATTTTCAAATGGTTGCTCCAAATTAAATACTCAAAACATGAATTCCATCCAAAATTAAATGCCACACTTGAATATCAACTTTGTTTTCTGGTTTGCAACATTTAGATTGAATAATTGTTTCATCTCTTATTTAATGCAATTAAATTGGTAATATGCTTAACCAAATCATTTAAGATTGTTTCCTAATAAATAAAATATGTTTCTCATCCAAACTTCAATGTTCTTTCTGTTTATAAAATAATATCCTAGTTTTCTATAATTAAAAGTGGTGAACAAATTAATGCTTTACTTGAACCATTTAAAATGTAATAATTCATAACTAAATAATTACAATTCCAAAAATGACAAATGAATTACCAACTTGAAGCTAAACTTGTTTTCTTGCTGTTTTCATGTTGCATCTTGCCATTTAATCACTTGAACATAAAGTTTGCTATTAGTTTACTAAACATTAACTATGTATGCACCATGGACTTTGCCATATGCATCTCAAATGCATATGGGTTCATTTAAATTGATTCCTTATGTCAACTAGTTTATCTTGATGCATTCTTAAACTTGTCATGCATCCATATCTTGATCATGCTGGATCTTTTGCCGTAGTAGTAATTGTTGCATCCGGTGTTTGTTCGAGGTTCGTTGCTTCTTCCCGGATAGGACGTTGAGATGATGTGAGCAACGACAAGTTCTTCGGAGGTACCTCTACTTGCTGGATTCCAGGCAAGTATACTCACTTGCTGCCAAATGGCTGCCTTTTATCACTTGTTACCGATTCTTTCCGTTGTTCTTATTCTAGCCTGTTGATTCGATGCTTGTGTCTCGATCCTATTATATGTTTACCTTGCAGCCATGATATAGCCTTCCTTCCACTTCCTATTAACTGTTGTTTGTTTACCTTGTTGGCCCTCGTGTCGTAGTTGCATGCTTAGTGTTGTTTGCGCTCAAGTCTTGTTGTCCGTCTTATCACCTGTTTAGTTTGATAGTTGGGTTTCAATTCAATCAACAACATGTTAATGTTTTGGGTAATAATAATTTGCTGATAAGGCACCGGCAGGAGGCCCGGCGTGGTTTTGAGGCCTGCTAGTGTCGACCCTAATTAGGTAAAGGGTCTTGTCTACTGATCCATGATGAGCGCACTAACCGCATGTGGGAAACGAGTATGGGCGCCCCCCGCAATTCTGATTCGATTCGCATCTCGTCCAAATCGCCTCATTTAGTTCGGGTTTTCCATTTGCCGCATGCATATGCAGGTGCGAACCCTTGGCGCCAGGGTGGAACTTTTGTAGTCGGCATTTAGGGAGACACGTTCTTAGAGTGCTATGAGGGTCCCCTTTTCTTCGTGGGGCTTGATTAGCCGTGCGCTCAATTGCACGGGGTTCTTTGGGCTTGATGCGAAGAAGAGTTGGGTTGTGTTGAGTACCTCGCTTGGTGGGTTTGATCCCCGTCTGGCGGGTTATTCTTACGTGTACGGCCAAATTGGTGCATCCCTGCAGGGTAAATCTTCTCGAGAAGCCGTGTTTTCCGCGGTTATGGATGACTTGGTGAAAGTACTGGCTAACAAGTACTCAGAATAACTTACACCTAACTAATGATAATTTGACTAGTAATAGTCTTATTGACACAACAACTTGATCCATCCTTAATCCAACAGTGTGAGTTATCCTTGGGTTGCTTCCTTATTAGGGGGTAGCATTGGATGGGTTTGTTTGGGTGGTTAGTACTAGTTGGTTACGATACGCTATCTTATCCCCCTCTTTTAGCCGGATGTTGTATCGAGTCTCTGTAGTTAGTTAGTGCAGCCCGCTGCCGCTTATTTGCAATAATCCCTTCCTTCCCGTTGAACCCAAAGTATTTGTATCTTGTGATGACTGGTTACGCCGGTATCTTGTGAGTATGGTTTATCCACTTGCCAGTACTTAACCGTACTGACCCACGAATCCTTTTTCGTGGCTTTATATTCAACATTGCAGTCAGCAGGTTTGAAGTCTGACGACGTTAGCTTGGGAATCCCTCCGGCTTGGCCTGGGCAGGGATTGGACGCTCTCGGTTATCTTCAGGACTCTTAGTCCAATTTGTATCTTGTCCGTAGTCGGACGCTATGTTGTTTCTTCCGCTGTTATCTGGATCTTTGTATTGTATCAGTTGTATCCTTGGCTCATTTGAGTCATCTTGTATATATCTTTTCTGTTGTTGTTGTGGATTATTCGTGAACTGTTGTAATGTTATCACAAGTGGCAACCTGGAATCGGTTATTATGTGGATTTTGGCGGGAATGCTGAAATCTGCATAGTGCCCGATCTCGGGGCCTCACAGGAACAATCTCTCCGGTGACCAAGCACCCAAGAGTAACAAGCTCACAAACTTCTCTTTCACTAATCTCGTGGGGAACTCAAACCGATGCACGTAATGCAACGGCAACAACACACAAAGTGGTCAAGAACTTCTCTCCCAAATCCCACCAAAGAAAACTAATGCTATGGAGGGAGGAAGGAGGAAGAAGAAGGAAAACAACAAATAAATCCTTACATCTAGATCCAATAGGTTCCCTTCACAAAGAGGAGGGATTGATTGGTGACGTGGTAGATCTAGATCTCCTCTCTCTTTCCCCTCAAGTGGAAGCAAGAATCATTGGAGGGATTGAGAGATATCAAGATTTTGGAGGTCAACAATGGAGGTCAAACTTTCCCAAAAGGTTAGGGAACCATTGGGGAACAAGACCCCTTAAATAGGTCACCCAAATATCCAACCTTTGGGGGAAAATCGCGTAGGGGCGGAACCTCCGGGGAAACCACCGGAACCTCCGCCCCTAGATGAGTTAGAACACCAAAAGGGCTGGAAAACTGCCCCAGGCACCGGAACCTCCGGTGGTTTCACCGGAGATTCCGCCAACATCCCGAAAGGGTTTCCGGCGGACCCAGCACCGGAACCTCTGGTGCTGGAAAAAACTGCAGAACAGCCGATACGAAAACAGTCGTAACTTTTGCATCCGAACTCCGTTTTCGATGTTGTTGGGCTCGTTGAAATCTCAACGACAAGCACTAAAAGAATATGCAGATAAACATCATAGTCCAAAATGGGAATATAAACCAAATGATGAAAGGTTTGTCCTATCAATAAAGGACAACCGGTCGAAACCTCCAACAACAAAAATACGATAAGTTTTTCATACGAAATCCATTTTTGATGAACTTGAGCTTGACATGAAGAACATGAAAAGCTCTAAAACCTCACATGGAGAAAACCCAAATTAGAACCACGAAGGATGATGCCAAGTATGCAAAGGTTTGAGCTCTCTACGATAGATACGATCAAGATATGCATTCAAGAGCCCCTCTTGATAGTACGGTTAACTATCCTATAATCCGGGATCCCAACTAGCATAATGAGACCGGTAAAATAGAAACCCTATCTAAGTAATACTTTTGCCTTGCGCAATCCAATTGAGCTATATGCTGACGATCTTGACTCTCTCAAGTTGGATCATCTTTCTTGATCGTGCTTGCTAGCACATGCTCCGCTTGAAGAAGACTTGCAAGTTGCTCTCCCATACACCACTATGGGAGAGGATAGCTCCCCATACACCATTATGGGAGAGACCCTTAATGGAAAATCTTCACGAGGCCACAAAATCCAAAAGGGTGGCAAGCATCAAGCATATGATTTCATCTAGATGCTTCACTTGAGCTACCACGTCAAGCTAGGTGACGAACACCGCTTGACGATGACATAGACCATGGGCTATATGAAATCTTCCTTTTTGTTCATTCCCATGGAAAGATACCTAACCACACATAGAGATGCCACACACACATATATGGGTTAGATCACAAAGCTATATTCACAATTGCTTACCATACCATGAGATACACAATCCAACTTGGTACATCTTGTAGCTTTGTGTGTTGAGCACTAGCTTGATCAACCTTGTATCTTTTCTTCTCACTTCAAATGATGATGTCTTGAAGATAACCATGAAGGATAACCTAATACTTTTCTTCAAGACACACTAGCAATAAGCTCAACTCAAACCATGACCATTCTTCATATAAATCCTTGAATATAACAATGGCCATCAAGGAAGCTAATAGAGTTCAACACATGAACTCCATTATTACCTATGGACGAGATCTACATGGATAACTCAATGCAAACATTAGTCCATAAGGATTGTCATTAATTACCAAAACCACATATGGGGGCATCATGCACTTTCAATCTCCCCCATTTTGGTAATTGATGACAATCCCTTTTTACGAAGGTTTATATGGTGAATTAAGCAACCATGCAAAACAAAGAGGAATGATGCAATAGCATGGAAGGAAAATGCTTAAGAACGAAACTAAAGCATAGAACCAAATTCCCTTAAACCCTCTAAACTTCTCCCCCATTGGCATCCATTGCCGAAATGGGAAAAAAAGATTAGAAGTCCAATATAATAAGAGCCCCCCATAGTGTATGCATTCCTCATGATATGAGAGAAATCAAGTGCATATATCCAACTACGAATAGATGGAGGGAGATCAAACTATATCGGAGGATCCAAAGATTTGGAAGCAAAGTCAAATTGAAGGATACTTTCACAAAGAAGCAACCAACCAAAGGATCCGAAAAACCGATTGACCAAAATCAATATTACGATAAGATCAACCAAGTGTTCTAGAAAATCAAGAGGGAAATCCCCAAGGTACATGCACAATGTTAGATTTGAACTACTATATAATTTTCACAACATGGAATCATCACTCCCTTCTAGATAATTTTGAACACAAACAAGGCAAGAGAATAGATTGGAAATTAAGCAAAGAAACTTGCAAACAAACAAGAGTTGAGCAATTAAGATCAAGAAGCGACAAGTAAAGATTTACTCAACCGAAAGAGATGAGTGTGACAAGGAAATACATTTGTAGGAGACTAATAGGCTAAGCAAAGCTTCATCATAGTCTTTAAATATATGAGGCACATAGTGCATATCATGTCTTTCCCATACACACAAACCAACAAATGATAAAACACATAGGTCCACAAGCTTTATAAGATGAAAAAGGAATACCAAAAGAAAAGCAAAGCTTGTGCCTTTTAGGAACTACAAAGGAATATAAAGCAATAAAACGTGGTCACTAAAGAAATAGAATATCAATTAAAGATGTAACTATTCTCGTGTGTATAAGTTTCTAAGTGGACACCAATCACAAGATCTATATCCACAAAGAAATATGCAGACACACAAATAGGTACAAAGGTGAAGAACATGATATCCAATATAGGTTCATAAATATACCAATAAGATTTTTTCTTGAAAGCAAAGCACTAAGCTTAGTTTAATCTTAAGGGGATATAGATGGACAAACAATAAACTCATCAAAGCATCACAAATATCACAAGGGAAAAGTGATAGTTGGAATGCTTCTAGAAAGGTAACGCATATCACAAAAGATTCAAATGGTTTTTGAGAATTCCTCAATATTGCATATGAGATACTTAAAGTAGAAGTTACTAGATTAATATACTTGGGATTTGGTGAATAATGAAAATGATTATAAATATCCCCTTAGTATGTAATCATCCCGGCTTACTCATAGTTGCAATAAAGATGCTTTTGATAAGACATTTTCAGGAGCCAAATGAAATGCAACAAACGGGATTCATGCCACGATGCAACCTACACAAGGTTGAAAGCTAGAAATGTATGCATGGAATAGATACTTGTTACCGAGACAACATTGGTGATGAAGAGGATGCGAGTTTGATAATCATCGTAGCTTGACTCCTATTAATACCATGGTGAGAACACCTTCCTTATGAATGGAGCAAGCAACCAATGTATCTCCATTGTACCTAAAACAAAATTACAAAATGGTACCCAAACTTATTGGGTCCAAAGTAGTTAGAACAACTACAATACATAGGACAAACTCCACATAAATATGTGCATATTAATATGAATTTGAATTTCATGCACATCTTAGCCATTTAGGATTTGATGGAGTTTATCCTATATATTGGATCAATGAAAGTAAGCATGTCAAAGGGTATACATAGTAAATATACATGCACACACTTTCAAGAACCAAACAAGATACAAATTGGACAAAATACCAATTAAAACAAAGAAGGCACTCACAAGAGATAAAATCAAACGAAGTGTCCAAATTATATCAAAACCCCAAATCAACACATGATTTAGGAAACCAAATAGAGAAGATAAAAAAATCAAAGAATAAACAAACCCTATACACTTTTCATGATGGCACACAAAGGACCAAGACGAAAAATGTTCGTCTTCCAAAGAGACAAGTCATTGGGATAAAATACCAATTTCAAGACAACAAGTGTTCAAACACATATAGGATAGTTCTTCCAATAATAGTGCATTAATTATGATATTGCATTTGAATACAAGATGCACACAATGTAATCATTACTCTCCACATATATTGTTCAAACACTAGTCAAGCTCAAGAAAAGAAGTAAGATGCAATACCAATTAAAGAATTGTGTTCTACTTGTAGGATAGCTTCCCCAAGAAATGCAACACAAAGAAGTATGACTTTGAATGAAAGTGCACACGAATGGGATCATTGCTTTTCCTAACTCAAGAAAGCATAAAACAAATTTTGAGAAGAGAAAGCAAGACACAAAGGAGTTTGAACCAAACAAATACTTGTCAAGAAACAAGGCAATTTTAGAGCAATGGCCAAAGTAAATATAATCAATAAACTTACCACAAATTATTATAACTTGTCAAAGACAAGAGATGTATGGAGATATTTCTCGGTGGTATATTTGTTCGTAATCATATTCACAAAACAAAAGCTTACGAAAAGGATATGAATGAAAACACCATGCTTAAATAGAGATTCTTGATGGCTTCAATAGTCGAATGATCATGCAAAGCAATGATTAATATATCAAGAAGCAACCGGCTCCCGAGGAGGTAAATTCTAGTGCTAATTTGTGGAAAACTGCACCAAGAAACTCTCTCACAAATAAGATACCAAAAGATGAGCAAATAAAATCATCTAAGAAAATTGAAACTTGTTTGAGCACACATGCCACATAGGAAAAAGATAATTAATAATATCAATTCTATGTGGCAAAACCTTAAATGTTCACATTCTTTAGGCTTGTAATATGCACAAACATATTACTCCTCCATAATGTGATAATCCGTATCTTCTTAGCAAGAGGCAATCAAAGACCAACTTGAGAGAATTAATAGACATTAGAATTTGAATTTATCATGAGTATGAGATGCCACATAGAGACTAGATAATATTGAAATATCAACACTATGTGGTATTCCTCATGTACACACATTTTGGGATTGTGAAGTGCCAAAGGAATATTACTCTCCCAAAATGGGATAGTCCATTAATCACTCAAAAGATCCAAATAAGATACACACAAGATGCAATTAGGCTCAAAGCAAACTCATACATACATTTTGTGCGAACCGACAAACACATACTAGATTACTCAAGGATGAGTAAGTAGTAAGAACAAAATATACAAAATACAAACAAGGTACAAATACAATACATGCAAAGGGGCAAGCTACTTTCAATGTATGTATATAATGTAATAAATACAAGTTACCGCTAGAAGGAGCATGGAATATGAGATAGAGACATGATAATCCAAATGACCTGGCTTAAGGAAAATATTCGTGATGAAGATCCCTTAATTCTTCATGATATAGCCAAGTCTCCAATTCCCTCCGATAACATCTATTGATCAAGTTTGAGCTTGTTGGTCCCCAGCCAAGTTGGGTCCTAAGAGGTTAGTCACAATAGCCTTGGCAACCCAAATGGTTCTTTTCTTTACACCACTTTGAGTACCAACATATTTGGCAAACACATTGCCCACATTATCCTTGCGAATGGAATACACATCATCAATTATGATAGGGTTGGATAATGTACCATTAGTGCATGAAGAAGCAATATGGCCCTTTTCACGACATAAGTAGCAACAACGACTCCTTCCATTCTTCTTAGTTGATTTCTCAACTTGAGAAGCATTAGCTTGAGTCTTCATGGGAAGAGGCCTTTCTTCAACTTGAAGTTGAGATTGAGGTTGAACTTGTGGCCGCTTCCCTTGCTGCTTCTCGCTAAGTTTCTTCTTCTTCAAAGGGCATGATCTAACATGATTCCCTTCAACCTTGCACTTGAAGCAAACAATCTTGGCCAAATTCTTGTCTTGTTCATGGCCCTTCATCTTGTCTACCTTGGACTTGTTCTTGTGATTGGAAATGAATCCAAGTCCTCTCTTGTCATTGGGGGATATTTGGACACTCAACATATTGTCAAGTGTGGTCTTACCTTTATGACACTTCTCCAAGTCTTTCTCCAATGAAGTGACTTGGGCCTTGAGCTCTTTGATTCCCTCTACATGGTTAGTATCAACACAAGAGCTAGAGGAAGTAGATGCATCATTATTAGAGCAACAAGTTAAGGAAATCAATTCATCATAAGATGTGGGAACATTATGAGAGGATGAATTACTAGGACTAGCACAAGGCAATATACCATTTAGAGTAGATATTGTGCCTTTGTCCACATGAGGCTCACAAGATGTTACCTTAGTTAAAATAGCCTTATGGGCTAATTTTAGCCTCTCATGGGAGACTAGAAGATCCTTATGAGAGCTTGAGATCTTTTCATGAGTTTCTTCCAATTTCCCATAATTACTAGTTAGCAACTCAAGTTGAGCCCGTAGCTCAACATTCTCCTTTAATATGGATGCTTCACAAGAAATAGAGTTAGTAGCACAAGCACCAACATTTTTAGCTTTGAGGTCATTAGCAAGAGCAAGATATAATTCATTTTCCCTTCTAAGATTACAAACGCTAATAGCATATGTTTGTTCTAGACAATATAGTTTCTCTTCAAGAGAAGATCTAAGGGACCGCTCTTTCTCAAAAGCCTTTTCAAGCTCTTTGTCCTTGATAGAATGACTACCACTATGACTTTCCAAAGTCACGATGATATCCTCCTTTTCATCTATAAGCGAGTTAGCCTTATCAAGTTGTTCTAGGAGAGAATTCACATTTTATTTGGTCTCATCAACAAGGCTTGATAACCATAAGCCTAATTTCTTAGACTCGTCATCAACCTCCTTACCAAAATCATCATAACTACTATCATCATAAGATATATTGGGGTTCAAAGTGGAAGATACCTTTGAATCCTTGGTCATGAGGCAAAAGGTGGTAGATGATGATAGATCATTACTTGAGGCACCACTCAAGTCCACATCTCGTTCCATAGAGTGTTGGGTTTCCTTTACATTGTTAGCCATACAAATACTAGATGAAACACAATCATTTTTATGATGGGAATAAAAAAGAAAGCATATAATCATGAGATTTAGTCAAGCAATGTCGACATGATATGCAAAGACTATCAACACAAGCATGTAAAACATTTTTGGTTCTAGTTGTGTTTAAGTTCAGAGACGAGGCATGCAAATAATATAGAGATGAAGGATCATCAATAATAAGATCACTATCATTATTGCAAAACTTATCACTACTCACCATCTCATTAGCTTGTGGCTTACCACATGTTGGTGAAGTAGAAGAAGTTGAGAACACATCACGACCGGAAGTGGAGAGATAACAATCATCCTCTCCAATATTGGACACACCATATTTATCTTGAAGCTTTTTTCCATAACTCATGAGCATTACCCATAGGAAAGAGTGGTTTAATAACTATAAGTCTCACAAGAAGGAAAAACACATTAATAGCAAGCGCATCGAGAGATAAGTTTTTCTCTTCCTCTAAAGTTGGATTTTGAGGATCCTTTGGAGGAGAAAAACCCATCTCTACAATTTTCTCCATATGTGGGTCCATGACCCGAAAATAAATAAGCATGCGAAATTTCCAAACATCATAGTTTGTGCCATCGAAATGAAATGTGGGATCGTGCACTAATTCACTAAGCGACATCATTACTCTCAAGGCGGTGAAGCCTAATAATGAGAGCCCTGGCTCTGATACCAATTAAAGTAGAATGATGCCACCTAGAGGGGGGGGGTGAATACGCGCTTTAAAATAATTACGGTTTAGGCTTGAGTAAATGCGGAATAAAACTAGCGTTTAATTTATCAAGAACAAAAACTATGCAAGCTAGGTTTACCTATGTGCACCAACAACTTATGCTAGGCATGATATACAACTATGAGATAGCAAGATAGATGACTTCAAGCACGATGGCTATCACAAAGGTAAATGCGTAAGTAACGAGCTAGAGTATAGAAATAACCGAAGCACAAGGAGACACCGATGTGATTACCGAAGTTCCTTCCCAAGGGAAGTACGTCTTCGTTGGAGAGGTGGGGAGCCACCTAGGCGCTCCTCAATAGCACGGATGTGCACACCTAATTATCCTTGAGCTTCTCCGGTGAGGTAGATGCTCGTTTCCAATATGAGGTTGACTTGAAGGCGTTGACCAAACCTTACACGGGGTTGAGACTATCTCCACAACTCAATTGGAGGCTCTCAACGAAGCTTCTTGCAACAAGGTGGAAGCCCCAAGCACTAACCATCTAGGGTGCTCAATACACCCAAGAGGAACAATCTCTCCGGTGACCAAGCACCCAAGAGTAACAAGCTCACGAACTTCTCTTTCACAAATCTCGTGGAGAACTCAAACCGATGCACCTAATGAAATGGCAAGAACACACAAAGTGGTCAAGAAATTCTATTCCAAATCCCACAGAAGAAACTAATGCTATGGAGGGAGGAAGGAGGAAGAAGAAGGAAAACAACAAATGAATCCATAGATCTAGATCCAATAGGTTCCCCTCACAAAGAGTAGGGATTGATTGGTGACATGGTAGATCTAGATCTCCTCTCTCTTTTCCCTCAGGTGGAAGCAAGAATCATTGGAGGGATTGAGAGATAGAAAGCTTTTGGAGGTCAACCTTTCCTAAAAGGTTAGGGAACCATTGGGGAAGAAGACCCCTTAAATAGGTCACCCAAATATCCAACCGTTGGGGGCAAAATCGCGCAGGGGCGGAACCTCCGGTGAAACCACCGGAACCTCCGCTCCCCGGATGAGTTAGAACACCAAAAGGGCTGGAAAACTGGCCCAGGCACCGGAACCTCCGGTGGTTTCACCGGAGGTTCCGCCAACATCATCCCGAAAGGGTTTCCGGCGGACACAGCACCGGAACCTCCGGTGCTGGAAAAAACTGCAGAACACCCGATACGAAAACGGTCGTAATTTGCGTCCGAACTCCGTTTTCGATGTTGTTGGGCTCATTGAAATCGCAACCACAAGCACTAAAAGAATATGCAGATAAACATCATAGTCCAAAATGGGAATATAAAACCAAATGATGAAAGGTTTGTCCTATCAATAAAGGACAACCGGTAGAAACATCCAACAACAAAAATGCGATAAGTTTTTCATACGAAATCCATTTTTGATGAACTTGAGATTGACATGAAGAACATGAAAAGCTCTAAAACCTCACATGGAGAAAACCCAAATAAGAACCAAGAAGGATGATGCCAAGTATGCAAAGGTTTGAGCTCTCTATGATAAATACGATCAAGGTATGCATTCAAGAGCCCCTCTTGATAGTACGGTTAACTATCCTATAATCCGGTCTCCCAACTAGCATAATGAGACCGGTAAAATATAAACCCTATCTAAGTCATACCTTTGACTTGCGCAATCCAATTGAGCTATATGATGACGATCTTGATTCTCTCAAGTTGGATCTTCTTTCTTGATTGTGCTTGCTAGCACATGCTCCGCTTGATGAAGACTTGCAAGTTGCTCTCCCATACACCACTATGGGAGAGGATAGCTCCCCCATACACCATTATGGGAGAGACCCTTAATGGAAAATCTTCACGAGGCCACAAACTCCAAAAGGGTGGCAAGCATCAAGCATAGGATTTCTTCTAGATGCTTCACTTAAGCTACCACGTCAAGCTAGGTGATGAACACCGCTTGACGATGACATAGACCATCGGCTATATGAAATCTTCATTTTTGTTCATGCCCATGGAAAGATACCTAACCACACATAGAGATGCCACACACACATATATGGGTTAGATCACAAAGCTATATTGACAATTCCTTACCATACCATGAGATACACAATCCCACTTGGTACATCTTGTAGCTTTGTGTGTTGATCACTAGCTTGATCAACCTTGTATCTTTTCTTCTCACTTCAAATGATGATGTCTTGAAGATAAGCATGAAGGATAACCTAATACTTTTCTTCAAGAAACACTAGCAATAAGCTCAACTCAAACCATGACCATTCTTCATATAAATCCTTGAATATAACAATGGCCATCAAGGAAGCTAATAGAGTTCAACACATGAACTCCATTATTTCCTATGGACAAGATCTACAAGGATAACTCAATGCAAACATTAGTCCATAAGGATTGTCATTAATTACCGAAACCACATATGGGGAACCATGCACTTTCAATCTCCCCCATTTTGGTAATTGATGACAATCCCTTTTTACGAGGGTTTATATGATGAATTAAGCAACCATGCAAAACAAAGAGCAAGGATTCAATAGCATGGAAGGAAAATGCTTAAGAACGAAACTAAAGCATAGAACCAAATTCCCTTAAACCCTCTAAATTTCTCCCCCATTGGCATCCATTGCCGAAATGGGAAAAAAGATTAGAAGTCCAATATAAATAAGAGCCCCCCATAATGTATGCATTCCTCATGATATGAGAGAAATCAAGTGCATATATCCAACTACGAATAGATGGAGAGAGATCAAACTATACGGAGGATCCAAAGATTTAGAAGCAAAGTCAAATTGAAGGATACTTTCACAAATAAGCAACCAACCAAAGGATCCGAAAAACCGATTGACCAAAATCAATATTATGATAATATCAACCAAGTGTTCTAGAAAATCAAGAGGGAACTCCCCAAGGTACATGCACAATGTTAGATTTGAATTACTATATAATTTGCACAACATGTATTCATCACTCCCTTCTAGATAATTGTGAACACAAACAAGAGCAAGAGAATATATTGTAAATGAAGCAAAGCAACTTGCAAACAAACAAGAGTTGAGCAATGAAGATCAAGAAGCGACAAGTAAAGATTTACTCAACCGAAAGAGATGAGTGTGACAAGGAAATACATTTGTAGGAGACTAATAGGATGAGCAAAGCTTCATCATAGTCTTTAAATATATGAGGCACATAGTGCATATCATGTATTTCCCATACACACAAACCAACAAATGATAAAACACATAGGTCCACAAGCTTTATAAGATGCATAAGGAATACCAAAATAAAAGCAAAGCGTGTGCCTTTTAGGAACTACAAAGGAATATAAAGCAATAAAACATGGTCACTAAAGAAATAGAATATCAATTAAAGATGTAACTATTCTCGTGTGTATAAGTTTCTAAGCGGACACCAATCACAAGATATATATCCACAAAGAAATATGCACACACAAAAATAGGTACAAAGGTGAAGAACATGATATCCAAGATAGGTTCATAAATATACCAATAAGATTTTTGCTTGAAATTAAAGCACTAAGCTTAGTTTAATCTTAAGGGGATATAGATGGACAAACAATAAACTCATCAAAGCATCACAAATATCACAAGGGAAAAGTGATAGTTGGAATGCTTCTAGAAAGGTAACGCATATCACAAAAGATTCAAATGGTTTTTGAGAATTCCTAAATATTGCATATGAGAGACTTCAAGTAGAAGTTACTAGACTAATATACTTGGGATTTGGTGAATCATGAAAATGATTATAAATATCCCCTTAGTATGTAATCATCCCGGCTTACTCATAGTTGCAATAAAGATGCTTTTGATATGACATTTTAAAGAGCCAAATGAAATGCAAAAAATGGGATTCATGCCAAGATGCAACCTACACAAGGTTGAAAGCTAGAAATGTATGCATGAAATAGATACTTGTTACCGAGACAACATTGGTGATGAAGAGGATGCGAGTTTGATAATCATCGTAGCTTGACTCCTATTAATACCATTTTGAGAACACCTTCTTTATGAATGGAGCAAGCAACAAATGTATCTCCATTGTACCTAAAACAAAATTCAAGTAAAAAATGGTACCCAAACTTATTGGGTCCAAAGTAGTTAGAACAACTACAATACATAGGACAAACTCCACATAAATATGTGCATATTAATATGAATTTGAATTTCATGCACATCTTAGCCATTTAGGATTTGATGGAGTTTATCCTACATATTGGATCAACGAAAGTAAGCATGTCAAAGGATATACATAGTAAATATACATGCATACATATTTCAAGAACCAAACAAGATACAAATTGGACAAAATACCAATTAAAACAAAGAAGGCACTCACAAGAGATAAAATCAAACGAAGTGTCCAAATTATATCAAACCCCAAATCAACACATGATTTAGGAAACCAAATAGAGAAGATAACAAAAAAAACATCAAATAATAAACAAACCCTCTACACTTTTCATGATGGCACACAAAGTACCAAGACGAAAAATGTTCGTCTTCCAAAGAGACACGTCATTGGGATAAAATACCAATTTTCAAGACAACAAGTGTTCAAACACATATAGGATAGTTCTTCCAATAATAGTGCATTAAGTATGATATTGCATTTGAATACAAGATGTACACAATGGAATCATTATTCTCCATATATATTGTTCAAACACTAGTCAAGCTCAAGAAAAGAAGTAAGATGCAATACCAATTAAATAATTGTGTTCTACTTAATGTAGGATAGCTTCCCCAAGAAATGAAACACAAAGAAGTATGACTTTGAATGAAAGTGCACACGAATGGGATCATTGATTTTCCTAACTCAAGAAAGCATAAAACAAATTTTGAGAAGAGCAAGGAAGACACAAAGGAGTTTGAACCAAACAAATCCTTGGCAAGAAACAAGGCAATTTTAGAGCAATGGCCAAAGTAAATATAATCAATAAACTTACCACAATTTATTATAACTTGTCAAAGACAAGAGATGTATGGAGATATTTCTCAGTGGTATATTTGTTCGTAATCATATTCACAAAACAAAAGCTTACGAAAAGGATATGAATGAAAACACCATGCTTAAATAGAGATCCTTGATGGCTTCAATAGTCGAATGATCATGCAAAGCAATGATTAATATATCAAGAAACAACCGACTCCCGAGAAGGTAAATTCTAGTGCTAATTTGTGGAAAACCGCACCAAGAAACTCTCTCACAAATAAGATACCAAAAGATGAGCAAATAAAATCATCTAAGCAAATTGAAACTTGTTTGAGCACACATGCAACATAGGAACAAGATATTTAATAATATCAATTCTATGTGGCAAAACCTTAAATGTTCACATTCTTTAGGCTTGTAATATGCACAAACATATTACTGCCCCATAATGTGATTATCCGTATCTTCTTAGAAGGAGGCAAACAGAGACCAACTTGAGAGAATTAATAGACATTAGAATGAATTTCTCATGAGTATGAGATACCACATAGAGACTAGATAATATTGAAATATAAACACTATGTGGTATTCCTCATGTACACACATTTTGGGATTGTGAAGTGCCAAAGGAATATTACTCACCCAAAATGGGATAGTCCATTAATCACTCAAAAGATCCAAATATGATACACAAAAGATGCAATTAGGCTCAAAGCAAACTCATACATACATTTTGTGCGAACCGACAAACACATACTAGATTACTCAAGGATAAGTAAGTAGTAAGCACAAAATATACAAAATACAAACAAGGTACAAAACCAATACATGCAAAGGGGCAAGCTAATTTCAATGTATGTATATAATGTAATAAATACAAGTTACCGCTAGAAGGAGCATGGAATATGAGATAGAGACATGATAATCCAAATGACCTGGCTTAAGGAAAATATACGTGATGAAGATCCCTTAATTCTTCATGATATAGCCAAGTCTCCAATGCCCTCCGATAACTTCTATTGATCAAGTTTGAGCTTGTTGGTCCCCAACCAAGTTGGGTCCTAAGAGGTTAGTCACAATAGGCTTGGCAACCCAAATGGTTCTTTTCTTTACACCACTTTTAGTACCAACATATTTGGCAAACACATTGCCCACATTATCCTTGCGAATGGAATACACATCATCAATTATGATAGGGTTGGATAATGTACCATTAGTGCATGAAGAAGCAAGATGGCCCTTTTCACGACATAAGTAGCAACAACGACTCCTTCCATTCTTCTTAGTTGATTTCTCAACTTGAGAAGCATTAGATTGAGTCTTCATGGGAAGAGGCATTTCTTAAACTTGAAGTTGAGATTGAGGTTCAACTTGTGGCCGCTTCCCTTGTTGCTTCTCACTAAGTTTCTTCTTCTTCAAAGGGCATGATCTAACATGATGCCCTTCAACCTTGCACTTGAAGCATACAATCTTGGCCAAATTCTTGTCTTCTTCATGGCCCTGCATCTTGTCTACCTTGGACTTGTTCTTGTGATTGGAATTGAATCCAAGTCCTCTCTTGTCATTGGGGGATTTTCGGACACTCAACATATTGTCAAGTGTGGACTTCCCTTTATGACACTTCTCCAAGTATTTCTCCAATGAAGTGACTTGGGCCTTGAGCTCTTTGATTCCCTCTACATGGTTAGTATCAACACAAGAGCTATAGGAAGTAGATGCATCATTATTAGAGCAAAAAGTTAAGGAAAGCAATTCACCATAAGATGTGGGAACATTATGAGAGGATGAATTACTAGGACTAGCACAAGGCAATATAGCATTTAGAGTAGATATTGTGCCTTTGTCCACATGAGCCTCACAAGATGTCACCTTAGTTAAAATAGCCTTATGGTCTAATTTTAGCCTCTCATGGGAGACTAGAAGATCCTTATGAGAGCTTGAGAGCTTTTCATGAGTTTCTTCCAATTTCCCATAATTACTAGTTAGCAACTCAAGTTGAGCCCGTAGCTCAACATTCTCCTTTAATATGGATGCTTCACAAGAAATAGAGTTAGTAGCACAAGCATCAACATTTTTAGCTTTGAGGTCATTAGCAAGAGCAAGAGATAATTATTTGTCCCTTCTAAGCTTAGAAACTCTAATAGCATATGTTTCTTCTAGACTATATAGTTTCTCTTCAAGAGAAGATCTAAGGGACCGCTCTTTCTCAAAAGCCTTTTCAAGCTCTTTGTCCTTGATAGAATGACTACCACTATGACTTCCCAAAGTCACGAGATATCCCCCTTTTCATCTATAAGGGAGTTAGCCTTATTAAGTTGTTCTAGGAGAGAATTCACAATTTCTTTGGTCTCATCAACAAGGCTTGATAACCATAAGCCTAATTTCTTAGACTCGTCATCAACTTCCTTACCAAAATCATCATAACTACTATCATAATAAGATATATTGGGGTTCAAAGTGGAAGATACCTTTGAATCCTTGGCCATGAGGCAAAAGGTGGTAGATGATGATAGATCATTACTTGAGGCACCACTCAAGTCCACATCTTGTTCCATAGAGAGTTTGGTTTCCTTTACATTGTTAGCCATACCTTACACGGGGTTGAGGCTATCTCCACAACTCAATTGGAGGCTCCCAACTAATCTTCTTGCAACAAGGTGGAAGCCCCAAGCACTAAACATCTAGGGTGCTCAATACACCCAAGAGGAACAATATCTTCGGTGACCAAGCACCCAAGAGTAACAAGATGATGAACTTATCTTTCACGAATCTCGTGGTGAACTCAAACGATGCACCTAATGCAATGGCAAGAACACACAAAGTGGTCAAGAACTTCTCTCCCAAATCCCACCAAAGAAACTAATGCTATGGAGGGAGGAGGAAGAACAAGGAAAACAACAAATGAATCCCTAGATCTAGATCCAATAGGTCCCCCTCACAAAGAGGATTGATTGATTGGTGAAATGGTAGATCTAGATATCCTCTCTCTTTTCGCTCAAGTGGAAGCAAGAATCATTGGAGGGATTGAGAGATAGCAAGCTTTTAGAGGTCAACAATGGAGGACAAACTTGCCCAAAAGGTTAGGGAACCATTGGGAAAGAAGACCCCTTAAATAGGTCACCAAAATATCCAACCGTTGGGGGCAAAATCGCGCAGGGACGGGACCTACGGTGAAACCACCGGAACCTCCGCCCCCCGGATGAATTAGAACACCAAAAGGGCTTGAAAACTGCCCCAGGCACCGGAACCTTCGCCCCCTTGGATAAGTTAGAACACCAAAAGGGCTGGAAAACTACCCCAGGCACCGGAACCTCCGGTGGTTTCACCGGAGGTTCCGCCAACATCATCCCGAAAGGGTTTCCAAGCGGACCCAGCACCGGAACCTCCGGTGCTGGTAAAAACTGCAGAACACCCGATACGAATACGGTCGTAACTTTTGCATCCGGACTCCGTTTTAATGTTCTTGGGATCGTTGAAATCAGAACGACAAGCAATACAAGAATATGCAGAGAAACATCATAGTCTAAAATGGGAATATAAAACCAAATGATGAAAGGTTTGGCCTATCAATAAAGGACAACCGATAGAAATCTCCAACAACAAAAAATGCGATAAGTTTTTCATACGAAATCCATTTTTGATGAACTTGAGCTTGACATGAAGAACATGACAAGCTCTAAAACCTCAAATGGATAAAACCCAAATAAGAACCAAGAAGTATGATGACAAGTATTCAAAGGTTTGGGCTCTCTACGATAGATACGGTCAAGATATGCATTCAAGAGCCCCTCTTGATAGTACGGTTGACTATCCTATAATCCGATCTCCCAACTAGCATAATGATACCGGTAAAATAGAAACCCTATCTAAGTCATACCTTTGCCTTGCGCAATCCAATTGAGCTAGATGATGACGATCTTGACTCTCTCAAGTTGGATCTTCTTTC
Organism: Alopecurus myosuroides; assembly: GCA_028641055.1. Lineage (NCBI taxonomy): Eukaryota > Viridiplantae > Streptophyta > Magnoliopsida > Poales > Poaceae > Alopecurus > Alopecurus myosuroides. The sequence goes on from CM054060.1 coordinate 266,595,522, forward strand.
TTGATCGTGCTGTCTAGCACATGCTCCGCTTGATGAAGACTTGCAAGTTGCTCTCCCATACACCACTATGGGAGAGGATAGCTCCCACATACACCATTATGGGATAGAACCTTAATGGAAAATCTTCACGAGGCCAGAAACTCCAAAAGGGTGGCAAGCATCAAGCATAGGATTCTTCTAGATGCTTCACTTGAGCTTCCACGTCAAGCTAGGTGACGAACACCGCTTGACGATGACATAGACCATGGGCTATATGAAATCTTCCTTTTTATTCATGCCCATGGAAAGATACATAACCACACATAGAGATGCCACACACACATATATGTGTTAGATCACAAAGCTATATTGACAATTGCTTACCATACCATGAGATACACAATCTCACTTGGTACATCTTGTAGCTTTGTGTGTTGATCACTAGCTTGATCAACCTTGTATCTTTTTTTCTCACTTCAAATGATAATGTCTTGAAGATAACCATGAAGGATAACCTAATACTTTTCTTCAAGACACACTAGCAATAAGCTCAACTCAAACCATGACCATTTTTCATATAAATCCTTAAATATAACAATGGCCATCAAGGAAGCTAATAGAGTTCAACACACGAACTCCATTATTTCCTATGGAAAAGATCTACAAGGATAACTCAATGCAAACATTAGTCCATAAGGATTGTCATTAATTAGCAAAACCACATATGGGGGCACCATGCACTTTCAGAAGGGAAGAAGATGGGCCTGCCCCAGTAGGGTTTCTTCAGGTGGTGTGGGTGCGGAGTGGCACTAAAGGCGGCGTATTGGAGGTCACATGAGGTACGGGAGCTCCTATTAATCATGTTTTTCCTTCTTCCTTGTGGCAGTCAATTAGGCCACGTACTTCTGGTTTTCTTTTTCCGCCTTTAAATCTAAACATTTTTAAAAAACATAACATTCTCCAATCTAAACTTTTTTTTAGACCGAACATTTTTACAATACGTATTTTTTTGAATTATGAACATTTTAATTTTTTAAACAAATTTCAAATTTGAAAAAAAATTAAGTTGAAAGAATTTTCAAATTTAAACAATTATGATTTTTTTTAACAATCTTCAAAAAGCACATTTAAAAAACCTAGATAACAGAAAAAGGCAACAAAATAAAAAACAAAAAAGATAGTAGAAAGAAGACACAAATAACAGAAAACCATTTGTGACGTAGTCGTGTGCTTGCAATTCCGTATCCCCCTAAACAATTTCGGTATTATCCATGCTTTTCTCCGATATACCGTATCCACTCAAACGGGTCGTCAAACCTTAAGTGTGTGACCCTATAGTTCGTTAATAATGTACACATGATAGCGACACCTCTCTGATCAATAGTCAACAACGGGACCTGGAGATCTGTAATGACTCCTACACATTCAACGATGAATCTAGTGATTGTGTGAACCATAAACGTCATAACCAATTCCCTTGATGCCGCGATATTTTACTTGTCCAAGATCCGATCATTAGTATCAACTATACCTAGTTCGATCTCGTCACCGTTCTGTGATATGACATCATTGTGACCTAGTCACGTGGTTGCAAGCGGTGTCGATGAGATATTACCAAGAGGGCTCAGAGTATATCTCCTTGTCATTTGGATGGAATCCCACTCTTGATCCATGAGCCTCAACTTATACTTTCAGAGTACCGAACGCCACCTTTATAGTCACCCTTTTACGGTGTGGCATTTGATGTCATTAAATCACTCCTTCGATGTTAGTGATTGACATGATCTAACGGTCTAAGGATTATGGTTACTTCATATGAATCTAACGATGTAAACTTAATGAATGGACCGCATTGTTATACTATATTTAGGTATGTGTTCATGACATCATTCTCCTAATGATGTGATCTCATTATTAACAATATCCAATTTTCATGATCAGAAAACTTGATCATCACTTAATCAACAAGCTACTTAAATGAGAGAGCAGGGCCAGGCCGGCAATATCTGAGGCCCTGTGCGGAACTCTAAAATGGGCCCTACTTCCACGTTCTTAAAAGTCAGCGACCGACGGCAGAAGTGTGGGTTTAGATTAAACAATTGGCGATCACAAGTACGGAGGTAGCCAAGAAGAAGCACAATATGAAATGGAGCCTGAGGATTCAAAACTTCTTGTTGGCTTCCTCAAGTTGGTAGGCTGATCAATCGGCAAGGGGCCTCACTTTGTTTGAGTCTCGTATGAGTCCACAACCTCGTGCCAAGCATCCACTTGAGGCCATTCAAATTTTCAAATCGATCGATGACTATTTTCAAATCAATAGGTAGACGTTAATTTTTGTTCCGCTCCAAGAAATATCGCTACCCTTGAAAAAAAAGAATATAGATTTAGGAGTTAGATAATAACTCAAGAAATAAGTGTATGCCTTGCTTTGAGGGGTCACGGTAGCGTAGAGGCCTGCCTGGTAGTTTCTGAACTTTAGTGTTAAAATAATAAACGGAATAGACCTACGTCTTACAGAATTCGAACTTCCCACTTAATGGAAGAAGATGATAGTACTTTCCACTACACCATTAGCATCATTGACGTATTTTCTTGGTAACATAGTTTTTACCTAAACATGCGAACTTTGAATACAAATTTTTGGGCCCTGTGTGGCCGCACAGCCTGCACACCCATGGGGCCCGGGCCTGAATGAGAGGTATTACTAGGATATATTATTTGTTTATTATACAAAAATGTATTAATGTTTCCGATTAACGCAATTATAGCATGAGAAAAAATTATCATAAACATGAAATAAGATAATAACCACTTTATTATCGTTGTTAGAGAGTGGTCTATCAAGGACATGGACTCTCAAGTGGGTTCAAACATTAGGGGCTAACCGCACTTCCTACACATCTCGAGATACCTTGTGAGGAAAGCTCGGAGCAGACAACAATGAGACACGGGGTGTTTACCCAGGTTTAGGCCACCTTGCGGTGTAAAACCCCGCTCCTGCTTGTCTGGTGGATTGCACTGCTTTGGATATAGTACAAGGTACAAGCTTCTGCTCAGTTCAGAATAGGGAGGCTCTAGGTAAATTGAGTCATCCCTGCTACGGGAGCCAAGGAGCTCCTTTTATACCAGCGTTGGGCCTCTTTCCTGCTCATACTTGGTGGGAAAGGTCTACCACAAGGTGATAAATAGGGGACATGCGGAGTTCTGTGGCGCATACTGGTCTTAGTCGTTTAGGACAGCGTCACCGTCCATGGAAAAGCAGTAGGGGCCACCAGTGACGTTTCCTCCGTCTTGTAGTGTCGTCATCGTCTTCTTGCACTAAAGAGGAAGTCCCGGGGCGGCGCTTTGGCGTGGGAAGATGTCTCCCACGCTTTATACACGAGAACGGCAACCACCGCCAAAGGTGCACCGCGGCACTGTCGTGCCTCCATCAACGTGCAGAGGAGCGGACGTCAGCGCACATGGTATGTTTCCTCCTGAGAGGAACGTCCACTAGAGAGGAGCGGAGGGCGAGGTAGAGCTCCTCTCCATGGGAAGATGATGCAGTTCTTCTAGAGGGACCAACCTCTTGCTGGTCAGGCCTTGAGTAGATCAAGTACCCATAGGGAGATTCCTCTTCATGATATATCCTTGGCAAGGCCTCGGTGCTCACTTGGCTGGGCCGCGGTAGAGGGGTCGGGATACCCTGGTATCCACTGGACCGATAGTAGCCCCCGCACCCGCGGTGGACACGTGTACGAAGGAGGCAAGACGTCGCGGGGCTAACCGCTGTCGGGCCAGTCGTGGGCACGTGGCGCGTCAGGTCGTGACCCACGATCTCCTCGAGGTGGAGTTAACGGCTCCCTACGCTGCAGCCAGACCGTCATAGGGAGCATAAGAGACCGAGCCTAGGTCCTCCACTCCCACTTCTCTTTTCGCCGCCTCCCAGCTTCCCCTTTTCTCTTCGCCTTCCGCACCAGCAAGGGTGCAGCGATCTACGGACAGTGTGACCCATCGCCTTCGATCTTGTCTCCGGGCGTGGCCACCATGATCTCTATGCTAGAGACATCGTTCATTGGCCCGGGTAAATGATGAACATGGCCGTGCACATGGCAGCCCACCCCTCCAGTGAGCAAGGAGCGACCATCCTGCATGCGGTACAACAGAGTTGGAGGTTCTTTCTCCATGGTCGTACCCCTTCTTCTACCATACCCTTGTCGCAGGGTTGGTTCCTCCTTTCTCCTCATTCTTCCTCGCCGTTCTCGCCCATTACCAAATTCAGCCGCTCCACCTCCATCCCAATTCTGTTCTTATCCTCTTCGTGTTCTCCTTCTATTGTGAGGTGTTTCTTGGCGTAAGGCCCTCCATCTCCTTCTTCCGCTGCTTCTTCCCCTTGCGCGTTGACACCGAGGACCCCGGCGTCAATGACGTCTCCTTCCATGCCGGTTCTGGTCTGGGCGCATTATTTCCCAAAATGGACCTCTCGAACGAGGCAACCAACTTTCGCGTGCACTGGCTGTATGCGGACACACGCGAAGTCAGCAACCTATTTGAGTTTCCCTCTTCATCGCCTTTGAGTCATTCCGTATGGGGCCAAGAGGAGCTTGGTGGCGCCAGCATGAAGCCATTGATGGAGCGTGTGAAGATGCTGCATGATGAAGGCCTCACCTTCTCCATTATTGTGCGCGAGTTTATTGAGAAGCGCATCGCTCCTCTCCAGCGCCATGAGAGGTGTATATGGATCTACACTGGGCTTGGTGATGCGATGTGGCTAGAATCGCAACCCCTAACGCACCGGACCTTCACAGGCATGATGAAGCTGCTTCTAGTTGATTCATCGCCGTCGAGGCTCCCTCCTGGCGTGGTTCCCCTTTGTGACCTCCTGGTGGAGGAGAGGGAGGATATTTTGGCCGTGATGCCATGCTTCGACTGATGATGACCTCTTGAACAGCTTTGCATGATGACATCCCGTACACGTTGGACTTCACCGAGAGAGCTGTGAGCGATCCAAGATGGTTGATGATGCTCTTTGATGGTGTTGGAAACCCCAAGAGGAGGGTGTGATGAGCAAGCGATAAGAATTTCCCTCAGTTAAGAACCAAGGTTATAAATCCAGTAGGAGTAAGAGGATATCGGGAAGGTTGATGCCACTGACGGTGGTGATGGCGCCTCACCGGTGTCAGCAACAACGTGGAACCTGCACACAACACAACCAAAATACTTTGTCCCAACGGTACAGTGAGGTTGTCAATCTCACCGGTCTTGCTGAAAATAAAGATTAGACGTGTAGTGTGGAAAATGGCGTATGCTTGCAGTAAGTAAAGAAAGCAGGAAATTGTTGTGATTTGTTTAACAATGTGGAAAATGGAACAGGATTCATAGGTTCACTAGTGGTGTCTCTCCATAAAGATAACATGCTGGGTGAACAAATTACAACTGGGCAATTGACAAACAGAGGTTGCACCGTAGTGCACATTATAACATGATGACTACTATGATATTTAGTGCGGGCATTACAACAAAATACATAGACCGAAATCCATCTGCATCTATGACTAATAATCCACCCTCATGTATCATCTGAACCCCCTTAGGTATTAAGTTGCAAGCAACAGATAACCGCATTAAACAATGTGTGTAATTTAAGCAATGATTGTACACGCGGGCACTCACACCGCTGTTTTCTCCCTAGTGGCAACAACACATCCTCCCCCGTCACGTTTCTGTCACTCGAGCATATGCGAAAAGGAGGCATGAACCCACTATGTAGCATAAATACTCCCTCTTGGAGTCACTAGCAACTACTTGGCCAGAGCAACCACCTAGCAACAGAAAGCATGCAAGATCATAAATAACATATGAAATAAAGACTATAATCAACTTGGCATAAGTTCAATATTCATCGGATCCCAGCAAACACAACATATAGAATTACATAAGATCAATCTCGATCATGATAGGCAGCTCACGAGATCTAAACATGGAGGCATATGAGGAGAAGACAACCATCTAGCTACTGCTATGGACCCGTAGTCCAGGGATGAACTACTCATGCATCACTCCGGAGGCATGCATGGTAATTTAGAAGCCTCCGGTGATGATTTCCTCTCCGGCAGGGTGCCGGGAGACAGCTCCAGAACCCCCTGATCTAGAGTTGACGATGACGGCTGCGGAACTTTTCGGGGATTTTTTGATCAGGTGTTTAGGGTTTTTCATCCGGGGGGGAATAAATAGGCGAAAGGGCAAAGGCGGTGGAGGCCTGGGGGCCCCACACCCATAGCTGGCGCGGCCAGGGGGCCGCGCCACCCTATGGTGTGGCCCCTGGTGCCCGTCTTCGACTCTCCTTCGGTGTTCAGGATGTTTCCGGGGAAAATAGGCACTTTGGGCTTTGTGGGGTCCAATTCCGAGAATATTTCCAGAACAACTTTTCTTAAACCAAAAACAGCAGAAAACAGGGAACTGTAACTTGGCATCTTGTTAATAGGTTAGTCCCGGAAAACGTATAAAAAATGCTATAAATAAGGAAGAAAACATGTAGCAATTGGCATAATATGATCATGGAGCATCAGAAATTATAAAAACGTTGGAGACGTATCAGTTGACACCCTCGATCAGGACGCAGACTCCACGGATCTCTCCTCGAGGAAGCGTTGGCAACAGTGTTCTCCTCTAATGAACTGGAAGATGAGACCAACGAGGGTTTCTATGTTGCTCCCTCGCGATGCGCAGTCTGATGATGAGGATGGCTGGGGGGACTTTGGGCAAGGCCCGCCCCGCGAAGAAACTAAAGTTTGAGGACGCCCCACTTGGCTCCGGTGATCCCCTTGCAAAGGGACCCCCGACTGAGGGGCCCTTCTCCACGGGACGCAAGCCGAGATTGTGGTGCTACGCTGGGAGGTGATATCTCCAGCACGTATTCCCTCCTCCCCGTCATGTTCGATTGCTGAGTTTTTTTTTTGACTTCGCAGGGCCCAGGGAGAGGACGACACATCGGGGCAGCAGGTGAGTGGCCCCAGCCTTGCGTCCACGCCTACTCTAAAGGTTTTCACCGCCACCGCCATGGGGCTCTGAGCATCACGGATTCTGAGAAGGGGGCTCCTATTCTCTTGGGCACGCTCGCGGCTCCGCTTGTGGCCAAGCAGGCACACGCCAGTTCGCCTCCATCGCCCGCCGCGCTGTTGGGTCCGGACCCAGCCGCGGATGTAGAGTCATCGGTGGCCACGACTGGGGAACGGTCCGGCCAGGGGACGGAGCTTGTCGTGGCCGTGGTTGACCTCATGCCGATGGTCGGGCCCTCTATGCCTTCTTCGGCCCGGCACTAGGGAGGATGTCGAAGTTCCGCTGGGAGCGCATGAGGTCGAGGCCGCGTCGGTGGTGGGCGCCAGCCCTGTGCCCGACGGAATCCTCACCATGGAAGCCAGTGAGGACCGCTGGTCCCAGCTAGATTGAGACTGCCGCGGACTGGAGCCCAGTTTGGACGGGTTCACCAATGACGTCGTGAAGCGGGTCAGCGACATTATACGATCCCAAGCTGACTCCCAGGTGGCCATCATGGCCAAGAGAGTACGAGCGCCTCAATCTCCTAGGCAGCCAACTTCACGAGGTGGTTGCGGCGAGCCGCAATAAGGATGAGATTGCGGCAAAGGCGAGCCATGTGATGCTTGAAGAGGCGGAGCGGCAGCGCCAAGAGGCCACCATGATCCCGGAGAAGGCGAAGGATAAGCTGGCCGTCACGCTTTACAGTCGAGAAGAACCGGCATGATCTAGAGGTGGAGGAGTGGACCCGCCGCCGCCAGGAGCAAGAGAAACAGATTGCTCTTCATGAGGCACACCTGGGGCACTTACCAAGAAGATCCAAGCTCAGGAGGAGAGTCTCTCCTCTAGAGAGGAGAGGCTCTAGACAACCGAGCAAGACCTCGGGAAGTGGGAGGAGGAGATCGACCAGGTGGAGGCCGATCTTAGTATCGAGCGCCTTGAGACTATGGATGCTGATGTGCAGACCATGGAGGAATGAAACAAGCGGTGTCAAGGAATCCAAAGATCAGGAGGACAAGTTTGTCCAGCAGAAGGGAGCTGAACAAGGAGATTGAGGACATCAAGAAGGATCTCTGTCGGATCCGCCGCGAGCGCGACTGGGAGAGGAAAGCAAAGGAATGCGCAGCCAAGGTGTAACATCCCAAGTATGAAAACCACCCCTAGAATGTTTGTTTCTTGCTTTATTATTGTTTTGCATCATGGCATCTTAATCATTGCATTTGTTTTCCTTTTGTTTGCATTTGTTTTGCATCTGTTTTCAATTGCTTCCTATTTCAAATACAAACCAATCTCCAAATCAAATTGTTCATACTTGTTATGTTACATTTTCCAAATAAAATATTCAATTAAAAACAGCTATTTGTTTCTATTAAAATAGAAAGCTCAACTATTAACTTGTTATTTTATTTAATAACTCACTTAACTCAAATTTCATTCAAAATTCAATTACATTTTTTTCAAACAGCAACCATGTTGAAACTTATGAAAATTACAAAACAATTCTAATCAATTTGTTTCAAATAAACATGGAAAGTTCAAACTAGTTTAACATGTTTCTTTCAATAAGTTAATTAATGTCAATTTTGCTCAAATTCATTTAAAATACAAACATCACCATAATTCAAAATGTTTGGAAAACAAAAGTGGAATTTTGTTGCTGTTGTAATAACCCACCTATACAAAATTTCCCTAAATTTTCTAACCCAAAAACCCTAGCTTTTTCTTCCTATTTCCTTTCAGCAAAAAAAAAAGAAACAGAAAAATTTAAAAAAGAAAAACAGAGAGAGGGGTAGGGCAGGCCAGCCAGGCCCAGCCCACCAAACCGGCCCGGTGCCCCTTCGCTCTTTCTTCCTCCTGTACGACAACCGATCCAGCGTGTCCACGTCGGTACCGTAGTGATGGGACGGCCACCACGCGCCCCCATCCTCCTTAAAACCTAGCTCGCCTCCCTCTGCCCTAGACCTAACCCCCCTCCTTCCTTCCACCTCGCGCAGCGCCGCCATTTTCTTCTCCCTCTGCGCCACCTCCTCTCTCTGTACCTGAACCTGAGCTCCACCCTCTGAATATCCGATGATCATCGTCGATCTGTTCCTCCTCCTCGCGGGCTAGAAACGGGAACGGACTCACCGCTGTACCCTCTACCTCTTCGACACCGCAGTGGGCAAGGAGGGGGTCTGCAGCGCCGCCGCCATCCTCGTCGCTGTCGCCGCCGTCGACGTCCACCTCTACCCCGAGCCTCTGCCACGGCGACATCGCCGGTGAGCTTCCCTCCGTCCACCGTTTCCTTCCCCTCTCCCTCCTTGCTGCGAGCACGAGCACGAGCACACACCCTAGCACGCACTCGTCCAGCAGCAGCGCGCGCACCAGCAGCTCGCCGCCGGCCACCGTCCTGTTCTGTCAAGTTCAGTTACCTGAATTTTGTTCAGATTCAGTTAACGCGTGGACTGAACGCTAACCTCCCTGCGCATCCCTTCCTGACAACGAAGCAGCAGCAGCGCAGTGGTTTAGCACTGCGTGCGCGAGCGCGAGGTCGAGGGGTCGAGCCCTCGCCTCCGCGGATTAATCCGCCACTTTTTTCGCTTGCCACGCGAGCGTCCGTGGCCCACCTGCCAGCGGCCTGGGTTGCCACGCGCGCACACACGCGGGCCACCGTGGCCCAGGGGCCCCTCTGTCAGTGGCTTGGGCTAGCCACTGCGAGGTGTAAAAACATTTCTGCCCAGTTTTTCTTTTAAAATAAGTCCCTGCGAATTGCAGATTAGTCTCTGGTTTAAAAATACCAATAACTTTAAAAATTCAACTCCAAATAATATAAATAAAATATGTGTACTGAACCAAATTTAATTCTCTACCTATTTAAATCATTTGTTTTCTGTTTTGAATATTCCAAATGTATTCAAATTTCAAATTCAAACAAATCATGTTAAATTTGGTTAATTTCATAACTAATTCAAACTTAATTCAATTGTCACACATAAAATATGTTTTCCATGCCATTTTGAACCACCTATCCAAATATAAACTTTGTTTCATGTTTGGAATAATTATAATTGGTTAAATAATTTAAACCTTGTTTAAATCATTTAAATTTGCTAAATTCATAACTTGCTCAAATTAAATTATTTTTGAACTTAAAAAATATGTTTTCAAACCAGAAAAGTATAAGCTTTTCAAATATGAATTTGTTTAATGTTTTGAACAAATAAACTTTCAAATAAATTCATACTTGAATTAAATCCTTTTAAATCTTGTTTAAACTTGTTTAATCCATAATTAATTCATTTTAAATCCTTTTTCAACAAGTGAAACATGTATTCCACCTAAAATTTTGTGTACTTTCCAAATATGAACTTTGTTATCTATTTTGAACAATTTAAATTGGTGAAAACAACAAATTCTTGTGTAACACCTTTAAGAAACCAAAATTTCATAACTTAATAAATAAAATTCCAAACTTGGTAAACCTTATTTTAAATTGTTCCTAAGGTTGTTTTCTTTCTGTTTTCCTCATCCATGCATCATGCTAATTCACTTACATATGATGATTAGTTGTAGAACAATTATTCCAACCTTAACTCATGGACCTTTCCATATGCAATCAAATTGCATATGGGTCCATTTAAATTGTGTTACCATGTCAACCAGTTATTTTTGATGCATCAATTAAATTGACATGCATCATCCCATGATTGTGCATTATGCCATGTTATTGATTGTTTGTCTCTCTGCGTTGTTTGTTTGCTTCTTCTCGAATAGACGACGACGTTGAGACAGACGATACTTACGACACCCCTTCTGAGGATCTAGCTCAGTACCAGGCTGCTGAGTTTGCAGGCAAGTATTCACTCACATGAACCATTGTGTTCCCTTCCACATTGGATACCGATACTTTCCGTTGTCTATTTCTGCTAGCCTTATGAATCGTTGCTTCTGTTCCGAACCTATCACATGTTATCCTTTAACCCTGATATAGCCTCACCTCCACACCTATAACCCCATTGCTTGTTGCCCGTGTCCTACTAGCATGCTTAGGGTTGTTTTTGCTCGAGTCTGTTACCCGTTACTTTCTGTTACTATATTTCTATTATGTTCTGCGGCTCGATGTTTAAACAACAACCTGTTAATTTTGAGGTAATGCTAAATTGATGATAAGGCACCGGCAGGAGGCCCGGCGTGGTTTTGAGGCCTGCTAGTGTCGACCCTAATTAGAAAAACGGTCTTGTCTACTGATCCATGATGAGCGCACTATCCGCATGTGGGAAGTGTGTATGGGCGCCCCCCTCAATTTGATTCGATTCGCATCTCGTCCAAATCGCCTCATTTAGTTCGGGTTTTCCATTTGCCGCATATGTATTTGCGAACCCAGGCCAGGGTGGAACTTTTGTAGTCGGCATTTAGGGAGACACGTTCTTAGAGTGCTATGAGGGTCCCCTTTTCTTCGTGGGGCTTGATTAGCCGTGCGCTCAATTGCACGGGGTTCTTTGGGCTTGATGCGGAGAAGAGTTGAGTTGTGTTGAGTGCCCCGCTTGGTGGGAGGCATTCCATCTGGCGGGTTATTCTTACGTGTATGGCCAAATTGGTGCATCCCTGCAGGGTTAAATCTTCTCGAGAAGCCGTGTTTTCCGCGGTTATGGATGACTTGGTGAAAGTACTGGCTAACAAGTACTCAGAACAACTTACATCTAACTAATGATAACTTGACTAGTAATAGTCTTATTGACACAATAACTTGACCCATCATTAATCCAACTGTGTGAGTTATCCTCGGATTGCTTCTTTGGATAAGGGGCGAGATCCAGGATGGGTTTGTTTGGAGTTAGTTATAGTTGGTTACGATACTCTATCTTATCTCCTTTCTGTTAGCCGGAAGTTGTAGTATTTATCAGTAGTTGGTTAGTGCAGCCCGCTGCCGCGTCTTTTATATCACCCTTTCTTCCGTTGAACCCAAAGCATCTGTGCTTGGTGTTGACGGGTACACTTTGGTATCTTGTGAGTCTTGCTTGCCAGTACGTTTATGTACTGACCCCTTTGGGGCTGTGGTTTCCGCAGACTACGCTTACGAGGATCCCCGTGATGGCTACTACGTGGAGTATGACGAGGCTGCTGACGAGTAGATAACGGACCCGGGCAGGACCCGAGACATCGTGGATGGGCTCCGTCTTTTCGTTTCCGGCCTCTTAGGCCTATTTGGATCTTGTCTGTACTCAGACACTTTGGATGCTTCCGCTGTGATGTAATGATGAATTGTTGGGACATGTGTCCTCTGGATGATTGTATTTGCTATCTCTGCTCTAATGAGAGCTATTTGCAACTTATTTCAATCTTTTGTGTCTTAGAGATATGTTGTGATATCAGTTGTTCTAATGCCGTTGACGTACCATGTGTGTATGTTATGAAGTACGTCAACGGAAGTGTCCTGATTTCTATGGGATGGTTTGCGCAGACGATGGATAGTAGAGAATGGTTGTCACACGTTTACGTGTTGGCCTGCTCATATTGAGATGCGGGTGCCGGTATGCCCCGTAAGCCATTGGTTCTACTATTTAGCGGACTGTGAGTATCCTCTAGAAGTCCGGGTGCGACAAATGGTATCCGAGCCTGTCTGCCTGTAGGATCCCTTTTACTGGTCGCAGTTGAGTCTAGAAACTATTTTGTAGCTATATAGGAAAAATGGAACGTGAGAGTAGGAATTATGCCCTTTTATTTCTTTCCCCACCCACCCTCCCTTTTTCTGGTAAGGAAGTGCAACATTGTTTTCTCTTCTCATCTAAACTTTCAAGTTAGGATTTCACGTATCCTGGTTTCTCTAGGATAGTTATATCTACTAGACCATAGGAATGGAGGTGGTTGTGACATGATTTATCATGTTGCCTACTCACGATTGAGAACGGAGGCATGTAAGCCCCGGAAGCAAATCCTCTATTCCTTAAGCAGTAGATATTGATCCTTTAGAAGCCCAGATGGGTTTTCCGTAGTACCTCAGGAGTTTTGGTCTCGTGTTTCCCGATGTTGCTTCGATATCCTGTTCTTCTCAACATCCTTTTCGTCCATTGAAACCTTGTTGTTGCTTTCCACTTCAAATCTTCTACCGGCGTCTAATCAAAACTTCCCCAATCATCTGCAGATGGATCTCAGGTTCTACCCGCAGGTGGTTCGGATGACTCGTTGCGAGAGCACTGCCGGTTATCCGGAGATGCTGAGAGACATGGTCACTTATCTCGGGTTCCGTTGGGCACCAGAGTACCAGGTCTACGAGCAGCAGCGAGAGTTTGACCAGACCTACTACCAGGCTATCGTCTACATTCTGTCAGATGATGGCATGAGCATAGTCCACCGCTACGAGGCAGTAGGTTCCACAGTGGATATGGCTGTGCAGCAGGCAGCTTATGTGAGTCTCACCGTCCTTCGTGCTGACTACTGGGGCTTTGACGATTCTATCTATCGCCACATCCCCCGTGGTTACATCACTTCGGAGGGAGCTCACTTCACTCTCTACGACAACCTGGATGTCTACGAGCATGATAACTCCAGGCTGCACACCACCGCTCAGTTTGTGAGGCACAGTGACGCAGTTGCCAGCACACTATCTCAGGAGTTGGCTTCAGTCAGAGAGCAGCTCTACCTTGCTTTGACTCGTCTGGCGACGTACACCACAAACTTTGTTGGAGATGAGCGCTTTCACGTTTCGATCAGCCAGTGGGTCGTCGTCTGCCAGATGCTGGAGGTTACGAGACGATCAGAGGTCCACTCCTTAACCTCGGTGCTGGTTACACTGGGATTCCCCGCTTTGGAGCACAGGGAGCCCATGCTATGTACTTCACCACACCTAGAGTTGCTCTCAGACCACGTCAGATCTACGTGGATCGTCGTTCCACCTACTTTCGTGGGCGTGCTCCTCACCGTACCTCTCGTCGTACTACCCACCGCCGTCCTGCGTGATGAGCATGGGAGTACCGATGTATCCATTCTTAGCTATGTTTAGTTATCCTTTGGAATCCTAACCATTTGTGGTATGTTGGATATTCTGATGTATTTGAACATGTGATGATGTACCTGTTGGTTATCTACTCATGCGTCGGAATAATCTCTCTTTCGGTTTCCAAGTCTATCCTTTTCTATTGTTGTGCTAAAATGCATGTCTATTCAGGATGCCGCCAACAAGGAACACCCCGCCTGAGACACCGCCAATCACGGAGCTATTGACTCAGATGACCCAAGTCATGGCACAGATGGCCCAGTTTCAGACTAACCAGCACAACAACCAGAGTGCTCCACGAGTCAGTATCAAGGAGTTCCTCAGTCTGGGCCCGAGAGCTTTCGTGGCAACACGCGAGCCTCTGGATGCTGATGAATGGATCCGTGAGATAGCCAAGGCTCTGGACATTGCTCACGTTGCTGAGGAAGACAAGGTCAAGTATGCCTCCTATCTGCTGAAGGGTCAGGCAGCTACTTGGTGGGAGAACTACCAGACCATGAGAGCTGGCTATCCAATCACCTGGGGTTGTTTCAAGGAAGCCTTCCTGAAGCACCACATTCCAGATGGTCTCATGGAAAGGATGCGTGAAGAGTTTTGCTCACTCAAGCAGGGCAAGCTGGACGTCATTGGCTATCAGAGTGAGTTCAATCGCCTCGCTCGTTACGCTGGTGATGAGGTGTCCACTGAGGCTAAGAAGATGGCAAGGTTCCACAGAGGTTTTAACCCGGAACTCAAGTACGCCCTCACCAACATCAAGGCCAACAACTTCGAGGAGCTCGTTAACACCGCGCTCAATGAAGAAAATGGGCGCAAGGCGTTCGAGGAGTCTCGCAAGCACTCGCGTGAGGGTGGTTCCTCCTCCAACATGACCACCCCTCCGCAAAAGCGCCGCATCTGGATGCCAAATGGTGCTGTCACTCGGGCTCCATACGCCCAAGCTTCTCCAGGCTTCGCTCCCCGCCCACCCAACCCTGCTCAGATGCATGATCAGAGGGCTTCGATGGGGCAGCCAAGGCCAGGGCCTCCTCATGTCGTCACTTGCTACAAGTGCAAGCAGACGGGGCACTACGCTGACAAGTGCACGCAGAGGCAGCTACCTCCACCACCACCTCATCCCAGCACAAACCAGGCAATGGTGCGCGCTCCCCCGCCTAAGGCCTTCAACTCCAACAACAGGCCTGTCGGGAGGACCGCAAGGGTGAATCATGTCAAGGTCGACAAAGCTGAGGAAGCTGCTGACGTCGTTCTCGGTATATTCCCCGTAAACTTTATTCCAGCTAAAGTGTTGTTTGATACCGGAGCATCACATTCTTTCGTGTCAAAGACTTTTGCCGCAACAAACAACTTAAGTGTGGTTCCACTAAGCAATCAAATCACCGTCCACTCCCCGGGATCTCAAATGTTGACTTCCAAGATAAGTAAGGATAATCAAATCCTAATTGGAGGCCACATATTCCTTGCTTCACTCATGTTGCTGGGAAATTCTGACATTGATGTCATTCTTGGTATGGATTGGCTGAAGGCCAATAAAGCAAAAATTGACTGTGCTCAAAAGTCAATAACTCTGTACCACCCTTCTGGCCAGATAGTGTATTCTCCAAATGAATCAAGTTCTGTTCAGCTGTGCACCCTCGATGCAAAACCTCTACCTCTACTTGAGAATGTTCCGGTGGTTTGTGAATTCCCTGACGTCTTTCCAGAAGAGTTGCCAGGGATGCCTCCGGACAGAGCAGTTGAGTTCGTGATCGAGCTTGAACCAGGTACTGCTCCAATCTCTAAGCATCCATACAAGATAGCTCCTTCTGAACTGAAACCGTTAAAGGAGAAAATCGATATGTACATGGAAAAAGGTTACATTCAACCTAGTTCCTCGGCTTGGGGTTGCCCAACTCTGTTCGTTGCGAAGAAGGATCACACAAAGAGACTCGTTGTTGACTATCGTCCTCTTAACAAGAAAACTATCAAAAACAAGTATCCAATTCCTCGTATCGATGATCTTTTTGATCAGCTTGCTCGAGCCTCAATATTCTCCAAGTTGGACTTGAGAATGGGTTACCATCAAATAAAGATCAGAAAAGAGGATATTCCAAAAACAGCTTTCACCACTCGCTACGGTCTATATGAATACACCGTCATGTCCTTTGGTCTCACCAATGCACCGGCGACATTCTCTCGACTCATGAATTCTGTCTTCCATGAATACCTCGACAAGTTCGTTGTGGTATATCTCGATGACATTCTTGTCTACTCAAAATCCGAGGAAGAGCATGAAGAGCATCTTCGTCTCACTCTCATGAAACTTCGCGAGCATCGTCTATATGCCAAATTCTCCAAATGTGAGTTCTGGATTCCAGAAGTT
The DNA here is from genome assembly GCA_028641055.1 of Alopecurus myosuroides. Classification (NCBI taxonomy): domain Eukaryota; kingdom Viridiplantae; phylum Streptophyta; class Magnoliopsida; order Poales; family Poaceae; genus Alopecurus; species Alopecurus myosuroides. The sequence continues at coordinate 266,611,847 of CM054060.1, forward strand.
GCTTACCTTGGTCATGTCATCTCTGCCAAGGGCATAGCCATTGATCCAGAAAAGGTTAAAGCAATTGTTGATTGGAAACCTCCAAGGACGGTAAATCAAGTAAGAAGTTTTCTTGGCTTGGCTAGCTATTGCCGTCGTTTCGTCCAAAACTTTTCCAAGATTGCCAAACGTCTCATTGATCTCACAAAGAAGGACAAGAAGTTCGTTTGGTCTCCACAATGTGATGAAAGTTTCAATCTCCTGAAGACTAAACTCACTTCTACACCAGTTCTGGTTGGCCCAGATACTACCAAACCTTTCCAAATATTCTGCGATGCATCTCTCCAAGGTCTAGGTGCAGTTCTTATGCAAGAACGTCAAGTTGTGGCTTATGCTTCACGTCAGTTGAACAACCATGAGCAAAATTATCCAACTCATGACCTAGAACTTGCAGCAGTTGTGTTTGCCCTCAAGAAATGGAGGCAATACTTGTTGGGTAATCGCACTGAAATCTTTTCCGATCATAAGAGTCTGAAATACATCTTCACTCAACCAGATCTAAACCTCAGGAAAAGGAGATGGATTGAAAAGATTAAAGACTTTGATCTCACCATTTCTTACACTCCAGGCAAGGCTAATGTTATGGCCGATGCTCTCAGTCGCAAGTCGTATTGCAATAATCTCATGATCATGGAAAGCCAACCTCCTCTTCATGAAGAATTCCAGAAGCTGAACCTTGGTCTTGTTCCTCAAGGTTATCTTGCGAATTTGACAGCCAGTCCAACTCTCGACGACAAGATTCGTTCTGAACAACTTCGTGATGCTAAAATCAAGAAGATGGTAGAACACATCAAAGAAGGCAAGGAGAAATTTAAGTACTTCTCAATCGATGACAAGGGAACTGTGTTCTTCGAAGGACGCATTGCAGTTCCTCAAGTTCAAACTCTCAAAGATGTCATTCTCAAGGAGGCTCACGAAACTCCTCTTTCCATACACCCTGGAAGCACAAAGATGTACCAGGATCTCAAAACACTGTATTGGTGGCCTGGCATGAAACGTGAAATTGCTCAATACGTTTCTGAATGCGACGTTTGTCAACGTGTTAAGGCAGTTCATCAGAAAACAGCCGGTCTTCTCCAACCTCTAAAAATTCCTGAGTGGAAGTGGGACATGATTGAAATGGACTTCGTCACTGGTTTTCCAAAGTCCAAGAAGGGAAACGATGCAATCTTCGTTGTCATTGATCGTCTCACTAAAGTAGCTCACTTCTTTGCTGTCAAAGAAACAATCTCAGCTAGCCAGTTAGCAGAACTCTACACAGCAAAGATTGTTCCTCTTCATGGTGTTCCATTGGAAATAAGCTCAGACCGTGGAAGCATATTCACTTCTCATTTCTGGAAAAGCTTTCAAGAAGCTTTGGGCACCAAACTTCTGTTCAGCACAGCCTATCACCCTCAGTCTCAAGGGCAAGTCGAAAGAGTCAATCAGATTCTCGAGGATATGCTCAGAGCACGTGGTCTCTCCTTTGGCATGAAATGGGAGGAATGTCTTCCATATGCTGAATTCTCCTACAACAACAGCTTCCAGGCAAGCCTAGGCATGGCACCATTTGAAGCTCTCTATGGCCGCAGATGCAGGAGTCCAATCAATTGGTCTGGAGCTGGTGAACGTTCACTCTTAGGCCCTCACATTGTTAGGGAAGCCGAAGAGAAAGTTCGCATCATTCGTGACAATCTCAAGATTGCTCAGTCTCGGCAGAAAAGCTACTATGACAGCAAGCACAGGGATATGATCTATGCACCTGGTGACAAAGCATATCTCCGTGTAACTCCCCTCAGAGGCACTCATCGTTTTGGTGTGAAAGGAAAGCTTGCACCAAGATATATTGGTCCCTTCAACATTCTCTCAAGGCGTGCAGAAAATGCCTATCGTCTTGAACTTCCAGAAAAACTATCCAAGGTGCACGATGTGTTTCACGTGTCACAGCTCAAGAGGTGTTTCAAAGATCCAGATCGTGCAGTTGATCATAATTCCATTGAACTGCAAGAAGATCTCTCTTATGAGGAGTACCCTGTTCGAATTCTCGATGAGACCGAGCGTAAGACTCGCAACAAGAGCACCAAGTTCTTGAAAGTGCAGTGGTCGCATCATTCCGATAAAGAGGCAACATGGGAGACCGAAGAGGATCTTCGCAAGAAGTATCCAGACCTTTTCACTTCTCAGTAGGAATCTCGGGGCGCGATTCCTTCAAGGGGGGGGGCGTTTTGTAACATCCCAAGTATGAAAACCACCCCTAGAATGTTTGTTTCTTGCTTTATTATTGTTTTGCATCATGGCATCTTAATCATTGCATTTGTTTTCCTTTTGTTTGCATTTGTTTTGCATCTATTTTCAATTGCTTCCTATTTCAAATACAAACCAATCTCCAAATCAAAATGTTCATACTTGTTATGTTACATTTTCCAAATAAAATATTCAATTAAAAACAGCTATTTGTTTCTATTAAAATAGAAAGCTCAACTATTAACTTGTTATTTTATTTAATAACTCACTTAACTCAAATTTCATTCAAAATTCAATTACATTTTTTTCAAACAGCAACCATGTTGAAACTTATGAAAATTACAAAACAATTCTAATCAATTTGTTTCAAATAAACATGGAAAGTTCAAACTAGTTTAACATGTTTCTTTCAATAAGTTAATTAATGTCAATTTTGCTCAAATTCATTTAAAATACAAACATCACCATAATTCAAAATGTTTGGAAAACAAAAGTGGAATTTTGTTGCTGTTGTAATAACCCACCTATACAAAATTTCCCTAAATTTTCTAACCCAAAAACCCTAGCTTTTTCTTCCTATTTCCTTTCAGCAAAAAAAAAAAAAGAAACAGAAAAATTTAAAAAAGAAAAACAGAGAGAGGGGTAGGGCAGGCCAGCCAGGCCCAGCCCACCAAACCGGCCCGGTACCCCTTCGCTCTTTCTTCCTCCTGTACGGCAGCCGATCCAGCGTGTCCACATCGGCGCCGTCGTGATGGGACGGCCACCACGCGCCCCCATACTCCTTAAAACCTAGCTCGCCTCCCTCTGCCCTAGCCCTAACCCCCCTCCTTCCTTCCACCTCGCGCAGCGCCGCCATTTTCTTCTCCCTCTGCGCCACCTCCTCTCTCTGTACCTGAACCCGAGCTCCACTCTCTGAATATCCGATGATCGCCGTCGATCTGTTCCTCCTCCTCGCGGGCTAGCAACGGGAACGGACTCACCGCTGTACCCTCTACCTCTTCGACACCGCAGTGGGCAAGGAGGGGGTCTGCAGCGCCGCCGCCATCCTCGTCGCTGTCGCCGCCGTCGACGTCCACCTCTACCCCGAGCCTCTGCCACAGCGACATCGCCGGTGAGCTTCCCTCCGTCCACCGTTTCCTTCCCCTCTCCCTCCTTGCTGCGAGCACGAGCACGAGCACACACCCTAGCACGCACTCGTCCAGCAGCAGCGCGCGCAGCAGCAGCTCGCCGCCGGCCACCGTCCTGTTCTGTCAAGTTCAGTTACCTGAATTTTGTTCAGATTCAGTTAACGCGCGGACTGAATGCTAACCTCCCTGCGCATCCCTTCCTGACAACGAAGCAGCCGCAACGCAGTGGTTCAGCACTGCATGCGCGAGGGCGAGGTCGAGGGGTCGAGCCCTCGCCTCCGCGGATTAATCCGCCACTTCTTTCGCTTGCCACGCGAGCGTCCGTAGCCCACCTGCCAGTGGCCTGGGTTGCCACGCGCGCACACACGCGGGCCACCGTGGCCCAGGGGCCCCTCTGTCAGTGGCTTGGGCTAGCCACTGCGAGGTGTAAAAACATTTCTGCCCAGTTTTTCTTTTAAAATAAGTCTCTGCGAATTGCAGATTAGTCCCTGGTTTAAAAATACCAATAACTTTAAAAATTCAACTCCAAATAATATAAATAAAATATGTGTACTGAACCAAATTTAATTCTCTACCTATTTAAATCATTTGTTTTCTGTTTTGAATATTCCAAATGTATTCAAATTTCAAATTCAAACAAATCATGTTAAATTTGGTTAATTTCATAACTAATTCAAACTTAATTCAATTGTCACACATAAAATATATTTTCCATGCCAATTTTGAACCACCTATCCAAATATAAACTTTTTTTCATGTTTGGAATAATTATAATTGGTTAAATAATTTAAACCTTGTTTAAATCATTTAAATTTGCTAAATTCATAACTTGCTCAAATTAAATTATTTTTGAACTTAAAAAATATGTTTTCAAACCAGAAAAGTATAAGCTTTTCAAATATGAATTTGTTTAATGTTTTGAAGAAATAAACTTTCAAATAAATTCATACTTGAATTAAATCCTTTTAAATCTTGTTTAAACTTGTTTAATCCATAATTAATTCATTTTAAATCCTTTTTCAACAAGTGAAACATGTATTCCACCTAAAATTTTGTGTACTTTCCAAATATGAACTTTGTTATCTATTTTGAACAATTTAAATTGGTGAAAACAACAAATGATTGTGTAACACCTTTAAGAAACCAAAATTTCATAACTTAATAAATAAAATTCCAAACTTGGTAAACCTTATTTTAAATTGTTCCTAAGGTTGTTTTCTTTCTGTTTTCCTCATCCATGCATCATGCTAATTCACTTACACATGATGATTAGTTGTAGAACAATTATTCCAACCTTAACTCATGGACCTTTCCATATGCAATCAAATTGCATATGGGTCCATTTAAATTGTGTTACCATGTCAACCAGTTATTTTTGATGCATCAATTAAATTGACATGCATCATCCCATGATTGTGCATTATGCCATGTTATTGATTGTTTGTCTCTCTGCGTTGTTTGTTTGCTTCTTCTCGAATAGACGACGACGTTGAGACAGACGATACTTACGACACCCCTTCTGAGGATCTAGCTCAGTACCAGGCTGCTGAGTTTGCAGGCAAGTATTCACTCACATGAACCATTGTGTTCCCTTCCACATTGGATACCGATACTTTCCGTTGTCTATTTCTGCTAGCCTTATGAATCGTTGCTTCTGTTCCGAACCTATCACATGTTATCCTTTAACCTTGATATAGCCTCACCTCCACACCTATAACCCCATTGCTTGTTGCCCGTGTCTTACTAGCATTCTTAGGGTTGTTTTTGCTCGAGTCTGTTACCCATTACTTTCTGTTACTATATTTCTATTATGTTCTGGGGCTCGATGTCTAAACAACAACCTATTAATTTTGAGGTAATGCTAAATTGATGATAACGCACCGGCAGGAGGCCCGGCGTGGTTTTGAGGCCTGCTAGTGTCGACCCTAATTAGGAAAAGGGTCTTGTCTACTGATCCATGATGAGCGCACTATCCGCATGTGGGAAGCGTGTATGGGCGCCCCCTCAATTTGATTCGATTCGCATCTCGTCCAAATCGCCTCATTTAGTTCGGGTTTTCCATTTGCCGCATATGTATTTGCGAACCCAGGCCAGGGTGGAACTTTTGTAGTCGGCATTTAGGGAGACACGTTCTTAGAGTGCTATGAGGGTCCCCTTTTCTTCGTGCGGCTTGATTAGCCGTGCGCTCAATTGCACGGGGTTCTTTGGGCTTGATGCGGAGAAGAGTTGAGTTGTGTTGAGTGCGCCGCTTGGTGGGAGGCATTCCATCTGGCGGGTTATTCTTACGTGTACGGCCAAATTGGTGCATCCCTGCAGGGTTAAATCTTCTCGAGAAGCCGTGTTTTCCGCGGTTATGGATGACTTGGTGAAAGTACTGGCTAACAAGTACTCAGAACAACTTACATCTAACTAATGATAACTTGACTAATAATAGTCTTATTGACACAATAACTTGACCCATCATTAATCCAACTGTGTGAGTTATCCTCGGATTGCTTCTTTGGATAAGGGGCAAGATCCAGGATGGGTTTGTTTGGAGTTAGTTATAGTTGGTTACAATACGCTATCTTATCTCCTTTCTGTTAGCCGGAAGTTGTAGTATTTATCTGTAGTTGGTTAGTGCAGCCCGCTGCCGCGTGTTTTATATCACCCTTTCTTCCGTTGAACCCAAAGCATCTGTGCTTGGTGTTGACGGGTACACTTTGGTATCTTGTGAGTCTTGCTTGCCAGTACGTTTATGTACTGACCCCTTTGGGGCTGTGGTTTCCGCAGACTACGCTTACGAGGATCCCCGTGATGGCTACTACGTGGAGTATGACGAGGCTGCTGACGAGTAGATAGCGGACCCGGGCAGGATCCGAGACATCGTGGATGGGCTCCGTCTTTTCGTTTCCAGCCTCTTAGGCCTATTTGGATCTTGTCTGTACTCAGACACTTTGGATGCTTCCGCTGTGATGTAATGATGAATTGTTGGGACATGTGTCCTCTGGATGATTGTATTTGCTATCTCTGCTCTAGTGAGAGCTATTTGCAACTTATTTCAATCTTTTGTGTCTTAGAGATATGTTGTGATATCAGTTGTTCTAATGCCGTTGACGTACCATGTGTGTATGTTATGAAGTACGTCAACGGAAGTGTCCTGATTTCTATGGGATGGTTTGCGCAGACGATGGATAGTAGAGAATGGTTGTCACACATTTACGTGTTGGCCTGCTCATATTGAGATGCGGGTGCCGGTATGCCCCGTAAGCCGTTGGTTCTACTATTTAGCGGACTGTGAGTATCCTCTAGAAGTCCGGGTGCGACACAAGGAGGCAGTGCGCCACCAAGCTGACCTAATTTCCTTGCAGGAGCGGACCGGACCACTTGTCGAGAGGGGAGAGGAGCGCGGGGAATCCACCACACAGGCGCAGGAGCTGAAGCGCCGGTTTCAGGAGTTGCTCCGTCGGGCGGTCTGCAGCGCCCGCGCCATCGGCGACCGCCTATGCGTAGACGTGTCGGACCTCCCGATCGAGTTCGACGCTGCCGGCTACGCTAATTTCTTCTTGGGGTCCCTCACCACGCTTAAGGACAAGGTCTATGATCTAGACATCGTCCTAGATGAGGAATGCCGCCTGCTTCTATCGGAGGCGGTCACCCACGCCTTCTCCCAGCTCCTTTGCGCTGATCCACACTTCGACTTCGGCAAGTTATCGGTGCCCATCCCCGCCGACCTCCGGGAATCTCTCCGGTGCAAGGTGTGTGAAGATGTGATTTCCTTCTCCGAGGCATTCACACCGTTATGAGGCACGATGAAGCCAGCCGGTGCCAGTGTTGAGGATGAAGCAGGGGCGTCCTAGGGACACAGAGAAGGCTCCGAAGACCATCATTATTCCTCCTAAAGGATTCCTTTGTGTTCTTGATGCATGCAGTAGAATATGTGAGCAACTGTGAATGTTATGACTTTGTAAAGGACACTATGCGCCTTCGATTATCATGTTTCTTGTATGTGTCTCTGAATATTCTTTGTGGAAAAAGTTAGCTTTTTGGGAAGTGGAGTCCTTTGTTGACGTAGTGCATGTGGAAGGTGTATCTATATGTTGTGCCTGTGTTCCTCCTGAGGAATTCTCGTTGCTCCTTGTGGGTTCATGCCTTCTTTGCATTTGTGCTCGAGTGACATAAACGTGATGGATAGAGGATGTGTTGTTGCCATTAGGGAGAAAACAATAATGCTTTGTCTAAGGATGATGTTATTGTTTACATTACACACTTTTCTTACTGCGATTATCTGTTGGTTGCAACTTAATACCCAACGTTTGTTCGGATGAAATTCAAAGGATGGATTATTTGTCATAGATGTACTTGAATGACGGTCTATGTATCTTGTTGTAATCACTACTGGAAAATCGATTATCGCCGAGTCTCACCGTCTGTGCCGAGTGCCAAATCACGGGCCACTCGGCAAACCGCTGTGTACGCCGACACCAGCCCCAAAAACACTCGGCAAAACTGCACACTCGACGACTAGCTTGTACGCCGAGTGTGCTCTGCATATGACACTCGGCATAATGGAAACACTCGGCGTAGCATGTTTGTGCCGAGTGTCCCGTGCAGGGCGCACTCGGCGTACAAATAGACACCGGCAAATCAGCAAAATTCACTCGGCAAAAATATAGGACTCGGCATACGATGGAGACACGTGGCGAACCGTGCGTTTCAACCGGGACGAAACGGTGGCTTTGGTTCGCCGAGTGTTTTCGTAACGGGGACTCGGCATACTCGGCTGTGAAAATTTCCCCTATTCGCGCCAACGCTTCCCGCGTAATATTTTCGAATCTTTGCCGAGTGTCACGGAACACCACTCGGCAAAATCGTCCGTGAAAATTTCCCCTCTTCGCGCCAACGCTTCCCGCGTAGAAATTCTAATCTTTGCCGAGTGTCAAGGGGGGTACTCGGCATAAAAATGTTCCCTCGAAAGATTTTTCCTTCGCGCCAACTCCTCCCGTGCAGTTTATAGGTTTGCCGAGTGTCCCGTGATATGACACTCGACAAAGAAGTGAAAGAAGCACACAATCCGTGTGCCTATCTTTGATCCACCGGCTCACAATCACTTGAAAGATCCAACGGCTCGGAAGACCTCGAAGAAAACACACGATCCGTGTGCTTCTTCCCTCCATTTCTCACTATATAAACACACATGCATCTAGCTCGTTAGCACATATCTACAACCCAGCACTCTTCCATTTCTTCGCGCCAACTCTTCCATGTCTTCCACCGTACCCACTATAACCTACTCGGAGGCGGAGGAGCTCTGCGCCTCGAACTACCCCTGCCCTCCCGGGTACGGCGTCCCCGCCGGGTGGATGCTGAGCGCCGGAGGCGTGCCGGTCCCTCCTGTCCCTCGAGGTGTGGCGCGCCGGGCGGCCATCACGAACCACTACTACTTCGAGCTGACACCGGAGCAGCGGACGTATCCCCAATGGGATCCCAACTACCGCCCAGGTTGGGACGCCTTCTTCTTCAATCGGCGTGAGAGGGCGCTCGCTAGGTACGAGGAGGACGGCCCGCCTCCTTCAAACTTTAACGAGGCTGGTCGTCGGCTGTGGTGGCGCGGCCGAACTCTCCAGGGCGTCATGAACTACATAAGGAACGGCGATAACCCCCGCCTAGCTACGCTACCCGCAGTCCAGGCGTGCTCCCCCATCGACATTTCAGCCCCCATCTGACGACAGCGACGACGGCGGTGGCGACTTCGACGAGTACGAGTACATGTATTATACGCCTAGGCAGGAGTACGACTAGACCTGAGCCACAAGATGGCTGGGACAAATGGTTTGTCCATGTATCCTAGAATGTTTAGATCCACGTACTGTCGTGTCTACCGCTTCCTTGGAATTTCAATCTAGTCGTAAAATTCAAAAATAATCGTAGTGGTGTGTGTTCAAGTGTCATGTTAGTCCCAAGGAACACCCTTGACACATGGCATGGGAAAACATTGGTTTAGGTGGGATCCCGACGCTCCGGGTCCCCTCTCCGGAGATACACTAGCCCCGGTGTAGAAAAAGACGGAACCGGCGTCCAGCCCCCTCTGCGTAAGCCGGAAGTGGGTAGCAAAGTGGAACTAGTTGCTTGGTTGTGTCATGTTAGGCCCAAGGAACACCCTTTACAATGGTATGGCCCACCTCCTTGCAAGATTCCCCCCGTTACGTCAGATCCGGGAGTTCCGGGGTGTGAGCAGTCCTGGAACCCGCGAGAGAGAATCCGACGTCGGTGAGGCCCCAACACAGAGAGTGATGGTATCTTTGGCACCCAACACCCATGATACACTCTAACACACATGGAATGGGAAAACATTGGTTTAGGTGGGATCCCGACGCTCCGGGTCCCCTCTCCGGAGATACACTAGCCCCGGTGTAGAAAAAGACGGAACCGGCGTCTAGCCCCCTCTGCGTGAGCCGGAAGTGGGTAGCAAAGTGGAACTAGTTGCTTGGTTGGGTCATGTTAGGCCCAAGGAACACCCTTGAAAATGGTATGGCCCACCTCCTTGCAAGATTCCCCCCGTTACGTCAGATCCGGGAGTTTCGGGGTGTGAGCAGTCCTGGAACCCGCGAGAGAGAATCCGACGTCGGTGAGGCCCCAGCATAGAGAGTGATGGTATCTTTGGCACCCAACACCCATGATACACTCTAACACACATGGCATGGCAAAACATTGGTTTAGGTGGGATCCCGACGCTCCGGATCCCCTCTCCGGAGATACCCTAGCCCCGGTGTAGAAAAAGACGAAACCGGCGTCCAGCCCCCTCTGCGTGAGCCGGAAGTGGGTAGCAAAGTGGAACTAGTTGCTTGGTTGTGTCATGTTAGGCACAAGGAACACCCTTGACAATGGTAGGGCCCACCTCCTTGCAAGATTCTCCCCGTTACGTCAGATCCGGGAGTTTCGGGGTGTGAGCAGTCCTGGAACCCGCGAGAGAGAATCCGACGTCGGTGAGGCCCCAACACAGAGAGTGATGGTATCTTTGGCACCCAACACCCATGATACACTCTAACACACATGGCATGGGAAAACATTGGTTTAGGTGGGATCCCGACGCTCCGGGTCCCCTCTCCGGAGATACACTAGCCCCGGTGTAGAAAAAGACGGAACCGGCGTCTAGCCCCCTCTGCGTGAGCCGGAAGTGGGTAGCAAAGTGGAACTAGTTGCTTGGTTGTGTCATGTTAGGCTCAAGGAACACCCTTGACAATGGTATGGCCCACCTCCTTGCAAGATTCCTCCCGTTACGTCAGATCCGGGAGTTCCGGGGTGTGAGCAGTCCTGGAACCCGCGAGAGAGAATCCGACGTCGGTGAGGCCCCAACACAGAGAGTGATGGTATCTTTGGCACCCAACACCCATTATACACTCTAACACACATGGCATGGGAAAACATTGGTTTAGGTGGGATCCCGACGCTCCGGGTCCCCTCTCCGGAGATACACTAGCCCCGGTGTAGAAAAAGACGGAACCGGCGTCCAGCCCCCTCTGCGTGAGCCGGAAGTGTGTAGCAAAGTGGAACTAGTTGCTTGGTTGTGTCATGTTAGGCCCAAGGAACACCCTTGACAATGGTAGGGCCCACCTCCTTGCAATATTCCCCGCGTTACGTCAGATCTGGGAGTTTCGGGGTGTGAGCAGTCCTGGAACCCGCGAGAGAGAATCCGACGTCGGTGAGGCCCCAACACAGAGAGTGATGGTATCTTTGGCACCCAACACCCATTATACACTCTAACACACATGGCATGGCAAACCATTGGTTTAGGTGGGATCCCGACGCTCCGGGTCCCCTCTCCGGAGATACACTAGCCCCGGTGTAGAAAAAGACGGAACCGGCATCTAGCCCCCTCTGCGTGAGCCGGAAGTGGGTAGCAAAGTGGAACTAGTTGCTTGGTTGTGTCATGTTAGGCCCAAGGAACACCCTTGAAAATGGTATGGCCCACCTCCTTGCAAGATTCCCCCCGTTACGTCAGATCCGGGAGTTTCGGGGTGTGAGCAGTCCTGGAACCCGCGAGAGAGAATCCGACGTCGGTGAGGCCCCAGCACAGAGAGTGATGGTATATTTGGCACCCAACACCCATGATACACTCTAATACACATGGCATGGGAAAACATTGGTTTAGGTGGGATCCCGACGCTCCGGGTCCCCTCTCCGGAGATACACTAGCCCCGGTGTAGAAAAAGACGGAACCGGCGTCCAGCCCCCTCTGCGTGAGCCGGAAGTGGGTATAAAAGTGGAACTAGTTGCTTGGTTGTGTCATGTTAGGCCCAAGGAACACCCTTGACAATGGTAGGGCCCACCTCCTTGCAATATTCCCCCCCGTTACGTCAGATCCGGGAGTTTCGGGGTGTGAGCAGTCCTGGAACCCGCGAGAGAGAATCCGACGCCGGTGAGGCCCCAACACAGAGAGTGATGGTATCTTTGGCACCCAACACCCATGATACACTCTAAGACACATGGCATGGGAAAACATTGGTTTAGGTGGGATCCCGACGCTCCGGGTCCCCTCTCCGGAGATACACTAGCCCCGGTGTAGAAAAAGACGGAACCGACGTCTAGCCCCCTCTGCGTGAGCCGGAAGTGGGTAGCAAAGTGGAACTAGTTGCTTGGTTGTGTCATGTTAGGCCCAAGGAACACCTTTGACAATGGTATGGCCCACCTCATTGGAAGATTCCCCCCGTTACGTCAGATCCGGGAGTTTCGGGGTGTGAGCAGTCCTGGAACCCGCGAGAGAGAATCCGACGTCGGTGAGGCCCCAGCACAGAGAGTGATGGTATATTTGGCACCCAACACCCATGATACACTCTAATACACATGGCATGGGAAAACATTGGTTTAGGTGGGATCCCGACGCTCCGGGTCCCCTCTCCGGAGATACACTAGCCCCGGTGTAGAAAAAGACGGAACCGGCGTCCAGCCCCCTCTGCGTGAGCCGGAAGTGGGTATAAAAGTGGAACTAGTTGCTTGGTTGTGTCATGTTAGGCCCAAGGAACACCCTTGACAATGGTAGGGCCCACCTCCTTGCAATATTCCCCCCCGTTACGTCAGATCCGGGAGTTTCGGGGTGTGAGCAGTCCTGGAACCCGCGAGAGAGAATCCGACGCCGGTGAGGCCCCAACACAGAGAGTGATGGTATCTTTGGCACCCAACACCCATGATACACTCTAAGACACATGGCATGGGAAAACATTGGTTTAGGTGGGATCCCGACGCTCCGGGTCCCCTCTCCGGAGATACACTAGCCCCGGTGTAGAAAAAGACGGAACCGACGTCTAGCCCCCTCTGCGTGAGCCGGAAGTGGGTAGCAAAGTGGAACTAGTTGCTTGGTTGTGTCATGTTAGGCCCAAGGAACACCTTTGACAATGGTATGGCCCACCTCCTTGGAAGATTCCCCCCGTTACGTTAGATCCGGGAGTTCCGGGGTGTGAGCAGTCCTGGAACCCGCGAGAGAGAATCCGACGTCGGTGAGGCCCCAGCACAGAGAGTGATGGTATCTTTGGCACCAAACACCCATGTTACACTCTAACACACATGGAATGGGAAAACATTGGTTTAGGTGGGATCCCGACGCTCCGGGTCCCCTCTCCGGAGATACACTAGCAACAGAAAAAGACGGAACCGGCGTCTAGCCCCCTCTGCGTGAGCCGGAAGTGGGTAGCAAAGTGGAACTAGTTGCTTTGTTGTGTCTTGTTAGGCCCAAGGAACACCATTGACAATGGTAGGGCCCACCTCCTTGCAAGATTCCCCCCGTTACGTCAGATCCGGGAGTTTCGGGGTGTGAGCAGTCCTGGAACCCGCGAGAGAGAATCCGACGTCGGTGAGGCCCCAACACAGAGAGTGATGGTATCTTTGGCACCCAACACCCATGATACACTCTAACACACATGGCATGGCAAACCATTGGTTTAGGTGGAATCCCGACGCTCCGGGTCCCCTCTCCGGAGATACAGTAGCCCCGGTGTAGAAAAAGACGGAACCGACGTCTAGCCCCCTCTGCGTGAGCCGGAAGTGGGTAGCAAAGTGTAACTAGTTGCTTGGTTGTGTCATGTTAGGCCCAAGGAACACCCTTGACAATGGTATGGCCCACCTCCTTGGAAGATTCCCCCCGTTACGTCAGATCCGGGAGTTTCGGGGTGTGAGCAGTCCTGGAACCCGCGAGAGAGAATCCGACGTCGGTGAGGCCCCAACACAGAGAGTGATGGTATCTTTGGCACCCAACACCCATGATACACTCTAACACACACATGGCATGGCAAACCATTGGTTTAGGTGGGGTCCCGACGCTCCGGGTCCCCTCTCCGGAGATACACTAGCCCCGGTGTAGAAAAAGACGGAACCAGCGCCTAGCCCCCTCTGCGTGAGCCGGAAGTGGGTAGCAAAGTGGAACTAGTTGCTTGGTTGTGTCATGTTAGGCCCAAGGAACACCCTTGACAATGGTAGGTCCCACCTCCTTAAAAGATTCCCCCCGTTACGTCAGATCCGGGAGTTTCGGGGTGTGAGCAGTCCTGGAACCCGCGAGAGAGAATCCGACGTCGGTGAGGCCGCAACACAGAGAGTGATGGTATCTTTGGCACCCAACACCCATGATACACACTAACACACATGGCATGGCAAACCATTGGTTTAGGTGGGATCCCGACGCTCCGGGTCCCCTCTCCGGAGATACACTAGCCCCGGTGTAGAAAAAGACGGAACCGACGTCTAGCCCCCTCTGCGTGAGCCGGAAGTGGGTAGCAAAGTGGAACTAGTTGCTTGGTTGTGTCATGTTAGGCCCAAGGAACAACCTTGACAATGTTATGGCCCACCTCCTTGCAAGATTCCCCCCGTTACGTCAGATCCGGGAGTTTCGGGGTGTGAGCAGTCCTGGAACCCGCGAGTGAGAATCCGACGTCGGTGAGGGCCCAACACAGAGAGTGATGGTATCTTTGGCACCCAACACCCATGATACACTCTAACACACATGGCATGGGAAAACATTGGTTTAGGTGGGATCCCGACGCTCCGGGTCCCCTCTCAGGAGATACACTAGCCCCGGTGTAGAAAAAGACGGAACCGGCGTCTAGCCCCCTCTGCATGAGCCGGAAGTGGGTAGCAAAGTGGAACTAGTTGCTTGGTTGTGTCATGTTAGGCCCAAGGAACACCCTTGAAAATGGTAGGGCCCACCTCCTTGCAAGATTACCCCCGTTACGTCAGATCCGGGAGTTTCGGGGCGTGAGCAGTCATGGAACCCGCGAGAGAGAATCCGACGTCGGTGAGGCCCCAACACAGAGAGTGATGGTATCTTTGGCACCCAACACCCATGATACACTCTAACACACATGGCATGGCAAACCATTGGTTTAGGTGGGATCCCGATGCTCCGGGTCCCCTCTCCGGAGATACACTAGCCCCGGTGTAGAAAAAGACGGAACCGGCGTCTAGCCCCCTCTGCGTGAGCCGGAAGTGGGTAGCAAAGTGGAACTATTTGCTTGGTTGTGTCATTTTAGGCCCAAGGAACACCCTTGACAATGGTAGGGCCCACCTCCTTGCAAGATTCCCCCCGTTACGTCAGATCCGGGAGTTCTAGGGTGTGAGCAGTCCTGGAACCCGCGAGAGAGAATCCGACGTCGGTGAGGCCCCAACACAGAGAGTGATGGTATCTTTGGCACCCAACACCCATGATACACTCTAACACACATGTCATGGGAAAACATTGGTTTAGGTGGGATCCCGACGCTCCGGGCCCCCTCTCCGGAGATACACTAGCCCCGGTGTAGAAAAAGACGGAACCGGCGTCTAGCCCCCTCTGCGTGAGCCGGAAGTGGGTAGCAAAGTGGAACTAGTTGCTTGGTTGTGTAATGTTAGGCCCAAGGAACACCCTTGACAATGGTAGGGCCCACCTCCTTGCAAGATTCCCCCCGTTACGTCAGATCCGGGAGTTTCGGGGTGTGAGCAGTCCAGGAACCCGCGAGAGAGAATCCGACGTCGGTGAGGCCCCAGCATAGAGAGTGATGGTATCTTTGCACCCAACACCCATGATACACTCTAACACACATGGCATGGCAAACCATTGGTTTAGGTGGGATCCCGACGCTCCGGGTCCCCTCTCCGGAGATACACCAGCCCCAGTGTAGAAAAAGATGGAACCGGCGTCTAGCCCCCTCTGCGTGAGCCGGAAGTGGGTAACAAAGTGTAACTAGTTGCTTGGTTGTGTCATGTTAGGCCCAAGGAACACCCTTGACAATGGTAGGGCACACCTCCTTGCAAGATTCCCCCCGTTACGTCAGATCCGGGAGTTTCGGGGTGTGAGCAGTCCTGGAACCCGCGAGAGAGAATCCGACGTCGGTTAGGCCCCAGCACAGAGAGTGATGGTATCTTTGGGACCCAACACCCATGATACACTCTAACACACATGGCATGGGAAAACATTGGTTTAGGTGGGATCCCGACGCTCCGGGTCCCCTCTCCGGAGATACACTAGCCCCGGTGTAGAAAAAGACGGAACCGGCGTCTAGCCCCCTCTGCGTGAGCCGGAAGTGGGTAGCAAAGTGGAACTAGTTGCTTGGTTGTGTCATGTTAGGACCAAGGAACACCTTTGACAATGGTAGGGCACACCTCCTTGCAAGATTCCCCCCGTTACGTCAGATCCGGGAGTTTCGGGGTGTGAGCAGTCCTGGAACCCGCGAGAGAGAATCCGACGTCGGCGAGGCCCCAACACAGAGAGTGATGGTATCTTTGGAACCCAACACCCATTATACACTCTAACACACATGGCATGGCAAACCATTGGTTTAGGTGGGATCCCGACGCTCCGGGTCCCCTCTCCGGAGATACACTAGCCCCGGTGTAGAAAAAGACGGAACCGGCGTCTAGCCCCCTCTTCGTGAGCCGGAAGTGGGTAGCAAAGTGGAACTAGTTGCTTGGTTGTGTCATGTTAGGCCCAAGGAACACCCTTGACAATGGTATGGCCCACCTCCTTGCAAGATTCCCCCCGTTACGTCAGATCCGGGAGTTTCGGGGTGTGAGCAGTCCTGGAACCCGCGAGAGAGAATCCGACGTCGGTGAGGCCCCAGCACAGAGAGTGATGGTATATTTGGCACCCAACACCCATGATACACTCTAATACACATGGCATGTGAAAACATTGGTTTAGGTGGGATCCCGACGCTCCGGGTCCCCTCTCCGGAGATACACTAGCCCCGGTGTAGAAAAAGACGGAACCGGCGTCCAGCCCCCTCTGCGTGAGCCGGAAGTGGGTAGAAAAGTGGAACTAGTTGCTTGGTTGTGTCATGTTAGGCCCAAGGAACACCCTTGACAATGGTAGGGCCCACCTCCTTGCAATATTCCCCCCGTTACGTCAGATCCGGGAGTTTCGGGGTGTGAGCAGTCCTGGAACCCGCGAGAGAGAATCCGACGCCGGTGAGGCCCCAACACAGAGAGTGATGGTATCTTTGGCACCCAACACCCATGATACACTCTAAGACACATGGCATGGCAAACCATTGGTTTAGGTGGAATCCCGACGCTCCGGGTCCCCTCTCCGGAGATACACTAGCCCCGGTGTAGAAAAAGACGGAACCGACGTCTAGCCCCCTCTGCGTGAGCCGGAAGTGGGTAGCAAAGTGTAACTAGTTGCTTGGTTGTGTCATGTTAGGCCCAAGGAACACCCTTGACAATGGTATGGCCCACCTCCTTGGAAGATTCCCCCCGTTACGTTAGATCCGGGAGTTCGGGGTGTGAGCAGTCCTGGAACCCGCGAGAGAGAATCCGACGTCGGTGAGGCCCCAGCACAGAGAGTGATGGTATCTTTGGCACCCAACACCCATGTTACACTCTAACACACATGGCATGGGAAAACATTGGTTTAGGTGGGATCCCGACGCTCCGGGTCCCCTCTCCGGAGATACACTAGCCCCGGTGCAGAAAAAGACGGAACCGGCGTCTAGCCCCCTCTGCGTGAGCCGGAAGTGGGTAGCAAAGTGGAACTAGTTGCTTGGTTGTGTCTTGTTAGGCCCAAGGAACACCCTTGACAATGGTAGGGCCCACCTCCTTGCAAGATTCCCCCCGTTACGTCAGATCCGGGAGTTTCGGGGTGTGAGCAGTCCTGGAACCCGCGAGAGAGAATCCGACGTCGGTGAGGCCCCAACACAGAGAGTGATGGTATCTTTGGCACCCAACACCCATGATACACTCTAACACACATGGCATGGCAAACCATTGGTTTAGGTGGATCCCGACGCTCCGGGTCCCCTCTCCGGAGATACACTAGCCCCGGTGTAGAAAAAGACGGAACCGACGTCTAGCCCCCTCTGCGTGAGCCGGAAGTGGGTAGCAAAGTGGAACTAGTTGCTTGGTTGTGTCATGTTATGCCCAAGGAACACCCTTGACAATGGTATGGCCCACATCCTTGCAAGATTCCCCCCGTTACGTCAGATCCGGGAGTTTCGGGGTGTGAGCAGTCCTGGAACCCGCGAGAGGGAATCCGACGTCGGTGAGGCCCCAACACAGAGAGTGATGGTATCTTTGGCACCCAACACCCATGATACACTCTAACACACACATGGCATGGAAAACCATTGGTTTAGGTGGGGTCCCGACGCTCCGGGTCCCCTCTCCGGAGATACACTAGCCCCGGTGTAGAAAAAGACGGAACCAGCGCCTAGCCCCCTCTGCGTGAGCCGGAAGTGGGTAGCAAAGTGGAACTAGTTGCTTGGTTGTGTCATGTTAGGCCCAAGGAACACCCTTGACAATGGTAGGGCCCACCTCCTTGAAAGATTCCCCCCGTTACGTCATATCCGGGAGTTTCGGGGTGTGAGCAGTCCTGGAACCCGCGAGAGAGAATCCGACGTCGGTGAGGCCCCAACACAGAGAGTGATGGTATCTTTGGCACCCAACACCCATGATACACTCTAACACACATGGCATGGCAAACCATTGGTTTAGGTGGGATCCCGACGCTCCGGGTCCCCTCTCCGGAGATACACTAGCCCCGGTGTAGAAAAAGACGGAACCGACGTCTAGCCCCCTCTGCGTGAGCCGGAAGTGGGTAGCAAAGTGGAACTAGTTGCTTGGTTGTGTCATGTTAGGCCCAAGGAACACCCTTGACAATGTTATGGCCCACCTCCTTGCAAGATTCCCCCCGTTACGTCAGATCCGGGAGTTTAGGGGTGTGAGCAGTCCTGGAACCCGCGAGTGAGAATCCGACGTCGGTGAGGGCCCAACACAGAGAGTGATGGTATCTTTGGCACCCAACACCCATGGTACACTCTAACACACATGGCATGGGAAAACATTGGTTTAGGTGGGATCCCGACGCTCCGGGTCCCCTCTCAGGAGATACACTAGCCCCGGTGTAGAAAAAGACGGAACCGGCGTCTAGCCCCCTCTGCAGTGAGCCGGAAGTGGGTAGCAAAGTGGAACTAGTTGCTTGGTTGTGTCATGTTAGGCCCAAGGAACACCCTTGACAATGGTAGGGCCCACCTCCTTGCAAGATTCCCCCCGTTACGTCAGATCCGGGAGTTTCGGGGTGTGAGCAGTCATGGAACCCGCGAGAGAGAATCCGACGTCGGTGAGGCCCCAGCACAGAGAGTGATGGTATCTTTGGCACCCAACACCCATGATACACTCTAACACACATGGCATGGCAAACCATTGGTTTAGGTGGGATCCCGACGCTCCGGGTCCCCTCTCCGGAGATACACTAGCCCCGGTGTAGAAAAAGATGGAACCGGCGTCTAGCCCCCTCTGCGTGAGCCGGAAGTGGGTAACAAAGTGGAACTAGTTGCTTGGTTGTGTCATGTTAGGCCCAAGAAACACCCTTGACAATGGTAGGGCACACCTCCTTGCAAGATTCCCCCCGTTACGTCAGATCCGGGAGTTTCGGGGTGTGAGCAGTCCTGGAACCCGCGAGAGAGAATCCGACGTCGGTTAGGCCCCAGCACAGAGAGTGATGGTATCTTTGGGACCCAACACCCATGATACACTCTAACACACATGGCATGGGAAAACATTGGTTTAGGTGGGATCCCGACGCTCCGGGTCCCCTCTCCGGAGATACACTAGCCCCGGTGTAGAAAAAGACGGAACCGGCGTCTAGCCCCCTCTGCGTGATCCGGAAGTGGGTAGGAAAGTGGAACTAGTTGCTTGGTTGTGTCATGTTAGGACCAAGGAACACCTTTGACAATGGTAGGGCACACCTCCTTGCAAGATTCCCCCCGTTACGTCAGATCCGGGAGTTTCGGGGTGTGAGCAGACCTGGAACCCGCGAGAGAGAATCCGACGTCGGCGAGGCCCCAACACAGAGAGTGATGGTATCTTTGGCACCCAACACCCATGATACACTCTAACACACATGGCATTGGAAAACATTGGTTTAGGTGGGATCCCGACACTCCGGGTCCCCTCTCCGGAGATACACTAGCCCCGGTGTAGAAAAAGACGGAACCGGCGTCTAGCCCCCTCTGCGTGAGCCGGAAGTGGGTAGCAAAGTGGAACTAGTTGCTTGGTTGTGTCATGTTAGGCCCAAGGAACACCCTTGACAATGGTATGGCCCACCTACTTGCAAGATTCCCCCCCCCGTTACGTCAGATCCGGGAGTTCCGGGGTGTGATCAGTCCTGGAACCCGCGAGAGAGAATCCGAAGTCGGTGAGGCCCCAGCACAGAGAGTGATGGTATATTTGGCACCCAACACCCATTATACACTCTAACACACATGGCATGGCAAAACATTGGTTTAGGTGGGATCCCGACGCTCCGGGTCCCCTCTCCGGAGATACACTAGCCCTGGTGTAGAAAAAGACGGAACCGGCATCTAGCCCCCTCTGCGTGAGCCGGAAGTGGGTAGCAAAGTGGAACTAGTTGCTTGGTTGTGTCATGTAAGGCCCAAGTAACACCCTTGACAATGGTAGGGCCCACCTACTTGCAAGATTCCCCCCGTTACGTCAGATCCGGGAGTTCCGGGGTGTGAGCAGTCCTGGAACCCGCGAGAGAGAATCCGACGTCGGTGAGGCCCCAGCACAGAGAGTGATGGTATCTTTGGCACCCAACACCCATGATACACTCTAACACACATGGCATGGCAAAACATTGGTTTAGGTGGGATCCCGACGCTCCGGGTCCCCTCTCCGGAGATACACTAGCCCCGGTGTAGAAAAAGACGGAACCGGCGTCCAGCCCCCTCTGCGTGAGTCGGAAGTGGGTAGCAAAGTGGAACTAGTTGCTTGGTTGTGTCATGTTAGGCCCAAGGAACACCCTTGACAATGGTAGGGCCCACCTCCTTGCAAGATTCCCCCCGTTACGTCAGATCCGGGAGTTTCGGGGTGTGAGCAGTCCTGGAACCCGCGAGAGAGAATCCGACGTCGGTGAGGCCCCAACACAGAGAGTGATGGTATCTTTGGAACCCAACACCCATTATACACTCTAACACACATGGCATAGGAAAACATTGGTTTAGGTGGGATCCCGACACTCCGGGTCCCCTCTCCGGAGATACACTAGCCCCGGTGTAGAAAAAGACGGAACCGACGTCTAGCCCCCTCTGCGTGAGCCGGAAGTGGGTAGCAAAGTGGAAATAGTTGCTTGGTTGTGTCATGTTAGGCCCAAGGAACACCCTTGACAATTGTATGGCCCACATCCTTGCAAGATTCCCCACGTTACATCAGATCCGGGAGTTCCGGGGTGTGAGCAGTCCTGGAACCCGCGAGAGAGAATCCGACGTCGGTGAGGCCCCAGCACAGAGAGTGATGGTATCTTTGGCACCCAACACCCATGATACACTCTAGCACACATGGCATGGGAAAAAATTGGTTTAGTTGGGATCCCGACGCTCCGGGTCCCCTCTCCGGAGATACACTAGCCCCGGTGTAGAAAAAGACGGAACCGGCGTCTAGCCCCCTCTGCGTGAGCCGGAAGTGGGTAGCAAAGTGGAACTATTTGCTTGGTTGTGTCATGTTAGGCCCAAGGAACACCCTTGACAATGGTAGGGCCCACCTCCTTGCAAGATTCCCCCCGTTACGTCAGATCCGGGAGTTTCGGGGTGTGAGCAGTCCTGGAACCCGCGAGAGAGAATCCGACGTCGGTGAGGCCCCAACACAGAGAGTGATGGTATCTTTGGCACCCAACACCCATGATACACTCTAACACACATGGCATGGCAAACCATTGGTTTAGGTGGGATCCCGACGCTCCGGGTCCCCTCTCCGGAGATACACTAGCCCCGGTGTAGAAAAAGACGGAACCGGCGTCTAGCCCCCTCTGCTTGAGCCGGAAGTGGGTAGCAAAGTGGAACTAGTTGCTTGGTTGTGTCATTTTAGGCCCAAGGAACACCCTTGACAATGGTATGGCCCACCTACTTGCAAGATTCCCCCTGTTACGTCAGATCCGGGAGTTACGGGGTGTGAGCAGTCCCAAACCCGCGAGAGAGAATCCGACGTCGGTGAGGCCCAGCACAGAGAGTGATGGTATCTTTGGCACCCAACACCCATGATACACTCTAAAACACATGGCATGGGAAAACATTGGTTTAGGTGGGATCCCGACGCTCCGGGTCCCCTCTCCGGAGATACACTAGCCCCGGTGTAGAAAAAGACGGAACCGGCGTCCAGCCCCCTCTGCGTGAGCCGGAAGTGGGTAGAAAAGTGGAACTAGTTGCTTGGTTGTGTCATGTTAGGCCCAAGGAACACCCTTGACAATGGTATGGCCCACCTCCTTGCAAGATTCCCCCCGTTACGTCAGATCCGGGAGTTCCGGGGTGTGAGCAGTCCTGGAACCCGCGAGAGAGAATCCGACGTCGGTGAGGCCCCAGCACAGAGAGTGATGGTATATTTGGCACCCAACACCCATGATACACTCTAACACACATGGCATGGCAAAACATTGGTTTAGTTGGGATCCCGACGCTCCGGGTCCCCTCTCCGGAGATACACTAGCCCCGGTGTAGAAAAAGACGGAACCGGCGTCTAGCCCCCTCTGCGTGAGCCGGAAGTGGGTAGCAAAGTGGAACTATTTGCTTGGTTGTGTCATGTTAGGCCCAAGGAACACCCTTGACAATGGTAGGGCCCACCTCCTTGCAAGATTCCCCCCGTTACGTCAGATCCGGGAGTTTCGGGGTGTGAGCAGTCCTGGAACCCGCGAGAGAGAATCCGACGTCGGTGAGGCCCCAACACAGAGAGTGATGGTATCTTTGGCACCCAACACCCATGATACACTCTAACACACATGGCATGGCAAACCATTGGTTTAGGTGGGGTCCCGACGCTCCGGGTCCCCTCTCCGGAGATACACTAGCCCCGGTGTAGAAAAAGACGGAACCAGCGCCTAGCCCCCTCTGCGTGAGCCGGAAGTGGGTAGCAAAGTGGAACTAGTTGCTTGGTTGTGTCATGTTAGGCCCAAGGAACACCCTTGACAATGGTAGGTCCCACCTCCTTAAAAGATTCCCCCCGTTACGTCAGATCCGGGAGTTTCGGGGTGTGAGCAGTCCTGGAACCCGCGAGAGAGAATCCGACGTCGGTGAGGCCGCAACACAGAGAGTGATGGTATCTTTGGCACCCAACACCCATGATACACACTAACACACATGGCATGGAAAACCATTGGTTTAGGTGGGATCCCGACGCTCCGGGTCCCCTCTCCGGAGATACACTAGCCCCGGTGTAGAAAAAGACGGAACCGACGTCTAGCCCCCTCTGCGTGAGCCGGAAGTGGGTAGCAAAGTGGAACTAGTTGCTTGGTTGTGTCATGTTAGGCCCAAGGAACACCCTTGACAATGTTATGGCCCACCTCCTTGCAAGATTCCCCCCGTTACGTCAGATCCGGGAGTTTCGGGGTGTGAGCAGTCCTGGAACCCGCGAGTGAGAATCCGACGTCGGTGAGGGCCCAACACAGAGAGTGATGGTATCTTTGGAACCCAACACCCATGATACACTCTAACACACATGGCATGGGAAAACATTGGTTTAGGTGGGATCCCGACGCTCCGGGTCCCCTCTCAGGAGATACACTAGCCCCGGTGTAGAAAAAGACGGAACCGGCGTCTAGCCCCCTCTGCATGAGCCGAAAGTGGGTAGCAAAGTGGAACTAGTTGCTTGGTTGTGTCATGTTAGGCCCAAGGAACACCCTTGACAATGGTAGGGCCCACCTCCTTGCAAGATTCCCCACGTTACATCAGATCCGGGAGTTCCGGGGTGTGAGCAGTCCTGGAACCCGCGAGAGAGAATCCGACGTCGGTGAGGCCCCAGCACAGAGAGTGATGGTATCTTTGGCACCCAACACCCATGATACACTCTAACACACATGGCATGGGAAAAAATTGGTTTAGTTGGGATCCCGACGCTCCGGGTCCCCTCTCCGGAGATACACTAGCCCCGGTGTAGAAAAAGACGGAACCGGCGTCTAGCCCCCTCTGCGTGAGCCGGAAGTGGGTAGCAAAGTGGAACTATTTGCTTGGTTGTGTCATGTTAGGCCCAAGGAACACCCTTGACAATGGTAGGGCCCACCTCCTTGCAAGATTCCCCCCGTTACGTCAGATCCGGGAGTTTCGGGGTGTGAGCAGTCCTGGAACCCGCGAGAGAGAATCCGACGTCGGTGAGGCCCCAACACAGAGAGTGATGGTATCTTTGGCACCCAACACCCATGATACACTCTAACACACATGGCATGGCAAACCATTGGTTTAGGTGGGATCCCGACGCTCCGGGTCCCCTCTCCGGAGATACACTAGCCCCGGTGTAGAAAAAGACGGAACCGGCGTCTAGCCCCCTCTGCTTGAGCCGGAAGTGGGTAGCAAAGTGGAACTAGTTGCTTGGTTGTGTCATTTTAGGCCCAAGGAACACCCTTGACAATGGTATGGCCCACCTACTTGCAAGATTCCCCCTGTTACGTCAGATCCGGGAGTTACGGGGTGTGAGCAGTCCCAAACCCGCGAGAGAGAATCCGACGTCGGTGAGGCCCAGCACAGAGAGTGATGGTATCTTTGGCACCCAACACCCATGATACACTCTAAAACACATGGCATGGGAAAACATTGGTTTAGGTGGGATCCCGACGCTCCGGGTCCCCTCTCCGGAGATACACTAGCCCCGGTGTAGAAAAAGACGGAACCGGCGTCCAGCCCCCTCTGCGTGAGCCGGAAGTGGGTAGAAAAGTGGAACTAGTTGCTTGGTTGTGTCATGTTAGGCCCAAGGAACACCCTTGACAATGGTATGGCCCACCTCCTTGCAATATTCCCCCCGTTACGTCAGATCCGGGAGTTCCGGGGTGTGAGCAGTCCTGGAACCCGCGAGAGAGAATCCGACGTCGGTGAGGCCCCAGCACAGAGAGTGATGGTATATTTGGCACCCAACACCCATGATACACTCTAACACACATGGCATGGCAAAACATTGGTTTAGTTGGGATCCCGACGCTCCGGGTCCCCTCTCCGGAGATACACTAGCCCCGGTGTAGAAAAAGACGGAACCGGCGTCTAGCCCCCTCTGCGTGAGCCGGAAGTGGGTAGCAAAGTGGAACTATTTGCTTGGTTGTGTCATGTTAGGCCCAAGGAACACCCTTGACAATGGTAGGGCCCACCTCCTTGCAAGATTCCCCCCGTTACGTCAGATCCGGGAGTTTCGGGGTGTGAGCAGTCCTGGAACCCGCGAGAGAGAATCCGACGTCGGTGAGGCCCCAACACAGAGAGTGATGGTATCTTTGGCACCCAACACCCATGATACACTCTAACACACATGGCATGGCAAACCATTGGTTTAGGTGGGGTCCCGACGCTCCGGGTCCCCTCTCCGGAGATACACTAGCCCCGGTGTAGAAAAAGACGGAACCAGCGCCTAGCCCCCTCTGCGTGAGCCGGAAGTGGGTAGCAAAGTGGAACTAGTTGCTTGGTTGTGTCATGTTAGGCCCAAGGAACACCCTTGACAATGGTAGGTCCCACCTCCTTAAAAGATTCCCCCCGTTACGTCAGATCCGGGAGTTTCGGGGTGTGAGCAGTCCTGGAACCCGCGAGAGAGAATCCGACGTCGGTGAGGCCGCAACACAGAGAGTGATGGTATCTTTGGCACCCAACACCCATGATACACACTAACACACATGTCATGGAAAACCATTGGTTTAGGTGGGATCCCGACGCTCCGGGTCCCCTCTCCGGAGATACACTAGCCCCGGTGTAGAAAAAGACGGAACCGACGTCTAGCCCCCTCTGCGTGAGCCGGAAGTGGGTAGCAAAGTGGAACTAGTTGCTTGGTTGTGTCATGTTAGGCCCAAGGAACACCCTTGACAATGTTATGGCCCACCTCCTTGCAAGATTCCCCCCGTTACGTCAGATCCGGGAGTTTCGGGGTGTGAGCAGTCCTGGAACCCGCGAGTGAGAATCCGACGTCGGTGAGGGCCCAACACAGAGAGTGATGGTATCTTTGGCACCCAACACCCATGATACACTCTAACACACATGGCATGGGAAAACATTGGTTTAGGTGGGATCCCGACGCTCCGGGTCCCCTCTCAGGAGATACACTAGCCCCGGTGTAGAAAAAGACGGAACCGGCGTCTAGCCCCCTCTGCATGAGCCGAAAGTGGGTAGCAAAGTGGAACTAGTTGCTTGGTTGTGTCATGTTAGGCCCAAGGAACACCCTTGACAATGGTAGGGCCCACCTCCTTGCAAGATTACCCCCGTTACGTCAGATCCGGGAGTTTCGGGGCGTGAGCAGTCATGGAACCCGCGAGAGAGAATCCGACGTCGGTGAGGCCCCAACACAGAGAGTGATGGTATCTTTGGCACCCAACACCCATGATACACTCTAACACACATGGCATGGCAAACCATTGGTTTAGGTGGGATCCCGATGCTCCGGGTCCCCTCTCCGGAGATACACTAGCCCCGGTGTAGAAAAAGACGGAACCGGCGTCTAGCCCCCTCTGCGTGAGCCGGAAGTGGGTAGCAAAGTGGAACTATTTGCTTGGTTGTGTCATTTTAGGCCCAAGGAACACCCTTGACAATGGTAGGGCCCACCTCCTTGCAAGATTCCCCCCGTTACGTCAGATCCGGGAGTTCTGGGGTGTGAGCAGTCCTGGAACCCGCGAGAGAGAATCCGACGTCGGTGAGGCCCCAACACAGAGAGTGATGGTATCTTTGGCACCCAACACCCATGATACACTCTAACACACATCTCATGGGAAAACATTGGTTTAGGTGGGATCCCGACGCTCCGGGCCCCCTCTCCGGAGATACACTAGCCCCGGTGTAGAAAAAGACGGAACCGGCGTCTAGCCCCCTCTGCGTGAGCCGGAAGTGGGTAGCAAAGTGGAAATAGTTGCTTGGTTGTGTAATGTTAGGCCCAAGGAACACCCTTGACAATGGTAGGGCCCACCTCCTTGCAAGATTCCCCCCGTTACGTCAGATCCGGGAGTTTCGGGGTGTGAGCAGTCCAGGAACCCGCGAGAGAGAATCCGACGTCGGTGAGGCCCCAGCATAGAGAGTGATGGTATCTTTGCACCCAACACCAATCATACACTCTAACACACATGGAATGGGAAAACATTGGTTTAGGTGGGATCCCGACGCTCCGGGTCCCCTCTCCGGAGATACACCAGCCCCAGTGTAGAAAAAGATGGAACCGGCGTCTAGCCCCCTCTGCGTGAGCCGGAAGTGGGTAACAAAGTGGAACTAGTTGCTTGGTTGTGTCATGTTAGGCCCAAGAAACACCCTTGACAATGGTAGGGCACACCTCCTTGCAAGATTCCCCCCGTTACGTCAGATCCGGGAGTTTCGGGGTGTGAGCAGTCCTGGAACCCGCGAGAGAGAATCCGACGTCGGTGATGCCCCAACACAGAGAGTGATGGTATCTTTGGCACCCAACACCCATGATACACTCTAACACACATGGCATGGGAAAACATTGGTTTAGGTGGGATCCCGACGCTCCGGGTCCCCTCTCCGGAGATACACTAGCCCCGGTGTAGAAAAAGACGGAACCGGCGTCTAGCCCCCTCTGCGTGAGCCGGAAGTGGGTAGCAAAGTGGAACTAGTTGCTTGGTTGTGTCATGTTAGGACCAAGGAACACCTTTGACAATGGTAGGGCACACCTCCTTGCAAGATTCCCCCCGTTACGTCAGATCCGGGAGTTTCGGGGTGTGAGCAGTCCTGGAACCCGCGAGAGAGAATCCGACGTCGGCGAGGCCCCAACACAGAGAGTGATGGTATCTTTGGCACCCAACACCCATGATACACTCTAACACACATGGCATTGGAAAACATTGGTTTAGGTGGGATCCCGACACTCCGGGTCCCCTCTCCGGAGATACCCTAGCCCCAGTGTAGAAAAAGACGGAATCGGCGTCTAGCCCCCTCTGCGTGAGCCGGAAGTGGGTAGCAAAGTGGAACTAGTTGCTTGGTTGTGTCATGTTAGGCCCAAGGAACACCCTTGACAATGGTATGGCCCACCTACTTGCAAGATTCCCCCCCGTTACGTCAGATCCGGGAGTTCCGGGGTGTGATCAGTCCTGGAACCCGCGAGAGAGAATCCGACGTCGGTGAGGCCCCAGCACAGAGAGTGATGGTATCTTTGGCACCCAACACCCATGATACACTCTAACACACATGGCATGGCAAAACATTGGTTTAGGTGGGATCCCGACGCTCCGGGTCCCCTCTCCGGAGATACACTAGCCCTGGTGTAGAAAAAGACGGAACCGGCATCTAGCCCCCTCTGCGTGAGCCGGAAGTGGGTAGCAAAGTGGAACTAGATGCTTGGTTGTGTCATGTTAGGCCCAAGGAACACCCTTGACAATGGTAGGGCCCACCTCCTTGCAAGATTCCCCCCGTTACGTCAGATCCGGGAGTTTCGGGGTGTGAGCAGTCCTGGAACCCGCGAGAGAGAATCCGACGTCGGTGAGGCCCCAACACAGAGAGTGATGGTATCTTTGGCACCCAACACCCATGATACACTCTAACACACATGGCATGGGAAAACATTGGTTTAGGTGGGATCCCGACGCTCCGGGTCCCCTCTCCGGAGATACACTAGCCCCGGTGTAGAAAAAGACGGAACCGGCGTCCAGCCCCCTCTGCGTGAGTCGGAAGTGGGTAGCAAAGTGGAACTAGTTGCTTGGTTGTGTCATTTTAGGCCCAAGGAACACCCTTGACAATGGTAGGGCCCACCTCCTTGCAAGATTCCCCCCGTTACGTCAGATCCGGGAGTTTCGGGGTGTGAGCAGTCCTGGAACCCGCGAGAGAGAATCCGACGTCGGTGAGGCCCCAACACAGAGAGTGATGGTATCTTTGGAACCCAACACCCATTATACACTCTAACACACATGGCATAGGAAAACATTGGTTTAGGTGGGATCCCGACACTCCGGGTCCCCTCTCCGGAGATACACTAGCCCCGGTGTAGAAAAAGACGGAACCGACGTCTAGCCCCCTCTGCGTGAGCCGGAAGTGGGTAGAAAAGTGGAAATAGTTGCTTGGTTGAGTCATGTTAGGCCCAAGGAACACCCTTGACAATTGTATGGCCCACATCCTTGCAAGATTCCCCACGTTACATCAGATCCGGGAGTTCCGGGGTGTGAGCAGTCCTGGAACCCGCGAGAGAGAATCCGACGTCGGTGAGGCCCCAACACAGAGAGTGATGGTATCTTTGGCACCCAACACCCATGATACACTCTAACACACATGGCATGGGAAAAATTGGTTTAGTTGGGATCCCGACGCTCCGGGTCCCCTCTCCGGAGATACACTAGCCCCGGTGTAGAAAAAGACGGAACCGGCGTCTAGCCCCCTCTGCGTGAGCCGGAAGTGGGTAGCAAAGTGGAACTATTTGCTTGGTTGTGTCATGTTAGGCCCAAGGAACACCCTTGACAATGGTAGGGCCCACCTCCTTGCAAGATTCCCCCCGTTACGTCAGATCCGGGAGTTTCGGGGTGTGAGCAGTCCTGGAACCCGCGAGAGAGAATCCGACGTCGGTGAGGCCCCAACACAGAGAGTGATGGTATCTTTGGCACCCAACACACATGATACACTCTAACACACATGGCATGGGAAAACATTGGTTTAGGTGGGATCCCGACGCTCCGGGTCCCCTCTCCGGAGATACACTAGCCCCGGTGTAGAAAAAGACGGAACCAGCGTCCAGCCCCCTCTGCTTGAGCCGGAAGTGGGTAGCAAAGTGGAACTAGTTGCTTGGTTGTGTCATTTTAGGCCCAAGGAACACCCTTGACAATGGTAGGGCCCACCTCCTTGCAAGATTCCCCCTGTTACGTCAGATCCGGGAGTTTCGGGGTGTGAGCAGTCCCAAACCCGCGAGAGAGAATCCGACGTCGGTGATGCCCCAACACAGAGAGTGATGGTATCTTTGGCACCCAACACCCATCATACACTCTAACACACATGGCATGGGAAAACATTGGTTTAGGTGGGATCCCGACGCTACGGGTCCCCTTTCCGGAGATACACTAGCCCCGGTGTAGAAAAAGACGGAACCGGCGTCTAGCCCCCTCTGCGTGAGCCGGAAGTGGGTAGCAAAGTGGAACTAGTTGCTTGGTTGTGTCATGTTAGGCCCAAGGAACACCCTTGACAATGGTATGGCCCACCTACTTGCAAGATTCCCCCCTTTACGTCAGATCCGGGAGTTCCGGGGTGTGAGCGGTCCTGGAACCCGCGAGAGAGAATCCGACGTCGGGGAGGCCCCAACACAGAGAGTGATGGTATCTTTGGCACCCAACACCCATGATACACTCTAACACACATGGCATTGGAAAACATTGGTTTAGGTGGGATCCCGACACTCCGGGTCCCCTCTCCGGAGATACCCTAGCCCCAGTGTAGAAAAAGACGGAATCGGCGTCTAGCCCCCTCTGCGTGAGCCGGAAGTGGGTAGCAAAGTGGAACTAGTTGCTTGGTTGTGTCATGTTAGGCCCAAGGAACACCCTTGACAATGGTATGGCCCACCTACTTGCAAGATTCCCCCCGTTACGTCAGATCCGGGAGTTCCGGGGTGTGATCAGTCCTGGAACCCGCGAGAGAGAATCCGACGTCGGTGAGGCCCCAGCACAGAGAGTGATGGTATCTTTGGCACCCAACACCCATGATACACTCTAACACACATGGCATGGCAAAACATTGGTTTAGGTGGGATCCCGACACTCCGGGTCCCCTCTCCGGAGATACACTAGCCCTGGTGTAGAAAAAGACGGAACCGGCATCTAGCCCCCTCTGCGTGAGCCGGAAGTGGGTAGCAAAGTGGAACTAGATGCTTGGTTGTGTCATGTTAGGCCCAAGGAACACCCTTGACAATGGTAGGGCCCACGTACTTGCAAGATTCCCCCCGTTACGTCAGATCCGGGAGTTTCGGGGTGTGAGCAGTCCTGGAACCCGCGAGAGAGAATCCGACGTCGGTGAGGCCCCAACACAGAGAGTGATGGTATCTTTGGCACCCAACACCCATGATACACTCTAACACACATGGCATGGGAAAACATTGGTTTAGGTGGGATCCCGACGCTCCGGGTCCCCTCTCCGGAGATACACTAGCCCCGGTGTAGAAAAAGACGGAACCGGCGTCCAGCCCCCTCTGCGTGAGTCGGAAGTGGGTAGCAAAGTGGAACTAGTTGCTTGGTTGTGTCATGTTAGGCCCAAGGAACACCCTTGACAATGGTAGGGCCCACCTCCTTGCAAGATTCCCCCCGTTACGTCAGATCCGGGAGTTTCGGGGTGTGAGCAGTCCTGGAACCCGCGAGAGAGAATCCGACGTCGGTGAGGTTCCAACACAGAGAGTGATGGTATCTTTGGAACCCAACACCCATTATACACTCTAACACACATGGCATAGGAAAACATTGGTTTAGGTGGGATCCCGACACTCCGGGTCCCCTCTCCGGAGATACACTAGCCCCGGTGTAGAAAAAGACGGAACCGACGTCTAGCCCCCTCTGCGTGAGCCGGAAGTGGGTAGAAAAGTTGAAATAGTTGCTTGGTTGAGTCATGTTAGGCCCAAGGAACACCCTTGACAATTGTATGGCCCACATCCTTGCAAGATTCCCCACGTTACATCAGATCCGGGAGTTCCGGGGTGTGAGCAGTCCTGGAACCCGCGAGAGAGAATCCGACGTCGGTGAGGCCCCAACACAGAGAGTGATGGTATCTTTGGCACCCAACACCCATGATACACTCTAACACACATGGCATGGGAAAAAATTGGTTTAGTTGGGATCCCGACGCTCCGGGTCCCCTCTCCGGAGATACACTAGCCCCGGTGTAGAAAAAGACGGAACCGGCGTCTAGCCCCCTCTGCGTGAGCCGGAAGTGGGTAGCAAAGTGGAACTATTTGCTTGGTTGTGTCATGTTAGGCCCAAGTAACACCCTTGACAATGGTAGGGCCCACCTCCTTGCAAGATTCCCCCCGTTACGTCAGATCCGGGAGTTTCGGGGTGTGAGCAGTCCTGGAACCCGCGAGAGAGAATCCGACGTCGGTGAGGCCCCAACACAGAGAGTGATGGTATCTTTGGCACCCAACACCCATGATACACTCTAACACACATGGCATGGGAAAACATTGGTTTAGGTGGGATCCCGACGCTCCGGGTCCCCTCTCCGGAGATACACTAGCCCCGGTGTAGAAAAAGACGGAACCAGCGTCCAGCCCCCTCTGCTTGAGCCGGAAGTGGGTAGCAAAGTGGAACTAGTTGCTTGGTTGTGTCATTTTAGGCCCAAGGAACACCCTTGACAATGGTAGGGCCCACCTCCTTGCAAGATTCCCCCTGTTACGTCAGATCCGGGAGTTTCGGGGTGTGAGCAGTCCCAAACCCGCGAGAGAGAATCCGACGTCGGTGATGCCCCAACAAAGAGAGTGATGGTATCTTTGGCACCCAACACCCATCATACACTCTAACACACATGGCATGGGAAAACATTGGTTTAGGTGGGATCCCGACGCTACGGGTCCCCTTTCCGGAGATACACTAGCCCCGGTGTAGAAAAAGACGGAACCGGCGTCTAGCCCCCTCTGCGTGAGCCGGAAGTGGGTAGCAAAGTGGAACTAGTTGCTTGGTTGTGTCATGTTAGGCCCAAGGAACACCCTTGACAATGGTATGGCCCACCTACTTGCAAGATTCCCCCCGTTACGTCAGATCCGGGAGTTCCGGGGTGTGAGCGGTCCTGGAACCCGCGAGAGAGAATCCGACGTCGGTGAGGCCCCAACACAGAGAGTGATGGTATATTTGGCACCCAACACCCATGATACACTCTAACACACATGGCATGGCAAAACATTGGTTTAGGTGGGATCCCGACGCTCCGGGTCCCCTCTCCGGAGATACCCTAGCCCCGGTGTAGAAAAAGACGGAATCGGCGTCTAGCCCCCTCTGCGTGAGCCGGAAGTGGGTAGCAAAGTGGAACTAGTTGCTTGGTTGTGTCATGTTAGGCCCAAGGAACACCCTTGACAATGGTAGGGCCCACCTACTTGCAAGATTCCCCCCGTTACGTCAGATCCGGGAGTTTCGGGGTGTGAGCAGTCCTTGAACCCGCGAGAGAGAATCCGACGTCGGTGAGGCCCCAGCACAGAGAGTGATGGTATCTTTGGCACCCAACACCCATGATACACTCTAAGACACATGGAATGGGAAAACATTGGTGTAGGTGGGATCCCGACGCTCCGGGTCCCCTCTCCGGAGATACACTAGCCCCGGTGTAGAAAAAGACGGAACCGGCGTCCAGCCCCCTCTGCGTGAGCCGGAAGTGGGTAGCAAAGTGGAACTAGATGCTTGGTTGTGTCATGTTAGGCCCAAGGAACACCCTTGACAATGGTAGGGCCCACCTCCTTGCAAGATTCCCCCCGTTACGTCAGATCCGGGAGTTTCGGGGTGTGAGCAGTCCTGGAACCCGCGAGAGACAATCCGACGTCGGTGAGGCCCCAACACAGAGAGTGATGGTATCTTTGGCACCCAACACCCATGATACACTCTAACACACATGGCATGGGAAAACATTGGTTTAGGTGGGATCCCGACGCTCCGGGTCCCCTCTCCGGAGATACACTAGCCCCGGTGTAGAAAAAGACGGAACCGGCGTCTAGCCCCCTCTGCGTGAGCAAGAAGTGGGTAGCAAAGTGGAACTAGTTGCTTGGTTGTGTCATGTTAGGACCAAGGAACACCCTTGACAATGGTATGGCCCACCTCCTTGCAAGATTCCCCCCGTTACGTCAGATCCGGGAGTTCCGGGGTGTGAGCAGTCCTGGAACCCGCGAGAGAGAATCCGACGTCGGTGAGGCCCCAGCACAGAGAGTGATGGTATATTTGGCACCCAACACCCATGATACACTCTAACACACATGGCATGGCAAAACATTGGTTTAGGTGGGATCCCGACGCTACGGGTCCCCTCTCCGGAGATACACTAGCCCCGGTGTAGAAAAAGACGGAACCGGCGTCCAGCCCCCTCTGCGTGAGCCGGAAGTGGGTAGCAAAGTGGAACTAGTTGCTTGGTTGTGTCATGTTAGGCCCAAGGAACACCCTTGACAATGGTATGGCCCACCTCCTTGCAAGATTCCCCCCGTTACGTCAGATCCGGGAGTTCCGGGGTGTGAGCAGTCCTGGAACCCGCGAGAGAGAATCCGACGTCGGTGAGGCCCCAGCACAGAGAGTGATGGTATCTTTGGAACCCAACACCCATGATACACTCTAACACACATGGCATGGCAAAACATTGGTTTAGGTGGGATCCCGACGCTCCGGGTCCCCTCTCCGGCGATACACTAGCCCCGGTGTAGAAAAAGACGGAACCGGCGTCCAGCCCCCTCTGCGTGAGCCGGAAGTGGGTAGCAAAGTGGAACTAGTTGCTTGGTTGTGTCATGTTAGGCCCAAGGAACACCCTTTACAATGGTAGGGACCACCTCCTTGCAAGATTCTCCCCGTTACGTCAGATCCGGGAGTTTCGGGGTGTGAGCAGTCCTAGAACCCGCGAGAGAGAATCCGACGTCGGTGAGGCCCCAGCACAGAGAGTGATGGTATCTTTGGCACCCAACACCCATGATACACTATAACACACATGGCATGGGAAAACATTGGTTTAGGTGGGATCCCGACGCTCCGGGTCCCCTCTCCGGAGATACACTAGCCCCGGTGTAGAAAAAGACGGAACCGACGTCTAGCCCCCTCTGCGTGAGCCGGAAGTGGGTAGCAAAGTGGAACTAGTTGCTTGGTTGTGTCATGTTAGGCCCAAGGAACACCCTTGACAATGGTAGGGCCCACCTCCTTGCAAGATTCCCCCCGTTACGTCAGATCCGGGAGTTTCGGGGTGTGAGCAGTCCTGGAACCCGCGAGAGAGAATCCGACGTCGGTGAGGCCCCAACACAGAGAGTGATGGTATCTTTGGCACCCAACACCCATGATACACTCTAAAACACATGGCATGGGAAAACATTGGTTTAGGTGGGATCCCGACGCTCTGGGTCCCCTCTCCGGAAATACACTAGCCCCGGTGTAGAAAAAGACGGAACCGGCGTCTAGCCCCCTCTGCGTGAGCCGGAAGTGGGTAGCAAAGTGGAACTAGTTGCTTGGTTGTGTCATGTTAGGCCCAAGGAACACCCTTTACAATGGTATGGCCCACCTCCTTGCAAGATTCCTCCCGTTACGTCAGATCCGGGAGTTCCGGGGTGTGAGCAGTCCTGGAACCCGCGAGAGAGAATCCGACGTCGGTGAGGCCCCAACACAGAGAGTGATGGTATCTTTGGCACCCAACACCCATGATACACTCTAACACACATGGCATGGCAAAAACATTGGTTTAGGTGGGATCCCACTGCTCCGGGTCCCCTCTCCGGAGATACACTAGCCCCGGTGTAGAAAAAGACGGAACCGTCGTCCAGCCCCCTCTGCGTGAGCCGGAAGTGGGTAGCAAAGTGGAACTAGTTGCTTGGTTGTGTCATGTTAGGCCCAAGGAACACCCTTGACAATGGTATGGCCCACCTACTTGCAAGATTCCTCCCGTTACGTCAGATCCGGGAGTTCCGGGGTGTGAGCGGTCCTGGAACCCGCGAGAGAGAATCCGACGTCGGTGAGGCCCCAACACAGAGAGTGATGGTATATTTGGCACCCAACACCCATGATACACTCTAACACACATGGCATGGCAAAACATTGGTTTAGGTGGGATCCCGACGCTCCGGGTCCCCTCTCCGGAGATACCCTAGCCCCGGTGTAGAAAAAGACGGAACCGGCGTCTAGCCCCCTCTGCGTGAGCCGGAAGTGGGTAGCAAAGTGGAACTAGTTGCTTGGTTGTGTCATTTTAGGCCCAAGGAACACCCTTGACAATGGTAGGGCCCACCTACTTGCAAGATTCCCCCCGTTACGTCAGATCCGGGAGTTTCGGGGTGTGAGCAGTCCTTGAACCCGCGAGAGAGAATCCGACGTCGGTGAGGCCCCAGCACAGAGAGTGATGGTATCTTTGGCACCCAACACCCATGATACACTCTAAGACACATGGCATGGGAAAACATTGGTGTAGGTGGGATCCCGACGCTCCGGGTCCCCTCTCCGGAGATACACTAGCCCCGGTGTAGAAAAAGACGGAACCGGCGTCCAGCCCCCTCTGCGTGAGCCGGAAGTGGGTAGCAAAGTGGAACTAGATGCTTGGTTGTGTCATGTTAGGCCCAAGGAACACCCTTGACAATGGTAGGGCCCACCTCCTTGCAAGATTCCCCCCGTTACGTCAGATCCGGGAGTTTCGGGGTTGTGAGCAGTCCTGGAACCCGCGAGAGAGAATCCGACGTCGGTGAGGCCCCAACACAGAGAGTGATGGTATCTTTGGCACCCAACACCCATGATACACTCTAACACACATGGCATGGCAAAACATTGGTTTAGGTGGGATCCCGACGCTCCGGGTCCCCTCTCCGGAGATACACTAGCCCCGGTGTAGAAAAAGACGGAACCGGCGTCTAGCCCCCTCTGCGTGAGCAGGAAGTGGGTAGCAAAGTGGAACTAGTTGCTTGGTTGTGTCATGTTAGGCCCAAGGAACACCCTTGACAATGTTAGGGCCCACCTCCTTGCAAGATTCCCCCCGTTACGTCAGATCCGGGAGTTTCGGGGTGTGAGCAGTCCTGGAACCCGCGAGAGAGAATCCGACGTCGGTGAGGCCCCAACACAGAGAGTGATGGTATCTTTGGCACCCAACACCCATGATACACTCTAACACACATGGCATGGCAAAACATTGGTTTAGGTGGGATCCCGACGCTCCGGGTCCCCTCTCCGGAGATACACTAGCCCCGGTGTAGAAAAAGACGGAACCGGCGTCCAGCCCCCTCTGCGTGAGCCGGAAGTGGGTAGCAAAGTGGAACTAGTTGCTTGGTTGTGTCATGTTAGGCCCAAGGAACACCCTTGACAATGGTATGTCCCACCTCCTTGCAAGATTCCTCCCGTTACGTCAGATCCGGGAGTTTCGGGGTGTGAGCAGTCCTGGAACCCGCGAGAGAGAATCCGACGTCGGTGAGGCCCCACCACAGAGAGTGATGGTATCTTTGGCACCCAACACCCATGATACACTCTAACACACATGGCATGGCAAAACATTGGTTTAGGTGGGATCCCGACGCTCCGGGTCCCCTCTCAGGAGATACACTAGCCCCGGTGTAGAAAAAGACGGAACCGGCGTCCAGCCCCCTCTGCAGTGAGCCGGAAGTGGGTAGCAAAGTGGAACTAGTTGCTTGGTTGTGTCATGTTAGGCCCAAGGAACACCCTTGACAATGGTAGGGCCCACCTCCTTGCAAGATTCCCCCCGTTACGTCAGATCCGGGAGTTTCGGGGTGTGAGCAGTCCTGGAACCCGCGAGAGAGAATCCGACGTCGGTGAGGCCCCAGCACAGAGAGTGATGGTATCTTTGGCACCCAACACCCATGATACACTCTAACACACATGGCATGGAAAACATTGGTTTAGGTGGGATCCCGACGCTCCGGGTCCCCTCTCCGGAGATACACTAGCCCCGGTGTAGAAAAAGACGGAACCGGCGTCAGCCCCCCTCTGCGTGAGCCGGAAGTGGGGTAGCAAAGTGGAACTAGTTGCTTGGTTGTGTCATGTTAGGCCCAAGGAACACCCTTGACAATGGTAGGGCCCACCTCCTTGCAAGATTCCCCCCGTTACGTCAGATCCGGGAGTTTCGGGGTGTGAGCAGTCCTGGAACCCGCGAGAGAGAATCCGACGTCGGTGAGGCCCCAACACAGAGAGTGATGGTATCTTTGGCACCCAACACCCATGATACACTCTAACACACATGGCATGGCAAACCATTGGTTTAGGTGGGATCCCGACGCTCCGGGTCCCCTCTCCGGAGATACACTAGCCCCGGTGTAGAAAAAGACGGAACCGGCGTCTAGCCCCCTCTGCGTGAGCCGGAAGTGGGTAGCAAAGTGGAACTAGTTGCTTGGTTGTGTCATGTTAGGCCCAAGGAACACCCTTGACAATGTATGGCCCACCTACTTGCAAGATTCCCCCCGTTACGTCAGATCCGGGAGTTTCGGGGTGTGAGCAGTCCTGGAACCCGCGAGAGAGAATCCGACGTCGGTGAGGCCCAGCACAGAGAGTGATGGTATCTTTGGCACCCAACACCCATGATACACTCTAACACACATGGCATGGCAAAACATTGGTTTAGGTGGGATCCCGACGCTCCGGGTCCCCTCTCCGGAGATACACTAGCCCCGGTGTAGAAAAAGACGGAACCGGCGTCCAGCCCCCTCTGCGTGAGCCGGAAGTGGGTAGCAAAGTGGAACTAGTTGCTTGGTTGTGTCATGTTAGGCCCAAGGAACACCCTTGACAATGGTAGGGCCCACCTCCTTGCAAGATTCCCCCCGTTACGTCAGATCCGGGAGTTTCGGGGTGTGAGCAGTCCTGGAACCCGCGAGAGAGAATCCGACGTCGGTGAGGCCCCCAGCACAGAGAGTGATGGTATCTTTGGCACCCAACACCCATGATACACTCTAACACACATGGCATGGCAAAACATTGGTTTAGTTGGGATCCCGACGCTCCGGGTCCCCTCTCCGGAGATACACTAGCCCCGGTGTAGAAAAAGACGGAACCGGCGTCTAGCCCCCTCTGCGTGAGCCGGAAGTGGGTAGCAAAGTGGAACTAGTTGCTTGGTTGTGTCATGTTAGGCCCAAGGAACACCCTTGACAATGGTAGGGCCCACCTCCTTGCAAGATTCCCCCCGTTACGTCAGATCCGGGAGTTTCGGGGTGTGAGCAGTCCTGGAACCCGCGAGAGAGAATCCGACGTCGGTGAGGCCCCAACACAGAGAGTGATGGTATCTTTGGCACCCAACACCCATGATACACTCTAACACACATGGCATGGCAAAACATTGGTTTAGGTGGGATCCCGACGCTCCGGGTCCCCTCTCCGGAGATACACTAGCCCCGGTGTAGAAAAAGACGGAACCGGCGTCCTAGCCCCCTCTGCGTGAGCCGGAAGTGGGTAGCAAAGTGGAACTAGTTGCTTGGTTGTGTCATGTTAGGCCCAAGGAACACCCTTGACAATGGTAGGTCCCACCTCCTTGCAAGATTCCCCCGTTACGTCAGATCCGGGAGTTTCGGGGTGTGAGCAGTCCTGGAACCCGCGAGAGAGAATCCGACGTCGGTGAGGCCCAACACAGAGAGTGATGGTATCTTTGGCACCCAACACCCATGATACACACTAACACACATGGCATGGAAAACCATTGGTTTAGGTGGGATCCCGACGCTCCGGGTCCCCTCTCCGGAGATACACTAGCCCCGGTGTAGAAAAAGACGGAACCGACGTCTAGCCCCCTCTGCGTGAGCCGGAAGTGGGTAGCAAAGTGGAACTAGTTGCTTGGTTGTGTCATGTTAGGCCCAAGGAACACCCTTGACAATGGTATGGCCCACCTCCTTGCAAGATTCCCCCCGTTACGTCAGATCCGGGAGTTTCGGGGTGTGAGCAGTCCTGGAACCCGCGAGTGAGAATCCGACGTCGGTGAGGCCCAACACAGAGAGTGATGGTATCTTTGGCACCCAACACCCATGATACACTCTAACACACATGGCATGGAAAACATTGGTTTAGGTGGGATCCCGACGCTCCGGGTCCCCTCTCAGGAGATACACTAGCCCCGGTGTAGAAAAAGACGGAACCGGCGTCTAGCCCCCTCTGCATGAGCCGAAAGTGGGTAGCAAAGTGGAACTAGTTGCTTGGTTGTGTCATGTTAGGCCCAAGGAACACCCTTGACAATGGTAGGGCCCACCTCCTTGCAAGATTACCCCCGTTACGTCAGATCCGGGAGTTTCGGGGCGTGAGCAGTCATGGAACCCGCGAGAGAGAATCCGACGTCGGTGAGGCCCCAACACAGAGAGTGATGGTATCTTTGGCACCCAACACCCATGATACACTCTAACACACATGGCATGGCAAACCATTGGTTTAGGTGGGATCCCGATGCTCCGGGTCCCCTCTCCGGAGATACACTAGCCCCGGTGTAGAAAAAGACGGAACCGGCGTCTAGCCCCCTCTGCGTGAGCCGGAAGTGGGTAGCAAAGTGGAACTATTTGCTTGGTTGTGTCATTTTAGGCCCAAGGAACACCCTTGACAATGGTAGGGCCCACCTCCTTGCAAGATTCCCCCCGTTACGTCAGATCCGGGAGTTCTGGGGTGTGAGCAGTCCTGGAACCCGCGAGAGAGAATCCGACGTCGGTGAGGCCCCAACACAGAGAGTGATGGTATCTTTGGCACCCAACACCCATGATACACTCTAACACACATCTCATGGGAAAACATTGGTTTAGGTGGGATCCCGACGCTCCGGGCCCCCTCTCCGGAGATACACTAGCCCCGGTGTAGAAAAAGACGGAACCGGCGTCTAGCCCCCTCTGCGTGAGCCGGAAGTGGGTAGCAAAGTGGAAATAGTTGCTTGGTTGTGTAATGTTAGGCCCAAGGAACACCCTTGACAATGGTAGGGCCCACCTCCTTGCAAGATTCCCCCCGTTACGTCAGATCCGGGAGTTTCGGGGTGTGAGCAGTCCAGGAACCCGCGAGAGAGAATCCGACGTCGGTGAGGCCCCAGCATAGAGAGTGATGGTATCTTTGCACCCAACACCAATCATACACTCTAACACACATGGAATGGGAAAACATTGGTTTAGGTGGGATCCCGACGCTCCGGGTCCCCTCTCCGGAGATACACCAGCCCCAGTGTAGAAAAAGATGGAACCGGCGTCTAGCCCCCTCTGCGTGAGCCGGAAGTGGGTAACAAAGTGGAACTAGTTGCTTGGTTGTGTCATGTTAGGCCCAAGAAACACCCTTGACAATGGTAGGGCACACCTCCTTGCAAGATTCCCCCCGTTACGTCAGATCCGGGAGTTTCGGGGTGTGAGCAGTCCTGGAACCCGCGAGAGAGAATCCGACGTCGGTGATGCCCCAACACAGAGAGTGATGGTATCTTTGGCACCCAACACCCATGATACACTCTAACACACATGGCATGGGAAAACATTGGTTTAGGTGGGATCCCGACGCTCCGGGTCCCCTCTCCGGAGATACACTAGCCCCGGTGTAGAAAAAGACGGAACCGGCGTCTAGCCCCCTCTGCGTGAGCCGGAAGTGGGTAGCAAAGTGGAACTAGTTGCTTGGTTGTGTCATGTTAGGACCAAGGAACACCTTTGACAATGGTAGGGCACACCTCCTTGCAAGATTCCCCCCGTTACGTCAGATCCGGGAGTTTCGGGGTGTGAGCAGTCCTGGAACCCGCGAGAGAGAATCCGACGTCGGCGAGGCCCCAACACAGAGAGTGATGGTATCTTTGGCACCCAACACCCATGATACACTCTAACACACATGGCATTGGAAAACATTGGTTTAGGTGGGATCCCGACACTCCGGGTCCCCTCTCCGGAGATACCCTAGCCCCAGTGTAGAAAAAGACGGAATCGGCGTCTAGCCCCCTCTGCGTGAGCCGGAAGTGGGTAGCAAAGTGGAACTAGTTGCTTGGTTGTGTCATGTTAGGCCCAAGGAACACCCTTGACAATGGTATGGCCCACCTACTTGCAAGATTCCCCCCCGTTACGTCAGATCCGGGAGTTCCGGGGTGTGATCAGTCCTGGAACCCGCGAGAGAGAATCCGACGTCGGTGAGGCCCCAGCACAGAGAGTGATGGTATCTTTGGCACCCAACACCCATGATACACTCTAACACACATGGCATGGCAAAACATTGGTTTAGGTGGGATCCCGACGCTCCGGGTCCCCTCTCCGGAGATACACTAGCCCTGGTGTAGAAAAAGACGGAACCGGCATCTAGCCCCCTCTGCGTGAGCCGGAAGTGGGTAGCAAAGTGGAACTAGATGCTTGGTTGTGTCATGTTAGGCCCAAGGAACACCCTTGACAATGGTAGGGCCCACCTCCTTGCAAGATTCCCCCCGTTACGTCAGATCCGGGAGTTTCGGGGTGTGAGCAGTCCTGGAACCCGCGAGAGAGAATCCGACGTCGGTGAGGCCCCAACACAGAGAGTGATGGTATCTTTGGCACCCAACACCCATGATACACTCTAACACACATGGCATGGGAAAACATTGGTTTAGGTGGGATCCCGACGCTCCGGGTCCCCTCTCCGGAGATACACTAGCCCCGGTGTAGAAAAAGACGGAACCGGCGTCCAGCCCCCTCTGCGTGAGTCGGAAGTGGGTAGCAAAGTGGAACTAGTTGCTTGGTTGTGTCATTTTAGGCCCAAGGAACACCCTTGACAATGGTAGGGCCCACCTCCTTGCAAGATTCCCCCCGTTACGTCAGATCCGGGAGTTTCGGGGTGTGAGCAGTCCTGGAACCCGCGAGAGAGAATCCGACGTCGGTGAGGCCCCAACACAGAGAGTGATGGTATCTTTGGAACCCAACACCCATTATACACTCTAACACACATGGCATAGGAAAACATTGGTTTAGGTGGGATCCCGACACTCCGGGTCCCCTCTCCGGAGATACACTAGCCCCGGTGTAGAAAAAGACGGAACCGACGTCTAGCCCCCTCTGCGTGAGCCGGAAGTGGGTAGAAAAGTGGAAATAGTTGCTTGGTTGAGTCATGTTAGGCCCAAGGAACACCCTTGACAATTGTATGGCCCACATCCTTGCAAGATTCCCCACGTTACATCAGATCCGGGAGTTCCGGGGTGTGAGCAGTCCTGGAACCCGCGAGAGAGAATCCGACGTCGGTGAGGCCCCAACACAGAGAGTGATGGTATCTTTGGCACCCAACACCCATGATACACTCTAACACACATGGCATGGGAAAAATTGGTTTAGTTGGGATCCCGACGCTCCGGGTCCCCTCTCCGGAGATACACTAGCCCCGGTGTAGAAAAAGACGGAACCGGCGTCTAGCCCCCTCTGCGTGAGCCGGAAGTGGGTAGCAAAGTGGAACTATTTGCTTGGTTGTGTCATGTTAGGCCCAAGGAACACCCTTGACAATGGTAGGGCCCACCTCCTTGCAAGATTCCCCCCGTTACGTCAGATCCGGGAGTTTCGGGGTGTGAGCAGTCCTGGAACCCGCGAGAGAGAATCCGACGTCGGTGAGGCCCCAACACAGAGAGTGATGGTATCTTTGGCACCCAACACACATGATACACTCTAACACACATGGCATGGGAAAACATTGGTTTAGGTGGGATCCCGACGCTCCGGGTCCCCTCTCCGGAGATACACTAGCCCCGGTGTAGAAAAAGACGGAACCAGCGTCCAGCCCCCTCTGCTTGAGCCGGAAGTGGGTAGCAAAGTGGAACTAGTTGCTTGGTTGTGTCATTTTAGGCCCAAGGAACACCCTTGACAATGGTAGGGCCCACCTCCTTGCAAGATTCCCCCTGTTACGTCAGATCCGGGAGTTTCGGGGTGTGAGCAGTCCCAAACCCGCGAGAGAGAATCCGACGTCGGTGATGCCCCAACACAGAGAGTGATGGTATCTTTGGCACCCAACACCCATCATACACTCTAACACACATGGCATGGGAAAACATTGGTTTAGGTGGGATCCCGACGCTACGGGTCCCCTTTCCGGAGATACACTAGCCCCGGTGTAGAAAAAGACGGAACCGGCGTCTAGCCCCCTCTGCGTGAGCCGGAAGTGGGTAGCAAAGTGGAACTAGTTGCTTGGTTGTGTCATGTTAGGCCCAAGGAACACCCTTGACAATGGTATGGCCCACCTACTTGCAAGATTCCCCCCTTTACGTCAGATCCGGGAGTTCCGGGGTGTGAGCGGTCCTGGAACCCGCGAGAGAGAATCCGACGTCGGGGAGGCCCCAACACAGAGAGTGATGGTATCTTTGGCACCCAACACCCATGATACACTCTAACACACATGGCATTGGAAAACATTGGTTTAGGTGGGATCCCGACACTCCGGGTCCCCTCTCCGGAGATACCCTAGCCCCAGTGTAGAAAAAGACGGAATCGGCGTCTAGCCCCCTCTGCGTGAGCCGGAAGTGGGTAGCAAAGTGGAACTAGTTGCTTGGTTGTGTCATGTTAGGCCCAAGGAACACCCTTGACAATGGTATGGCCCACCTACTTGCAAGATTCCCCCCCGTTACGTCAGATCCGGGAGTTCCGGGGTGTGATCAGTCCTGGAACCCGCGAGAGAGAATCCGACGTCGGTGAGGCCCCAGCACAGAGAGTGATGGTATCTTTGGCACCCAACACCCATGATACACTCTAACACACATGGCATGGCAAAACATTGGTTTAGGTGGGATCCCGACACTCCGGGTCCCCTCTCCGGAGATACACTAGCCCTGGTGTAGAAAAAGACGGAACCGGCATCTAGCCCCCTCTGCGTGAGCCGGAAGTGGGTAGCAAAGTGGAACTAGATGCTTGGTTGTGTCATGTTAGGCCCAAGGAACACCCTTGACAATGGTAGGGCCCACGTACTTGCAAGATTCCCCCCGTTACGTCAGATCCGGGAGTTTCGGGGTGTGAGCAGTCCTGGAACCCGCGAGAGAGAATCCGACGTCGGTGAGGCCCCAACACAGAGAGTGATGGTATCTTTGGCACCCAACACCCATGATACACTCTAACACACATGGCATGGGAAAACATTGGTTTAGGTGGGATCCCGACGCTCCGGGTCCCCTCTCCGGAGATACACTAGCCCCGGTGTAGA
This sequence comes from Alopecurus myosuroides, assembly GCA_028641055.1. Classification (NCBI taxonomy): domain Eukaryota; kingdom Viridiplantae; phylum Streptophyta; class Magnoliopsida; order Poales; family Poaceae; genus Alopecurus; species Alopecurus myosuroides. Next base: position 266,656,352 of record CM054060.1, read on the forward strand.
AAAAGACGGAACCGGCGTCCAGCCCCCTCTGCGTGAGTCGGAAGTGGGTAGCAAAGTGGAACTAGTTGCTTGGTTGTGTCATGTTAGGCCCAAGGAACACCCTTGACAATGGTAGGGCCCACCTCCTTGCAAGATTCCCCCCGTTACGTCAGATCCGGGAGTTTCGGGGTGTGAGCAGTCCTGGAACCCGCGAGAGAGAATCCGACGTCGGTGAGGTTCCAACACAGAGAGTGATGGTATCTTTGGAACCCAACACCCATTATACACTCTAACACACATGGCATAGGAAAACATTGGTTTAGGTGGGATCCCGACACTCCGGGTCCCCTCTCCGGAGATACACTAGCCCCGGTGTAGAAAAAGACGGAACCGACGTCTAGCCCCCTCTGCGTGAGCCGGAAGTGGGTAGAAAAGTTGAAATAGTTGCTTGGTTGAGTCATGTTAGGCCCAAGGAACACCCTTGACAATTGTATGGCCCACATCCTTGCAAGATTCCCCACGTTACATCAGATCCGGGAGTTCCGGGGTGTGAGCAGTCCTGGAACCCGCGAGAGAGAATCCGACGTCGGTGAGGCCCCAACACAGAGAGTGATGGTATCTTTGGCACCCAACACCCATGATACACTCTAACACACATGGCATGGGAAAAAATTGGTTTAGTTGGGATCCCGACGCTCCGGGTCCCCTCTCCGGAGATACACTAGCCCCGGTGTAGAAAAAGACGGAACCGGCGTCTAGCCCCCTCTGCGTGAGCCGGAAGTGGGTAGCAAAGTGGAACTATTTGCTTGGTTGTGTCATGTTAGGCCCAAGTAACACCCTTGACAATGGTAGGGCCCACCTCCTTGCAAGATTCCCCCCGTTACGTCAGATCCGGGAGTTTCGGGGTGTGAGCAGTCCTGGAACCCGCGAGAGAGAATCCGACGTCGGTGAGGCCCCAACACAGAGAGTGATGGTATCTTTGGCACCCAACACCCATGATACACTCTAACACACATGGCATGGGAAAACATTGGTTTAGGTGGGATCCCGACGCTCCGGGTCCCCTCTCCGGAGATACACTAGCCCCGGTGTAGAAAAAGACGGAACCAGCGTCCAGCCCCCTCTGCTTGAGCCGGAAGTGGGTAGCAAAGTGGAACTAGTTGCTTGGTTGTGTCATTTTAGGCCCAAGGAACACCCTTGACAATGGTAGGGCCCACCTCCTTGCAAGATTCCCCCTGTTACGTCAGATCCGGGAGTTTCGGGGTGTGAGCAGTCCCAAACCCGCGAGAGAGAATCCGACGTCGGTGATGCCCCAACAAAGAGAGTGATGGTATCTTTGGCACCCAACACCCATCATACACTCTAACACACATGGCATGGGAAAACATTGGTTTAGGTGGGATCCCGACGCTACGGGTCCCCTTTCCGGAGATACACTAGCCCCGGTGTAGAAAAAGACGGAACCGGCGTCTAGCCCCCTCTGCGTGAGCCGGAAGTGGGTAGCAAAGTGGAACTAGTTGCTTGGTTGTGTCATGTTAGGCCCAAGGAACACCCTTGACAATGGTATGGCCCACCTACTTGCAAGATTCCCCCCGTTACGTCAGATCCGGGAGTTCCGGGGTGTGAGCGGTCCTGGAACCCGCGAGAGAGAATCCGACGTCGGTGAGGCCCCAACACAGAGAGTGATGGTATATTTGGCACCCAACACCCATGATACACTCTAACACACATGGCATGGCAAAACATTGGTTTAGGTGGGATCCCGACGCTCCGGGTCCCCTCTCCGGAGATACCCTAGCCCCGGTGTAGAAAAAGACGGAATCGGCGTCTAGCCCCCTCTGCGTGAGCCGGAAGTGGGTAGCAAAGTGGAACTAGTTGCTTGGTTGTGTCATGTTAGGCCCAAGGAACACCCTTGACAATGGTAGGGCCCACCTACTTGCAAGATTCCCCCCGTTACGTCAGATCCGGGAGTTTCGGGGTGTGAGCAGTCCTTGAACCCGCGAGAGAGAATCCGACGTCGGTGAGGCCCCAGCACAGAGAGTGATGGTATCTTTGGCACCCAACACCCATGATACACTCTAAGACACATGGAATGGGAAAACATTGGTGTAGGTGGGATCCCGACGCTCCGGGTCCCCTCTCCGGAGATACACTAGCCCCGGTGTAGAAAAAGACGGAACCGGCGTCCAGCCCCCTCTGCGTGAGCCGGAAGTGGGTAGCAAAGTGGAACTAGATGCTTGGTTGTGTCATGTTAGGCCCAAGGAACACCCTTGACAATGGTAGGGCCCACCTCCTTGCAAGATTCCCCCCGTTACGTCAGATCCGGGAGTTTCGGGGTGTGAGCAGTCCTGGAACCCGCGAGAGACAATCCGACGTCGGTGAGGCCCCAACACAGAGAGTGATGGTATCTTTGGCACCCAACACCCATGATACACTCTAACACACATGGCATGGGAAAACATTGGTTTAGGTGGGATCCCGACGCTCCGGGTCCCCTCTCCGGAGATACACTAGCCCCGGTGTAGAAAAAGACGGAACCGGCGTCTAGCCCCCTCTGCGTGAGCAAGAAGTGGGTAGCAAAGTGGAACTAGTTGCTTGGTTGTGTCATGTTAGGACCAAGGAACACCCTTGACAATGGTATGGCCCACCTCCTTGCAAGATTCCCCCCGTTACGTCAGATCCGGGAGTTCCGGGGTGTGAGCAGTCCTGGAACCCGCGAGAGAGAATCCGACGTCGGTGAGGCCCCAGCACAGAGAGTGATGGTATATTTGGCACCCAACACCCATGATACACTCTAACACACATGGCATGGCAAAACATTGGTTTAGGTGGGATCCCGACGCTACGGGTCCCCTCTCCGGAGATACACTAGCCCCGGTGTAGAAAAAGACGGAACCGGCGTCCAGCCCCCTCTGCGTGAGCCGGAAGTGGGTAGCAAAGTGGAACTAGTTGCTTGGTTGTGTCATGTTAGGCCCAAGGAACACCCTTGACAATGGTATGGCCCACCTCCTTGCAAGATTCCCCCCGTTACGTCAGATCCGGGAGTTCCGGGGTGTGAGCAGTCCTGGAACCCGCGAGAGAGAATCCGACGTCGGTGAGGCCCCAGCACAGAGAGTGATGGTATCTTTGGAACCCAACACCCATGATACACTCTAACACACATGGCATGGCAAAACATTGGTTTAGGTGGGATCCCGACGCTCCGGGTCCCCTCTCCGGCGATACACTAGCCCCGGTGTAGAAAAAGACGGAACCGGCGTCCAGCCCCCTCTGCGTGAGCCGGAAGTGGGTAGCAAAGTGGAACTAGTTGCTTGGTTGTGTCATGTTAGGCCCAAGGAACACCCTTTACAATGGTAGGGACCACCTCCTTGCAAGATTCTCCCCGTTACGTCAGATCCGGGAGTTTCGGGGTGTGAGCAGTCCTAGAACCCGCGAGAGAGAATCCGACGTCGGTGAGGCCCCAGCACAGAGAGTGATGGTATCTTTGGCACCCAACACCCATGATACACTATAACACACATGGCATGGGAAAACATTGGTTTAGGTGGGATCCCGACGCTCCGGGTCCCCTCTCCGGAGATACACTAGCCCCGGTGTAGAAAAAGACGGAACCGACGTCTAGCCCCCTCTGCGTGAGCCGGAAGTGGGTAGCAAAGTGTAACTAGTTGCTTGGTTGTGTCATGTTAGGCCCAAGGAACACCCTTGACAATGGTAGGGCCCACCTCCTTGCAAGATTCCCCCCGTTACGTCAGATCCGGGAGTTTCGGGGTGTGAGCAGTCCTGGAACCCGCGAGAGAGAATCCGACGTCGGTGAGGCCCCAACACAGAGAGTGATGGTATCTTTGGCACCCAACACCCATGATACACTCTAAAACACATGGCATGGGAAAACATTGGTTTAGGTGGGATCCCGACGCTCTGGGTCCCCTCTCCGGAAATACACTAGCCCCGGTGTAGAAAAAGACGGAACCGGCGTCTAGCCCCCTCTGCGTGAGCCGGAAGTGGGTAGCAAAGTGGAACTAGTTGCTTGGTTGTGTCATGTTAGGCCCAAGGAACACCCTTTACAATGGTATGGCCCACCTCCTTGCAAGATTCCTCCCGTTACGTCAGATCCGGGAGTTCCGGGGTGTGAGCAGTCCTGGAACCCGCGAGAGAGAATCCGACGTCGGTGAGGCCCCAACACAGAGAGTGATGGTATCTTTGGCACCCAACACCCATGATACACTCTAACACACATGGCATGGCAAAACATTGGTTTAGGTGGGATCCCAATGCTCCGGGTCCCCTCTCCGGAGATACACTAGCCCCGGTGTAGAAAAAGACGGAACCGTCGTCCAGCCCCCTCTGCGGGAGCCGGAAGTGGGTAGCAAAGTGGAACTAGTTGCTTGGTTGTGTCATGTTAGGCCCAAGGAACACCCTTGACAATGGTATGGCCCACCTACTTGCAAGATTCCTCCCGTTACGTCAGATCCGGGAGTTCCGGGGTGTGAGCGGTCCTGGAACCCGCGAGAGAGAATCCGACGTCGGTGAGGCCCCAACACAGAGAGTGATGGTATATTTGGCACCCAACACCCATGATACACTCTAACACACATGGCATGGCAAAACATTGGTTTAGGTGGGATCCCGACGCTCCGGGTCCCCTCTCCGGAGATACCCTAGCCCCGGTGTAGAAAAAGACGGAACCGGCGTCTAGCCCCCTCTGCGTGAGCCGGAAGTGGGTAGCAAAGTGGAACTAGTTGCTTGGTTGTGTCATTTTAGGCCCAAGGAACACCCTTGACAATGGTAGGGCCCACCTACTTGCAAGATTCCCCCCGTTACGTCAGATCCGGGAGTTTCGGGGTGTGAGCAGTCCTTGAACCCGCGAGAGAGAATCCGACGTCGGTGAGGCCCCAGCACAGAGAGTGATGGTATCTTTGGCACCCAACACCCATGATACACTCTAAGACACATGGAATGGGAAAACATTGGTGTAGGTGGGATCCCGACGCTCCGGGTCCCCTCTCCGGAGATACACTAGCCCCGGTGTAGAAAAAGACGGAACCGGCGTCCAGCCCCCTCTGCGTGAGCCGGAAGTGGGTAGCAAAGTGGAACTAGATGCTTGGTTGTGTCATGTTAGGCCCAAGGAACACCCTTGACAATGGTAGGGCCCACCTCCTTGCAAGATTCCCCCCGTTACGTCAGATCCGGGAGTTTCGGGGTGTGAGCAGTCCTGGAACCCGCGAGAGAGAATCCGACGTCGGTGAGGCCCCAACACAGAGAGTGATGGTATCTTTGGCACCCAACACCCATGATACACTCTAACACACATGGCATGGGAAAACATTGGTTTAGGTGGGATCCCGACGCTCCGGGTCCCCTCTCCGGAGATACACTAGCCCCGGTGTAGAAAAAGACGGAACCGGCGTCTAGCCCCCTCTGCGTGAGCAAGAAGTGGGTAGCAAAGTGGAACTAGTTGCTTGGTTGTGTCATGTTAGGCCCAAGGAACACCCTTGACAATGTTATGGCCCACCTCCTTGCAAGATTCCTCCCGTTACGTCAGATCCGGGAGTTCCGGGGTGTGAGCAGTCCTGGAACCCGCGAGAGAGAATCCGACGTCGGTGAGGCCCCAACACAGAGAGTGATGGTATCTTTGGCACCCAACACCCATGATACACTCTAACACACATGGCATGGCAAAACATTGGTTTAGGTGGGATCCCAATGCTACGGGTCCCCTCTCCGGAGATACACTAGCCCCGGTGTAGAAAAAGACGGAACCGGCGTCCAGCCCCCTCTGCGTGAGCCGGAAGTGGGTAGAAAAGTGGAACTAGTTTCTTGGTTGTGTCATGTAAGGCCCAAGGAACACCCTTGACAATGGTATGGCCCACCTCCTTGCAAGATTCCTCCCGTTACGTCAGATCCGGGAGTTCCGGGGTGTGACAGTCCTGGAACCCGCGAGAGAGAATCCGACGTCGGTGAGGCCCCAACACAGAGAGTGATGGTATCTTTGGCACCCAACACCCATGATACACTCTAACACACATGGCATGGCAACACATTGGTTTAGGTGGGATCCCAATGCTCCGGGTCCCCTCTCTGGAGATACACTAGCCCCGGTGTAGAAAAAGACGGAACCAGCGTCCAGCCCCCTCTGCGTGAGCCGGAAGTGGGTAGAAAAGTGGAACTAGTTGCTTGGTTGTGTCATGTAAGGCCCAAGGAACACCCTTGACAATGGTAGGGCCCACCTCCTTGCAAGATTCCCCCCGTTACGTCAGATCCGGGAGTTTCGGGGTGTGAGCAGTCCTGGAACCCGCGAGAGAGAATCCGACGTCGGTGAGGCCCAACACAGAGAGTGATGGTATCTTTGGCACACAACACCCATGATACACTCTAACACACATGGCATGGGAAAACATTGGTTTAGGTGGGATCCCGACGCTCCGGGTCCCCTCTCCGGAGATACACTAGCCCCGGTGTAGAAAAAGACGGAACCAGCGTCCAGCCCCCTCTGCGTGAGCCGGAAGTGGGTAGAAAAGTGGAACTAGTTGCTTGGTTGTGTCATTTTAGGCCCAAGGAACACCCTTGACAATGGTAGGGCCCACCTCCTTGCAAGATTCCCCCCGTTACGTCAGATCCGGGAGTTTCCGGGTGTGAGAAGTCCTGGAACCCGCGAGAGAGAATCCGACGTCGGTGATGCCCCAACACAGAGAGTGATGGTATCTTTGGCACCCAACACCCATCATACACTCTAACACACATGGCATGGAAAACCATTGGTTTAGGTGGGATCCCGACGCTACGGGTCCCCTTTCCGGAGATACACTAGCCCCGGTGTAGAAAAAGACGGAACCGACGTCTAGCCCCCTCTGCGTGAGCCGGAAGTGGGTAGCAAAGTGGAACTAGTTGCTTGGTTGTGTCATGTTAGGCCCAAGGAACACCCTTTACAATGGTATGGCCCACCTACTTGCAAGATTCCCCCCGTTACGTCAGATCCGGGAGTTCCGGGGTGTGAGCGGTCCTGGAACCCGCGAGAGAGAATCCGACGTCGGTGAGGCCCCAACACAGAGAGTGATGGTATATTTGGCACCCAACACCCATGATACACTCTAACACACATGGCATGGCAAAACATTGGTTTAGGTGGGATCCCGACGCTCCGGGTCCCCTCTCCGGAGATACCCTAGCCCCGGTGTAGAAAAAGACGGAATCGGCGTCTAGCCCCCTCTGCGTGAGCCGGAAGTGGGTAGCAAAGTGGAACTAGTTGCTTGGTTGTGTCATGTTAGGCCCAAGGAACACCCTTGACAATGGTAGGGCCCACCTACTTGCAAGATTCCCCCCGTTACGTCAGATCCGGGAGTTTCGGGGTGTGAGCAGTCCTTGAACCCGCGAGAGAGAATCCGACGTCGGTGAGGCCCCAGCACAGAGAGTGATGGTATCTTTGGCACCCAACACCCATGATACACTCTAAGACACATGGAATGGGAAAACATTGGTGTAGGTGGGATCCCGACGCTCCGGGTCCCCTCTCCGGAGATACACTAGCCCCGGTGTAGAAAAAGACGGAACCGGCGTCCAGCCCCCTCTGCGTGAGCCGGAAGTGGGTAGCAAAGTGGAACTAGATGCTTGGTTGTGTCATGTTAGGCCCAAGGAACACCCTTGACAATGGTAGGGCCCACCTCCTTGCAAGATTCCCCCCGTTACGTCAGATCCGGGAGTTTCGGGGTGTGAGCAGTCCTGGAACCCGCGAGAGACAATCCGACGTCGGTGAGGCCCCAACACAGAGAGTGATGGTATCTTTGGCACCCAACACCCATGATACACTCTAACACACATGGCATGGGAAAACATTGGTTTAGGTGGGATCCCGACGCTCCGGGTCCCCTCTCCGGAGATACACTAGCCCCGGTGTAGAAAAAGACGGAACCGGCGTCTAGCCCCCTCTGCGTGAGCAAGAAGTGGGTAGCAAAGTGGAACTAGTTGCTTGGTTGTGTCATGTTAGGACCAAGGAACACCCTTGAAAATGGTATGGCCCACCTCCTTGCAAGATTCCTCCCGTTACGTCAGATCCGGGAGTTCCGGGGTGTGAGCAGTCCTGGAACCCGCGAGAGAGAATCCGACGTCGGTGAGGCTCCAACACAGAGAGTGATGGTATCTTTGGCACCCAACACCCATGATACACTCTAACACACATGGCATGGCAAAACATTGGTTTAGGTGGGATCCCAATGCTACGGGTCCCCTCTCCGGAGATACACTAGCCCCGGTGTAGAAAAAGACGGAACCGGCGTCCAGCCCCCTCTGCGTGAGCCGGAAGTGGGTAGAAAAGTGGAACTAGTTTCTTGGTTGTGTCATTTAAGGCCCAAGGAACACCCTTGACAATGGTATGGCCCACCTCCTTGCAAGATTCCTCCCGTTACGTCAGATCCGGGAGTTCCGGGGTGTGAGCAGTCCTGGAACCCGCGAGAGAGAATCCGACGTCGGTGAGGCCCCAACACAGAGAGTGATGGTATCTTTGGCACCCAACACCCATGATACACTCTAACACACATGGCATGGCAAAACATTGGTTTAGGTGGGATCCCAATGCTCCGGGTCCCCTCTCCGGAGATACACTAGCCCCGGTGTAGAAAAAGACGGAACCAGCGTCCAGCCCCCTCTGCGTGAGCCGGAAGTGGGTAGAAAAGTGGAACTAGTTGCTTGGTTGTGTCATGTAAGGCCCAAGGAACACCCTTGACAATGGTAGGGCCCACCTACTTGCAAGATTCCCCCCGTTACGTCAGATCCGGGAGTTTCGGGGTGTGAGCAGTCCTGGAACCCGCGAGAGAGAATCCGACGTCGGTGAGGCCCAACACAGAGAGTGATGGTATCTTTGGCACACAACACCCATGATACACTCTAACACACATGGCATGGGAAAACATTGGTTTAGGTGGTATCCCGACGCTCCGGGTCCCCTCTCCGGAGATACACTAGCCCCGGTGTAGAAAAAGACGGAACCGGCGTCTAGCCCCCTCTGCGTGAGCCGGAAGTGGGTAGCAAAGTGTAACTAGTTGCTTGGTTGTGTCATGTTAGGCCCAAGGAACACCCTTGACAATGGTAGGGCCCACCTCCTTGCAAGATTCCCCCCGTTACGTCAGATCCGGGAGTTTCGGGGTGTGAGCAGTCCTGGAACCCGCGAGAGAGAATCCGACGTCGGTGAGGCCCCAACACAGAGAGTGATGGTATCTTTGGCACCCAACACCCATGATACACTCTAAAACACATGGCATGGGAAAACATTGGTTTAGGTGGGATCCCGACGCTCTGGGTCCCCTCTCCGGAGATACACTAGCCCCGGTGTAGAAAAAGACGGAACCGGCGTCTAGCCCCCTCTGCGTGAGCCGGAAGTGGGTAGCAAAGTGGAACTAGTTGCTTGGTTGTGTCATGTTAGGCCCAAGGAACACCCTTTACAATTGTATGGCCCACCTCCTTGCAAGATTCCTCCCGTTACGTCAGATCCGGGAGTTCCGGGGTGTGAGCAGTCCTGGAACCCGCGAGAGAGAATCCGACGTCGGTGAGGCCCCAACACAGAGAGTGATGGTATCTTTGGCACCCAACACCCATGATACACTCTAACACACATGGCATGGCAAAACATTGGTTTAGGTGGGATCCCAATGCTCCGGGTCCCCTCTCCGGAGATACACTAGCCCCGGTGTAGAAAAAGACGGAACCGTCGTCCAGCCCCCTCTGCGTGAGCCGGAAGTGGGTAGAAAAGTGGAACTAGTTGCTTGGTTGTGTCATGTTAGGCCCAAGGAACATCCTTGACAATGGTATGGCCCACCTACTTGCAAGATTCCTCCCGTTACGTCAGATCCGGGAGTTCCGGGGTGTGAGCAGTCCTGGAACCCGCGAGAGAGAATCCGACGTCGGTGAGGCCCCAACACAGAGAGTGATGGTATCTTTGGCACCCAACACCCATGATACACTCTAACACACATGGCATGGCAAAAAATTGGTTTAGGTGGGATCCCAATGCTCCGGGTCCCCTCTCCGGAGATACACTAGCCCCGGTGTAGAAAAAGACGGAACCGGCGTCCAGCCCCCTCTGCGTGAGCCGGAAGTGGGTAGAAAAGTGGAACTAGTTGCTTGGTTGTGTCATGTAAGGCCCAAGGAACACCCTTGACAATGGTATGGCCCACCTCCTTGCACGATTCCTCCCGCTACGTCAGATCCGGGAGTTCCGGGGTGTGAGCAGTCCTGGAACCCGCGAGAGAGAATCCGATGTCGGTGAGGCCCCAACACAGAGAGTGATGGTATCTTTGGCACCCAACACCCATGATACACTCTAACACACATGGCATGGAAAAACATTGGTTTAGGTGGTATCCCAATGCTCCGGGTCCCCTCTCCGGAGATACACTAGCCCTGGTGTAGAAAAAGACGGAAACGGCGTCCAGCCCCCTCTGCGTGAGCCGGAAGTGGGTAGAAAAGTGGAACTAGTTGCTTGGTTGTGTCATGTAAGTCCCAAGGAACACCCTTGAAAATGGTAGGGCCCACCTCTTTGCAAGATTCCCCCCGTTACGTCAGATCCGGGAGTTTCGGGGTGTGAGCAGTCCTGGAACCCGCGAGAGAGAATCCGACGTCGGTGAGGCCCCAACACAGAGAGTGATGGTATCTTTGGCACCCAACACCCATGATACACTCTAACACACATGGCATGGGAAAACATTGGTTTAGGTGGGATCCCGACGCTCCGGGTCCCGTCTCCGGAGATACACTAGCCCCGGTGTAGAAAAAGACGGAACCGGCGTCTAGACCCCTCTGCGTGAGCCGGAAGTGGGTAGCAAAGTGTAACTAGTTGCTTGGTTGTGTCATGTTAGGACCAAGGAACACCCTTTACAATGGTAGGACCCACCTCCTTGCAAGATTCCCCCCGTTACGTCAGATCCGGGAGTTTCGGGGTGTGAGCAGTCCTGGAACCCGCGAGAGAGAATCCGACGTTGGTGAGGCCCCAACACAGAGAGTGATGGTATCTTTGGCACCCAACACCCATGATACACTCTAACACACATGGCATGGGAAAACATTGGTTTAGGTGGGATCCCGACGCTCCGGGTCCCCTCTCCGGAGATACACTAGCCCCGGTGTAGAAAAAGACGGAACCGGCGTCTAGCCCCCTCCGCGTGAGCCGGAAGTGGGTAGCAAAGTGGAACTAGTTGCTTGGTTGTGTCATGTTAGGCCCAAGGAACACCCTTGACAATGGTATGGCCCACCTCCTTGCAAGATTTCCCCCGTTACGTCAGATCCGGGAGTTCCGGGGTGTGAGCAGTCCTGGAACCCGCGAGAGAGAGTCCGACGTCGGTGAGGCCCCAACACAGAGAGTGATGATATCTTTGGAACCCAACACCCATGATATACTCTAACACACATGGCATGGCAAAACATTGGTTTAGGTGGGATCCCGACGCTCCGGGTCCCCTCTCCGGAGATACACTAGCCCCGGTGTAGAAAAAGACGGAACCGGCGTCTAGCCCCCTCTGCGTGAGCCGGAAGTGGGTAGCAAAGTGGAACTAGTTGCTTGGTTGTGTCATGTTAGGCCCAAGGAACACCCTTGACAATGGTAGGGCCCACCTCCTTGCAAGATTCCCCCCGTTACGTCAGATCCGGGAGTTTCGGGGTGTGAGCAGTCCTGGAACCCGCGAGAGAGAATCCGACGTCGGTGAGGCCCCAGCACAGAGAGTGATGGTATCTTTGGCACCCAACACCCATGATACACTCTAACACACATGGCACGGTAAAACATTGGTTTAGGTGGGATCCCGACGCTCCGGATCCCCTCTCCGGAGAAAAAGACGGAAGTTCTAGCCTCAAACTACGCGTAACCGGACTATTCAATACTGAAAGTAATTAAACTTGGTATAAGAATTAATATTAATTAATATGTGATTATTTGTATACTTAAACAAAGACTAAGGTGAAAGTAATTAAAGTTTACACTTGGCCGAGTGTCCCCACATTTGACACTCGGCAAAGCCCATGTCGGCTTTCACATCCCTGGTCTTTGCCGAGTCTCCCGATAGTTGGCACTCGGCAAACAAATACGCGGGCACTATACAGGTACGCTGAATCCCTGGTCTTTGCCGAGTCTCCCGATAGTTGGCACTCGGCAAACAAATACGCGGGCACTATACAGGTACGCTCAATCCCTTTTCGCCCCCAATTCCAGATCGCGCCAAGCTTCTCATATTCCCTCCTCCACCGAGCTCCCCGCGCCGCCGCCACCACCGACGACCCGCGCCGCCGCCCACCGAGCCGCGCCGCCACCCACCGAGCCGCGCCGCCACGCCCTTCTCCCTCCTCTCCGCCTCCCTCCTCCCTCGGACACGAACCACCGGTGACGCCCTTCGCCGCGCCCGCTCGAGATCTGCCGCCGCCCGGGCTGCTCGCCCGCGCCATCCACCGGTACGTCGCCCTCGTCTAGCTCTTTGCCCCCCTGTTTCGTTTCGCTGCTGCTTGACGCCGCGGTCGAGGAACCGGAGTTCGCGCCTCCAAGAATCTCGCCGGCCTCCGTCAGTTCACCGCCGTGGCTGGAAAATAGGGCTCCAAGAGATGCTCAATTTCATTTTAAAGCTGATAGATGTCTTAGTGATCGATATATGTTCGGCTAGGAAGAATCGCGCGCCTGGGCGCGGCGCCCGGACGCTGGCTGTTGTATGATTGTCCTGTATCGATATGGTTATTTGCTTTGAAGGTAGGCTGGTTTTGTTTGTAGAGCTCGAAGTGTGTGCTTCAGTTTCAAGCAATGGATTAATTATTGGAGATGAGAGGATTAGCAGAATTTGTGGCTGCAAGAGTTGGAGAAAGTTATCTGTATAGTTTCAGACTAGATGTAATATAACGTTGTGGTAGCTAAAGTTTATGAATCGTGGATGTTCAGGCTCATTCGAGTTTGAGTAGGCTCTGTGGGTCTTATACTGAGTGTTCTTTTAACATTCTTGCTGGAAACGTCAAAGAAACAACTTTTTTAACTCACAAGTAACAACTTGTTTTTTTACAAAGTACATGGATACTGCTATAACATGGAGCTAGTCGCAATGTATGCTTGTGAGCTTTATATCTTCTTGCCATGATTTCCTGAACTTTGTTGGTGCCCTCCATATCCCTTTCGCTCTCTGTATCTGTAGTAAACCAAAGCTCATATCAGCTCTCATGGAAACATTTTGTGTAAACACTAATTGTGCATAAATGAGCATGAATATATCCAAGGTAGCAGCAATATAGGTTTGGCGAATATGCCATGAATTATGAAATCTCACGCTCCTGTCATTAAGCATCTCAAGCCATTTACATACGTCAAAACAACATTTGAGTTCATTGGTTCTTCAACTGAACTAGATTACAAAGCATACATCAAAACCAGTTCACATGTTAAGCAAGACTGAACTCATTGACCAGTTAGCCCCTGCTGCTCGTTTGTTCAAGCAGATAAACATATCCATACACCCAGTTCAACCTAATGAGCAAAAACAAAGTTCCATACTTGAATGCCACAAGAAATACATAGGTGCATACAATTACAACCTGGTCTTTTGCAAAGCCCAGTTGAATGCTGGCTGATAATTTGATTCACTTTCTTCGACCAGGGCTGCTCCTTGAGCTCTGTTGGCTGCAAGTAGATCATACTGCTGCAATTGTGTGCCCGCCCCTTCTTACTTGGCGGCGCGGTGCCTCTCTGGTTCTACCCGAACGACGAGCTCTTCCTAGCCGAACATATATCGATCACCGATTTAGTTTTTATAGTTTTGCTTATCTCAGATTGAAATTGGGTTCCATCTCAGATCGCCAATCTCCTGCTGTAGATTCTTCAGATTAACAAGTTTAGTCATTGTTTTTGTAGTTCTCTTTAATTTTTGTATTATCCTGGAACCATGTGGCAGCCCTCAGTTTTTTTATATTCGGTTTTGACAATTACCGGTAAAGTTGTGTAGCTATAGCTCAAGGTGGTTTAGCTGTCTATCTGTAATATCATGATATACTTGAAGAGCCATGGTGTTTTCTAGAACTAATAGATTCCATGTCTCTCAATTTTTCACGGGAGATGGGACTCTCTTTTCACATAGCTTCGTTTTCTTCTGTACCATAAAACTAACTTCTATCAATGATTGTGCACACTTAAAATTGTTTTTTATGTTTCATTTCGCACGTTGCATCATCTGTGTAGAATATTTGGCTAAAAAATATATCTGCAGTCATGAAGTTCTCCAGACTGGATATTGAGTATCATAATTTAAGATGGAAGTTGTTTCTCCGCCTTAATTTATCGTACATTGTTGACTTTTTTTGGGGGATGTCTTGGGAATACATTGACAATTGGGTGACCAAGCATGCATTTCTCGTTTTGTGGAATAGATGATTCTACAAGTCACATCTGTTATTCTCATATATTTCCGTATTTGGCATTGGTATCATCTGATTATGCTTGCCCATTGGCAACATTTGACGGAGTTCTATTGGCTGTACATCAGTTGGTTATACATCTAGTGTAAAAAATATGGTTATAGTTGAACTTAAGGTAGGATTTCACAGTTTCTCCAATGTATATAATGTGGTAGGATTACGCCACAAAGAATCTTGGGCTGCAGCAAGTAGACATGCTGACCGGAAACTTCAGCCATTGTGAAAAAGAACTCCCTCAATAGTTTTAACGATAGTGTGTGTGAAAAACAAAAAACAAAAATATATAGATAAACAATAGATCATTTGAGAACACAACTTCCTGATGTTCAATTGAATGTATATTCTAATTTTTAAGCAGTTTCAGTGAAACATACTTATATTTGACACATACGATGGTGTTCTATTGGTTTTAAAGAACATTGTAATCTGTAGCCAAAAGAATATGTCACTTCAGGTCGACTTGGACTGCTTGTGTTAGCATGGTTAACAACTTAGCATGCATATTCTCTTAACATTGTAACAGAATGTAAACAATTGAGTGGAAGAATCACCTATAGTGAGGCTTAAATTTGGAAAACAGACCCAAAACTGAGTGCAAGGCCTGAATTTAAAGAACATTTCAATGTTCTATATATTCTAGAAATATATTATAGATCTGGAACTTGTTAGGAGCAAGAAGTTTAATTTGCAAAGTGGCGTGCGTTAGCATGGCAAATGTAAGGAAGGGAAAAAGAGGGTTTACTAGTCAACTAAATGGCAAGAGGGTTTACGAGTTGCGAGCGATCGATTCGTTCTCCATTTTTTTCTCTCGAAACGTTACCTGGCGGTGGCAGGTTCCTTGTAAATAAAACGAAAACCCGTGTGTGGTGGCAGCATGAGCCAGTGCGCCTCCGGTTGGTCGCCGCCGCTCTATGCATTGCTCTGGATTGATCCGCTTAATTAGTAGTATATATGTTGTTTATTAACACTACATCTTCCCTTTTGCAGGACATGGATCGAGGTTGAGGATCGAGGCCAAGAGCGTCGGCGCAGGTGGGGATTTGCTGAGGAGGGTCGTCGCAGGCCGGGAGCATCTGCGATCATCTTCGTCGACAGCCGGCCACGCTTTGAGGGTAAAAACCTCCCCCTCGGCCATCACTCCTTTTCTCCCTATATTGTTTTTTGTAGATCACCAAACTAGTCGCGGTACCCTAGGCATCTCCCGTTCGGAAGAGTTGTAGTTATAAAAATAGAACTCTTTGTATATATTTATATACAAAGATCTATATTTTTATAACCGCGAATGTTTCGAATTGTCCATGTTTTTGGACAGCTCGTGGATGTGTAGCTGTGTTTGTTTTCCATGTTCTACTCCTATCCGAGACAGATTTCGGTGGCGCCTCTCTGTTGTTCTCCGAGTACACATTCTCTTGACCCCCGTGGTCGAGACGTGTATTAGGAGAACAACGGGGAGGTGCTGCCGAAATTTGTCTCGGATAGGAGTAGACATGGAAAACAAACACAAGCTACACATCCACGGGTGGGATTAGGACCTATCTTTACCTAGTAGGCATGTAGGATTGCATTCAAAGCGTAAAACTTGCAGTATGTTTGTAACATCCCTACTTTTGTGTAATAAAGAGAGGTGTTGTGTACATGGCATGCATGCATGAAAATTGGACCAAATTTTTTGCTTTTAAAATTTAATCAGAGCATTACCAGAAAATCACTTAAACTTGTTTCAAATAAAATTGTTCTACAAAGTTTTTCAAATGGAACCAACTCTATGCTAGAAAGGTAGCAAATTTGAAGAGCTTTTCAACGGCTATTTTTGTGCAATTTTTGGTTCACAAAAAGGCCCTCAAATTTCATTTTTGGGTTCTGTTTTAAAAACTCCGGGGACTTCTTTGTAATTCTTGTTTTTCTCCCGGGGGTTTTTTTCGAAAACTCCTGTCGTCTTCCTCCTGTCGCCGGACAGGAGGGCAACCGCCGCCGCGCCACCTCCTGCTCCCCCTCGCTGTCGACGTGGAGGCTCCGACCGCCTCAAGGAGACGTCCAAATCGAGTCGTCCTCGCAGGAGAGCTCCTCACTCGCATTCCCTCTCCTCCTCTGTCTCTCTCTCCCGCCCGAAAACCACCGCCGCCGACGATCCGCCGCCGCCGCCGCTCCGCTCCCTCCCCGCCCTTCCCGTTGGTCTCATCGGAACCGCACCGAGCCCCTCCCCGTCCTCGAGCAGACGCAGCAGCCGGGATGCCGTAGGCGCCGCGAATCGCGCCGCCTCCTTCCTCCTCTCCGGTCGCCGGAATCCTCACCGCGCCGCCATCTCCGCCCACCTCCGGCCCCGCCGAGCTCTTCATCGTGCTCGTGGTGAGCTCCCGCTTCACCCCAGCCCCTCCATTCGCCCTATCCCGTTCGGAATCAGCGAGTTCGCCGGAACCCGATAGCCCCGCCGCCGCCCGCCGTCGATTCCTCGCCGCCGATCATCCCTAGCTAGCAGCGCCGCCCCTGTAAGGTACCCTGCGACGAGGAGCACCCGAGGAGCCATCTAGCGCTTCCCGGGATGCCCTCCTCCGCCGCCAGCGTTCGCTTCCGGCCACCGGCCGGCCACCGTGAGGTCACGGTGACGTCACCATGACGTCACCTGCCCACGTGGCACGCCAAGTGGCAGTCTTTGTCCTCTTTTGAACTGTACAGTGGGCCCCATCTGTTAAATAGAAAACAGAAAATAAAATGGTTTTGGAAATTAAATAACTTGTAATTTATAGCTCCAAAAATTATGAAAAAAATATGTGTGTGTTCAGAAAAATGAGAGCTATTTATCCATGTCATTTTCATACATGTTCAACTAAGTTTAAAATGAGGTCACTTTTGTAATTAACTTTTAATTCATTTAAATATTGAAAATAAAGTTTTTATTCAATAAAAATAGAAAATTAAGTGTAATATACCATTTTGATCAGTGAAACAAATGCAATCCAACTATGAGGTTTACAAAGTCATTTGAGCATGTTAGCTTGGTCACATCTTCAGTTTAGGGTTTTTCCCCCTCCTCCGGTGTTCGTCGTTCACAGCGCGAAACCCTAGCTTCCTGCTCCATCTTTTAAGCTTCATTTCAATTGCATTGCTTTACTCATGCATACATATTGTGCATTGCACTTTCGTCAACTATTGATTGTTTGCATTCTTTCCGGTGTTGTTCGTTATCGATAGACCGAGATCCGGAGGTCGACCCGGCGTTCTACGACAACCCAAGCTCTACTTTCGACGAGCAAGGCAAGCACAACCTCATGGCTTCACCCATGTTTTGAGTCTTTCAACCTCTTACTCATGCATTCGATTCAACTTGGTTTTGAGTCTGTTAGAGTAACCTATCCACTGCATGACCCCTCCCCTCACATGTCACCTTCATACCTGTTTACCCTCCTAGTATGACTAGGTTTGTTTGAGTAACGTAGAGCCTTGTGTGTTCAATGCTTAGACATGCTTAGTCTTATGATCTGCTTCATCCGGTTGATGAAATGCCGATAATGCGTGAACCTAGTATGAAAGGTGTTTATGCTTTGTTATGGTTGATTAACATGATTAACATGGCATGGATGTTGAGGCCACTGTGGGTTGTGGTGTTTGTCTCGTTCATGCCCCTAGGTGCGAGTTCTCGCCTTCGAAGCCAAGACTGAACGTACAGCCACACGCGGGGCCTAACAGACCGCGCTCGGCTAACTAACTTGTCTAGTCACTTCCATGGGTCACGTAGATTGAGGTTTCCATTTGCGGGTGTGTCATAAAACGTTTTGGAGAAAACTAGGGCGTGACCGGGACCAGTGATGGACGTACACGGATCTTGTCCCGACTCACAGAACAGGTGCCGTCAGGAGGTGGCCAACTCCCTGTTGACGGGGTGGCCCTGTTTGGGTTGACTCATGGATAGGGCTAAGCAAGGTAAAGGCCGTGGTCGACCACACTCTGCCGCGCTCTTAGAGAGGAGCGTTACCGCGTGGCGTTAAGAGTCGGTTGATACGTGTGGGTAAAGTGTACCCCCTGCAGGGATAAATCTTTCGGAAAGCCGTGTCCACGGTTATGGACGACTTGGCAACGGATTCTGTGATCATAGACAACTCTAACGGAATGACTAAAACTTGCTGGCAATGAATGAAGGATGCCTCCTCGACTACGTCGAGAGGGGTGATTCTTGTAGCATAAGGTAATCTGGGGTTGAGAAAGTACTTGGTGGACTAAAGAACATAATGATCTCAGTAGTTGAGTAGATTCCTCCTCTGTTTATAAATGCTCTATTACACGTGCTTTTCTTCCTCAACTTCGGAAAACAAAGTTGGCTTTATGCAAAGAACCTTAAAAGCCAAGTCTTGCTGAGTACCTTTTGTACTCAACCTTGCCTCGTTGTTGTTTTGTTTCAGACTTCGGTGATGCAGCGGAAGAGGGGTTCTACCTCGACGTCGACGAGTAGTTAGGAGTTCCCAGGCAGCAGCTTGGTATCTGTAGTATGGGTTTGGCTACGTTGCTTATGTTTCGGACTCTTAGTCATTTTGCTCTTGTTGTATAGCAACATATTTGCTTTCGCTGCTTGTTGTAATGTTGGGTTGCTGGACCTATGTTGGTCTTGTAACCTCTGTGTGTAAGCTACTCTAGTATGCCTTGTTTAATACAACTTTCATGTCTAGAGTACTGCTTTGATCGATTGTTGGTCTCGAGCCCGTTGTTATACAGTTTTGGCTATGCCTGCATAGTTGTCGCAGTCGAGGGGTTGTGGAGCCGATGATCCATGACCGAGCCCGCCTGCCGGAGATATCCGGCCTGGGGCGAGGTAACCCCAGTAACCCTCGATTGCTGTTGCACTTTCTGGACACATAGCATCTCTGTATAACTCTGGTCCCGTTCCTTCAGTTTCATCCGACTCGTGGATGCTTGGGTATACATATCTGGTTATGACTAGCATGGACACAAGGAGTAGTAGACCGGGGATCCGGACTACGTGCCGATGAATCCGGTCTGCCTGCCGTTGTTTGTTGCGGCAGGGGCTGGTAACCCTGAAGCCCTTGTGGGTCCACTGCTAGGAGCACATGACAGTTTGTATATCTCGGGGTCCGGGGTCCGACAATGTTGTAGATAATTTAAACAAACTTGTTAAATTTTAAACACATGTTAATATGTCTGAGCATTCATCAGCGTGGAAATGGAGGAACGCGAGTGGATGTACAGTGGCCGACCGAGTGTGAAGGATATGACAATGGATTGGGTTACAAAGACCAACCAGTTCTTGGATTTTGCATTTGCTAGAGTTGACGATTCGTCTGATGTATGGTGCCCCTGTAGTCGTTGTCGTAACATGACAGAGAAACCTAGGATAGTCATTTCTGATCACCTTGGGAAGTACGGGTTTATGCCAAACTATTACCGTTGGGTGTACCATGGCAAGTCTGCCGATCCCGTACGCCAGAGAAAGAAGAAGAAGAAGGTTGCACCTAGCACTGAGGATGCATCGACCGATTTTGATACCGGTTTTGACAGGATGTTAGATGATTTCACTACTGCACATGCACCTGAAAATCCAACCGGTGAGGGAGATGCCCCCGAGTATGCGGAGGAGAGCACGAAAGAGTTCTATGACACATTGTTTGAGACACAAAAACCATTGCACGAGCATACACGAGTTTCTCAACTTGATGCCATCGGCCGGCTTATGGTGGTCAAAAGCCAGCACAATGTAAGCATAGCCGCCTTTGATGCATTTCTGACCGTTATTGCCACCCTCTTGCCGGCGGAACACCTTCTTCCAAAGAACATGTACGAGTCGAAAAAAATCCTCGGTTCCCTTAAGATGCCGTATGAAAAGATAGATTGTTGTCCGAAGAGTTGCATGTTGTTCAGGAAAGAGCATGAGAAGACAAAGTACTGTGTCAAATGAGGGGCCTCTAGGTTTCTGGAGGTGGACTCCGGTAATGGTCAGAAGACACAGCTAACGGTCACCAAAAAGATCCTTCGGTATCTTCCATTCATACCGCGGATCCAAAGGCTTTTTATGACCGAGGAATCTGCGAAACAGATGAGATGGCCGTCAGACGGGAAGAGGTACCGTCCTCATAAGATGATACATCCGTCTGATGGTGAAGCATGGAAGGACTTCGTTGGCAAACATAAGAAGAAAGCGGGTGACCCCAGGAGTGTAGCCGTTGCGTTATCAACCGATGGTTTCAACCCATATGGTATGACGTCTGCCTCATACAGCTGTTAGCCGATGTTTGTTATCCCGATGAACCTCCCCCCCGGCGTGTGCATGCAACGGCAGAACATGTTCCTGTCGCTGATAATTCCAGGGCCTGAGTATCCAAGGAAGAATATGTCCGTGTTCATGGAGCCGCTGGTAGATGATCTGCTCATTGCTTGGAACACCGGGGTACGGACATACGACGCCGCAGAAAAGAAGCACTTCGATATGTATGTTTGGTACATCACTTCCCTGCATGACCTTCCGGCTCACGCGATATTCTGCGGCTGGTGCACTCATGGGAAGTGGCCTTGTCCGGTGTGCTACCAGGCTGTGACTTTCGTTTGGCTCAAAAAGGGTGGAAAATACTCATGCTGTGACCAACATCGTCAGTTCCTTCGTCTTGGTCACAAATACCGGCGAAATAAAAAGAAGTGGACGAAAGATGTAGCTGTCGATGCTCCACGACCAACTTTGATGACCGGTGTAGACGTGAAGGCTCAGCTAGAAAGTCTGGAGCTCAATGCCGAGGGGACTGGCTTTCTGGGATATGGAGAGTGGCACCAGTGGACTCACATCTCATGCCTGTGGAAGCTCCCTTACATGCAGGATCTTCTTCTTCCACATAACATTGATGTCATGCACACGGAAAAAAATATCGCCGAGGCCCTTTGGGCAACACTTATGGATCTTGAGAAGACGAAGGATAACGTTAAGGCAAGAGTCGATCAAGAGGAGCTATGTGACAGGGAACATTTAAACATGAAGCCTCCCACCAAAACCAAAAAAACGTGGACGAAGCCACCGGCCCCTTTCTGCCTAACTAGGGCCCAAAGGAAGGAAGTTCTCCAGTGGATCTTGGACTGTCTCTTCTTCCCTGATGGGTACGAACCTAATATAATGAGGGGAGTGAATCTTGCAGGGCTTCGGATAACAGGGCTCAAGAGTCATGACTACCACGTATGGATTGAGCGGATCATGCCTGTCATGATTCGAGGATACGTTGATGAGGAAATTTGGCTAGTGCTAGCCAAGTTGAGTTTTTTCTTTCGCCAGCTTTGTGCCAAGGAATTAGACCGAGCTGTGGTTGCTAAGTTGGAGGAACAGGTTGCCGGCTTACTGGTGGACCTAGAGGCGATCTTTCCTCCCGGCTTCTTTAATCCGATGCAACACTTGCTCTTGCATCTCGCTGAAGAGGCACGATTGGGTGGCCCTGTGCAGTACCGCTGGATGTTTTCAACCGAGAGAGAGCAGAAGAAACTTAGAGAGAAAAGCACGAACAAATGTCGCATCCAAGCATCCATATGTGAGGCAACCCTCACCGAGGAGGTGGCAAACTTTACGACAAAGTACTATCATGAAAGTCTTCCCACTCGTCATAATCCAGTTTCTCGGTACAATAATGACCCCAACTCCGCGGATGCACCCCAGCTTAGCATACTTGCAGGGCTTGGTGGCAGATCAAGTGGCGCGAAGCAAGAGCAAGTAGACTCACATGAACAGTGGACGGCTATTCTCTCGTGTGTCTTGAAGAACACGACGGAAGTAAAGCCCTACATTGAGTAAGTGCTCAACACCTTCTTTTCACAAGCTTTCATTCCCATAGTTTGTGTCTAACTCCGATTTTTGTCATTCCGCACCTAGGTTATTTGAGAAAGAAACCTGGAAACATCATTCCCGAGAACCTACCTACGACGAGAAGACGACTATTTTTACGAAGGGTGGCAAAGGAGGCAGCGGTTTCATTAGTTGGTTCGCCACTAAAGTAACACTCTATCTTACATGGTTTCTAGTGAGACATATTTTACACCGATCTTAGCTTTAAGTAACACTCCTATTGACCTTGTAGGCTTTAACCGACAAGGAAATGAGTCCCGAGTTAAGGCAACTTGCCCGCGGCTTCACCTACTCCCTCAAGACATTCACATCTTACGATGTGAATGGGTATCGCTTCCATACCCGTTCTTACGATGAGAAACGGCCGAACCGGAAGAAAAATAATTTCGGGGTCTTCACGAATGCCGGTGGTGATTACTTCGGCATCATCGAGGGAATTTATGAGCCCGATTTCCATTTCGGCACGAAGAACCCGGTTGTATTCAAATGCCATTGGTTCGATCCAACGAGAGTGAGACAAAATCCTGAAATTGGATTGATCGAAATTGAACGAGCATCGGCCTATGGGGGAGATGATGTCTACATCATTGCACAACATGCCACCCAAGTATTCTATCTCCCCTACCCATGCAAAACTATGAAACGTCTCCAGGGGTGGGCTGTGGTGATCACGGTGCCACCGCGTAATAGACCACCTCCTCCAAACGATGAAGATTACCACCAGCGCATAAACCCCATCACCTATGAGGGAGAGTTCTATCAAGAGGACGACGATGGGCTCACCGGCCGGTTCAGCATCGACTTTCCCACAATTGACGGAATGGTAGAAGACGACGGTGATGATGGCATGGGCGCCGAGAGTGAGCAAGACGACGATCCAGCTGTTCTTAACTCTAAGGACGTGGAACTACTTGAACGTCTCCACATACCCGATGTTGAGGAGCCGAGCGGTCCACCATCGAACTACATGGAAGAGTGGTGGTACACTCGTGATAACGACGACGATGATGATCCCGGTCCAAGTTATGATCCCAAGGATGTAGACAATGGGTTCTGAACCATTTGTGTTCCAACTATGTAACCGTCAATGTATAATTAGCATTTAGTTTTCACTATTTGTGTGTCACTTCGAAACTTATAGCTTGTAATATTTTTCTATTCCGAACTTCTTATTGCTATTACATTACTTGCGCTTAAAATCCTGACATTTGTCATGGTGCTTAGAGTCTCCAAGCACTTACGATTTTGTGCTCAAAATCTCCTCCCATATGAGCTTGAAGAACCTGATCTTGTTCACATCCATGTGCTCCCAGTAGTAGTGCTCTTGCCACTCCCTGCGCTGTTATTTTAGTCACCAAAATATCGGTGCAGGGAGTGGCAAGAGAACTACTACTGGGAGCAGATGGCCGTGAACAAGATTAGGTTCTTTAAGCTCATGGGAGGAGATTTTCAGCAGAAAATCGTGCACATGACAAATGTCAGGATTTTAAGCAGCCCGTGGTTACGATGAGCGCTTCTGCTAGTTTATATTTAGATATTTAAGTACAGAAAAGGTGAAATTGTCACACTTTAATATTTTAATTGCGCTTTAATTTATTTTTTCATGTACATAATATGCTTTGTATGAATCACTCTTTGTTTATTTAACTTTTTAACATTTGTTATCACCTGTACTAATCGGGTTCCCTCTTGTGTTATAACAGGTGAAACATGGCAGGTTCCAAGGCCCCCAAGGGGGTAAAGCGCACCGCCCCCAAGAAGGCCCATGTGACGGGCTTGGACGCCAGATCTGAGGATGGCGCACGCACACTAATAGGGCGACGACGGGTTCCGACGCCCGGCGCGGGCACAAAGGAGACCTCTAGCTCACGGAGAGCCCCGGCCCGTCGCCCAGGGGGGCGTGGTTTGCACCGGGCTCCTCGCTCACAGAGCCCCTTGCCCGAGGTTACTTCTTCTGACGAGGAGGAGGAGCAGGAGGATGAGGAGCAGGAGGAGGAGGAGGAGCACGAGCAGGAGGGGTCAGACGCCGAGGAGGGGTCTGACCGGGACGAGGAGGAGGAGCAGCAGCCCTCGGACCCGGAGTCCGAGGAGGACGAGGACTTGTTCGCACACCCGCTCTCCGAGCTAGGGAAAGTGTGGCCCGCAGACAAGAAACCTTTTCTGCGCGGGCCCACGCGGCTACCTGAGCCGCCATACCCCCACCGGCACCACTTGGTCAGACCGGACGGACACACGTAAGTGATTGTTAATCATCGTTGCTACATTTTTGCTATATTAATTTTTCATCAAAACATAACTAACTAGCTTGTTTTTCTTTTGTGCACGTGCAGGTCCTTGGCGTATGTGGGGCCCAGGCCACCACGGCCCATGTGCGGCATCCTTGGGCTTCTTTGCAGGAAGCATTTCCCAGGCTTGGTCACCCTGGATGGCAAGGAGGAGCCAGCTGCTTCCTGGAAGCACTATGAGCAGGTGCCTGATGTGGCGGACAAGTGGGGCCGGGTGTACGACCACTTAGGCACTCGGGTGATTTCAGATTTCTGGGTTAGTATATTTTCCAATGCTAAATGGTTTTAGGGCAATATCTTTCGTGAAATATATATATATCGTGCTAATGTCTTCAATTTCTGCAATGGTTGTAGGACTACTTCACCTGCGTCGAGGGGGAAGAGGGTAGGGCCACGGCTGTGCTGATCAAGATGGCCAAGAAGCTTATCCGTGACATGCACTACGAGGCGCGTGTGCTGTGCGTGGTTAAGTTCTACGCCAAATACTTGAACACCATGTTGTCCAAGAAGGACGCCCGACAGATTCACATGTCCGAGGTCCAATACTTGAAGGTAAGGACATAGTCTTTAAAGTTATTCGTATATGGCCGCCGGGTGGTCTCACGTGGCTCTAATTTTTTCAAACAGGTGGTGCCTCAGTGGCTGGCCAACAAGCTGCCTTGCTATAAGGTGATGGTCGCGAAGTGGGTGAGCGACGGGTACAAGGCGGAACATGCCGCGTGCCGGGCCCGGCGTCTTCTGCTAGGCGAGAGACACCGTCAGGGCGGCCTCACCCTCACCAGCATCGTCCAGAGAGAGGTAAATAATCGTTCATATTTTTCCTTTTCAATGCAATGTTCTTTGTAACTTTATAGGTTTGTGCTAATATACTTCTGCTTTCAATTGTAGGCCGAGAAGGGCAATGAGATCACTCGCATGTAGGCCTTCCGTAGGACCCGGACCCCCAAGGTGCTGAAACCGGATGTACCGGCTGATCAGTAGTGGATCAACTCGCAAACCGGCAAGAAGTGGGACAAGTACGTCGAGAAGATGAAGGAGAAGCACGGCCCTGACTGTGACCCCTTCACGGCCCCCTATGATCAACAGGTTGCTATGGTTGCGGGAGAGGGTCGAAGGAACGGCAGATTTGCCTTCGCCAATGGCGCCTTCGATACCACAGGTACACCCACACTCTCCCAGATCCGTGCGAGGTCAGTCAGCTCATCGCCCTCTATCGAGCGCCGCCCACGGCCAGGACTAGATGCCATCACCGCTATGCAGGTACAATCATTCTTTAGCACCCGTATATCTTGTTTGCGTTGCGCAATTGTTGACATTAAACATCCCGTAGGATGAAGTTGATGAAAACAAGAGGATCGCGATAGAGTCACAAGAGAAGGTCCAAAGAATGGAGGCGCAGATGAGTAGCCAGCATGCATGGATGCGGGCAATGATGCAGGTATTATTTTCACCCCTTTTAGTTCCATTCATCATTATATGCGTGTAAACTCACCGGTCTATCTCTTTTCATCTTTGCAGATGGTCAGCGCTCTTCCACGGGATCCATCAGCTCCTCCTCTACTTCCTCTACCGCCGTTCAACCTCAACTTGGTAAGTTGGCTTGCAGCTTGTTAACTGATTCATTTTTCCAGCTTAGTCGACTAATATGGATCTTTATAGGGAAATGCTTCATCATCGGGAACCCAGAACGACATGGACCAGGACGGATCTCGAGCTGACAGAGACGAGTCGGCTCCTTAGACCTCCGTCATTGTTGTGGCTCCATAGACGATGATGAAACTGTCTGCCATAGGCCATATTGAACTTGTGAACTTTTGAACTACTTAGGATGCGTGTAGGATGGCGTTTAAACCTTTGTGTCATGCATTCTGTGTTTGTGGAGCTAAATATTAAGTATATTATGCATTTGTTTCTATTTTGGTGCAAATATGTGTGTTCTGTGTTTGTGGAGCTAAATATGAAGTATATTATGCATTTCTTGCTATTTTTGTTGCAAATATGTCTGTTTTGAGTATTATGGTACTGAAACATTTGAAAAATATGTGATTTGTGATTTGATTGCAGGGAATATAGCAAATGCAACCAGCTGCTGTTAAAATTGTAACGTCTTTGCCGAGTGTAACACTCGGCAAAGACCCATATGGTCACTATGCCGAGTGTTACACTCGGCAAAGAGGTTGCCCAGGCGACCAAATGGCACCTGGGAGCACGCCTTTGCCGAGTGGCCACAAAAATACTCGGCAAAGACTGCTCCCAGGTGCCATTTGGTTGCCTGGGCAACTTCTTTGCCGAGTGCGACACTCGGCAAACACTGGCTCGGCGTACAAGGGATAGGCCTATGCCGAGTGCCGTGGCACTCGGCATAGACCCCACTCGGTGGTGTGAGGTCGCTCGGCAAAGCGACACTCGGCAAACTATGGCACTCGGCATATGGTTTCTGTGCTTTGCCGAGTGCCCGCGACACTCGGCGTACAGTCCACTCGGCTGAGCCGATGTGCTCGGCGACATGGCACTCGGCAAAGAGGTCACTCGGCGTACAGGGCCTGCCTCTTTGCCGAGTGTCGTGACACTCGGCGTACAGGACACGTGGCGCTACCATGGACGCCTGGTCCCAGGTTCTTTGCCGAGTGTTACACTCGGCAAAGCGGCGAGCACCGTTCCGTTATGTGACTAAGGAACGGAACCTGTTCCAGGATACTATGCCGAGTGTCCTCTGTATATACTCGGCAAAGAGTTCGCCGAGCAGCCCGCGCTTTGACACTCGGCAAACTTTCGGTTGCCGAGATGAACGACGCCGAGTCCTGTGTGCCGAGTGTGGCACTCGGCAAAGCCTATGCCGAGTATTTTTAGGCCTTCGCCGAGTCTTTCTGATACACGGCGAACTTCCAGATTCCAGTAGTGAATGCCCGCATGAATCACATAATAATCTTTATGTATTGCATATGCACTACGGTGCAACCTTCATTTCTGTCAATTGCCCAGCTGCAATTTGTTCACCACATATGTTATTTATCTTTCACAAAGAGAGACCACTAGTGAACTGGGGACACTGGTCCATTTCCTCATACTGATAATACAACCACTGTTTCCACTGCTCTCATACTGCTGCTATTGTTTTCATACTGTTTTCCACACCATATGTTTAAAATCTTTGTGTTCAGCAAAATCGGTGAGATTGACAACCTCACTGATTCGTTGGTGCAAAGTGATTTGATTGTGTTGTGTAGGTTCCACGTTGCTGCTGAATTGGTAGTGCGCCCTGCCATCTCAGCTGCATTAACCTTCTGAAGTTACTCCTTCCTCCTACTGGTCGATAAAACCTTGGTTTCTTTCTAAGGGAAAACTGCCGATGTGCTCATTATAGCTTCCTCTTGGGGTCTCCCAACGAGTGCAAGATCTGCACCATCAAGGTGCCACTCCGGGAAGGTGCTTAAATCCGATGACCAAAGCAGGGAGCTCGGATGGAGATTTCCCTCTACTGGTCCACCTTGCCTTACGGCCTCGGATGGGTCAGTGGATTAGGTACAAGCCCTAGGGTTCCCCCAACCATACTCCACGGGGATGGAGGTGTTCGGGGAGCTTCCCCTTTCAGGAGGTTCCGGCAAGGGTGTTCTTCTTCAGTGACATTGTCGGAGATCAAGCGGAACAAAGAGATGGCGCACCAGGTGTCGTGTCTTGGATCACGAACATGGGGAGTACGAGGTACCCCCTTTAGGTTCGGCAAGGGTCACTTGGAGGGATATATCGGCTCTCTCTTTCTTTCAAGTCGATGATGGACTCGGGGACATAGTGGGTTTTTTACCTAGTTTCAAGCCACTCGGAGGCTAACATCCCTACATCTTGCATTGGTGGTATTCATGGTGACAGGGTATGGCTTCAAGGTGGATCCCGAGAGCTATCCAGCCATGGCCACAGGAAGATGAAGCAGAGCAGATCCTTCCAGGGGATGATCACATTTCTGCCTTCTCCCTTGTAGCTGATCTGCCTCCCTGCCATCCTGGTGACTTGGTCCTCATTTTATAACCGATGGATGCCACAAGTGGTCACGCATGAGAGCTAGTCTTGGCGGGGATCTCCCTGGGGGAATCAGCTAGCCTTCTCTGATTGGCTCCGCGTCTGCCGGGGTAGGTTAGGGCCAAAAGCTCGTCTGATTTGTTGGGAATATGCCCTAGAGGCAATCATGTATGATGTAATTCCCACTGTATTCATAAAGTTATTAAGTTGTCCTTGTTTTTAACATCTGATATATGTCATTGAATATGTGATTCGATTGTGGAACTATATATTCATGTTGTTCATACTAATTGTCCTTGGTCGTTAAGGTTGTGCTGGACACACATCCTAGACTAATGTGAGTGTTGGCTGATGACACGGTTCCACTTGTCATGGGCATGGTGATGCCATTCCAACGTTCACGGACTTGGCTAAAGAGTTTAGCAAGTCGGACTGACCCACATTGAGATGCAACGATCAAGTCGTCATTTGCATGTCTCAATCAATGTAATCCTTAGACCTGAGGTTGTCGCACAATCCGAGTTGTGGATCACCGACTTAGGTTCTGTCAAACGTTGTTCTGTGACAAGGCAACTATAAAGGCAGAGTTCGGGTCGAATGAGAAGCAAGCTGCGTGATGTGGATAATCAAGATGGGATTTTGCCCCTCCGAATGGAGAGATATTCTCTGGGCCCTCTCGAGTGGTATGATTCAGGAAGCATGGCCATGCGCAACTCAGTTAAGTGTTAACTGTGTCTGTTGACTAAGAGTTAGTCAGGTGAATCACATATCACGGATCGAGAAGAGAGTTGAACTATTAAAGGGATGACGATGAATCGCCTATAGTTTGACAAGGTATATCGTGAGGCAAAAGGGACTAAGATGAATATCGCATTGAAAGGTATGTCGTCATGACTCAATGGGACTTGGGAGTCGGCACGTTCTGCTAGGAGCCGCTACCGATTGATCGATTGGGAGTTGGACTCTAATCGTGTCCAAGTCGCCATGAGCCTGCAGGGTCACACACTTAAGAGCGGGAGCAAGTATTGGTCGGGTTGGACCCGAACCGGAAATGGACTGGTTTTGTGAGTCGGACTCACAGAGGGAATGGGCCACAAGTGTTGTGAAGCCCATTACCATACGCTATATAAAGAGGGGCGCAGGTTGCCCAGCGGGCACGTTAGTCCACTCTCCCATGCGTTGGGAACCCTAGCCCCACTCAGTCCAGCCGCCGCACCGGACCTAGCAGTCCGCCGTCGGAGCTCCTCCTCGTACGTGTGGATACCGGCAGAGGTGCTGTACGTTCAGCACTTCGACGTTCGAGGGATTGGATCGGCCGGACAGGATCGTGGGACTGCACTGCCCCGACCCGACGCGCTACATCGATAATCCGCACCTGCGCGTCTAGTGGTAATACTCGTGGCCTTCTACCTCGGCTAGATCTTGGGAGCATTGCGTAGGAAAAGTTTTCGTTTATCTCTACGCGCCCCAACAGTGGTATCAGAGCGGTAGCTTCTGGTATTAGGCCCGAGATCCGTACATATGTGATATGTAGTTAGCGTTAGATGTGATCTAATTGCTGTTTTGGTGGTCGGTCTATGAGATAGATCGGTTTTGTACAAGGTTGATTGGATCAATCGTACTCGGGGTTAATGGATGATCTGGTTTCCGTGATCATACTGCTAAGGTCGTGAAACAACTTACCCCTACCGGTGGGTTTCCGCCATCGGGGTATACCGTGACACATAAATCCAGTTGCGGTGATCGAAGATCAAAGAGTTTGGTCGAATCGGAATACGGATCAGATTCGGGTAAAATCGTTTTATCCGATGAAGAAATCCATGATCGGAATGCAGATGAGATCTGCGTTTTCCGAAATCGTCGGGCGCTGCCCGCACCCGCGAGGGGCGCTGCCCCTTCGATCCCCGCCCGCTATCCGGCTTCGCCCTGTCGTAGCGCCTTAGATGTCGTTGCGAGTTCACAACACCGGTAGATATCGTATCTATGCATAACTTGTTTTTGCAGGAAGTTGTGAATGGTATGGCTTATGTGCATGTGATGTGTGTAATCCATACATGATCTGCGTATCATGTTTATGTCAGCCGGCTGGAGCCTAGGTGCTGTCATTTTATTGTATACCGACCTGCGTGTCGGATTCTCTATGTAAATTTTGATTTACTAGCTAGTGTAGCTTGTTGGAGAACCCGGTGGCATGCAAGTCGATGTACAAGTCGGCTACATGGAGTAAGATGGCACGTGACAAGAGTTGGCACGAGTCGACTTACAAGCTTTGTGGAGATGGAGATCACCATGAAGAGAGCCATACCATTTCACATTATAATTGCTTTATTTGTGTTATTGTTATGTCTCTGTTTACCTCTATTTAGATAGTTGGTAGATTCTTTAATCCCTCAAAGAAGGTCTAGTCGGTCGCCCCGCCAGTGCTGCACCATCACAAGTCGGACATTCTTGGTAGTGGGCTCATAAAATTGAGGTGCTACCAATTCTTTCCGGTTAGGTGGGTTTGAGTCGGACTCTTACAAGCAGAAGCACTTGGTAATCTAGACGAGTCCATCACAACGGTTGTGGGGCTCGGGGCGAGGTAGGTTGGGAGCCGGGGCATGTGATGTCACCCAACTAACAGGAGTCGTATTGGATACGATTGGCAAGGTGTTGCCTACCTAGATCACTTGGCGGCTAGCGGTGATGCTAAAGCTCACTAGCCGGCTTGCTTATTTAGGATCTTGAATCACTCAGCAACCATCGGAGGGATGTTGGTTCTAGTGGGAGCATAAGTATTAAAGCGTTTAATATGCCTGCTCTTTTATGAATACATGTCTTAAGTGTTTTTGCGTATTTTCTGTTGTAGATCAATGGCACCTAGCAACCTTCCTCAGTTGTCCGCGTTTGCGTTGAGGTCAATCCTAGAGAAAGATAAGCTTAATGGAACTAATTTCACCAACTGGTATCGTAATCTGAGGATAGTCCTCAAGCATGACAAGAAAGAACATGTTCTAGAAACTCCACTTCCAGAAGAGCCTGATGATGATGCGACTGTCGCTGTCACCAATGCCTACCGTAAGACTAGAGATGAGTCTACGGAAATTAGCTGTCTTTTGCTTGCACACATGGAACCGGACTTGCAGCAGCAGTTCGAGAACGTTGAGGCCTACGATATGATCGAAAGCCTCAAAAGTATGTTCCAGGCTCAAGCAAAGACTGAGAGGTATCAAGTCTCTCAAGCTTTGCTTGGCTGTAAGCTGAAAGACGGCGATCCACTGAGTCCGCATGTAATCAAGATGATTGGTTACATACAGTCTCTGGATCGGCTGGGCTTCCCCATTAACGAAGAGTTCGCTACTGATATAATTCTGAACTCTCTTCCTAGTGCGTATGGTCCGTTCATCTCGAACTACCATATGCATGGTATGGATAAGAGTATCACTGAATTACATGGGATGCTCAAAACGGCAGAGGCTGATATCAAGAAAGGCACCAGTCAAGTGTTGATGGTGCAGAATAAGGCTAAGTTCAAGAAGAGTTCTTGGACTAAGAAGAAGAAGGATAAGTCAGGAGGTAGCGCCCATGGCCCTGTCCAGAGTGCTCCCTCAAAGACTAAACCTTCTCCTACAGCCGGAGCCAACTGCTTCTATTGCAAGCAAGATGGCCACTGGAAGAGGAACTGCACCAAGTATTTAGCTGACAGAGCCAAGAGTGGAGGTGTGACTTCCAACTCAGGTACGCTTGTGTGCAATGTTATAGACATTTATCTTGCTGATGCGCCTAATAGTTCTTGGGTATATGATACCGGATCAGTTATTCACATATGCAACTCGTTGCAGGGACTGGTAAGAACTAGGAGCGTGGCAAGAGGAGAGGTTGACATTCGGGTCGGCAACAAGGCGAGAGTCGCTGCGTTGGAAGTCGGCACGATGCAACTTCATTTACCTTCAGGATTTATTTTGGAACTAAATAATTGTTATTATGTTCCAGCGCTTAGTCGAAACATTATTTCCGCCTCATGTTTGATGAGACAAGGTTATGAGTCGAATATTAAGAATAATGGTTGTTCTTTATATTTGAAAGATATGTTTCATGGCTTTGCACCCGTTCAGAACGGGTTATTTATTTTAAATCTTGATAGTGAATCGGTCTATAACATAAATGTTAAAAGGTTGAAACCAAATGATCTGAATATGACTTACTTTTGGCACTGTCGGCTTGGTCATATAAGTTTGAAGCGCATGAAGAAGCTCCATGATGATGGACTTCTAACTTCATTTGACTTAGAGTCATTCGAGACATGCGAATCATGCCTACTAGGCAAAATGACCAAGACACCTTTTGCAAGGAGTTGTGAAAGGGCGTCCGACTTATTGGAACTAATACATAGTGATGTATGTGGTCCAATGAGCACGACAGCCAGAGGTGGTTATGAGTACTTCATTACCTTCATTGATGATTTGAGTAGGTATGGATATATCTATTTAATGAAACACAAGTCGGAAGCCTTTGAAAAGTTCAAGGAATTCCAGAATGAGGTACAAAATCAGCTCGGCAAGAAAATAAAGTTTCTACGGTCGGACCGTGGAGGCGAGTACATGAGCCATGAGTTTGATGACCATCTAAAGAGTTGTGGAATAGTTCCTCAACTCACTCCGCCGGGTACACCGCAGAGAAACGGTGTATCGGAACGGAGAAATCGGACCTTGTTGGACATGGTACGATCAATGATGAGTCGGACAGATCTACCTTTATCATTTTGGGG
The DNA here is from genome assembly GCA_028641055.1 of Alopecurus myosuroides. NCBI lineage: Eukaryota > Viridiplantae > Streptophyta > Magnoliopsida > Poales > Poaceae > Alopecurus > Alopecurus myosuroides. The sequence goes on from CM054060.1 coordinate 266,689,617, forward strand.
TTATTGTCTAGAAACTGCAGCTTTCACACTAAACAGAGTACCATCAAAGTCAGTAGAGAAGACACCACATGAGATGTGGACGGGCAAAAAGCCAAGTTTGTATTTTCTTAAGATTTGGGGTTGTGAGGCATTTGTCAAGCGACTTCAGTCGGACAAGCTCACGCCCAAGTCGGATAAGTGTATTTTCGTGGGGTACCCGAGGGAAACCTTGGGGTACTACTTCTACAACCGGGAAGAGGGCAAAGTGTTTGTCGCTCGGAATAGTGTCTTCCTTGAGAAAGAGTTTCTCAGTCGGGAAGTCGGTGGGAGCACGGTGCAACTCGAAGAAATTCGAGAAGAACCAGCTAGGGGCGAGTCGGCAATGGCCTTGGAGGCTGAGCCGGTCGTGGTACCTACACCGGTTACAGCACCTGAACCTCGGAGATCTGCCAGATTACAGAGTGCTCGAGATGTTTTACTGTTAGACAGTAATGAGCCGGCAACTTATTCGGAAGCGATGGTGGGATCAGATTCCGAGTCATGGCTTGGAGTCATGAGATCCGAGTTAAAGTCCATGGATGAAAACCAAGTTTGGAATTTGGTTGATCTGCCTGACGGTGCAAGACCCGTCGAGTGCAAATGGGTCTTTAAGAAGAAAATTGATATGGATGGAAATATTTCCGTCTATAAAGCACGACTTGTCGCGAAGGGGTTCCGACAGGTTCAAGGAGTTGACTACGACGAGACCTTCTCGCCCGTAGCGATGCTTAAATCAATTCGGATCATGTTAGCCATAGCAGCCTATTTCGACTATGAGATATGGCAGATGGATGTCAAGACGGCTTTCCTTAATGGAAATTTAACTGAGGACGTGTATATGATACAGCCCGAAGGTTTTGTCGATCCGGCTAATGCTGACAAGGTATGCAAACTTCAAAAATCCATTTATGGGTTGAAGCAAGCATCTCAGAGTTGGAACATTCGCTTTGATGAGGTAGTCAAATCGTTTGGCTTCATCAAGAGTGATCATGATTCTTGTTTATACAAGAAGTTTAGTGGGAGCAAAGTAAACTTTCTAATCTTATATGTGGATGACATATTACTGATTGGAAATGATGTCATGATGTTGAAAGAAACCAAAGAGTCATTGGAAAGGAGTTTCTCAATGAAAGATTTGGGTGAGGCGACTTACATATTAGGAATCAGGATCTATAGAGATAGATCAAGGCGGCTCATTGGATTGAGTCAGAGTACTTATCTGGACAAGGTTTTGAAGAAATTCAAAATGGAAGAGTCCAAGAAGGGATTCTTACCGATGTCCCATGGTATAAAACTTAGCAAGACTCAGTGTCCTTCGACGACTGATGAGCGAAGTCAGATGAGTGTGATTCCGTATGCTTCGGCAATCGGATCCATCATGTATGCCATGATTTGTACTAGGCCAGATGTTTCCTATGCTCTAAGTATTACGAGCAGATACCAGGCTGACCCTGGCAAAGCCCACTGGGCAGCGGTTAAAAACATTCTTAAGTATTTGAGAAATACTAAGGAAATGTTCCTAGTTTATGGAGGTGATGAGGAATTCAGTGTAAAGGGTTACACGGATGCGAGTTATCTCACCGACTCAGATGATTCTCGTTCGCAATCTGGATACGTGTTCGTAATGAACGGAGGAGCTGTGAGCTGGAAGAGTTCCAAGCAAGATACGGTGTCTGCATCTACAACAGAGGCTGAGTATATTGCTGCCTCGGAGGCGGCAAAGGAAGCTGTTTGGATCAGGAACCTCCTGATAGATCTTGGTGTGGTTCAGGGCGCGTCCAATCCTTTGGACGTATATTGTGACAACAATGGTGCTATCGCACAGGCCAAGGAACCTAGACAACACCAGAAGAACAAACATATACTCATGCGGTACCACCTCATTCGCCAGTTTGTCGAACAAGGTGATATCAAGTTATGCAAAGTACACACGGATGCAAACATTGCAGATCCGTTGACAAAGGCGCTACCACAGCCTAAGCATGAGGCGCACACGAGAGGTATGGGCATTAGATGCCTAGGCATATGATGCCAAGATGATTGACTCTAGTGCAAGTGGGAGACTGTTGGGAATATGCCCTAGAGGCAATCATGTATGATGTAATTCCCACTGTATTCATAAAGTTATTAAGTTGTCCTTGTTTTGAACATCTGATATATGTCATTGAATATGTGATTCGATTGTGGAACTATATATTCATGTTGTTCATACTAATTGTCCTTGGTCGTTAAGGTTGTGCTGGACACACATCCTAGACTAATGTGAGTGTTGGCTGATGACACGGTTCCACTTGTCATGGGCATGGTGATGCCATTCCAACGTTCACGGACTTGGCTAAAGAGTTTAGCAAGTCGGACTGACCCACATTGAGATGCAACGATCAAGTCGTCATTTGCATGTCTCAATCAATGTAATCCTTAGACCTGAGGTTGTCGCACAATCCGAGTTGTGGATCACCGACTTAGGTTCTGTCAAACGTTGTTCTGTGACAAGGCAACTATAAAGGCAGAGTTCGGGTCGAATGAGAAGCAAGCTGCGTGATGTGGATAATCAAGATGGGATTTTGCCCCTCCGAATGGAGAGGTATTCTCTGGGCCCTCTCGAGTGATATGATTCAGGAAGCATGGCCATGCGCAACTCAGTTAAGTGTTAACTGTGTCTGTTGACTAAGAGTTAGTCAGGTGAATCACATATCACGGATCGAGAAGAGAGTTGAACTATTAAAGGGATGACGATGAATCGCCTATAGTTTGACAAGGTATATCGTGAGGCAAAAGGGACTAAGATGAATATCGCATTGAAAGGTATGTCGTCATGACTCAATGGGACTTGAGAGTCGGCACGTTCTGCTAGGAGCCGCTACCGATTGATCGATCGGGAGTTGGACTCCAATCGTGTCCAAGTCGCCATGAGCCTGCAGGGTCACACACTTAAGAGCGGGAGCAAGTATTGGTCGGGTTGGACCCGAACCGGAAATGGACTGGTTTTGTGAGTCGGACTCACAGAGGGAATGGGCCACAAGTGTTGTGAAGCCCATTACCATACGCTATATAAAGAGGGGCGCAGGTTGCCCAGCGGGCACGTTAGTCCACTCTCCCATGCGTTGGGAACCCTAGCCCCACTCAGTCCAGCCGCCGCACCGGACCTAGCAGTCCGCCGTCGGAGCTCCTCCTCGTACGTGTGGATACCGGCAGAGGTGCTGTACGTTCAGCACTTCGACGTTCGAGGGATTGGATCGGCCGGACAGGATCGTGGGACTGCACTGCCCCGACCCGACGCGCTACATCGATAATCCGCACCTGCGCGTCTAGTGGTAATACTCGTGGCCTTCTACCTCGGCTAGATCTTGGGAGCATTGCGTAGGAAAAGTTTTCGTTTATCTCTACGCGCCCCAACATGATTTTGGCGGGAAGGAGACAACATGCGGTCTACACTCTACATCGGATGCCCCTCCCGAGACATCTTCGTCTTGGCGTGATGGAGAAAGTTGGATTCCAAGTCATGGGTGGGAGGAGTGCGTACCTACATGGTGACTCAGGCGGTCCCCAACGTTCTGGAATGGTCGTGGAGGTGCATTACCATGACCAAGTCCAACCCTTGAGCAGGAACCTGAATCTTCTTCTATGTCTTCCCGGGTATCAGCTCGCGGTGATTCCCGCGGGATCGGCTATGTCGTCGGGCGCCACTATCCCACCGCGAGGTGCGTTGTCGGGGGAAATTGTAGCCGAGTGGTGTGGTAGTTGGAGACGTGTCTTCTACACTTGGCCTTGACGGTTGTTTACGGGTAACACCTTTAGTCATGATCCTCGCAGAAGTCCTTGGCCTGGTCGTCTATTGGGTAAGCCTAGGTAACAGTTTCTCACTGAGGCCACGCTCATTGGTACCAGGTATCCCACGGCAAAGACCATGAAATAATTTAAATAAAATTTGGATATGATAATAGAAATAAAATTGTATAAGAAACATCAACAATCTGATCATAACTTCATAATTCATTGGATCCCAGCACAAACAACATTATCAATTACATAAGATCGATCTTGATCTTGCTAGGCAGCTCATAATATCATAACATGGTAGCACAAGGAGAAGAAACAACCATCTAGCTTCTGCAATGGACCTATAGTCCAACAATAAACTACTCATGCATCACCTTGGAGGCAATCATGACGAGAAGATTCCTCCGGCGAAAAATTCCCCCTTCGACGGGGTTCTAGAATAGGACTCCAGGAGCCCCCGTATTAGGGTTCGAGATGGCGGTGGCTGTGTAGACCTTTCATGAAAAAATAATGGCCGCCTTGACATATTTAGGCCAGGGAGAATAGATAGGCGAAGCCAGGGCTCACGGGAAGGCCAGGAGGGCCCATGCGACTAGAGCATGTGGCCCCACACGGACCCGCACCTAGGGGTCGCTCCTTCCTCTCGTGCTCCTCTCCGACTCTACTTTGGACACCTTCTTTAGTTCGGGTAAAAAATGATCTCCTTGGATTTTGGGGTCTTTTCGCGGACTTTTGTAGAACCATTTTTCAGAAACGTAAAAATAGAAAAATACATGAACTGACACTCCGACCAAAAAATACCTTAAAATGATATAAAAGGTAGTAAAGCATGTAGAAATGGTATGAAACAAGCACAAAAAAGATACCGAGGTAGATACCGAGGCAGGTGCCGGTGAATAGAAGTGCATGGCACGACATCTACTTAAGCATATTTTACAGAAAAGCCCCGACATATCTAAAACGTCTAACAAAAAATTATTTTGTATGTTTCTCAAATCGACCCAGTTTGTGTCCTCCAGCAATCAAGAGAGACGTCACCACCTTCTTGTTCGATGGAGAGGAAAGTTACGACGACAAACTCAGTTCTCTCGCGCATGAGGTCGTCCCTGTCTCCATCCCTATAAGATCCTCCGCAATGGTTTGTATGATAGATTGTTAGTATAAGTGTACACGTCAACAACAAACAACACATCATACAACCTCTCCAATAAACCGTATATCAAATTGTCTCTAAAAGGGTTTATAAGTATTAAATTAAAAAGAAAAAGCAAACTATTCAAATATTGGAGCTTATGCCCAACTTGTTGATTCAAGATCATACAACTTGGCTCTCTCTCTACATTTATTTTATGTCACATTAGCAACATAACCTAGGTGGCATGTTTTCCAACGCCTTACTATCAACTGTTGGAGATGCCCTAATCTGCGCAAAGGCCGACAAACAATAGTGTGTCCAACAAACGATGGTGCCACGCAACACGAGGGCCATAGAACGATGACTCTGCTCCACGTTGTCGTAACTGGGAGGCCAATGAAAGGTGAATATATCCCATATGAAATAAAATATGTGGTTCTCTTTCTCTCTCGAACATACGGCGTGCTCTCCACATCAGGCCCAAACCATGTCTAATAAAATAGTGGAAAAAACGCTTTTGTATTGATTGCCACAGTTAGATGCACTTCTATGCCAAGTATAAGCGCCATGAATTGTAAACATGATAGTCCGTGTTGAGCATACTTCTTACCAAAATTGTCAAGAACTCCGTGTAAAAGGATTGGATTTCTAGATTTTTGTTCTTCACTTTATTTTATTTCAAAATTACCGACATGGCTATTCATATCAAGGGACAAAATATTAAAATTTACTTGTGGCTACCGCATAGAATCCTACTTGGTGACCTCAAATGATTTTGACAATTTTTAGGACCAAACAAGACCACAATTGTATTTCAAAATTTAAATTATTTTGGAAAATCAGCCAAAACTGGTTAAATGGGAAAAGCTAGTTATAAACCGAGAATATTCAATATATCTTGTCACTGGGCTTCCAATATGGAAGAAGCATTTGAGACATTTCTTTGTAGTTGATTAAACATAACCTTAAATGAAAAATAATTTTATTTTCTGGAAAGAGTTAAAAACCCTTTGGCACTATTGCTTACCATGTAAAGAGGAACCTTTGTTCCAAATATGGAAATATTATCATGAACCATGCCATGTATATGGTCATGATGTTGGTCGCCTTGAAAGTCATGGATATTCGTACATGATAATGCGTCTTCAGAATCCTTTTTAAAGCGTTGACGTACTATAGGTTTAGTATTTCTCCTGACAACTAGTACACATAAAAGGAATCCATGCAGAAAGATTGCAATTTTTGATTTTTTTTCTTTTTCTTCTTAATCTTGATTTGTTTTTCAAAATAGTTTCTAATTGGCCAACATGGTTATGCATAACACTAGATTTAATATTCCGACTTATTTGTGGCTACCGTATAAAATTCAACTTGGTTATTTTTTGATAAGTTTTAGGACCAACTAGAGCACACTTGTAGTTCAAATTTAAGTTACTTTCGAGAAATTGGCCGTAACTCATTTAAATGGGAAAAGTAGACACAAAGCTAAAACAAAAATTTGGACATTGTCCATCCAATATGGTATAATTTGTGCAAGAATTGGAGTGTTGTCACTGTGCAACATATTATTATCACTTTTGGTTCACAAATTAAAAGATCCCTTTTGCATTCATATAGTGGAAACTTATTATATATATATATATATAAAGTTAAAAGAATCAGTTTTTTACTATTGTTTGCCATGGTAAGATGCAACTTTGTGCCAAATATGGTCACATTATCATGAACCATGTCGTGGATATGCCCATGGACTTGGTCATTGGTCTTCGAAGGCATAAATTTAATCTTTATACATGATAGTTTGTTTTCATAACATCTAAAAAAATATTGTCATACAACAAGTGTACTATTTTTCTGGCAAGTGGTACACATAGAAGGACTCCATGCGAAAGGGTTACATTTTTTAAGTTTTTTCTTCTTTTTATTTGATTTTCTTTCAAAATGAGGTGAAAATGACGGACATGGTTATTCATAGGTAGTGGCTGAATATTTCAAATTTCTTTGTGGCCGGTGCATCGAATCCTATTTGGGTACCATTGTATGAAAAAGTGACCCACTGTGACAAAAACTATATTTGGTGCATCACACTATTTTCAAAAAAAAAAACGTGTGTTGATTGCCTCCCACGTCGCGCACTTTTTTCCGGATAAACCATATGTAATTACCTCCTACATCACACATTTTTTTTTTGTAAAAACCTTGTGTAAGTCCTTTTTGGCATACAAAAAATAAAACCAGTTTTAAAATAAAAAGTTGGAAACAAGTTTGGACTATTGTTTAGTATGGTAAAAGGCGCATCTGTTCTCAAAATGGACCCATTGTGACGACGACTATTTTGTGGTGCATTACACACATAGCTTTTATGTTACAACCGTGTGTTATTGCCTCCTACATCACACACACCATTTAAAAAATGTGTATGATAGTTTCATACACCTTTCTAATTTTTAACAGTGTACATTGTCTAACACAACTAGAATGTATTTTAAAAAAGGAGGGATCCTCAAATTTAGGCCAAAAAACAGCCAAACTTTATTTTATGAGTAATCAATACACTCACTTTTGATAACATGACAGTTTTATATAGACCAGCCGCGGGCTCTATTATTAAACTTGCTCTTATTTTATGAGTTTTAAGATGGTCATGCATGCCCAATTGCAGCCTATGGGCCGGCAGCCTGCAGGGGCACGCGAGCAAATGGGCGGAGGTGAAGACCATTTTTCATCCGGCTGGTCATGGTCACGCCCATCTCCTCTGTCATGTCCATCTCGCTGGGCGAGACTCCAGCTGGGAGCTGCCAGTCGAAGTGGTACAACAGCGAGGCGAGCATAATCTCATGGCTGGCCAGACCAAAAGCCATTCCAGGACACATTCTTCGTCCAGCTCCAAAGGGTATGAACTCGAAGTCCGTGCCATTAAAATCGACCGCGCTGCTCTCAAACCGCTCCGGTTTGAACTCCTCGGCGTCGGCCCAGTACTTGGGATCCCTGCCGATGGCCCACGCGTTCACGAAGACGGTGGTGCCCTTGGGCACGTCGTACCCCATTACCTTGCACGTCTCCCTGCATTCCCTAGGCAGGAGCAGCGGCACTGCATTGCTCAGCCTCAGCGTCTCCTTGACGACAAGCTTCAGGTACCTCAAGTTGATCAGGTCATCGTCTGTGACCGTCGGCCTCCCTTGGAGGCTCTCGCGCAGCTCGGCTTGTGCTTTCTGCATCACTCTCGGGTTCCTCATGAGCTGGGCCATGGCCCATTCTATCACCGCTGTCTCGCTCCCGGCATTGAAAATGTCCTGTGTGCTTAATGAAACGGACGATCGGTGAAATCTCTGAAATCAGACGGCGGGGCAAATAATATGGATTTAGGTCATCAAACTTACGCGGAAGACGGATTTGATGGTTCCCATGGTAAGCGGCACATCGAGGCCATCTTCCTTCTGCAAGCTGAGGAGCACGTCCACCATGTCCTCCTCCTCCACGTTGCCTCCCGCCGCCCTGCGCTCCTGGTGCTGCCTGATGGCGCAGTCCATCAACTCGAACATCTTGCGGTGGTTCGCCTCCGCCCGGCGCGTGGTGCCGCTTAAGAGCCTCGCGATCCGCGATGATGGGAACAGGTCGCCGAGGCTGACCGTATCGGCGGCGATCTTTTTCCCCTCTTTGGAGATCTCCAAGAACTCTTCTGGCCGATCGAAGCGGTCGCCGAGCACGGCCCGGACCACCAAGTCCGTCATGGCCGCGCTTATCCGTTCGCCGACGTCCACGGTGGCTCCGCCCTGCGCCGCCGCTGCCGCGATGGCAGCGACGAGTCGGCGGGCCTCCTCCTGCCTGACGCGGCGGTACGAGCGCACGCGCCGGGCGCTGAGCAGCTCTAGGACGCATATCTTGCGGACCTGCCGCCACAGGGCGCCATAGCGCGCGAACACGATCCCCTCCGCGTCGCCGTCGGCCACCAGGACCCGCACGCTGGGGCTCCATGGCCGGGTCGCGAAGCTGAGGTCATGGGTCTTGGTGATCTCGCGTGCAGCCTCGGGAGACGAGGCGACCACGACGGGCACCTCGCCGAGCTGCAGGTACATGAGGGGCGCATCGAGACGGCTCGCGAGGTCAGCCATGGTGCGGTGCAGGAGCGGGCCGCGCGCGATCACCTGGTGGAGGTTACCGATGACCGGCAGTCGCCACGGGCTGGGCGGGAGGTTCGCCGCAGCGCCAGCGTCGCCGCGCTTCCACAGCTTGAAGAGGAGGCGAGGGAGTAGGAGAGCTAGGGCGACGCAGAACCAGCAGGCGGCTTGCTCCACCATGGCCACGGTGCGGTGCGCGTGGAGGGCTTGAATGTTGTGGATGCACTTGCCCGAGGCCAGCTTTATATGGAACGTGCACGTTGTGTGCGCGCAAGCGAGGGCGGCACTGGACTGCGCGATGTCGTCCGTTGCTGGGCAGCCAAGGTCTATCTATCTTGGGGATATACGAAGATATATCTAGTAACGGAAACAGGAAATATGCACCTAAATGAATTCAATTATTGTCATTCTGAGCAGCAATTCGACACGAGCTCTAGGGGGGAGTTTTCCCTTGAGAGGCAATTAATGGTGAACGTGATACCGATTTATATCCACAATATCTATCATGTGGAGATTCGACACACTAGGCCAGATTCATAGTATCTAATTTGACGTAATCAATAAAAGATCATGGGAAAGATAGCATGTTAATAAATTTTGGAATATTATTATTTCAACAGATTTCCATGAAATATTTTAAATAAATGACCAAGAAAAATTCAGAAGTTCACATTTTTTTTCCTATTAATGTCTTAGATTACTTTCAGCGATATGTCATTGTTTCCAGATATAATCAATAAACTTTCATATAAGGAAGATTTTACACATATTTGGATTATGTTTCAGTTATCTTTTTGTAATCAATTACGGTTTAATCTTTTGTTCACCAAAAGGTTTTACAAGTTTTACTTGTGGTTCCGTCTAATTCTGAATAGCTTTTAAAGAGTCATGTTCAAAACATGAAGAAAATCTGTTCATGTCCGGAACTTTATGAAATGTGTGCGGTATCACAAGAAACCATAATGAATTAGGGCGTCTCCAATGCTTAAAGTTAGAGGCGACCATAAAATCTGACACATGCCATCTGCTATTGCCAACTAAAAAGCCTCGAATGCTTAAGTCAGTTTGTAGACCACAAGGTGGAGCCCCTGGAGAAAAGAGCAGCAGCACTGCCGTATATTTTAGCCAGCAGAAGCATGCAAATAGTACAAAGTGTGTCACTGTAATTGGTCAATGTATGACCAACCATCAATTGATCTTAAGGGGTTTCACTCTCTGCCTTGCGCCGGATTTACTAGAGCTCAAGGAGGAAGAGGAGGGGTATTTATACACCCTCCTCAAATCTACCTGTTTGAGCAGAAAAACATGTACCGGAATATCCGTTCTATGTTTGGACCGGAATATCCGGTTGGCTTCTTTCTCTAGATCTGAAACGAACTCGTTGACTTCAACCGGATAATCCGACTGGGATTGAATAATCCAGTACCAATAATTCGGCTGGCTTCTGTCCCGCGCAGGCACCTGAACCGGATATTCCGGTTGATACGGAATAATCCGGTTCAAATAATTCGGTTGGATTCTGTGACTTGAATTTGAGCCCTTAGTCGATTTTGAGCAAAACTAGCTTAATCGGAATATCTGGTTCCTTATAAATAATCCGGTTCAAATATTTCGGCTCAGCTCTGTCCCGAACTGGACAGAGACCACCCTAACCGGAATATCTGGTTGCCCGGAATAATCCTGTTAGAATAATCCGGCTCCTCAATGTCCCAAATCTCAATGGCCAATCTTCATCGATCTTTTTGGTGATCGATGCAGATGTTAAGTATAACATCTGCATACTAAACACCTCGATAAATAATGTACTTAGTATTGTTAACTAACACACTAAACAACGGTAAAACGAAATGCACTTTCACCTTTATATATTAAGCCAGATTACACGTGTTCGACTCAAACACCTTAACATCCTTTAATTATAAGTCCTATATTGTAGCCCTACTCGTACACATATTCGACATATATTCGAACATTGTAATTGCATAAAAACAAGAGCATGATTACACCGATAAGATATAATGACGTTGTACACGATTCTAGCAAAATTACACTATGAAAATGCAAGTACACAAATGGTGGAACCAAAAAAAGGTGTGGTTTCTACACACACACAAAATGCAATTGCACAAAAAAAAGACATGTTATGCTTGATAAAAGTTCAAATCTTTTAAGTAGGTAACACCATCACACATCATACTTGAAAATAACAATACAAAACTTAGAAAACAATATAACAAAACATAAAGGTGTGATTGGTAACCCCCGTTAAATTTCTTATTGGTGAATGTACAATTTCTAATTGTAGTTTTGTGTGCAAGTGTGATGATTATGTGGTTGCAAAACAAGGATGTATCTTTTTCGCAATTTCATTGCACCATGTTAATTTAAGAAATACCAAGTTATATATGATGCAAATGAAATGACACATATATATGTCCAACCTCGCACTTAACTTGCAATCATATAATGATGAACTTAACATTTCTTATATGTCTGCCAGAACCTACATATGAAAAACTAGACCGTGTACTCATGTGTACTGGCGGGGAGGATAAATTCCCGTTGTTAACAATGCGCGCTCTGGAACGTATTAAGGCTTTATCGGATCATGCCCCCCTTCTGTTATCAACCGGCACAACAAAAACACATACACAATCGCAGTTCAAGTTTGAACTTGGCTGGTTGTTGCGTGATGGTTTCGATGAGGTGGTGAAGAAAATTTGGTGTAAACCAGTGGTAGTTTATAACCCAATCCGGAGATGGAATAATAAAATGCGCAATATGCGTAAATATCTTCGAGGATGGGCTAGACACACTACTGGTATGCTGAAAAAAGAGAAAGAACGCATGTGTTCCATTATAGATGACCTGGATCGGACCACTGAAACAAGCTTGTTAACCATGCAAGAGATTGAACCGAAAAGTTAATACAATGCAGATGTAGCACAAATGTTTTGTGTGCAAATGTGATGATTATGTGGTTGCAAAACAAGGATGTATCTTTTTCGCAATCCAAATATAAACATTTTTTTACACCACGTTAATTTAAGAAACGCCAAATGATGCAAATGAAATGACACATGTATATATCCAACCTCGCACTTAACTTGCAATCATATAATGATGAACTTAACATTACTTATATGTCTCGGCATTCGAGGAAGTCACACAAAGATAAATAGTAGTATATGAGAATTTGTGATCACAAATGAGTGAAATGTGAATCAAATCGGAAGCACATGGACGACGGTATCAAGGTAGATGTCGTTCTTCCAGCGAACAGTGATGCCCCTGTCCTCCACCATATCCACCTCACTCGGCTTCATTCCACCCGGAAGCTTCCAGTCTATTTGGTAGAGAAGCGACGCGAGCACAATCTCCATGCTGGACTGTGCAAATATCATACCGGGGCACGCCCTTCGTCCCGCCCTAAATGGTGTTTCAATGCTTAGAAACAAGGCCTAGGGATCATACTTTCACTAGTGGACACTCTTAATAATGATAACATAATTGAATGCATAAATATCATCTCTTCACTATGCTACTCTGAACCACTCTCCGGTCGAATAACAAACACCAATTCATTGCGTAGGGCTGTAACAACACCCCTCAAAGTCGCATTCCCATGTCTAGTTAACCCCACGCTGTCACTATGAGCGTCCTAGAAGGTACTAGACAAACACCACAATTTCATAGGGTCATCCAGCAAGAGATATAAATATCATGCTAAACCACACGGTGCACACAGTGTCACCTTTACACCGTGAGTGTCTTCGGAGATAAAGAAACCACTTGAGTAGCATAACAGATGAAGAGTACATCTACATATTCAACTAGATTGCAAACTCATGATCACATAAAGATCACACCATGGGAGAGAGATGAAACACATAACTACCGGTAAAGCCCTTAGCCCCAGGGGAGAACTACTCCCTCCTCATCATAGGAGACAGCAACGACGATGAAGATGGCGGTGGAGTCGATGGAGATGGTTCCGGGGGCACTTCCCCGTCCCGGCAGGGTGCCGGAACAGAGATTTCTGTCCCCCAAAACTTGTCGGTGGCGGTGGCGGAGCTAGGGAACTTTTCGTGAAAAAGGGCTGGTTGTTCTAGGGTTTATGCATCGAGGGGATTATATATGCGAAAGGGAAACATCGGTGGGCGCCCGAGGGGCCCACACCACCAGTGGGGCGGCCAGGGAGAGCCCGCGCGGAGGCATGGTGTGGGGGCTCCAGGGCCCCCCTCCATGTCTCCTTTGGACTTCCTTGACCCTCCGGGAATTCTAAGACTTCTGGCTTTTGGATCGTCCAATTCCGAGAATATTTCCAGAACAACTTTTTTGAAACTAAAAAACAACAGAAAACAGGAACTGGCTCTATGGCATCTTGTTAATAGGTTAGTCCCAGAAAATAGATAAAAATGGCATAAAGTGTAAGGGAAACATGTAGGAAATAACATGAAAACAACATGGAACATCAGAAATTAAGTATACGTTTATGACGTATAATGGGGTACCCAAAAGACCCCTCAGGATGGTCCTATTGGGTCGAGCTCGACAGGGGGCGTTTATGGAAGGCTCTCAAGTTAGTATCTTGAGGCCTACGAAGCAGCCCACGCTGGAGCGGGTTCCAATAAGGACTGGACTAGGAAGTTATAAAAGAGAGGAAACCGACTCAACATCGAGTCCTACCCGTGTAAGTCCCCTGAGACTCCCTATCTATATAAAGCACGAGAAGGGGTCGTAGCAGGACAAACAAACCTAGATTCAGAGCTGCGCTGAGTAGTCCACCGGCGTCTTTTCCCTTACGAAACCCCATGTCCCTCACCATGGGGATTGTTGAGTCTCACCCTCTTCATTGGCACCGTCCGTGGGAAGCTGGGATGCTGGATTCGAGGCTTCTTTGGTTCCAACATCGCCGAGTCACGACTCATTGATTGGGCGGATTCGATCCGATTCAGATCTGTCGACTTCACCCAATTTTTTCTTCTTTTTATACGATTCTCTTTCAAAATGATGTGAAAATGACGGACATGGTTATTCATAGGTAGTGGGTGAATATTTCAAATTTCTTTGTGGTTGGTGCATAGAATCCTATTTTGGTACCATTGTATCAAAAAGTTTATATTTGGTGCATCACACTATTTAAAATGAAACGTGTGCGATTGCCTCCCACGTCGCGCACTTTTTTTCGGATAAACCAGATGTAGTTACCTCCTACATCACACTTTTTTTTAAACCTTGTGTACGTCCTTTTTGGCATACAGAAAAAGAAAACTAGTTTTAAAATAAGAATACAAAACTTAAAAAACAATATAACAAAACATAAAGGTGTGATTGGTAACCCCCGTTAAATTTCTTATTGGTGAATGTACACTTTCTAATTGTAGTTTTGTGTGCAAGTGTGATGATTATGTGGTTGCAAAACAAGGATGAATCTTTTTTGCAATTTCTTTGCACCATGTTAATTTAAGAAAAACCAAGTTATATATAATGCAAATGAAATGACACATGTATATGTCCAACCTCGCACTTAACTTGCAATCAAATAATGACGAACTTAACATTACTTATATGTCTGCCAATACGAAAAACTAGACCGTGTGCTCATGTTTACCGGCTGGGAGGATAAATTTCCGTTGGTAACAGTGCGTGCTCTGGAACGTATTAAGGCTTTATCGGATCATGCCCCTCTTCTATTATCAACCGGCACAACAAAAACACATACACAATCGCAGTTCAAGTTTGAACTTGGCTGGTTGCTGCGTGATGGTTTTGATGAGGTGGTGAAGAAAATTTTGTGTAAACCAGTGGTAGTTTATAACCCAATCCGGAGATGGAATAATAAAATGCCTATGCGCGTAAATATCTTCGGGGATGGGCTAGACACACTACTGGTATGCTGAAAAAAGAGAAAGAACGCATGTGTTCCATTATAGATGACCTGGATCGGACCGCTGAAACAAGGTTGTTAACCATGCAAGAGATTGAACTGAAAAGTTAATACAATGCAGATGTAGCACAAATATTTTGTGTGCAAGTGTGATGACTATGTGGTTGCAAAATAAGGATGAATCTTTTTCGCAATCCAAATATAAACATTTTTTTACACCACATTAATTTAAGAAACACCAAATGATGCAAATGAAATGAAACATGTATATATCCAACCTCGCACTTAACTTGCAATCATATAATGATGAACTTAACATTACTTATATGTCTTGGCATTCGAGGAAGTCACACAAAGATAAATAGTAGTATATGAGAATTTGTGATCACAAATGAGTGAAATGTGAATCAAATCGGAAGCACATGGACGACGGTATCCAGGTACATGTCGTTCTTCCTCCGAACAGTGATGCCCATGTCCTCCACCATATCCACCTCACTCGGCTTCATTCCACCCAGAGGCTTCTAGTCGAAGTGGTAGAGAAGCGACGCGAGCACAATCTCCATGCTGGACTATGTAAATGTCATACCGGGGCACACACTTCGTCCCGCCCTAAATGGTGTTTCAATGCTTAGAAATAATGCCTAGGGATCATACTTTCACTTGTGGCCACTCTCAATAATGACAACATAATTGAATCATAAATATCATCTCTTCACTATGCTACTCCGAACCACTCTCCGGTCGAATTACAAACACCAATTCATTGCGTAGGGCTGTAACAACATCCCTCAAAGTCGCATTCCCATGTCTAGTTAACCCCACGCTGTCACTATGAGCGCCCTAGAAGGTACTAGACAAACACCACAATTTCATAGGGTCATCCAACACAAGATATAAATATCATGCTAAACCACACGGTGCACACACTGTCACATTTACACCGTGATCAAAGTGTCTACAGAGATAACAAAACCACTTGAGAGCATAACAGATGTAGAGTACATCTACATATTCAACTAGATTACAAGCTCATGATCACATAAAGAGCATGCCATGAGACAGAGAGATGAAACACATAGCTACCAGTACAACCCTCATCCCCAGGGGAGAACTACTCCCTCCTCATCATAGGAGACAGCAACAACGATGAAGATGGCAGTGGAGTCGATGGAGATGGTTCCGGGGGCACTTCCCCGTCCTGGCAGGATGCTGGAACAGATATTTCGGTCCCCCGAAACTTGTCGGTGGCGGCTCGGAGCTACGGAACTTTTCGTGGAAAAAGGCTGGTTGTTTTACGGTTTATGCATCGGGGGGTGGGGGGGGGGGGGTTATATAGGCAAAAGGGAAACGGTGGGCGCTCGAGGGGCCCACACCACCAGTGGGGACGGCCAGGGGAGAGCCCGCGAGGAGGCATGGTGTGGGGGCTCCAGGCCCCCCCTCCGAGTCTCCTTCGGACTTCCTTGACCCTCCGGGAATTCTAAGACTTCTGGATTTGGATCATCCAATTCCGAGAATATTTCCAGAACAACTTTTCTGAAACTAAAAACAGCAGAGAACAGGAACTGGCTCTATGGCATCTTGTCAATAGGTTAGTCCCAGAAAATCGATAAAAATGGCATAAAGTGTAAGGGAAACATGTAGGAAATAACATGGAACATCAGAAATTAAGTATACGTTTATGACGTATCATGGGGTACCCGAAAGAACCCTCAGGATGGGCCTATTGGGTCCAGCTCGATAGGGTGCGTTTATGGAAGGCTCTCGAGTTACTATCTTGAGGCCCACAAAGCAGCCCACGCTGGAGCAGGTTCCAATAAGGACTGGACTAGGAAGTTATGAAAGAGAGGAAACCGACTCAACATCGAGTCCTACTCGTGTAAGTCCCCTGAGACCCCCTATCTATATAAAGCACGAGAAGGGGTCGTAGCAGGACAAACAAACCTAGATTCAGAGCTGCGCTGAGTAGTCCACTGGCGTCTTTTCCCTTACGAAACCCCATGTCCCTCACCATGGGGATTGTTGAGGTCTCATCCTCTTCATTGGCACCGTCCGTGGGAAGCTGGGATGATGGATTCGAGGCTTCTTTGGCTCCAACATCGCCGAGTCACGACTCATTGATTGGGCGGATTCGATTCAATTCAGATATGTCGACCTCACCAAGTACTCGTTGGCGTTTAGCCCGGTGTTCGACTTCATCGACAAAGTGTCAACCTCGCGTTTGGCCATATGAATTTCCATGCGAGCCGCGCAGGGATTCTGCGCCTAGAAGACTCTCCACGGCCCCAACCAACCTGGTCAAGTGCAATAGAAACTTCGCCACCCTCCCCTGGAGAAGCATACTTCAAGTACTTTTACGGCCGCTGGCCCGCACGTTCACTTTGTGGCGATGGTTAGGCGGACCTGAAGCGGACATTTAGAGTAGCGAAAGCGAGGAGGAGGCCTACTCTGACTCAGACAAAAAAGTAGACACCACTGATGACGGAGCACTTGAGGACGGAGAGAAACTCGAGGAAGATCCACAGCATCGCCCGCCACCCGAAGATGAGAACCTGAACATCGACGGCGATGGACTCGACAAATCTGCCATGACTGCTAACTTCGAGTCTGTAGTAAAAAGCAAAAGAAAGAAGGGGCGTCCCCAAGTGCGTGTGTCAGCCGCCGAAATGGAGAGAGCCACGTCTTTGGTCGAGCAATGACTTCCCCTCCCATCGGACGCCAGTCCTGACGTGGGGACGAATCCTGGACCTATCGGGTGAGGCTACCCGGTCCAAGGCCCAAGACCTAAGCCCAAGGAAAGGTGCCATCAACAGTTCTAGAAGTCCCAATCGAAGGCCCACCCGCGAAGCCTAGCGGGTCAAGAAGGAAACTCACAACCTACCTAAGCTAGGGTTTGTAACCCCCCGGGTACGGTTTGAGACTTGGCCATCTATATAAGGCCAGGAGAACCACCGAGAGGAGGATCTAAGAAATCACGCACCACCAAAGCCTTGAACTCGAGACCATACTCTCGATTCGAGCACCCCCATTGTAACCGATCTATTGATAACACAGATCGACAAAGCAGTAGTAAGGGTTTTACCTCTACGAGGGCCACGAACCTGGGTAAATCTTGCCCTCGTGTTAGCCGACGATCATC
The DNA here is from genome assembly GCA_028641055.1 of Alopecurus myosuroides. Classification (NCBI taxonomy): domain Eukaryota; kingdom Viridiplantae; phylum Streptophyta; class Magnoliopsida; order Poales; family Poaceae; genus Alopecurus; species Alopecurus myosuroides. Next base: position 266,707,697 of record CM054060.1, read on the forward strand.
ACCAGCGCCCACACGTTCGCCTAATCGAAACCCTATCAGTTCATCCGAGCAACTTGTTGAGATGACTATTCGATAATTGGCGCCGTCTGTGGGAACCGCGGGCACTGGATCTACGGCGTCTTCGGCCTCATCATCGCCAATTTTCAGCTGGAGCCCCGGAACCTCGACTCCAACAGATCTGATCCGATTCGGGTCGATCACCGTCGCTCCACACTCGCCGGAATCGCGCCCGGCATTCAGCGGATTGGAGAAGAGCATCAGCCTGACGTTCAGGATCCTCCACTTCCACGCCAACAAAGGAGGAATCCTGCACTTCTCCGAGCAGGCCGATCTCGGCGAATCGGACTCCGAGTCCGTCTCAAGCCTAGTTTCCTTCGAATCGCTAGCCAACAACACTGATCGCGATCTATCGCCCAGCGGTGGATCCATCCGCCCCAGCACTCGCAACTTCCATACTATCTCAGCTGAAGAACCTTCTCGGGTCGGCAAAACTTGTCAACCTACGCCTAGGACTCGCGGGCTATATCTGGCTCAAGTCTGCATGGAAGGATCGACCGAGCCACCCGAAGAAACGGAAGACATCCTGAAAGAGCGAGAGCACATCGAAGTGTCACGGGATGCCTGGCTCAAGGCGAAAAAGGTTGTGCATCTTGACCAGCCGATTGAAGAAGGAGCCCCTCAAGAAGATCTAACTGCATACCACAATCATCTAGTGAAAGCAGCGGAGCTGATCAAGGTGGCCCGCAAGAATCTAGATGAGCGGAAGAAATTGGTGGATGAATCGAGTCTACGTCGTGCGGCACTATCCAAAACTTACTCGGTAGGGAACAATCCCCCGAAGAAGAAATACGTCTCGAAGACCGCAACTCTGGATCGCGAATCTCTTAGCGGGGCCAGCAAGACATTCGAGACATCTCTCATGCACGTCGACGACGACGGCAACGTACACCCGACGACTCCCACTGCTGCAGTCCTGGCCGCAGCCACGTACCTGCAGGCGAACCAGCCAGGAGAGAATGACCCCCGCGCGGAGTGATATCGACAAGTCCAGAAGGGGCCTAGGCATGGCAGCCGCGAGACTCGCGGCCCAAGGCCGCAAGTACGCGACTACACAAGAAACTGAGAAGGCCCCTCGGAAAGGCAAGGAAACACCCCGCAAACGCAGGAGCGCATCACCTAGAAGGGAGAAATAACCTCGTCGCGCCCGAGGAAAGGAAGCCGACGTCTTGGTGACAGCCCAAGTAGCAGCTATGACAGGCCCGAGGGATCGTGATCGCAGTCCACGACATCATAGCAGCCGCTCGCGACACCGCAGCAAGGAACCGCGGAAGGAGAACGATCGCGACCAGCCTGAATACAACGCGCGATCTGAGATCGCGCAGAACAAAATCAACAAGGCCCGAGCGATCAGGAATCGTGCACGGTCCCCATCCACCTCCTCCGACGAAGAGTCCTACGGTGCGTTGTGCTTTACTCGCGACATCCGGGAGGCACCGATGCCCAAGAGATTTAAAGTTACCACGGGGGTGCCAAAGTACGACGGTTCGCTGGAACCCAAATCCTGGCTGTCAGATTACCTCACGGCAGTAAAATGCCAACGTGGGAACAAGACAACGGCTATGCAGTACCTCAACCTGCATCTTGTAGGCGCTGCGCGCAGCTGGCTTGAAGGAAGGCCAAGAGCGTGCTACGGATCATGGGACGATCTAACCTTCGACTTCCGCAAGAACTTCCAAGCAACATATAAAAGACCCACGTCCATCGAGGAGTTGCGGACTTGTAAGCAGAAGAGTGGTGAGTCTACTCACGAGTACATTCACCGGTGGGCCACGCTCAAAAACACGGCAGGAAATATATCGGAGGAAGTTGCAGTCGAAGCTTTCACCAAAGGAGCTCGACGAACCGCTTTCAGAGAGGAGTTGGGACGAGCCACACCCAAAACCATCGGGGAGCTGATGGCTATAGGCGACAGATGGGCCAACGGTGAAGACTCGGTGTGCAATGAGAAGGCATCTTCGCCAGCACATGAGGACGACCGCCATGGTCGAAAGAAAAGGAGAAAGCATTACGGTCACGACGATCGAGAAGAACTGGTTGCGGCAGAGTTTACAAGAAATCGTGACAGCGGACCTCGTGAAAATCGCAAATGGAAGCCAAATCCAGGGGATAAAATTCCTGAGGAAGACCTTGACGGTTATTGCACGCTACATCTATTCACAGATAAGCGCACATGCAAGACCAAGGCAGCCCCCCTCCTCAAGGACTGCCGAAAGTTTCAGGACATCCACGAGGCCTACACGAAGAAAAACAGAGCAGCGGTCAATCAGGGCTACCCACAGCTCCCAAGAGGAGGACATCAAGGATTCCACCCGCCGCAACCCCTACCTCCACCAGGACATCAAAACGTGGCGCTGGCCGCGCTCCCAACGCCACACGCTGCAAACCAGGGAGGCAATAGGTACCCGACACTAGTAGGAAAACGCTTGCCAGTGGCGAACAAAATAGTGCTACCGCTGGCGAACAAGTGTTCGCCAGCAGTACACCGCCAGTGGTAAGGGGTTACCGCTGGCGAACAAGTCCTGTTTGCCAGCGGTAAGTTTGAAATTTTGAAATTTCGTAAATAAATTTTTTCGCATTATTTTTTTTTTCAAATTTTCAAAACAGTTGAATTTGGGGAACCTCTAACCACGCTATAGAATTTTTTCCTTTTTTTTTCAACTTTGAAAGCCCACTTCCCGCTCGGTCACTCATCCTCCCACTACTCTAGTCCGAGCACGCTTAACTTCTTAGTTCCATCACACTACTCTACCTATGACTCCCTCATTCTTTCTTGTTAGTATAGTACTATCAATCCTCTTAACTATTGCACCATATCTATAAATCCGTAATTCCAAATTCGACAAATGATATGTCTAAATTGATCAGAAAAATACGAGGAATCCAAATATGACATCCTTATTATTTTTTCTCGAAAAAAAACATTTTTTATTTTTTTTGAATTTTGAATTATTTAATTAAATTGATTATGTAGGAAAATTTAGTCTGCCTCAAATAACTTTTTTTTTCCTTTTGGAATTTGGCGATTCTGAAAAAACCTCACAGGCCGAAGGCCGGTGAGGTTGGATCTGGAATTTGCTCACGTTTCTTTTGATATATTGAACGTGTTTTTTCGACGTCGTATGCAAAAGTTATGGCCGTTTTACGATTTATTTTTGAATTTTGCATAAAAGGTCAAATGGAGTATTTAAAATTTTCTATATCAACTAGACAGTGCACTCTACCCACATATTAAAGGAATTTATTTTTTGAATATTTTATCATTTTCATTTCTGCTTTAGAAAACTAAAAAAGGCGGTCCACGGGGGGGGGGGGGGGGGGGGGGTGTGTGTGTGTGTGTGTGTGTGGAGCGAAATTTTTCAAAACTTACCGCTGACGAACCAAAATAGTGGTTGGCCAGCGGTATAGTTAGCGCTGGCGAACCTGCATGTTGCCCAGCGGTAACCATACCGCTGGCGAATGATCTCCCTGTTCGCCAGCGCTAAGTTACGTTACCGCTGGCGAACGAAGTGCCATATTCGCCAGCGGTATTTGCTGCCGCCCGCAGCCGCACGCAGCTCCCACGCCCACTGTTACCGCTGGCGAATGAAGTGCCATGTTCACCAGCGGTACCTAACTTAGCGCTGGCCAACAGGGGGGCGCGTTCGCCAGCAGTAGTAGCACTAGCGCACATGTATTCTTGTTGGCCAGCGGTAACCTGGTGGCTATAGCCTGTTTCCTACTAGTGCGAACCCAGCAGGACTCCTCGGAATGATACAGAAACTCTGCCCCTCCCGCAGGGTCCAGAAAACAAACACGCACCAAGTGGGCATGGTAGTACAAGCTCCACCGTCCAAACCTGAATACGTGAAAATGGCGGACCAGTCGATAACTTTCTCCAAAGCTGACCACCCCCCTCGGGTATATCGACCAGGACACGCCGCGCTCGTCACTCAAGCACAGATAGGAAACTATGAACTCGCACGAGTGTTCATGGATGGAGACAACGGAATCAACATCATTTACGCGGACACATTCCGTAAGATGAACAGGAACCTGGACGGACTCGCAGAATCAGAAACATCATTCCACGGGATAGTACCAGTCAAAGCAGTCCGACCACTCGGAACAATCAATTTGGAAATGGTGCTCGGAAACCCAAGAAACTCCATGCGAGAATTCCTTGACTTCGAGGTAGTCGACTGGCCCTCACAGTACCACGCCATTCTCGTCCGAAAAGTGTTCGCGAGATTCATGGCAGTACCCCACTACACCTACCTGGAGCTCAAACTTCCTGGGGAATACGGCACCATCACCGTAGATGGCGACTTCCAAAAATCCGATATGTGTGACATTGAGTTCAATGAGCTCGCGAAATCTTTCGGGATGCAGGAGGAGCTGGCAGAATTGGCAAAGACCACAGACCACTCCATGATGCCACTCACCAAGAAGAACGCTCCAGAACTCGAGTTTAGTGCAAACAATGACACTCGAAAGCATCAAGTGCAACCGACAGAACCCGCAAAGACGGCGATGGTGTCCACCACCCTCTCGCCTGCATAGGAAGGCGCGCTCGTCGAACTCCTCCGTGAGTACTAGGAAATCTTCGCCTGGCAGCCTTCAGATATGCCAGGGATACCCAGGGAGTTCGCCGAGCACTCACTCAAAGTATTCAAAGACGCCAAACCTATCAAGCAAACGACCCGACGATTCTCCGAGCCAAAACAGAAGGCACTCGGAGAAGAAGTGAATCGATTACTTGCTACAAAATTCATCAGAGAGATAAAAATATCCACCTGGTTAGCAAACCCGGTGTTGGTTCCGAAGAAAAACACTGACATCCTTCTCGTGTGCATCGACTATACGTCGTTGAACAAACACTGCCCCAAGGATAACTTCCCCTTGCCACGGATCGACCAGATCGTGGACTCCACTGCAGGCTGCCAGCGACTCTCCTTCTTGGACGCCTACTCAGGCTATAATCAGATCAGGATGAAAGAGGAGGACGAGGAGAAGACATCATTCATCACACCTCACGGTGTCTACTGCTACACGACAATGCCCTTCGGGCTGAAAAACGCAGACGCAACGTATCAGCGCTGCATGCAAAAATGCCTCGCCAAGATCATTGGCAAGAACGTACAAGTGTACGTTGACGACATCGTCATCAAAACTCGGGTAGAAGATATGCTGCTCGAGGACATCTGGGAGACATTCGACGCTCTCAACGCGTACAGGATCAAGCTCAACCCGACAAAATGCGTCTTTGACGTTCCTACGGGACAACTCCTCGGGTATTTGGTATCCGCCCGCGGAATTGAAGCCAATCCAGAGAAAATTCAAGCAATCTTGACAATGAAGGAGCCAACCAATCTTCGCGGCGTACAACAGCTCGCAGGGCGACTAGCCGCCCTAAGCAGATTCATCGCAAGATTAGGCGAGCAAGCATTGCCCTTGTACAAGCTGCTCAAGAAAACGGATAAGTTCGAGTGAACACCCGAAGCAAAAAAGGCGTTCATCGACTTGAAAAGAGCACTGCAGAGTAGGTGTGTCCTAGCAACACCATAGGAAAGGGAGCCCCTATACCTATACCTAGCCGCAACAAACCAAGTCATTAGCACGGTCATTGTCGTCGAGCGACCAGAGGATGGCACGGCGTAGGGAGTTCAGCGGCCAATATATTATGTAAGCGAGGTGCTTTCGCCATGCAAACAGTGATACCCTCAATATCATAAGCTCGCATATGGCGTAGTCCTCACAGCCCGAAAGCTCAAGCATTACTTCCAGGAGCATACCATCATGGTGCTAAACGACGCATCACTCAGTACACTCATGATTCATGAACAACCCAATGGCATCCGGAAGAATCGCAAAATGGAGTATCGAGCTAGGCGCTTGGGATATGATTTATGCAGCCCGTAAATCCATAAAATCCCAAGTCATTGTGGAATTCCTAAGCGAGTGGACGGAGCTTCAAACACCAGGACCCCCAGAATACACGAGCAACTGGATCATGTACTTCGACGGGTCGAAAAGAAACGAAGGAGCTGGAGCCGGAGTTATTCTTATATCTCCCCAAGACGACAAGCTGTAATACGTCCCGCGACTGGATTTCCTACTGACGACCCATCATCCAACAACGACGCAGAGTATGAGGCCCTCCTACACGGCACGAAAATTGCGATCGCCTGCGGAGCCACCCGATTGGTGATATATGGAGACTCAAATCTCATCGTGCAGCATACGATGAAGGAGTGCGATGCTATTGTGGATAACATGGTCGCTTACCGTGACATGTACCCTCTACTCGAGGGAAGTTTTAAAGGGTGCGAACTGAAGCACATCGCGCGATCAAGCAATGAGAAACAGACAAGTTGGCTAACATGGGATCGACTAACGCTCCCATCCCTCCACGAATCTACTTCGAACGAATGATCAAGCGATCAGTCAAGGTCAGAAAGCCAGCAGGAGCACCCGCAGAAGTGGAAACCGACGATAGCCCGCAAATTGCTATGATCGAGCTCATCCAGAATATTTCAAGGCAAGTCTTTTTGGTCGAGACAGTTTGGACGCAGAAATAGCTCGACTACTTATCCAACAAGCAGCTCCCAGCAGACATTTGCAAGGCCGACAAATAGTACGACGCAGCAAATCCTTTCGGTGATCAACGGCGAGCTATACAAGCAAATCATATCGGGCGTATTGCAGAGGTGCATAGCACCCGAAGATGGCAAGGAATTACTCTGTGATATACACCAAGGAGACTGCGGTCACCACGCTAGTTGGAGGGCCATCGTGGGCAAAGCCTTCATGGCAGGATTCTATTGGCTCACAGCAGCAAGGGACACCAAAGATCTAGTCGACAGATGCAACGCCTGCCAAAGGTTTGCGCCCAGACCGCATGCTCCTGCGACAGAACTGCACATGATCCCCATCGCCTGGCTCTTCGCCCAATGAGGGCTCGACATGGTGGGACCACTGCGCGAGTCAACACCTGGAGGATAAATGCACCCGCTCGTGGCAGTGGACAAATTCACGAAATGGATAGAGGCCATGCCAGTCACTTTTCCGCACGCACAATGCTTTGTGCGATTCCTCGATTCCATCATGTGCATATTCGGTGTACCACACAACATCATCACATACAACGGCAACAATTTTACGGCCAAGGAAACACACGAATTATGCGAAGAAAAGGGAATCACCCTCAGCTTCGCCTTGGTAGCTCACCGGCAAACTAATGGCTAGGTCGAGCGTTCCAACGGATTAGTTTCGGCTGGTCTAAAGAAGCGTCTACTTGATCGCCTGAAACCAGCGGCAGGGCACTGGGCCAAGGAACTACCATCAGTACTGTGGAGCCTACGCACAACACCAAATCGGTCAACAAACTATACGCCATTTTTCATGGTCTACGGAGATGTAGCTGTCCTGCCCGAAGATGTCAAATTCAGCGCTCCACGAGTCATTGCATAAAGCGAAGAAACCTAAAACAGCGCACTCGCACAAGACGTGGACGCACTTGATGAGATTCGGGACATTGCACTCGCAAGATCCGCAGTATACCAGCAATCAGTGCGCAACTATCACAGTCGCCGTATACGCCACAGATCCTTCGTGGTAGGAGACCTGGTGATGCGGCTCAATCAAAAGGAAGGACACAAGCTCGATCCACTATGGGAAGGACACTTCATAATACATGAAGTTATCCCAGGAGGCGCCTATCGATTGAAGAACCCGAAGATCGGCAGTATCTACTCCAACCCGTGGAACGTTGCACATCTCCGCAAGTTCTACCCCTAGAATTATCCTACTCGCAAGAAATAAGGCTGTACCAGCCACGCTGTACCTCGATCAAATACATGGCTTCTCAGCCATCTCAATAAATACATGGTTTCTCAACCATAACAATCGAGATCTTTTGTTTTCTTTAAACATGTTAAACCAACAGGTACACACCCCAAACACACGGGGGCCACGCCTAACTAGAATTATCACATACCTCCGAGTAAGATCACTCGATAAAAACAATACAAGGTACAACAAGGTCTACACCTTATAAACACCTTTAAAACATCGAACAACATATACAAGGTTGCAAGGTTTACACCTTAAAAACACCTTACAACAAGATATTTACATATTCAAGTTATAGTTAACGCCGAGCGACCTCCTCTACAAGTATTTGATCAATCTCCTCGGAAGTCAGTCGAACAATCTGCTCCCCTGCAGGACGCACGGCCGCATAGTGAGGAGAGAAATCCACTGGTGCACCTCTCGAGTCAGAAAGCTGCACCACAGACAGAAAGTTGACCTCATGGTGCCACAGCCGAACGAAAGCAAATGCCACTTGGGCTCCACTGACAAGTTGTTTGCGTACACACTCTCGAACCTCTCCCACTCGACGGAACATGCTGAGCAAGCTACTCAAACTATCTGGGACGACACCCAAAGGGTAAAATATCCGATGGACAGAAGACAAGTCCTCCAGACAAGACTCGACGATTATTTGCGCTTGGCTCGCCTGATACTTCAGGGTAGCCAGGATAAAGCCCCGCTTGCGATCAGACCAGAACTCATTCACATGAGGTTTGGAGCTACCTGACTCGTGAATAATGTGGTTATTCACCCAATGGGTTTCACAAACTCCGCCAGGTTCAACAACTGCAAGAACAACAAAAGTGTCAAAATAAGGGAGGAACCAAGGACAAAGTACTAGGGGGCTCGCAAACTTACAGAGCATGCCCTTGGCAACAACCGCCAGTTCTTCCATCACAAACTGATCACGCTCCACAGCAAGTTTCTGCTTCGACTTGGCAACATCAGCCACACCTCGCAGAGCCTTCAACTTGCGCTCACCATCCACAACACGGTCGCGGAGTGATGCAAATGTGCTGGCCGTAGCAACAAGGGCATTAACCTGTGAAGCAGACCCAGTCGAGGACTCTATGCTGGGATCCACTACCTGGAAAGAAAAGAACAAGGTTCCGAAAAATCACAAGACCGCACTCGAGAACATACCACCCATTCCTCGGGTGCTTTGGGGCTATTCCCATTGGGAGCATACAAGAGTAAGGCGTATCAATCACACACTGGGGATTTCAGAAAACACTTCGATTACGCAACATGAAAATACGGGAATACATCCCAAGGTTCATTACATCGACAAGCAAAAGGAAATAAAGAACTATCCTAAGGGGCTGCAGAAGTAGTTCCACTCGCGGAAGGATGCCCCTTGCGGTTGGAACGAGCTAGCACCTCAAAAAGCATCTTCGTGACGACTTCAGCACGAGCGCCAAAAGGATGGAGGGCTACCTTTTTGCCATGGGCGTCGTAAGGAACGCTCGAATACACCTTTTCCAGGTCATCCGAGACTCCATGTGCCAAGGCAAATTGGATAGCCATCTTGGCCCCGCACTCGGACTGGGCGACTGAGTATCCATGGAGAAGATCTTCATCACCCAGGAACACCTTCAGGAGGCCATCCAGCGTATGCGGAACCGCCACGTCTACCAGCAAACGCTCGTGGAATCGCGTCAACACTCGGGTGGCATCACCAACGAGGGCGCAGATCCTGCTTGCATGTTCCTGGAGCTAAGTGCAAGAGTCCGTGAGGGCATCCAGTTGCTGGTTTCCAGGCAACTCCAGTCCAATCCCAAGGGCGTCTGAAACAAAGACAGATTAAAACTCTGAGAAAACAGGATAAAATCAAACCACAGTACAAGAAAGGCGAAACACAGCTTACCCACAAGCTTTTGAGCCGAAGGACCAATGAGGTCAACCAGATTGCTGTCATGCTTGGCACTCGCCTCCTCCATTTGCTTCAGCGCTTCATAAGCCTTCTCGAAGCTCCCCTCAAGATCAGCTGGATGCTTGCGAGTGGTTTGCAACTCCTTTCGGGAGGACTCCAACTCCGCCTCAAGGGATTTCACCCGAGTGACAGCTTCAGCCTTTTCAGTTTTTAGGCGGGTAACTTCGTCTGCAGTACAAGGCATAAGGCTGGGGAAATCTTTACAATCAAGAGAAACAATAAAGACAAGAATGGCACATTAGCCTACCTTGGAGAGACTGACCATCTTGGACAAGCTGATCGTGATCTGCCTTAAGGGAGATGCAGTCCGCTTCAGCTGAAAGTACTCGGCGTCCGAAAGCAGCAAGGGAGTCGAGAAGAGCCTGCAAAAAACCCAAGGCATAAATTCAAGTTAAAAACAAAACCACTTGGTAGAATTCAAGAAGAAAAGGAGTAGAACACTTCGACTTGAGCCTGTGGCCAACTGCAAGCAATTAACCACAGACTCGGGGGCTACTCCCATCGGGAGCACTGCCGTGCACCCGATAAAATTTCGAACGAGCAAATAAAAGACAAGTGGACTTACTTTGACCTAAGCGGTAGACAAAGGCTCTGCCGAGCTGCCTGAAACTTCCTTACTCACGGACGCCCACCCGCAAAGCTGGGCATCTCATACTCCGGAGTGGTGGTTTCTCTCGCAGGGCTTGGAGATATTCGGGAGGCCTCAACAACTGCGGCTTCAGTCGCGGCTGCCTTTTTCCTCTTCACGAAAGGAAGCGAAGAAGCAAACCGGTCAGGGCTAATAGTTGCAAGGATGCTGTTGAAAGCAAAATCAGAATAAAGAACAAGGAACGAGAAAGAGGATTCGCGATTAAAAGTGAAACACAGAAAACTTACTCATCCTCGTCATCATCGTCCAGAACATCCATGTTCCAGGCGGTGGAAACCTTGGGTGGACAACCAAGAGGCGGAAGCGTATGGAGAGGAGGCACCTGAAGAGGCTCTGTCGCCTTGGTGCACCCATCATCCAAGGAACTATCCTTGGAAGTGACTTCGTAATCCTCGTGCCTGCGACGCTTGCGGTGATGGAGTTGGTCGCTTCCCGAGTCCTCCATGTCGTCTGAAGAGTCGCGCTCGTAGCTCGAATCGGCCTTGGCAACGCTAGTTTCGAGAGGAGCCTCGATGTTACTCGCCAGAAGGTCCGAGGAGTCTTCAGCCGAAACTGGCGGGTAGCACGTCGCCACCTTCAAGCTCTACGGAAAAAGAAGAGGAAAAGAGAGAAGAACTTCAGTCGATAAAACTTCGGACTACAAAGAAACCAAAGAAGAACAAGAAGAAACTCACCTCAGCTGGAGGAGGTTTCGCTGCCTCGAATGGCTCGAGAGAATAGGCCTAGTAGGCCTCTCCCTTCTTCAGCTTGGTGATGGCCACAATCTTTTTCTCGAACTCAGCGTTCGAGAGAAGGTCTTCACAGACGTGGCTCGGGTCCTGGGGGCCTTTGTACTCTCACATGGTAGATGTCCTCGCCTGAAGGGGCTGAATGCTTCATCAAAGAAACACACTCGCGATGTGTATTCCATTCAACAGAACACCCAACGCCTTGTCGCGGAAGTTTGCCACTTTCGCGAGTAGGGGGAGACGATCCTGCTGTATTCGGCGGAGAGCTTGTGCGACCAGGACTTCCTCCACTTCAGAATAGTGAATGGGTGGAACTCAGGAGCTCCACCCGCGTTGTTGTCGATGACGTAGAACCACTTCTTTCGCCACCCTTGCGCCGAGTCGACGAAATACATCTCCATGTAGGGGATGTTGGTTCTCGCCTGGATCCCGAAGCCTCCAGTGCGCAACGGCTCCCCCAGCTTCTCGCCTGGCTACGTTTGCTCCCGGAAGATCCGCACCTTCATCAGGGCCTTCTGGATGCCCCAGTGCGGGCGGATGCCCACAAAGCACTCGCAAAGCACGATAAAGCACGATATGTGCTGAATCGCATTTGGAGGCAAGTCGTGGAGCTATATGCCGTAGACATACAACAACCCGAGGAGAAAAGGATGGAGAGGGAGAGAGAGACCGCGCGAGACGTGCTCCGCGAAGAGCACGCGCTCGTTCGCGTGAGGATTAGGTACCTCTTCCTTCTTGGATAGTGTCAGGCGGGAGCAGTCCTTCCCGCTGCATCTCCGCGAGGCTCTTCCTGGTGGTGTTGGCGGCGCGCCAATCGCCCGTCCTCACGAGGGGCGGCCCGGAAGCATCCGCGACTTCCTTCGACGACGACGCGGAAGCACTGCGTTTCTTCCCGCTCGCCATGGGAGCTCTCTTGTGCTTACGAAACAGGAGGTGTGCGCGAGGAGGAAGAAGATGAGCAAATGACCGGAAGATTTACCCATCTCCGAAGGATTGTTACTTATACACAGGTCAGGCTGATCCAGGCCGTGGATTTGGCAACGTGGCACCCATCGCGTCCGCCACGCGTGAAGTGAAAACGAGGCGGCAGCGAACAGTTACGCTGGCATGATCTTTACAGAAGATCGTGCGCATATACAACGCGTGGCTCGCGGAAAAACCGGACACGACCTATCATTTCATGTCAAAAGGCTGACAAGGTGGGACCGAGTGCTCTGCTTTGCTTCGTCACGTCCCATCGGGAGGAGTCAGAGCAGGTGGGTGCGCAGTGATATCACTGCATACATCATCAAGACGCGAAATATCTTTCGCATAAACTCCCTAACACGAAATTTCTTTCGTATGGGCACATCAAGATGCGAAAACTCTTTCGCATAAGCTCCCTAACACGATTTTTTTTTCCGTATGAGTACATCAAAGACGTGAAATATCTTTCTCATAAGCTCCCTAACACGAGATTTATGTCGTATGGGCACATCAAAACGCGAAATCTCTTTCGCACAAGCTCACTGGCACGAAATTTCTTTCGTATGGGTATGTGAAGACGCAAAAATTTCTTTTGCATAAGTCCCCAGACACGAAAACACTTTCGTATGGGCAAGGAATTTTTTTTTATTACAAATGCAAAAATCCTTTTTTGCATAAGTACAACAAAGGAAGGATATCTCTTCACTCAAAGATTCACATGAAGGCAATCAAAGAAAAATCGCGAGTACGCGGCTCCCGCTACTCTTTCACACGATGTATCCACACATCTCTATCCTGGATCGTTCGACCGACTAGGCACATCCGGATGTCGTATTATTTCGAGTACGAAGGTAAGACCCAAAGATCTATCTTGTGGGCCTGGAATCGCTCAAGCTGCATCCTCCGGTAAATTTCCGTGTCAACAACACGAAGAAAAATCCAAGCAGACGCGCCGGGTACCTCTATAGGTTAAGTTCGACTCGGTAAGAACTCCACGTCCCGGTCGCAACGATCACCTCACCGGATTCGAGTCGGGCGGTCTCGAGTCTATGTAGGCCAGAACTGTTTTTGCTCTAGATGCAATTAATTGACCCTAAGCTTTCGGGAGAGCCAATCGACTGAGCCACACCCTTCTGCGAAAACAGCCAGTACACAGGCACATTTATTTGCTCGATGCTCAAGTGCAAGAAGCGCATAGCGCACAGGGTATACGCCCTCCAAAATCAAGCGATTGAAACAATCAATCGAAGGAAATCAGGACGAGCTCTGAGTGTCCACCCGGAAAATTATCAATCGAGTAAACACTCGGGGGCTACTGACATGGGGACAAATCCTGGACCTATCGGGTGAGGCTACCCGGTCCAAGGCCCAAGACCTAAGCCCAAGGAAAGGTGCCATCAACAGTTCTAGAAGGCCCAATCGAAGGCCCACCCGCAAAGCCTTGCGGGTCAAGAAGGAAACTCGCAACCGACCTAAGCTAGGGTTTGTAACCCCTCGAGTTCGGTTTGAGACCTGGCCATCTATATAAGGCCAGGAGAACCACCGAGAGGGGGATCCACGCAATCACGCACCACCGAATCCTTGAACTCGAGACCATACTCTCGATTCGAGCACCCCCATTGTAACCGATCTATTGATAATACAGATCGACAGAGCAGGAGTAAGGGTTTTACCTCTACGAGGGCCCCGAACCTGGGTAAATCTTGCCCCCTGTTAGCCGATGATCGTCACCTGCACCCACACGTTCTCCTAATCGAAATCCTATCGGTTCATCCGCGGGACTTGTTAAGATGACTATTCGACGAGTCCTGATGAGTGGGCTGCCTACCGTTACACGATGAGCATGCACCGGAAGAAACTGAAGAGGAGACTCAAAGGGCTAGACAGCGTGCGCCCCTTCCCCCAGAAACGGGCACATCTGAAGCTTCGGGCCGTAGGGTGCAGAAACCACTCGCGCCCAAAAGGCGATCTCGAAAAAGGATATGACTGCCGACTCCATGAGGGGAACTCGAAAGGCGCAAGATCTGGAGCAGTACCCGGCGCCATCTAAACAACCGGAGAGACTAGTAGGACCCAATCGGGCCACTCGAGGCACAACCCCACTGACTCAGATGAGGAAGAACTCTGTGGTCCTCCCTGCTTCACCCAGGAGATTTGCCAAGCTCACAAGCCGAAACGATTCAAGCTAACGACTGAAACACCCAAGTATGACGGGGTCCAAGAATCCGAAGCTTGGCTAGATAACTACCCGACGGCTGTAAGATTCCAGAAGGGCAACCGAGTGACAAGAATGCAGTACATTCAACTACAACTCACGGGAGCCGCGAGGAATTGGCTGAAGAGTCGACCTAGGAACAGATACAACGGCTGGAAGATTTCGAGTTTGCTATTGTGCAAAACTTTAAGTCCACCTGAAAACGACTAGTAACAGTCGAGCAGCTGAAGGCATGTAGACAACGATCACATGAGAACATTCACGGATACATACATCGATGGTCCGCGCAAAAAACAGTGCGGAGGACATCTTGGAGGAAACAACAATTTCCAACTTCAGCGAAGGACTCCTTCAGATGGACTTCAAAGAATACATTGGACGAGCTCGGGTAAAAACAGTCGGCGAACTCATGGAAATAGCCAACTGCTTGGCCGAAGGAGAGGAAACAACGCATAGAGCCCGTCCGCTTTCACCCGAAGAAGACGACATGGAAACCTATATGCGAACGAGGGAAGTAGAAGATACAATCGCGGCCTAGAACGACGGCGAAAGCGAAAGAATCGGGTGTTCAATGAGATGGAACCCTAGATGGTAGCAACCGAGTTTTTGGGGAGTCGCGGCAACGACTATCGAAGACATGGACGCGAAAACCCCGCGAGCAAGAATGCGGGCGAGGACAAGAACAGAAGCGGGAGTGGCAGACACGAAAAATTCAGGTAGATGGACTACCACCCATGTCAATCGAGCAGAAACTCGAGGGGCCCTGCACGAACCACATGTACGATGACAACAATGGAGTGCATAGGTCGAGTCATAAATTGAAATACTGTCGCAGATTCCAACTCCTTATGGAAGCATGGTACAAAAAACAAAGGGAAGCTCAGCATGCGGGATTTCCGGTTGTCCTAGAAGTGTTAGCAGTGGGTGCGCCACCACCACCACCACCAATGGGTGCGCTGCCTACCCCACAACCTCGAGCACAACCAACACACAGGCCACAACAAGCGGCCGCGATACAACATCAGCATAGAGCAGACTACTCAGAGGATGACGAGGAGTACCCGGCGCCGAAAGGAAAAATTTATATGATACAGAAGGGTGCGCCATCCAAGAGGAGTCAGAAACTTGTCACTAGGCAGGTTAACTTGGATGAGATATTTCCACCAGCCACGATAGAGTACCTGGACTGGTCGAGCGCGAGCATAATGTTTTCAAGAGCTGACCACCCACCTAGGGCTACCCTACCTAGGACACGATGCATTAGTACTCCGAAGCACGACTTGGAGACTATGATCTGAGTCGAGTATTCATGGACAGAGGGAGCAGGATCACATCATCTATGTGGAAACCTTGAAGCAAATGAACATAGCAACAAGCATGTTGAGGCAGTCAGAGAACTCTTTCCACGGGATTGTTCCAGGAAAAGCAGTCCGGGCATTGGGCAAAATTTCTTTAGAGAGAACAAGCATCACCAAAATGAGAAGCTAGACTTTGAAGTAGTCGACTGGCCGTCACAATACAATGCTATATTGGGCAGGTAGCATTCGCACAGTTCATGGTTGTACCCCACTATGTGTATCTAATGCTTAAAATTCTACGACCCGAAGGAATCATAACTGTCGGGGGGTTACCCCCGAGTAGGGGTAAGGCGAGTGCTAAAGGCAAGGTCAAGGGGCTGTTTGACCGGGTAGACGGCTACCCGGGTACTTGCTACCCGGTAGGTTTCTATCCGGCCGTACCCAGCAATGGCCAAGAGAAGATATCAAGGAACTTATATTTTTCTGAGTAGAGAAGTTGGTCTGAGTAGACGGAGGGCAATCCTACTCGGGCTAGAAGTCAATGGAGCCGTTCTGACAGAAGATCCCGCGTATCCCGCATCCGTACCCGCGTGCGGTTCAACTTACTAGGTTTGTGATCATCAGTGACGCAGGGTTAGGCGGCCGTCCAGTCCAGTCAAGGACTGAGGGGACAGGAGGGGATGAAAGTCTACGCTGGGCGGCTGACAGAGCGGACAGGGGCTGTCAGCCGTACGGCGCGGCACTTCTCCGCGCGAGATCTCGGAGGCGTGCTATCGTCACAGTTGTCAAGTCCCATCACCGTACCTTTTAGTCTTTGTTTATTCGGCTGGGCACCAGTATATAAGGTACCCTGCCCCCTCCTGCGCGAGGGACGTTGCCGCACTTCGCATTTATTTACTAGAGACAACACTAGAGTGAGAGAGCAGCAGAGTGGCTACTCGGCTAGAGGCATATACTCTATTGTGGCTACTCGGTTACACACATATAGAGAGAAAAGGCAGGAGTAGGGGTGTTACCTCCACACGAGGGCTCTGAACCTGGGTAAGATCTTGTTGTTTGCAGTGCGTGAGACATCTTAGCACGGCGCTACTCGTCGTGCGATCCCTCCCCGGATACCTCCAGCGTCCATCGACCCCAACACTTAAGCCATCCCATGGCGTCTGCCGTGATACCACCACGACAGTTGGCGCCCACCGTGGGGCCAGCAGCGGCGCTGGCTGGAGTTCACATTCGGACGGGACCGGTTTCCGCTTTAGGGGAGTGCGTGGTCTGTGGTCTTGTCCACAGATTCTGCTCCTTCGACTTCATCTCCGACAACGCCGGAGACTTCGGCGGCAGGCCCATGCCTACATGTGGCTCAGTGCTCTCCTTCGGAACGCACTTGGTCTACGTCGCCACCACCGTCATCCGCGAGTTTCCAGAGGTGGTGCTCGACGCGGAAGATCCTCCTGCTGTACTCGCTGCCCGCGAGAAGCCAACTGGCTGCTCTGCGGACAGCGTGGAGGTGACGATGACAGGCCCGGCTATCGATGCCGGGAAGGGCGCGGCCGCTGACGCTGGCGTCATCGAGATGCCTGTGGGTGTCAGGGTCCACAAGCCCTACGAGAAGGACTCGAACCTGCCTCCTTCCACCTCTACGGTCATCCCGGCTGTTCGCCCAGGCGCCACCATGCCGCTGGGCATGCCGCAACCCACCGAGGCGGAACTCGCCGATATAAGGGCGCAAATCGAGCAGCAGCGTCAAGCGCTACTCGCTGAGACCCAGGAGCTGGAGAAGGTTAGGCTTGAGCTTAACCTTGCGCAAAATGAGTACAACGCAGCGCATGGCTTTACTCCTGTCGCTAGGCTGCCTAGCAAGATAGGCATTACGCGTCGCAACTTAGGCGCTGAGCTGGCTAGAGATGGTAGGGCTTCTAGGAAATCTGCTAGTCTAAACACTGTTGATAGGCCTAGGTACAGCACCCCCGCCAAAACTCTTAGGGCTGCAGAGGCAGTGGCTGCTGAGTTGCCGCATCTCACTGGCGACGCGCGCGCCAGGCAACAGGAGAGGCTTAATGAGCTAGTGTTAGAGGCTAGCAGGCAGAATGAGCAGTTCTCGGAAGCCAATCCGGGTGCTGGCGCTTCTCAGGTTGTGCACTCGCGTGCGGTCGGATCTATGGTTCAGGCCTCATCGCCGCTTCCCGACAACGAGAGGGACCAGAGTGTGCACTCTGGGAAGAGTAAACAGATGCAGGTGTACGACCTTGCTGTCGCCGCAAAACAGCTCGCTGTGCCGCGACAGCCCTGTCAAAAACACAACACTGCAGGAGCAGGCTATCAGGCCACTAAAGCTCAGAGTATGAGGCAAGGAGGAAACATTGCAGGGCCTTCTCGGCAACAGCCTGCTCAGCCTACTCGGCAGAGGGTGCAGCAACCAGCGGCAGCACCGCCGGGTGCGGTTGTGCAGGCAGCCAACCCGGTTGTGCAACCCGCAGCGGTGCAGCAAGACTGCTATCATGATGGTTACTCGGCTATGGGGCTGGCCGGGTACGCTGACCCAAGAGACATCACTGATCGCGTGGGTGACCGCATGTTGGAGCCCAGCGATGCAAGGTACAAGCTGGACCAGATCAATCTGTCCGCACAGCTCGAGAACAAGGGGCCACCTGGCCCAGAATGCTTTGGTCATCGTATCATGGATGAGCCTTCTGTGAACCACTTTCAGCTGGCCAGGGGGACCAAATGCTACAACGGCAGTACCAAGCCAGAAGACTGGCTGAGTGACTACGTCACAGCTGTGCACATTGCAGGCGGCAACCGGAGATGGGTTGTGCGGTATGTGCCGCAGATGCTAGAAGTTCCGGCTAGGAGTTGGCTCAACAACCTGCCCAAGAACAGTATCAACTGCTGGCTCGACTTCTCGGAAGCCTTCATCAGCAACTTCACCAGCACCTACAAGAGGCCGAATAGGCCGCAGCAGCTGTCCGCTTGCAAGCAGCGAGAAGAGGAGACTGACCGCGAGTATCTTACTCCGTGGAGCACCTTGAGGAACACCTGTGAGGGTGTGAATGAGGCTCAGGCCATTACATGGTTTGCCCAGGGCTGCAGGCATGGCAGCATGTTGTGGCAGAAGTTGCAAAGAGAGATGCCGAGTACTCTCGCCGAGACAATCAAGATTGCAGATATGTGTGCACTCGGTGATCCTACTCAGCCTCTGCTTGACTCTCCTGAGCCGAGAAGAAAGTTCCAAGATGGCAACAGGCGCAATGACTTTCGCAACAAGCGCAGAGGTGACCGGATTGATACTCGGTATGATCCCGAGGAAGTGAATGCTGTGACCACGGCTGCTGGGAGTAGCCAAAGGCAAAAAACTGCTGGAGCCCAATACGGGCAAAACCAGAATCAGGGCCAAGGCATCAAGAAACCCTACGCTGCTCCCCAGCAGAGTAGTGGCAACTCAGATGCAGTTCCGAACTTTATCTTTGCAAACATGAAGGATGGGCCATGCAGCTTCCATACTCGGCATCCGACTAGGCCAGCCAACCACACTACCCGGCAGTGCAGCTGGTGGGAGCGCATCAAGAATGAAGACCTGCCCCCTCCTCCTCCTCTACTGGCTGCGAATGCAAATGTGCAGCCTATTCGGGCAGCTGCTCCCAGGCCTGCAGCGTTTCCGAGAAGGGAGAATGTGAGCCAAGTGGCTTTAGGAGCCAACCGCAACTACAACTACGATAACCGCGACAACCGCAACCGCAACTACTACGCCCGCAACAACAGAGGCAACAACAACAACAACAACCAAGGAAAAAACAACAACGGCAACAATGGTAGTGGAGACCGCAACCAGTACCAGGAACATCATGAGAGCTACATGATCTTCGTCACCGAGCCAGTCGACAAGCAGTCGCAGCGCAGGCGCGCAATGGAGGTGAACGCCGTCATCCCGGCTGTGCCTCACTATCTGCGCTGGTGCGACCAGGAGGTGACTTGGTCCAAGGCTGATCACCCCAAGGTGATGCCCAATCCGGGTAGCTATGCTCTGGTGGTGGATCCCACCTTCCTGGGACCTGAGAAGAACGTCCGCTTCAGCAAGGTGCTGATTGACAACGGCAGCAGCATCAACATCATGTATCTGGACACACTGAAGAAGCTCAGCCTTGCCGAGAACATGCTGCTACCCAGCAAGATCACATTCCATGGAATTGTGCCAGGACTATCTTGTGCTCCAATCGGCCGCATCTGGATGGATGTCCTATTCGGCACCAGGGAGAACTGTCGCACCGAGTGCGTTCAATTCGAGGTGGTTGATCTTCAGAGCCCCTACCATGCTCTTCTCGGTATGCCTGCCCTCACCAAGTTCATGGCTTCAACCCATGCTGCTTATCTGAATATGAAGATACCTGGTCCCAATGGATTCATCACCATCTCGGGTGATTACAAGAGATCTTTGGAGTGTGCCTCTGCTAGTTCTCAGCTGGCGGAATCCATGGTCATTGCGGCCGAGAAGAAGAAGATGTACGAGGTGGTGGCTATGGCGCAATCCGCGCAAGGTGGTGCGCCTGGTATGCCGAGTTCCCAGTACGGGACTGCGTTCCAGGCGTCCCAGGAGACAAAGAAGGTCCAGATTGACCCTGAGTTCCCAGACCGTGTTGCCATCATTGGCGCCGGGTTGGGAGAGAAATAGGAAAGCGAGCTCATCCACTTCCTCCGTGAGAATCGGGATGTCTTTGCATGGTCCAATGAGGATCTGCCGTGTGTCCCGAGGGAGTTGGTTGAGCACTCGCTACATGTGCGGCATGATGCCAAGCCGGTTAAGTAGGCTATGCACCGCTTTGGTGATGAGAGGAGGAGGGCTATCGGTGATCAGATCACCAAGTTGCTGATAAGCAACTGTATCATGGAGGTATTGCATCCGGACTGGCTAGCCAACCCGGTTATGGTTGAGAAGAAGAAGGAGGACCCCAAGGCCGACACCGCATGGCGCATGTGCGTGGACTACACCGACCTGAACAAGGCCTGCCCCAAGGATCCATTTCCGCTACCCCGCATAGATCAGGTGATCAATTCCACTGCTGGTTGTGAGCTTTTGTCTTTCATAGATGCCTACTCTGGTTTTCATCAGATAGCTCTCAACCCTGATTATCAAATAAAGACTGCGTTCATTACCCCATACGGGGCTTATTGCTCTCGTGCCATGTGCTTTTGGTTGCGGAATGCTGGGGCTACCTATCAAAGATGCATGCAGAAATGCTTGCATGACCAAATTGGCAAGAATGTGCAGGTGTACGTAGATGACATTGTCATCAAAACGAATAAAACACATACTCTGCTTAGTGACATTGAGGAAACTTTTGCCAACCTACGCAAGTACAAGATGAAGCTGAATCCGACTAAATGCACCTTTGGCGTCCCAGCTGGCAAGCTACTCGGCTTCTTGGTATCCAGTCGGGGCATTGAGGCCAATCCTTCAAAGATAAAAGCTATAGAGATCATGTCTTTGCCGAGATCACTGGAGGATGTGCAGAAATTCACTGGATGCCTGGCTTCTCTGAGCCGCTTCCTGGGCAGGATGGGCAAGAAGGCCTTGCCTTTGTATCAATTGATGAAGAAGAGTGACAAGTTTGACTGGAAACCGCAAGCTGATGTGGCATTCAAGGAGCTGAAGGCCATGCTGGGTAGCGCTCCCATCTTGGCTAGTCTGCTACCCAAGGAGCCAATGCTGATGTACATTGCGGCTACTAACCGAGTAGTCAGTGTGGTGATTGTGGTGGAACGAGAAGGGGAAGGCAAGACTGTGCAGCGGCCAGTGTACTATCTGAGTGAAGTGTTATCCAACTCCAAGCAAAATTACCCACACTACCAGAAGATGACATACGGCGTGTACCTGGGCGCCAAGAAGCTGAAGCATTATTTCCAAGAGCACCCCATCACGGTGGTGAGCTATGCTCCCATCTCGGATATTATGGGTAACAAGGATGCCAGTGGCAGAGTAGCCAAGTGAGCTATTGAGCTAGCCACGTACGCTCCTCTGTACGCGAGAAGAGAAGCCATCAAGTCACAGATCTTAGAAGATTTCCTGGTGGATTGGGCTGAAGTGCAATATGAGCCTCCTTTGCCGGAAACCAACTACTGGAAAATGCATTTTGATGGCTCCAAAGTGAAGGAAGGCCTTGGTGCTGGCCTAGTGCTTACGTCACCCAAGCGAGATCAACTCAAATATGTGCTGCAAATTCATTTCAAGGCATCCAACAATGTGGCCGAGTATGAGGCCGTGGTACACGGCCTGAGGGTAGCCAAGGAGGTTGGCGTGCAGCGCATCATATGTTATGGCGACTCGGATCTGGTGGTGCAGCAAGTATCAGGCACCTGGGATGCTTTGGATCCCAACATGGCGTCATATCGGTTTCTGGTGCAAACCATGACTGGGTTCTTTGAAGGATGCGAGTTCCAGCATATACACCGAGCAGAGAATGACGCAGCTGATGAGCTGTCCAAGTTGGGGTCTTCTCGGCAGTTCATCCCGGCTGGGATTGCCTTGGAGCATTTGAGAAAGCCATCTATCAAGCCATCCCCCAACTCGGAGTCCATCTTCGTTCCTTCTCTGCCAGGAGAAGAAGCTGTTCCCATGGAGATTGATTGGGAGGCTGCAAGAGAGAACCCGGGGACTACCGTCTCCTACCCGGGGACTGGCACTCGCAACCCGGGGACTGTCCCTTCTTACTCGGGGACTGCCCCTCCTAACTCGAGGACTGTCGCATTCATCGAGGGGGTCATTTCCGAGTACTCGTGACCTCGTCCTTAGCTCAGAAGAGGTATTGGTGGCTGATCCAATGGAAACGGACGAACCAGTGTTTCCCATCCGGGAGACACCGAGTTGGGCTCTGCCCATATTATCCTTTCTAAAGGAAGGCACCTTGCCAAGTGATGAGGTTACCGCGAGGCATATTCAGAGAAGATCCAAGGGCTATACTATCTTCAGAGATGTGCTGCATAGAAGGAGTCCTACTAGCGTGCTGCAACGCTGTGTAGAGCCGGAGGAATGAGAAGAAGTTCTGGTGGAGATACACCAAGGAGAATGCGGGCATCACACGTCTTCTCGGGCTCTAGTCAACAAGGCTTTTCGGCATGGCTTCTTTTGGCTCACTGCCTTGAAGCAAGCTGAAGATATTGTGAGAAAGTGCAACGGCTGCCAGAGATTTGCAAGTAAGATTCATATGCCAGCTTCCGAGTTGAAGACCATTCCTATTACTTGGTCGTTTGCAGTTTGGTGTTTGGATATGGTTGGCCCTTTCAAGCCGGCTAGAGGCATCATGACTCACATCCTGGTCATGGTTGACAAGTTCACCAAGTGGATTGAGGTGAAGCCTATTCGGAAGTGCGATGGAGGCACAGCTGTGAGTTTCTTGAAGGATATAATCATGAGATACGGCTACCCGCACAGTATTATCATGGATAATGGCACAAACTTTGCTGAGGCTGCTTTTGCAAGATTCTGTAGAGATAAGCGGATTCGGCTAGATGTTGCATCTGTTGCGCATCCTGCCTCCAATGGGCAAGTTGAAAGAGCAAATGGCATGGTGCTATCTGGCATAAAGCCAAGGTTGATTGAGCCACTGCTGAAAACACCTGGGTGTTGGCTAGACGAGTTGCCGGCGGTGTTGTGGAGTCTAAGGACTACCCCTAACCGATCAACCGGATACACACCATTCTTCCTGGTATATGGAGCTGAGGCCGTGTTGCCCACTGACCTAGAGCATGACTCGCCCCGAGTAACCCTCTACACTAAGGCGCAGGCTAGAGAAGCTCGAGAAAATGATGTTGACCTGCTAGAAGAAGCAAGAGAGTTAACTCTGTCATGTTCAGCCATTTATCAGCAAAACTTGAGGCGTTATCACAGCCGGAAAGTTAACCCGAGGGTTTTCCGAGAAGGAGACATGGTCCTTAGGCTCGTGCAGCGCACGGCCGGGATGCACAAGCTTTCCCCTCCGTGGGAAGGGCCTTTCATTGTAAGAAAGGCTCTGCATAATGATGCCTATTACCTAGTTGACATACAGGCACCCCAGAAGAACATGCCGGATAAAGCTGGAGAGGAATCTAAGCGCCCCTGAAATGTAGACCTACTCCGACGTTTTCATTCATGAGCAAAATGTGTATGTATCCTCACCCGAGTTAAATTCTAATCGGCACTCCGAATTCGAACTCGGGGACTGCCCTTGCTCGAATTGTTCCTTGTGTTTACTCTATTTTACTTTTTCTATTCGGTTGAACCACTTAGAATTTTAAAAGCATACAAAGTAGTGTGTTTAAACCCACACGACACTCTGCGACTCTGCTGCTGTCCGCAACCCGGCTTCATGGCAAGCTAGAGAACAAGCCAAAGGGTCAATGAACACATGAAAAATTTCTAAGGGAAGGAAACGTGTGGCAACCGAATAGAGTGTTCTTTACTGTTTTTTCGGCTAAGTGGTGGGCAGCGTTACCATGCACTTTTCTAAGTGGCTAAGTATTTGAAACTCCAACTTTGAAATCTTGTGACTCGACTACCAAAAAAGCAACAAGTTGCAGGTAAGAGCTGAGATAAAAAGGAAGAGTGGATAAAAAATGCAACTCGGGGACTTGCGTAGAAACGCAACCCGGCATTAAGCCAGAGTTGCTAAAATATCAAACTGAATTAAAAACTGAGTAGCAAAGAGATAATAAAGTGTACGATTACATCTGCACCCGGCATCCCGGGGATCTGATAAGAGTTCAAAGTAAAAGTTTTTCAGGAGTTGTTCAGAGGGTGGTGGCGGTGTTGTCCGCGTCGACGTTCTCGGCATCAGCATCGGCAACTTGGTCAGAGGTAGCCGTGGCGGCGGAGGTGAGATCGGTAGCCGAGGTAGACGCAGCGGACTCGGTCCTGAGTAGTGCAGCGGCGTCAGTTGCCGCAGCAGCAGTCGTGCCCAGCTCGGGAGCCTCCTTGATGGAGGGATGGAAACCCGGTATGCTAACGCCAAGGTGTAACCCAGCCCAAAGGGAACTGCGCAAGACCCGGCTCAGGGAAGAGGAGTTTCTAGAAGGCCCAAGAAGCAGTGTAGGCCTCGTAACCCGGCTTTGGGGTTACTATTAGGAAACTTAGGGTTTTGTATGTCGTTACCGGGTAGGACTCCGAGTAGGACTTGGATAGGAAGCCAGGGGGCCGGGTAAGATATAAACCGGCTCCTAGGGTTAGAAAGAACACGAGCTTCACCGATAGTCGAATATCACTGTAACACGAGAGTTGATATTGTAACCCTAGATCGGAGACTCGGCGACTTGATTGCCAGAGCTACCAGGTCGATTGATAGCATGGTTTCCCTTGAGCTAAACCCTCTCCCGAACACTAGAGTCGAATTACCCCAAGATAAGTTACCCTTGGTAACGTCTGTCGTGACTATCCCACGACAGTTGGCGCCCACCGTGGGGCCTACGTCCAAGGGTGTTTACATCACGGGAGAAGCTCGGGAAAGCATGAAGAACCTCGTCATTGGCGAGATCTACACCAACCCTGAAGGAGAGAAGATGGTGGACGATTTTGGCTGGGGGCCAGAGTCGGATCTGCTGGATGCCGGATCAATCGTCACAATTGGCCGGGTCAACGTCTTCGTCGGCATGGTACGTACGTCCGGTTCTATTCCTGATGATGTTGAATATGATTCCGTGTCAGGAGGAGCAACCTGCGTTCAGTCGGATGGGGAAGAGTCGGTCGGGACGATCGATCCGATAGAAGAGCCCACCATGAAGAGGGAACAGCCGGAGGAGCCGGCATGGACCCCGCGTGGCCGAGTCACAAGGGAAGATGATACCGAGTCTATTCTGCACCTGCTGGAGGATCGATACGAGGAGGATAGTTGTGATGAGGAAGAATATGAATCTGCACCAGGCATCGTGCGCCAGGTCGCGGTCTACATGGCCCCTGCAACCAATCTTAATCATGGGGACGTGACTACGGCCGCGGTCGGAGCGGCGCGAGTGCTGGCCCAGCAACAAAATCCAGTTGATGGAAACCCGGGCATAGCCCGGGTTGACGGAGAGTCGGCTTCAGTCACCAGCCATACCCCGGAAAGCGAATTGCAAAGAAACATGTTTGGGTTTATGACGAACAGAACGCCAGGAGCAGGGCCCTCAAATCCACGAAATCCGGCTCTGTTCAACAATAACCTGATCTTAGATCCTACGGTGCTAGCAACGGTGATAACTCCAGAAAACGCGGCGGCACGCGCCGCGGATCTGGATGTGGCCCGCCGTGCATTGGATCAGCAGAGGAGAGATATGGAAGCTGAAAGACAGGGGATAGCAGCGCGCCAACGCGAGCTGGAAGTATTGGAGAACCGGCTCCAAGTTCAGTCGACCAGGATGCACAATCAGAGATATCAGTCGCGATTACCGGCAACGGGTGGAACTATAAACCCGGCCGCACTGTTTATTACACCTCAGGATCAACCAATTCCAGCTGTGAATGAGGAAACCGGACATCAGCCTGCAACCTTGGGAGGACAGCCGGCAAGCGTACAAGCCGGGTTACCCACATTGCAAATAGGGATCATAACTGGCAATACAGCACCACCACCACCACCGCCACGATTTCACACTCCACCAGGTCACTTCAATAACCCCATGGACAATGTATATGCAGCAACATTGGCATTGGATCACATCCCCGTAAGAGAGTCACCCCATGCGGAGGAGACCCGGCGGGCGATAGATCTATTGCGCACAGCAGTGGCTCAGCAGGCCAATTACCCGGATAACAGGAGTGGAATGCATGGAACACCGTATGTTAGCCGGTATAATGGAAATACCGGCAATATTCAGACGAGCTCAGCACGGCGGAGGGCAGAGCAGCAGCAAATGCCGCCTCCTCCCTGTAGACCAGCAACACTTGCAGTATCAGCGGCGCAAGCTATTGTGGACAGTTCTCGAGCCAGGCGCACAGCAGCCGGGTCTGTGGTACGAGGGCCGGTAGCGGTTGCACCCCCCGCCGTACCTGCAGCAGGATCACATGTTTCCCGGGTGAGGCCAGTGCCGGCAAATTTAGCCGGGCCCAAGTGTTTGTCAGACGCCATCAGAGCCGAGCCTTACCCGGATAAGTTCAAGGAGCCGGATAAAGTGGTCAATTACGAGCCAACCATGGATCCAGAAACCTGGCTGAGTAGTTATGAGATGGCCATGTCGATTCGCAATGCGTCTGAAAATCTTCAACCCAAGTTTATGTACCTGATGATGTCAGAGGGAGCAGCAAAGTTATGGTTCAATAATCTAGCTGAAAAGTCCGTCAATTCATGGAGCGAGCTGAAAACGGCCTTTGTCAAGCACTTTCATGGAACGTGCAGGAAGTTGTTTACAATTGATGATTTAGAGCGATGTGTCCAGAAGAAGGGAGAGTCGGCGCGCAGTTGGGTGCGCCGGGTTATGGAAATACTCCACTCGTCCACGGATATTCAACCAGTGCAAAAGTTGACGCGCATGAAATCTAGTCGGAATGCTTCGGAGGTAACTATGGGAGAGTTGATGGACGCGTGCAACAAGCACGCCGCCACAGATACCACAGAGGAGGACGTTGATGATAAGAAAGCAAAAGCTAACGCGAGCAACAGCGGAAGACCCGGCAATGGATCTGCGCTGGGTAACAATGGAGGAAATAATGGAAACAACCAGAACAAGCGCCCGTACGAGGGAAGTTCCGAGTTTGTCGCAAATACATAAGCCAGGTTTTCCAGACCCAGAGCAGAAGGAAATTTCAATGGAGGTAACTTTAATGGAGGAAATTACCAAGGACCGCCAAGGCCGGCTAATCATACAGAGGCTTTCAGGATGCCCTGTCCGCATCATAGCAGGAACGGCAGGCCGGCTAATCATTCATTGTAACAGTGTGTAGATTTACTGAGATGGAAGAACGAAGAAATACAGAAGGCAATGCGAGGTGCAGGCCGGGGAGCAGGACCGGGTCCGGGTGGAAACCCGGGCAATGGCCCACCCCCAGCTGGCAACCCAGGAGGCGGTAATCCGGGTAACAACCAAGGAGGCGCTGGAGGTTTCCAAGCTAACCCCAAGCAGTTGGGGCAGTACCACATTCATACTACAGGAATTTCTAACAAAGACAGAAAGATACTTAAGAAAGCAGTAAACTCGGTTTCTTCAGCTGTTCCGAGGTACTTGAGATGGTCGGATCAAGAGGTAACGTGGAGCAGAAGGGATCACCCGGAAAGAATAGAACATCCGGGTGTCTTAGCATTGGTGGTTGCACCACAGGTTAATGGTTATGAGTTGAAAAAGGTTCTAATGGACGGCGGAAGTAGCATCAATATCCTATATTGGGAAACTTACTTGCGCATGGGGCTCAAGGAGTCTCAGTTGCAGAAAATTTCTACAGCTTTTCATGGGATTGTGCCGGGTCATTCGGCGTGCCCCGAAGGGAAGATTACATTGGAGGTCGCTTTTGGAGAATCAAAGGATAATTTCCGAGTGGAGTGGCTCACGTTCGAGGTGGTAAAGTTGCGCAGCCCCTATCACGCGCTGTTTGGAAGGCCGGCTTACGCCAAGTTCATGGCCAGACCGTGTTATGTATACCTACAGCTAAAGATCCCGGGTCCCAAGCAAACCATCACCATACATGGGAGCCGAGTTATAGCAGCTGAGTGTGACGAAGGAGACGCGGCAATGGCAGAACAGGCTTGCAGAAAGGAAGAGCTCAAGTATTACCGGTCTCAGGTAGACCCGGACGACAGAACAACATTGAAGAGACCAAATACGGAAGATGAGAGAGCCAAATTCAAAGCAGCACAAGATACAAAGATGGTGGCTTTTGTCGAAGGTGATCCCTCCAAGCAATTTGCTATAGGGTCTAACCTAGACAGTAAGCAAGAAGAGGCGCTCATTGAGTTTATTCGTGGAAATCAAGATGTTTTCGCTTGGACACCTAGTGATATGCCGGGTATCCCGACCGAGTTAGCTGAGCACAGTTTGCATGTTGATCCTAAGTCCTGGCCTGTGAAGCAGGGCCTGAGAAAAATGAACGAGGAAAGAAGGAAAGCTATAGGAGCAGAGATAGCCAGGCTGCTTGCAGCCGGCTTTATCATGGAGGTTTTTCACCCGGATTGGTTGGCAAATCCGGTTCTAGTAATGAAAAAGAGTAATGAGTGGAGAATGTGCATTGATTACACGAGTCTCAACAAGCACTGCCCAAAGGATACGTTTGCTCTTCCAAGGATAGATCAGATCATAGACGCAGTGGCTGGAAGTGACCTATTGTGTTTCCTGGATGCATATTCTGGGTATCATCAGATCAAGCTCAAGAAGGAAGATTGGGAGAAAACATCGTTCATAACCCCCTTTGGAGCTTTCTGTTACAAAACCATGACTTTTGGACTGAAGAACGCTGGTGCAACCTACCAGCGGTGCATTCAGAAGTGTTTTGAGGATCAGATTGGACGCAATGTTCACACCTACGTTGATGATGTGGTGATCAAGACAAGGAATGCAGAAACGTTCATTGACGACTTAAAGGAAACATTCAGGAACCTGAGAAGATATCAGATGAAGCTTAACCCCACAAAGTGCATATTTGGAGTTCCAGCAGGAAAATTACTCAGATTCATTGTTTCCGAGAGAGGAATTGAGGCAAACCCGGACAAGATCAAAGCTTTCCAGATCCTGAAAAAGCCGGAAAACTTAAAGCATGTTCAAAAGCTTACAGGGTGCGTAGCAGCATTAAGCCGGTTTATATCAAGGCTTGGAGAAAAGGCAATTCCCTTATACCGGCTCTTGAGGAAAACCGACAAGTTCGTTTGGGACCAAGAGGCGGATGAGGCGTTCGAGGCACTAAAAAAGCAGTTATCTGAGGCACCAGTCTTAGCAGCTCCGGGTCCTAAGGAGCCCATGTTACTATACATTGCGGCCGGGCCCCGGGCGGTTAGCGCAGCGGTTATCGTTGAGCGTAAAGAGGATGGAAAAGATCACCCGGTACAGAGGCCGGTTTATTATGTAAGCGAGGTACTATCGGAAGCAAAGCAGCGTTACCCACATTGGCAGAAGTTGGTTTTCGGGGTCTTCATGGCCAGCCGGAAATTTAAACCCTATTTTCAGGAACACCCCATAACATTCGTTAGCTCCATACGAATGTCGGATATTATCAGAAAATCGGATGCAACAGGTAGAATAGCCAAGTGGGCCATTGAGATGGGAGATTATCACATCAACTACGAGCCCATGTCTGCAATCAAATCTCAAGCTTTAGTCGATTTTATCAATGATTGGACTCACACGAGCATGCCCACAATGACACCAAGTTCCGAGTCTTGGGTGATGCACTTTGATGGTTCTAAGCAGTACGAGGGATCAGGAGCTGGGGTGGTACTTACATCGCCCAAAGGAGATAAACTGAGCTACGTGTTGCAAATTCACTTTGATTGCTCCAACAACGTGGCCGAGTATGAGGCATTATTACACGGATTGAGAATATCCAAGGATATGAACATCAGGAGGATACGGTGCTATGGAGATTCGGATCTTGTGGTGCAGTAGGTCTCAGGAACCTGGGATAGGAAGGATGCAACTATGGCAGCATATCGCAGAGAGGTGGACAGGGTTGCCGGGTGTTTTTCCGGGTATGAGGTGGAGCATATTGACAGGCGAAAGAACGAGGCAGCAGATGCGCTTGCAAGACTCGGTTCGCACAGAGAGCCGGTTCCACCCAATGTTTTCCTGGACGAGTTATGGCGGCCATCTGTTAAAACCGAGTCTGAGGACGAGGTGGCTAACCAAGACCCGGATTTGGAGCTCGTGGCCACGGTGCGTGCTGTTCCCGAGTGGACAGAGCCGTTTTTAGCTTATCTATCACGGGGCGAGTTACCACCACAGGAAGTTTTAGCAAGGCAAATTCTGAGACGAGCAAAGGGCTATTCCATCATCAATGGAGATTTATATAAAAGGAGTGCAGCAGGAGTCTTTTTACGCTGCGTAGCGCCATAAGAAGGCCAGCAGATTCTGAAGGAGATCCATGAAGGTGATTGTGGGCATCACGCATCCACAAGATCCCTTGTGGCCAAAGCATATCGACACGGTTTCTTCTGGCTCACAGCCTTAGCGGACGCGGAGCGCTTGGTAGCAAGGTGTGACAGATGTCAAAGGTACGCTCGCCAAACCCATGTGCCTGCTATGGAGTTCCAAACAATCCCGTTGACCTGGCTGTTTACTGTTTGGGGTATGGACATGGTGGGCCCCTTCCACATGTCACCGTGCAAAAGGACTCATCTTTTGGTAGCTATTGATAAGTTTACCAAGTGGGTTGAATTTATGCCAGTTACCAATTGCGAAGCAATCACAGCAGTCAAGTTCTTAAAAAGGATCATCTACAGGTTTGGGTATCCTCACAGCATAATAACAGACAATGGAACCAACATGTCCCTTGGTGAGATGGAAAAATTCTGTGGGAACAATGGTATCCGGCTTGACATAGCCTCAGTAGCCCATCCACAAGCTAATGGACAGATGGAAAGGGCAAATCAGGAGTTACTTCGTGGGTTAAAGCCACGGCTGCGGGTCCCGTGCATCAGAGCTGCTGGAGCATGGGTGGAGGAGTTGCCATCAGTGGTTTGGGGAATTAACACCACAACCAACAGATCTACTCAGATGACCCTGTTTTTCATGGTTTATGGTGCAGAGGCGGTATTGCCGAGTGACATTATTCACGACTCTCCCCGAGTGTCGGCTTACGTCGAGGTGGAGAATGAGAAGACCCGGCAGGATGCCGTGGACATGCTAGAAGAGCACAGAAAACAAGCCTTGGAGAGATCAGCCATATATCAGCAGGATCTGAGGAGATATCATAGTCGGCGAGTCAAAACCCGGGTCTTCCAGGAAGGAGACCTGGTATTGCGATTGGTACAATCAAAGGAAGGAAAGCATATGTTGTCTCCACCATGGGAAGGACCGTTCATCGTAAGCCGGAATTTGCACAACGGATCATATTACTTGATAGATGCAAGGGAAGAGTCGGATAATGTCAATGACACCGCTCACACAACTTCGTCTATGCAAGAGAGGGAAAGACCATGGAACGTGGCTCAGCTACGTCCCTACTACACCTAGACTAGACTAGGCTTACAAGTGGATTTACACGATGTAACAGGCAGCAGGTTTTAGACGCACTCTTTTCCTATCCAGGGTACCTAAGGGGACTGGAGGGTTTTTAATGAGGCGGCTTGCTGACCTAACTTTTCTCATATCAATAAAGAGATGGTTACACTATGATGTTGTTTCTTTCTTATGTGTTTTTTGTTAAGTTTTTATGTTTCCTGTCTTTTCTTTGTGTTTTCTTATCTTTGTCAGGTAAGTGTTATTTGTTTGTTTATAGTACAGTAGTTTTTCTAAAGGTTGCATATATAGGTCTTGGGGGCTGATTGCTTGAATAGCACAGTTGCAAACTCAAAGACCCGGCCACGATGCCATGAAGTTATAAGGACCGATTACTTGCAATAAGTACGGTTGCAATCTTATAACTAGACAATAGAGCCAAATTTTTCTTGATTTCTCTTGTTTAAGATTGATGTGACTCGCCAAAATGTGGCATGCTTTGCTAGCGTGTAATTACAATCAGTTATGATGCCCAATGGGACTTGCCTGACCCTGTTTTTATACAGTTATAGCACCATTGAATATCCACGCGAAAGCCGGCTTACAGCAAAGAGAATCAAAAGGGTCATCCAAACCACAAGTTATGCAGAGTACAAGGTTAACAGCCGGAAACTCGCAACATATTAAGCATAACTTCAAACCTATGTGAGTAACTCTAGGTTTTGGGGCCTTAGCAGATACAGTTTGCTCTTTGGAAGCCACCAAACCCTTAGACTCGGAAATTCAGGTCTTGGGGACTCGGGATTTCGAAAACAGCAAAAAATTGTCTACCTATCAAGCCTAAAACCCCAAAATCCGAGTCTTGGGACTTGGGGACTTAGGAAATAAAGTCCACTTGTCAAAAATCCCCGAGACCCGGAAACCGAGTCTCGCAAAAGGAAAATAGCGAAAACCAGCAACAAAAAGTCCAAGACCAGGAAATAACAAATCCATGAGAAAGGCCACAAAGGCTATTAAGGTTCTTAGCGTATTACAAACCAAGGAAGTTGTATCGAAAAGTGCACAGGCGCACTATTAAAAGGATAAATTGTTTTAGGCATATTACAAAATGCCCATGGGCCGAATGAAGTGTTTGGAGCGGTAGAAGGTGAAACTTTACTCGGCATTCTTGGCCGAGTCATCAATGTTGTCCTGGGCAGCCGGGTCTTTGACTTGCTCATCGGCGGTCTTTTCGGCCTCAGCGTCCGGGTCAGCAGCAGTACCGGCGCGCGCTGGAGGAGGGACAGCCGGCGTTGAGGTGGTAGGCGCAGTATCGGCCTCAGCCTTCTTCTTTGTAGCTTCCTCCTTCCTCTGGGCAGCTTCCGCCTTCCACCGTGCCAGCATGTCAAAAGGCTTTGGCAGATCCGACTGAATTTGCTTGTCTTCGGCGTCGTAAGACGGAACAATCTTGCTTAAATCCAGACTGTCGGCGATCAAGCTCGCAGAGTGACGCACCTCAGTATTGATGGCCTTGAAGTTCTTACCAGAAAATTTGGAGCCGTCATGGTTGAATTTGGGAAACCCGCCAACGAGCTTTGCCGGCTCAAGTTTGGGAAAGTAGGCCTTGGCCAGAGCGAGCCCCCGGGTTACTCCAACCCGGCACGACGAGCGCTTCCAGTGGTCGATCCACTCGGGGATGGTGGAACATGCGTCAAGCAAGGTGTTCAAATCACCATACCCGGTACCCGGCCACTTGATAGCTTGCAAAATCCATTTGGTGCCGGCACAGAGTTGCCGGATTACGGCCTGTAAGGTCTTTAACTTCTCGATATCATCTTCATCTGGGACCGCCTCACCCGGCCCTGCAGAGTAACAGAAAGGCTAAAGCAAGAAATTCTGAGTGTTTTGCAGAATAAGAAATCCGGGTTATAGTTAATCAGTTAGAAATTATTACCAAGCAAGGTGCGATAAGTATCGGCAATTTGGGCCGAAAGCCTCTTCAGCTCACCCTCAGCAGTGTGGGATCTCTTCCTATATTTTCTCACATTTTTCTCAAGTTTCTCCACATCAGCTTCCATCGATTCACGCAGCTTTGTTTAAACCTCTTGGAGCTTGTTGGTTTTAACCAAAATCTCCTCCGATTGGGCCACGAATGCCTGCAAGAAAAGAAAAGAAATGTTAGTCGGACAAAAGACATATCCGGGTGTGATTAATCATAGCGTTACAAAGTACCAAGCAAACTATGCATAGTTCACTCGGAACTTGGGGACTAGGTGAATATACAAGCAGTGTCGGTTAATTTACCTGGTGCTTAGCCGCCATGGCTTCCAGAATGCCCTTTTCATCAGTTTTCAAGGTATAAAGAGCACCTAGCATTTCTTCAAAGTTCAGATCGTCAAGTTTCAACCCGGAGGAGCTGGGGGTCTGGTTACTCGGAGGCGGAGTCCTTTCCTGCTTGGGGGGGGGGGGGGATGAAGGGGAACGTAGCATAGAAAACAAAAATTTTCCTACGCGAGAGACACCCGAAAGGCCAAGATCTAATCTAGGAGACGAAGTGTAACGGGCAACAAGAGGGTTAAGGAGAACACATACCCTCGAAGACTCAAAGTGGTACGAGATCAAATCTCGTTGTTGGCGTAGTCGTACTCACACCGATCCCGATAGTGAGAAGATGAGCACCGCAATCCGGCGGTGCATCCGTGATCGGTCACACGTACGGTTGATGACGACCTCCGTTCCCTCGTTCCAGCGGGGCGCGGAAGTAGAGGATCCCTCGGAACTCCAGCAGCACGACGACGTGGTGGTGGTGAAGAATCCCACGGTCAGGGCTTCGCCAAGCCGGAGACCATGAAATGGAGCAGCGGGTGGAGGGAAAGGGAAGTGGCCAAGTGTGTGAATGAGGAGGAGCCCTCACCCTCCTTTTATAGGGAGAGGGAGGCAGCCCAAAGGTGGGGTGCGGCCAGCCATGGTGGTGCCCCCACCTCTTCCCTCTTCATGTGAGTGGAAGCTCCACTCACACCCACTCATGCTCCCATAATTTCCCACTTGGAAAATCCAAAGGTTTTCTTTTAATAAATAAATAAAACCTTTTTATTTCTTTATTTCAGCATTTGTTAATTCTATTAACAAACTTTTGCATATAGCACCTCGAATCATTTGTTAATTCTATTAACAACCATTCGACGAAAAACCCCTTGAACTATTTCAATTTTCCCCGAAACAATTTCGGTGCTGTCCAAAATATTCTTCGATATTCCGTATCCTCTCAAATGCGTCATCGAACCTTAAGTGTGTCACCCTACGGTTCGCGAATAAGATAGACATGATCGAGACTCCTCTCCGATCAATAATCAACAGCGGGATCTGGAGATCCGTGATGACTCCTATATATTCAACGATGACTCTCGTGATCGTGTGAACCAACAACGCCGTGAACTATTCCCTTTGTCTCGCGATATTTTACTTGTCCGAGATTCGATCATTGGTATCAACCATACCTTGTTCAATCTCGTTACCGATAAGTACTCTTTTCTCGTTCCCGTGATATAACATCCTTGTGATCATATCACGTGCTTGCAAGCGGTTTCGATGTGATATCACCGAGAGGGCCCAGAGTATATCTCTCCGTCATTTGGATGGACAAATCCCACTCTTGATCCATGATCCTCAACTAATACTTTCCGAATACTTAACGACACCTTTATAGTCACCCTGTTACGGTGTGACGTTTGATGCCATCAAAGCACTCTTCCGGTATCAGTGATTGACATGATCTCATGGTCTAAGGAATAAGTTACTTCGTATGTTTGATATAACAATGTAAACTAAATGACTTGATCGCATTGCTATATTCTCTTTGGGTATATGTTCATCACATCATTCTTCTAATGACATGACCCCGTTATTAATAACATCCAATGTTCATGATCAGGAAACCTTGATCATCTATTAATCAACGAGCTAGTTAAAAGAGAGGCTTTACTAGGAACCATTGTTTGTTTATTAAGCACACATGTATCAACGTTTCCGGTTAATACAATTCTAGCATGAGAAATAAACATTCATCATAAACAAGGAATAAGATAATAACCATTTTATTATTGCCTCTCGGGCATATTCCCTTCAGTCTCCCACTTGCACTAGAGTCAATAATCTAGTCTGTAAGCACTTTAACACATATGGCGTACCAGTGTTATTACCATGCTTTGCATGCGGTAAACATCATCAAAAAGATCTGAACTGTTCAGATCCTATTGTATTTGCATGTTCTTTGCGTCTACACGCATCACTCATTCTCTAATGAGATGGCTTTGTATATATATATGGTCAATGGATGAAAACTTAATTCCTCAGCTTAAACTGATGTCACTAACATTGTGAAAATGTAGCTTCATAGTGTTAGCATTCTTGGAAACTCACCAAGTTCCGGTGATACCTTAATTCCTCAGCTTAAACTGATGTTACTAACATTGTGAAAATGTAGCTTCATAGTTTCAGCATTCTTGGAAATTCACCAAGTTCAATAAAGAACTCCTTGACACAAAATACGCTTATAATCAGTTGTTAACACAACGATATACTTTAGCCTTTGTTGTAGTATCTGTCACAATATTTTAATTTTGAAACTCTTTCAAATCCAGCATGGAACTTTCTTCCATCCTATTGTGCTACCGTTCATCACATATTTTAATTGAGATAAAATTACTTGAATAAATGACAAGACTATTAGTGTAACATATTACAACTAATATTTTGTCATTACTATATAGGAAAACATATCCTTAGCATTTCTAAAATGACACAAGGATCTCTCCCACTGTCGTCTAATCATCATATGAATTATCCTACTATAACATTTTATAGCATAGGACTCATCTGGTTGTGTACATAGCATGGAAACATGACTTAGAAATCTCAATTTCAATGATGCTCATCATGTGTCAAAACACATGAATCTTGCTCAATTATTTTCCATGTGACAAGAACTCCTTCTTATCAATTTTATATTGACTTGCTTCAATATTTCATCTATGTAATTTGGCTTCAATCATATCAGGCGCTTGAATCCATCTTTTATAGACATCGATGCCCAATATCTTCCAAGCCTTTCATCAATATGAAAATCTTAACCGTGTTAATTTAAAATACATATTTTCCAATCAACCATATGTCATCTACATAAAGTATTGGAAATATGTCATAGCGCTCCCACTTAATTTCTTGTAACTTTACAAGCATCTTTATCGTTCATGATGGAATCAAACTCTTTTGATAACTTCATTAAGGTAAAGATTTCAACTTCGTTATGCTCACTTCAACCATTGAAGTGTGCATACCTTTCTAGCAACCTTTTTGAATTTTACAAAACTCTCAGACTGTGTCAAGTACACATCCTTGATAAAACTTCCTTGAGAGGAGAGTTGGTTTTGTTATTCAACTGCCATATCATAATATGTAACCTTTTGCTAGAACTATCCGCAAAGACTAAGCATCACTACGGAAGATCAAAATCTTGTAGTAGTGAACTCTTTGAACTTCGTCGAAAACAACTTTTCGATAAGTACAACTTTCAAAGGATGTAAAATCCATGTCTTTATCGCTATATAGACCCTTTTGCTATCGTTAGGCATCATGCCTATCGAAAAGACTACCAAGTCACATACTTGATATTCATACAAGGATACTATGGCGGATATAATGACTCATAGTCAATTTTACGAAGTCAGGGCCCATCATTTGCTTCCTTTATAAGGTCCAGGTCCTTTTGTTGTCAAAACAACACTTTACACTTAAACCACAAGTTGTTCTAAGTACAAAGTTTTTGGACTTTTCTGGTACAGTTCGCAAACTCATTTGAAGTATCTACAACATTTGTAGTGTCTTCTACTTAGTCAAAATAGTAAACCC
The DNA here is from genome assembly GCA_028641055.1 of Alopecurus myosuroides. Classification (NCBI taxonomy): domain Eukaryota; kingdom Viridiplantae; phylum Streptophyta; class Magnoliopsida; order Poales; family Poaceae; genus Alopecurus; species Alopecurus myosuroides. Next base: position 266,745,354 of record CM054060.1, read on the forward strand.
CGGAACAACTTCCAGTGCTGCGCTACTCTTGACATGATAACGAAGATTCTCTAACCTTGTTGAGTTTGTACTGTGCTCCCACTCACTTGTTTCGCAAGAACTACTTTCTCGAGAAATCAACCCTTTCTGACAAACAACATTTGTCTTTTGGTTCGGTGATAGGAGAAATACCCAATGTTTTATTTGGGATAACCTTATAAACATATATTTATCCTATTTTGGTTGTAAACATTTTACACATGCTATGCATACCAAAACTTAAGAAAGTGACAATTCGGGTCACTACCCAAACCATATCTTATATGTTGTCAATTTCAGCGGATCATGATGGTGCTCTTTTCAGTGGAAAAACGGTTGTCACTAATGTATAAACTACAAAATTATAATGGCAATTTTATTAATCTTACCATGTCAAACAGGGTTTGATTTTGTCTTTTGAATACTCCAATCTAATGTGGGGTATTCGAGAAGTATAAGTTGTAGAACAATTCTGCAACTTCTCAGATGTTTTGCTAAACTTGTAACTCAAACTTTATCCTTTATGATCCAATCATAAATACTTGATTATCTTGTTACATTGATTTTAACTTCATATTAACAACCTTTTGAACCAATTCAAAATGTCAAACTCTGTTCCCTTTAAATAGATATACTCACATATCTACTTAAATCATCGACAAAATTTTATGAAGGAAAAATTAATCCACCATACATGACTACACATAATGGAGTATATACATCAATATGTATAATCTCCACTAAATTAGTCGTCCATTCTACTTTGGCCTAAGAACGGAATTCTAGTCATCTTTTGGAAGAGGTCTCACAAGCGTCAATTTATTCAAAACAAAATGACTCCGGAAGTCCATCAATATGGAGTTCCTTCATGTTTTCCTTTCCGATATGAACTAAAATGGTGGTGTCACAATTTAAGTGAAAATCTTTTACGTCTTGCAACGTTTAGCATTCAGTCTTATAGATGTTTACTTTACCAACATGATTTATATTAACATATCCATCAATTATGGAATATGGTCATCGTTTGAACAATCTCATTTGTTCTCACAAAAGACTAGAACAAAATAACAAATTATTAAGTTCTTCAAATAAATCTTGACTGGTTGGTTCGATACGACAATGAACACAATAACACTTTATTTATGTTCTTGTCATAATCGATTCCACATCTATTACTAGTTCCTTTTAGGCCCTTGTATTTCTTTCATTGCGTTGCTTTGTATGCCAACTCATACCAACCAATGTGGTATCAAAATACCCAAAAATACTTTGTTAACTAGTAATACATCTATAACTTGTATATCAAGCATATACTACTGAGCTGGACTTTCCAGTTATCTTCTTTTTCTGCCATATATCTTTTTGTAATTCTATTTTCAATATTCCCTTTCCTTTATAGAAGAATCATTCAACATCAAACAATGCTGGCCGTACTAGCTCATTTTCTTTGGCGTGTTAGTCATATACTATCACCCATTGAGTCATACTTTGAGTTTGATTGTTCTACTAATATCACCATATTAATAGAATTCTTCTAGATTCCACTCTTAGCAATCTCCAAGTAAGGTAAACAACTTTACACATACTTTTAATCCATCCCATCATAACAATTTTATGATTAAGCTACTATAGCTCGAAGGAAGGAATTTAGAGGATAATTTTTAGCATCCAATTTCTTGGAATATTCAAACACCTAGCGTCTTCAATCATTGCATATATTCAGATAATATAAGCAAACATTGTCACGCTAAATTTGCATATATTCAGATAATATAAGCAAACATTATCACGCTAAATTATACTCAGTCATGGTGCTACAAATAAGTTTCTAGATATCAATATATCTTTCACTTGATTGTTTCTGAAAACAACTCTTTTCAGTTCCAAAATCACCTTGATCAACAAAACATTCTTTTGAAGATAAAGTAATATGAAAGCAACCATGACTCTGGATTCTAAGTAGGAATTATTTTCTCTCTAGATTAATCAATCATTAACCATATGGAGCTAGGTAGGAAATACCGAAAATCTACAATAGGATTCAATTTTAAATTTCACTAATACGGTACCAATCTTAAATGGTATTTACCAGATCATAACAGTTATATCTCAATTAACAATCTAAGTGTAAGGTAGTTATGTGGATGCCAATGACTACTACAAGTTGTGCAAATTCACTTTGATTTGTTGTTCATGATAAATAAGTTCAAGTTAATTAAAAAATTAAACCATGAACTCCCACTCAAAAACAACATCCCTCTTAGTCGTCTTTAGTGATTACACGAACCAAATTCACTACACCAAAACCGATCATCACGTGAGATGATGTAGTTTCAAAGGCGAACATCGACATGTTCATCATATCATCCATATGACTCATGCTTTACCTTTCGGTTACGTGTTCCGAGGCCATGTCTGTACATGCTAGGCTCGCCAAGTAGAACCGTAGTATTGCGTGTGTTTCAAGGCCATGTCTGTACATGCTAGGCTTGAAAACACCCGTTGTATGCGAACGTTGAGTCTGTCACACCCGATCATCACGTGGTGTCTCGAAACGACGAACTTTCTTAACGGTGCATACTTAAGGAAGAACACATTATTATCTTGATATTAAGTGAGAGGGATCATCTTATAATGCTACCATCGTTATCTAAGCAAAACAAGATGCATAAAAGGATTAACATCACAAACATCACATGAAAGGATAACGTGATATGATTTGGTCCTTCTTGCACTTGATCTCCATCATGTGCATTATGGTATGATCTCAATCATTCCACCGGCGTGGTACCAAGTACCACGGTACCCCAAACTTGATTGTCCATCAATAAGAAGACAACCATATGGATACCTTCCGGTATATCAATAATTTACAAAATAGATCATCTCATAATCAAATTTGTAATATTGACCATATCACATCACATGCCCAGCAAAAACTAGTTAGACGCTTCTAATTTATTTTTGCATATTTTACGTGGCTTAGGGCTTTCGAGGATAGAACCGTTCATACCTACGAACATCAACCACAACGTTGATAAACATATTTTTAGCAACCCTTTGTAGATTAGATCTTAACTATAGTAGGAGAAACAGACACCCGCAAGCCACTTATGCAATACAAGTTGCATGTCAGTTGTGGAACAAGTCTCATGTACGTGGACATGTAAGGTTAGTCCGGGCCGCTTCATCCAACTATGCCACTAAGATCATAAAATAGTCAAGGAGGTAATAACATGATCATCAACGCCCACATACACCTATGTGTTCTACCCGTACAAAACATCTACGCATAGATCCGGCTCTGATACCACTGAAGGGGAACGTAGCATAGAAAACAAAAATTTTCCTACGCGAGAGACACCCGAAAGGCCAAGATCTAATCTAGGAGACGAAGTGTAACGGGCAACAAGAGGGTTAAGGAGAACACATACCCTCGAAGACTCAAAGTGGTACGAGATCAAATCTCGTTGTTGGCGTAGTCGTACTCACACCGATCCCGATAGTGAGAAGATGAGCACCGCAATCCGGCGGTGCATCCGTGATCGGTCACACGTACGGTTGATGACGACCTCCGTTCCCTCGTTCCAGCGGGGCGCGGAAGTAGAGGATCCCTCGGAACTCCAGCAGCACGACGACGTGGTGGTGGTGAAGAATCCCACGGTCAGGGCTTCGCCAAGCCGGAGACCATGAAATGGAGCAGCGGGTGGAGGGAAAGGGAAGTGGCCAAGTGTGTGAATGAGGAGGAGCCCTCACCCTCCTTTTATAGGGAGAGGGAGGCAGCCCAAAGGTGGGGTGCGGCCAGCCATGGTGGTGCCCCCACCTCTTCCCTCTTCATGTGAGTGGAAGCTCCACTCACACCCACTCATGCTCCCATAATTTCCCACTTGGAAAATCCAAAGGTTTTCTTTTAATAAATAAATAAAACCTTTTTATTTCTTTATTTCAACATTTGTTAATTCTACTAGCACAAAGCCCGTGCGTTGCTACGGGGAAGACGATAAATCAAATGAACAATCTTTTATTATTTTTATAGCAAACATGCCCGTGCGATACAACGGAAAACAAAAACTTAAATATCGCATGAAGAAATTTGTCACAACCCACATTTTTTCTATAATAATTGGCCCAACTAACCCTATGCTCAACACTTCCACTTTCTCCTCCAATAGAGAACGATTCGCGGTGAAGTCCAACAGAAGCGTCATCTTGGAGAGCTACTTAAAATTTTCCTCTTAATCTTTTACACCGACATCCAGTGGTCTCTCCAAATTCGATCAATTTGTATTTATATATAGTTTCATTTAACTACCAAACTCATACGAAATAACTATCCACATACACGATTCATACAATGTCTTAAAAGCACACATATTTTTAATAATTTGTAATATTTTTTATTTGATCTACCATTCGCTTAAATCAATAGTTTTTATAGAAAACATAATTGTGCATTCCTATGGGTTGATTTGTCTTGAATATTTTTTTGTAAAATGGAAAATTTAAATTATAGGTCATGTAATGTTTCACTAAATGAGTCTGTGATCTCAAGTCTTTCAACCGATCAAAGAAGCAAAGGTTAATCATAATAAGCTAAAAAAAATCAGAGAAATCCCTGTCGTCATAATTTGACATGGTACTACGATATGATAGAACCGATGCAAATAGGATATCATCAGAGAGATTGTCGTCGCACAGTATACCTCGAGGTACATCTAAATCATTTGTTTTAGATTAGGTGGTTGGGATGGCCAGGAGGCAAACACGCCATCATTGCATACACACTTCTTTGATATACATATACTTCTCGAGTGTTGCAAGTGTACTTCCTTTTAGTTTTTCTAGTTGTTCATTTTGTGTTTTCATCTCCCATCGAATGCTAAAAAGGAAGGATGTGCATCATGGACTTTCATTAGCATATAGTGTAGAGCGGGAATAACAATTCCAAACCGGGTTTTTGTTTTCCACAAGCACTGACCGGAGCAAATAAAAAAGATTGCAACTGGGGGAATAAAAGATCAAAAGCAAGTAATCGTGGCTTGACCTACGGCGGGAGTGCACGATGTTGTGACGTACTGGAGAAGTGTTTCTCTAGCTGGTAGCTCTGCTATTGCCGCGTCCATCAAGCAGCATACAAAGCAGCTAGAGATATTTTGTTGACACGAGGAGGCTTGCAGCCTGACGAGCGGTAAGGAGAAAACAACACATGCATGCAATGCAACAGAGGAAGGGAGTAGCTACAGCTTACACCGGAACGCTAGCAGAGGACCCTTATCTAAACTGCTGCCGCTAAGAATTTGAACCGCGAAAGCCTGATCTGCCTGCGCGCTGCGGTGCGTCTAGGCCGCACCGGCGTGGGTGTCCTCATGTGCTCTTAGGAGAGCTGCTGCATACGTAATCTCGACGGAGAGCACGACTCTAGTGCCAAACATGGCACACCAGGAGGCAGTCCACAAGAAGATGAGGAGGCGACACCATCTTCCGGGAAATCATCAGATCCTGACTACAACTCCAATCTGAGGGCTTGTACTCCTCCCTCGTGGCGGCTGCACGACAGGCGGATATGGAGAACTGAACTGGCACGTACGTTGTCCGTGTGGGCGTCCTGCTGGACATGGACAATCATGGCGTCTTCCTCCTGGCCGGGGTTATCGGCGATCTAGCGTGCTAACACACGGCAAGGTTCGCCTTGCCCCAACTGCACACTCCCAACTCCAGCAGCTAGCTCAAGGTGACCGAGTCCCCGGTAGCGGGGTACGTCAACGAAACGGACGTCCTCCCTCCCAGAGTGTGTCGAGCCGCCGGGTCTGACGGAGTGAGGTGAGCTTGATGTCGAGGTTGGAGTCGAGGTGAAGCTGTCGCATGATGTGATAGTGGGCATCGGCCACCTCCCAGTCGATGTGGTCCATCTCAAAAGATCTGCCAGCGTTCGGTCCGGAGTGAGGGGATGTCGTCCGTCACATAGCTCAACTCGCGGTAGCCCCGATTACCACCGGAGAATAACCTGCTCAGGGCGACGACGGGGCAGGACAGCTGGTGCGGGTACTCTGCAGTGGCGTTGCCTCTGTTGCGCACGACGTCGGTGAGACAATCTCGCAATCCCCTCCATCACGCATGTTCTTCTGCTCGGCCATGCGCAGCCGAAGCTCTCGGAAAAAAATCGTCTACCCAGCTCGACATCCTCCTATCCGACACCGCTGCCGCCTGCCGGCCACGATCACGCTGCCATAACACAGACCACAAAATCGTGTGGTTTTGCGACGGGATGGCAATATCGAGTACGAACGGCGAAGTCGGCGTGCTACTCTTGGAACACCGTACCCTGCATGTTTATAGGTGATGCGTGCTCGATCCAAGCAGAGTCCATATATTAGTTGATCATGGTTTCCTCTGAGCTCTCGCCTGCACGAGTTCTACACGACTACACACGTCTCCTCCAATCCTTTATTTGCATTGGTTGTAGCGTGTCCGTGTTGAACTTCAGTTCTGATTTAACTCGCCGGCCAACAAACAACAAAAAACGAAGACACACATCCATGTACCAAAAGAATTGGTGGGAGGGCAAAACGGTAAAAATACACGATGGACCGGAAAAAGTCTTCCTCTCTTTATTATTAGGTAAAGATAACTTTCCTACTCATTCTCAACAACTTGCGGTAGGCATAGCAGTGTCAGACATAGCGGAAAAATGATGGACATGGGCAGCACGTTAGACAACTATCCATCTCCCTCAATGTACTGGCGCACGGGCAGCCTTGCCTGACAAAAACAGCACCACGACATGGACCGACAAAATACATACACAACTTCAGATTCTTCAAAACCCAAGACGTTCATCTCCCTCCGCTATGCTCTGCTTGCGGTGCCACAGATCGATCTTGACACGATAGCGTGGTGGACGCTGTGTAGGAAATTACACATGGCCACGCCGAACATAGCTGCTCATTGTGCCTGCGAGGGACTGGGTGCCCTCCAGCGCGTCCCGGTGGAGGGCATGACGGCGTGTGCACGACCTCGACTGTCGCCGTGCGAGCTTTCACGACTGTCGCCGTGCGAGCTTTCACCTCCGCCTCTACACGACTACACGGTTCCGATGACGGCAAGCGAACACAACGGCTTAGATACTGTGGAGTCATTCAGCTCCAGCAACTTGGACCTCGATCTTGAGGACATGAGCTTACGTGGGCCTTCATCCATAGTTGACCGTGTAGATATCAAATTCTATATTTTGCAGTTTTCCTTTCCTTCCATGACTCTTCCTGACGTACGAAACTCAAACCAAAAACGAAACGTGACATAGCTAGCAACCTATAGTAGAGATAGAGATTATTAGGTAGGTACGGATCGGTACATGAACGGGAAAAAAAGTAAAGAATTGATATGCAACTTACCGGTGGCAGTAGTGGGTAATATGTGTCTAACTTTAGGGACAGATTCAATAACCTACCAAACAAAACCAGGGAAGCCTTAACGCCTTTATTATTAGGTATAGATTAACAAACTTTTGCATATAGCACCTCGAATCATTTGTTAATTCTATTAACAACCATTCGACGAAAAACCCCTTGAACTATTTCAATTTTCCCCGAAACAATTTCGGTGCTGTCCAAAATATTCTTCGATATTCCGTATCCTCTCAAATGCGTCATCGAACCTTAAGTGTGTCACCCTACGGTTCGCGAATAAGATAGACATGATCGAGACTCCTCTCCGATCAATAATCAACAGCGGGATCTGGAGATCCGTGATGACTCCTATATATTCAACGATGACTCTCGTGATCGTGTGAACCAACAACGCCGTGAACTATTCCCTTTGTCTCGCGATATTTTACTTGTCCGAGATTCGATCATTGGTATCAACCATACCTTGTTCAATCTCGTTACCGATAAGTACTCTTTTCTCGTTCCCGTGATATAACATCCTTGTGATCATATCACGTGCTTGCAAGCGGTTTCGATGTGATATCACCGAGAGGGCCCAGAGTATATCTCTCCGTCATTTGGATGGACAAATCCCACTCTTGATCCATGATCCTCAACTAATACTTTCCGAATACTTAACGACACCTTTATAGTCACCCTGTTACGGTGTGACGTTTGATGCCATCAAAGCACTCTTCCGGTATCAGTGATTGACATGATCTCATGGTCTAAGGAATAAGTTACTTCGTATGTTTGATATAACAATGTAAACTAAATGACTTGATCGCATTGCTATATTCTCTTTGGGTATATGTTCATCACATCATTCTTCTAATGACATGACCCCGTTATTAATAACATCCAATGTTCATGATCAGGAAACCTTGATCATCTATTAATCAACGAGCTAGTTAAAAGAGAGGCTTTACTAGGAACCATTGTTTGTTTATTAAGCACACATGTATCAACGTTTCCGGTTAATACAATTCTAGCATGAGAAATAAACATTCATCATAAACAAGGAATAATATAATAACCATTTTATTATTGCCTCTCGGGCATATTCCCTTCAGTCTCCCACTTGCACTAGAGTCAATAATCTAGTCTGTAAGCACTTTAACACATATGGCGTACCAGTGTTATTACCATGCTTTGCATGCGGTAAACATCATCAAAAAGATCTGAACTGTTCAGATCCTATTGTATTTGCATGTTCTTTGCGTCTACACGCATCACTCATTCTCTAATGAGATGGCTTTGTATATATATATGGTCAATGGATGAAAACTTAATTCCTCAGCTTAAACTGATGTCACTAACATTGTGAAAATGTAGCTTCATAGTGTTAGCATTCTTGGAAACTCACCAAGTTCCGGTGATACCTTAATTCCTCAGCTTAAACTGATGTTACTAACATTGTGAAAATGTAGCTTCATAGTTTCAGCATTCTTGGAAATTCACCAAGTTCAATAAAGAACTCCTTGACACAAAATACGCTTATAATCAGTTGTTAACACAACGATATACTTTAGCCTTTGTTGTAGTATCTGTCACAATATTTTAATTTTGAAACTCTTTCAAATCCAGCATGGAACTTTCTTCCATCCTATTGTGCTACCGTTCATCACATATTTTAATTGAGATAAAATTACTTGAATAAATGACAAGACTATTAGTGTAACATATTACAACTAATATTTTGTCATTACTATATAGGAAAACATATCCTTAGCATTTCTAAAATGACACAAGGATCTCTCCCACTGTCGTCTAATCATCATATGAATTATCCTACTATAACATTTTATAGCATAGGACTCATCTGGTTGTGTACATAGCATGGAAACATGACTTAGAAATCTCAATTTCAATGATGCTCATCATGTGTCAAAACACATGAATCTTGCTCAATTATTTTCCATGTGACAAGAACTCCTTCTTATCAATTTTATATTGACTTGCTTCAATATTTCATCTATGTAATTTGGCTTCAATCATATCAGGCGCTTGAATCCATCTTTTATAGACATCGATGCCCAATATCTTCCAAGCCTTTCATCAATATGAAAATCTTAACCGTGTTAATTTAAAATACATATTTTCCAATCAACCATATGTCATCTACATAAAGTATTGGAAATATGTCATAGCGCTCCCACTTAATTTCTTGTAACTTTACAAGCATCTTTATCGTTCATGATGGAATCAAACTCTTTTGATAACTTCATTAAGGTAAAGATTTCAACTTCGTTATGCTCACTTCAACCATTGAAGTGTGCATACCTTTCTAGCAACCTTTTTGAATTTTACAAAACTCTCAGACTGTGTCAAGTACACATCCTTGATAAAACTTCCTTGAGAGGAGAGTTGGTTTTGTTATTCAACTGCCATATCATAATATGTAACCTTTTGCTAGAACTATCCGCAAAGACTAAGCATCACTACGGAAGATCAAAATCTTGTAGTAGTGAACTCTTTGAACTTCGTCGAAAACAACTTTTCGATAAGTACAACTTTCAAAGGATGTAAAATCCATGTCTTTATCGCTATATAGACCCTTTTGCTATCGTTAGGCATCATGCCTATCGAAAAGACTACCAAGTCACATACTTGATATTCATACAAGGATACTATGGCGGATATAATGACTCATAGTCAATTTTACGAAGTCAGGGCCCATCATTTGCTTCCTTTATAAGGTCCAGGTCCTTTTGTTGTCAAAACAACACTTTACACTTAAACCACAAGTTGTTCTAAGTACAAAGTTTTTGGACTTTTCTGGTACAGTTCGCAAACTCATTTGAAGTATCTACAACATTTGTAGTGTCTTCTACTTAGTCAAAATAGTAAACCCCGGAACAACTTCCAGTGCTGCGCTACTCTTGACATGATAACGAAGATTCTCTAACCTTGTTGAGTTTGTACTGTGCTCCCACTCACTTGTTTCGCAAGAACTACTTTCTCGAGAAATCAACCCTTTCTGACAAACAACATTTGTCTTTTGGTTCGGTGATAGGAGAAATACCCAATGTTTTATTTGGGATAACCTTATAAACATATATTTATCCTATTTTGGTTGTAAACATTTTACACATGCTATGCATACCAAAACTTAAGAAAGTGACAATTCGGGTCACTACCCAAACCATATCTTATATGTTGTCAATTTCAGCGGATCATGATGGTGCTCTTTTCAGTGGAAAAACGGTTGTCACTAATGTATAAACTACAAAATTATAATGGCAATTTTATTAATCTTACCATGTCAAACAGGGTTTGATTTTGTCTTTTGAATACTCCAATCTAATGTGGGGTATTCGAGAAGTATAAGTTGTAGAACAATTCTGCAACTTCTCAGATGTTTTGCTAAACTTGTAACTCAAACTTTATCCTTTATGATCCAATCATAAATACTTGATTATCTTGTTACATTGATTTTAACTTCATATTAACAACCTTTTGAACCAATTCAAAATGTCAAACTCTGTTCCCTTTAAATAGATATACTCACATATCTACTTAAATCATCGACAAAATTTTATGAAGGAAAAATTAATCCACCATACATGACTACACATAATGGAGTATATACATCAATATGTATAATCTCCACTAAATTAGTCGTCCATTCTACTTTGGCCTAAGAACGGAATTCTAGTCATCTTTTGGAAGAGGTCTCACAAGCGTCAATTTATTCAAAACAAAATGACTCCGGAAGTCCATCAATATGGAGTTCCTTCATGTTTTCCTTTCCGATATGAACTAAAATGGTGGTGTCACAATTTAAGTGAAAATCTTTTACGTCTTGCAACGTTTAGCATTCAGTCTTATAGATGTTTACTTTACCAACATGATTTATATTAACATATCCATCAATTATGGAATATGGTCATCGTTTGAACAATCTCATTTGTTCTCACAAAAGACTAGAACAAAATAACAAATTATTAAGTTCTTCAAATAAATCTTGACTGGTTGGTTCGATACGACAATGAACACAATAACACTTTATTTATGTTCTTGTCATAATCGATTCCACATCTATTACTAGTTCCTTTTAGGCCCTTGTATTTCTTTCATTGCGTTGCTTTGTATGCCAACTCATACCAACCAATGTGGTATCAAAATACCCAAAAATACTTTGTTAACTAGTAATACATCTATAACTTGTATATCAAGCATATACTACTGAGCTGGACTTTCCAGTTATCTTCTTTTTCTGCCATATATCTTTTTGTAATTCTATTTTCAATATTCCCTTTCCTTTATAGAAGAATCATTCAACATCAAACAATGCTGGCCGTACTAGCTCATTTTCTTTGGCGTGTTAGTCATATACTATCACCCATTGAGTCATACTTTGAGTTTGATTGTTCTACTAATATCACCATATTAATAGAATTCTTCTAGATTCCACTCTTAGCAATCTCCAAGTAAGGTAAACAACTTTACACATACTTTTAATCCATCCCATCATAACAATTTTATGATTAAGCTACTATAGCTCGAAGGAAGGAATTTAGAGGATAATTTTTAGCATCCAATTTCTTGGAATATTCAAACACCTAGCGTCTTCAATCATTGCATATATTCAGATAATATAAGCAAACATTGTCACGCTAAATTTGCATATATTCAGATAATATAAGCAAACATTATCACGCTAAATTATACTCAGTCATGGTGCTACAAATAAGTTTCTAGATATCAATATATCTTTCACTTGATTGTTTCTGAAAACAACTCTTTTCAGTTCCAAAATCACCTTGATCAACAAAACATTCTTTTGAAGATAAAGTAATATGAAAGCAACCATGACTCTGGATTCTAAGTAGGAATTATTTTCTCTCTAGATTAATCAATCATTAACCATATGGAGCTAGGTAGGAAATACCGAAAATCTACAATAGGATTCAATTTTAAATTTCACTAATACGGTACCAATCTTAAATGGTATTTACCAGATCATAACAGTTATATCTCAATTAACAATCTAAGTGTAAGGTAGTTATGTGGATGCCAATGACTACTACAAGTTGTGCAAATTCACTTTGATTTGTTGTTCATGATAAATAAGTTCAAGTTAATTAAAAAATTAAACCATGAACTCCCACTCAAAAACAACATCCCTCTTAGTCGTCTTTAGTGATTACACGAACCAAATTCACTACACCAAAACCGATCATCACGTGAGATGATGTAGTTTCAAAGGCGAACATCGACATGTTCATCATATCATCCATATGACTCATGCTTTACCTTTCGGTTACGTGTTCCGAGGCCATGTCTGTACATGCTAGGCTCGCCAAGTAGAACCGTAGTATTGCGTGTGTTTCAAGGCCATGTCTGTACATGCTAGGCTTGAAAACACCCGTTGTATGCGAACGTTGAGTCTGTCACACCCGATCATCACGTGGTGTCTCGAAACGACGAACTTTCTTAACGGTGCATACTTAAGGAAGAACACATTATTATCTTGATATTAAGTGAGAGGGATCATCTTATAATGCTACCATCGTTATCTAAGCAAAACAAGATGCATAAAAGGATTAACATCACAAACATCACATGAAAGGATAACGTGATATGATTTGGTCCTTCTTGCACTCGATCTCCATCATGTGCATTATGGTATGATCTCAATCATTCCACCGGCGTGGTACCAAGTACCACGGTACCCCAAACTTGATTGTCCATCAATAAGAAGACAACCATATGGATACCTTCCGGTATATCAATAATTTACAAAATAGATCATCTCATAATCAAATTTGTAATATTGACCATATCACATCACATGCCCAGCAAAAACTAGTTAGACGCTTCTAATTTATTTTTGCATATTTTACGTGGCTTAGGGCTTTCGAGGATAGAACCGTTCATACCTACGAACATCAACCACAACGTTGATAAACATATTTTTAGCAACCCTTTGTAGATTAGATCTTAACTATAGTAGGAGAAACAGACACCCGCAAGCCACTTATGCAATACAAGTTGCATGTCAGTTGTGGAACAAGTCTCATGTACGTGGACATGTAAGGTTAGTCCGGGCCGCTTCATCCAACTATGCCACTAAGATCATAAAATAGTCAAGGAGGTAATAACATGATCATCAACGCCCACATACACCTATGTGTTCTACCCGTACAAAACATCTACGCATAGATCCGGCTCTGATACCACTGAAGGGGAACGTAGCATAGAAAACAAAAATTTTCCTACGCGAGAGACACCCGAAAGGCCAAGATCTAATCTAGGAGACGAAGTGTAACGGGCAACAAGAGGGTTAAGGAGAACACATACCCTCGAAGACTCAAAGTGGTACGAGATCAAATCTCGTTGTTGGCGTAGTCGTACTCACACCGATCCCGATAGTGAGAAGATGAGCACCGCAATCCGGCGGTGCATCCGTGATCGGTCACACGTACGGTTGATGACGACCTCCGTTCCCTCGTTCCAGCGGGGCGCGGAAGTAGAGGATCCCTCGGAACTCCAGCAGCACGACGACGTGGTGGTGGTGAAGAATCCCACGGTCAGGGCTTCGCCAAGCCGGAGACCATGAAATGGAGCAGCGGGTGGAGGGAAAGGGAAGTGGCCAAGTGTGTGAATGAGGAGGAGCCCTCACCCTCCTTTTATAGGGAGAGGGAGGCAGCCCAAAGGTGGGGTGCGGCCAGCCATGGTGGTGCCCCCACCTCTTCCCTCTTCATGTGAGTGGAAGCTCCACTCACACCCACTCATGCTCCCATAATTTCCCACTTGGAAAATCCAAAGGTTTTCTTTTAATAAATAAATAAAACCTTTTTATTTCTTTATTTCAGCATTTGTTAATTCTATTAACAAACTTTTGCATATAGCACCTCGAATCTTTGTTAATTCTATTAACAACCATTCGACGAAAAACCCCTTGAACTATTTCAATTTTCCCCGAAACAATTTCGGTGCTGTCCAAAATATTCTTCGATATTCCGTATCCTCTCAAATGCGTCATCGAACCTTAAGTGTGTCACCCTACGGTTCGCGAATAAGATAGACATGATCGAGACTCCTCTCCGATCAATAATCAACAGCGGGATCTGGAGATCCGTGATGACTCCTATATATTCAACGATGACTCTCGTGATCGTGTGAACCAACAACGCCGTGAACTATTCCCTTTGTCTCGCGATATTTTACTTGTCCGAGATTCGATCATTGGTATCAACCATACCTTGTTCAATCTCGTTACCGATAAGTACTCTTTTCTCGTTCCCGTGATATAACATCCTTGTGATCATATCACGTGCTTGCAAGCGGTTTCGATGTGATATCACCGAGAGGGCCCAGAGTATATCTCTCCGTCATTTGGATGGACAAATCCCACTCTTGATCCATGATCCTCAACTAATACTTTCCGAATACTTAACGACACCTTTATAGTCACCCTGTTACGGTGTGACGTTTGATGCCATCAAAGCACTCTTCCGGTATCAGTGATTGACATGATCTCATGGGAATAAGTTACTTCGTATGTTTGATATAACAATGTAAACTAAATGACTTGATCGCATTGCTATATTCTCTTTGGGTATATGTTCATCACATCATTCTTCTAATGACATGACCCCGTTATTAATAACATCCAATGTTCATGATCAGGAAACCTTGATCATCTATTAATCAACGAGCTAGTTAAAAGAGAGGCTTTACTAGGAACCATTGTTTGTTTATTAAGCACACATGTATCAACGTTTCCGGTTAATACAATTCTAGCATGAGAAATAAACATTCATCATAAACAAGGAATAAGATAATAACCATTTTATTATTGCCTCTCGGGCATATTCCCTTCAGGGGACACCCGGGTCGCCTGGGTATCAGGAGTGGGATCACCCCTCCTCGCGCCCAGGACCTCGACGTCATCACCTCCGGGTCTGTGTGACGGAATAGGATACTCGGCCTCCTGCTCGGCCGATTCTTTCAGCGGGTCTTCTTCTTTATCTTCTTCTTCAACGCGGCCAGCCGCGGCCTTCACAATGTCTTCCGGATCCTCCATCGCCGGGTCATCCACATCCATATCGTCCGGGTCACTGTTTGTGACCTTGGCTCTAAGGAAAAATAGAACAAGAAACAGTCAGCACACGGTAAATGAGAGATATGGAAAAAGCTAGTGTATTGAACAGCAAGAAAGGTGACTTACCCGGTGTTCACGAAGAAATCCGCCGGGAGATCGTTGGTAGACCCGGACGAGGCTGATAAAGATTGGGAAAGTGAGACCCGGATTTGCCCGGCTAGTGGATGGTTTGGAGATGGAAATCTTTGAGGAGAGCGGGAAGAATGAGTTTGGGGAATACCGGCTTTGCGAACAGGGGACGAAGGGATGCCCGGGTTGAGAGGATCATCACCCGGAGAATTCCGAGTTACCCTACGTTTGACTGGGGCGGGTTCCTTCAAGCGCGATGAGGCGATCAAGTGTTGGTTAAGCTCGCACATGTTAGCGTATGAATATGGTTTGGAGGCAATAGAGGAGTAAGGAACTTTGAATACAACTGTCCGGGCCTTCCTCTTCGTCCCAGCATCAATGTCCGGCTCAGCTTTGCTTTCGTCGGATTGGGTCTCCTCTTTATCCTCCAATCCTGGAAAACATAGCATATTGTCGGAAAATTGAAGCAAGTTGGGATAAAAGTTAACAGGAAGGGAAATGAGTAAGACTCGGATGTTACCCTCATCGGTATCAACTGGCTCTTCATCCTCTTCCGAGTTTTCGGAAGGAGGGGGGTCTCGATCTTCCAGAAAGCGCTACCTTCCTGAGATAAAAACACAGTGATAAAGGTTAGTGGATGTACCAGAAAAATGTCAGTCGGATAAAAAGTGAGGTCCGGATCTTACTGCTGGAGCCGGGTTATCCCGCGTGTAGGGGTCCAGGCCGGCTATAGTCCGGATCACCTCCATTTTCTCGGTCAAGAAATTTTTAATTATCTTGTTCGCGTCCGCGGCCGGGTAATTCCTCAGTGAGTAATGAAGGGAATCCGTGAGGTGTCCAGAGTAGTTGCACATAAGTTTGGGCCGGACAGCGTTGGGTTGGATCCGGAAAGTTACCCAAGTTTTGACTAAGTTAAGCCCAAGGAGGCCGTGGGCCAAGAGTACAGCGAGCTTGGTGAGGAGGGGTTGGATGGACTGCCTATCCGACTCAGAAGCGAAGGAGCTGAGATTGTCGGAAAGAGTGAGGAGATCTTCGGTGAAACCCAGCAAATGTTTTTCACCGGCTGATGAGGTGTCATGGCAATAAAAATAGGTCTTTTGCCAGTGTTTGACGTGGGCGTTAAGACTCAGAGTCGGCATTAAGGAATTCTTCCGTCTTTGGATAGAAACCCCACCGCAAACCAGGAGGGCTCCGTTGCCGCTCTCGCGGCACGGTTTGCATTGGAATAGCTCAAGGAAGAGTGCAAGATTCGGGGGAATGCATAAATATGACTCACACAAGACAATAAAGTGAGTAATGTTCAACATAGAATTAGGGCCAATATCAAACATTCGGAGCTTGTAATGATCTAGCAATTCGCGGAAGAAAGGGTGACCCGGGGGGCGAAAACCCCGGATCACATGCTCGACGAAGATCACTACCTCATCGAGACCCGGGGAAGGCCGAGTCTCTTCTCCAGGCACTCTCCAATGGATTTCTTCCCGGGCGGGTAAGACACCAGATTCGGCAAGTTCATCCAGCTTGGCCTTGGTCACTGTCGACCTCGCCCAGTTGGCGGAGATCGATTGACTCGGCTTCGCCTTGCCAGCCGGTTGTTTGCCCTTCAGTTTAGCGCTGGCCTTAGGTACCATGAGCTTAATCTAAAAAGAAAACAAAGTGCCGAGTGTAAACAACTGAGACCCGGAAAATGGTCGTTATCCGACTCAGTGAAGAATATTTGCGGGAAATCTTGACAGATTGGATCTAGGCGAAAAAAATTACGGGAAAAATTATGACTACAAGTGATGGAGATGCGTTGTGAGGTGTGCTACTGAATCTAGTTCAAGCATTGGTTGTGGAAGAACGAGGTGTGGAATATTCAACTAGCAAGAAACAAGAAAGGCATCTAGGAGCGGAACCAAATCCAAGCTAATCGAACAAAATTAAAGGTGAAATCCATGGAGTAGAGTGGCTTACCGGCGAGATCAGGGAGGAGAACGCGGCGGCGGCAGATGGCGCGGTGGCGGCGGTCCCTAGGGCTTTCCGGTGAACTGCTCGAGAGCGCGGCGGCGGAGGTCAACGGCGGCGTCACGGGGACGGGTGCGGCGCGCGGCCGGCGGCGGCTCGTCTCCAGTGACGTACTCGTGAACGGCGCGGCGGCGCGGGCTCGAACTTGCAGGTGAGGGCACCGAGAGAGATGAGAAGATAAGAAGGAAGGGGGCAAATGAAAGTGGATCTGAAAATGGCGTTTGGTTGCCTATTTATAAGCGCCGAGCGGGAAGGTGCCCTAGGTCTAAGCGGCGGGAGCCAAATTTTCGGGAAAAGGATACTCAACCGGATTTTTTGGGATAAGCATTGAAGGCACCCGTTACGAGAAATCCGGAAAGGATTGAAACAGATTGCGAGCGCGATATTCGGACTGACTGGTGGGCGATGCGAGTCCAGGTCTTGTGTGTTTTCTCGGAGTGTTGACCCGGGAAAACAATGATGGACTTGGGGAAAACCGGGTTACTATATGGACCACCCACAGAGTTAGGCCTAGCTATTATCAAAGCATTCTAACCCGGTATTTTATAGACTTGTATGTTTTCTTATTTTGCAGGGAATAGCGTGCGCTTCATGGTTGATCCCGCGAAGCCCAAGATATTCTGGGGACTACTGATGGAGGGATGGAAACCCGGTATGCTAACGCCAAGGTGTAACCCGGCCCAAAGGGAACTGCGCAAGACCCGGCTCAAGGAAGAGGAGTTTCTAGAAGGCCCAAGAAGCAGTGTAGGCCTCGTAACCCGGCTTTGGGGTTACTATTAGGAAACTTAGGGTTTTGTATGCGGTTACCGGGTAGGACTCCGTGTAGGCCTTGGATAGGAAGCCAGGGGGCCGGGTAAGATATAAACCGGCTCCTAGGGTTAGAAAGAACACGAGCTTCACCGATAGTCGAATATCCCTGTAACACGAGAGCTGATATTGTAACCCTAGATCGGAGACTCGGCGACTTGATTGCCAGAGCTACCAGGTCGATTGATAGCATGGTTTCCCTTGAGCTAAACCCTCTCCCGAACACCAGAGTCGAATTACCCCAAGATAAGTTACCCCTGGTAACGTCTGCCGTGACTATCCCACGACACGCCTGGTTGATCACCATCTTGGTGGTGATGGTGGCCCCTTGAGCGCTGGACTGCGGCTGCTTGGCATCCGCGTCGGTGGTCAACTCGGTCCCCTCGGTCCCCTCGGTGACCTGGGCCTTCCCCTTCTCGGCTGCTCCTTTGGCGGCGTCTTCCTCGAACATGGCCAAGTCCTCGCTGGCGATCTCGTCGTCATCGTCCTCTTCATCCTCGTCCTCGTCCTCAGCCTCGGTGTCTGGCTCGGGGAGGCCATCGATGTAGGTGGCGGTGTCGGCGTAGGAGGCAATGTCATATGCCACGGCCTTCCGGCGAGTGACGCACTCGGGCTTTGTGGTCCACTTGGAGCCTTCTCGGATGGTGAGGATCCTGCTGAGATCAAGATTTTCATACCAACTTATGATGAAATGGAGCAGCTGGTCAGCTCCTGCCCGAGCCGCAGAGGCACGCCACTTCTTCAACTTGGCCTTCGTGCCATCCAGCTTCTCGGCGATCGCACTGAAGGAGGCTGGCGCTTCCTGCTCCGGCCAGAACAACTTGTGCAAGTTGAATGCTGTGGACACCATAGAGGTGCCCAGGCCCTTGAGGGAGCGGATCTGGGTCTTGATGCTGAGGAAGTAATCTGAGATTGTGGAGGTTTCATCGATGGGTAGACCAGATGCAGCACAGAGATGTCTTGCTTTCTCCAGAGCAGGCACACTGGCTGAGCGAAGCTCAGGGAAGATGTCTAGAAAAGGAACTGTTAAGAGTTAGAAACAGAGAAACCGTGAAGAAGCAAAATCAAGTAAGAGAAGACAGAGTAGAGAAACTCAAGATACGCAGAGTAGAGGGAACTCATGCTCCAAGTCGACCAGAATGGCTCCCAACTTGATTCTCCAGTCGTTCTCGTTGGAGATATGCTTATCCTGGATGCGGCGAGAATCGGCGATCTGGAGGACGAGCTGCCGGTTCTGCTCCTTCAACATCGAGAGTTCCATCTCGAGCGTTTTCTCCCGGGCCGTGGAAGTCTTCTTGATCTCCTCCTTCTCGGCAGCTTGGTTGATGGCGTCCTCGAGAGCAGCTTTCAGATCGACCTGCATCTTCTCATACTCTGCTCTCACAGTGGCGCGCTCCTTCTCAATTTCCGCTTCTCGGGTTTCCAGCTGTTGCCGCACCTCGGCGGGCATGAGGCAGTTTAGGTGCTGCTCCCGGAAGTTCTTGTACTCTTCCGCGAGAAGAACAACAGTGTCAGCAGAATAACCAGATAAGTGAATAGACACAATTGCAGAGAAGAGGGAAAAAGGCTCACCTTCCAGAGTCTGGATCTTGCTCTCGGCAGAAGCAGCAAAGACGTGGCAGTGTTGATGCTGTTCTATCAGTTCGTTGAGCTTGCCTCCAGAGTAAACAAAGTTATAGCAAAAAGCAAATACGGGCGAAAACATAAAACGCATAAACCGAGACGCTAAAAGCTTACCTTCAACCTCGGAGATCTGCCGAGTGCGATCCAGGGCCATCTTTTCCATCGCCTCGTCGTCTTTCTTCTCGGCCTCAAGAGCCTCGATGCGGTCCTTGGCAATGCGGTGGTTCCAGAGCAGCCGGCGGAACAGTTTTGTCCTCTTCAGGAGGCTATTCTGTAGAAGAGAAGAGAAAAAGTCTAAGTATTTTGGAAGATTTGGCCCGAGTAGATGGCAACTCGGTCGAGTTTTCGTCTACTCGGCCCGAATCTCGAGGACTGGGGAATAGCTAAGAGGAAAATAGGAAAAGACAAGAGAAGAGGAAAAGAGAAACTGCAACTCGAAAAATGCAAAGAAAGGAGAAAACACTTACAGCATAGGCTTGCTCGACGTCCTCGGCATCTTTGCGCAGGCAGAACAGCTTCCCGGCCAGGGTGCAGGTTGTCGCACCCGGACTTCTAGAGGATACACAGAGCCCTCTAAATAGTAGATAATTGGCTTACGGGGCCTACCTGCACCCGCATCTTAATATGAGTAGGCCGACACGTAAACGTGTGACAACCATTCTCTACTATTCATCGTCTGTGAAACCATCCAATAGGAATCCGAATACTTCCATTGACGTACTTCATAACATACACACATGGTACGTCAATGGCATTTGAACAAGTGATATCACAACAAATCTCTAAGACACAAATAAATAGAAATAAGTGGCAAAAGCTCTCACTAGAGCAGAGATAGCAAATACAATCATGCAGAGGACACCTGTCCCAACAAGTCATCATTACATCACCGCGGAAGCAAACAAAGTGTCTGAGATAGAGACAAGATCCAAATAGGCCTAAGAGGCGGGAAACGAAAAGAACGGAGCCCATCCACGAAGTCTCGGATCCTGCCCGGGTCCGCTATCTACTCGTCAGCAGCCTCGTCATACTCCACGTAGTAGCCACAATGGGGATCCTCGGAAACATAGTCTGCAGAACCAGCAGCCCCAAAGGGGTCAGTACGGATGAGTACTGCCAAACAAGACGCACAAGATACCAAAGTGTACCCGACAACACCAAGTACAGATGCTTTGGGTTCAACGGAAGATAGGTGATACAAAGGTGCGGCAGCGGGCTGCACTAACCAACTACAGAGACACGCTACAACATCCGGCTAAAAGAAAGGGATAAGATAGCGCATCGGAGCCAACTACCACTAACCTCAAACAAACCCATCCTGGATCTCGCCCCTTATCCAAAGAAGCAATCCGAGGATAACCCACACAGTTGGTTTAATGAGGGTTCAGGTTATTGTGACAATATGCCTATTACTAGTCAAATTATTATTAACTAAGTGTAAGTTGTCGGAGTACTTGTTAGCCAGCACTTTCACCAAGTCGTCACATAACCGCGGACAACACGGCTTCTCGAGAAGATTCATCCCTACAGGGTGTGCTCCAGTACCCGTACACACTCGAGCCACCAACTAAAACTCAGGTGGACTCAACACGACCCGAACCATCTCTGCAATCTGTCCTAGGAGCCACGGAGCTATAAGGTCCCGGCCAGTCCGACCTAACCTAAGCGCAAGGGTGAAAAACCACACCCCCCGGCACCACAGGCCTCGCCCTATATGTATGCGTCATCATCATCATCATAATCATCAACCATGGGCGCGACCCATTCATGCGTATGCGCAAATGGAACACCCGAACTAAGTGTGGCTCTTCCGACAAACCGCGGATCAGGTCAAAGTCGAGGGGGGTTCCATACGACCACCCGGATGCGGTGAGCACGCTCATCATGGATCAGAGGACAAGACCCTTTTCCTAATTAGGGTCGACACTAGCAGGCTTCAAAACCCTAACCCGGGCCTCCTGCCGGTGCCTTATCATCAAATTATTATTACCCCAAACATTAACATGATATTGATTATAACAAGCCCATCTATCAAACTAAACAGGTGATAAGATAAATGACCACAAGACTCGAGCACAAACAAACCTAAGCATGATACTACGACACAGGCTAACAAACAACCAGGTTGTAGGTGTGGGGGTGAGTCTATATTCATGGCTGCAGGATGACATGTGATAGGATCGGAACACAAGCAACGAATCATAAGGCTAGCATATTAGACAACGGAAAGTATCGGTATCAAGTGTGGAACAGACACAATGGTTCATGTGAGTGAATACTTGCCTGCAAACTCAGTAGCCTGGTACTGGGCTAACTCCTCTGAAGTGGTATCGTAAACCTCGTCTGTCTCAACGTCGTCGTCTATTCGAGAAGAAGCAAACAAACAACGAAGAGAGACGGACAATCAATAACATGGCATAATGCACAAACATGGGATGATGCATGACAATTTAATTGGTGCATCGAAGGTAAGCTAGAGACATTATGACCAATATTAAATGGACCCATATGCAATTGAATTGCATATGGTAAAAGTCCATATGCATTAATTGAGGGTTTAATGAGTTACAACTAAACATTTTGTTAAAGTGGGTTAAATGCATGAGATATGTTAGAAATAGCAAGGAAATGATCTTAGCTTCACTTAGGTATTTTACGTGCCAAATTTGGAGTTGTAAATATTTAATTATGGCTTTTGGCATTTTAATTGAACAAAAATCAGTACTGAAATTAGTGCAAAATTTAGTTTCTCAAAACCTTAATTTTATTGCATATTTGGATAGAGCATGTAATTTTGATTGGAAAACATGTATTACTTTTTGAATTTGGAATTAACATGAATAAGTTATGAATTAAACAAGTTTAAATGCATTAAACAAAGAATTATTGTTTTCAGCAATTTACATTGTTCAAAACAGAAAACAAAGTTTATATTTGGAAATCTTATTTAATTCTGCATGGAAAATATATTTTACTTTGTGAAATTGGAGTTAGTATAAGTTTGTTATTCAATTGTGAAAACCAGGGATCAATCTGTAATTCCAGGGACCAAAACATGAAGGAAACAGATTGCAGAGAGGGCCCTAAGAGTTTGTTACTTAGCGCACAGGCCACATGGGTCACTTACCAGTGGGGCCAGGCCCTGCTGGCGCCTGCGTGGCAAGCGGGTGGACGCTGGCGTGGCTACCACTGCCGATGACAGGTGGGCCCGCGCTACCAGCGTGGCAGAGTGGAAAAAGGTGGGTTTTAATCCGCGCGAGGGGGGATCGAACCCTGCCCGCGGGCGTGCGCGCGTGGGGCCTGTGCCACTGGGCTGCATGCGGCTTCGTGTTAGATCTAGGACGCGAAATCCTTTTGAGGTGAGATCTCGCGCGGAAATCTGAAACTGAAAAAGATTCAGTACTGAAAATTTGGACGGGGACGGAACAACGAGCAGCAGCAGCCGCTGTTGTGCTGCCGGCGGGCGGCGCGCGGCGTGCGCGGTGCGTGCGTGCAGCACGCGCGGACGGAGGAGGGAAGGAGGGAACGGAGGCTCACCAGCACGGACGGGCAGCGAAGGAGGAAGCAGACGAGGCGAGCGATGCAGACGACCTGACGAACGACCTGGTACTGACGAACATATGCAGTACGCGCCGGCGGACGACGAGCTCGACGGCGGTCGCTGTAGATGTCCTTCGGCCTCGGGGTCTTCAGCAAAGTTGAAGAGGGCAGCGTCTAGTTTCCATTCCCGCAAAGAACAGCCTCCCTCGACGAGCACAGCACCCGTGCCATCACCTCCAACTTCCGGCCAGAGAGAGTGTTTTTGGGTTCAAAGAAAAGGTTCAGAGAAAGGAAAAGGTCCAGGGAGGAAGAAGAAAGGGGCGGCGGCGGCTGGAGAGGAAAGGGAGAGGGGCTAGGGCTAGGGTTAGGGCACCGGGGTAGATAAGGAGGAGGGGAGCAGGTGGAAAGGTGGGCAGGTGCGGTGGTGGTGGTGCTGCTTTTCCTGGATGTCGACATCCTGTACGGACGGAGGTGGAAGGAAGGAAGATGGGCTGGGGCGCTCGGGGTTGTAGGTGGGCCTTTGGGCCTGCCTCCCCCAGCGAGTTGGGTTCTCTTTTGTTTTTATTATTTTTTTTCCTTTTTTTTTGTAAAAGGTGATTTAGCATTTGGATTTGAGGGAGTTGTACAACTCCAAAAATTATGAAGTAAATTTCTTTGCACTCAGCACTCAAAATGCCCAAGTGCACAAACTTTTGTTTTTGAAATCTTCAAATATTTGTGCTGTTTTGAATTTGATTGAATTTGCTTGAATTTTGCAATAAATGAACTAGTTGAAAAATTACCCAAGTCACTCATTTGGAAAAATCAAATTTATGGAAGCAATTAAATTATTTGATTTGAATATTTTATTTGAAAAGGTTGTAACAGACCAAGTGTGAAACATGTTGATTTGAATTTATTTAAAATTTGAGATTCCACACATGGATGCATTATGATGACATGATGCATTAATTAGAAATCAAGACACAACATTGCAAAAGGGGAATTTTCATACTTGGGATGTTACAAAACGCCCCCCCTTGAAGGAATCGTGCCCCGAGATTCCTACTGAGAAGAGAAAAGGTCCGGATACTTCTTGCGAAGATCCTCTTTGGTCTCCCACGTTGCCTCTTTATCGGAATGATGAGACCACTGCACTTTTAAGAACTTGGTGCTCTAGTTGCGAGTTTTGCGCTTGGTCTCATCGAGAATGCGAATAGGGTGCTCCTCATAAGAGAGGTCTTCTTGCAGTTCAATGGAATCATGATCAACTGCACGACCTGGGTCTTTGAAGCACTTCTTGAGCTGTGACACGTGAAAGACATCGTGCACCTTGGATAGCTTTTCTGGAAGTTCAAGACGATAGGCATTTTCTGCACGCCTTGAGAGAATGTTGAAGGGACCAATATATCTTGGTGCAAGCTTTCCTTTGACACCAAAACAATGAGTGCCTCTGAGGGGAGTAACACGGAGATATGCCTTTGTCTCCAGCTGCATAGACCATGTCCCTGTGTTTGCTGTCATAGTAGCTTTTCTGACGAGACTGAGCAATCTTCAGATTGTCACGAATGATGCGAACTTTCTCTTCGGCTTCCTTAACAATGTCAGGGCCTAAGAGTGAACGTTCACCAGCTCCAGACCAATTGATTGGACTCCTGCATCTGCAGCCATAGAGAGCCTCGAATGGTGCCATGCCTAGACTTGCCTGGAAGCTGTTGTTGTAGGAGAATTCAGCATATGGAAGACATTCCTCCCATTTCATGCCAAAAGAGAGACCACATGCTCTGAGCATATCCTCGAGAATCTGATTGACTCTTTCGACTTGCCCTTGGGACTGAGGATGATAGGCTGTGCTGAACAGAAGCTTGGTGCCCAAAGCTTCTTGAAAGCTTTTCCAGAAATGATAAGTGAAGTTGCTTCCACGGTCTGAGCTTATTTCTAGCGGAACACCATGAAGAGGAACAATCTTTGTTGTATAGAGCTCTGCCAATTGACTAGCTGAGATTGTCTCTTTAACAGGGAAGAAATGAGCGACATTAGTGAGTCGATCAATGACAACGAAGATTGCATCGTTGCCCCTCTTGGACTTTGGAAAACCAGTGACGAAGTCCATTTCAATCATGTCCCACTTCCATTCAGGAATTTTCAGAGGTTGGAGAAGACCCGCTGATTTCTGATGAACTGCTTTGACACGTTGACAAACATCGCATTCAGAGACATATTTAGCAATTTCACGCTTCATGCCAGACCACCAATACATTGTTTTGAGATCCTGGTACATCTTTGTACTTCCAGGGTGTATGGAAAGAGGAGTATCATGAGCCTCCTTGAGAATCACATCTTTCAGGCTTTGGATTTCGGGAACTGCAATGCGTCCTTGGAAAAACACTGTTCCCTTGTAATCAATTGAGAAGCACTCATACTTCACATTGCCTCCTTTGATGTTATTTGCGATCTTCTTGATCTCAGCATCACGAAGTTGTTCAGAACGAATCTTGTCCTCAAGCGTTGGACTGGCTGTCAAGTTTGCAAGATAGCCTTGAGGAACAAGTCCAAGATTCAGCTTTTGGAATTCTTCGTGAAGAGGAGGTTGGCTTTCCATGATCATGAGATTGTTGCAATAGGACTTGCGACTGAGAGCGTCGGCAATTACATTAGCCTTGCCTGAAGTGTCATAGATGGTGAGATCGAAGTCTTTGATCTTCTCAATCCATCTCCTTTGTCTGAGTTTCAGATCTGGCTGACTGAAGATGTACTTTAGACTGTTGTGGTCAGAAAAGATCTCAGCGCGATTACCCAACAAGTATTGTCTCCATTTCTTGAGGGCAAAGAAAACTGCTGCAAGCTCAAGGTCATGAATAGGATAGTTGAGCTCATGTGTGTTCAACTGGCGAGAAGCATAAGCCACAACTTGACGTTCTTGCATGAGAACTGCACCTAGACCTTGGAGAGAAACATCATAGAATATTTGGAAAGGTTTGGAAGGATCTGGGCCAACCAGAACTGGTGTAGAAGTGAGTTTAGTCTTCAGGAGATTGAAGCTTTCATCACATTATGGAGACCAGACGAACTTCTTGTCCTTCTTTGTGAGGTCAGTGAGAGGTTTGGCAATCTTGGAGAAGTTTGGGACGAAGCGACGACAATAGCTAGCCAAACCAAGAAAACTTCTGACTTGCTTCACCGTTTTAGGCGGTTTCCATTCAACAATGGCCTTAACCTTTTCTGGGTCAATAGCTATGCCCTTGGCAGATATGACATGACCAAGGTAAGTGACTTCAGAAATCCAGAACTCACATTTGGAAAACTTGGCATAGAGGCGATGTTCGCGAAGCTTCATGAGGATGAGACGAAGATGTTCTTCATGCTCTTTCTCGGATTTTGAGTAGACAAGAATGTCATCAAGATATACCACAACGAACTTGTCGAGGTATTCATGGAAGACAGAGTTCATGAGTCGAGAGAAAGTCGCCGGTGCATTGGTGAGGCCAAAGGACATGACGGTGTATTCATAGCGACCGAAGCGAGTGACAAAGGCTGTCTTTGGAACATCCTCTTTTTCGATCTTTATTTGATGGTAACCCATTCTCAAGTCCAACTTGGAGAATATAGAGGCTCCAGCAAGTTGATCAAAGAGATCATCGATGCGAGGAATTGGATACTTATTTTTGATGGTTTTCTCGTTAAGAGGACGATAGTCAACAACGAGTCTCTTTGTTTGATCCTTCTTTGCCACAAAGAGAGTTGGGCATCCCCAAGCCGAGGAACTAGGTTGAATGTAACCTTTTTCCATGTACATATCGATTTTCTCCTTTAACAATTTCAGTTCAGGAGGAGCTATCTTGTATGGATACTTGGAGATTGGAGCACTGCCTGGTTCAAGTTCGATGACGAACTCAACAGCTCTGTCAGGAGGCATTCCTGGCAATTCTTCTGGAAAGACATCGGGGAAGTCACAAACCACCGGAACAGTTTCAATAGATGGTAGAGGATTTGCATTGAGAGTGTAGAGTTGAACAACTGGATTTTCAACATGGAAGTAGACTATCTGGCCAGAAGGGTGTGTGATTTTGACAGACTTAGCAGGACAATCAATGACTGCTTTGTTGGCTACCAGCCAATCCATCCCAAGAATGACATCAATATCTGAAGAGTGGAGAGCTATCAGAGATGCCTGGAATGGAAGGTTTCCAATTGTGATCTCGATGTTCTGGCTAACTTTATTGCTTTGCCAGCTAGATTCCGGTGATTCACTAGGAGAGGGATAGACAACTGTTCGAAGTTGATTTTACTGGTGTTTGCAAATTTTTGAGAGATGAAGGAGTGTGAAGCACCAGAATCGAACAAGACTTTAGCACGAAACGAGTTCACAAGAAGTGTGCCCATTACAACCTCTGGAGATTCTTCTACTCCCTGGGCCTTGACATGGTTCACCTTGACGGTTCTCACGCCAAGCTCGTTGCTATTGTAGCAACCCAACGGAGGACCACGTATTCTTGTCGGGGTTGACCTGTGGCGAGGTGGAGGTGGAAAGAAGTGCCTTTGCGGACACTTATCGGAATAGTGGCCCGACTGTCCACACCTGTAGCATGTAACAACAGAACGAGGAGTTGTTGGACCTGGCTGAGATGGAGCACCTCCTGAAGATACCACTGGGGTGGGAGGGTGGGCAAGAAATCCTGCCGGGCTTGGCAAGCAGATGGGCGGTATTGGAGTGGTATATGGAACCCAAACTCTTCGTTTTTGTGGAGGCATGATAGATTTTGAGAGATTTTCCTGTTCACGAGAGTGCTTACGAGATTCCTCAACCAACTTGCGCCCATGCTCTTCATTTAGAGCGATGTTGATGAGGTCCTCAAAATTCTTGGCCTTGACGTTGGTGAGAGCATACTTGAGTTCCGGGTTGAGACCCCTGCGGAACCTTGCCATCTTTCTCGCTTCCGTGGAGACTTCATCTCCGGCGTAGCGAGCCAGGCGATTGAACTCTCTTTGGTATTCGAGAACGTCCAAATTGCCTTGTGTGAAAGAATAGAATTCCTCACGCATTCTCTCCATGAGCCCATCGGGAATGTGATGGCGCACGAAGGCTTGCTTGAAATCCTCCCATGTGATTGCCACACTAGGACCTCTCATTTCTTGGAAGTTCTCCCACCAAGACATGGATTGTCCACGGAGAAGGTAGGTCACGTAAGGAACACGGTCCTCGTCGGCCACATGAGCTACCATAAGAGTACGGTTCATTTCACGGAGCCAGTCATCAGCATCCAATGGCTCGGAGGAGGTATCAAACGTGCGCGGATTGAGCTCAAGGAACTCCCGAATAGACACCTGGGTGTTGCCATTACTCCCAAGGTCTTGGTTCTGCTGCATCTGCCTTATAACTTGTGTCATCTGAGACAGCACTTTCCCCATCTCGGGTGGCAGTGTGGGTTCTTCGTCACCACTTTCCATCCTAAAGAGGATACCAAGATTAACACACTAACCGGAAAACAAAATCCAATATAAGTGCTTACAAGGCTTACTTCAGACGGTAAGAAGGTAGCATGGAGCAAACATATACTACCCTCAACGTTCACCATAAATGGTTCGCGTACCACACGGATAGCCGTATTGAAGAAGAAAATCTCCGGAACAAAACGGATGGAGGTTAACAACGAATCAACAGGTAAGTTGTTATAACGAAAGAGACGATTTGTGAAGGACGATATCGAAGCAACAACTGGGAAACAGGAGACCACAAACACCTGAGGTACTACGGAAAACCCCATCCGGGCTTCTAGAGGATCAATATCTACTGCTTAAGGAATAGAGGATCTGCTTCCGGGGCTTATTTGCCACCGTTCTCAATCGTGAGTAGGCAACACGAAAATCGTGTCACAACCACCCCCACTCCTATGGTCTAGTAGATATAACCATCCTTGAGAAACCAGGATACGTGAAATCCTAACTTGAAAGTTTAGGTGAGAAGAGAAGAAAAAACAACGTTGCCCTTCCTTACCAGAAAAGGGAGGGTGGGTGGGGAAAGAAATAAAAGAACAAAATTCCTACTCTCACGTTTCATTTTTCCTATATAGCTACAAAATAGTTTCTAGACTCAACTGCGACCAGTAAAAGGGATCCTACAGGCAGCCAGGCTCTGATACCATTTGTCGCACCCGGACTTCTAGAGGATACACACAGCCCGCTAAATAGTAGATAATTGGCTTACGGGGCCTACCTGCACCCGCATCTTAATATGAGTAGGCCGACACGTAAACGTGTGACAACCATTCTCTACTATTCATCGTCTGTGAAACCATCCAATAGGAATCCGAATACTTCCATTGACGTACTTCATAACATACACACATGGTACGTCAATGTCATTTGAACAAGTGATATCACAACAAATCTCTAAGACACAAAGAAATAGAAATAAGTGGCAAAAGCTCTCACTAGAGCAGAGATAGCAAATACAGTCATGCAGAGGACACCTGTCCCAACAAGTCATCATTACATCACCGCGGAAGCAAACAAAGTGTCTGAGATACAGACAAGATCCAAATAGGCCTAAGAGGCCGGAAACGAAAAGAACGGAGCCCATCCACGAAGTCTCGGATCCTGCCCGGGTCCGCTATCTACTCGTCAGCAGCCTCGTCATACTCCACGTAGTAGCCACCATGGGGATCCTCGGAAACGTAGTCTGCAGAACCAGCAGCCCCAAAGGGGTCAGTACGGACGAGTACTGGCAAACAAGACGCACAAGATACCAAAGTGTACCCGACAACACCAAGTACAGATGCTTTGGGTTCAACGGAAGATAGGTGATACAAAGGTGCGGCAGCGGGCTGCACTAACCAACTACAGAGACACGCTACAACATCCGGCTAAAAGAAAGGGATAAGATAGCGCATCGGAGCCAACTACCACTAACCTCAAACAAACCCATCCTGGATCTCGCCCCTTATCCAAAGAAGCAATCCGAGGATAACCCACACAGTTGGTTTAATGAGGGTTCAGGTTATTGTGACAATATGCCTATTACTAGTCAAATTATTATTAACTAAGTGTAAGTTGTCGGAGTACTTGTTAGCCAGCACTTTCACCAAGTCGTCACATAACCGCGGACAACACGGCTTCTCGAGAAGATTCATCCCTGCAGGGTGTGCTCCAGTACCCGTACACACTCGAGCCACCAACTAAAACTCAGGTGGACTCAACACGACCCGAACCATCTCTGCAATCTGGCCTAGGAGCCACGGAGCTATAGGGTCCCAGCCAGTCCGACCTAACCTAAGTGCAAGGGTGAAAAACCACACCCCCCCGGCACCACAGGCCTCGCCCTATATGTATGCGTCATCATCATCATCCTAATCATCAACCATGGGCGCGACCCATTCATGCGTATGTGCAAATGGAACACCCGAACTAAGTGTGGCTCTTCGGACAAACCGCGGATCAGGTCAAAGTCGAGGGGGGTTCCATACGACCACCCGGATGCGGTGAGCACGCTCATCATGGATCAGAGGACAATACCCTTTTCCTAATTAGGGTCGACACTAGCAGGCTTCAAAACCCTAACCCGGACCTCCTGCTGGTGCCTTATCATCAAATTATTATTACCCCAAACATTAACATGATATTGATTATAACAAGCCCATCTATCAAACTAAACAGGTGATAAGATAAATGACCACAAGATACTACGACATGTGATAGGATCAGGCTAACAAACAAACCTAAGCATGATACTACGACACAGGCTAACAAACAACCAGGTTGTAGGTGTGGGGGTGAGGCTATATTCATGGCTGCAGGATGACATGTGATAGGATCGGAACACAAGCAACGAATCATAAGGCTAGCAGATTAGACAACGGAAAGTATCGGTATCAAGTGTGGAACGGACACAATGGTTCATGTGAGTGAATACTTGCCTGCAAACTCAGTAGCCTGGTACTGGGCTAACTCCTCTGAAGTGGTATCGTAAACCTCGTCTGTCTCAACGTCGTCGTCTATTCGAGAAGAAGCAAACAAACAACGAAGAGAGACGGACAATCAATAACATGGCATAATGCACAAACATGGGATGATGCATGACATTTTAATTAGTGCATCGAAGGTAAGCTAGAGACATTATGACCAATATTAAATGGACCCATATGGAATTGAATTGCATATGGTAAAAGTCCATATGCATTAATTGAGGGTTTAATGAGTTACAACTAAACATTTTGTTAAAGTGGGTTAAATGCATGAGAGATGTTAGAAATAGCAAGAAAATGATCTTAGCTTCACTTAGGTATTTTACGTGCCAAATTTGGAGTTGTAAATATTTAATTATGGCTTTTGGCATTTTAATTGAACAAAAATCAGTACTGAAATTAGTGCAAAATTTAGTTTCTCAAAACCTTAATTTTATTGCATATTTGGATAGAGCATGTAATTCTGACTGGAAAACATGTATTACTTTTTGAATTTGGAATTAACATGAATAAGTTATGAATTAAACAAGTTTAAATGCATTAAACAAAGAATTATTGTTTTCAGCAATTTACATTATTCAAAACAGAAAACAAAGTTTATATTTGGAAAGCTTATTTAATTTTGCATGGAAAACATATTTTACTTTGTGAAATTGGAGTTAGTACGAGTTTGTTATTCAATTGTGAAAACCAGGGATCAATCTGTAATTCCAGGGACCAAAACATGTAGGAAACAGATTGCAGACAGGGCCCTGGGAGTTTGTTACTTAGCGCACAGGCCACATGGGTCACTGACCAGTGGGGCCAGGCCCTGCTGGCGCCTGCGTGGCAAGCGGGTGGACGCTGGCGTGGCTACCACTGCCGATGACTGGTGGGCCCGCGCTACCAGCGTGGCAGAGTGGAAAAAGGTGGGTTTTAATCCGCGCAAGGGGGGATCGAACCCTGCCCGCGGGCGTGCGCGCGTGGGGCCTGTGCCACTGGGCTGGATGCGGCTTCGTGTTAGATCTAGGACGCGAAATACTTTTGAGGTGAGATCTCGTGCGGAAATCTGAAACTGAAAAAGATTCAGTACTGAAAATTTGGACGGGGACGGAACAACGAGCAGCAGCAGCCGCTGTTGTGCTGCCGGCGGGCTGCGCGCGGCGTGCGTGGTGCGTGCGTGCAGCGCGCGCGGACGGAGGAGGGAAGGAGGGAACGGAGGCTCACCAGCGCGGACGGGCAGCGAAGGAGGAAGCAGACGAGGCGAGCGATGCAGACGACCTGACGAACGACCTGGTACTGACGAACAGATGCAGTACGCGCCGGCGGACGACGAGCTCGACGGCGGTCGCTGTAGACGTCCTTCGGCCTTGGGGTCTTCAGCAAAGTTGAAGAGGGCAGCGTCTAGTTTCCATTCCCGCGAAGAACAGCCTCCCTCGACGAGCACATCACCCGTGCCATCACCTCCAACTTACGGCCAGAGAGAGTGTTTTGGGGTTCAGAGAAAAGGTTCAGAGAAAGGAAAAGGTCCAGGGAGGAAGAAGGAAGGGGCGGCGGCGGCTGGAGAGGAAAGGGAGAGGGGCTAGGGCTAGGGTTAGGGCACCGGGGTAGATAAGGAGGAGGGGAGCAGGTGGAAAGGTGGGCAGGTGCGGTGGTGGTGGTGCTGCTTTTCCTGGATGTCGACATCCTGTACGGACGGAGGTGGAAGGAAGGAAGATGGGCTGGGGCGCTCGGGGTTGTAGGTGGGCCTTTGGGCCTGCCTCCCCCAGCGAGTTGGGTTCTCTTTTGTTTTTATTATTTTTTTTCCTTTTTTTTGTAAAAGGTGATTTAGCATTTGGATTTGAGGGAGTTGTACAACTCCAAAAATTATGAAGTAAATTTCTTTGCACTCAGCACTCAAAATGCCCAAGTGCACAAACTTTTGTTTTTGAAATCTTCAAATATTTGTGCTATTTTGAATTTGATTGAATTTGCTTGAATTTTGCAATAAATGAACTAGTTGAAAAATTACCCAAGTCACTCATTTGGAAAAATCAAATTTATGGAAACAATTAAATTATTTGATTTGAATATTTTATTTGAAAAGGTTGTAACAGACCAAGTGTGAAACATGTTGATTTGAATTTATTTGAAATTTGAGATTCCACACATGGATGCATTATGATGACATGATGCATTAATTAGAAATCAAGAAACAACATTGCAAAAGGGGAATTTTCATACTTGGGATGTTACACAGGTGGGGCTGGCGATGGTCGTCGGAACAGAGCCAACATCGGCCTTGTTCCAGTCCGTGCGGTAGTGGTCAATCGGACCCAAATTAAGGCCATTCCACTTTGGGTTGCCATGTGCATCGCTGTCCCAAGCTGGGTCCACGAACCCCACTCGGTCCAAGATCGCGGTCAGGCCCTCCGATTCAATCTCACTGTCCTCTGCCTCGCGCGAGAAGAGCGAGGGAACCGGTGCTGGCCCTTTGCCCTTGGACTTGGCGTCGATCGCCTTGGCCTGGCCTTCCTTCAGTGCAGACAACTTCTTCTCTCCTCTGGCCAGAGAAATCTCATGGCGCTTGGACACCTCCAGCATGTATTGCGGCCAGCTGGCTTGGGCACGGACAACAGCTCCAGCACTTGGCCCTTCGGCAGGGCCAGCAGATCCAGCAGCAGCCGGGTTGCTGCTAGAGGTGGGCGCGCCGATTGTCAGTTGCTTGCTCTTTGCCACCTGCTTCGCGGCTGGCACAGTTTGTGGCTTGGGTGGCGGCATCTGGTCTGCAGCTTGCGCAACGTTGCGCTTTGGGTTCTTCCTGGTAGGCGCAGCTCCAGACTTAGCAGTCTTCTTGGGGCTAGGA
Source organism: Alopecurus myosuroides (assembly GCA_028641055.1). Lineage (NCBI taxonomy): Eukaryota > Viridiplantae > Streptophyta > Magnoliopsida > Poales > Poaceae > Alopecurus > Alopecurus myosuroides. The sequence continues at coordinate 266,779,719 of CM054060.1, forward strand.
GCGGTGGCCGGGCGAGAAGCGGACGGAGGCACTTGGCGAGGAGCTGCCGGAGGCACTTGCTGGAAGGTAATTGTCGATGCAGTTGGAGTTGGTGGAGGAAGTGGCGCGTTAGGTGGAGTCGCCTGCTGGGTAGGCGGCACAGGGGGCCGGCTACCCAGCGCAGCATCTGGCTGCGCTTGGCTCTGGCGGACGGGCTCCACCACAGTCTCTTCTACCCGCTGCTCGGCAGCGGGATCAGGTTGTGTGTCTGTAACTTCTTCCCGGGATCATCTTGAGCTGCAGCGTGAGTATCCTGCTGCTCGGTGGTGTCGTCTTGCCGCTCCAGGGCGGCACTATCTTGGTGCTCGACATCTTCTTCAACATGTTCCCCAGCTGGTGCAGTTGGGGGAGAGGGAGGCATCTCGTCGTGAGCAGCATCCTGCGCATTCTGATGCGCGTCAGTCTGCTGCTCGAGGTTCTCGTCATCAACGTTATCACCAGCACCCGTGTTGTCGGCGTCAGTATCTTCTTCTACATTGATAGGAGAGGACGCACGCGTCCTGTCCTGCTGTTCTTGCTCTTCCTCGTCGTCCGAGAGGTCAACGAGTTTATCTTGGGGCACGGTTGCCTTTCTCTTGGGGCGAGTAGGAGCTGCAGCAGCATCAGCGTCGAGAGGAGCGCTGAGAAAAGAAAGAAGTTCAGAGAAGCGGAAAGAGGAGAAGGCAACAAGAAACGATAACAGAGTGCTACTCAGATGGAACAACTTACCCTTTGCTGGTGGGAGGTGGTCTTCTAGCGGTGGTCTTCTTTCCACCCTTCTTCTTGGTTCTCTTCGGGGGGGGGGGGGGGGTTCCTGGGCATCACTGCCAACCCTCTTCCGAGTGCTGGGAGCTGCCACGGAGAGAGGATCAACGTCCATAGCCTCTTCATCATCATCCGCATCAGGATCATCTGCAGAGTAGAGGAAGGAAGGAAGGAAGTTAGAGACAGAGAAGAGAAGCAAAGAATGCTGCTAAGGAGTTGAGAGATGAGCTTGGTCACCTTCTTCATCTTCGGACCAATCCCGAATAGAGGGACCAGCTCGTGACTTACCAGGTTGGACAGCGTTGGGGATACACAAGGTATCCTGAGTGTCGTAGGCGGTGGTGTCATCGTCATCCCGGTCCTTGGTGAAATTGGAGGCAAAGACCTCACAGTCCTCTTCGCGCTGGCGCGGGATGTGCTGTGAGTACAAACAGATAACACAGTGAGTTGGGTTGTAAGCTGAGGAGTTCTACTCGGGATAGCATGCAAACACAAAGCATATAGAGCTAAGGAGTTCTACTCGGGACAGCATGCAAACACAAAGCATATACAGCTAAGGAGTTCTACTCGGGATAGCATGCAAACACAAAGCATATAGAGCTAAGGAGTTCTACTCGGGATAGCATGCAAACACAAAGCATATACAGCTAAGGAGTTCTACTCGGGATAGCATGCAAACACAAAGCATATAAAGCTAAGGAATTCTACTCGGAATAGCATGCAAACACAAAGCATATAAAGCTAAGGAGTTCTACTCAGTATAGCGTGCAGACACAAAGCATATTAAGCTAAGAGTTTCTATTCGGTATCAGGGTAGGAATATAAGACACAATGTACTAACCTGCTCGATGGGGTTGTCGCGACTATACGTCTCGAAGCCGTACGCCCAGTTATCGGTGAGGGAGGTCTGCATGATGGAGCGGGCCCAAATGGCCACCTTGGCCCTGCTCAGCTCAAACGTGGTCGTCCGAGTGCAGTCCCTTGCTCCGCTCATATAACACATCTTGTGCACTCTGCTCTGCAGCGGGAGCACTTGACGCGACACCCAGCAAGAAATGGGGTCGTCTTGCATCAACCCGGCCTTCACCAGCTCGATGAGGCGCTTCTCGACGTGGTGGACGTCTGACATGTTCTTCGTGGGGTCGTAGCCCCAGTTCCGTCCAGCGGGAGGCTCATTGACGAATTGGGGAAGCCCTATTCGATTCTCGATGGCTGCGCCTTCCTCAGCGGGTACGTTCTTGACGTATAGAAATCCCCGCTGCCACTTGCGAACTGTATCAATGCCCTTCACCCTCGGGTGGTGGCCGGTTGTCCTCTGGAGCATCATGGCACCGCCAGTCTTCGTCATCTCGCGGGTGGCAATGGTGCCGCCGGATTTGGGAACCTTTTGACGGCGGAGAAAGAAATAGCGCGCCCAGGTGTGGATGGTAGGGTAAACCCCCAGAAAGGCCTCACACAGGGCGGCGTGTGTCGACAACATCACAATGGCATTGGGAGGCATGTGGTGCGGCTGGAGGCCAAAATGACGAAGAAACTCGGTGAAGAATTCCGAGATTGGAAGACCAAATCCCCTCTTGAAGTGGGAGAGGAAGACAACATACTCACCTTCCTGCGGCTCCGGCTCGATCTCGTCGCCGGGATGGCGACAGACGACGCCGGGGGGAACGCGGCGCGTGTTCACCAGCCAGGTGCAATCCTTTGCCGTGACGTCCGAGCCTTCCCATCCGGCTCGGGCGGCAGCGGTGGGATTCCGAGGCGCCATGGAGGTGGAAGCGCTCGGAAGAGATGGAGATCTCGATGGAGTTGGGAGGATTCCTTTCCTTCTCTCTCTCTCGCAGCGGCGCAACAGTTGTTGCGGTGGCGGAGAGCTCGAAGGAGGCGAAGGAAGCAATGGGCGAGAAAGCAAAGGAGCAGGAAAGAGGAGATGAGAACGGCGCGGGGGTATTTATTCTTCCCTGCGGATTGCCGTTACCGATGGATTAAACGTGGCATTGATCATGGCAATGATCGTGCGGCGTGGGTTAACTGACCGTTAGAAACGCACACAGCGCAAAACGCGCGCGTAACGGGCGCAGTTAATCCCACGTCCAGATTGTGGGCACTCGAGTACGGCTGAGGTGACCTAACGGGCCGTGGGCCCTACTCGCAGAGGCTGGCGCGTGGCCTGCGTTTGAACCGAGACGTCACGGTCTCTGCGTGTGCCACGTGCCCCTTAGTCACAGGAGCAGTTGGATTTGGTAGGATCCCACAGGATCGTGGGCTGGATTTCGCTAAGTCTTTCTATTCGGCATCACAAAAGAAAAGGAGTTCTACTCAGAAAAGAAGAGATCCAAGCAAGAGTTAAGGGGCCATGTGAAGGTGCTACTCGGCCTCTTACGATTATGAAGACAAGGTTTGTTTTTAAGCTGGCAGGGCCCATCGAACAAGTTCATTGGACTCTACCAGCTTCGGGGACTAATGTCGGGGGGTTACCCCCGAGTAGGGGTAAGGCGAGTGCTAAAGGCAAGGTCAAGGGGATGTTTGACCGGGTAGACGGCTACCCGGGTACTTGCTACCCGATAGGTTTCTATCCGGCCGTACCCAGCAATGGCCAAGAGAAGATATCAAGGAAGTTATATTTGTCCGAGTAGAGAAGTTGGTCTGAGTAGACGGAGGGCAATCCTACTCGGGCCAGAAGTAAATGGAGTCGTTCTGACAGAAATCCCGCGTATCCCGCATCCGTACCCTCGTGCGGTTCAACTTACTAGGTTTGTGATCATCAGTGATGCAGGGTTAGGCGGCCGTCCAGTCCTGTCAAGGACTGAGGGGACAGGAGGGGATGGAAGTCTACGCTGGGCGGCTGACAGAGCGGACAGGGGCTGTCAGCCGTACGGCGCGACACTTCTCCGCGCGAGATCTCGGAGGCGTGCTATCGTCACAGTTGTCCAGTCCCATCACCGTACCTTTTAGTCTTTATTTATTCGGCTGGGCACCAGTATATAAGGTGCCATGCCCCCTCCTGCACGAGGGACGTTGCCGCACTTCGCATTTATTTACTAGAGACAACACTAGAGTGAGAGAGCGGTAGAGTGGCTACTCGGCTAGAGGCATATACTGTACTGTGGCTACTCGGTTACACAGATATAGAGAGAAAAGGCAGGAGTAGGGGTGTTACCTCCACACGAGGGCCCATAACCTGGGTAAGATCTTGTTGTTTGCAGTGCGTGAGACATCTTAGCGTGGCACTACTCGCCGTGCGATCCCTCACCGGATACCTCCGGCGTCCATCGGCCCCAACACTTAAGCCATCCCATGGCGTCTGCCGTGATACCACCACGACAATAACCGTGCACGGGAATTACAAAAAATCTGATAGCTGTGACACCGAGTTCAATAGAATCTCACAATCATTTGTGATGCAACAGGAACTTGCAAAAATAGCAGAAACAACAAACCACTCGCTACTTCCCCGCACAGAGAAAATAGCACCCGATATGAAGTTCGACGCAAAAGAAAGGACACGACTGCGCACCAGTGCACCCGACTGATCAAACAAATAAAGTATCCAACAAAGAGTTTCCCAATGCTGCTTAAAGTCAAGGTCTCTAGGGGTAGATGCCCCCTTATAGCATCTTGTATCCATTTATTTTTGTTGTGTCAGTGCCTAGTTATGAGCTGGCTGGTTTTGTCGTGCTCTGTTGCCTTTCCTCTAGTAGGAGTTGGCGGTCTTTTATCCTCAATTCGTTTTAATGGATCAGAACATTAATTATCTTATTTGGAAAGTGTTGTGGTGGAATATTCGTGGTCTGAACTCACATGATAAACAACTCGCTATGTACAACAAAATTGTTGAGAGTGGATGTGCTATGGTTTGTATACAGGAGACCAAAAAAGAAGATTTTGATCGTGCTTTCATCAAAAAGTGTTGTCCTAAGCAGTTTGATACTTTTTCTTACTCACCTTCTATTGGGATTTCGGGAGGAATCTTAGTGGTTTGAAAGTCAAGTATTCTTCATGGTACACTGGTTGAGTCCAAACATTTTGGTCTAATAATTTCGTTTCAATCAGCACACACTCTGCAGAAGTGGACTCTTGTTGTGGTCTATGGTCCCTGTCAGGGCGAACAGCGTGATTTGTTTGTGCAATGGTTATTTGATCTAACTATTCCTCAAGATGAACTATGGCTTTTCATGGGGGATTTTAATTTCATTAGATCTGAGGATGATCGAAACAGACCTAGAGGGGATGCTAATGATATGTTCTTGTTCAATGAGGTTATTACTCATCTTGGGATTCTGGAGCTGCCCCTAAAAGGCAGGTCTTACACTTGGTCTAATATGCAGGCGAATCCTCTCTTAGTGCAACTTGACTGGTTTTTCACATCATCTTCATGGGTATCAGTCTATCCAAATACAGTGGTCACCCCGATGGCCAAACCCACTTCAGATCATGTGCCTTGCATTGTCAATATTGACACAGTAATACCAAAAGTGCATCTGTTTCGTTTTGAGAACTACTGGATTCAGCAGCCGGGTTTTCTCGATTGTGTTAAGGATGTTTGGTGCATGCAGACACGTGCAGTCACTTCCTCGGGTATGCTAATAGAGAAATTGAAAATGTTGAGATCAGCTTTGAAAAAGTGGAAGATGGGCCTCTCCAAATTGAAACTCCTCATCCACAAATGTAATATAGTCATTTTGTTTTTGGATGAATTGGAAGAGGACAGGCCACTCTTCATTCATGAGGCAAACTTTCGGAAATTAGTCAAACTCCATCATGAGAAGCTGCTCAGATTTCAATACCAATATTGGAGAAAAAGATGCTCTATACGATGGATCAAAATGGGAGAGGAGAACATGAATTTTTTTCATGCTATGGCCACAGAGAGATACATGAGAAATTCTATGGCTAGTCTCCAGCTTGCTGATGGTCATATTATTACTGATCATGATCAAATGTCCAATGTGGCATGGGTTTGCTACAAATATAGAATGGGAACATCTAATGGCATTGAGAAGCTTTTTGATTTAGCTGGTATGATTAAAAGAGTTGATGTTTTAGAGGACCTTGTGGCCCCCTTCACTATTAAGGAGATGGATGATTTAGTTAAGATAATGCATGTGGATAAAGCACCAGGTTCAGATGGATTTAATGGGATGTTTCTCAAGCACTGTTGGCCTATCATTAAGGAAGACCTCTATGCTCTTGCTAGAGATTTATTTGATCGGTCTATTAGCCTGGAGAATATCAACTCTTCTTTCATAACTCTGGTCCCTGAGAAGCCATCTCGAGAGACTATTAATGACTACATGCCTATCTCTCTCACTAATACTTGCCTCAAATTTCTCACCAAGATGGTGGCTGACAGGCTTCAAAAACGAATTTTGGATTGTATCCATAAAAATCAGTATGGTTTCATCAAAGGCAGGACTATACATGATTGTTTGGCTTGGTCATTTGAGTATATTCATCAGTGTAAAGCCTCTAAACTTCCTATTGTGATTCTGAAACTAGATTTTGAGAAGGCCTTTGATTCTGTGGAGCATGAATCAATCTATCAAGTTTTGAGGCATATGGTCTTTCCAGAGAAGTTTATTTTTTGGGTCAAGATCATGCTGGAGTCAGGTACCTCCTCTGTTCTAGTCAATGGTGTCCCTGGGAGAAAGTTTAGATGCAGGAGGGGGGTTAGGCAGGGAGACCCCTTGTCACCTCTGCTTTTTGTGTTAGGTGCTGAGATTTTGCAATATATTATTAATGATCTGAAAGAAAGGGGTTTGCTCATCCTGCCAATTGATGTGGGTGAATAGGATTTTCCTATTGTTCAGTATGCAGATGACACTATTTTGGTGCTACAGGCGGATGCCAATCAATTGACAGTTCTCATAAAGGCTTTGCAGGATTTTAGTGTGTCTACTGGTCTCCATGTTAATTTCCACAAGTCCTGCATGCTCCCAATTGATATTTCGGATGAGGAGGTACAGACATTGGCTGCAGATTTTGGATGTACTGTGGGGTCTTTCCCTTTCACATACTTATGCCTACCAATGGGGACTACTAGACCTCGTATTATTGATCTCATGCCTCTTGTCACCCAGCTTGAAAGAAGGCTAACAGCCAGCTCTACCTTCTTAGCCTATGGAGGGAGATTGCAGCTCATCAACTCGTGCCTGTCTTCTATGTCTGTCTACTTCTTATGTTCCCTGGAAATCCCTCCTGGTATTTTTAAAACAGTTCCATCGAGTAATCAGGCATTGTCTTTGGAGAGGTAATCATCCAGACTCTAAAAAACAGTCGCTAGCATCCCTTGAAATGATTTGTAAGCCAAGAAGTGCTGGTGGTCTCGGCATTGTTGACTTCCAGAAGCAAAATCAGAGCCTGCTTATTAAGCACCTCCATAAGTTTTTTAATAAGGCTAATCTACCTTGGGTGGATTTCATTTGGAGACACCATCTGAATGGGGTTACTCAGTCAGCACCACTTTGTGGCTCTTTTTGGTGGCGTGATATCATGAAATTAGCTCCCCTCTATTTTCAAGTGAGTACAGTTCAAGTGAATATGGGGGACACAACCATGTTTTGGGATGATTGGCATGGTCGTAGTTCCAAAACAGAGTTCCCTAGGCTCTTTTCTTTTGCTATTGACTCACAGATTTCGGTTAGGGATGTTCTCCTTACTATGGACAGATCAAGCCTATTTGACTTACCCCTCTCTCAGCAAGTGTTTCAAGAGTTTCAGCAACTTCAGTTGGTTCTACAGAATGTTCAGTTGGATCCCAATGTTTTTGATGAGTGGAAAACAATCTGGAAAGGTGGGGACTACACTTCACACAGATTTTACCAATATTGTTTTCGTGATCAGAGAGCAAGTAGAATTTATGAGTGGATTTGGAAGAGTAAAGTGGTGCTCAGGATCAAGGTTTTTGCATGGTTAATGGTCAGTGATCGTTTGAACACAAGGGACATGCTCAGGCGTAGGCATTGGAATGTTATTGAGATTTTACACTGCTCTTTATGTCCCTTGAGGGAAACAGAGGATTGGATGCATCTCTTTTTTAGGTGCAATTTTAGTGTCCGAATCTGGAATTATCTGCAAATACTTTGGGAAGATGGTCATAGCTTTGAGCAAGTTTTCTACAGGACACGGCAAAAGTTTAACAAGCCTTTCTTTACAGAGGTGGTCATACTTGCTGCTTGGCATATATGGAAACAGAGGAATGAGGCAATATTTCAACACATACTGCCAACCTTCAGGGCCTGGAAACGAAATTTTATACATGAGATCACTCTGCATACGCATAGAGTGAAGGATACACATCTACAAGAGTTATCAAAATGGATTTAGGATTTAATTTAGCTAGGCTCACCCTTTGGGGTGTCTGTATATTTTGTATATTCTGCAACCTCTGTAAAGTGCCCTCTCTTTAATGGTAATAAAATGTTGTGGGGTTTCACCCCACAGTTTAGGTTTCAAAAAAAACAAATAAAGTACTTGTGTCCAACATGCTGCCTATCACATAGGTAAGCGCGCTCATCGAATTCCTCCATGAGCACTCGAGAATCTTTGCATGGGCCCGAACGGACATGCCAGGAGTTCCCAGAGAATTCGCCCAACACTCACTCGAGGTATAAAAAGATGCCAAATCAATGCAACAATCTACACGTCATTTTTCATAATCGAAGTAGAGAGCCATAGGAGAAGAGGTTAAGAAACTGCTAGCAGCAAAGTTCATTGGAGAAAAATACTGATGTACTATGGTTGTGCATAGACTACACCTCATTGAACAAATACTGCACCAAGGATTGGTTTCCACTGCTCCGCATCGATCAAATTATCGACTCGGCGACAGGATGTGAATGATTGTCCTTCCTTGACACATACTCGGGATACAACCACATTCACATGAAGAAGGAGGACAAGGAGAAAACTTCCTACCTCACTCCGTTCGGAGTGTACTACTATACTATGATGCCCTTCGGGTTGAGAAATGCAGGTGCTACGTACTAGAGAATGATGCTGAACTGCCTAAAAGTGCAAATTGGCAGGAATGCACAAGTTTACGTGGATGGTATCATCTTCAAGTAAAAAAAAGGCAGACACCCTTATTGACGACCTTCGAGAGACTTTCGCAGCACTTGATGTATATCAGATAAAGTTGAACCCAAAGAAGTCTGCCATTGGAGTCCACAAAGGAGATTTAATCGCGTACCTTCTTTCTGCCAGAGCAATTGAGGCTAACCTAGAGAAAATTCAGACGATCCTCACAATGAAAGAGCTGAAGATGTAAAAAGGGTCCAAAGTTAGCAATGAGAGTTGCAGCACTCAACAGGTTCATATCTAAGCTTGGAGATAAATCACTCCTCTTCTACAAATTGCTGAAGAAATCAGAAATATTTGAGTGGACACCCAAATCTCAAGTACCTTTCCAAGAACTCAAACGCACTCTGTCAACTTCACCAGTATTGGTGGCACCTCAGGAAAGGAGCCAATGTTACTCTACATAGCAGCAACCAGGCAGGTAGTAAGCACAGTGCTAGTCATTGTAGACCTGAACAAGGCATCACACACGGAGTACAACGACCAGTCTACTACCTCAGCGAGGTCCCGTCAATGTCAAAGCAGTGCTACCCACATTATCAGAAGCTGGCCTACGGAGTCTACATGGCAGCCAAAAAGCTGAGGCACTATTTCCAGGAACACCCATTATATTTATGTCCAAAGCACATATGTCTGAAATATTGAACAACTATGACGCAAAAGGTCAAGTCGTGAAGTGGGGAATCGAGTTGAGTCCATGAGATATAACCTACAAGTCGAGAAAAGCAATCAAATCACAAGTACTCCCCGACTCTTTCGCCGAGTGGACAAAACTCGATAGACCAAAGGAACCATACATGTCAAAAAATTGAACAATGTACTTCGATGGTTCCAAGCGGAAAGAAGGAGAAGGAGCATGAGTGGTACTAACATCACCCAAAGGTGATAGGATGTTGTATGTGTTGCGAATGGACTTCAAGAACGCTTCAAACAACGAGGCAGAATATGAAGCACTCTTACACGAGATGTTGATGACTAAAGCATACAGAGAAACTCGACTCGTCATCTACGGCGACTCAAACCTAGTGGTACAGGAAATCATAAAGGACTGTGATGCACCATCAGAAAACATGGCAGCGTATAGAGAGCTCTATAACATACTCGAAGGGGAGTTTGACAGGTGTGGGTTGCAGCACGTTGGAAGAGGAAGCAACTCAAAAGAAGACGACGTGGCAACAACCGTGTCAATCTGTGTGAAAGTGCATTTCTTTATCCCTAAGGTTTTGATTGTTACTTAACAATACTAATGATATTATTTATCAATGTGTTAAGTAGTGAATGTGTTTATTTGTTCATCCACACCGAACACCGGAAAAAGGTGAAGTTAGATCAGCCACTTTTGGCACTGGTGGCAACCGGATATTTCTGGTCTAACCGGATATTCCGGTTGGGAAGTTTTTCTCCCAAAACGCCAGTGGAGTCAACTGGAAATTTCCATGCCAACTGGATATTCCAGTTGGGGAAGATCGAGAAAAAAACGTGTAAGGACTCGAAGTTGGAGACACAGAAGTCAACCAAAAATTTCCAACCTGAATTTCTGGTTGGGATGTTTTTTGGCACAAACATGAGCCAGATATTTGTACCGTATTATTTGGAGAAACCAGAATTCTAGTTTAAGTCAACTACCTTTGAAATCCAGATCTGAAGAAAAAGGCTAACTGTAATTTCCGGTACAAGTTTGAACCAGAATATCCGGCTCCAGTTCATGCTCCAACAACCACAGTTTTGGAGGGGGTATAAATACCCCTCCTTCTTCCCTAAGAGCTTAGGTTCGTCAAATCCATTAATGCACCACACTTGACGCAAGTACCTGCGCTTGACTTGACTTGAGTCTCATTTGTGTTGGTGGTTGGAGTTGCTTTCTTATTGAAATGTTGGGAAGCTTTGTTTGATGCATTGGGAGCTCTTGAGTTGCCCTTGGTGTTGTTTGGTGTATATACTTGAGCCATTAGAGGCGACGAAGAATGCTTGAATGCAAAGCAAGCCTTTTTCTTGTTGTACTTGTTTTCTTCCGCAATTTGGTGCTCCGCGAGTAGGGCTTGGTGGACAAGGACAACAGTGGTGCCGTATGGTTGATACTCAACAATCTTATTGATTGGATAGTTTAGGCCATTAAGTAAACATGCCATTGTTTGCTCGGGAAATTCCATCACATGTGGTCTTATCAAAGCGGTTTCCATTTCCTTATAGTACTCATAAACCAATTTAATAAATCCTTGTTTTAGCTCTTCTAGCTTCTTGAGGAGGTCTCGCTTATAGTGTGGAGGAACGAACCTTGCATGCATGAATTTCTTCATCTCATTCCAAGTGTTGATTGGTGGTATTAGGTTTTGGATTCTTTGCTCTTGGAGTCAATCCCGCTACAAGAGGGCATAGCCATATTATTCCAAAGAAGCCATGGCAACCATCTTATCATCACTATACATGTGTATGCCAAAGATTTTATCCACTTTTAGATCCCAAGAGACATATTCTTCCGGGTCATTTTCACCAATGAAGTTAGAGACATTGAAGCGAAGGGCACTCAACTTGTTGTGTTCACTTTGTCGATGGGCTCGCTCATTAGGATCTTCATCGTGAATAGGAGGTGGTAGATCATGAGACTCGTGACCATTACGTTGTTGGTTTCGATCTTGATGAGCTCCATGTCTCTGATGGCATAATATAGCTTCACAACGCTCGCTATCTTCTTGTTCATGATTGTTGTGCTAAGGAAGTTCTTGCTCATTGCAGTCATTATGATTGCAAATCGCATTGCCATGTGGAGTACGTGGTCGATGAGGATTCATTGGGGATATCCTATGTGTTTTTGCACCTTTCACAAAGTTATCTTCGCCATAATCATTGATTGAGCTTAGAGGAGATGGTGGTGGATGGTTACAAAGATCTTGTCGTCTTGGTTGAGGAGGAGGAGTCTCATGATGTCCTTGTCTATGTAGAGGAATTGTCAAAGGAGGCGAGGTATCATCATACCAATTGCGATGAAAGACTTGTGATGATGGTGGCGTATCATAGTCATGGCGGTGAAGTCCACCATCTTCCATGTGTTGGTGACGATCATGTCAATCAGCTTGATAAGGAGCATGAGGTTGATCATGATGGCTAATCGATCTTGATGAACTCCTTTTCGACGTAAAGACGAGGATGTTCGAGAGAGGTTAGCAAGATTTGCTAGATTAATGTTGATTCTCGCCATTTGATCAATGAGTCTTGCAACTTGTGCTTCTAGTCGACGCTCACATCGCTCTAAGCCATCACGATTATTTTTCGTGATTGCTCGTGTTCGTTGTGAGTGACAACGTTGTGGTAGTTGTCATTGTAGAAAGGATTGCCATCATCATCCGAGCTTGCACTTGTTACGATACCATCCCTAGCCATCTCAAAGGCACACAAGGGAGGAGAGCAATATTATGTTGGAAGATGTGTCTCACTTACCCAATTTTATTTTTTGGATGAATTGGAGCGATGGACTTGCGTAGGTGTAAGTGGTTCGTAACAAGGAAAATTCAAGATAAGTCAAGGAAACCGAAAGCAAAAACACACACACTTTATGAGTAGCTCAATGGGTGAGGAATGTGGAAAAAAATTAACAAAATTCAAAGAAAAGTTTGTTAATGGTAGTAAAGGAATCAAAATGACCATTGCAAAAGAAACCGATACCACACACATGAAAAAGGAAATAAAAACTCACGCAAGGAAAAATTGGGGTTAGTGTGGCCAAGAGACGAGTGACTCTGAGATGTCCTAACAAAGACTATTCTCGAATGCCACACCAAATCTAGAGGGAATCTAACTCGATTGCTTGCAAGTAAGGACACTAAATTTTCACAAGTTCACCGGTCACTCTCACCTTGATCGCTAAGTTAGGCGTTCCTACAAAGAGTAAACATACTTGGAACCACTCTTTAGTTTTTCTCTTTCTATTTTTCTCTTTTTTTTATTTTAGAGATGCTAGTGCTAAGATAGTTAGGATCACTACACGTTCTACACTCTCACAAGTGCAAATACAACCACTCTCTGTGACACTAGTGCAATGCCCTGCAATCGTATGAGCTAGTCCGGTAGGATAAGTGTCACAAAAGGAAGAAGGGTTATCAAGCGAAACCAAGTTATACCTATAGTTAGTCACACTACGAATCATGTCGATGTTGGGCCGATGAATCTCCGGGGTTGGCGACGTGATGTTGTTGAAGGCTTTGTCGAGGGCTTCATGTAGGCAGCTCAAACACCCAAATGGGAGAAACACGACAAAATTGGCGACCACGACAAAAATAAAAACAAAATTAGGGGTTTTACTCTCTGCCTTGCACCGGATGTATCGGCAGGTCGGGCCGGATTGTCTAGCGTTTCCGGATGTACTGGCAGACGGTCGTCGGATCGTCCGGCGAGCACGACTTTGCTCGTGTTCTTCATGGGATCTTGATACCAAATCCAAAATTGGCGGAATTTTTGGCGAAATCGGGGAAAGTGTTCGAATGGAAAGGTGGTAAGGGTCTAAAGCAACAAATCCATTGATCAAAACCACTAAAAATGCAACAAATCAACGGATCGGTCAAAATCCTTTTTGGCTATTTTTGTGGAATTTTTGAAATTGGGGATAGGAGAGAAAAAAATGGTGGAAAAAGGGCTTTGAGGGGTCAAATCCGTGGCAACGAGGCTGCTGATACCATATGATGTGGATCCTTATACATAGTATGCGGAGAGAACCACGGGGAGTGGCCCAATCTCATGCAATACCCAAACGGTGGCAAGAACGCGATGAACAAACAAAGAACAGAAGAACGAGAAATGACTCGTGATGCCTGCGAGGGATCGCAAACCCAAGTCAAAAACACGCTCACGGGGTCGAGAACAAGGGTAACCGATAGCTAGCGAAGAACTAGATGATCCGATCCTAGCAACTAAACCACGGCCTCCTCCGAAACTCGACGAAATTGAACTCACCTTGATTGAAACCACTTCAACACCCGCAGTCGGTCCATCACGCCAATAGATCCTCAAGTGTAAGTTGAGAAATATTAGAAATCCACCTGAATCCCAAGGGGAAAGGATAGCAAGCACGATGTAGCCTTGATACGATCCAATAGAGGAGAGTCTATGGAGTAGCCTTGATACGATCCTAGATACAAATCATAGGAGTAGCCTTACAAGAGGAACATTGGGAGCACAAGCTCAAATACCGAATCATCATATCTACCTAGATCTAAAGAGGGGGTCGTCTCTTTCTAGTCTAAAGTCAAAGGGGTAGGTGGAAAGGGTGGAAAACACGGCCAAAGGACACTTTCTACGCGCAGGCAGGGGCGCCGGACAATCCGGTGTCTCAGTCGCCGGTATGTCCGGCGGCTGGCCTCTTCTAGCTTCAGGCGTTGGCATGCAGTCTCATCCCAGGATCTCTTCAGGCGCCGGAGGATCCGGCGTCCTTGGCCAGATGATCCGGCGGCTCGGGACGTTTTAACCCGAGAGAGGCCGCACTCTTGCCGATAGCTACTTGCAGTCTTGCGACGTCATGGGAGGCGTCGGACGATCAGGCGGTGTGGCGCCGGATGATCCAGCGGCTCCATGGAATCCTTTTCTTCCTCTTTTCTTCTTCTTCTTGTGCATCTCTTTGGCGATTTCTTGGTAATCCCTGGCACCATCTTGGAGGTCCATTGGGGGGTCATAGCTGAGCACACATAGGATGTTGGCATGAGGTAGCACACCATTCAACAAGTCATCGAATTATGGAGGGATAGGAGCGACTTCACCTTTTCTTGCATGGCCTTTGAACGAGCTCTCCTCATGGGCCCTTTAGGTGTTGTATATGTGCTTAGTGGAATAGGCTAGGCTACATCATAGCTTTCTTTAGGTGGAATTTTAGTAATAGATGGTGTCGGATGGCGGTCTATTTATTTTGACGTAATGCCTACCATGTTAGAACCCGTGAACTTTATTTTGTCATAATAGCATTGTTATGCGCTCATGATTCGTCAATTGCCTAGATGTAATTTGTTTACCCAACACTTATTATTTTGTATGGAGAGTTACCACTAGTGAAACTATGAGCCCCGATTTTCTTTTTTACTATTACTGTTACTGTTTTCACATGATTTTGTTACTTGTTATCTTGCTGCAATTATTATTCCATATTACACATATCACCTATTTCACTCCGTATTACACCACTTCCATTGTCTTGTCGCCGAGCAAGTGCATATATAGAATTGCCATTATATTAGGTATGTTGAGGATGCAAAAGAATCATCCCGTCACCATGCCACCAACATTTTTCTGGCGCCTTTTATTACTAACATATGTTGTCAAGTGCTTCTCAGGTGTGGCTTAATTGACAACTCAGCTGCTAAGGTTTCTATGTATTATTTTGCTCTCCTTGTGCCGAATCAATAAATTGGGTTACACTTAAATTCGAAAACTGTTGCGATTCCCTACATATGTTTGCTATCGGTGTCCCATTCTGTAATTGCATAAAAACAAGAGCGTGATTGCACCAATAATATACAACAATGTTGTACACTATTCTAGCAAAATTACACTATGAAAATGCAAGTACACAAATGGTGGAACCGAAAAAGGTGCAGTTTCAGCACACACAAAATGCACAGAAAAGACATGTTATGCCTAATAAAAGTTCAAATCCTTTAAGTAGGTAACGGCAACACACATCATACTTGAAAATAACAATACAAACCTAAGAAAACAATATCTGTGAATGTATAGTTTCTAATTGTAGTTGTGTGTGCAAGTGTGATGATTATGTGGTTGCAAAACACGGATGAATATTTTTCGCAATCCAAATATAAATATTTCTTTACACCACCTTAATTTAAGAAACACCAAGTTATATATGATGCAAATGAAATGACACATGTATATATCAAACCTCGCACTTAACTTGCAATCATATAATGACGACCTTAACATTACTTATATGTCTCGGCATTCAAGGAAGTCACACAAAGATAAGTAGTAGTATATGAGAATTTGTGATCACAAATGAGTGAACCGTGAATCAAATCGGCGGCACACGGACGACGGCGTCCAGATACAGGTCGTTCTTCTGCCGAACAGTGATGCCCATGTTCTCCACCATATTCACCTCACTCGGCTTCATTCTACCCGGAAGCTTCCAGTCGAAGTGGTAGAGTAGCGATGCGAGCACAATCTCCATGCTGGACTGTGCAAATGTCATACCGGGGCACACCCTTCGTCCCGCCCCAAATGGTATGTACTCAAAGTCCAAACCCTTGAAGTCTACGATGCCAGATTCGAACCTCTCCGGTTTGAACTCCTCAGGGTCATCCCAGTGCTTTGGGTCTCTACCGATCGCCCACGCATTCACAAGAACGGTTGTGCCCTTCAGCACGTCATACCCAAGAATTTTGCAGGACTCCATGGCCTCCCGTGGAATAAGCAGCGGAGCCGGCGGATGCAATCTCAATGTCTCCTTGATGACAAGTCTAAGATACTTGAGGTCGGCCAAATCATCCTCGGTCACATTGGTCTTTCCTTTAAGGTTATTGCGTACTTCGGCTTGTGCCTTTTGCATCACAACCGGGTACCTCATAAGTTCAGACATCGCCCATTGCAGTGTGGTCGCTGATGTCTCGCTCCCAGCACGAACTGTGGAGTCGTTCATGAGCACGGCGATCCTCTCGCTGACGTTCACGGGCACGCCGGACGAAGCGGACTCCGTGACGGCCGACACGAGGCTGCCGACCTCCTCCTCGCGGACGCGGCGGAACGACTGCACGCGGCGCGTGCTGAGGAGCTCGAGGATGCAGATCTTGCGGAGCTGACGCCATAGGGCGCCGTAGCGGCCGAATATGACGCCTTCCCCCTCGGCCATCATGATCTTGACGGTCGGGTTCCAGGGCCGGGTCGCCAAGATGGCGTCGTGTGTCTTCATGACCTCGCGGGCGGCCTCCGGGGACGTGGCGACCACGACGGGGACCTCGCCGAGCTTGAGGTACATGAGCGGGGCGTCAAGCTGGCGCGCGAGGTCGGCCATGACGCGGTGCGCGAGCGGGCTGCTGGCGAGGTGGTGCAGGCTGCCGATGATGGGAAGCCGCCAGGGGCCCGGCGGCAGGCGCACGCTGGCATCGCCGCTTCCATGCTTCCTGAACAGCTTGAGGAGCAGAAGAGGGAAGATGAGAGCCAAGCAGAGGTAGAGGTAGAAGCTGTACGCTTGTTGCTCCATGGCGCGCGGCGTGCGCGTGTAATGGTCAGATTCAGGAGATTGCTTGATAATGGTGATGTGGGTAGTGCTTGAGTGACTGAGGTCTGTCAGGTCTTATATACATCGCCACAGCGGTAGAGTTCGAGTAATATAAACGGTAAACATTTGCTCACATAAACAAGAAATTTTGGCACATGTGGTGTTCCACTGACTCGATCCAATTGTAATTTCATATATTCCTGACACATAAACAACTACTCCCTCTATTCCCAAATACAAGAAATTTTGTCAGTTCAATTTTAAGTGCCAAAACATCTTACGAGGAAGTATTTTCGTGCAAGGCGAGCTAGATAAGTTTACTCGCTTCACACCTGCTGATGATTCAGCAGAGGGATCGATCCAAGAGATTCAGAGTCTGATTTCAGACAAGGGTCCACTGGTGACAGTTAATTGTGCATGCATATGTATGCTTCCCGTGTAAATTAGTGTTCGACAGTTCTACTACTTTGCTATGGTCCCGTGTAAATGAGAAATGCTACAGGTAGGACGATTTTGCATCCGATCCCCGTGCCTATTCTAACTGCTTGGCCATCTCACGGTAGGTGCGCATGCAGTGTCGTCCTCACTTGGGACGTACATCAATTCCGCGTGTAAACTACTTTGTCAGGGCGCGGATTTGGTTCAGCCGTAGCCGTACGCGTTACAAAGGGGCAGGGATAGTATAGCGTCGAGATATAGGAATCTTCTCGAATGAGCGAACGGATAGCAAGGCTGAGGCGCTCGTTTGTCTTGGCGCTATAGAGTGCACAATCGGGATTTCGTTTTGGGTGCGTAGGTCCAAAAGTATATACTACAAAGGATCTCATGTAAAAAGAAAAAAACAAGGATCCGGAAACTTAATTATTCGGCCGTCGACGCGCGCGCAAAGCTTATGAACAACCGACTCGATCACGCGACGTCCATCTTCGCCGGCCTGGCCCAGTCCACCGCTCTCCTAAGGCCGGCAGGCGCGAAGACCCGATCCTCCGGCAACATCAGAAATCCCAAGCTTGACAAGTGACAATTAGGTTGCGACACGGGCAGCAGCGACTGATTTCCTTCTCTAATATGTACAGCGACATCTATCTTTGATGACCCATCGTTCTTGCTAGCAGCTTAGCTCAGCGACAATGGGATCACTATGGATCTCCGATGCTCGATCCGTGACTCGGTCTGGTCCGTTAGTGAAGCGACCGTTTCCTGATCTTTGATTTGTCCTCGAGAGCCGAGAGGTACCGACTTGCTCAAACAATCAAAACCCCAAACATAGCGCCGTACTACGTGGCGGTTACTCGCCAGAGCTTTTTTACTTCTAGTGTATTACAGAGGAATGGAGGGTATTTTAACGAATCCTGAAAAATCCCCGCTAGTCAGTTTACTACTCCTGTTTTGGAGGGGATAATCCCTATAAATACCCCACCAACCATCTCATTTTTGTTTAGATTGAAAACTCTACCTCATACTAGTGTATTGTGGGGGAAGAGTATTTGATCAAATACAAGAGAGGTAAACAAGGCCTCAGGGGTATTTCCATCTGTTAATTTCAGCAACCTTTGTGTGTACTAGAAGGGTACACGCGTTGGCTCGCATGAAATTAGTATGGCAGACAATCCAAAGTTTATTTTGACCCCATAAGAGAGAATTGAGCATGAGTATTACAATGGTTCCAATAAAAAATAAACATGCGATAGAAATAATTGAATAATTTGGTCATATAAATCTGTACGAAGTATCCAAGAAACTAATGCGACAGTATTTTAGTAGACATATGACAATCCTACAAAGTCATCCTCTTCTGTTTTCGAATTGTTTTGACGGAATATGGCCCAAGAAAATATAACCATATGTCCGCATCTCGAACTCATCCATCCGGAGCATAACATCATTCCTTTTCACTTCTGGATGCATCTCCATAAATGAGCTTCTCTATGGATCAAGTGTACACAAGCTAATCATCGTATGTGAAAAGTTTGATGATCTTCTCTTCTGATCGACTTTAAGCAAGCTAATCATCATGTCTGGAAAATTTAATCAATAGCATAAGAGGAAAACCTGAAAAATGACTTTGTAGGATTGTGCAAGACATGAAGTCGAATACGACGCCTGGATCAGATGGGTTCCCGCAAATTCTGGCCGCTGTGCAAGCTAGGGATCTTGCATCTGCTGAATGATTTCATGCTTGGGAGGATTGATGTGGCGCGGCTCAACTTTGGGGTTCTTACCCTTATTCTGAAAGTTCCGGGGGCAGACCTTATCACCCAGTTTAGACCGATTGCGCTTATCAACGTGATCTTTAAGATCATCTCCAAAGCGGTAGCGTCGAGGCTTGACCCTGTGGCCAATAGAGTTATCAACCCGTTCCAGTCGGCGTTCCTGAAGGGCAGACACATTTTGGATGGTGCCCTGGCCCTCTCGGAGATCGTCCGTGAGCAGAAGGTTAAAAAGCTTGGAGGGGTGCTTTTGAAGCTGTATTTCGAGAAAGCATACAATAGAGTTAATTGGTCCTTCCTCTTCTAAGTTCTCCGCAGAAAGGGTTTTAGCTCAGGGTACATTCACAGAATTGACCAGTTGGTTGCCGGGGGCAAAACGGCAATATTGATTAATGGTGAAATAGGCCCATATTTCAGAAATAGGAGGGGTGCGACAAGGGGATCCGCTATCCCCCATTCTTTTCAACTTTGTGGTTGAGGCACTATCGGCCATGCTTTCTGCAGCAGAGGCTGCGGGACACATTGAGGGAGTTGTACCGCATCTGATTCCAGGGGACATCTCACACCTCCAGTATGCGGACGATACTATCATTCTCATACAGAACAACGACAAGTCCATCGCCAACCTCAAGTTCCTACATCTTTCCTTCGATAACATGTCTGACCTTAAGATCAATTTACACAAGAGTGAAGTCTTTATTCTGGACCAACCAAAAGAGGAGCAAGTTAGAGTGGCCAACATGTTAAACTGCAAGCTCGGCTCATTTCCGTTTATCTACCTGGAATTTGAAACTGCATTTCGTTTTCCTGTTGTTTTGTGTGTTAGTTAACAATACTAAGTACATTATTTATCGAGGTGTTTAGTGTGCAGATGTTATACTTAACATCCGCATCGATCACCAAAAAGATCGGTGAAGATTGGCCATTGTGACTTGGGACAGTGAGGAGTCGGATTATTCTAACCGAATTATTTTGGGAAATCAGATATTCCGGTTAGGATGGTTTTTATCCAGTTTGGAACAGAGATGAGCCAGAATATTTGAACCAGATTATTCAGAAGGAACCAGATATTCCGGTTGTGGTAGTTTTGCTCAAAATTGGCTAAGGACCGAAGCTTCAAGTCATAGAATCCAACCGGATTGTTCCGTATCAACCGGAATATCCGGTTCAGGTGCCAGCGCGGGACAGAAGCCAGCCGGATTATTGGTACCGGATTATTTACTCCCAGTAGGATAATCCGGTTGAAATCAACAAAGTCGATTCAGATCTTGAGAAAGAAGGCAACCGGATATTCCGGTCCATACTTGGACCGGATATTCCGGTACACGTTTTTCTACTCAAACGGCTAGATTTGAGGAGGGGGTATAAATACCCCTTCTCTTCCTCCTTGAGCTCTAGTTCGTCCATTGCATTGAATAGCATTTACTGAGCTCACCAAATCTTTAATTACTCCCAATCCCTCCCACCAAACTTATTGATCTTCGGAGGATTGAAGGAGAAGACCCCGATCTACATCTTCACCGAGCCGTTCTTCATTTTCCCCTCATTCTCTTGAGGGAGTTGAGTCTAGGGTTTCCATTTGTGGAGAACCTAGACCTCTTGCTAGACTTGGTGATTCTTGGTGTTGGGAGCCCCCAATTTGGTTGTGGGTGTATGCCCCAAGCTTGTTTGTAAATGATTTGATTCCCGCCTTAAAGGGGATCAATAGTGGAAGGTGGACTAGGCCTTTGTGGCGGGGTTCATCGAAGAATAGGGTGAGGCCTTTGTTGCGTTGAGTAGGCCTTTGTGGCGAAGCTCACACCCCTCCAACGAGACATACTCCCTTAACAAGGAGGAACTCGTTATTACATCGTTTCTCCGCGTGCTTCATGTCGGTTACCTCGTTCCCTTCCCCTTTACTTGTGATTGTATTGTGTTTGTGCTTGATCTTGTCATATAGGTAAATTCACCGTAGTTGCATTATGTAGAGAATTTACCTTTATGTCAAGCCTAATCTTGAAGAAAAATTAAAATTGGTCATAGCACCTATTCACCCCCCCTCTAGGTGCCCTTACTATCCGTTCAATAGAGCCTTGGCTCTTTTATCGGGCTTAACCGCCTGAGAGTTTAGTATGGTCGATGATACGGAGGTCGCCGGTTCCGCGGTGCATGTCTCTATGGATGATCTCAATGAGTTGAAAAATTCATTGACCTCATCCATGGAGAGCAAAATCGATGAATTGCGAACACTCATGTTGCAATTCATGAAAGCCAAGGAATCGGAGACCGCCACTTCGTCTCCTCCGGACAAAGATTCGGAGGGCACCGAGAAAGGGGATACTGGTGATCCATCTAAAGATGCTTCCACTAAAGACTCCACCGATAGGAGTAAGGAGGGAAAAGGAGAATACCACTCCGTCGAAGGACACTATTCTCCCGACACTCCCATCCCACATCCTCATATTATTCCTAGAGGAGATCCTCCTAAAATTGATGCACACTCTTTTGGTGAATGGCAATATTATTTGGAAACTCACTTGAACTCTTCTTGTATAGAACTTTGGAGGGTCACTTGAGATGGATACAAGCCTCATGACCCCAAGAACTTGACAAGAAGAGAAGTCGTAGATTGTCAACTCAACTACACCGCCTTGTCTATTCTTCAACAAGCCGTGGGTCCTAACCACATGCTTCATCTTCAACAATACTCCACCGCCAAGGAAACATGGGACACTCTTGTCTTCATGTTTGTGGGCAATGAGAGCATGCAAAGTAATAAGTATGATGCCTTAAGAAATGAGGCCGAAGGGTTCTATATCCATGATGGTGAGAGCCATGAAGACATGTACCGAAGGCTCAAGACTCTTGCCACCACATTCCACAATGTTGGTGCCAAGTATATTGATGATGCTTGGATCAAAAGGAAGTACATGATTGCTCTCATGACTTTCGAGCCCACGGACTTGAAGAGCATTCAAGGAAGACATGACTTTGCTTATTTGACCTCAACTCAAGTGCTGCAAGAGGTGTGCTCCTATCAAGTGCAAACCAAGAATGCTCTTGACAACCATGCTAGAGCCTTAGGAATGCACAAAGGGGCATCAGTTGCTTTGAAGGCCAAGGTTGTGTCAAGAGAGGTTGAGTATGAAGAATATTTCTTTGAGGTCTTGGCTCCATTGAAGGATCAAGAATATGACCCCATGCTCAAAGATGTCATTGCTCTTACCGTGCAGAAGTTTTGGAAGAATCCATCCAAGGCCAAGGCATATGTTGAGGAGAAGACCAAGTCTCGCTATGGCAACGAAGGGACTCAAAGAGTGAGGTCTTTCTTCAATTGTCAAGATAAGCACCATTTCATTGCGGAGTGTCCCTATGAAAATAGAGAACTCCATGGTGGCAAGCTCATTTGCAAGGACAAGTCCAAGGTTGCTTGCAAGAGACCACACTTCAAGAAGAAACCTTTCAACAAGAAGTCCCCCACCAAGTTTGTGCTACTGACTCAAGAGGAGTATGATTACGGAAGTTGTGAATAAGAATAAACTACAAGTGAAGTGGCTGCTCTTGCCATTGCTTCAACTCCATCATCTTCATCTCTCTTTGAATCCCCCCATGAGAATCATCCTCACCCAAACGCCAAGCGCTTCATGGCTAAGGCCTCGGAGGTATCACCTTCTCCCAATTCTAAGACCCCAAATGAATTGGAAAACCATGCTAGTCTTAGAGTAGAAGATGAAATTATCTCTTTGGAATGTTTTATGTCTAACGTGCAAGGGGAGACAAAGAAGTACTTTGATCATCTCATGAGCCAATTGGGAGAGTCCCATGAAGCTCTTGAGAAGAAATGTAGGATTGAAAGAAGGGATGCGAATGAGATATCATCTCTCTCCATGACTGTTGAGGAAGAGCATGATGGTAGAGTTTCTATTGAAGAGGAACTTAAATCTATTGAAGAGTCACATAATGAACTTATTTCTAATATCACTAAGGAACGTAACCTTGCAATTGCTAAATATAAAAAGGCTAAAAAGGATAAGGTCGAGTTTGGGGTTGGTCATGATAAACTAACCGAGGTGTTTGAAAAGCTCACCAAGGCTCACAAGGCCTTGGAGAGCCAACACTCTACCCTCATAGACTTACATGAACAACTTTAAACTCAACTTAATCAATGCAACACCCCTAGCACCTCTATTATTCTTGTGATAATGCAAATATTATTGAGGAAAATGCTAGGTTGAAGGATGAGCTATCAAGGCTCAAGGGCAAGAGCCCTCAAGTTGAAAAGGTTGTGGTCTCTAGCACACAAGTGGTTTCCCCTAGACCACAAGTAAGTGCTCCAAGGCAACAAGTGGGAAAGCAAGGTATTGGCTATGTTGCCAAGAAGAAGAACAAGAATAAGAAGATCAAGAAGAAGGCCAACAATAGTGCTTCAGGTGGTATTGTCATTAGGGACAACACTACTTGTAGCACTACCGCACAAGCTAACAATGTTGCTTCGAGTGGTGGTGTCATGAGGGACAACACTACTCGTAGCATTTTCACGGAAACTAACAATCCACACCATTTCTTATATGTTGATTATTATGGTGTTGTGCAAGCTAAATATGTTGGTCCTATTGAAGCTTACATTGACTATACCATTTGGGTTCCAAAGACCCTTGTTGCTAACATGAAGGGACCCTCCTCATTTCCTAACTCTAGTCAATGATCTCTTGCAGGATTATGCTTGTGATGGAGTTGCACCCAAATGATATTGATGCAAACGTCACCTATGGAGACAAGTACAAGTCTAATGTATCGGGGTTTGGCAAGGTTGTGATTGCTCCTGATATCACTATCATGGACGTCATGCTTGTTGAATCCCTTGGTTACACTTTACTTTCAGTTCGTTCATTAGGGAAGGTGGGTTTCTCCGTCTTCTTTGATCCTAACATTGTGGTCCTTTTGAGGAGCAAGACTCTTGACGTTGCATATGTCCGACATGTTGAAAATGAGTTGTTCGTGGTAGACTTTTCGAAGTATACCAACTCTCAGACAATGTGTCTTTTCCGAAAGGAGGACATGGGGTGGTTGTGGCATCACCGCTTATCCCATGTCAACATGAGAACTTTGCAAAGTCTTCACAAAGGTGGCCTTATCCTCGGACTAAAAGAAATGTTTCCATTTCCAAAGATCACGTTTGTAGGTCGTGTGTTGAAGGAAAGATGCATGACGCTGCCCACAAGGCCAAGACTATTATCTCATTGTCGAGACATCGTAGTAGTTTTCATAGACGGGGGTGCCATGAGACTACGATAGAGACGTGGGGTAACGGGATAGCGTAGTAACACAGAACACAAGATTTTACCCAGGTTCGGTACGTCGCGACAGTATGACGTGCCTACTCCTGCACTTCTCACTAATTGGGACTAAAGCCCGTAAACAGGGTTACAATGTGAGGGTTTTAGATCTAAACCACTCGGCGAGGATGAGCTTCTCGGCGAGTTGGCGTAGAGCTTCTCTGTTTGTTGGTTGTTTTGTTTATCTCCCGTCCGGCTTTATATAATAGCCGGATTAGGGCTTACAGAATATGAAACCTAGAAAACTACGGTAACTTGTAACTTGGAAAGCAAGGAATCCGTCTTCTTCTCCAAGCCAGATCACATGGGCTGTGATCCGGGTTCTTCTAGAATCCGGCTTCTGCGCGTCGGATTACTGGGCCGCCTAATGGACCTAAGCCCACTACCACTTAGGCCACCCTGGTAATCCGGCACTTGGCCTACCATCTTCTATACCCCTATTTGGTATATATCCGACAGTAGCCCCCAAGAAGGATCAAAACTCTGATTCTCCGCCGTTCGCCAAATGTTCTTTGTCCGAGAAATATTGATTCAGCAGTCTTGATTCTTCTTATTCTTCACTTGAAAAAGATGGTGGCATGAAACTCGGAATCCTGAAAATCCGGCTTTTCTCTCGCAATCCTTCGCGGAGAAGAAACTTCCTACGTCAGCGCACTCAACCATGCTGACGTAAGCGACGTTTGAGATTTACTCGGAAAAACCCAGAAACATATCTCTGACAGATTCTCGCGGGAAACGAGGAGATAACCATCATTACTCCGTCGTTTCATTTCCCGGATTTTCCGGCGAGCGACACGCGGCAAACATCCAACGGTCAAAATAGCCGTTGGCACGCATCTAAACGGTTTTCCGGCTATAAATAGCCGTCCTCGTCTTCAACGAAAACTTTCCACACTCCTCACTGTCCACGCCATTGACGCGAACGAGCTCGAGAGCAAAGCACCGTCCCAAGCGCACTTAGCCTCCAAGAACGCCGGAACGCATCGCGCCACCACGAGATGGCCTCCTCGCCGTCCTCGCCGACCCGCGCCGCCATCAACGAGCTCATCAGCGACTTAGATCCGCAACTGGGATCGCCCAAGCACACCGGCGGCGAGCCGGAGAAGACCGCGGCCTCCGCGGCGGGTGAAGCGAATTCTTCCGCCGCCGCGGACGTTGCGGGATCGAGCTCCGCAGCCTCCCCGCCGTTTGCTCCAGAAACGGCGGAGGAAAAGATCCAACTACTCAGCGACGAGCTCGTCGCCGCGGAGGCCGCCGCCTCTGCCGCCGCCGGAGCAGACGAAGAAGCGGAGTCTGCAGGCAATTGGATTGCCTGCAACATTCCTCCGGCTCTCCTTCCAAACCTGGAAAAGGAGGGCCTGGTTCTTAAGAAGAAGTGGCGGCTTCCAGAAGACGAGACCGAGCCAACGCCAAAAAATGGCGAAAGGGTCCTTCTTTGTTCCCACCTTCTTCGAGGTATGGGACTTCCACCTTCTTCCTTCTTCCTCCAAATCCTTTCTCACTACAACATCCAGCCCCATAACCTTCCTCCCAACTCCATCCTCTACATGGCCGGCTTCCAGGCTTTGTTCGAGGGCTACTTAGGGCTAGAACCTAGGTTAGATTTCTGGACTTACTGCTTCGGGGTTAAGCGGAACTCTTCGGAGGGCGCACTCCCGACTTGCGGGACCATATCTTTCACTCTTCGGAGATTCCGAGAAGATTGGTTCCCCAAGATAAAAACGTCGGAATCCGTCAAATTTTGGACGGGTTCCTTCTTTTATCACCCCGACGTGCCTTTCCTTAAGGAAGCCGTCGGGGTTCCTCCTTTCGTGAACTCTGCCGCAGTTCCCCAAGACAACTGGGGAACGGAAGCCGTCCAGGTTCTGCCGCCAGATCTACTAAAGATCAAGCGGCGCATCGCCAAGCTCACCTCCATGGATCCGCCTCTAACCGGCATGGACACGGTTTTATGCTGGCTGACTAGGCGAATTCAGCCATTGGCCAACCACAGTGGCCGTCTCCTGTGCGAATACACGGGAGTCAAGGATCCTATGCGGACAACCACCAAAGATTGGCCCACAAAGGAGCTTCGACGGCGCATCAACCAGTTGGTCGCATCACGCGACCAATACGAAGCGAGTCGGCCAATGTATACGGCCGACAATCCGGTTCCCAAGGTAATTTTTCAGTCATTTGGGTACAGTTTTATTTTTTCTCGGATTTTCTAGCTTCTGATTCTGATCTTGTTTGTCCGACAGTTCGCGGATCTTCCAGATTCGGAATTGGTCTCCGAGGCCGAGCTGGATGCGCTGCGCACCGCCGCTACAGGTGGACGCAAGCGCAAGAAGATTATTTCCTCTGAGGAAATTATCGACCTTGACGGAATCCTCGTCGCCACTTACAGGTTCTTTCATCTAGGTTCTTTTTCTTTCATGAGAACTTTTCATCCATCCTCGGTTTTTTAACTTTTCCGGGTTTTTTGTTTTTAGCCTGCCTCCCTCCAGTTTAAAACCAAAGAAACTGAAGAAACACAAGGTTGCTTCCAGCCGAGGCGGTCAACCTTCTCCCGCCGTTGCCCCGGACACGCCGTCCACAATGGCGGAAGAGCAAGCTGCAGCCCCCACCACCAAGCCCTCAGAGCCCAGCCAGCCCGTTGTGTCGGACACGGACACGAGGGAAAGGGCGGCTCCATAGGTGGAGAAATTTTCTCGGGCTTTCGACGAAGAAATTCCCACCTTTGACAAGGACTTCAAGATTATCAACGACGGCCTAAGCGCGGCCGGAACTGCTTTTGCGGAATACGCAAAAGAGTTCAAGGAAAACTTGGCGGGTTTGCACCGAATGAGCCAGGTATGTAACTCTAGCCCCCAAGCATTAAACAAAATTGCATGCCTGTTTTGCTTTGATGCTTTTTGTAACCATTCTTTTCCTTGCTATGTTGCAGCAAACCGCCGAAACCATAAACATGGAAGTTTTCAACAAACTCACCATCAAGAATAAGGAGGTTAGAAATCTCCTTTCTATTCTTGAGGAGAGAGAGGCGGAACTGGCATCGTCTCAGCTCGCTTTGTCGGAAACATCAGGTATACATTTTTCTTCTGAGGTTTGCGATTCAATTTTTTGTCTAAGTACTTATTCCGGAAATTTTCTAAACCCGGAATTTTCTTTGCTTTCCAGCTGCTTTGGCTAAGGCCAAGAAAATAGCTGAAGATGCCGGCAATGCCGAGAATCTCCGAAAGGAGAATTTGGAGCTTCACAAGCATCTTGTGAAGGCTCAAAAGGATCTGGAGGCCAGCAACTTGGCCCTTGGAGTTGCCAACTCCAAGGCTTCTGAACAGGCGGAGAAGGATAAATCCACCATTCAGGATTTAGAAAATGCTCTGAACCTTCGCCAGGAGGAAATCTCCGAGATCGACAAGCTTATCGGTAATTTTCCGTTACCTTTTTTATTTTTCCATATCTTGTTTTTCTTCTCTGTTTTTTGCCTAACACTTTTGATTGTTTTGTCGGAAAAAACAGGAGATATCCCAGATGGTACCCGGCTTGAAGGGATCCAAGCCTTTGGGAAGATGTGGACTTTGATCCGTGCTGCTGGAAAGCAGCTGGTGAACAAGTTTCTTCCCGCAAGGACTGGGGAGTTCTCGGAGGTTGAAAAACTTCCGGGAGCCATCATGGAGGTAGCGGAATCCAGGGATTCTATCCTGCGTTCCGCTGCACGGGGTGGTGCGCGTATGGCACTCGGCCTTATGCGCATGCACTACCCCGGTGCTAAATCCTGGCGCGTGGCGTCCGGTGTCCCTCAGGGATACACGGACACTCAGCGAAATACCATCTTTGATGAAATCAAAGGCCACACCACCCAGATTGCCTCCATGGTAAATATTTCCGTCAACTATCCAGAAGAGGAGATCCCTCCAATCCCCGAAGACGACAGCAGCGAGGAGGAATCAGATGCTTGAAGGGCTACCTTTGACCTGGATAGCAAAAATAGACAATAGGAGCATTACTGTTCTTTCAATGTAATCTGCAATGTAATGCTTCTATTTGTATGAATGATAAATTCCGCCTTTTGCAATTTTTAGTTATGAAATGTTTTGCAAGGTTTTTTGGATGTTACTATTCCTTTATCTTCCAAGTTCTCTGGCATATATGTTTTAACTGTCCTTAGTGTTTGAAATGGCTCAAATAGCAATATGAATCGTCATGCCGAGTAACTGGGCGTAACCAATCAGTTTAAACTCGGAAACATGGACCATGCTAAAGGCATTTTTACTAACTAGTTCCAGTAACCCAACACATACGCAATCAGATAATGCTTAGAGAAACAAGGAATTTTTTGACCGAAACTTGGGCACGCAGGCAATTCAAGTTTCCTTTAGCCGTTAGCAGGCTGAAAAACATTCAGTTTCTTAACGCCGAGTACGCAGGCACAATTCGGGTTAACATTGAGTATTTTGTAAGATCATTGGGAAATAGAGAAGGTGGAAACATGCTTTTACTATAGTGAACTTGTAAAAAACATGGATACCAGAAATCCAACAACTTTATTTCATGATCTCAAAAGATGTTTACATAGATATTGAACTAAGTATAGAAGAGACATAACTGCTATGTATTCCAAAGCTTTGCTATCCACTTGACTTTGTCGGATTTCTTCAACAACTTGTATAGTGTTAGGATTTTAGCCCCCAGCCGACTAATAAATCTGCTAACGGCAGCTGCGGAACCCGTCAATCTTTGGACATCTTTGACGCAGGTAGGTTTTGTGATGTTCAAGATTGCCTTGATCTTTTCCGGGTTAACTTCTATTCCTCTGTGAGAAACGATGAAACCCAGAAGTTTTCCTGAGGGAACCCCGAATACGCACTTAGATGGATTCAACTTCATCTTGTAGGTGCGTAAGTTTTCGAAAGTTTCTCGCAAATCCTCAAGGAGTGTATCTTTTTCCTTGGTTATGACAGCAATATCGTCCACATAAACATGGACATTTTTTCCAATCTGACTATGCAAACATCGTTGCATGCAACGCTGGTAGGTTGCACCTGCGTTCTTCAGGCCAAGCGGCATGGTTACGTAATAATACGTCCCGTATGGGGTTATGAAAGAAGTCTTAATTTGATCTTCCTTTTTCATGCGTATTTGGTGGTACCCGGAGTATGCATCCAAAAAGCACAAAAGCTCAGAGCCTGCTGTGGCGTCTATTATTTGATCGGTTCGCGGTAATGCGAACCTATCTTTCGGACACAATTTGTTCAAGCCTGTGTAATCTATACACATTCTAAGAGCAGTAGTGTCTTTCTTCGGTACTAATACCGGATTTGCGGACCAGTCAGTATGGATCACTTCCTTGATGAAATCCGCTGCTAAAAGCCGGATAATTTCCTTGCCAATAGCCTTCCGTCTTCTTCCGTCAAATCGACGGAGACCTTGTTTGACGGGTTTTGATCCAGGAATAACCTTAAGTTGGTGCTCAGCAAGTTCCCTGGGTACACCTGGCATGTCAGCTGGACACCAGGCAAAAATATCCCAGTTCTCACAGAGGAACTTGATGAGCTCGCCTTCCTATTTGTCAGTCATCCCAGTCCCTACGACGACAAATTTTGTCGGATCTTTGGGATCTAGGATTACCTGTCTTGTATTCTCGGATGCCTTGAAGCTGTCTGTTGGCTTCCGAGTTTCTTCTCCTGCCGGCATCTCTGACGGCGATACCTCCTTGGCTAATTCCTTCAGTTCTTCCTTTGCTATAACTCTCTGAGCGCAAAGGGCGTTTTCTTTCTCCAACTCATTTGCCAGCTTAAAATCACCAGCTATAGTGATTACTCCTCCCTTGGGTCCTGGCATCTTCAGCTTGTTATAAATATAACAGGATCTTGCCATGAATTTGGCGAAAGCTGGATGTCCGAGTATTGCGTGATACACCCTTTCGAACGGCAGTACTTCGAAGGATACTTTTTCCTGCCGGAAGTGATCTTTATCTCCGAAGGTGACATCTAGGGAAATTTCTCCTAGGGATCGTGCTTGCCTGCCAGGGACGATACCTTGGAAGCATATGTTGCTGTAGTTGAGCTGAGACTCGGAAATCTTCAGGTGCTTCAGTGTATCCAGGTACATTATATTAATGCTGGATCCTCCATGCATCAGCACTCTTCTTAGCCTAGTATTTTGAACAATAGGGCTTACAACAAGAGCTTGTGTGCCGGGTTCAGGGATATTTCCGGGATGATCAGACTGATCCCAGATTATCGGTGTGTTGGAGTACTTCAAGAATTTCAGGGTTGCCGGAACAACCACGTTTATTTCTCGAAGTGTTCTTTTTGCCACCTTTGCTGACGGGGTTGCTAAGAAAGTTAGCATTGCTTCTCCATCAACTCTCGGAAACTTGGGTTCGCCTTTACGCTGTTGTTCCTGGATTTTTTCGTCAGTGTCCGATTCACTGTCTTGTTTGTCAGCTTCTGGCTTTTGTTTGGCGGGTTTCCTTTTGGAACCCTTCCCTTTATTTCCGGACCCTACACTGCCTTTCATGTGCTTATTCAGCCGGCATTGCGCGTTTGTATGGGTGGGTTTCCCAAATTGCGAGTGGTGAACGCAAGGTTCCGACTTAATCCTTTCCCACTCCTCTGGAGTGTAATTGATTGGATCTGGGTTGCGTCCTTTCCACTTGTTTCCCTTTTCTCCTCCAAAGGCTATGTTCACCTCTTTGGGCTTCGTCGTTGTTTCTGGAGTGGCTTTTTTGTCAGAACGAGGGGTTTTCTTGGCGAGTATCAATGATTCAATATTGCCTCCTCTTGCTCTGATGTCATCCTCGGCTGCGGCATGCTCATTGGCGGTTGTAAGCATGGATCCGAGATCCTTGTGCTTTTTGGAACCAACCATGAACGGTACAAGTCCGGGTTTTAGGCCATTGACGAAAGCATGCATTGCCTGTACGTCAGTTACTCCAGAGCAACTATTCTTCATTGCTGTCCATCTGGAGATGAAATCCACGTATGGTTCATCCTCAAATTGCGTGCAACGGTTTAGCTGGTTGATGCTATTCGGACGTTTGTATGTTCCCCGGAAATGCTGAGTAAATACTCTAGCCATATCGTCCCAGCTGTCGACTGTTCGTGACGGTAATCCATTGATCCAATCTCTAGCTCCGTCCAGCAGCATTAGGGGAAGAAACTTGACAGCTTCCAAGTCTGTCCCATTGTTGATCTGGACGGCTGTATAGTAATCTGAGAGCCAGGTATCCGGGTTTGTGCTGCCAGTGTATTTCTGGTACGTTGGACCGACCTTGGCAAAGCCAGAATGCAGCGTTATTCTTCGGATCCTGTCAGTAAAATACTTAGGACCAAAGTATAGATCATCCTTTTCTGCTCTGTCAATGTGTGCAGAATATCTTCCGGCTGAATGGACAGAAGGGGATCTGCTCCTTTCTCTTCCATTGTTGTGCGAACGCGCTTTTCCGGGATTGTTTCTATCTCTTCCGTGATCGCGCCCTTTTGGATTAGGCGGAGTTCTACTCCTGTGCCTTTCTTTGTCCTTAGGCGGTGTCCGGGATCTCTCACGCCTGTGAGGTATATCGTATCTTCCAGCTTTCTCAACTGGGTTTCTCGGAGGTGGCATTATTTTGCCGTCTTTCCGGTGTTTGTCTTCCCGATCATGGGGTTTATACCCATCTTTCGGGAGATGGGATCCGGTCCTAGACGCTGCATCCCGGTTGTTGGGGTTTTTCTTGTCCTTTCTCGGATCCTCTTTTTTATCTTTTGAGTTGTCTGAATCCCCGGGTTCTTCCGGTCCAGGTGCTCCAGTAGCGCAAGTAGCCGTCTTGCATAGGGCGGAGTTATCATGCAGCCTCCCTGATCGCTCTTGAGCGCGCTGTTGTTGTTGCAATGCTTTTCCTAGGAAAGCATACACCCCTTGGAGTTTTTCCCCGTTGGAATACAGATCGTTGTTAAGAATTGCGAACGCTGCTTCCGCGTTTTCTGCTGCGGTCTTGTATATTGGTTCGCCCTTGGCATCTTTGCCGTTTACCTGTTTTTGCCAAGACGGGTTATGGAGCCTTTCTTTTGGCGGCAGTTCTTCCGGTCTTGCGATTCCGGGTAACCTAGTAGGTTTTAACGCGGATCTATTCTTTCTCTCGTACTCCTCTATTTCTTCCTTCATGACCTTGATGTCATTATGGGTTTGTTGGAGATGTTGCCGAGATCTGAGTAGATGTTGTTGTTGCCGTTGGAAAGCTTGTCTCCTGGCTTCCAGCATCTCAGGGGGTTCGTCTGGTCCCACTGGTGTTTGCAATAGCTCTTGCTCTTCCTGTTCCGTCATTGGCGGAGCAGTGATTTCCTTAGCTTTCTTCTCCGCAGGCTTTGTTCCGCTAACATCTCCAACTTCCAGGTTTTCATCAGCGAGATCAGCTGATTTTTTCTTCCGGATTTTGTATTGGAGTTTTTTAGCAGCACGGTGCTTTTTCTTGGAAGAGGGAGGTTTTTTGACAGGCTCATCTTCTGTCATCTCCTTGACACTGGGGAATATCGGAGAAGTTTCTCCGTCTTCTCTCTCTTCCTCTGGCGGAGGGGTTTTAGGGCTTTCCTGGCTGCCGGCGTCCGTGGTATCAGCCGGTTTCGCCATTAAGACTTCATGGAATCCCTCTTGAAAGGATTTAACCTTTCTTACGAAGGCGTCCTCGTCTTCGTCTTTGGAGTCGAAGTTATCCGATCCGGTTTCCGACTCCAATCTCGCCTCAATGGCGGCAAGCACGGATTCTGCTTCCGAGTTCATCGTCTTGTTGACGGATGTCGGATCTTCCGCCTCTGTGACGGGTGTTTGATCTTCCGTCTCCATGACGGGTGCGTTGTTGTCTGCCTCTTGCACGGGATTTCCATCATCCGTGTTTTCGGCGATTTCGGATTGCACCATGCCGATAAAGTGTGTATCACTTTTTTGTCGGCGATCTGAGCAGAATCCGGCATCATAGTCATCTTCGACTGGGTATAGGGCGGGTGGGATAAATTTGCTTCCACCGCAAAACCCCATTGCTTCTGCAGTTAGCCCGATAAAGATGTTAGCAGATCCTATCGGTAACACGCAGGCACTTACCAGGTGGTTCTGCGCCGGTATGTAGGATCCGTTGTCGAGGAAGCGCCCGACGTCGTCGTCGAACTCCAAGCTTCCGACAGTGATTGATCTTCCGATTCCGCCAAGTATCCCAGATCGGAATCTCACGCCTGACGTCGTTTGCCCCACGGTGGGCGCCAACTGTCGAGACATCGTAGTAGTTTTCATAGACGGGGGTGCCATGAGACTACGATAGAGACGTGGGGTAACGGGATAGCGTAGTAACACAGAACACAAGATTTTACCCAGGTTCGGTACGTCGCGACAGTACGACGTGCCTACTCCTGCACTTCTCACTAATTGGGACTAAAGCCCGTAAACAGGGTTACAATGTGAGGGTTTTAGATCTAACCCACTCGGCGAGGATGAGCTTCTCGGCGAGTTGGCGTAGAGCTTCTCTGTTTGTTGGTTGTTTTGTTTATCTCCCGTCCGGCTTTATATAATAGCCGGATTAGGGCTTACAGAATAGGAAACCTAGAAAACTACGGTAACTTGTAACTTGGAAAGCAAGGAATCCGTCTTCTTCTCCAAGTCAGATCACATGGGTTGTGATCCGGGTTCTTCTAGAATCCGGCTTCTGCGCGTCGGATTACTGGGCCGCCTAGTGGACCTAAGCCCACTACCACTTAGGCCACCCTGGTAATCCGGCACTTGGCCTACCATCTTCTATACCCCTATTTGGTATATATCCGACACTCATCAAATAGGATCTTGGAGCTTCTCCATGTTGATCTCTTTGGTGTCGTGCCGGAGGAAAGTCATGGAGGCAAGAAGTATTGCTTGGTGATTGTCGATGACTACTCAAGATACACTTGTGTTTATTTCTTCAAGTGAAGAGTGAGACCCAACAAACTATCATCGACTTCACCAACCAAGTGCAACATCAACACAGTGTCCAAATCATGGCTATTAGGAGTGATAATGACTCCGAGTTCAAGAACTACACTTTGAATGAATTCCTTAGTGATGAGGGTATTCGTCATCAATATTCCGCTACCTACACCCCTCAACAAAATGGTGTAGCTGAGCGGAAGAATATAACTCTATTGGATATAGCAAGGACCATGTTGGCGGAGTATTCTTCTCCTTAATATTTATGGGCCGAGGCCATTTCCACCGCATGCCACTCCTCCAACCGCCTCTACATTCGCAAGGGCTTGAACAAGACTCCATATGAGATCCTCACCGGCAACAAACCCAACGTCTCCTACTTCCGTGTATTCGGTTGTAAGTGCTTATATTTGATCAAGGGTGTTTGGTTGTCTAAATTTCAATCCAAAACTGTTGAGGGTATATTTGTTGGTTACGGTGCCGAATCCCACACTTATAGAGTCTTTGACAAAGCCTCACGGATTGTCATAGAATCTTGTAGTGTGGTTTTCGAGGAAAATGATGGCTCCCAAGTGGAGCAATTTCATGTTTCTAATGTAGATGTTGAAATGCCTCAAGAAGCCATAAGAAGGATGGGTGTGGGATTTTCCGCCCCATTGAGGGACACCTTATGGCGACTCGATAAGGACTATGATCTACTCAAGTGGAGCCCTCCTCTACAATAGAAGAACAAGCCAAGGAGCCAAGTGATGCACCTAACCAAGAACATGTTGAAGACCCTCCTCTCATTGACCAAGTTACTACGCAAGATGCAACCACTCCTATCATTCATGCTAGTCAAGGTCAAGGCCAAGATCAACCTTCTTCATCCTCCTCTCCTCAAGTTGAAGCTATTGTTGATGATAATCAAGGCCAACAATTTGGTCAATACGGGGACCAAGATGATCAAGTGATTCCTCCTCGCAATAATGAGGAGATCGAAGCCCGTCGTCCTAGAAGGATAAGAAGAGCTTTGAAGAATATTGATGCTCAAGACAAAAAAGTGTTGGAAGATGTTCAAGCTAGAAGATCCACAAGAAGGAAATTGGCTCATTTTAGTGAGCATCAAGCTCACATATCTATGGTGGAACCGAAGAAAGTGTTTGAAGCTCTTGAGGACTCCGATTGGGTTGAAGCTATGCATGTGAGCTCAATAACTTTGAGCGCAATAAAGTTTGGAAGCTTGTTGAGAAGCCCAAAGATTGCCACAATGTTATTGGAACTAAATGGATATTCAAGAACAAGCAAGATGAGCATGGCATTTTCATAAGGAACAAGGAAATATTGGTGGATCAAGGCTACCCTCAAGTGGAAGGCATTGACTTTGATGAGACCTATGCTCCCGTGGCTCGCCTTGAGTCCATCTATATCCTTCTTGCATATGCATCTTTGCATAATTTCAGTTGCAACAAATGGATGTCAAAAGTGCTTTTTTGAATGGTCCAATAAAAGAGGAGGTATATGTTTAGCAACCTCCGGGGTTCGAGAACCTCAACTTTCCTAACCATGTCTAGAAGCTTAATAAGGCACTCTATGGACTTAAACAAGCACCACGTGCGTGGTATGAGCACCTTAGAGAGTTATTGGAGGATCGTGGTTTGTAAGTTGGGAAGATCGACCCCACCCTTTTCATAAAGAGGGTAAATCGAGAGCTATTCATATACCAACTCTATGTGGATCATATTATCTTTGGATCAACTAACCAAGCTTTTAATAATGAGTTCTCAAAGCTTATGACTGATAGGTTTGAGATGTCCATGATGGGAGAGCTTAAATTATTCTTTGGCTTTGATATCAAGCAATTGGCTCATGGGACTTTCGTTTCTCAAGCCAAGTACACCCAAGACATGCTCAAGATGTTTAATTTCGAAGGTGCAAAAATGAAGCCATCTCCTACGCATGTCAAATGCCACCTCAAGCGCAATCCGGATGGTAAAGATGTGGACCAAAAGTTGTATTGTTCTATGATTGGTTCTTTGCTTTATCTTTGTGCATCTAGGTCCGATATCGTCTTGAGTGTAGGTGTGTGTGCAAGGTATCAAGCGGCTCGTAAGGAAAGCCACTTAGTGGTGGTCCATAGGATCATTCGGTATTTGGTTGATACCTCAAGGTTTGGTTTGTGGTACCCAAAGGGGGCACAATTCTCTCTCAAGGGCTACACGGACTCGGATTGGGCCGGTGATCAAGATGATAGGAAGTCTACTTCCGGGGCTTGCCAATTTCTTGGTAGTTCCTTGGTGAGTTGGTCTTCCAAGAAGCAAAATTGTATATCTATCTCCACCGCCAAAGCCGAGTATGTGGAGGCCGCTAGTGCTTACACCCAATTGCTATGGATGAGGTAAACCCTCAAAGAGTATGATGTTCACTTGGATAAGGTGCCTCTCATGTGTGACAATGAAAGTGCCATAGAGATCGCCTACAACCCCGTGCAACACACAAGGACGAAGCATATTGAGATTCGTCATCATTTCATCCGGGATCATGTGGCAAGAGGTGATATTGAGATAGCATATGTCCCCACCAAGGATAATCTTGCGGACATCTTCACGAAGCCTCTTGATGATGCAAGATTCATGTTCTTGAGGAATGAGCTAAATATCATCGATTCTAGGAGTTTGACTTGAAGATCTTGCACACACACCCCTATAGTTGATACATGTTTGGTTAGGTGTAGGCATGTACATAGGAGGAGTGTTATTCTAACACATTGGGTTCTCCCTCCCCCCATTATTCCCAAAAAAAATCATTGTTATCTCTCTTTTTCTAATGTTGAATTGTGAGCTTCAATGTCGAGTATTGGCCATGCACCCAAGATATATCTTTGCTGTTTGCAGTGTCATACCATGATCTCTTACATGGTGGCTTCGGGAACCAACCTCTTATTTGTGAAGAGTTGGATCTTAGTTGGGGTTTAATTAATTTTTATTGCATTTCTCTTGTTTTTCCCTCGCTAAGTGTTTTCATAGGAAAATCTCACTCACTTGGTCTTTGTTGTTTGCTTCTTGCAAATGAGCGGGATAAGTACTACTTCCAGTTTGGTGTTTCTATCCTAAGCCTTTCTACCCAAAAAACCAAACTCTATCTAGCACACAAGTTAATCCTTTGAAACTAGGAAGTTTTGAATCAGAAGGCAGCCGGAATTTCCGGTTCAGTTTTGAATCGGAATATCCGGGTGATACCGGAATATCCGGTTCAAACTTGAACTGGAATATCCGGTCCAGGGAATCTCCCTCAAATCTGAGGAGCACGGAATGGATTGGCAGTTCTTGCCATTCATCCCCAACCTCCTCCACCTCCAAAAATGTATCCCTCTTGATTCTTGGCCTCCCGGGCCACTTCCTCCATAGGATCTGCGAGTTCTAGGCCGGATCTTGTTCTCCACCCCCTTGGGATCTGTCCCATCCAAGTAGTTTCATCCCTAGACACCGGTAAGGTTCAATCTCTTTGGATCTTGGTGCCCTAACCCTACCCATCCATAGATGCTTGTTTTTCTTGTCATTGCTTGGTAGTGGATGATCCCTAGGCTATCTTATGCATGCTAGAGACAATAGGTTAGCACCCCGTATCACCGATCTAATTTTTGAATCTAGGCAAGGATCAAACCAATGCTCAAATTGTGTACCCTGAATATCCGGTTCAGTACTGAACCGGAATATCCGGTTGAGTTTTGTCCCAAATATTTTCAGTACTATTTTGCTCCTATCTAGAATTGATACTTGATCGTTTTGTGGATGCTTCCCTATTGTTTGACAGTATGATTCCCCTATTGATGAATTGTGTGCACTTACCCCCAATGCTTCCTTCTATGTTATTGTTTCACAGGTAGTTCTCACGCTAACAAGATGGGCCCTCGCAAACGTCCTTCGTACAAGGACACTAGTGATGAGGATCCCAGTGACCCTCGTCCTCCAAGGAAAGTTGTTGCCAAGGGGAAGGCCAAGTCTGTTGCCACTAAGCCATCCATAAGGAAGAAAAAGGGCAAATAAGACAGGAAGAATTACAAGTATGATGTGACCACTCAGGAATTTGCACAGATTCATCAGAGGGATTGGTACAACACTCCCAAAGATATGGAGTTTGAGGATGCTTAGTTCTGGTGCAAGGAGCGGTCCTACATCCTTGCTGACATCTATTCTGATTACAAGTTCCCAATCCGTCAGATGCATCCCACCAGGTTCCAGTTCATCAAGGATAAGGAGGAATTTGCTGATGCTGCTAGTATCATTGAGAGGTTTGGTCTTGTGAAGCTCTTGGAGACTCGTTTCCCCTACAACACCGATCTCGTGGTTCGGTTCATGTCCACTTTGGCTTTTGACTCAGGGGTGCCTTGCAGTTTGAAGTGGATGACTCAGTCCACTTCTTGCGAGGCTCCATTTCACAGGCTGGGTGTCGTGGTGGTGAACTGACACCCCCCCGAGATAGAAAAGATCTTTGTCAACCCGGCTTCTCCAAGCGTAACTCGGACAACCCGGAGAAGACTCATTTCTTCATGTGGCTCCTTGTTCTTCTCACCGAGATAGGGAGCCCATCTCGGTAACCTTCCAACTCGGTAGTCACCCAACTCGGATAAGGGTAATCTCGGATAAGGGCATGTCGGTAAACACTATCTCGGTAAACAGTACCTCAGACACCATTTCTTACCAACCTTGCCCCTACTCGGGGGTAGCCCCCCGACATTAGTCCCCGAAGCTGGTATGGGCCAGCGAACTCGGACGCTGGGCCGTGTGTCACACCCCAGCTTTTGGGTCACATGTAACAAAGTGAGAGAAGCCATTTTTGTGAGCCAACAAAAACTTTTTAATGCACTTGTGTAATCCAACATTATGTAATGAACCATGAGTAACTATGCAATGCAAGAAAGCCTTTGATTAAAATTATTTGTCAATTTTTCTTGATGTTTCCTTATTGTTTATGTGATGTTTTCTATGTGATGATTTAAATAATTTTCATCCAAAATTTTGTAACATTTTTTCTTTAAGTCTAATGATAATTTTTTGGCTTTGTTTGAATAAAGGAAACAAAAGGGCAAAAGAATATTTAGGTGTTTTCTTTTAAGTTTTCTATAAAAACTTGTTTCTGAAAACTAGCCAAGTAGCAGTATTTAACCCTTGTTTTCAATATGCTAGGGAATCACATTTTATGTGTTCTTGGCATGAATGTGTTCTCTAATATATGGACTAAAACGGTATGGGTTTGGTTTGAAATTTGGTTTCATAAAACAATCAAATGCTTGATGGTTTTTGTGATAGAAAATTAAGGCAGAGAAGTGGTTTTTAGGAAACAGAGAAAAACAGAAAGTAGTTGTTTTCTCACCTTGTTTTCAGTACCTTTTAAAATTCCAAATTTTTTTTATTTTGTTTATTATGAAAGTAAAAAATCATGCTTAACAAAAACATACTTTGAAAACAAATTTTGGAAATGTTTTTGTTCCTGAAAACATAGCAAACTTTTGGTTGATCCTATCTGTTTTCAGCACTTAGCCAAAATGACCAAGTCATTTTAACTGAAACTGAATTTGCTGAAATCTGTGAGGTGGAACAAACTTTGGATGATCATATCTTTTGAATGGTTTTGAATTAGCCAGTACCACTTGGTGTTTCTAGAATCCCTGTCATCTCTTATGTTTTTCCTTGCCTTGGATGCTTGCTGCGTTGACCATAGAGGCGAGGAGAGTGGTGGGTTCAGAGAAGAAAGAGAAGGGGGTGGCATGGGCGAGCTGACATGGTTCCACTGTGCCTGCGCACCGTCACCATGTCCGAGCCGTTTCCACCCGACACGCGTGTTCCTGACCTTGACCTTACCCCTGGCCACCTCCTAGACATGCCCAAAGGGCAAGGGGCACGACATGGGCACCGGGGGCGCGACCCCGAGGTCGCCACTGCCACCCCGAGTGCGCACCTGTGTGCACGCTCGTGGCACCGTGGCTATAAAGACACGAGCATGCACACACCATGCCTAGCACACGCACACCACCTCACTCTCACCCCATGTCACGAACCACGAGCGCCTGGGGCTCTCTGTGAGCCCAGCGAGCCCGAGGACGCCGTCGGACACAACGGAGGGGAAGAGAAGGTGGAGCACATCCCGTGCACTCCCACCCCTCGTATTTTCCTCCATTGTGCTCGCCACTATCCGTAGACACGCCCTGACCCTGCCGTTCAATCGATCGCTTGCAGGAACACCGTGGAGCTCGCCGGAGCCGCCGCGAACCCGCAGACGAGCGCCGCCGTTTGGAGCCATCCCGACTTGCAGCCACGCTGTCCCTGCATTGCCTCGACCCCGTGAGGCCTCACCAGCACCTCGCCACCGTCCTACGCATCCCCGAGGTGAGCTAATCGCGAGCTCGCTACCGTCCCATGTATCCGATCACGAGTGAGAGAGAGGAAGAGGATATCACTATCACTCCTGTTGCTACCACG
Source organism: Alopecurus myosuroides (assembly GCA_028641055.1). Classification (NCBI taxonomy): domain Eukaryota; kingdom Viridiplantae; phylum Streptophyta; class Magnoliopsida; order Poales; family Poaceae; genus Alopecurus; species Alopecurus myosuroides. Next base: position 266,820,679 of record CM054060.1, read on the forward strand.
AGAAAGACCCCCACCTCCACAAAGGCAAGCGATCCTAAAGCTTGCTGTTATAGTACTTATAATTATCTATCATGCATGTTCTACTTCTGAAGTTTTACAAAAACTTGATTACCAAAACTACTTTTTAGTGTCTATTATTACTATTAATATTACGTATGTATATTATCACTTTGCCATTAGTCAACTTGGTGTTACCAAGCCTTTAGCCACCATAAGGTATATAAATACCGCCTAAGATAATAACCTTGAGTCCCTAAGTGGACACTTTTAAAATGTGCTTTTGCAAACAAATGTCTTATGAAAGGTCCACGGTGGAAAGGCGGGACCTTGTTCACCGAGGGAGGTAAAGGGTGTTGTTTTCAAAAATGTTTACAAAAGACACATAACCTAGTCTTTGCTGGACAACCAAGAAGTACTGCCACTGTACCTCAACATGGGTACTGGGCCTATCTAGATACTTGTTCTTCTTAGTATGTGTCCTATCCCAAATTGCTATAGAGAGGATGATACTCTGAACCGAAATGTCGCCAGGAGGGAGAAACGGGACATACACCGTGAGGGATTAAGTTCTTCTCCGGGAGCGACAATTGGGTCTCCTGCTCTGGCGATGTGTGACATGCTGCCAGGGAGAACAAACCCGGTTGAAGGGATAGCCATGTACTAACTTGATCAGAGTGGACAGTTAGGCTCATTTATCTGATGCTTGCATATCGCTGTGTCGATCCATGGGTAGTTCATGGCAGATTATTGGATCTTGTGGATTGTGTACACCTCTGTAGAGTAAAACTATTCTAAATAGTCGAGCCCTCAGATATGGGTAGTTGAATGGCCATGTAGCTAGCATTGTGTCGGTTTTACAAAAGAATGTTTTAAAGGAAAGGACTTGTACCCGAGAGGTACCGATGAAGAAAGCTGGAGTATATTACAAGAAGTTTTGCAAAGAAAACTCTCTTTTATAAAACCTCTTGTACATGCGATATCTACAAGAGAAAGAAAAGTATACTATTTTATTTTGAAGTATCTTCTTCAACAAAGATATAGAGAGGTTAAAGCAACCATGATGTTATCTTACATACACCATGGATAGTGAGCCCTAATTATAGCCTACCTATCCACCATATAAGCATACTTGCATTTGTAAGTTTATAAAGGATGTCTTGCAGAGTACATTCAAATGTACTCATATTGGTTTCTCCCCTGGATATTTACTTGGCCAGACTTTGAGGAGATGCCACCAGAGGAGGAGTATGAGGAGGAGTACTTTTCCGACGACTATGCGAATTAGGCCCGGCTCCCGGTCAGCAGCCTGTTGGTGAAGGCGTGACATGGGCTGTCTACGTTATGTTATGTTTCCGCTGTGTGTTTGTGAGACAATTGCATGTCCTGCGTGACAGTCGTTAAGACTTGGTCATGTGACCATTTCTTGTATGACTCTATTTATTCGTGTAATGGACAATGTATCTCTGTACCAACTAGGTATGTTGTTCACGACTGAATTTCTGGGATCGTGAATGTATGCATATGAGGGGTTCTGTACCATCCGGTTTGGGGCCTCTACAAAGTTGGTATGAGAGCTATCGTGACCTTAGGAGCCCTTAGTTAGCATGGATGTTAGCTAGTACTCTGAAAAACTATAATATACTTAAGTGACTAAGTTTCAAAATATTGTTATATCTATCTTCCATATTTTACAAAAAACCTACTTACATTAAGTTATCTCATGTTCCAATCTAAAATTTTGCACACTTGGGTCTAACGTAAGCTTACTTAAACTTTTGTGTAGATGGAAGTTGTCTTCACCGAGGCTTGCCAGTTGGGGCTGGCGAGAGACGTGGCTTTTCTTTTCGAGCAGAGGCTCGTAGAGATGATGGAGCTTATCGATCGTCCGATTCCCGAGTTGCAGGGAGGGATGATCTTCGGTTCTCCTATTGAGGGAGACTGGTTCGTGGAGTGTACTATTCATCCTCCGCTGATCACTCCTTCAGCAGAGACTTTCGTCATCACCATCGTTGAGCGCTCCTGGCAGGAGGGCGCAGTTAGGGTGATCCAGGAGGCTATTGCACGCCTGGCTCATCTGAGGCACTTCCAGTACCTGGGTACTCGCTTTGAGTTTGTTGGGAGGAGAGACAAGACTGGCACACATGTCGTTGTGCCACAGGATCTCGATGGTATGGGTCCTCACCTTGAGGACATGGAGATCTTACTACACCGCACCCAGCGTCGACTGGATGACATGAGCATTCTGCAACACACTATAGTTGCGGATTGTCGTCTTCTCGTTACACATCTGGGTAAGTTGATGACTGATACGTCTCCAACGTATCTATAATTTCTGATGTTCCATGTTGATATTATGCCAATTGCTACATGTTTTCTCCCTTCTTTATATCATTTTTACACGTTTTCCGGGACTAACCTATTAACAAGATGCCAAGTGTCAGTTCCCTGTTTTCTACTGTTTTTTATTTTAGAAAAGTTGTTCTGGAAATATTCTCGGAATTGGACCCCACGAATCCCGAAGTTCCTATTTTCCCCGGAAGCATCCAGAAGTCCTAAGAGGATTCGAAGACGAGCACCAGGGGGCCCTCACCATAGCCAGGCGCGGGCCCCCTTGGTCGTGCCTGGGGGTGGTGAGGCCACCCTGGTGGCCCACCGACGTCGCCCTTTCGCCTATTTATTCCCCTCCGAAGGAAAACCCTGGGTACCTGATCAAAAATCCCCGAAAAGTTCCGCAGCCACCGTCGTCGTCAACCCTAGATCAGGGGGTTCTGAAGCTGTCTCCCGGCACCCTTCCGGAGAGGAGATCATCACCGGAGGCCTCTTCATCACCATGCCTGCCTCCGGAGTGATGTGTGAGTAGTTCATCCTTGGACTACGGGTCCATGGCTATAGCTAGATGGTTGTCTTCTCCTCCTATGCCTTAATGTTTAGATCTCGTGAGCTGCCTAACATGATCGAGATTGTTCTTATGTAATTCTATGTGCCGTGTTTGCTAGGATCCGATGAATATTGAACTTATGCCAAGTTGATTATAGTCTTTATTGCATATTTTATTTGTGATCTTGCATGCTTTCCGTTGCTAGTGGTTTCTCTGGCCAAGTAGTTGCTAGTGACTCCAAGAGGGAGTATTTATGCTCGATGGTTGGGTTCATGCCTCCTTTTCGCCTGTGCTCGAGTGACAGAAACGTGAAGGGGGAGGATGTGCTGTTACCACTAGGGAGAAAACAGCGGTGTGAGTGCCCGCGTGCACAATCATTGCTTAGATTACACACATTGCTTAATTTGATTGTATGTTGCTTGCAACTTAATACCTAAGAGGGTTTGGATGATAACCTAAGGGTGGATTATTAGTCATAGATGTAGTTGGATTACGGTCTATGTATATTGTTGTAATGCCCGCACTAAATATCATAGCAGTCGACATGCCATGAATGTGCACTACGGTGCAACCTCTATTTGTCAATTGCCCAGCTGTAATTTGTTTACCCAACATGCTATCTTTTATGGAGAGACACCACTAGTGAACCTATGAACCCCGGTCCTTTTTCCTACACTGTTAAACAAACCACTACAATTCCCTGCTTTCTTTACTTACTGCAAGCATACACCATTTTCCACACTATACGTCTAATCTTTGTTTTCAGCAAGACCGGTGAGATTGACAACCTCACTGTACCGTTGGGACAAAGTATTTTGGTTGTGTTGTGTGCAGGTTCCGCGTTGTTGCTGACACCGGTGAGGCGCCATCACCACCGTCAGTGGCATCAACCTTCCGAAGATCCTCTTTCTCCTACTGGATTGATAACCTTGGTTCTTAAATGAGGGAAATTCTTACCGCTCTACTCATCACACCCTCCTCTTGGGGTTCCCACCACGCCATCCATAGCATCAAGAATTTCTGGCACTGTTGCCGGGGACTTAAAATTCATCATCATCAAGAAGTCTCCCCGTCAAGGCACCATCAAGGCGTAGCAAAGAATTTCTGGCACCGTTGCCGGGGACTTAAAATTCATCATCAAGAAGTCTCCCCGTCAAGGCATAGCAAAGAATTTCTTATAAATAAGTCCTGATGACCCACAAGTATAGGGGGTGTATCGTAGTACTTTCGATAAATAAGAGTGTCGAACCCAACGAGGAGCAGAAGGTGTTGACAAGCAATTTCGATGAAGGAATAACTGTAAATACTGAAAGATAAATTTGTAGGCTTTTTTGATATGGTAGATAAATAAAGTGCGAGTAAATACAATGCATTAATAATAATTGCAGCAAGTGGCCCAATCATTTCTTTAGCAAAGGACAAGCCGGTGGGTTTACTTATGATTAACAAACGTTCTCGAGGACACACGGGAGGTTTCTGTCAAGTGCTTTTGTTTCATGCCACTGAATAATATTTAGTGTTTTGATAATTGTTGTGTGGGTGAACCTATGCCAATGTACCATCCCATTCAAGATTAATACATACTTGTGATTATACCCCTTGCAAGCATCCACAAATACAAGAAAGTAATTAAGAAATAAATCTAACCACAACTTTAAACTCCGGGATCCTACGCTCCCTCATGCAATGGTATCCTAACGGGGGTTTAGGTTTCTGTCACTCCGGCAACCCCACAATTAGTATCCAAATACACGATGCATTCCCTAGACCCATAAATGGTGAAGTATCATGTAGTCGACGTTCACATGACACCACTAGAAGAATAACACCACAACTTAAATATCAAACCATTAAATATTACTCAACATTACTTCACTACTAACAACTTGACTTCTCCCATGTCCTAAAGAACAACACAAACTACTCACAAGACATCATATGGATCATGATCAGAGGTGATATAATGGTGATTAACAATCTGTACATAAACCTAATCAAATGGTTTAACTCAATAGCATCAACTGCAAGTAGTAATCAACACCGGGAAAGTTTCCCCTATGAAATAGACAAGATGCAACCATAGATGTTACAGCAGAATGGAGTGGAGCTGAGGGTGATGATGGTGGAGATGATGATGATCCCGATAAAGTCCAGCTCGATGACGGTGACGATGGCGATGATTTCCCCCCTCGGGGAAGGAATTTCGCCGGCAGATTTCTCCCTGCCGGAGAGCTTTTCTCTCTCTGTTGTTTTCCGTCCCGCAAAAGCGACGAAAAGAATCATCAATGATTCTTTGTGTCTTAGGGTTCCCGGGGGATGAAGTACATCGAAGGGGCAAGCCAGAGGTGGGCCAGGGCCTCGTTACCACCCCCAGGCGCAACCAGAGGTGGGCCCGCGCCTGGGCATGGTGAGGGCCCTTGGTGGCCCTCCTCCGGCTCCCCTTTTGGCTTCCTCCGTATTCGGGTGAAATATGAACTTTCCGATGATTTCCGGGGTGCTCTGATCTTCGCGAATATGGTATCCTGATGCTCCGTTTTCCAGCAGAATTCTGACTCCGGGGTTCAACTCTCCAATTATTGGAAAACATGCAAAATAGGTGAAATAACATAAGTATCATGCTCCGATATGAAATATATCAATTAATAACATCAAATTATGATATAAAATAGTGATGCAAAATGGACGTATCAACTCCCCCCAAGCTTAGACCTCGCTTGTCCCTAAGCGAAACTGAACTCAGTAAACATGACCACAGGTTTATGGAGTGAAGAGTCGATAAATAAAATATGGACAAGAAGCATCACATTTATCTATGCACCAATAATTATAGACAGCAACCTCCTCTCATATAACTTAACTTGAAACGAGTAATGGGAGTCACAAACAAAGATGCAAAAGAGAGAATCAAAATTGGTGAAGGCAAACTACGTTGTTGGTCAGAGAAAATTTAATGATATCATACTTATCTTAGGTGAAGTCTTCATAACAAGGCTTATATTGTAGAGCTTAACATGTTTAATTATAACAATCCTTTTACAGTGATTCATAGCTTTCAAAGGAATATTCATTCAGATAATAAAGCATGTGCTAAACAAAGAAGGATATAAAACATGATTGAATAAATCAACATATAGATGGTGAGATCACAACAACTCAAATGCTTGCTAGAGACAGAAAGGAATGGGTTACTGACTCAACATAAAAGTAAAGGATAGGCCCTTCGCAGAGGGAAGCAGGGATCACTCATGTGCTAGAGCTTTTTGTTTTAAATGAATCAGAGGTAATGAAAATAAAGTTTGAGAGTGGTGTATGTCTATGTCAACGAATGGCAACGAAAAACTTATCATATCCCATATCAAGCAAGGTGTCGGTCTTTTGAGAGCGGTTTCCATTGATACTTTTCCTCTTTTCCACATCATTGGCACTTCCCCCCACCTTTGCTTACACAAACCATTGCTAACCGAATCCTCGGGTGCCGACCAATCAATCATCAATCCATGGGGAGGTGCCTTTCATCCATTATATTTTTTTTCATGATATTTGGTACCAGCTCTCGGCAATATTAAGACGAGCACATATTTCATACTCACCTGGGTGAAAGGGGGGAAGAACCTTGCTTGACATAATACATAATAAATTTAACACTACTTCCTCATGAGCTAAAACAGGAGCACAAACAAATTTTAATAGTTTTGAAGGTTTTAAAGGTAGCATACGAACAATTTACTTTGAGTGGCGGTGAAATACCACATATAGGACGGTATGGTGGGCACAAATGGCAGGTTTTTTGGTTCAGGGTTGGATGCACGAGTAGAGCTCATACTCAGTATAGGGCTTTTGGCCAGCAAGGCTGGGTAGCAAGCATAAGAGTTGAGCGAAAACAAACAAATATACATATGATAAAACCAATCATGTAATCTTCATTGAAAACACAAACGATCTTAACTTGTGAATACTAAGTTTATGATCTAATAGGAAAATTCCTATTTCTTGTACTAGCATCTCAAAATATTATTTCTACTGACCCAAGCTAAGTTTGCCAAAACCAACTAGATTAAGTTGATGATCTCCAAAGTGACACCAAATACTAACAACAAGCTCAACCATATGACAGAAATTGAAAACTAAAATAAGGTGTGCAGAAAGTAAATGATGAAACTTCTCATTAATATTTCAAACCGGCAACTCACACCAAGGGATACAACGATAACCAACTAAGGAGAGATACTTCCATACTGCAAAACATCCTATATGATAACTTCTCTACTCATGATATGACTCTACTGAAAAAGTAAAACATGAAATATAGTGATGTGATACCGCGGCACTCCCCCCAAGCTTGGAACAAGCCGAGGGGATACCAAAACCAATGACGAATTATTTCTTCGGTGGTGGTGATGAATCCTCTTCATCATCAGACTTCCAAGGTAAAGCCTCTCCGTCAACAAATGTCGCACCCGAACTTCTAGAGGATACTCACCGTACGAACTGAACAGTATTTTGATTGGATTACGGGGCTTACCGGCACCCGCAGCTCTTACGAGTAGGCCAACACTTATGTGTGACAACCAATCTTTTACTATTCACCGTCGATGTAAACTATCCCGTAGAGATCAGGACACTACCATTGACGTACTTCACACCATACAGACATGGTACGTCAACGGCTTTGAACAAGATGATAACATGACATATCTCTAAGACACAAAAGATTGAAATAAGTTGCAACTGGCCCTCACTAGGGCAGAGAATAGCAAATACAATCATCCAGAGGACACATGTCCCAACATAACGTCATTACAACTCAGAGGAAGCATTCAAAGGGTCTGAGTACAGACAAATCCAAATAGGCTTAAGAAGCCGGGAATAAAAAGAAAACGGAGCCCATCCACGATGTCTCGGATCCTGCCCGGGTCCGCTAACTACTCGTCAGCAGCCTCGTCAAACTCCACGTAGTAGCCGTCACCTGGATCCTCGTAAGCGTAGTCTGCGGAAACCACAGCCCCAACGGGGTCAGTACATAAACGTACTGGCAAGCAAGACTCACAGTTCACCAAAGTGTAGCCCGTCAACACCAAGCACAGATGCCTTGGGATAAACGGAAGAAAAGGGTATAAAAGATGCTGCAACTGGCTGCACTAACCAACTACAGAACATACTACAACTTCCAGTGTAATAGAAAGAGATAAGATAGCGTATCGTAACCAACTATAGCTAACCACCAAACAAACCCATCCTGGACCTCGCCCCTTATCCAAAGAAGCAATCCGAGGATAACTCACACAGTTGGTTTAATGATGGATCAAGTTGTTGTGTCAATAAGCCTATTACTAGTCAAGTTATCATTAGTTAGGTGTAAGTTGTTCTGAGTACTTGTTAGCTAGTACTTTCACCAAGTCAACCATAACCGCGGAAAACACGGCTTCTCGAGAAGATTTATCCCTGCAGGGGTGCACCAATTTGGCCGTACACGTAAGAATAACCCGCCAGATGGGAAGGCCTTTCCCACCAAGCGGGGCACTCAACACAACTCAACTCTTCTTCGCATCAAGCCCAAAGCACCACGTGCTGTGCGTGCGCGGCTAATCGAGCCCCACGAAGAAAAGGGGACCCTCATAGCACTGGAAGACCACGCCGCCCTAAATGCCGACTACAAAAGTTCCACCCTGGCCTCGGGTTCGTACCTGCATATGCGTGCATCAAATGGAAAGCCCGAACTAAGTGTGGTGATTTCGACGAGATGCGAATCGAATCAAATTGAGGGGGGCGCCCATACACGCTTCCCACATGCGGATAGTGCGCTCATCATGGATCAGTAGACAAGACCCTTTTCCTATTAGGGTCGACAGTAGAAGGCCTCAAAACCACGCCGGGACTCCTGCCGGTGCCTTATCAGCAAATTATTATTACCTCAAATAACAGGTTGTTGTTTAACATCGAGCCCCAGAATATAACAGAATATAGTAACAGAAAGTAACTGATAACAGACTCGAGAAAAACAACCCTAAGCATGCTAGTAAGACACGGGCCCAAGCAACGGGGTTTTAGGACTGGAGGTGTGGCAATATCAGGGTTTAGGGTATCATGTGATAGGTTCGTAACAGAAGCAACGATACATAGGGCTAGCAAATATAGACAACGGAAAGTATCGGTAACCAATGTTGAAAGGAACACAATGGTTCATGTGAGTGATAACTTGCCTGCAAACCCAGTAGCCGGGTACTGAGCTAGATCCTCAGAAGGGGTGTCGTAAAGATCGTCGGTATCAACGTCGTCGTCTATCCGAAAAGAAGCAAACAAACAATACAGGAAGAATAAACAATCAATATCATGGCATAGTGCACAATCATAGGATGATGCATGTCAAGTTAATGGATGCATCAAAATAACCTAATTGACATGGTAACACAATTTAAATGGACACATATGCAATTTTGAGTGGCGTATGAAAAGCCCATGGATTTTGGTTAGATTATTTGTTTTCCAACTAATCAACAGGTGCTAGTGGTTTAGTATGATGCATGCATGAGGAAAACAACAAAATAACAACATTAGAACCAATTTAAAATAGGGTTTACCAATCAAGAATTTTATTTATTAAGTTAAAGAATTTTTTGGTTCCTTAAAGGTGACACACACAAGTATTTGTTGTTTTCACCAATTTAAATTGTGCAAAATAAATAACAAAATTCATATTTGAAAAGATCATGAAATTTTGGGTGGATTACATGTTTCAAATTTTTAAAAAGGCATTAGGATGAATTTATTATGACTTAAACAAAATTAAACAAGTTTGAAATGAATTTAAAACAAGCATGAATTTTATTTGAATTTTATTTGCTCAAAACATAATTTCAAACCCATATTTGAAAAGTTTATACTTTGGTGGTTTGAAAACATATTTTGCACGTTCAAAAATATTTTATATTGAGCAAGTTATGATTTTATCAATTTTAAATGAATTAAATAAGTATTAAATTATTTAGGCAATTTAAATTATTCAAACCATGAAACAAAATTTATATTTGAAAAGGTTATTCAAAATAGCATGGAAAACATATTTTATTTGCATTTATTGGATTAAGAATGAATTAGTTATGGAATTTAGAAATTTGCATTTGAATTATTTGAATTGCATTTTGAAAATTCAAAATAGTACACAAGTGGCATAGATGGATAGACAATTATATTTAGAACAATAAACATATTTAACTTTTATTTTTTAGGGTTATATATTAAAAGTTATTAACCAATTAAAATTGAGGACTAATCTGTAATTAAAAGGTTCTATTTTTGAAAACAGAAAAATGCAGAAACTTTTATTACTGTGCGGTAAACTACCCACAGCCACTGCCCTGTGGGCCTGTGGCCAGCGTGGCGCGCCTTGCGCTTGCGTGGCAACCACCGCGGCTTACAGGTGGGCCCTGCCAGTTTCCGCTGCGGGAGAAAAAAGGTGGTTTTTTATCTGCGGCCGCGGGGGATCGATCCCACGACCGCGCGCAAGGAACAGAATAGCGCAACCACTGCGCTGGTTTCAGTCGTTTGACAGGTTCAGTTTCGCGGACAGGTTAACATTCCTCGCTGGCTAACTGAACTTTTCTGACGAACGAATCCATCCGCGACTGAACAGAAGCAACGCTGCTCGCCGGCGGGGAGAATAACGCGGCCGTGCTCGATCTGCTGGGGTGCAGTGGGGTGGTGGACGTGCACGGTACCGTGGTGGTGCAACAGAGGGAGAGATGGGAGAGAGGTAGCACGGTGGCTCACCGGGAGTTCGACGCGGTTGCAGAGCTCGGGCAGACGGCGGCGACCGCGGCGTGGACGAGGACGGCGGGGAAGATCCAGGGGGTCACCGTGAGCGCTCGGGTGTCCAAACGGTAGAGGTGTTAGAGGGGGTTCGATTTCAGGGGCTAGACGAGGGAGTGGTGCTGTGAGGTGGTTGCGGCCATCGGTGGTTCAGAGATGAACTTCTCCGGCGAGGGGCGACAGGGAGCGGGATGTGGCCGGGAGAGGGGCAGACGACGGCGGCGCGAGGGGGAAATAGTGACCTAGGGTTAGGGGTAGGTGGCGCGGAGCCCTAGGGCTTGTTTATAGGGGCGAACGGGCGTCGATGGCCGTCCACGGCGCTCTGCCGCCGACGTGGAGGCACGGATTTGCTGCCGTACTGGAAGACGAAGGCAGAAAGAAAAAAAAATTAGACCGAAGCGGTACGCGCGTTAAGTAGGTGGGCTGGGCTGCGCTGAGCGGGAGATAAGAGAGGAAACGGGCTGGGCGCAGCCCACTTCTCCTTGGCGCCAGAAACTTTGAAATTTATTTCTCCTTTATGTTTTTTTTTTGCTGAAAAAGAAATTGGAAGGAAAAGGTGGTTTTTAGGTTAGAGAAAAATTTGGAAAAATTAGAGGAAGTTCCTTAGGCCAATTACAAACAGTTGTTAACTTTTATTTTCAAAAGTTTAAATATTTGCTTGATGTTTGAAATTTAAACCAAATTTGGGGAATTTTAAATATTACATCATCATTAATAAAAACCAACTTTTAAATAGGGTAACCCCTATGTTAAATTATAAACCATTGATCAAAATTGTATTATAATTTGCATGGATTCAATTGGTTGCTGTTTGATGCTTGAATTTGGAATTTTAAATGTGTTTGGAAATTTAATGATTGGTTTAAGACCATCATTTTCACAAGTGATCACTATGGCATAAAATGAAACCAATTGGTTGTTATTATTTGTGATTTTTATTTAAAATGTTGTAACAGAGCAAGTATGAAACCATTGTTTTGAATAAGGTTTGAATTTGAATTGTGAAAACAGTGGAAAACAAATGCAACAATTTAAGAAATAAATGCAAACAACATGGAAACAATATGATGACATGATGCAATACTTTAATAAACATGCAACAAACATTCTAAGGGGATGGTTTTCCATACTTGGGATGTTACAAAACGCCCCCCCTTGAAGGAATCGCGCCCCGAGATTCCTACTGAGAAATGAAAAGGTCCGGATACTTCTTGCGAAGATCCTCTTCGGTCTCCCACGTTGCCTCTTTATCGGAATGATGCGACCACTGCACTTTCAAGAACTTGGTGCTCTTGTTGCGAGTCTTACGCTCGGTCTCATCGAGAATACGAATAGGGTGCTCCTCATAAGATAGATCATCTTGCAGGTCAATGGAATCATGATCAACTGCACGATCTGGATCTTTGAAACACTTCTTGAGCTGTGACACGTGGAACACATCGTGCACCTTGGATAGCTTTTCTGGAAGTTCAAGATGATAGGCATTTTCCGCACACCTTGAGAGAATGTTGAAAGGACCAATGTATCTTGGTGCAAGCTTTCCTTTCACACCGAAACGATGAGTGCCTCTGAGGGGAGTTACACGGAGATATGCCTTATCACCAGGTGCATAGATTATATCCCTGTGCTTGCTGTCATAGTAGCTCTTCTGACGAGACTGAGCAATCTTGAGATTGTCACGAATGATACTAACTTTCTCCTCGGCTTCCTTAACAATGTCAGGGCCTAAGAGTGAACGTTCACCAGCTCCCGACCAATTGATTGGACTCCTGCATCTGCGGCCATAGAGTGCTTCAAATGGTGCCATGCCTAGGCTTGCCTGGTAGCTGTTGTTGTAGGAGAATTCAGCATATGGAAGGCAATCCTCCCATTTCATGCCAAAGGAGATACCACATGCTCTGAGCATATCCTCGAGAATCTGATTGACTCTTTTGACTTGCCCCTGAGACTGAGGGTGATAAGCTGTGCTGAATAGAAGTTTGGTGCCCAATGCTTCTTGAAAACTCTTCCAGAAATGAGAAGTGAAAATACTTCCACGGTCTGAGATTATTTCCAATGGAACACCATGAAGAGGAACAATCTTTGCTGTGTAGAGCTCTGCTAACTGGCTAGCTGAGATAGTTTCCTTGACAGCAAAGAAGTGAGCTACTTTAGTGAGACGATCAATAAAAACGAAGATTGCATCGTTGCCCTTCTTGGACTTTGGAAAACCAGTGACGAAGTCCATTTCAATCATGTCCCACTTCCACTCAGGAATTTTCAGAGGTTGGAGTAGACCGGCTGTTTTCTGATGGACTGCCTTAACACGTTGACAAACGTCGCATTCAGAAACGTATTGAGCAATTTCACGTTTCATGCCAGGCCACCAATACAGTGTCTTAAGATCCTGGTACATCTTTGTACTTCCAGGGTGGATGGAGAGAGGAGTTTCATGAGCCTCCTTGAGAATGATATCTTTGAGACTTTGAACTTGAGGAACTGCAATGCGTCCTTCAAAGAACACAGTTCCTTTGTCATCAACGGAGAAAGACTTGAATTTCTCCTTGCCTTCCTTGATGTGCTCAACCATCTTCTTGATTTCAGTATCACGAAGTTGTTCAGAACGAATCTTGTCCTCGAGAGTTGGAATAGCTGTCAAGCTAGCAAGGTAGCCTTGAGGAACAAGACCAAGGTTCAGCTTCTGGAATTCTTCATGAAGTGGAGGTTGGCTTTCCATGATCATGAGATTATTGCAATATGACTTGCGACTGAGAGCATCGGCCATAACATTAGCCTTGCCTGGAGTGTAAGAAATGGTGAGATCAAAGTCCTTAATCTTTTCAATCCATCTCCTTTGCCTGAGATTTAGATCTGGCTGAGTGAAGATGTATTTCAGACTCTTATGATCGGAAAAGATTTCAGTTTTGTTACCCAACAAGTATTGTCTCCATTTCTTGAGGGCAAACACAACTGCTGCAAGTTCAAGATCATGTGTGGGATAGTTTTGCTCATGTGGGTTCAACTGACGTGAAGCATAAGCCACAACTTGGCGTTCTTGCATAAGAACTGCACCTAGACCTTGGAGAGATGCATCGCAGAATATCTGGAAAGGTTTGGTAGTATCGGTGCCAACCAGAACTGGGGTGGAAGTGAGTTTAGTCTTCAGGAGATTGAAACTCTCATCACACTGTGGAGTCCAAACAAACTTCTTGTCCTTCTTGGTGAGATCAGTGAGAGGTTTGGCAATCTTGGAAAAGTTTTGAACGAAACGACGGCAATAGCTAGCCAAGACAAGAAAGCTTCTAACTTGCTTCACCGTCTTAGGAGGTTTCCAATCAACAATTGCTTTAACCTTTTCTGGATCAATGGCTATGCCCTTGGTGGAGATGACATGACCAAGGTAAGCAACTTCCGGAATCCATAACTCACATTTTGAGAACTTGGCATACAGACGATGCTCGCGAAGTTTCATGAGAGTGAGACGAAGGTGTTCTCCATGCTCTTCTTCAGATTTGGAGTAGACCAGAATATCATCAAGATATACCACAACGAACTTGTCGAGGTATTCATGGAAGACAGAATTCATGAGTCTTGAGAAAGTCGCCGGTGCATTGGTGAGACCAAAGGACATGACGGTGTATTCATATAGACCGTACCGAGTGGTGAAAGTTGTTTTTGGAATATCTTCCTTTCTCATCTTTATTTGATGGTAACCCATCCTCAAGTCCAACTTTGAGAATATTGAGGCTCCAGCAAGTTGATCAAAAAGATCATCGATACGAGGAATTGGATACTTGTTCTTGATGGTTTTCTCGTTGAGAGGACGATAGTCAACCACGAGTCTTTTTGTTTGATCCTTCTTGGCAACAAACAGAGTTGGGCAACCCCAAGCAGAGGAACTAGGTTGAATGTAACCTTTCTCCATGTACATATCGATTTGCTCCTTCAACAATTTCAGTTCAGGAGGAGCTATCTTGTATGGATGCTTAGAGATTGGAGCAATACCTGGTTCAAGCTCGATCACGAACTCAACTACTCTGTCCGGAGGCATCCCTGGCAACTATTCTGGAAAGACATCAGGGAATTCACAAACCACTGGAACATTTTCAAGCAGAGGTAGAGGTTTAGCATCCAGGGTGTACAGCTGAACAGAACTTGATTCACTTGGAGAATAGACTATCTGGCCGGAAGGGTGGAACAGAGTTATTGACTTCTTAGCACAATCAATCGTAGCTTTATTGGCCTTCAACCAATCCATGCCAAGGATGACATCAATGTCAGAATTGCCAAGCAGAATGAGGGAAGCAAGGAATATGTGACCTGCAATTAGGATCTGATTCTCATGACTGATCTTGGAAGTTTGCATAGTTGCTCCAGGGGAGTTTACTACTAGCGGGGAACCCAAACCAACAAAGGGGAGCTTATTTGCTGTCGCAAAGATCTTTGACACAAAAGAATGCGATGCTCCGGTATCAAACAACACTTTAGCTGGGTTAGAGTTAACGGGGAATGTACCGAGAACGACGTCAGCAGCTTCCTCAGCTTTGTCAGCCTTGATATGATTCACCCTCGCGGTCCTCCCGACAGGCCTGTTGTTGGAGTTGAAGGCTTTAGCCGGGGGAGCACGAACCATTGCCTGGTTGGTGTTGGGGCGAGGAGGTGGTGGAGGTAGCTGCCTCTGAGTGCACTTATCAGCATAGTGTCCAGTCTGCTTGCATTTGAAGCAAGTGACGACACGAGGTGCATCTGGCCTTGGTTGCCCCATTGAGAACCTCTGAGCCTGCATCTGAGCTGGGTTGGGTGGGCGGGGACCAAAGCCTGGAGAAGCTTGGGCATATGGAGCCCTAGTGACAGCACTGTTTGGCACCCAGATGCGGCGCTTCTGCGGAGGGGTGGTCATGTTGGAGGAGGAACCACCCTCACGCGAGTGCTTGCGCGACTCTTCGAACGCCTTGCGCCCATTCTCCTCATTGAGCGCGGTGTTCACGAGCTCCTCGAAGTCCTTGCACTTGATGTTGGTGAGAGCGTACTTCAGTTCCGGGTTAAAACCTCGGCGGAACCTTGCCATCTTTTTGGCCTCTGTGGACACCTCATCACCAGCATAACGAGCGAGGCGATTGAACTCATTCTGGTAGCCAATGATGTCCAGCTTGCCCTGCTTAAGAGAGCAGAACTCTTCACGCATCCTTTCCATGAGACCATCTGGGATATGGTGCTTCAGGAAGGCATCCTTGAAACAACCCCAGGTGATAGGGTATCCAGCTCTCATGGTCTGGTAGTTCTCCCACCAGGTAGCTGCCTGACCCTTCAGTAGGTAGGTGGCATACTTGACTTTATCCTCCTCAGCAACGTGAGCAATGTCAAGAGCCCTGGCCATCTCCCTGATCCAGTCATCAGCATCCAGAGGCTCCCGTGTTGCCACGAAAGCTCTCGTCCCCAGACTCAGAAACTCCTTGATGCTGACTCGCGGAGCATTCTGGTTGTTGTGCTGGTTAGCCTGGATCTGGGCCATCTGAGTCACGACCTGAGTCATCTGAGTCAACAGCTCCGTGAGCGGAGGTGGTTCAGGCGGGTTGCTCCTTGTTGGCGGCATCCTGAATAGACATGCATTTTAGCACAACAACAGAAAAGGATAGACTTGGTAACCGAAAGAGAGATTATTCCAACGCATGAATAGATAACCAACAGGTACATCATCACATGTTCAAATACATCAGAATATCCAACAGACCAATACATGGTTCGAAAGCCAAAGGATAACTAAACATAGCTATGAATGGATACATCGGTACTCCCATGCTCATCACGCAGGACGGCGGTGAGTAGTACGCCGATAGATACGGTGAGGAGGAATCCCACGGAAGTAAGTCGAACGACGATCCACGTAGAGCGGGACTGCTCTGAGAGCGACTCTCGGTGTGGTGAAGTGGAAAGCGTCGTCTCCCTGTGCTCCAAAGCGTGGAATCCCAGTGTAACCAGCTCCGAGGTCAGGAGTGGACCTCTGATCGGCTTGTAACCTCCAGCATCTGGCAAACTACGTCCAACTGTCTGATGGAAACGTGCAAATCGCTCATCTCCAACAAAGTATGTGGTGTACGTAGCCAGACGAGTCAAAGCAAGGTAGAGCTGCTCCCTGACTGAGGCCAACTCCTGAGAAAGTGTGGTGGCAACATCGTCACTGTGCCTCACAAACTGAGCGGTGGTGTGCAGCCTGGTGTTATCATGCTCGTAGACATCCAGGTTGTCGTAGAGGGTGAAGTGAGCTCCCGCTGAAGTGATGTAACCACGGGGGATGTGGCGATAGATAGAATCGTCAAAGCCCCAGTAGTCAGCACGGAGGACGGTGAGACTCACGTAAGCTGCCTGCTGCACGGCCATATCCACTGTGGAACCTACTGCCTCGTAGCGGTGGACAACGCTCATGCCATCATCTGACAGAATGTAGACGATAGCCTGGTAGTAGGTCTGGTCAAACTCTCGCTGCTGCTCGTAGACCTGGTACTCTGGCGCCCAATGGAACCCCAGATAAGTGACCATGTCTCTCAGCATCTCCGGATAACCGGCGGTGCTCTCACAACGAGTCATCCGAACCACTTGCGGGAAGAACCTGAGATCCATCTGCAGATGATCGGGGAAGTTTTTATTAGACGCCGGTAGAGAACTGAAGTGGAAAGCAACAACAAGGTTTCAACGGACGAAAAGGATGTTGAGAAGAACAGGATATCGAAGCAACAACGGGAAACACGAGACCAAAACTCCTGAGGTACTACGGAAAAACCCATCCGGGCTTCTAAAGGATTAATATCTACTGCTTAAGGAATAGAGGATCTGCTTCCGGGGCTTATACGCCTCCGTTCTCAATCGTGAGTAGGCAACATGATAAATCACGTCACAACCACCTCCATTCCTATGGTCTAGTAGATATAACCATCCTAGAGAAACTAGAATTCGTGAAATCCTAACTTGAAAGTTTAGATGAGAAAGGAAAACAACGTTGCACTTCCTTACCAGAAAAGGGTGGGTGGGTGGGGATAGAAGAAAAATGGCAGAATTCCTACTCTCACGTTTCATTTTTCCTATATAGCTACAAAAATAGTTTCTAGACTCAACTGCGACCAGTAAAAGGGATCCTACAGGCAGACAGGCTCTGATACCATTTGTCGCACCCGGACTTCTAGAGGATACTCACCGTACGAACTGAACAGTATTTTGATTGGATTACGGGGCTTACCGGCACCCGCAGCTCTTACGAGTAGGCCAACACTTATGTGTGAAAACCAATATTTTACTATTCACCGTCGATGTAAACTATCCCGTAGAGATCAGGACACTACCATTGACGTACTTCACACCATACACACATGGTACGTCAACGGCTTTGAACAAGATGATAACATGACATATCTCTAAGACACAAAAGATTGAAATAAGTTGCAACTGGCCCTCACTAGGGCAGAGAATAGCAAATACAATCATCCAGAGGACATATGTCCCAACATAACATCATTACAACTCAGCGGAAGCATTCGAAGGGTCTGAGTACAGACAAATCCAAATAGGCTTAAGAAGCCGGGAATAAAAAGAAAACGGAGCCCATCCACGATGTCTCGGATCCTGCCCGGGTCCGCTAAGTACTCGTCAGCAGCCTCGTCAAACTCCACGTAGTAGCCGTCACCTGGATCCTCGTAAGCGTAGTCTGCGGAAACCACAGCCCCAACGGGGTCAGTACATAAACGTACTGGCAAGCAAGACTCACAGTTCACCAAAGTGTAGCCCGTCAACACCAAGCACAGATGCCTTGGGATCAACGGAAGAAAAGGGTATAAAAGATGCTGCAACTGGCTGCACTAACCAACTACAGAACATACTACAACTTCCGGTGTAATAGAAAGAGATAAGATAGTGTATCGTAACCAACTATAGCTAACCACCAAACAAACCCATCCTGGACCTCGCCCCTTATCCAAAGAAGCAATCCGAGGATAACTCACACAGTTGGTTTAATGATGGATCAAGTTGTTGTGTCAATAAGCCTATTACTAGTCAAGTTATCATTAGTTAGGTGTAAGTTGTTCTGAGTACTTGTTAGCTAGTACTTTCACCAAGTCAACCATAACCGCGGAAAACACGTCTTCTCGAGAAGATTTATCCCTGCAGGGGTGCACCAATTTGGCCGTACACGTAAGAATAACCCGCCAGATGGGAAGGCCTTTCCCACCAAGCGGGGCACTCAACACAACTCAACTCTTCTTCGCATCAATCCCAAAGCACCACGTGCTATGCGTGCGCGGCTAATCGAGCCCCACGAAGAAAAGGGGACCCTCATAGCACTGGAAGACCACGCCGCCCTAAATGCCGACTACAAAAGTTCCACCCTGGCCTCGGGTTCGTACCTGCATATGCGTGCATCAAATGGAAAGCCCGAACTAAGTGTGGTGATTTGGACGAGATGCGAATCGAATCAAATTGAGGGGGGCGCCCATACACGCTTCCCACATGCGGATAGTGCGCTCATCATGGATCAGTAGACAAGACCCTTTTCCTATTAGGTTCGACACTAGCAGGCCTCAAAACCACGCCGGGCCTCCTGCCGGTTGTCGCACCCTGGTTTCTAGGGGATACTCATCGGGCCGAACTGGATAGCAGATGCTTGGATTATGGGGCATAACTGCTCCCACGTCCCAGCTTCCTGGTAGGCCTGCGCTTATGCGCGACAACACAAGCCCTGCTATTCCATCGTCGATGTAAACTATCCACTAGAGACCATAGGCACTACTGTCGACGTACTTCATATCAATCACGCAGGGTACGTCCACAGCGTTTAACAGAATGATAGCACAACATATCTCTAAGACACAAAAGATTGAAATAAGGTTGCAAATGGCTCTCACTAGAGCAGAGATAGCAAATACAATCATCCAGAGGACACATGTCCCAACATAACATTCATTACATCAGCGGAAGCAATCAAGGTGTCTGAGTACAGAAAAATCCAAATAGGCTTAAGAAGCCGGCAATGAAAAGGAAGACGGAGCCCATCCACGAAGTCTCGAATCCTGCCCGGGTCCGCTATCTACTCGTCAACAGCGTCGTCGTACTCCACGTAGTAGCCTCCATGGGGATCCTCGGAATCGTCGTCTGCGTAAACCACAGCCCCAAAGGGGTCAGTACAACAACGTACTGGCAAGCAAGACTCACAGTTCACCAAAGTGTAACCCGTCAACACCAAGCACAGATGCTTTGGGTTCAACGGAAGGAAGGGTGATATAAAAGATGCGGCAGCGGGCTGCACTAACCAGCTACAGAAACATACTATGACTTCCGGCTAACAGAAAGGGGATAAGATAGCGTATCGTAACCAACTATAACTAACCACCAAACAAACCCATCCTGGATCTCGCCCCTTATCCAAAGAAGCAATCCAAGGATAACTCACACCGGTGGATTAATGATGGTTCAGGTTATTGTGTCAATAAACCTATTACTAGTCAAGTTATTATAGTTAGGTGTAAGTTGTCTGAGTACTTGTTAGCCAGTACTTTCACCAAGTCGTCACATAACCGCGGACAACACGGCTTCTCGAGAAGATTCATCCCTGCAGGGTGTGCTCCAGTACCCGTACACACTCAAGCCACCAACTAAAACTCAGGTGGACTCGACACGACTCGAACCATCACTACAGCCTGTCCTAGGAGCCACGGAGCTATAAGGTCCCAGCCACGCAGCCGAATACTCAGCGCAGGTGTGCAAAACTCCCGCAGGACACAACACCCCGGCACTACAGGCCTCGCCCTATATGTGTGCGTGAACATCATCATCAGTAACCATGGGAGCGACCCATTTATGCGTATGAGCCAAATGGAACACCCGAACTAAGTGTGGCTCTTCGGACAAACTGCGGATCAGATCAAAGCCGAGGGGGGTTCCATACCACCACCCGGATGCGGTGAGCACGCTCATCATGGATCAGTAGACAAGACCCTTTTCCTAATTAGGGTCGACACTAGCAGGCCTCAAAACCACGATGGGCCTCCTGCCGGTGCCTTAACATCAAATTATTATTACCCAAGCATTAACAGGTTGTTGTTTACACATCGAGCCCAGTAGAACATAATAGAAATATGATAACGGAAAGTAACGGGTAACAGACTCGAGCAGAAACAACCCTAAGCCTGCTAGTAAGACACGGGCTCAAACAACGGGGTTATAGGACTGGAGGTGAGGCAATATCAAGGTTAAGGGGTTCATGTAATAGGTTCGTAACAGAAACAACTACTACTAAGGCTAGCAGAAAAGAACAACAGAAAGTATCGGTAACCAATGTTGAAAGGAACACAGTGGTTCGTGTGAGTGATAACTTGCCTGCAAACCCAGTAGCCTGGTACTGAGTTAAAACCTCAGAAGGGGTGTCGTAAGGATCGTCGGTATCAACGTCGTCGTCTATCCGAGAAGAAGCAAACAGACAATGCAGAAAGGGTAGACAATCAATATCATGGCATAGTGCACAATCATGGGGATGATGCATGTCATGTTAATAGGTGCATCAAAATAAACTAGTTGACATGGTCACACAAATTAAATGGACACATATGCAATTTTGAGTTGCATATGAAAGCCCATGCATTTTGGGTTAGATTATTTGTTTTCCAACTAATCAACAGATGAGGGTGAATTAGTATGATGCATGAATGAGGAAAACAACAAAATAACAACAATAGAACCAATTTAAAATAGGGTTTACAAATTTAGAAAGTTATTTAGTAAGTTATGGAATTTTTTGGTTCCTTAAAGGGATTACACAAATAGTTGTTGTTTTAACCCATTTAAATTGTGCAAAACAAATAACAAAATTCATATTTGAAAAGTTTATACTTTTCTAGGTTGAAAACATATTTTGCATGTTCAAAAATAATTTAATTTGAGCAAGTTATGATCTTATCAAATTTAAATGAATTAAACAAGGATTAAATTATTTAGGCAATTTAAATTATTCAAAGCATGAAACAAAATTTATATTTGAATTGGTGGTTCAAAATGGTATGGAAAACATATTTTATTTGCATGATTTGGATTAATATTGAATTAGTTATGGAATTTATCAAATGTGGAAGGAATAGTTTGAATTTGAAATTTGAAATTATTTGCAATGGTCAAAACAGAAAACAAATGGCTTAATTAGCTAGAGAATTAAATTTGGTATTGAAAACATATTAAAAATGTTAAATTTGGAGTTGTAATGAATTAGTTAGGCAATTTTAAAGTTTGGTGGTTAATCTGCCATTTATTTCACAGCTAGGGACTTAAAACAAATCTGCAGGGACCTAGAATAAAATATCCAAGGACCTGTGTGCAATTAGGGGGCTGTGTTGGGTCTGCAAATAAAAATGGAAAAAGATGTGGCAATTGCGCTGGGGGTGGGGGTCGAACCCGCGACCCCCTGGGCGCGCGCAGCGAGCTTCGCTAGCCATCTGGGCTGGTTTGGTTTCCTTGTCAGGTACAGGCGCTGGTTGGGGTATATGCTGTGTTTTCCTGTCAGTTTAAGGATTTAACTGAACCTGTTCAGCGTGCAGGTACAGATCGCTGCGAACAGAGCGGGAGCGGCCGGCGATGGCGCTGCTCGCGCTGCCCGCGGTGGGCTGCCGCGGGTGGCCGGAGAGGCGGCTGCCGGCGGGTGGCCGGTGCGGCCGCGGGGCCGTTAGCCCGTGCGTGAGAGAGGGAAAAGGGAGCGGAGGCGGGGCTTACAGCGAGAAACGGAGGGAGTCGATGGTGGGGTGAACAGCGCTCGGTGGCGGAAAAACTCGATGGCGGCGGAGCTCCAGCGGTCGTCGGCGGGAGCCGAGGCCACGGCGAGGACGAGGGGGTCGGGACGTTTCCGTTCCCGGCCCTAGCTCGGCCGCTAGGGCTCCGTGGCGGCGGCGCCTCGCCGGAGAGAGGCGGCGGTGGGGAGCTTCGGTGGTGGGTTCCGACAGAGAAAAAGAGGAAGGAGAAAGGAGGAGATGCGGCGCGAGGGGAAGAAGGGTGGAGAGAAAAAAGTTAGGGCAACGAGGGGGAGGAGCTCGAGCAGTTTATAGAGGAGGGGAGGAGCTCGATCAACCGTCTGCTACTGCACCTGCTACGTGGTCGATGGGGATGGAGGCCGTACGGAGGTAGGGGACGACCGTGAGGGGGGTACGGGCCTTTGGCCAAAAATGGGCTGGCCCCCAACGTGGGTTGTTTGCCCCTTTTCCCCTCTCCCTCTCTTTTAATTTCCTGCTATTTATTTTTTTTGTAGATTTTGGGAAGAGAGAAAAACAAGTGGTTTTAGGGTTTAGCAAAAATGTTTAGGATAACTTCTTATAGTTTTGTTTTTGTAACAACACCTCAAACAAACTTTTGTTTTTCCAAATAAATTCAATTGATGTTATTGTTTGGTAATTAAAATAACTTGAGCAATTTTTGGTATAAAAAGAACAATTGCCACTTAAGCCAAAATTAAGTTTTTGATTCCAATTTTAGTGGAACAAATATTTGTTTGTTTTTATAGTTTTTATTTGGCACATTGTAACATAACAAGTATGACAAGTAATTGGATTTTGTTTTGCAATTCAAATAGAAATCAAATGGAAACAATTCAATTCAAATGCAACAAAAGGCAATTATGATGACATGATGCAAAGAAATAATAAAACAAGAAACAAAACATCTAAGTGGGAGATTTTCATACTTGGGATGTTACAAAACGCCCCCCCTTGAAGGAATCGCGCCCCGAGATTCCTACTGAGAAAGGAAAAGGTCCGGATACTTCTTGCGAAGATCCTCTTCGGTCTCCCACGTTGCCTCTTTATCGGAATGATGCGACCACTGCACTTTCAAGAACTTGGTGCTCTTGTTGCGAGTCTTACGCTCGGTCTCATCGAGAATACGAACAGGGTGCTCCTCATAAGATAGATCATCTTGCAGTTCAATGGAATCATGATCAACTGCACGATCTGGATCTTTGAAACACTTCTTGAGCTGTGACACGTGAAACACATCGTGCACCTTGGATAGTTTTTCTGGAAGTTCAAGACGATAGGCATTTTCCGCACGCCTTGAGAGAATGTTGAACGGACCAATGTATCTCGGTGCTAGCTTTCCTTTCACACCAAAACGATGAGTGCCTCTGAGGGGAGTTACACGGAGATATGCTTTGTCACCAGGTGCATAAATCATATCCCTGTGCTTGCTGTCATAGTAGCTTTTCTGACGAGACTGAGCAATCTTGAGATTGTCACGAATGATTCGAACTTTCTCTTCGGCCTCTTTAACAATGTCAGGACCTAAGAGTGAACGTTCACCAACTCCAGACCAATTGATTGGACTCCTGCATCTGCGGCCATAGAGTGCCTCAAACGGTGCCATTCCTAGGCTTGCCTGGAAGCTGTTGTTGTAGGAGAATTCAGCATATGGAAGGCATTCCTCCCATTTCATGCCAAAGGAGAGACCACATGCTCTGAGCATATCCTCGAGAATCTGATTGACTCTTTCGACTTGCCCTTGAGACTGAGGATGATAAGCCGTGCTGAACAGAAGTTTGGTGCCCAATGCTTCTTGAAAACTCTTCCAGAAATGAGAAGTGAATATGCTTCCACGGTCTGAGCTTATTTCCAATGGAACACCATGAAGGGGAACAACCTTTGCTGTGTAGAGCTCTGCTAACTGGCTAGCTGAGATAGTTTCCTTTACAGCATAGAAGTGAGCAACCTTAGTGAGACGATCAATAACAACGAAGATTGCATCGTTGCCCTTTTTGGACTTTGGAAACCCAGTAACGAAGTCCATTTCAATCATGTCCCACTTCCACTCAGGAATTTTCAGAGGTTGGAGAAGACCGGCTGTTTTCTGATGAACTGCCTTAACACGTTGACAAACGTCGCATTCAGAAACGTATTTAGCAATTTCACGCTTCATGCCAGACCACCAATACAGCGTCTTGAGATCCTGGTACATCTTTGTACTTCCAGGGTGGATGGAGAGAGGAGTTTCATGAGCCTCCTTGAGAATGACACCTTTGAGACTTTGAATTTGAGGAACTGCAATGCGTCCTTCAAAGAACACCGTTCCCTTGTCATCAATTGAGAAGCACTCATACTTCACATTGCCTGCTCTGATGTTATTTGCGATCTTCTTGATCTCATTATCACGAAGTTGTTCAGAACGAATCTTATCCTCGAGAGTTGGACTGGCTGTCAAGTTTGCGAGATAACCTTGAGGAACAAGACCAAGGTTCAGCTTCTGGAATTCTTCATGAAGAGGAGGCTGGCTTTCCATGATCATGAGATTATTGCAATACGACTTGCGACTGAGAGCATCGGCCATAACATTAGCCTTGCCTGGAGTGTAAGAAATGGTAAGATCGAAGTCTTTGATCTTTTCAATCCATCTCCTTTGCCTGAGGTTTAGATCTGGTTGAGTGAAGATGTATTTCAGACTCTTATGATCGGAAAAGATTTCAGTGCGATTACCCAACAAGTATTGCCTCCATTTCTTGAGGGCAAACACAACTGCTGCAAGTTCAAGGTCATGTGTGGGATAATTGAGCTCATGTGCATTCAACTGACGTGAAGCATAAGCTACAACTTGACGTTCTTTCATAAGAACTGCTCCTAGACCTTGGAGAGAAGCATCACAGAATATCTGGAAAGGTTTGGTAGTATCTGGGCCAACCAGAACTGGTGTAGAAGTGAGTTTAGTCTTCAGGAGATTGAAACTTTCATCACATTGTGGAGACCAAACGAACTTCTTGTCCTTCTTTGTGAGATCAGTGAGAGGTTTGGCAATCTTGGAGAAGTTTTGGACGAAACGACGACAATAGCTAGCCAAACCAAGAAAACTTCTGACTTGCTTCACCGTCTTAGGAGGTTTCCAATCAACAATTGCCTTAACCTTTTCCGGATCAATGGCTATGCCCTTGGCAGAGATGACATGACCAAGATAAGCAACTTCTGGAATCCAGAACTCACATTTGGAGAACTTGGCATATAGACGATGCTCGCGAAGTTTCATGAGAGTGAGACGAAGATGTTCTCCATGCTCTTCCTCGGATTTTGAGTAGACAAGAATATCATCAAGATATACCACAACGAACTTGTCGAGGTATTCATGGAAGACAGAATTCATGAGTCTAGAGAATGTCGCCGGTGCATTGGTGAGACCAAAGGACATGACGGTGTATTCATATAAACCGTAGCGAGTGGTGAAAGCTGTCTTAGGAATATCTTCCTTTCTGATCTTTATTTGATGGTAACCCATTCTCAAGTCCAGCTTGGAGAATATTGAAGCTCCAGCAAGTTGATCAAAAAGATCATCGATACGAGGAATTGGATACTTGTTTTTGATGGTTTTCTCGTTGAGAGGACGATAGTCAACCACGAGTCTCTTTGTTTGATCCTTCTTGGCAACAAACAGAGTTGGGCATCCCCAAGCCGAGGAGCTAGGTTGAATGTAACCTTTCTCCATGTACATATCGATTTGCTCCTTCAACAACTTCAGTTCAGGAGGAGCTATCTTGTATGGATGTTTGGAGATTGGAGCAGTGCCTGGTTCAAGTTCGATGACGAACTCAACTGCTCTGTCAGGAGGCATTCCTGGCAATTCTTCTGGAAAGACATCGGGGAAGTCACAAACCACCGGAATAGTTTCAATAGATGGTAGAGGATTTGCATTGAGGGTGTAGAGTTGAGCAACTGGATTTTCAGCATGGAAGTAGACTATCTGGCCAGAAGGGTGTGTGATTTTGACAGCCTTAGCAGGACAATCAATGACTGCTTTGTTGGCTACCAACCAATCCATCCCAAGGATGACATCAATATCTGAAGAGTGGAGAGCTATCAAGGATGCCTGGAATGGAAGGTTTCCAATTGTGATCTCGATGTTCTGGCTAACTTTATTGCTTTGCCAGTTAGATCCCGGTGATTTCACTAGGAGAGGGATAGACAACTGTTCAAAGTTGACTCCACTGTTGTTTGCAAAGCATTGAGAGATGAAAGAGTGTGAAGCACCAGAATCGAACAAGACTTTAGCACGGAACGAGTTCACAAGAAGTGTGCCCATTACAACCTCTGGAGATTCTTCTGCTCCTTGGGCCTTGACATGGTTCACCCTCACAGTTCTCAAGACAGACTTGTTCCTGTTGCGGGGCCTAGGCGAAGGAGTGTTTACCATCACATGATTGACCTTAGAGATAGGTAGTGATGGTGGCTTGTTCTGCGGGCACTTGTAGGAGTAGTGTCCTGATAGACCGCACTTGAAGCATGTACTAGCAGAACGAGGAGCTGTTGGACTTGGCTGAGATGGAGCACCTCCTGAAGATACCACTGGGGTGGGAGGGAGGGCAAGAAATCCTGCCGGGCTTGGCAAGCAGATGGGCGGTGTTGTAGTGGTATATGGAACCCAAACTCTTCGTTTTTGTGGAGGCATGATAGCTTTCGAGAGATTAGCCTGTTCACGAGAGTGCTTACGAGATTCCTCAACCAATTTGCGCCCATGCTCTTCCTTTAGAGCGATGTTGATGAGGTCCTCAAAATTCTT
This sequence comes from Alopecurus myosuroides, assembly GCA_028641055.1. NCBI lineage: Eukaryota > Viridiplantae > Streptophyta > Magnoliopsida > Poales > Poaceae > Alopecurus > Alopecurus myosuroides. Next base: position 266,847,890 of record CM054060.1, read on the forward strand.
GGCCTTGACGTTGGTGAGAGCATACTTGAGTTCCGGGTTGAGACCCCTGCGGAACTTTGCCATCTTTCTCGCTTCCGTGGAGATTTCATCTCCGGCGTAGCGAGCCAGACGATTGAACTCTCTTTGGTATTCGAGAACGTCCAGACTGCCTTGTGTGAAAGAATAGAATTCCTCGCGCATTTTCTCCATGAGCCCATCGGGAATGTGATGGCGCACGAAGGCTTGCTTGAAATCCTCCCATGTGATTTCCACACTAGAACCTCTCATTTCTTGGAAATTCTCCCACCAAGACATAGATTGTCCACGGAGAAGGTAGGTCACGTAAGGAACACGGTCCTCGTCAGCCACATGAGCTACCACAAGAGTACGGTTCATTTCACGGAGCCAGTCATCAGCATCCAATGGCTCGGAGGAGTTATCAAACGTGCGCGGATTGAGCTCAAGGAACTCCCGAATAGACACCCGGGCGTTGCCATTACTCCCAAGGTCTTGGTTCTGCTGCATCTGCTTTATAACTTGCGTCATCTGAGACAGCACTTTCCCCATCTCAGGTGGCAGTGTGGGTTGTTCGTCACCACTTTCCATCCTGAAGAGGATACCAAGATTAACACAGTAACCGGATAACAAAATCCAATATAAGTGCTTAAAAGGAATACTTCAGACGGTAAGAAGGTAGCATGGATCAAACATATACTACCCTCAACGTTCACCATAAATGGTTTGAGTACCACACGGGTGCGGTGTTGAAGAAGAAAAATCTCCGGAACAAAACGAATGGAGGTTAACCACGAAAGAGAAGATTTGTGAAGGACGATGTCGAAGCAACAACTGGGAAACAGAGACCACAAACACCTGAGGTACTACGGAGAAAACCCAGAACACGTGAAATCCTAACTTGAAAGTTTAGATGAGAAGAGAAAAACAACATTGCACTTCCTTACCAGAAAAGGGAGGGTGGGTGGGGAAAGAAATAAAATGGCAGAATTCCTACTCTCACGTTTCATTTTTCCTATATAGCTACAAAATAGTTTCTAGACTCAAACTGCGACCAGTAAAAGGGATCCTACAGGCAGACAGGCTCTGATACCATTTGTCGCACCCTGGTTTCTAGGGGATACTCATCGGGCCGAACTGGATAGCAGATGCTTGGATTATGGGGCATAACTGCTCCCACGTCCCAGCTTCCTGGTAGGCCTGCGCTTATGCGCGACAACACAAGCCCTGCTATTCCATCGTCGATGTAAACTATCCACTAGAGACCATAGGCACTACTGTCGACGTACTTCATATCAATCACGCAGGGTACGTCCACAGCGTTTAACAGAATGATAGCACAACATATCTCTAAGACACAAAAGATTGAAATAAGGTTGCAAATGGCTCTCACTAGAGCAGAGATAGCAAATACAATCATCCAGAGGACACATGTCCCAACATAACATTCATTACATCAGCGGAAGCAATCAAGGTGTCTGAGTACAGACAAATCCAAATAGGCTTAAGAAGCCGGCAATGAAAAGGAAGACGGAGCCCATCCACGAAGTCTCGGATCCTGCCCGGGTCCGCTATCTACTCGTCAACAGCGTCGTCGTACTCCATGTAGTAGCCTCCATGGGGATCCTCGGAATCATCGTCTGCGTAAACCACAGCCCCAAAGGGGTCAGTACAACAACGTACTGGCAAGCAAGACTCACAGTTCACCAAAGTGTAACCCGTCAACACCAAGCACAGATGCTTTGGGTTCAACGGAAGGAAGGGTGATATAAAAGATGCGGCAGCGGGCTGCACTAACCAGCTACAGAAACATACTATGACTTCCGGCTAACAGAAAGGGGATAAGATAGCGTATCGTAACCAACTATAACTAACCACCAAACAAACCCATCCTGGATCTCGCCCCTTATCCAAAGAAGCAATCCAAGGATAACTCACACCGGTGGATTAATGATGGTTCAGGTTATTGTGTCAATAAACCTATTACTAGTCAAGTTATTATAGTTAGGTGTAAGTTGTCTGAGTACTTGTTAGCCAGTACTTTCACCAAGTCGTCACATAACCGCGGACAACACGGCTTCTCGAGAAGATTCATCCCTGCAGGGTGTGCTCCAGTACCCGTACACACTCAAGCCACCAACTAAAACTCAGGTGGACTCGACACGACTCGAACCATCACTACAGCCTGTCCTAGGAGCCACGGAGCTATAAGGTCCCAGCCACGCAGCCGAATACTCAGCGCAGGTGTGCAAAACTCCCGCAGGACACAACACCCCGGCACTACAGGCCTCGCCCTATATGTGTGCGTGAACATCATCATCAGTAACCATGGGAGCGACCCATTTATGCGTATGAGCCAAATGGAACACCCGAACTAAGTGTGGCTCTTCGGACAAACTGCGGATCAGATCAAAGCCGAGGGGGGTTCCATACCACCACCCGGATGCGGTGAGCACGCTCATCATGGATCAGTAGACAAGACCCTTTTCCTAATTAGGGTCGACACTAGCAGGCCTCAAAACCACGATGGGCCTCCTGCCGGTGCCTTAACATCAAATTATTATTACCCAAGCATTAACAGGTTGTTGTTTACACATCGAGCCCAGTAGAACATAATAGAAATATGATAACGGAAAGTAACGGGTAACAGACTCGAGCAGAAACAACCCTAAGCCTGCTAGTAAGACACGGGCTCAAACAACGGGGTTATAGGACTGGAGGTGAGGCAATATCAAGGTTAAGGGGTTCATGTAATAGGTTCGTAACAGAAACAACTACTACTAAGGCTAGCAGAAAAGAACAACAGAAAGTATCGGTAACCAATGTTGAAAGGAACACAGTGGTTCGTGTGAGTGATAACTTGCCTGCAAACCCAGTAGCCTGGTACTGAGTTAAAACCTCAGAAGGGGTGTCGTAAGGATCGTCGGTATCAACGTCGTCGTCTATCCGAGAAGAAGCAAACAGACAATGCAGAAAGGGTAGACAATCAATATCATGGCATAGTGCACAATCATGGGGATGATGCATGTCATGTTAATAGGTGCATCAAAATAAACTAGTTGACATGGTCACACAAATTAAATGGACACATATGCAATTTTGAGTTGCATATGAAAGCCCATGCATTTTGGGTTAGATTATTTGTTTTCCAACTAATCAACAGATGAGGGTGAATTAGTATGATGCATGGATGAGGAAAACAACAAAATAACAACAATAGAAGCAATTTAAAATAGGGTTTACAAATTTAGAAAGTTATTTAGTAAGTTATGGAATTTTTTGGTTCCTTAAAGGGATTACACAAATAGTTGTTGTTTTCACCCATTTAAATTGTGCAAAACAAATAACAAAATTCATATTTGAAAAGTTTATACTTTTCTAGGTTGAAAACATATTTTGCATGTTCAAAAATAATTTAATTTGAGCAAGTTATGATCTTATCAAATTTAAATGAATTAAACAAGGATTAAATTATTTAGGCAATTTAAATTATTCAAAGCATGAAACAAAATTTATATTTGAATTGGTGGTTCAAAATGGTATGGAAAACATATTTTATTTGCATGATTTGGATTAATATTGAATTAGTTATGGAATTTATCAAATGTGGAAGGAATAGTTTGAATTTGAAATTTGAAATTATTTGCAATGGTCAAAACAGAAAAAAATGGCTTAATTAGCTAGAGAATTAAATTTGGTATTGAAAACATATTAAAAATGTTAAATTTGGAGTTGTAATGAATTAGTTAGGCAATTTTAAAGTTTGGTGGTTAATCTGCCATTTATTTCACAGCTAGGGACTTAAAACAAATCTGCAGGGACCTAGAATAAAATATCCAAGGACCTGTGTGCAATTAGGGGGCTGTGTTGGGTCTGCAAATAAAAATGGAAAAAGATGTGGCAATTGCGCTGGGGGTGGGGGTCGAACCCGCGACCCCCTGGGCGCGCGCAGCGAGCTTCGCTAGCCATCTGGGCTGGTTTGGTTTCCTTGTCAGGTACAGGCGCTGGTTGGGGTATATGCTGTGTTTTCCTGTCAGTTTAAGGATTTAACTGAACCTGTTCAGCGTGCAGGTACAGATCGCTGCGAACAGAGCGGGAGCGGCCGGCGATGGCGCTGCTCGCGCTGCCCGCGGTGGGCTGCCGCGGGTAGCCGGAGAGGCGGCTGCTGGCGGGTGGCCGGTGCGGCCGCGGGGCCGTTAGCCCGTGCGTGAGAGAGGGAAAAGGGAGCGGAGGCGGGGCTTACAGCGAGAAACGGAGGGAGTCGATGGTGGGGTGAACAGCGCTCGGTGGCGGAAAAACTCGATGGCGGCGGAGCTCCGGCGGTCGTCGGCGGGAGCCGAGGCCACGGCGAGGACGAGGGGGTCGGGACGTTTCCGTTCCCGGCCCTAGCTCGGCCGCTAGGGCTCCGTGGCGGCGGCGCCTCGCCGGAGAGAGGCGGCGGTGGGGAGCTTCGGTGGTGGGTTCCGACAGAGAAAAAGAGGAAGGAGAAAGGAGGAGATGCGGCGCGAGGGGAAGAAGGGTGGAGAGAAAAAAGTTAGGGCAACGAGGGGGAGGAGCTCGAGCAGTTTATAGAGGAGGGGAGGAGCTCGATCAACCGTCTGCTACTGCACCTGCTACGTGGTCGATGGGGATGGAGGCCGTACGGAGGTAGGGGACGACCGTGAGGGGGGTACGGGCCTTTGGCCAATAATGGGCTGGCCCCCAACGTGGGCTGTTTGCCCCTTTTCCCCTCTCCCTCTCTTTTAATTTCCTGCTATTTATTTTTTTTGTAGATTTTGGGAAGAGAGAAAAACAAGTGGTTTTAGGGTTTAGCAAAAATGTTTAGGATAACTTCTTATAGTTTTGTTTTTGTAACAACACCTCAAACAAACTTTTGTTTTTCCAAATAAATTCAATTGATGTTATTGTTTGGTAATTAAAATAACTTGAGCAATTTTTGGTATAAAAAGAACAATTGCCACTTAAGCCAAAATTAAGTTTTTGATTCCAATTTTAGTGGAACAAATATTTGTTTGTTTTTATAGTTTTTATTTGGCACATTGTAACATAACAAGTATGACAAGTAATTGGATTTTGTTTTGCAATTCAAATAGAAATCAAATGGAAACAATTCAATTCAAATGCAACAAAAGGCAATTATGATGACATGATGCAAAGCAATAATAAAACAAGAAACAAAACATCTAGGTGGGAGATTTTCATACTTGGGATGTTACACCGGTGCCTTATCAGCAAATTATTATTACCTCAAATAACACGTTGTTGTTTAACATCGAGCCCCAGAATATAACAGAATATAGTAATAGAAAGTAACTGATAACAGACTCGAGCAAAACAACCCTAAGCATGCTAGTAAGACACGGGCCCAAGCAACGGGGTTTTAGGACTGGAGGTGTGGCAATATCAGGGTTTAGGGTATCATGTGATAGGTTCGTAACAGAAGCAACGATACATAGGGCTAGCAAATACAGACAACGGAAAGTATCGGTAACCAATGTTGAAAGGAACACAATGGTTCATGTGAGTGATAACTTGCCTGCAAACCCAGTAGCCGGGTACTGAGCTAGATCCTCAGAAGGGGTGTCGTAAAGATCGTCGGTATCAACGTCGTCGTCTATCCGAAAAGAAGCAAACAAACAATACAGGAAGAATAAACAATCAATATCATGGCATAGTGCACAATCATAGGATGATGCATGTCAAGTTAATGGATGCATCAAAATAACCTAATTGACATGGTAACACAATTTAAATGGACACATATGCAATTTTGAGTGGCATATGAAAAGCCCATGGATTTTGGTTAGATTATTTGTTTTCCAACTAATCAACAGGTGCTAGTAGTTTAGTATGATGCATGCATGAGGAAAACAACAAAATAACAACATTAGAACCAATTTAAAATAGGGTTTACCAATTAAGAATTTTATTTATTAAGTTAAAGAATTTTTTGGTTCCTTAAAGGTGACACACACAAGTATTTGTTGTCTTCACCAATTTAAATTGTGCAAAATAAATAAAAAAATTCATATTTGAAAAGATCATGAAATTTTGGGTGGATTACATGTTTCAAATTTTTAAAAAGGCATTAGGATGAATTTATTATGACTTAAACAAAATTAAACAAGTTTGAAATGAATTTAAAACAAGCATGAATTTTATTTGCTCAAAACATAATTTCAAACCCATATTTGAAAAGTTTATACTTTGGTGGTTTGAAAACATATTTTGCATGTTCAAAAATATTTTATATTGAGCAAGTTATGATTTTATCAATTTTAAATGAATTAAATAAGTATTAAATTATTTACGAAATTTAAATTATTCAAACCATGAAACAAAATTTATATTTGAAAAGGTTATTCAAAATAGCATGGAAAACATATTTTATTTGCATTTATTGGATTAAGAATGAATTAGTTATGGAATTTAGAAATTTGCATTTGAATTATTTGAATTCAAATTTGAATTGCATTTTGAAAATTCAAAACAGTACACAAGTGGCTTAGATGGATAGACAATTATATTTAGAACAATAAACATATTTAAATTTTATTTTTTAGGGTTATATATTAAAAGTTATTAACCAATTAAAATTGAGGACTAATCTGTAATTAAAAGGTTCTATTTTTGAAAACAGAAAAATGCAGAAACTTTTATTACTGTGCGGTAAACTACCCACAGCCACTGCCCTGTGGGCCTGTGGCCAGCGTGGCGTGCCTTGCGCTTGCGTGGCAACCACCGCGGCTTACAGGTGGGCCCTGCCAGTTTCCGCTGCGGGAGAAAAAAGGTGGTTTTTTATCTGCGGCCGCGGGGGATCGATCCCACGACCGCGCGCAAGGAACAGAACAGCGCAACCACTGCGCTGGTTTCAGTCGTTTGACAGGTTCAGTTTCGCGGACAGGTTAATATTCCTCGCTGGCTAACTGAACTTTTCTGACGAACGAATCCATCCGCGACTGAACAGAAGCAACGCTGCTCGCCAGCGGGGAGAATAACGCGGCCGTGCTCGATCTGCTGGGGTGCAGTGGGGTGGTGGACGTGCACGGTACCGTGGTTTGCAACAGAGGGAGACATGGGAGAGAGGTAGCACGGTGGCTCACCGGGAGTTCGACGCGGTTGCAGAGCTCGGGCAGACGGCGGCGACCGCGGCGTGGACGAGGACGGCGGGGAAGATCCAGGGGGTCACCGTGAGCGCTCGGGTGTCCAAACGGTAGAGGTGTTAGCGGGGGTTCGATTTCAGGGGCTAGACGAGGGAGTGGTGCTGTGAGGTGGTTGCGGCCATCGGTGGTTCAGAGATGAACTTCTCCGGCGAGGGGCGACAGGGAGCGGGATGTGGCCGGGAGAGGGGCAGACGACGGCGGCGTGAGGGGGAAATAGTGACCTAGGGTTAGGGGTAGGTGGCGCGGAGCCCTAGGGCTTGTTTATAGGGGCGCACGGGCGTCGATGGCCGTCCACGGCGCTCTGCCGCCGACGTGGAGGCACGGATTTGCTGCCGTACTGGAAGACGAAGGCAGAAAGAAAAAAAATTAGACCGAAGCGGTACGCGCGTTAAGTAGGTGGGCTGGGCTGCGCTGAGCGGGAGATAAGAGAGGAAACGGGCTGGGCGCAGCCCACTTCTCCTTGGCGCCAGAAACTTTGAAATTTATTTCTCCTTTATGTTTTTTTTTGCTGAAAAAGAAATTGGAAGGAAAAGGTGGTTTTTAGGTTAGAGAAAAATTTGGAAAAATTAGAGGAAGTTCCTTAGGCCAATTACAAACAGTTGTTAACTTTTATTTTCGAAAGTTTAAATATTTGCTTGCTGTTTGAAATTTAAACCAAATTTGGGGAATTTTAAATATTACATGATCATTAATAAAAACGAACTTTTAAATAGGGTAACCCCTATGTTAAATTATAAACCATTGATCAAAATTGTATTATAATTTGCATGGATTCAATTGGTTGCTGTTTGATGCTTGAATTTGGAATTTTAAATGTGTTTGGAAATTTAATGATTGGTTTAAAACCATCATTTTCACAAGTGATCACTATGGCATAAAATGAAACCAATTGGTTCTTATTATTTGTGATTTTTATTTAAAATGTTGTAACAGAGCAAGTATGAAACCATTGTTTTGAATAAGTTTTGAATTTGAATTGTGAAAACAGTGGAAAACAAATGCAACAATTTAAGAAACAAATGCAAACAACATGGAAACAATATGATGACATGATGCAATACTTTAATAAACATGCAACAAACATTCTAAGGGGATGGTTTTCCATACTTGGGATGTTACAACAAACGATGACGTGGTGTCCGATATCCTGAGACTTACAGCATAACATATGCGTTTAAACCTGGCCTCATACTCGTAGTTTTGATTCTACACATCATAGAGTTGTGCTTGCAGATTGTGGGTGGTCTTGTCGAGTGAGAGAATTTCATCCAAAAGCTTGGCGGTCTCCTTCTTGTGCTCGGCAATCAACTCTGCATTCATCCTATATATTATGTCCACTTCACGCTCTGCCATCTTCTTGTACCTGAAAACTTCTTGTTCTAGCTCTTCCATCCTTGCTTCCAGGCTTCCTTCTCCTTTATGACCTTGAACATCCTCTTGCTGCACCTTCCCGTCCTTGAGCAGCAACTCTTTGGGATGCATCTTCAACTCCTCTAGGTATGGGTTGACGATGTTCTCAAAGAAACTGTCCTTGGAGGGTTCAGAGGAAGACATCGTGGCCCTAGATCTGAAAATAATTCTGGCAAAAACAGCTCGAAACAAAAACACGACGAGAAAACGATATACGGACCTCGGGGGGTCCGGGGGATTGTATAGCAAAAAGTTTTACAACGGAAGGAAGGTACTGGGTGAAAACGGGTCAGATACGGACTCCGAGGCGTCCTCACCATAGCCAGGCGCTGCTAGGGGTGGGCCCGCGCCTGGGTATGGTGAGGAGCCTCCGGGCTCCGTCTCCGCCTCATTTCCGGCTCATAATTTTTCATATTTTCCAAAAACAGTAAAAATAAAAGTTGGAAGATGAATCGCGAACGTTCTCTTACCAAAACTGAAACCTATTCGAAAACTGACTCTGTAGTTTCTGCAATATGTTTCTTAATAAATTCCTCCGGGATCATGGCTTGAATACAATCAACATTTTCATTATAAGGATCTCTAGAAATATAATGCTTGAGTCTTTGGCCGTTCACCACTTGTGAAGTGTTGTCTTCAAGGGAAACAATTTTAATTTCCCCCAAACGATATTCCTCTTCGATAACAAAAGGTCCTTCCCATCTCGAGAGTAATTTTCCGGCAAAAAATCTGAGACGAGACCTATGAAATAGCATTTTCTCACCAACATGAAACTCTCTTTTAATTAATCTCTTATCGTGCCACCTTTTAACTTTCTCTTTAAAGATCTTAGCATTTTCATATGCTTCACTCCTCCATTCATCTAAAGAACTTAAGTCAAGCAACCTTTTCTCACCAATAAGTTTAAAATCTCTATTTAGGTCTCTCACTGCCCAATAAGCTTTGTGTTCTAATTCTAGGGGCAAATGACAAGCTTTTACATAAACCATTTTATAAGGAGACATGCTGATGGGATTTTTATAAGCAGTTCTATAAGCCCACAGAGCATCAATTTTTTCTAGATTTGTTAACAGTCTTTTGCAAGATAGATTTGATTTCTCTATTTGATAACTCTACTTGCCCACTAGTTTGAGGATGATAGGGTGAGGCAATTCTATGATTAACATCATATTTAGCAAGAGTCTTTCTAAAAACACCATGAATAAAATGAGAACCCCCATCAGTCATAGATATCTAGGCACACCAAACCTAGGGAAAATAATGTCTTTACAAATTTTTTATGAGGTTTCACCAACACTTTTAGTAGGTATAGCTTCTACCCATTTAGTAACATAATCAACAACAACAAGAATATGAGTGTAGCCTTGTGAAGGAGGGAAAGGACCCATAAAGTCAAAACCCCAACAATCAAACGGTTCAATAACAAGAGAATAATTCATAGGCATTTCACTATGTTTAGAAATATTTCCAACCCTTTGACATTGATCACAAGATGAAATAAACTTTCTAGCATCTTTAAAGAGAGTAGGCTAATAAAAAACTGATTGTAGAACCTTATGTGTTGTTCTATCTCCACCGTGATGTCCTCCATAAGCACTACTATGACATTTTCTCAATATCTCTCGTTGCTCATTTTCAGGAACAAATCTTCGCATAATACCATCAACACCTTCTTTATATAAGTGTGGGTCATCCCAAAAATAATGCCTCAAATCATAGAAGAATTTTCTTCTTTGCTGAGCTGTAAAGGTAGGAGGCAAATACTTGGAAACAATAAACTTAGCATAATCATCATACCATGGACTCTCTTGAGAGCTCACTTTTATTGTAGCCAACTGTTCATTAGGAAACTATCATTAACAAGAATAGGATCATCAGAGATATTTTCTAATCTAGACAAATTATCACCAACAGGATTTTCAGCACCCTTCCTATCCACAATATGTAAATCAAACTCTTGTAAGAGAAGCACCCATCTAATAAGCCTAGGCTTAGCATCTTTCTTTTCCATAAGGTACTTAATAGCAGCACGATCAGTATGAATAGTAACTTTAGAATCAACAATATACTGCCTAAATTTATCACAAGAAAAAACTACAACTAGGAACTCTTTCTCAGTGGTAGCATAATTTTTTTTTAGCATCATCAAGAGTTTTACTAGCATAATGAATAACATTTAACTTCTTATCTACCCCCTGTCCAAGAATAGCACCTACAGAATAATCACTAGCATCACACATAATTTCAAATGGTAAATGCCAATCAGGTGGTTGAACAATAGGGGCAGATATTAAACCCTTCTTTAAAATTTCAAAAGCTTCTTTACAATCTTCATCAAAAACAAAAGGTACATCATTTTTAAGAAGATTAGTAAGAGGCTTTGATATTTTAGAGAAATATTTAATAAACCTTTTATAGAAACCAGCATGACCAAGAATACTACGAATACCTTTGACATCCCTAGGACACGGCATTTTCTCAATGGCTTCAACTTTAGCTCTATCAACTTCAATACCTCTTTCATAAATTTTATGTCCAAGAACAATTCCTTCATTAACCATAAAATGGCATTTCTCCCAATTAAGAACAAGATTAGTCTCCTCACATCTCTGCAAAACTTTATCAAGATTGCGCAAACAATTATGAAAATAAGTTCCACAGACGGAGAAATCGTCCATGAAGACTTCCACAATTTCTTCACAAAAACCATGAAAGATAGCAGACATGCATCTTTGAAAAGTAGCAGGAGCATTACATAAACCAAAAGGCATACGTCTATAAGCATAAGTTCCATATGGGCAAGTGAAAGTTGTTTTCTCTTGATTAGGCTTCCTAACAACAATTTAAGAGAACCCAGAATAACTATCAAGAAAGCAAAAGTGAATTTTCTTAGACAACCTTTCTAACATTTGATCAATAAAAGGCAAAGGATAATGATCTTTCTTAGTAACTTTGTTAACCTTCCTAAAATCAATGCACATCCTATAACCAACCACTACTCTTTGAGGAATAAGTTCATTATTTTCATTTGGCACAACAGTCATACCTCCTCTCTTGGGAACACAATGCATAGGATTAACCCATCTACTATCAGCAATAGGATAAATAATACCAGCGTCAAGGAGTTTCAATACCTCATTTCTTACCACATCCTTCATCTTAGGATTTAAACGGCGTTGATGTTCAAGAATTGGCTTTGCATCAGGTTCAGTATTAATAGCATGCTGACATATAGTAGGAGAAATCCCCTTCAAATCATCAAGAGTATAACCAATAGCACCTCTATGTTTCCTCAATATTCCCAATAATCTCTCATCTTCTTTACCAGAAAGTTTAGAACTAATAATAATAGAATATAATTTCTTATCATCAATATGAGCATATTTAAGATTGTCCGGCAAAGGCTTTAAATCAAAAACATGATCCTCCTTGGGTGGTAATGTGGTACCCAAGTCTTCCACCGGTAAATTGTGTTTCAGCATCCCTGGCTGATGTAGGAAAATCTCATCAATTTCATTTCTTTCTTCCATAAAGACATCACTTTCTTGGTCTTTCATGTATTGCTGCAAAGGATTGTTAGGAGCAAGAGCAATAGCAGCCAATTGTTCAACTCTATAATTCTCATTAGGTAATTCAACTTCATAAGGTGCTTTAGCAAATTTGGAGAAATTAAATTTATAAGACTCTCCATCAAACTTTGTAAGGATTTTCTCCTTTTTACAATCTATAATAGCACCACAAGTGTTTAAGAAAGGTCTACAAAATATAATAGGACAAGTATCACTAGCAGAAGTTCCTAGTACTAGAAAATCAGCAGGATATTTAGTTTTACCACATAAGACCTCCACATCTCTAACAATACCAATCGGAGAAATAGTTTCCCTATTAGCAAGTTGAATAATCACATCAATGTCTTCAAGTTCACAAGATCCAATTTCATGCATGATTTCTTTATAAAGCTCATAAGGCATAGCACTAGAACTAGCACCAATATCACACAAACCATAATAGCAATGATCACCTATCCTAACAGATAGCACAAGAACACTAGTTTCCCTAGATTTACTAGGATGAGAAACAATATTAGAAGCATCTTCACAAAATATAATGTGTCCCTCTTCTACATTTTCAGAAACAAGGTCCTTTACTATTGCTATTGTAGGTTCTACAGTTATTTGTTCCTCGGGTTCTACAGGTTTCCTTGCACTTTTATTAACCACACTAGCTAACATAGAATGTTCTTTTACCTTAGCAGGAAAAGGAATTTTCTCAATATAAGGTTCAGGCACAATAGAATCAACAGTATGGACTTCTATATCTCTAGCAGGAACACAATTAACAGTATCTTTATAAGGTGCATGGTACTTATTCCATTCATATTTAGGAATATCAATATAAGAAGCTAAAGCCTTATATAAGTTCGCAACAACTTGAGAATTAAGACCAAAAAAAAATACTAAAATTATGAAAATCATCAGATGACATAAAGTTTTAATGCATTCATAATCATAATTTATACCTGACTTTCTACCTTTGTGATTCTCCCATCCTTCAGTGTTTTCTTGAATACAGTCAAGAAGATCCCATTTAGCTTCATCCTTCATATGTGTAAATGATCCAGAACAAGAAGCATAAAATAAATCCTTATCATGAAGAGAAAGCCTTGCATAGAAATTATTAATAACAATATTACTGGGGAGCTCATGAATAGGGCATTTGAGCATTAGTAACTTCAATCTCCCCCATGCTTGGGCAATACTCTCTCCGTCATGAGGCCACAAATTATATATATAATTCCGATCCCTATGAATTTCACTGGGAGGATAGAATTTAGAATAAAAGAGAGGCACAATTTCCTCCCATCCAATAGTCTGGCTATTTTTCAGCGGTTTGAACCATTCAGCGGCTCGGCCTGTCAATGATATAGAGAATAATTTTCTCTTCACTTGGCCCATTGTAATACCTGCACACTTGAACAACTCGCATAATTCATGTAAAAAGAGCAAATGATCACCAGGATGGACATTTCCATCACCTGAATAGCAGTTATTCATAACATATTTAACAATCTTTATAGGTATTTTATAAGGATCCAAATCATCAGGCGGTGGGTCACTTACTTGTAGCGTTCCCACATTTAAATAATGTAAGGACACATGTGTTATTGTGCTAGTCCCTGGATAAATTGCTAGCACCACAGTACAAAATGAAATATCATGCAAATGCATCAAAATTCTATTACATCGCATGATCCAGTCTTTACAAAATAGTATTACAGCTTTCATAGTCTTAGAAGACTAGCAAAAAAAAACAAAGAATTACAGCGGAAAACATAATACAACATTGAGCCCGTCTTCTTCATGTGCCACAGGCAAAACATGTTGGCGACAGTCTCGAGATCCTAAACGAAATCCTCACTCGTCTTTAGAATCATCTGCATTATGGAATATGCAGCCACAAGGGAGTCAATACAATTTAATGTATTGGCAAGTAACACTATGGTGGATATAAATGGCAAAACTAATACTACATGCTTATTTGGCTGAGTGGAGTTTTGGCTAAGTTTGCATAAAGCCAGTTTTCTCCTATCATCTTTGTAAAACAAATTTTCTTTTCAAAGGGTGGCAACATTGGATTAAGATCCAAGCACCACAATACTGTTCACTTGGTTAAAATTTTACTTATTGAAAATGGTGATGTGATTCTTTCGTGCTTCCTTGTCCAGCTGCTCATAGTTGTCCATAACCGGGGACACGGCTAAGATCTTAGTTTGTTGACTCTGCAGAGCTTGTGCACTTTCACCTTGTCGCACCCGGACTTCTAGAGGATACTCACAGTCCGCTAAACAGTAGAACAAATGGCTTACGGGGCATACCGGCACCCGCATCTCAATATGAGCAGGCCAACACGTAAACGTGTGACAACCATTCTCTACTATCCATCGTCTGCGTAAACCATCCCATAGAAATCCGACTACTTCCGTTGACGCACTTCATAACATACACACATGGTACGTCAACGGCATTTGAACAAGTGATATCACAACATATCTCTAAGACACAAAAGATTGAAATAAGTTGCAAATAGCTCTCACTAGAGCAGAGATAGCAAATACAATCATCCAGAGGACACATGTCCCAACAATTCATCATTACAACACAGCGGAAACATCCAAAGTGTCTGAGTACAGACAATATCCAAATAGGCCTAAGAGGCCGGAAACGAAAATACGAAGCCCATCCACGATGTCTTGGATCCTGCCCGGGTCCGCTATCTACTCGTCAGCAGCCTCGTCATACTCCACGTAGTAGCCACCATGGGGATCCTCGGAAACGTAGTCTGCGGAAACCACAACCCCAAAGGGGTCAGTACAGACAAGTACTGGCAAGCAAGACTCACAAGATACCAAAGTGTACCCGGCAACACCAAGTACAGATGCTTTGGGTTCAATGGAAGAATAGGTGATACAAAAGTGCGGCAGCGGGCTGCTCTAACCAACTACAGAAACACGCTACAACTTCCGGCTAACAGAAGGGGATAAGATAGAGTATTGTAACCAACTACCACTAACCTCAAACAAACCCATCCTGGATCTCGCCCCTTATCCAAAGAAGCAATCCGAGGATAACTCACACAGTTGGATTAATGATGGTTCAAGTTATTGTGTTAATAAGACTATTACTAGTCAAATTGTCATTAGTTAGATGTAAGTTGTCTGAGTACTTGTTAGCCAGTACTTTCACCAAGTCATCCATAACCGCGGACAACACGGCTTCTCGAGAAGATTTAACCCTGCAGGGATGCACCAATTTGGCCGTACACGTAAGAATAACCCGCCAGATGGAATGGCCCTTCCACCAAGCGGGGCACTCAACACAACTCAACTCTTCTTCGCATCAAGACCAAAGAACCCCGTGCAATTGAGCGCACGGCTAATCAAGCCCCACGAAGAAAAGGGGACCCTCATAGCACTCTAAGAACGTGTCTCCCTAAATGCCGACTACAAAAGTTTCCACCCTGGCCTCGGGTTCGTACCTGCATATGCGTGCGGCAAATGGAAAACCCGAACTAAATGAGGCGATTTGGACGAGATGCGAATCGAATCAAATTGAGGGGGGCGCCCATACACGCTTCCCACATGAAGTTAGTGCGCTCATCATGGATCAGTAGACAAGACCCTTTTCCTAATTAGGGTCGACACTAGCAGGCCTCAAAACCACGCCGGGCCTCCTGCCGGTGCCTTATCATCAAATTAGCGTTACCTCAAACATTAATAGGTTGTTGTTTAACATCGAGCCCCAGAACATAAAGAATATGGTAACAGAAATAACGGACAGCAGACTCGAGCAAAAACAATCCTAAGCATGCTAGTAAGGCACGGCAACAAGCAACGGGGTTATAGGTGTGGAGGTGAGGCTATATCAGAGTTACAGGATAACATGTGATAGGGTCGAACACAAGCAACGAATCTTAAGGCTAGCAGAATAGACAACGGAAAGTATCGATATCCAGTGTGGAAAGGACACAATGGTTCAGGTGAGTGAATACTTGCCTGCAAACTCAGCAGCCTGGTACTGAGCTAACTCCTCAGAAGTAGTGTCGTAAACCTCGTCTGTCTCAACGTCGTCGTCTAATCGAGAAGAAGCAAACAAACAACGCAGAGAGACAAACAATCAATAACATGGCATAATGCACAATCATGGGATGATGCATGACAATTTAATTGATGCATCAAGGATAAGATAGCTGATATGGTAACATAATTAAATGGACCCATATGCAATTTGGATTGCATATGGAAAGCCCATGAATTAAGGTTGGTTTAGATAATCTACAACTAAACAACATGTGAAAGTGGATTAGCATGATGCATGGATGAGGAAAACAATGAGAAAACAATCATAGATTCAATTTGAAAAGGTGTTTACCACGTTTGAAATTTTATTTATTAAGTTATGAAAAATTGGCTCCTTAAAGGAGTTACACAAGCATTTGTTGTTTTCACCAATTTTAATTGTTCAAAATAGATAACAAAGTTCATAATTGAAAAGAACACAAAATTTTAGGTGGAATACATGTTTCATTTGTTGAAAAAGGAATTAGAATGAATTAATTATGAATTAAACAAGTTTGAACAAGATTTAAATGAATTTAATTCAAGTTTGAATTTATTTGAATTTTTATTTGTTCAAAACATTTAATAAGATCCATATTTGAAAAGATTATACTTTTCTGGTTTGAAAACATATTTTATATGTTCAAAAAAGAATTTTATTTGACCAAGTTATGAATTTAGCAATTTTAAATGATTTAAACAAGGTTTAAATTATTTAACCAATTTTAATTATTCAAAACATGAAACAAAGTTTATATTTGAAATGGTGGTTTAATTTGGCATGTAAAACATATTTTATATGTGACATTTGAATTAAGTTTGAAATAGTTATGAATTTAATCAAATTTGTAATGAATTGTTTGAATTTGAATTTTAAAACAATTTGAAATGTTCAAAATAGAAAACAAATGAGTTAAACATGTAGAGAATTAAATTTGGTTCAGAAAACATATTTTATTTATTTAATTTGGATTTGAAATACAAAAGTTATTCAAATTTGAAATTTGTGGGCTAATCTGTAATTTTAAAACATACAGATTATGTTCAGGGGCCTAGGTGCGAAAAAGATTTCAGAATAGGTCCCTGGGGACCTTTTCTACCCAGCAGAACGACCCCTGGGTCACTGGCCTGTGGGCCAGTGCCCAGTTGGCACTGCGTGGCACGCGGGTGTGGGCCTACGTGGCCACCACTGCCTATGGCAGGTGGGCCCTGCCTACCCGCGTGGCAAAGGAACCAAAAAGATGGTTTTATTCTGCGCGCGGGGGGATCGAACCCACGACGCACCGGTTGCGCACCGTTGGATGCAACCAGTAGGGTATGGATCGAATTGTGACAGAGAGGAGGTGCGCGTGTTTTTGAGGTGGACGTGCGCCTATCTGACGAAACTGAATAAAATTCAGTTACTGAACTTTGACAGAGGGGATCGAGGTCGCCGGCGGCGAGCTGCTGCTCGTGCTAGGGTGCTGGCGTGCTAGGGTGTACATGTGCTTGGCTACTGATGCAGAGAGGGAAAAGGTCGAGGGAGAGGTGGTGCTCACCGTGGGGTGGAAGGAGGAGGTCGACGGGGACAGTGGACGGCAGCGACAACGACAGGGATGGCGGCGGTGATGCAGGCCTTCCCCGTCCTCGCTGCGATGTCGGGGAGGTGGAGGAAGCAGTGGGGAGATGATTCCCGGCCCTAACTCGCGCGGAGGAAGACCATGTCGACGGCGATCGCCGGAGGTTCAGTGCGGTGGCGCTCGGTGGAGTTCAGAACAGAGAGCTGCAGAGGAGGGAGGAAGGAGAGATAGGCGACGGTGGCGAGAGGGAGAAGGAGGAGAAGAACTAGGGCAGCACGGGAGCCCTAGGTGGTGGCTATAAGGAGGAGGAGGAGGCGTCGTGGCCGTCCCATCACGCCACTATCGACGTGGGCATCGCGGATGGCGTGCCGTACAGAGGTGGAAGAAAGGTAAGGGGGGTAGCAGGCCATGGGCTGGGCCTGGGTAGGTGGCCTGGGCCTGCTGCCTCTCCCCTCTGCGTTTTCTTTTTATTTTTTTCTTTCTGTTTGTTTTTTTTTTGCTGAAAAGGAAAAGGGAGAAAAAGGAAGGGTTTTAGGGGTTAGAAAATTTAGGAAAAATTTGTATAGGTTAGTTTTTGTAACAGCACCAAAGTGCAAACTTTTGTTTTTCAAAAATTTGAAATTGTGTTGCTGTTTGTAATTTAGTTGAATTTGAATGAAATTTGAATTAATTATATTATTTAACTTAAGCAAGTTAATGGTTTGATCTTCCCACTTTAATGGAAACAAATTGATGTTTGGGTTTGAAATTTTCATTTGAAAATTTGTAACAGAACAAGTATGAAACAAAATTTGAAATTTGGTTTGAAATTCAAATAGAAAAACAAGGGAAAACAAAGGAAAACAAAGGAAAACAATTGGAAAACAAATGCAAAACTTAAGATGCCATGATGCAAAACATAATTTAACAAAAAGCAAACATTCTAAAGGTTGTTTTTCATACTTGGGATGTTACAAAACGCCCCCCCTTGAAGGAATCGCGCCCCGAGATTCCTACTGAGAAGAGAAAAGGTCCGGATACTTCTTGCGAAGATCCTCTTCGGTCTCCCACGTTGCCTCTTTATCGGAATGATGAGACCACTGCACTTTCAAGAACTTGGTGCTCTTGTTGCGAGTTTTGCGCTCGGTCTCATCGAGGATTCGAACAGGGTGCTCCTCATAAGAGAGATCTTCTTGCAGTTCAATGGAATCATGATCAACTGCACGATCTGGATCTTTGAAACACCTCTTGAGCTGTGACACGTGAAACACATCGTGCACCTTGGATAGCTTTTCTGGAAGTTCAAGACGATAGGAATTTTCTGCACGCCTTGAGAGAATGCTGAAAGGACCAATATATCTCGGTGCAAGCTTTCCTTTGACACCAAAACGATGAGTGCCTCTGAGGGGAGTTACACGGAGATATGCTTTGTCACCAGGTGCATAGACCATATCCCTGTGCTTGCTGTCATAGTAGCTTTTCTGACGAGACTGAGCAATCCTGAGATTGTCACGAATGATGCGAACTTTCTCTTCGGCCTCGTTAACAATGTCAGGGCCTAAGAGTGAACGTTCACCAGCTCCAGACCAATTGATTGGACTCCTGCATCTGCGGCCATAGAGAGCCTCAAATGGTGCCATGCCTAGGATTGCCTGGAAGCTGTTGTTGTAGGAGAATTCAGCATATGGAAGACATTCCTCCCATTTCATGCCAAAAGAGATACCACATGCTCTGAGCATATCCTCGAGAATCTGATTGACTCTTTCGACTTGCCCTTGAGACTGAGGATGGTAGGCTGTGCTGAACAGAAGTTTGGTGCCCAATGCTTCTTGAAAGCTTTTCCAGAAATGAGAAGTGAAGATGCTTCCACGGTCTGAGCTTATTTCCAATGGAACACCGTGAAGAGGAACAATCTTTGCTGTGTAGAGCTCTGCTAACTGACTAGCTGAGATTGTCTCTTTGACAGGAAAGAAGTGAGCAACTTTAGTGAGACGATCAATGACAATGAAGATTGCATCGTTGCCCTTCTTGGACTTTGGAAAACCAGTGACGAAGTCCATTTCGATCATGTCCCACTTCCACTCAGGGATTTTCAGAGGTTGGAGAAGACCGGCTGTTTTCTGATGGACTGCCTTAACACGTTGACAAACGTCGCATTCAGAAACGTATTGAGCAATTTCACGTTTCATGCCAGGCCACCAATACAGTGTCTTCAGATCCTGGTACATCTTTGTACTTCCAGGGTGTATGGAGAGAGTAGTTTCATGAGCCTCCTTGAGAATGACATCTTTGAGACTTTGAACTTGAGGAACTGCAATGCGTCCTTCGAAGAAGACAGTTCCCTTGTCATCAATTGTGAAGGACATAATTTCTCCTTGCCTCCTTTGATGTGTTCTACCATCTTCTTGATCTCAGCATCACGAAGTTGTTCAGAACGAATCTTGTCCTCAAGAGTTGGACTGGCTGTCAAGTTTGCAAGATAGCCTTGAGGAACAAGACCAAGGTTCACCTTCTGGAATTCTTCATGAAGAGGAGGTTGGCTTTCCATGATCATGAGATTATTGCAATACGACTTGCGACTGAGAGCATCGGCCATAACATTAGCCTTGCCTGGATTGTAAGAAATGGTAAGATCAAAGTCTTTAATCTTTTCAATCCATCTCCTTTGCCTGAGGTTTAGATCTGGTTGAGTGAAGATATACTTCAGACTCTTATGATCGGAAAAGATTTCAGTGCGATTACCCAACAAGTATAGTCTCCATTTCTTGAGGGAAAGCACAACTGCTGCAAGTTCAAGGTCATGAGTGGGATAATTGAGCTCATGTGCGTTCAACTAACGTGAAGCATAAGCCACAACTTGACGTTCTTGCATAAGAACTGCACCTAGACCTTGGAGAGAAGCATCACAGAATATCTGGAAAGGTTTGGATGGATCTGGGCCAACCAGAACTGGTGTAGAAGTGAGTTTAGTCTTCAGGAGATTGAAACTTTCATCACATTGTGGAGACCAAACGAACTTCTTGTCCTTCTTTGTGAGGTCAGTGAGAGGTTTGGCAATCTTGGAGAAGTTTTGGACGAAGCGACGGCAATAGCTAGCCAAGCCAAGAAAACTTCTAACTTGCTTCACCGTCTTTGGAGGTTTCCAATCAACAATTGCTTTAACCTTTTCTGGATCAATGGCTATGCCCTTGGCTGAGATGACATGACCAAGGTAAGCAACTTCTGAAATCCAGAACTCACATTTGGAGAACTTGGCATAAAGACGATGGTCGCGAAGCTTCATGAGAGTGAGACGAAGATGTTCTTCATGCTCTTCCTCGGATTTTGAGTAGACTAGAATGTCATCGAGATATACCACAACGAACTTGTCGAGGTATTCATGGAAGACAGAATTCATGAGTCGGGAGAAGGTCGCCGGTGCATTGGTGAGACCAAAGGACATGACGGTGAATTCATATAGACCGTAGCGGGTGGTGAAGGTTGTTTTTGGAATATCCTCTTTTCTGATCTTTATTTGATGGTAACCCATTCTCAAGTCCAACTTGGAGAATATTGAGGCTCCAGCAAGTTGATCAAAAAGATCATCGATGCGAGGAATTGGATACTTGTTTTTTATGGTTTTCTCGTTAAGAGGACGATAGTCAACAACGAGTCTCTTTGTGTGATCCTTCTTCGCAACGAACAGAGTTGGGCAACCCCAAGCCGAGGAACTAGGTTGAAGGTAACCTTTTTCCATGTACATATCAATTTGTTCCTTTAACAACTTCAGCTCGGGAGTTCCTATCTTGTAGGGATGCTTGGAGATTGGAGCAGTACCTGGCTCAAGCTCGATCACGAACTCAACTGCTCTGTCCGGAGGCATCCCTGGCAACTCTTCTGGAAAGACGTCAGGGAATTCGCAAACCACCGGAACGTTTTCAAGTGAAGGTAGAGGTTTTGCATCGAGGTTGCACAGCTGAATGGAACTTGATTCATTTGGAGAATAGATTATCTGGCCAGAAGGGTGGAACAGAGTTATTGACTTTTGAGCACAGTCAATCCTTGCTTTATTGGCCTTCAGCCAATCCATACCAAGAATGACATCAATGTCAGAACTTCCCAGCAACATGAGTGAAGCAAGGAAAATGTGGTCTCCAATTAGGATTTGATTGTCCTTACTTATCTTGGAGATCAACATTTGAGATCCCGGGGAGTGAACAGTGATTTGATTGCTTAGTGGAACCACAATTAGGTTGTTTGTTGTGGCAAAGGTTTTTGACACAAAAGAATGCGATGCTCCGGTATCAAACAACACTTTAGCTCGAAAAGAGTTTACGGGTAATATACCGAGAACGACGTCAGGAGCTTCCTCAGCTTTGTCGATCTTGACATGATTCACCCTTGCGGTCCTCCCGACAGGCCTGTTGTTGGAGTTGAAGGCCTTAGGCGGGGGAGCGCGCACCATTGCCTGGTTTGTGTTGGGACGAGGTGGTGGTGGAGGTAGCTGCCTCTGCGTGCACTTGTCAGCGTAGTGCCCCGTCTTCTTGCACTTGTAGCAAGTGACGACACGAGGAGGCCCTGGCCTTGGCTGCCCCATCGAAGCCCTTTGATCATGCATCTGAGCAGGGTTGGTGGGCGGGGAGCGAAGCTTGGGGAAGTTTGGGCGTATGGAGCCCGAGTGACAGCACCATTTGGCACCCAGATGCGGCGCTTCTGCGGAGGGGTGGTCATGTTGGAGGAGGAACCACCCTCACGCGAGTGCTTGCGAGACTCCTCGAACGCCTTGCGCCCATTTTCCTCATTGAGCGCGGTGTTAACGAGATCCTCGAAGTTGTTGGCCTTGACGTTTGTGAGGGCATACTTGAGTTCCGGGTTAAAACCTCTGCGGAACCTTGCCATTTTCTTAGCCTTAGTGGACACCTCATCACCAGTGTATCGAGCGAGGCGATTGAACTCACTCTGGTACCCGATGACGTCCAGCTTGCCCTGCTTGAGTGAGCAAAATTCTTCACGCATCCTTTCCATGAGACCATCTGGAATGTGGTGCTTCAGGAAGGCTTCCTTGAAACAAACCCACGTGATTGGAAAGCCAGCTCTCATGGCCTGGTAGTTTTCCCACCAAGTAGCTGCCTGGCCCTTCAGCAGATAGGAGGCATACTTGAATTTGTCTTCCTCAGCAACGTGAGCAATCTCTAGAGCCTTAGCTATCTCACGGATCCAGTCATCAGCGTCCAGAGGCTTGCGTGTGGCTACGAAAGCTCTCGGACCCAGACTGAGGAACTCCTTGATGCTGACTCGTGGAGCCGTCTGGTTATTGTGCTGATTAGTCTGAAACTGGGCCATTTGCGTCATGACTTGGGTCATCTGAGTCAACAGCTCCGCGATTGGCGGTGGCTCAGGCGGGTTGTTCCTTGTTGGCGGCAAATGGTATCAGAGCATGGTTTCCGATTCCCGATATTGTTTCGATACGAATGGTTATCGAAGCAACGGGTCAGCAAAGCCTGTAGGATAACCTCGCTAACAGTCGTTGTATCTAGAGTGTCAAAAACTATTTGTGCAAAACCTGTTTTGGAAACATCTCAATAGGATTCTTGTTTTCTCCTTATCTATATTCCATTTCCCCTCCCATCTTATTTGTTTTGGAGTCTCCCCCCTTGTCTATCTTTCAAAGTGTTAGGATCCTACGTAGGTGGACGTTTTCTGAGCCTTTAACCTAATGGGTTCGATCATCGGAAGATTCCTGGTGGAAGAACATCGTCATCAACCCGAGCAAGAATCTCTTGTTAGTGGTGTCGAGAAGCCCTTGTTAGTGGGGTCGAGGAGATCAACTGGAAGCATGAAGGATCGATAGTCAAACTTCTTTCCCCTCCCGGGTTAGTAGGTGGATTGCGAGGGCGCAATCCCTTGTTAGTGGTGTCGTCTGTAACACCTGGGGTGTTTCCCCTAAGTTAGAAAGTTGGTTGTTTTCTTTTGCTTTGCATCACATGCATCATATGCATTGCACCTTGTTTTCAAAACCACTCAAAAGTTCAAACCAATTTAAACTTTCAAACATGTCCAAAATTTCCAATAATAAGTTGCAAACTAAACAACTCAAAACGTTTCCAATAGTTTGAATTTGAATCAATTAAGAAAATGCTTGATAATAGAACCCCTTTTATTAACACCCTAATGGTAAATTCAAATAACAAATTCAACTCAAATCATTCATACTTGGCATGTTCCAAATGTGGGTTTAAAAAATTAAAATCTTGCAAACAATTAACTTCAATGAGTTTCCATAATGGGTTGAGCTTATTGAATAAAAGAATTGTTATTTAAAAAAAATCAAATCCTTATGAAACCCCATTTGAAATTCAAATAGCAATTTTAAATCTTTTGGCCATTTCAAATTTTTGGAAATAATGTTAACATATCTTTGACCTTGCTGTTTTGTAAGTCAATGAAAAAAATTATTTCATAATGCAAAACCCCAAAACCTCTCTCTTTTTCTCTCTCTTTCTTTATACAAAAAATGTGTAAGCAACAAAAAAAAGGGAGGAGAAACCCCAAAGGGGGAGAGGCAGGCCCTCTAGCCCACCTACAACCCCTTTGTTTTTTTCCCACCTCCTGTCAGCCCAGCCGAAAGGCCCAGCCACACCTCCTGTTGCCCCAGCCCACCACACCAGCTAGGCCCACCTCCTCCTTCTTCCTCGTACGGCAGCTCATCTAACGTATCCACGTCACAGAGAGCTCGATGGGACGGCCACAGCTGCTCCTCCCCCTCCTTAAGAAACCCTCGCCTCACCCCCTGCTCACCCTAAGCTCTCTCCTCCTTCTTTCTCTCCGCCGCCACTCTCCCTTCTCCTTCCCCGATTTCTTCTTCTCCCTGGAAATTTTTCTGTCTCTGAACCATCTTCCTCTGAACCTGCACCTCCGGAGTTTTCTGTCAGCACCTCCCCGCGGCGCCGCGTCGTCCGTCGTCATCGAGCCCTCCCCGGGGCGGGAATGGAGCGGCCACCGTCCCGGCGTCCTCTGCGCCGATTCTGGGGGCGGGAGGCGGCCTGAGGAGGGCGCACGCCTCCGATTCCCGCCGTCGGTCGCCGCTGCACGTCGACAGCGCCCCGCGCTCCCTCGACACGAGCCCGCTGTGAGCCCCTCTTCTCCTCTTCCCCTCTGTTCCCTTTGGCACACACTCACGAGGCACGGCCGCACCACCTGGACCTTGTTGGCGCAGCGGAAGTGTGGTGGGCCCATAACCCACAGGTCCCAGGATCGAAACCTGGCTCTGATACCATTTGTGACGCCCCGAGATCGGGCACTATGCAGATTTCAGCATTCCCGCCAAAATCCACATAATAACCGATTCCAGGTTGCCACTTGTGATAACATTACAACAGTTCACGAATATTCCGCAACAACAACAGAAAAGATATATACAAGACGACTCAAACGAGTCAAGGATACAACTGATACAATACAAAGATCCAAATAACAGCGAAAGAAACAACATAGTGTCCGACTACGGACAAGATACAAATTGGACTAAGAGTCCTGAAGATAACCGATGGCGTCCAATCCCTGCCCAGGCCAAGCCGGAGGGGTTCCCAAGCTAACGTCATCAGACTTCAAACCTGTTGACTGCAATGTGGAATATGCAGCCACGAAAAGGATTTGTAGGTCAGTACGGTTAAGTACTGGCAAGTGGATAAACCATACTCACAAGATACCAGCGTAACCAATCATCACAAGATACAAATACTTTGGGTTCAACGGAGAGGAAAGGATTATTGCAAAGAAGCGGCAGCGGGCTGCACTAACTAACTACAGAGACTCGCTACAACATCCGTCTAAAAGAAAGGGATAAGATAGCGTATCAGAACCAACTACAACTACTCACCAAACAATACCCATCCAGTGTCACCCCCTACTAAGGAAGCAACCCAAGGAAACTCACACTGTTGATTAGGGTGACATTCATTTTTATGGTGGAGGTAATCTTTATTACTAGTCAAGTTATCATCGTTAGGTGTAAGTTGTCTGAGTACTTGTTAGCCAGCACTTTCACCAAGTCATCCATAACCGCGGACAACACGGCTTCTCGAGAAGATTTAACCCTGCAGGGATGCACCAATTTGGCCGTACACGTAAGAATAACCCGCCAGACGGGGGATCAACCCACCAAGCGAGGTACTCAACACAACCCAACTCTTCTTCGCATCAAGCCCAAAGAACCCCGTGCAATTGAGCGCACGGCTAATCAAGCCCCACGAAGAAAAGGGGACCCTCATAGCACTCTAAGAACGTGTCTCCCTAAATGCCGACTACAAAAGTTCCACCCTGGCGCCAAGGGTTCGCACCTGCATATGCATACGGCAAATGGAAAACCCGAACTAAATGAGGTGATTTGGACGAGATGCGAATCGAATCAGAATTGCGGGGGCGCCCATACTCGCTTCCCACATGCGGTTAGTGCACTCATCATGGATCAATGGACAAGACCCTTTTCCTAATTAGGGTCGACACTAGCAGGCCTCAAAACCACGCCGGGCCTCCTGCCGGTGCCTTATCATCAAATTATTATTACCCAGAACGTTAACATGTTGTTGATTGAATTGGAACCCAACTATCAAACTAAACAGGTGATCAGACGACAACAAGACTTGAGCGCAAAACAACACTAAGCATGCAACTACGACACCGGGGCCAACAGGGTAAACAAACAACAGTTAATAGGAAGTGGAAGGAAGGCTATATCATGGCTGCAAGGTAAACATATGATAGGATCGAGACGCAAGCATCGAATCAAAAGGCTAGAATAAGAACAACGGAAAGAATCGGTAACAAGTGATGAAAGGCAGCCATTTGGCAGCAAGTGAGTATACTTGCCTGGAATCCAGCAAGTAGAGGTACATCCACAGAACTTGTCGTTGCTCACATCATCTCAACGTCCTATCCGCGAAGAAGCAACGAGCTAGAACAAACACCGGATGCAACAATTACTTCTACGGCAAAAGATCCAGCATGATCAAGATATGGATGCATGACAAGTTTAAGGATGCATCAAAGATAAACCTAGTTGACATGGTAAACATATTTAAATGGGACCATATGCAATTTGGGTTGCATATAGAAAAGCCCAGGAATTAATGTTGAATTAAATGATCTACAAATAACCATCATGTGAAAGTTGATTAGAATGATGCATGGATGAGGAAAACAATAAGAAAACAACAATAGCTTCAATTTGAAAAGGTGTTTTACCAAGTTTGGAATTTTATTTATTAAGTTATGAAATTTGGCTTCTTAAGTGAGTTACACAAACATTCATTGTTTTCACCAATTTTAATTGTTCAAAACAGATAACAAAATTCATATTTGGAAAGAACACAAAATTTTAGATGGAATACATATTTCATTTGTTGAAAAAGCAATTAAAATGAGCAAGTTATTAATTTGACAATTTTAAATGCATTAATTAAGAAACAGTTGTTTTCAGCAATTTAAATTATTCAAAACAGAAAACAAAGTTTATATTCAAGTGTAGCATTTCATTTTGTATGGATTTCATGTTTTGGGTTTTCAATTTGGAGCAAGCATGTGAAAGTTATTAATTAGGACTTTTAATTAATTAATTAAGACATTTTTAAATGCCATTAATTTTAATTGTCCAAATTGCAAAACAAAGTTGATATTCAGAAAGGTGGTTTCATTTTGAGTGGAAATCATATTTTATTTGTTGAAATTGGAATTAAAATGAATTAGTTATGATTTTCACAAAATTGAATGAATTAATTAAAGCATTAAGTAATTGCATTAATTTTATTTATCCAAAACAGATAACAAATGTTATATTTGGAAAGAGCATGAAATTTTGGATGGAAAACATATTTTATATGGGCCATTTGAATTAAAGTTGAATTTGTTATGAATTTAATCAAATTCAAAAGAGGTGTTTGAATTTGAATTTTTGAAACCATTTGGAAGGTTCAAAACAGAAAACAAATTTTGTATTTGGGTAGAGCATTTAATTTTGATTGGTGTATATATTTTATTTGTTCAAAACTGATTCAAAATGGGGGAGATATGATTTTTACAAGTTTTAGGGTTAAAAGGCATTTTTTTTGGAAAAGAAAACAGGGGCTGGGACTTTTACACCGGAGGGGAGAGAACCCACACTGGCTGACAGTGGGCCAGCCGCCCAGCTGGCGATGGTGTGGCGCGTGTGTGCGATGATGTGGCATGATGGTGTATGACAGGTGGGACCGGGGTGCTGCGGTGGTAAAATCAAAGAAAAGGGTGGCCTTTATGCGGCAGAGGGGGATCGAACCTGGGTCTCCCCAGTGCGCGCAAGGAACAGAGCCACTGGGCTAGTGATGTAGTTGTGATGGGAATAGAGCGTGATTGAATAAGAGGCAACCCGCCCTGTTAACTGTCGAAACTGAAAAAATGTTTTCAGTCTGCGTGCGTGTGATGCAGTTCGACGACGGCGATCGGAAGGCGACGGTGTCTGGCGGCGATCTAGGTGGTGCGGCCGTGCCTCGTGAGTGTGTGGCAAAGGGAACAGAGGGGAAGAGGAGAAGAGGGGCTCACAGCGGGCTCGTGTCGAGGGAGCGCGGGGCGCTGTCGACGTGCAGCGGCGACCGACGGCGGGAATCGGAGGCGTGCGCCCTCCTCAGGCCGCCTCCCGCCCCCAGAATCGGCGCAGAGGACGCCGGGGCGGTGGCCGCTCCATTCCCGCCCCGGGAAGGGCTCGATGACGACGGACGACGCGGCGCCGCGGCGAGGTGCTGACAGAAAACTCCGGAGGTGCAGGTTCAGAGGAAGATGGTTCAGAGACAGAAAAATTTCCAGGGAGAAGAAGAAATCGGGGAAGGAGAAGGGAGAGTGGCGGCGGAGAGAAAGAAGGAGGAGAGAGCTTAGGGTGAGCAGGGGGTGAGGCGAGGGTTTCTTAAGGAGGGGGAGAAGCAGCTGTGGCCGTCCCATCGAGCTCTCTGTGACGTGGATACGTTAGATGAGCTGTCGTACGAGGAAGAAGGAGGAGGTGGGCCTAGCTGGTGTGGTGGGCTGGGGCAACAGGAGGTGTGGCTGGGCCTTTCGGCTGGGCTGACAGGAGGTGGGAAAAAACAAAGGGGTTGTAGGTGGGCTAGAGGGCCTGCCTCTCCCCCTTTGGGGTTTCTCCTCCCTTTTTTTGTTGCTTACACATTTTTTGTAGAAAGAAAGAGAGAGAAAAAGAGAGAGGTTTTGGGGTTTTGCATTATGAAATAATTTTTTTCATTGACTTACAAAACAGCAAGGTCAAAGATATGTTAACATTATTTCCAAAAATTTGAAATGGCCAAAAGATTTATAATTGCTATTTGAATTTCAAATGGGGTTTCATAAGGATTTGATTTTTTTGAAATAACAATTCTTTTATTCAATAAGGTCAACCCATTATGGAAACTCGTTGAAGTTAATTGTTTGCAAGATTTTAATTTTTTAAACCCACATTTGGAACATGCCAAGTATGAATGATTTGAGTTGAATTTGTTATTTGAATTTACCATTAGGGTGTTAATAAAAGGGGTTCTATTATCAAGCATTTTCTTAATTGATTCAAATTCAAACTATTGGAAACATTTTGAGTTGTTTAGTTTGCAACTTTTAATTGGAAATTTTGGACATGTTTGAAAGTTTAAATTGGTTTGAACTTTTGAGTTGTTTTGAAAACAAGGTGCAATGCATATGATGCATGTGATGCAAAGCAAAAGAAAACAACCAACTTTCTAACTTAGGGGAAACACCCCAGGTGTTACAGACGACAGCACTAACAAGGGATTGCGCCCTCGCAATCCACCTACTAACCCGGGAGGGGAAAGAAGTTCGACTATCGATCCTTCATGCTTCCAGTTGATCTCCTCGACACCACTAACAAGGGCTTCTCGACACCACTAACAAGAGATTCTTGCTCGGGTTGATGACGATGTTCTTCCACCAGGAATCTTTCGATGATCAAACCCATTAGGTTAAAGGCTCAGAAAACGTCCACCTACGTAGGATCCTAACACTTCGAAAGATAGACAAGGGGGGAGACTCCAAAACAAATAAGATGGGACGGGAAATAGAATATAGATAAGGAGAAAACAAGAATCCTATTGAGATGTTTCCAAAACAGGTTTTGCACAAATAGTTTTTGACACTCTAGATAAAACGACCGTTAGCGAGGTTATCCTACAGGCTTTGCGGACCCGTTGCTTCGATAACCATTCGTATCGAAACAATATCGGGAATCGGAAACCATGCTCTGATACCATTTGTCGCACCCGGACTTCTAGAGGATACTCACAGTCCGCTAAACAGTAGAACAAATGGCTTACGGGGCATACCGGCACCCGCATCTCAATATGAGCAGGCCAACACGTAAACGTGTGACAACCATTCTCTACTATCCATCGTCTGCGTAAACCATCCCATAGAAATCCGACTACTTCCGTTGACGCACTTCATAACATACACACATGGTACGTCAACGGCATTTGAACAAGTGATATCACAACATATCTCTAAGACACAAAAGATTGAAATAAGTTGCAAATAGCTCTCACTAGAGCAGAGATAGCAAATACAATCATCCAGAGGACACATGTCCCAACAATTCATCATTACAACACAGCGGAAACATCCAAAGTGTCTGAGTACAGACAAGATCCAAATAGGCCTAAGAGGCCGGAAATGAAAAGACGGAGCCCATCCACGATGTCTCGGATCCTGCCCGGGTCCGCTATCTACTCGTCAGCAGCCTCGTCATACTCCACGTAGTAGCCACCATGGGGATCCTCGGAAACGTAGTCTGCGGAAACCACAGCCCCAGAGGGGCCAGTACAGACAAGTACTGGCAAGCAAGACTCACAAGATACCAAAGTGTACCCGGCAACACCAAGTACTGATGCTTTGGGTTCAATGGAAGAATAGGTGATACAAAAGTGTGGCAGCGGGCTGCTCTAACCAACTACAGAAACACGCTACAACTTCCGGCTAACAGAAGGGGATAAGATAGCGTATCGTAACCAACTACCACTAACCTCAAACAAACCCATCCTGGATCTCGCCCCTTATCCAAAGAAGCAATCCGAGGATAACTCACACAGTTGGATTAATGATGGTTCAAGTTATTGTGTTAATAAGACTATTACTAGTCAAATTGTCATTAGTTAGATGTAAGTTGTCTGAGTACTTGTTAGCCAGTACTTTCACCAAGTCATCCATAACCGTGAACAACATGGCTTCTCGAGAAGATTTAACCCTGCAGGGATGCACCAATTTGGCCGTACACGTAAGAATAACCCGCCAGATGGAATGGCCCTTCCACCAAGAGGGGCACTCAACACAACTCAACTCTTCTTCGCATCAAGCCCAAAGAACCCCGTGCAATTGAGCGCACGGCTAATCAAGCCCCACGAAGAAAAGGGGACCCTCATAGCACTCTAAGAACGTGTCTCCCTAAATGCCGACTACAAAAGTTTCCACCCTGGCCTCGGGTTCGTACCTGCATATGCGTGCGGCAAATGGAAAACCCTAACTAAATGAGGCGATTTGGGCGAGATGCGAATCGAATCAAATTGAGGGGGGCGCCCATACACGCTTCCCACATGCGGTTAGTGCGCTCATCATGGATCAGTAGACAAGACCCTTTTCCTAATTAGGGTCGACACTAGCAGGCCTCAAAACCACGCCGGGCCTCCTGCCGGTGCCTTATCATCAAATTAGCGTTACCTCAAACATTAACAGGTTGTTGTTTAACATCGAGCCCCAGAACATAAAGAATATGTAACAGAAATAACGGACAGCAGACTCGAGCAAAAACAACCCTAAGCATGCTAGTAAGGCACGGCAACAAGCAACGGGGTTATAGGTGTGGAGGTGAGGCTATATCAGGGTTACAGGATAACATGTGATAGGGTCGAACACAAGCAACGAATCTTAAGGCTAGCAGAATAGACAACGGAAAGTATCGATATCCAGTGTGGAAAGGACACAATGGTTCAGGTGAGTGAATACTTGCCTGCAAACTCAGCAGCCTGGTACTGAGCTAACTCCTCAGAAGTAGTGTCGTAAACCTCGTCTGTCTCAACGTCGTCGTCTAATCGAGAAGAAGCAAACAAACAACGTAGAGAGACAAACAATCAATAACATGGCATAATGCACAATCATGGGATGATGCATGACAATTTAATTGATGCATCAAGGATAAGATAGCTGACATGGTAACATAATTAAATGGACCCATATGCAATTTGGATTGCATATGGAAAGCCCATGAATTAAGGTTGGTTTAGATGATCTACAACTAAACAACATGTGAAAGTGGATTAGCATGATGCATGGATGAGGAAAACAATGAGAAAACAACAATAGATTCAATTTGAAAAGGTGTTTACCAAGTTTGAAATTTTATTTATTAAGTTATGAAAAATTGGCTCCTTAAAGGAGTTACACAAGCATTTGTTGTTTTCACCAATTTTAATTGTTCAAAATAGATAACAAAGTTCATAATTGAAAAGAACACAAAATTTTAGGTGGAATACATGTTTCATTTGTTGAAAAAGGAATAAGAATGAATTAATTATGAATTATACAAGTTTGAACAAGATTTAAATGAATTTAATTCAAGTTTGAATTTATTTGAATTTTTATTTGTTCAAAACATTTAATAAGATTCATATTTGAAAAGATTATACTTTTCTGGTTTGAAAACATATTTTATATGTTCAAAAAAGAATTTTATTTGACCAAGTTATGAATTTAGCAATTTTAAATGATTTAAACAAGGTTTAAATTATTTAACCAATTTTAATTATTCAAAACATGAAACAAAGTTTATATTTGAAATGGTGGTTTAATTTGGCATGTAAAACATATTTTATATGTGACATTTGAATTAAGTTTGAAATAGTTATGAATTTAATCAAATTTGTAATGAATTGTTTGAATTTGAATTTTAAAACAATTTGAAATGTTCAAAACAGAAAACAAATGAGTTAAACATGTAGAGAATTAAATTTGGTTCAGAAAACATATTTTATTTATTTAATTTGGATTTGAAATACAAAAGTTATTCATATTTGAAATTTGTGGGCTAATCTGTAATTTTAAAACATACAGATTATGTTCAGGGGCCTAGGTGCGAAAAAGATTTCAGAATAGGTCCCTGGGGACCTTTTCTACCCAGCAGAACGACCCCTGGGTCACTGGCCTGTGGGCCAGTGCCCAGTTGGCGCTGCGTGGCACGCGGGTGTGGGCCTACGTGGCCACGACTGCCTATGGCAGGTGGGCCCTGCCTACACGCGTGGCAAAGGAACCAAAAAGATGGTTTTATTCTGCGCGCGGGGGGATCGAACCCGCGACGCATCGGTTGCGCACCGTTGGATGCAACCAGTACGGTATGGATAGAATCGTGACAGAGAGGAGGTGCGCGTGTTTTTGAGGTGGACGTGCGCCTATCTGACGAAACTGAATAAAATTCAGTTACTGAACGTTGACAGAGGGGATCGAGGTCGCCGGCGACGAGCTGCTGCTCGTGCTAGGGTGCTGGCGTGCTAGGGTGTACGTGTGCTTGGCTACTGATGCAGAGAGGGAAAAGGTCGAGGGAGAGGTGGTGCTCACCGTGGGGTGGAAGGAGGAGGTCGACGGGGACAGTGGACGGCGGCGACATCGACAGGGATGGCGGCGGTGATGCAGGCCTTCCCCGTCCTTGCTTCGGTGTCGGGGAGGTGGAGGAAGCAGTGGGGAGATGATTCCCGGCCCTAACTCGCGCGGAGGAAGACCATGTCGACGGCGATCGCCGGAGGTTCAGTGCGGTGGCGCTCGGTGGAGTTCAGAACAGAGAGCTGCTGAGGAGGGAGGAAGGAGAGATAGGCGACGGCGGCGAGAGGGAGAAGGAGGAGAAGAACTAGGGCAGCACGGGAGCCCTAGGTGGTGGCTATAAGGAGGAGGAGGAGGCGTCGTGGCCGTCCCATCACGCCACTGTCGACGTGGGCATCGCGGATGGCGTGCCGTACAGAGGTGGAAGAAAGGTAAGGGGGTAGCAGGCCGTGGGCTGGGCCTGGGTAGGTGGCCTGGGCCTGCTGCCTCTCCCCTCTGCTTTTGTTTTTATTTTTTTCTTTCTGTTTGTTTTTTTTGATGAAAAGGAAAAGGGAGAAAAAGGAAGGGTTTTAGGGGTTAGAAAATTTAGGAAAAATTTGTATAGGTTAGTTTTTGTAACAGCACCAAAGTGCAAACTTTTGTTTTTCAAAAATTTGAAAATGTGTTGCTGTTTGTAATGTAGTTGAATTTGAATGAAATTTGAATTAATTAGATTAGTTAACTTAAGCAAGTTAATGGTTTGATATTCCCACTTTAATGGAAACAAATTGATGTTTGGGTTTGAAATTTTCATTTGAAAAATTGTAACAGAACAAGTATGAAACAAAATTTGAAATTTGGTTTGAAATTCAAATAGAAAAACAAGGGAAAACAAAGGAAAACAAAGGAAAACAATTGGAAAACAAATGCAAAACTTAAGATGCCATGATGCAAAACATAATTTAACAAAAAGCAAACATTCTAATGGTTGTTTTTCATACTTGGGATGTTACACACCTTCAGACTCAAATCAGCCCAAGCATCCTATACACTCTGAGTGCATTAAGGAAAGGAGAAGATTGAGACGAGATCTTTCAGAAGCAAGAATTCAACCTAATGGCAAGACCCGTTCCACCTATAATTATGCTACATCTTCTTGTCAAGCCCAGGTTGAACCCTCGCAACTTAATTAATCAAGACAGAGCCCATATGACTAAAGGCTGCACTGGAAGCAATCTAAACTTGGGGAACATCATAACCACTTTGTTCCTGGGTGGCATTCCTCAAGTGAACTACCCCT
This sequence comes from Alopecurus myosuroides, assembly GCA_028641055.1. NCBI lineage: Eukaryota > Viridiplantae > Streptophyta > Magnoliopsida > Poales > Poaceae > Alopecurus > Alopecurus myosuroides. The sequence goes on from CM054060.1 coordinate 266,882,471, forward strand.
CGGGAAGACACTCAACTCTCATCAGCCAAACAACCAAATCCACCCAGGTGGTTCATTGAAGTTGTTACTTAGAATTTTTCCACAACATCAAGTAAAAATCATTTGTCTCATTGCATAGCATCTATCAAGTTCGAAGGCTATAAATAACAAGGATAAAAGAGAATGGCTACACACTACTAGGATAATAGCATAGCATAATATAACTTAGTAAAAATTTCCTATCAATGCATACTACTCAAAAATCAACTAATGCATATAGAAAATAATGGGTAGTTGATGATGTGTTACTTGCCTTGTTGAAGTTGGTGAAGATATCACACTCTCTTCACAAAAGATCGTTGCTCTCCGTACAATCTATTCATTGACAACACAAAACCAAATAAACAAGCATCCTAACAAACAAACCTACAAGTGTAGAAAACATACATAGCAACTAACATATCAAAAGGGTCTTAACCAAGTTGGTTAGGACAAGGTCTAGGTTTGAGTTGAAAGATTCATTCTCTAGTGGTCTCATACTTGTTAAGGAAATTCCAATGGTTTACTTGGGAAGGGCTAGGTTGAGTTTGATGTGATCTAACTTTATTATAACCATACTTGTCGAGGAAGTTCCAAGAGTTCACTAAGAATAAACATATTACTTCTTCAACTAAAGTAATACATGCAAACACTTGGTCATATTCACCTTCAAAAATATTTGAGTGACTATGTTAGTATTTTCCATTGTGGTTAGGGTAGGTCTACTAACTTCATCATCAAAGGGAAAAAATATTACTAAGTCTTGGGTTTTCCATTTGGGTCAATGTTTGGACAAAAATAACTTGTTATTCTTCAACTTGTGTGGATTTTCTCCAAGTCTTCACAGGCTTTCTTCTTGAAGATCATATTCATGCTTCCATTGTAGTCTTGTTCCTTGGATGTGTTCTTCTCTCGGTCTTGATAGATTTCTTCATGGCTTTCACTTCACTAATTTGGTTTGGGTATGGGATGGGCACAAAATACCACTAAGTCAAGAGAAAGAAAATAAGAAGAAAGACAGAAAGAGAGAGGGAGATGTTTTCTTCTGGATTTCTTCACACTTGTACTTCCTTGAGTTGCTTCTAGTGGTGGAGTCTTTTCTTCAAAAAAAATTCATTGATCCTCCTTGTAGCTCTTCATGTTGCCACCAAGTTGAAAGTGAAGTGCCTTTTATTGCTTGAGTCTTGTTTTCCATTTGCTAACATGATGGATTCTTGAAGCAAGAATAGGGGAAATGAGGAGTAGATAGAAAACTATGGTACTAGTGTTTGAGCTTCACTACTTGGTATCTTATATGGTTTACATACTAGGTACTTGGTCTTGGATTCAAAATGGCCACAACAAACAATGGTAGAAAGAATAGAAACAAAATCTAAGGCATGATCAACTAGTGGTTCACTAAGATGGATTTTTGGTCCAACTTACAAGGAAATGGTTCAAGGTTGTCCAAAAGGATTAGGTACTGATGTCTCTGGTTCAAGGTTACCAAAAGTAGCAATTTATCTTAAGGGAACATATTCTAATTATTTATAGAATTAATTCTATGCCAAAAATACTTAAATATACTACTTAATTCAAATTTCTAAACTAATTTGTTCAAAAATTATTTTGGAACAGAGGATATGAAAGTACACATCCTAAGGTTTCCAAATATATTTTATTTGCAATTTTTGGATTTGTAGAATTTGAATTATACTAAAATTCATCAAACAAGCATATTTCAATTTTAGCCAATTTAAGTTTATCAAATTCAAATTTTAACAGTTCTAAAAGATTCTACAGATCAAGGGGATTTCAAAAAGTCCAAGTTTGCTAAATTTGGCCTTATGGTTAAAAAGATATCATGTTTCTAAGTTCTAGGGACTAATCTGCAAAATTGACAATTGTTTCTATTAAGGAGAAAAATCCAGAAATTACTAGGCCACATGGCTTTCTGCGATTGGTTGGCTCTGCTGACTGTATGCTGACTAAGCGTGCTGATGTGGCAGCTGACTGGGTTAAGTGAAATGATCTGGGGCGTGGGATCTAGATCGGACGGTGGCTTACCCCTTCGATCTAGTGATTCTAATCTAGGCCATTCAAAACTGATCCAACGGATAGAGATGATAGGAGCTCACCTCGCCGGAAGAGCGGCCGGAAAATGGTGCGCGGTGGCCGGAGAGGCGGATGCTCGATGACGGTGATGATCCAAGGGGTTCCAGGCCACAGGGAGACGACGAAGAAGACCATCGCAGCGCGTCGAACTCGTTGGTGATGACGACCAGGTCTGCGGGGCTCTCTGTTGACGGCGACAAGCGGACGGGGAAAGCACGGGCTCCGGCGACCTCGGTAGTCGATGGCGGGGCAAAACCGGGGCTCCTAAAATGGTACAAAAACATTAGGAGGATGCACGAGAAGTTGAAGAGGAGGAATAGACCAAAAGGAGGCGGAGGGAACCTTCAGTTTCGCCGGAATCTTCGTTGGACGGCCGCGGTAGTGACGATCTCCAACGAGTGATTTTGTTGGCGTCGATACACGAAATAAGGAGATAAGAGGGGGGAATGAGAGAGGGGCTCGAGGGCTTTTATGGGGAGGCCTCGGCGCACTATTTAATGGCCGGAAACGGCCGTAGTCATGCCGAGAAGAAACGGCCACGAGCTGTTACCGCGAGGAAGAGAAACGGCTGGAGAAGGGGGATGACAAGCGGGTCCACCTGTCGGTGAGAAGAGAGGGGGAGGGGTGGGCTAGGCTGGTTGGGCCGGCGTGTTGGGTTTTTGGGGGCTGCTGCGTGCGGAAAATAGAGGGAACAGGGGGCGAGTGGGCTGGGCCGGTTGCTCTCTTTTTCTTCTGTGTTTTTGTTCTTTTCCTTTTCTTCTCTTTTCCTGTTTTTTTATATAATTCATAACTTTTGTTTTAAAGGTCCAAAATTCCTCAAACAAGTTTCAATGGTTTTGTAAAAAATGAGATCTTTCAAAATAATACCATTAGATCTTGTTTCTAACGGAATTTTTTTTTAATGATTGAATTTCAAATAGTTCATAATGCCATTTTTAAATAGAAAAACTCAAATAAATTAAATTGGGGTTTAATAATATTAGAAAATATTCCACAAGTAATACTATTATTTTTTAAAGTTCCTTTTTATATTATTTTAGAGTTAAATCATTTTATGAACACCACTTTATGTTTAAAACTTGGAATAATAACTAATAATTATTATAAATATCTTTTATTCTCATAAATTATTTTTGGGGCCTAAAAATTATTAGAGATAATAATTATCTTGTTTCAAAAGCTTATAAAACATTTTTAAATTAATAGTTGATTTGAAAACATGTTATAAAATAAGGTTTTCTAAGAGAAAACAATTTATTTGATTAATGAATATTTATTTGAATGGGCATTTAGGGTTTATGGAAATAGAGGTATAATGGATTCTCAAATTCAATTTTCTTTGAGTTATGTATTGTTTTCCTTTGTTTCTTGCCTCTCATTTGGTTTTTGGTGACTTGCTTTAATAGAAAACATTAAGTTTTAAATTTTGTGATTTTTGAACTTTTCAAAAATCAGGGATGTTACAGACTACCACCCTTAAAAGAAATCTCGTCCCGAGATTTGGGAAGGATAGAAAGAAAGATTAGGTTTGGGTAGCTGGGTTCCAGAACAACTGGGTGGGCTACCACCCTTAAAATAAACTTTTGTGGGTAGTCTATTTTCATTATATTGGAGTGTATATTGATTTTGAGATTGGCTTGAGTAAAAATTTCCTTCACGGTGGAGTTGTAGACCAACATAGGTCTGTTGAACTACCTTTGAGACTGAGGGGTCACTCTTTGGGTCAATCAAAAGTCCTTGGTTCACTCTCAACTTGGTCTTTTGATGTCCATGGAAATCTTCCATCTTGTTGTTGTCATCCTTGAAGGCAAACACCATGCTATTTATAAAGAAACTCTCATGGTAGGCAAAATCTTTCATTGCTTGATTCCTCCTAGGTTGGCTTGATCCTCATCGAAACTAGTACGTTTTCACTAACATAGGGTCATTATTGTATTCTACCATTCTATGGTTCAGGTTTAACATCGTCGTCTCTCTAATAGGTATGTCACTCAGATTTAACATTCCTCATAGCAAAAGTAAATAATGTGAGTAGTCACAATGGGGGCCAATCCATGTTGCACTCAGTCATTACCTTGTACTTGGATTGATGAATCTTGTTTAATAACACTAGGTCACCTCACTTGTCTAACAGAAAGTTTCCAATCTGTAAGACAAACTTGAGCTAACTATCATTTCTCAACTAGTGGGTTGCGTAAAACTTTTATGTAACACAAACTTGATAGTTGTGTTTCTTCATTATTTCTTCTCATTGGTGTAGGGAAAAGCTTCAAAACCTTCATAGCTCATGCAACTTGGGGTTCACTTGTCTTTCTTCACTTGTTGATTGGCTTGTTGCTCCTTATGATGTAGTTGGCATTGATCATGGATGTGATTGTTTCTTCACACAAAAAGGATCTTGAAATACGTGACATTCCTCAATTGTATGGCTTGTGCCTCTATAAAGAACTAGTCATGACATTCTTGGGTGAAATGTTTGTTGTTTCACTTCATATGGTAGCCCAATATGGTTGGTAAATGGGTATGTGGTTTGACTTGGCTTAGCATAGATGAGTAGAGATTAGAAAGAGACTAAAGAAATTCCTACCCAAACTCATTAGATCAAGGAAACTCATCTTGCAAACAACACATAACAAACATATAGCATTACATTCATCACACCAGACAACATGGTTTTTATAAAACACTAATATTGTCATACCACACTCATTGGTATGATCAATACTCTAACACGTTATCGTTGTTCTAACAAAGTAACTAGATTGGTGATCTCATCTATATCTTCTTGAGTTTTCTTAAGATTCTTCTCTCAATGCCTTCAAGTGCTCTTGATTGTTATGAAGTATGTGTATATTCCCAAGTTTTCTTCAGTCGTCTTGAGTGTAGGTCTTCATGTGGTGAAAACACTTCTTGCACTTCATGGTGTGGTCATCAACATTCATGTCTTGATGGTATTGAAGAGTTAGGTCTTCTAGAAAATTTTGAAGGTGAATAATAGATGAGAAGATATGAGAAGATTAAGATGAGATGTTTTGCTTCTAGAAAGTTTGAACATAGAATTTTTTCAATCCTAGGGTCTTTTCCGAACTTAGGGTCTCAAAATCTACAGGCAACACAATGCTCTGATACCATTTTGTAGCGTTCCCACATTTAAATAATGTAAGGACACCTATGTTATTGTGCTAGTCCCTGGATCAATTGCTAGCACCACAGTACAAAATGAAATATCATGCAAATGCATCAAAATTCTATTACATCGCATGATCCAGTCTTTACAAAATAGTATTACAGCTTTCATAGTCTTAGAAGACTAGCAAAAAAAAAACAAAGAATTACAGCGGTAAACATAATACAACATTGAGCCCATCTTCTTCATGTGCCACAGGCAAAACATGTTGGCGATAGTCTCGAGCTCCTAAACGAAATCCTCACTCGTCTTTAGAATCATCTGCAATATGGAATATGCAGCCACAAGGGAGTCAATACAATTTAATGTATTGGCAAGTAACACTATGGTGGATATAAATGGCAAAACTAATACTACATGCTTATTTGGCTGAGTGGAGTTTTGGCTAAGTTTGCATAAAGCCAGTTTTCTCCTATCATCTTTGTAAAACAACTTTTCTTTTCAAAGGGTGGAAACATTGGATTAAGATCCAAGCACCACAATACTGTTCACTTGGTCAAAATTTTACTTATTGACAATGGTGATGTGATTCTTTCGTCCTTCCTTGTCCAGCTGCTCATAGTTGTCCATAACCGGGGACACGGCTAAGATCTTAGTTTTTTGACTCTGCAGAGCTTGTGCACTTTCACCTTCAGGCTCAAATCAGCCCAAACATCCTATAAACTCTGAGTGCATTAAGGAAAGGAGAAGATTGAGACGAGATCTTTCAGAAGCAAGAAGTCAACCTAATGGCAAGACCCGTTCCACCTATAATTATGCTACATCTGCTTGTCAAGCCCAGGCTGAACCCTCGCAACTTAATTAATCAAGACAGAGCCCATATGACTAAAGGCTGCACTGGAAGCAATCTAAACTTGGGGAACATCATAATCACTTTGTTCCTAGGTGGCATTCCTCAAGTGAACAACCCCTCGGGGAGACACTCAAATCTCATCAGCCAAACAACCAAATCCACCCAGGTGGTTCATTGAAGTTGTTACTTAGAATTTTTCCACAACATCAAGTAAAAAATCATTTGTCTCATTGCATAGCATCTATCAAGTTCTAATGCTATAAATAACAAGGATAAAAGAGAATGTTTACACACTACTAGGATAATAGCATAGCATAATATAACTTAGTAAAAATTTCCTATCAATGCATACTACTCAAAAATCAACTAATGCATATAGAAAATAATGGGTAGTTGATGATGTGTTACTTGCCTTGTTGAAGTTGGTGAAGATATCACACTCTCTTCACAAAAGATCGTTGCTCTCCGTACAATCTATTCATTGACAACACAAAACCAAATAAACAAGCATCCTAACAAACAAAACCTACAAGTGTAGAAAACATACATAGCAACTAACATATCAAAAGGGGCTTAACCAAGTTGGTTAGGATAAGGTCTAGGTTTGAGTTGAAAGATTCATTCTCTAGTGGTCTCATACTTGTTAAGAAAATTCCAATGGTTTACTTGGGAAGGGCTAGGTTGAGTTTGATGTGATCTAACTTTATTATAACCATACTTGTCGAGGAAGTTCCAAGAGTTCACTAAGAATAAACATATTACTTATTCAACTAAAGTAATACATGCAAACACTTGGTCATATTCACCTTCAAAAATATTTGAGTGACTATGTTAGTATTTTCCATTGTGGTTAGGGTAGGTCTACTAACTTCATCATCAAAGGGAAAAATATTACTAAGTCTTGGGTTTTCCATTTGGGTCAATGGTTGGACAAAAATAACTTGTTATTCTTCAACTTGTGTGGATTTGCTCCAAGTCTTCACAGGCTTGTCTTCTTGAAGATCATATTCATGCTTCCATTGTAGTCTTGTTCCTTGGATGTGTTCTTCTCTTGGTCTTGATAGATTTATTCATGGCTTTCACTTCACTAATTTGGTTTGGGTATGGGATGGGCACAAAATACCACTAAGTCAAGAGAAAGAAAATAAGAAGAAAGACAGAAAGAGAGAGGGAGATGTTTTCTTCTAGACTTCTTCACACTTGTACTTCCTTGAGTTGCTTCTAGTGGTGGAGTCTTTTCTTCAAAATTTCTTCATTGATCCTCCTTGTAGCTCTTCATGTTGCCACCAAGTTGAAAGTGAAGTTCCTTTTATTGCTTGAGTCTTGTTTTCCATTTGCTAACATGATGGATTCTTGAAGCAAGAATAGGGGAAATGAGGAGTAGATAGAAAACTATGGTACTAGTGTTTGAGCTTCACTACTTGGTCTCTTATATGGTTTACATACTAGGTACTTGGTCTTGGATTCAAAATGGCCACAACAAACAATGGTAGAAAGAATAGAAACAAAATCTAAGGCATGATCAACTAGTGGTTCACTAAGATGGATTTTTGGTCCAACTTATAAGGAAATGGTTCAAGGTTGTCCAAAAGGATTAGGTACTGATGTCTCTGGTTCAAGGTTACCAAAAGGAGCAATTTATCTTAAAGGAACATATTCTAATTATTTATAGAATTAATTCTATGCCAAAAATACTTAAATATACTACTTAATTCAAATTTCTAAACTAACTTGTTAAAAAATTATTTTGGAACAGAGGATATGAAAGTACACATCCTAAGGTTTCCAAATATATTTTATTTGCAATTTTTGGATTTGTAGAATTTGAATTATACTAAAATTCATCAAACAAGCATATTTCAATTTGAGCCAATTTAAGTTTATCAAATTTGAATTTTAACAGTTTTAAAAGATTCTACAGATCAAGGGGATTTCAAAAAGTCCAAGTTTGCTAAATTTGGCCTTATGGTTAAAAAGATATCATGTTTCTAAGTTCTAGGGACTAATCTGCAAAATTGACAATTGTTTCTATTAAGGAGAAAAATCCAGAAATTACTAGGCCACGTGGCTTTCTGCGATTGGTTGGCTCTGCTGACTGTATGCTGACTAAGCGTGCTGATGTGGCAGCTGACTGGGTTAAGTGAAATGATCTGGGGCGTGGGATCTAGATCGGACGGTGGCTTACCCCTTCGATCTAGTGATTCTAATCTAGGCCATTCAAAACTGATCCAACGGATAGAGATGACAGGAGCTCACCTCGCCGGAAGAGCGGCCGGAAAATGGTGCGCGGTGGCCGGAGAGGCGGATGCTCGATGACGGTGATGATCCAAGGGGTTCCAGGCCACAGGGAGACGACGAAGAAGACCATCGCAGCGCTTCGAACTCGTTGGTGATGACGACCAGGTCTGTGGGGCTCTCTGTTGACGGCGACAAGCGGACGGGGAAAGCACGGGCTCCGGCGACCTCGGTAGTCGATGGCGGGGCAAAACCGGGGCTCCTAAAATGGTACAAAAACATTAGGAGGATGCACGAGAAGTTGAGGAGGAGGAATAGACCAAAAGGAGGCGGAGGGAACCTTCAGTTTCGCCGGAATCTTCGTTGGACGGCCGCGGTAGTGACGATCTCCGACGAGCGATTTTGTTGGCGTCGATACACGAAATAAGGAGATAAGAGAGGGGAATGAGAGAGGGGCTCAAGGGCTTTTATGGGGAGGCCTCGGCGCACTATTTAATGGCCGGAAACGGCCGTAGTCATGCCGAGAAGAAACGAACCACGAGCTGTTACCGCGAGGAAGAGAAACGGCTGGAGAAGGGGGATGACAAGCGGGTCCACCTGTCGGTGAGAAGAGAGGGGGAGGGGATGGGCTAGGCTGGTTGGGCCGACATGTTGGGTTTTTGGGGGCTGCTGCGCGCGGAAAATAGAGGGAACAGGGGGCGAGTGGGCTGGGCCGGCTGCTCTCTTTTTCTTCTCTGTTTTTGTTCTTTTCCTTTTCTTCTCTTTTCCTGTTTTTTTATAATTAATAACTTTTGTTTTAAAGGTCCAAAATGCCTCAAACAAGTTTCAATGGTTTTGTAAAAAATGAGATCTTTCAAAATAATACATTAGATCTTGTTTCTAACGGAATTTTTTTTAATGATTGAATTTCAAATAGTTCATAATGCCATTTTTAAATAGAAAAACTCAAATAAATTAAATTGGGGTTTAATAATATTAGAAAATATTCCACAAGTAATACTATTATTTTTTAAAGTTCCTTTTATATTATTTTAGAGTTAAATCATTTTATGAACACCACTTTATGTTTAAAACTTGGAATAATAACTAATAATTATTATAAATATGTTTTATTCTCATAAATTATTTTTGAGGCCTAAAAATTATTAGAGATAATAATTCTCTTGTTTCAAAAGCTTATAAAACATTTTCAAAGTAATATTTGATTTGAAAACATGTTATAAAATAAGGTTTTCTAAGAGAAAACAATTTATTTGATTAATGAATATTTATTTGAATGGGCTTTTAGGGTTTATGGAAATAGAGGTATAATGGATTCTCAAATTCAATTTTCTTTGAGTTATGTATTGTGTTCCTTTGTTTCTTGCCTCTCATTTGGTTTTTGGTGACTTGCTTTAATAGAAAACATTAAGATTTAAATATTTGTGATTTTTTAACTTTTCAAAAATCAGGGATGTTACATTACTACCCTAGCAGTGGCAGCTGTGCCCGCAAATAAGGACTCAAAAGGAGATCCAAACATAGTGTAATAAAGCAGTAGACAGTAATAAAAACAACACTTACAGCAGAAGCTTCCTTTATCAATTCCACTTCCCAATAGCGCTTAGCTCCCCGGCAACGGCGCCAGAAAATAGTCTTGATGATCCACAAGTATAGGGGGTGTATCTTAGTACTTTCGTTAAATAAGAGTGTCGAACCCAACGAGGAGCAGAAGGTGTTGACAACCAGTTTCGATCAAGGAATAACTGTAAATACCGAAAGATAAATTTGTCGGGGTTTTTGATATTGTAGATAAATAAAGTGCGAGTAAATACAATGCATTAATAATAATTGCAGCAAGTGGCCCAATCCTTTCTTCAGCAAAGGACAAGCTGGTGGGTTTACTTATGATTAACAAACGTTCTCGAGGACACACGGGAGGTTTCTGTCAAGTGCTTTTGTTTCATGCCACTGAATATTATTTAGTGTTTTGATAAGTGTTGTGTGGGTGAACCTATGCCAATGTACCGTCCCATTCAAGATTAATACATACTTGTGATTATACCCCTCGCAAGCATCCACAACTACAAGAAAGTAATTAAGAAATAAATCTAACCACAACTTTAAACTCCGGGATCCTACGCTCCCTCGTGCAATGGTTTCCTAACGGGGGTTTAGGTTTCTGTCACTCCGGCAACCCCAAAATTAGTATCCAAATACATGATGCATTCCCCTAGGCCCATAAATGGTGAAGTATCATGTAGTCGACGTTCACATGACACCACTAGAAGAATAACACCACAACTTAAATATCAAACCATTAAATATTACTCAACATTACTTCACTACTAACAACTTGACTTCTCCCATGTCCTCAAGAACAACACGAACTACTCACAAGACATCATATGGATCATGATGAGAGGTGATATAATGGTGATTAACAATCTGTAAATAAACCTAATCCAATGGTTTCACTCAATAGCATCAACTACAAGTAGTAATCAACACCGGGAAAGTTTCCCCTATGAAATAGACAAGATGCAACCCTAGATGTTACAGCGGAACGGAGTGGAGCTGAGGGTGATGATGGTGGAGATGATGATGACAATGATGGATCCGATGAAGTCCAGCTCGATGACGGTGACGATGGCGATGATTTCCCCCCTCCGGGAAGGAATTTTCCCGGCAGATTTCTCCCTACCAGAGAGCTTTTCTCTCTCTGTTGTTTTCCATCCCGCAAAGGCGGCGGAAAGACTCCTCGATGATTCTCTGTGTCTTAGGGTTCCCGGGGGATGAAGTACGTTGAAGGGGCAAGCCAGAGGTGGGCCAGGGCCTCCTCACCACTCCCAGGCGCAGCCAGAGGTGGGCCCGCGCCTGGGCATGGTGAGGGCCCTTGGTGGCCCTCCTTCGGCTCCCCTTTTGGCTTCCTCTGTCTTCGGGTGAAATAGGAACTTTCCGATGATTTCTGAGGTGCTCTGATCTTCATGAATATGGTATCCTAACGCTCCATTTTCCAGCAGAATTCTGACTCCGGGGTTCAACTCAAATTATTGGAAAACATGCAAAATAGGTGAAATAACATAAGTATCATGCTCCAATATGAAATATATCAATGAATAACAGGAAATTATGATATAAAATAGTGATGAAAATGGACGTATCAAGGACCGACCTCGAGACAGAGACCGCCCTGACCAGAGCCTTGGCAGGACAGCTGTGGATCACTCGTCTGGCCCGTACTCGTCTCACCCACAAGGTGGAGGCCCTTCATGATGCCAACGCAATTCTTCGTGGGCGACTAAAGACCGCGAGAGAGGACCTAGCTACTCGGAACTCCACACTCGAGGAGCTAGAGGAGGAGAACACCGAGCTCCGCAGGGAGAACGAGGATCTCCTAGTCGACGATGACATTCTATCAGATGTTGATGGAATGGATATGAGCGAGCAGAGCGAGCAGGAGGACGACGACTTAGCTGAGGAGGAGGTTCCCGAGGAGATCCTTTTTGACGGAGACAACGAGCAGGACTAGTCGTAGTACCTCTTAGCTTTTGGAGTTGTGCCAATGAGATGTACGCCGACCCTATGAGGCGAATCCCCCTATGTAGCTCTGAGAAGCATAGTTGTGTTAGATGTCTGTTGTTTGTGTTTGTGCTATGTATGACTCTATGCTATGAATGTGATGCTTGTTTGAGTGATATCTATGTTTGGAAATTTGTCTCAACCCGTAAATCTTTACCTGTGATTTATCACTTGTCGTTTCTTTTGTTCTTAGACACTCTTTTAGTTGCCTAGTTTTTGTTTTCAAAAAACAAAGAAGTCTTGCTGCATAGTCTTACACATGTTTCACTAAACAGCATGTCGCCTCGCCGGGAACCACCACCACCACCCCGTCGTCGACGGAGGCATTGTTGGCACTTATCATGGAGGATCGCCAGGCCACACGGGCCGAGAGTGCTGCCATAGTTGCTGCCCTGCAGCAGTTGGCCACTGGCAGCACCAATAATAACAACAATAACAACAATGGAGATGGCAACGGTAATGGTGGGCGCTCGAAGCTGAAGGTATTTCAGCAGACCAATCCTCCGGTTTTCACCAAGATTGTGAAACCACTAGACGCTGACGATTGGCTTCGCACCATCGCCAACAATCTAGAAGTGGCATCAGTGGAAGATAATGACAAGGTTTTGTTCGCTACCCACTTTCTTGCTGGAACAGCAAGGACTTGGTGGGAGACTACCCGCGCCACTGTCGCCGCTAGCCACATTTTCACTTGGGAAGACTTCTCTGCTCGGTTCCGCAAATATCACATCCCACAGGGTGTGATGAACATCATGAAGGATAAGTTCCTGAAGTTGAGGCAGGAGGAATGTCTGTATCAAAATACTAGGAGGAGTTCACTCTATTATCCCGGTATGCACCAGATGAGGTTAAATCAGAAGCTAAGAAAAAGGAGAGATTCTTGAATGGGCTGCACGATGAGTTGCAGTGCACACTAGTTGTCATACCATTCCTGGATTTGGAGTCACTCGTGGATGTCGTGACGATGATGGAGCACAAGAGGCATAATGCCTTTGACAACAGAAAGAGGAAGATGCGGTACCAAGGTTGACCTAGTGCACCAAGAAACTGCCCCACACCCTATGCAAGGCCACCACCACCACACAGGGCGCCTGCTTATGCGCCAAGACCCAACCATAACAACCACAACCACCACCATAGCCACAACAACAACAACCGTGCACTACTAGAGAAAAGGTCATGCGTGACGCACCATTTTTCTTATCCGTGACGCGCCGAGGCGCGTCACGGCTATCACGCCGCGCCTATGGGTTTAGCCGTGACGCACCCCTCTGGTGCGCCGCGCCTATTCATACCCGTGACGCACGGGCGCGGTGCGCCGCGGCTACTCTTCGGCGCGTCATGCCTAATTTTGGAAGTGCGCCACGGCTACGACTTTAGGTGCGTCACGGCTATGTAATGCCTCCACGGCTAAGTTCCCTGATGCGCCACGGTTATCCATTTGGGTGCGTCACGGCTATCCTCTTAGGTGCGTCACGGGTATTCTTTTAGGTGCGTCACGGATATACTATGCTGTATTTTTTTTAAATACGTGGTACCGTATTTATACAGGTACATACAGCTCAAATACAGAAGAATATCAGTAGACAAAATATATCAAAACAGTTCTATGACAAACAAATAATATATCATAGTTGATCATACCGCTTAGAATTCCGAATAGCTACATCAAACAGTTGATTATGAATACAAAGTGTTTATCAGAGTCAAATAGATACAAGTGACCTACATCAGACGGTTAATCATCGGGACCGATTACATCGATCGATGCTTCATCATCGTTACAAGTGACCTATCTAGTCGCCGATAACCTAATCATCTAGCTAGGAACCATAGCATGACGAGCGAGGCGACGGTGACAAGAGCGGCGACGATGGTCTTCATCCACTTGTTGTTGTTGTTCTTCTTCTTCTATTCCTCGAGATGGATGAACCACCTAGCTTCCGCCGCCACTCTTGTGTTTTAGGATTTGTAGGCATTCCCTTTGAACTTGTTCACCTGCTCGAAGCAGTCTTCCCAGTGATCGTAGACTCCTGAAACCCTGCCTCTAAACACCACGTAGCACCTCGGCATCTGTAATGACAAGAAAGAAAACCAAAAACAATAGTTTTAAACATGTCTGTAGTAAATAGTAAATGGAGAAATATTACATAAATAAGATGAAAGTTAAACACAAAGGATCAAATTGGCCATTCATATCTTGTGCTTGTTACGAGGTAGTACACATGATGGCGATCCGGAGAAGGATAAAGACAAGGGTTTCTGAACTTCGTTGAAACTAAAAAGAAAATCACATACGTAAGTGTTTGTGAGATCCGAAAAAAGTTAGACAATTTCGTGCACATGCATAATGGGGACATTCTCCATAGCCCCGTCCGGGGCTATGAAAAATATCCCCATTACGTATATGTACCAAATGGTGCAACTCGGTTCTGATCTCACTAACAATAATATTACATATGCGACGTTCCTTAGTTTCAACCGAAACCCTCATCTTCATCCTTTTCCCGGATCACCACCGCCTGTAGTACCTCTTAACAGGAACAAGATGGTCATCGGGCCTTGATGTGAAGTTGGACCTTCACATTTTGTGCCTGTTACGAGGTAAGTACGCGTGATGGCGATGCGGGGGAAGGAAGGGTTTCTGGAAATCTTTGAAACTAAAAAAAGTCATATATGTAATATAGTGAGATCCGGAAAAAATTGGATCCTTTTGTGCACATCCATAACGGCGACATTGTTCATAACCCCAGACGGGATTTCTGAGGAATGTCACCATTACAAATGTGCACCAAAGGGTTCAATTTCTTTCGGATCTCACAAACCATATTACATATGTGACATTATTTAGTTCAAAAGAAATCCAGAAACCCTCGCATTCGTTCCTTTTCCCGGATCACCACCTCCTGTAGTACCTTTTAACAGGAACAAGATGGTCATCGGTCTGTGTGCCTCATATTTAGGGTGGACACATACAAGCGGCCTAGGTGGTGTAGCTGCGCCAAGTGGGATGCACAAGATCCTAACTTTGTGAAAATCACAAGGCGCACCGGACCACCTAGGCCATCTGAGTGTGAACCAACTCTTTTAATCATCGGCATTTATACAAAAGATCGAACGAACATAGGATCGGAATAATATAAAAGCAAGATAATCAAGAATTGACATAATTGAGCATCAGTTACATAATGGACGATTCATAACCGTAACGATGTGTGCCTCATATTTAGGGTGGACACATACAAGCGGCCTAGGTGGTGCCGCTGCGCCAAGTGGGATGCACAAGATCAAAATTTTGTGAAAATCACAAGGCGCACCGGACCACCTAGGCCATCTGAGTGTGAACCAACTCTTTTAATCATCGGCATTTATGCAAAAGATCGAACGAACATAGGACCGGAATAATATAAAAGCAAGATAATCAAGCACTGACATAATTGAGCATCATTTACAGAATGGACGATTCATAACCGTAACGATGAGTGCCTCATATTTAGGGTGGACACATACAAGCGACCTAGGTGGTGTCGCTGCGCCAAGTGGGATGCACAAGATCAAAATTTTGTGGAAATCACAAGGCGCACCGGACCACCTAGGCCATCTGAGTGTGAACCAACTCTTTTAATCATCGGCATTTATTGAAGAGATCGAACGAACATCACAAGTAGGACCGCAATAATAAAAAGCAAGATAATCAAGCATTGACTTAATTTAGCATCGGTTACACGATGGACGATTCATAACCCTAACGGTTGAGTTCAACTAATTTCGGAAAATGTAGCAAGCCTTACAATAGTTCTCACTCCTTCTGACTCATCCGCCCAGGGATTACAACGGGACAGCCCTTCGGAGTGATGAAGGGCCTGTCGTCACATGCAGTTGCTAGGTAGGTATCTATGTCGCGGTTCGGCATGGCGAACCGGCAGTGGAATGTCCCGCTCTTGTTCACCACGTCATGAACGATTTTCGTGGCAAAACACTTCTGGATATCAGATATCTCTTCTCTAACCTTGTCATCGCCGACCATCGACAAGCGCGAGGCCCATTCTTGGACTTGACTAGGAAGGGTAATGTACTGTTGATCCCGTACGTACGCCCGCATATGATGGAGGACATAGTAGGTGTCTCTGTTACTGCCTGCCGGCTTCTTGACGCACGCGAAAGTCGTCGTGTGGGTGAACACCCGAGCGCCCTGAACGACCTTCTCCCTAGCGATTCTGCCCTCCTTTGCGTGGTAGCCGGTGAGAGCGTTATTCAAAACTTTCTTCACGTTGGAGTAGTCTTTCTTCACCGCACTCCCTGAGTCGAGATACGTGGCATGCGAATGACTGATACAAATGAAGATGAGTGTGCATTGTGTATAACTGCGCGGAACAATCCAAACAAAGTGTTGGAAAGGAGCGATGAAAATCTAAAGAAAATCACTTTCGATTCGGCTAAGCATATTGACTTACCCGGCAAAGTAAGGCACGAGGATGTAATCCTTGGTCTGGTTTGCCAGCATGAAGTCCCGGAGATATGTCGACGCGACTACCTGGTTCCCAATGGAGCACAACACGTCGTGGCACATGTAGAAGGGGTCCGCTATCGCGATGCCCAGTGTATTATCCCTGCTGACTTGCACCGCCAGACCGAGCGAGTATAGGCGGACCATGGAGTAGTGCAGCGGATTGTTATGGAACATATCGAAGATGTCCGAAAACTGCAGTACTATCCTATCCGCGCCGGTTGATTCGACGAAGCCCAAGTCCTTTGGCACCATGGCAATGAAAACCGGGTATGATGGATCCTTGGATTCAATAAGGCGCGATTCAAGATAAAGAATGCTGTCATGCAAACTTCGCATATCCCCACTTGCGACCTTGAGCTTGTTCTGGTTAAGCATAGGCTGACCCATCACATGCACCTTCGCCGTATGCTTAGATGTAGGTGGGTCGTCCTGAACACGGAGCGGCATCTTAGCAGGCTGGCTCGCGGACTTTGTGGCCTTGGATCTAAGTCCTATTTTCCGCGGCTTCGGCGCTTTCGGAATGCACTCCTTCTCAATCTCCTCATTAGCCGCCTTACGGATTGTGCCAGGGCTGAAAATAACTCCTCCGTTCGCACTTTTCTGAGTCTCGGTGCAGAGGGCGACATCTGGAGGCGTGTCTTCCTAAGAACCGAATAGACGCTTGCAATTGGATTTATCCGCGGGAGGAGCCTCACCACGAGCCTCCGTGCTATGGTAGGGTTCTTCTAGGGGAGGAGCAATGTAATCTACGCCATCAAAGTCATCGGCGATGAAATCCATGGCATCAAGATCGTCATCCGCCGGGTGTTGTGCCATCTCCATGTCAGGGGTAGGCGACGGCGCTACGACTGTCTTGCCATGGCTCCGCTCAGGCGCTTCTAGAGGGGTTGTTTTCGAGGTGGTGCCTCGCGCCGGTAGTTCTAGAGGCGATGTCTGTGGGGTGGCACCCCTCTTCCCTAGGCGAATCTGGCTCTTCGGCCATTCCATGTTCCAAGGTAGGCACTGGAGCAGCGTCAGAGTATCGGGGTCATCTTCTTCCTGGTAGGGTTGAATGGGAGGCAACAAGTCGTCGTAGACCGCCAGCACCCGAAGGAATCGAACTCTATATACGTCTTCACGCATCGGCCTGTTGTGGAACCTGCGGGTTGCCGGTTGAACGATCATACCCACAACAACATCCTTCAACACGCCGTCCACTGTGTGTAGAAGAGTGCATGGAATGTCGACGTTCTGCGGAAAACATGCAGGGCGTCAGAGATGCCAGTCTAAGGCAAAGGAAGATCGACGCTCCAACGCTTAACTATTTACCTGGCTGGCGATGGCGTCGAGCTCCTCTAGTGGCGAGGGGCCAACGACGGCGGGCGTGCTAGTGATGACTTGCCAGGGACCGCCGGCGGCGGGCGTGCAACTGATGACCATTCGGTCGTTCGTTGGTGCACGCTCTTCATTCGGCGGAGGACCGCCCACTGTGGCCGCGTAACGGATGGTCAGGCGGCTAGAGGCGGGCGGAGTCACCATTGGCGCCGTGTTGTAGGCGGGCGGAGTCACTAGTGGGTCCGCCACCGTGGCGTTGGCCGGCGAGACTCTGGACAAGTCTCTTGAGTTGTTGCCCTGCACGCTAGGCATCGGGCACGGCCCCACTCGACCTCCTTCATTACATCGAGTAACCACATCGTAGATGGCAGGCAAAACGCTGCCCATTTGTTCTGCCAAAGCTTCTTTGACAATATTAGGAATATCGGCAAGTTTGGCCTTGAGGTCTGCAATCTCGCGATCGCGGGCTTCGTCACGTTGGATATCTTCCACGGTCTTCCTTCTATTCCTTCTCGCCTCCTTGGGCTCCTTGAAGTACGCTCTGAGCTTCGTCGTCGTGCCTAGGCCACAAACTCGGCCACCTGACGGCCTTTTGTGCTTTTCCTTCCCCTGCGTCACGTTCACCGCCCTGTTCAAATGGTCGTCCCACGGGCAGTGCAGCCTCGGCATGGATGCCCACCACTTTCGATTTCTGTGTTCTGCACAATTAGCATGAACCGTTTAGAATTCCACCAGTACACTATGATGCAATCGACTTGATCGTCGAGAGCAAACTAATTAGGGTGGTGTATTTACTTACCAAGTTTTTATACAACTCCTTCACCTTCTCATCATCGGTAGTATACTCATTAGCTACCGGGTCATATTTAAACCGGGCCCTGATGAAGTTTTTTGTCCGCGGCGAGTACCTTGCGAGGGGGTCAGGGATGCCCTCTGCTGCACGTTTGGTGTCCTCCTTCTCCCAATTGGGAATCGCCTCTCTGTAACCGCCGCATCCCAGTTTGTGGGAACCTATGTTCAACCGCCGCATCTTCTGCCCCCAATCACTATTAGCCTTGGCGACTTCGCTCTCGCAAAGTAGCTTGAAGTCCCGGAGTTCATCTTCGGTGATGTTCGGCTCACTCGCTAAAACCTCCTCCAAGATTTTTTTGGGGTTCAAGACCGCAACCTTCACCCGGTGTTTCCAGTTGGACAAGGCGGTGTTCATCTTACCAATGGCGGCATTGTTGACCGGATTCCCCTCCAGATTGTCGTTATTGTACTTAAACGGCTCTTCTGGCGGATGCGGGTACAAGTATCGTCCGTGCAGGTTTCTAAAGAGAACAACCCGATAATGGGTATTCTCTTTTTTTCTTAGATCGTCGGTGGTGATCCTGACAGTGTCCCGGACCAATAGCAGCAGCAACCTAACAGCAATTGCTGTTCCTAACAGCAAAATTAACATCAATATCAGGAGCATCCTAACAGCAATTGCTGTTCGTTCGACAAGCTGCTGGAGAGAAACAACAAGGCAAGGGTTATCATCTACTACTACTAGCACTAGCAGCAACGCCAGTTTTCATGATGGTATGTGGCTGCTGCCACTCCCAAATCAGCATCTGCATGCTTACATCATGTTATTGAGTGATATTGAGTGTAAATATCTACTGGCTACTTCATCATGCTATTTGATCATGCTATTTCATCACTAAAGCAAATATCTACTGGCTACTTCATCATGCTATTGAGTGTATACGTCTTATTTTGATGTGAATCAAAAGGAGCTAGTGTGAATCAAAATGCTAGTCTGTTCATAGTCATGCTGTCCTGCAAGAATCAAACCACAACAAACTAAGGTGCTACTCTCACCACTAAACATTATTTGATCAATATTTACACAACAATACCCATAATAATGTCCAACAACAACATATAAAGGCCTGGAAAATCAACTTCTGGAAACAAAATAGCATAAGGACTACTAGCCCTAAAACAAAGATATACTCTCCGGCAACAAAATTAGCCATCATCACCATTTGCAGCAACTATGCAACAAAATTAGCAGCTGTCTCTTTAGCTGCATCAACAATGTAAGCGACGCCTCACATGATACTTCAGAGACCTGCTATCATTGAGCCACTGACCAGTCCATTATAGCACTATAGCTTAAGAACATGACCAACAGAGAGCAAGGGGACACATTTTCTAGAAAACTCACTATTTTTCACCAGAATCTCAAGAGAACGAAAAAGGGCTAGCTAGCTGACTTAGGTGTTTGATGAAATCCCCTCTCTTTTTGTAAACGAATGGGAATATTCATTGTACTTTGATGGACCAGAGCAAACAGCAAAAAGGCGTGGCATTATGCAATGTGGAATCCATCATCTCTACTGGTTCGGTTGGTTCCCTACGACAGTGTTCAGAAACAAGAAACAGGACACTCCATGTTCTTTATGCAATGGTGATATATCGTTGAAATTGCATTGCTGAACTCGGTTTCACTAAATGTAGGAGGAAATTGAAACTGAACCAAATCCTACGACAGTGTCAACTTCAAAACAAGGGGAGGGAGAGGACTAGGGGAGGGCGACGGTGACCTTTCTCCTGTGGAGGTGCTTGTCGAGGAGATGTGAACAGGAGGTGAGGTCCTTGACGACGGCGCGTGGTCGATGGAGACGGGGCGGTGCGGCTCCTCCTCCTGGTCCTAGACGGCGGCGCGTGGTCGATGGAGATGGGGCGGTGCGGCTCCTCCTCCTGGTCCTTGACGGTGGCGCGTGGTCGATGTAGACAGGGCGGTGCGGCTCCTCCTCCTGGTCCTAGACGGCAGCGCGCGGTCGATGGATAGAGGGGCGGTGCGGCTCCTCCTCGCGGTCCTAGATGGTGGCGCGCGGTCGATCTACTGGATGGCGAGCGGGGCGGCGGGAGGCTAGGGATCTAGGGCAGCGAGAGGGCGTCTGCGGCGGGAGGATAGGGATCGAGGGCAGCGCGCTAGATCGAGGGAGACAAGAGAAGGGGATCGAGGGCGCGCCCGTTCGTGTGGAGAGAAGGGGAAGAGAAAGAAAGGGGACGGCTGATGCATGTAAAATGCATAGATGAATTTTGCATATTTTCACATGGTTTTCTATTACATATTGCATCATATAAGGGTATAATTCAATGTTTTATAGTATTTTGGGGTTAAATTACAAAGTCCCCCAACTTTTATGGAATTAACCCTGCCTGTCAGAAACCCAGTTTTCTATATTTTTGACGTTTCAGGGGACAAACTTCCGCGAAATCACCTGAAAATCTGCGGGGGTCATTTTCTTGGAAGGAGAAGACTTGCGGGCGAAGGATCCACGAGAATTGGGCAAGGAGGCACAAAAGAGGACCCTCCACACGGCCAGATTCCTTGGCCGCGTGAGAGGCCCCCTTTTGGCCCCTGTGGCCCCAATTCCTTCCATCTTCGACTTACCAACTCCGTCTTGACCTAAAACCGACTATAAAAGGGTCCCCCGTACCCTTACGGAAGAGAGCGCCGCCGAAACACCAAAACAGAGACTTGGAGTTCCAGATTGGAGGGGGAAAACTCCGGCGGGGTGCCGCCGGTGTGATCTCCTACCCCTCCAACGTCATCACCATCGACATCTCCATGAATAGGGAGTAGTCCACCCCAGGGCTATGGGTTTGTGGAAGTAGCACTTGTATCTCTCTCTCTATGTGCTTCACTAATTAGATCTGTATGAGCTGCCTCACATGATTACGGGCACCGTTGTAATTCCTATGTGGTGGATCTTTTCTATGAGTTATTGAATCTGAGATTGCAATTGTTTCTCTTGAGTTATTTGAGTAGATGTATCTTATGTACCCCGTTCTTATTTGCTAGCTTTGATCAATCTAGTTCTTGAGAGCGTGTGTGGGGTGATGGGTGCATTAGTTGGAGTAACGGGGGGTGGCTAGTGCTGTGAAAGTGACAGAAGTTCAGCGATCCACTTAGGTTTTGTTAAACCTTTCTTAGTTACCTCACTAGGGATAAAAAGGAGTACCTTGTTACCGGGGATTTGAAGTGACACTAATCAATCTCCATGACTAGATCTAGCAAGTTCTTACTTCAACTTCATGTCACATTGCTTAAAGCTATACTATGGTTTTTCCTTAATTATCGAGGTGTTATGATTTATTTCGCATCTTGGTGGAGTATAAGAGGGATCAATATGACCGTAGAGATCTCTATGCTAGGACGTGATGCCCATATGAAAGTACTCAATGTTAAACATGTTATTGTAATCTCTTACATGTAATTCTTTATGTCCACCGTCTACCACTTTATTTGAGAGAATGCAAGTGTGAAACCATGAACCCCGGTACTATTTTAAATATAAGAAAACACTCTAGTTACTTTGCTGCAATTTACTTTACTTGCACTTTACTTTACTTGCATCCCCAATTCGAATTTACATTATCTCCATCACCACTTGCATCACAAAAATACAAAAACAAACCATTGCATATTTATTTTCTCATTTGCATTTAGTAGTAGATTTAATTATTGCACATTTACTTTCAGTTTTGCATTGCAATTTAGAAGTCTCACACCTTGTGCTTGACAACCACTTGGTGAGGTTGAGGGCACAAAACTCTCTATTTGTTTGCAGGATCCTGGAGGAAGCTTGGAAGACAACTGCTGAAATACTGGCTCCCCAAGAGTTCGATATAAACCCTTGAGCCACCCTCGTGGGGAAGAAGGCTTGCCACTAGCTACACACTCTGCACTTGGAGTCTCAACCTAGCCATCAAGCGTTTTTCTGGCGCCGTTGCCGGGGAGCCATAGGTGAAGGAGTTGTCCAAGGGAGCTCACAAGAAGTCTTCATCACCAACAAGGTGTGCAAACACCTAAGCTTGGGGAGGTTGCACCTACGTGAGTACCGTCCTTTTCTATCTCCACCTTCTTTCAAGTAGATTGTTTTGTTTCTTGTCTTGTTTTTGTTTTTGTTTTGTTTTTGTTCTTTTTTTTGTTTTGTCTTGCATATTTTATTTTAGTTTGCATTTTAGTTTTTCATTTAGTTATCTAGTTTATTTTAGTATTTTGAATTTTCCTAGTTACTTTACTTTTCAGTTTTGCATAAAAAATTAAAAACTACATAAAAACTGTTAAAATGGGTGATAGAACTAAATTAAGTGACTACACAGATACACCCAATGACCAATTCATTGCTAGGCCAATTACTACACTTGAAATACAAGCTGAAAGCTATGAAGTAAGTCCTAGTTTGTTGAATTTAATTACTAGAGAGCAATTTGGTGGTAGTGCTATGGAGGATGCCTCTATGCATCTTCATGATTTCATGGAAATATGTGATATGCAAAAATTTAAAAATGTGGAAAGTAGTGTTTTAAAACTGAAATTATTTCCTTTTTCACTTAGAGGAAAGGCTAAAGAATGGTTACTTTCACTACCTACAGCTAGTATAAAGTCTTGGGATGATTTAAAAGAAGCTTTCATTAAGAAATATTATCCTCCCGTTAAAATTTTGCAAAATAGGAATAATATCCTCTCATTTAGGCAAAATGATAATGAACATGTATCCATGGCATGGGATAGAATTAAATTAATGCTTAGAACATGCCCATCACATGGAGTAAATGAATGGACCATACTACACTCTTTTTATAATGGTCTAAACTACATGCCTAGAAATATACTTGATTCTGCTGCTGGAGGTGCCTTTATGAGTAAAACTGTAGGTGAGGCTAAGAGCATATTAGAAAGCATATTGCAAAATTATAGTCAATGGAATACTGAAAGCGCACCCAATCCCACTAAGAAAATAAACTCAATTGAAGAAACCAATGATTTGTCTTCTAAAATGGACACTATTCTTGCTTTTATTAATAAACAAAATATGGAGAATGTGCCTTTGCAGGAGCTAGTTGGTAGTTATTCTGAAAGTGTGGATGTTAATTTTGTTAGGAATTATGGTAGCAATGGTTTTGGTAATGCTTACAATTCATATAGTAAACCTCCTTATGTGCCAAATAAACCTTTTGTTCCATATCCTAATGCTACTGAAAATAAGTGGAAGCCTTCTAGTGAAATTTCTGAATCTAATAAATTTCTTATGGAACAAGTTGCTAGTCACAATGCTATGATACATGAGTTAAATAAGTCTATTGCATCCATTAGAAGTGATATTAAAGGATTGCAACTTCAATCTTCGAATTTAGATAAAGCATTGTCAAAATTAGCTGATAATCAAGCAACTCTATTAAGCATGTCAGCAGGAAAGACACAAGCACAACCTAGTGTAGGAATGAATTCTATTACTATTGCTGATCCTATTATTGAAAATATTGATCATATTGCTGAGAATACAAGTGAGCATGTCACTACTAGCTTAGAAGAAACTTTGAATGAAATAGTGAAGTACCCTGAATATTTACTTCCATATATGTCTTATCTTGCTAGCAAAGATGAAATTAGTCCTCATGAATCAAGCATGCTAGCTAAATTAGAGAGTAAAGTAGAGGAAATTATGATGCTTACTGAAATTAAGGATCCATTGCTTGATTTAGAAAAAAGTAGCTTGCAAGAACTTATTTCTACTCTACAAAAATTTGCTAGTGATCCCACTATAAATGTTAATCAACCTGGCTTTGGATCTTATATTGCTAATCATGTCTTGCAAGAAAAAAAATGCTAGGTACAAGAATGAGGCCATGATACCTCATAAGCTTGGGGATGAATGGATCCCCAATGTGCTAGTTTCAATTGGAAAATAAATTCACCATGCTATGTTAGATCTAGGTTCTAGTGTATCGGTACTCTCTAAAGAATTATATGAATTGCTAGAACTAGAAAATTTAGAGAAGTGCTCAAGTGAATTTTTCCTTGCTGATAACTCTACTAAACATGCTGTAGGACAAGTAAAAGATGTTATGATTGAATTGCACATGACTTTCGTACCCGTTGATTTCATTATTATGGATATGGGGGATAAATCCCCTAGTCCTATTATTTTGGGTAGACCTTTTCTTCGTACTACAGGTGCAATCATAGACTCCAAGGAAGGGAATGTCAAGTTTCAGTTCCCTCACAAGAAAAGCATGGATCACTTCCCAAGGAAGAGGGGCACGCTGAAGAAC
Source organism: Alopecurus myosuroides (assembly GCA_028641055.1). Lineage (NCBI taxonomy): Eukaryota > Viridiplantae > Streptophyta > Magnoliopsida > Poales > Poaceae > Alopecurus > Alopecurus myosuroides. Next base: position 266,907,284 of record CM054060.1, read on the forward strand.
AAGCTCCCTCATGAGCTTTATCCCTCTTGATTATCAAGTAAGTAAAGCCTAGCTATATGGCTATGAAGAAAGCGCTTTACGGAAGGCAACCCGGTTGTTTTTGTTTGGATTTTCCTAGTGTCCTATTGCTGTCTCAAGAGATTAGTTTTTTTGTTTTAATTCTGGAGTTTTCAATAAAGAGTCAAGTCAAACCCATTTGGACTTATAAGTTGCTATCCTAGTGCATGAAATTTCTGTTTCAGCACGAGTCTGCTCACCTTATGACTTTACGTTTTTTTATTGGTATGTCGGATTAAGCTAATTTTTTTAGTATGTTCTGCAACTTTTTGTCCTCTGTAAGCACAAAAATTTACTTAATTTTTTGACGAGTCTAGCTTAGGGAAAAACGTTCGTTTTGCTGCTGCTGCTTTTCTGGACAGATTCTGCCTTCTTTTGTTTTATGCACTCTTTGGGCTTGGGAATCGAATTCCATGATTCTTTCAAGCAAGAGAGTGAACATACAACATAATGAACCTTATTTTCTATCTACTGGAGCATTTTATTTGGAATTTTGCACAGCAAGCATGTGATTTGTTTGTCCTTGCTAATCTCACCCCACAGAAAAAGAATGGGAAAAACATGTTTTGTGAAGTATTTTTCACAGGGAATAGAGGAGATGCGCCTCAAGACATCCAAGAATGGTTAAAGCCATAAGCTTGGGGATGTGATGAACACCCAACTGGAGCTAAACTCTTTTGGTTAGCACACGTCTACTTTCTGTTTTTCTAAGCAAAGCATTTATCGTAGAGACTTGAAGCGTCTAGTTTTTGTTTTTATTTTTGTTTTGATAAGACCACCACCATCATTTTATATGAGATTGAGCTACTGGAGTTTGGGGTTGGAATGTATTGGATGCTAGTATTATAACTTGGAATAGGGATGCCATGGTTGATTTGAAGAGCTACATATGTTTGCATGATTTATAGGCTTTTTATGTGTAGAAATTTGCAATAATGTTGTCTTGAGCTATCTCTTATTCATGTCCTTCATGTTAATTGCTGGTTTATTTAGTTTGTCATGAAATGAGTAGTTCTATGGACATATGCATGCATAGTAGCTGGTCAACTATCTCCCTCTTGCTAGCCCAAAAATTTAAAAATTCCAACAAGTAAAAACTTGTTTCAAACACTCCTTAGCCAAGTATTTCCATTGAGTCCACCATATCTTCCCATTAGCTTCATTGCTATTCCGATTATGTTCACCATGTTATTGTGTAATTTATGTTCTAAATTAAGATATTCACTTTATTAATTGTCATGGGTTGAATTTGGGATAGGACTCTCACGAACTTTTGAAGGCACACTTTACTTTTTATGCATCTAATAAACATGACCCAATAATGGGAGCCACAAGTTTTGCGTTTGACAAGTGTGTGGTTGGGAGCTAGCTATAAACGTGTATCACCGGAAAGCTTTCAACATTGCACAAAAAAAATTTACATTTGGTTGATATCATGTACTTTTATTTTTGGACTCCTGCCATGCCGAAATGAAATAGAGGAATAGTAAGTTTTGATGAGTAAGTATCTATATGACTAGAGAAACGCATTGGGACGCTAATCCAAGCCATGCTTTATCATGGTGGAAATTTACTTACAGCTTGAGTGACTCTACAACACATCCTATAATAAAATAAGAAGCTATGCATAATAGTGAATGAAATTAAAAAGGATGATGAGTCTACTCCGTTTGTTCATCTTGTCATTGTAACATGGGCTTGTTTCCATGTCATGGGGAAAGAGGTACCTCTTTGCGGTTCTCTATGATGTCATTAATACTTATTATGATTGTACAAAGCTTATTAGGAATCTTAAGTTGAGTAATCATAGAGTAGGTTTTCACACTCACGGGGCATGAGGCTTTCAACCACCTTGTCATTCTCATTACTTCAATACTCACAATTTTAAGATGCTAGTGATAAAGGGGCAATGAGAGTCCTAGATCAATGGATACCACATTTCAATTAGTAATTTTAGTTGAATAATGTAGAGGCTAAATAAGACTTGATCATGTTTTACCTCTACTCAATTTTCTCCAAAGTGTCCACCATATTTTCTATTCTCCATTATGCTATTCTTTGACCAATATAGGATTTTATTTTTCATTTTGTGTATGCATTTGGTCCATAGTGCTTTTATTTCATTATACAATTTGTGAACTTTCATGAAGCATCTTTGCTTGCATATTTGATATTTCTTACAACATGAATTTTATATTGCTACTCATTTCTAGTATTAATCGTTTGATTATATGTAGCATGAATAATCCTCCTTGATATCCCATGATTGTTTCAATATGCAAAACCCATCTTAGTTTTATCACCTTCATACTCGAGGACGAGCATGGGTTAAGCTTGGGGATGTTGATGCATGTAAAATGCATAGATGAATTTTGCATATTTTCACATGGTTTTCTATTACATATTGCATCATATAAGGGTATAATTCAATGTTTTATAGTATTTTGGGGTTAAATTACAAAGTCCCCAAACTTTTATGGAATTAACCCTGCCTGTCAGAAACCCCGTTTTCTATATTTTTGACGTTTCAGGGGGCAAACTTCCGCGAAATCACCTGAAAATCTGCGGGGGTCATTTTCTTGGAAGGAGAAGACTTGCGGGCGAAGGATCCACGAGAATTGGGCAAGGAGGCCCAAAACAGGACCCTCCACGCGGCCAGATTCCTTGGCCGCGTGAGAGGCCCACTTTTGGCCCCTGTGGCCCCAATTCCTTCCATCTTCGACTTACCGACTCCGTCTTGACCTAAAACCGACTATAAAAAGGGTCCCCCGTACCCTTACGGAAGAGAGCGCCACCGAAACACCGAAACAGAGACCTGGAGTTCCAGATTGGAGGGGGAAAACTCCGGCGGGGCGCCGCCGGTGTGATCTCCTACCCCTCCAACGTCATCACCATCGACATCTCCATGAAGAGGGAGTAGTCCACCCCAGGGCTATGGGTTTGTGGAAGTAGCACTTGTATCTCTCTCTCTATGTGCTTCACTAATTAGATCCGTATGAGCTGCCTCACATGATTACGGGCACCGTTGTAATTCCTATGTGGTGGATCTTTTCTATGAGTTATTGAATCTGAGATTGCAATTGTTTCTCTTGAGTTATTTGAGTAGATGTATCTTATGTACCCCGTTCTTATTTGCTAGCTTTGATCAATCTAGTTCTTGAGAGCGTGTGTGGGGTGATGGGTGCATTAGTTGGAGTAACGGGGGTGGCTAGTGCTGTGAAAGTGACAGAAGTTCAGTGATCCACTTAGGTTTTGTTAAACCTTTCTTAGTTACCTCACTAGGGATAAAAAAGGAGTACCTTGTTACCGGGGATTTTAAGTGACACTAATCAATCTCCATGACTAGATCTAGCAAGTTCTTACTTCAACTTCATGTCACATTGCTTAAAGCTATACTCTGGTTTTTCCTTAATTATCGAGGTGTTATGATTTATTTCGCATCTTGGTGGAGTATAAGAGGGATCAATATGACCGTAGAGATCTCTATGCTAGGACGTGATGCCCATATGAAAGTACTCAATGTTAAACATGTTATTGTAATCTCACATGTAATTCTTTATGTCCACCGTCTACCACTTTATTTGAGAGAATGCAAGTGTGAAACCATAAACCCCGGTCCTATTTTAAATATAAGAAAACACTCTAGTTACTTTGCTGCAATTTACTTTACTTGCACTTTACTTTACTTGCATCTCCAATTCTAATTTACATTATCTCCATCACCACTTGCATCACAAAAATACAAAAACAAGCCATTGCATATTTATTTTCTCATTTGCATTTAGTAGTAGATTTAATTATTGCACATTTACTTTCAGTTTTGCATTGCAATTTAGAAGTCTCACACCTTGTGCTTGACAACCACTTGGTGAGGTTGAGGGCACAAAACTCTCTATTTGTTTGTTGGATCCTGGAGGAAGCTTGGAAGACAACTGCTAAAATACTGGCTCCCCAAGAGTTCGATATAAACCCTCGAGTCACCCTCGTGGGGAAGAAGGCTTGCCACTAGCTACACACTCTGCACTTGGAGTCTCAACCTAGCCATCAACGGCGTGGCCTATCTGTACTCCCCATAGCCGTGGCGCACCATGCTACGGTGCGTCACGCCTATCTAAACCGTGGCGCACAAATTCCGGGTGCGTCACGGCTATCTAAACCGTGGCGCACGAAGCTACGGTGCGTCACGCCTATCTAAACCATGGCGCACCAAGGTACGGTGCGTCACGCCTATTCCTAATATCTATTCAAAAGAGGAGTGCGCGGGTATGAATCGACAATTGTGACATAGCCCAGTGGCTACACCCCCTTCTGCCATGGTGTCCACCCAGGTTTGAATCCTGCATCTGCCCCCATTTTTTCACTTAATTTTTTCTTACCAACTTAATTTTTCCTTACCAAATTAAATGATGTAAATCAATATAAATGTAAAAAATATGTTGATTAATTAACTAAAACATCTAAAATAAACATCATCATAATTTTTGTTCATATATATAATACGTCATCATAATTTTATCGAATTCACGCACACACACGACAACATCATTATTCTTGTAGCTCTAGCTAGCGTTTAACAATTTTCTTTCCCTTCTTTGTCGCGGTTGAGTAATTCAGTCCCGGAACACCGTGACTTCTTTGGTGGAATGGGCGACCTGTAGGTAGCGTTGTCCTGCTTCTTCTTGTTGTGTATTTTGTTCCGTCGTCGTTGTCATCTTCCATTTTCGGGTCGCCGTACTGGTCAAAGTATTGCTCGTTGGCTACTCCATCCATTCCGATGATACTTCATTTGCCTCTTCGCACGACAACACGGCTAGGCCTTTTTGGGTCAGTAATGAAGAAGCATTGGTCCACTTTGTTAGCCAAGACCCATGGCTCATTTTTTGCGGTGACATTCGTGCCGGATTTGGCTTCAGGTATCACCATGGTGGTGAAATATTGTCCTTCTTTCCTGACGCTCTTTGCCCATGTGACACGGAACATTGGCACCTTCTCTCCGCAGTAGTCGAGTTCCCATATCTCGTCGATCCTACCATAGTATCTTTCCTTGACGTCACCTGTTAATGATTCCATCGTTACCCCCGAGTTCTGGTATTCGCAATTCCGGTCCTTATTTGTCGTGTAGAATGTGTAACCATTGATATCGTATGCCTGATATGTCATGAGGTTATGTGCGAGGCCTTGTGACAATGTGAGTATGAGTTTTTCTTCTTCATAATAAGGCGTCTCCGGGTGATCGGTCATAATCTTCTCCCTGAACCACTATGTGAAATGGATGGTGTGCTCTCTGATTATTTCTGCTTCGGTCCTATGTTGTCCCCGGTCACTGTAATACTTCGCGATTAGCATTTTGTGCTTTTCCAACCAAGGATCGACCACTGTTAGATGTTGTAGCGCGACTAGGTTTGCTCTGTCAAAGTCGTTGCGTCGGCCCTGAAAGTCGACATTCATTTCGCGCTGGCTCTCGCGGTGTCCCCATCGAGCGAGCCTGCCAAAGTGCTTGTTTATGGGCAGACCAGGGTTCTCATCTTTGTCTAGAAAATTCGTGCAAAAAGAGATCCACTCTTCTGTCAGAAAGCCCTTGGCAATGCTTGCGTCTGGACGGGCCCTGTTGCGGACGTATCCTTTGATGGAACCATTCATCCTTTCGAACGCCATCATGGAGTGTAAAAACGGCGGCCCGAGCTGGATGATATCATCCACGACATGGACAAGGAGATGCACCATAATGTCGAAGAATGCGGGCGGGAAGTATATCTCAAGCTCGCATAGTATCACCACGATCTCTTCCTGTAACCTTGCGAGTTGCTTCACGCCAATCGACTTTCGAGAGATGACGTCGAAAAAGTTGCAGAGTCCAAACAGCGTTTCACGGACGTGCTCGTCAATTATCCCTCGAATTGCAACTGGAAGTATCTGCGTCATCATCACGTGACAGTCGTGAGACTTCATCCTGTTGAACTTCTGCTTTGGTACGTCTAGGTATCTGCTTATCTTCCCCGCATAACCGTAAGAAAATTTGACTCCAAGGAGGCACTTGAAGAATTGGTCGATCTCCTTCTCGCATAGCGTGAAGCACGAAGGGGGACAGTAATATTCCGTCTTCTTGGCCTTTTTTTCCCTTGCGGCGACCTTCCGTCCCATCTAACACATCATCATCATCATCATTGTCATCATCATCCGGTTTTCCTCCGTGGAGCTCGCCCCTGATATTCAAAAATCTCAAGTCGTTCCTTGATTTTGGCCCATCTTTGCTCCTCTCCGGCATGTTCCTCTCGCACACGTTTTTCGTGATATGCATGAGGTCAAGGCAGTGAGGCGTTCGGAGAATCTTCAACTACCTCAGGCCCTAGAGAACAGACCTTGGTTTCCATACACCCTCCAACGACGCCGGCGCCTTTCGCTTCTTTCCCGGCGCAGGGCACTCTTTCCAGTTCTTCAACAGCTCGTCGATTTCCTCGCCGCTCGTTTGACGTGGGGCTCTTCGCATCTCAACTTCATTGTTGAACAGATCTTTGCGTTTTCTCCACGGGTCATCCTTGCGAAGCCACCTTCGATGCCCCAAGGACACGGTTTTCGAAGACCCGGGGTTTCTCTCTAGCTGGAGATACGTAGTGTCATCCATGCACCTAACGCATGCACAGAATCCGTGCGTCACCTGCCCCGCGACATATCCGTAACCGAGGTAGTCATGCACCATCGTGATGAGCGCGGCTCTCATTGGGAAAAACGTTTCTCCATAGGCGTCCCACGTATTGGCTGGCTCGTCGCACAACGTGGCTAGCTCCTCTTCCAACAACTGGACATACAGATTGATGTCGTTACCTGGTTGTTTCGGCCCTTTAATAAGCATACTCATCTGTATGTACTTCCTCTTCAAGCACAACCAGGGGGTAGGTTGTATATACATACAAACACGGGCCAGGTGCTATGGGTGCTGCTCTGGTTGCCAAAAGGATTTAATCCATCCGTACTCATGCACAACCTGATGTTCCTTGGATCGTCCCCGAATTCGGGGTATTCGATGTCTAGCGCCTTCCACTGGCTAGCATCTGAGGGGTGTGTCAGCATCGTGTCATCATTCTCCGGATCAACTCCATCATCCTCTTCTGGCTTCTTCCTTTCCGCGTGCCATCGCATGAGCTTCGCCTGTGTGGGGTCTGTGAAATACCGCTGCAGACGGGAAGTTATCGGAAAGTACCACACCACTTTTCGAGGAGAGGCCTTCTTCCCTGGCTTGTACCGAGTTGCATCGCACACCGGGCATATGGTTCTCTCCGCGTTCGCGCCCCGATAGATGATGCAGTCATTAATGCAAGCATGGTATTTCACGTGAGGTAAATCTAGAGGGCACACGACTTTCTTGGCCTCCTCGATGCTCGTTGCACACTTGTTCCCCGTGGGAAGACGGCCGTGCCAGAATGCCATGTTCTCGTCGTAGCTCGCATCAGTCCATCGGTGTTTCGTCTTCATCTCGAGGGTCCTCAACGTTACGTTCAGACGGGTATCCTCGCTCACGCATCCTTCATACAATGGAGTAACCACATCTATCTCGAGTTGCGACAGCTTTGATTTCTCTCTAGCAGCAGCTCTGGTGTTGCTAGTCTCCTTGAGAAGCAGAGCTTGAACATGAGGGTCCCGCACCCAGTCCGACGATGATGTCCCGACATCTTCATCATGATGTCCTTCGTCTTGATTATGATCATGTCCGACATCTTCATCATGATGTCCTTCGTCTTGATTATGATCATGTCCTTCATCATGTCCGGAAGACTCTTCATCTTCATCACTTGTCGGGTAAAGAGTGTAGCCATCCATGAAACCACGACGGATAAGGTGCGACTCCAAGTCACCACAATCGTATCTGATCAAGTGTTGCAGTTTGCATCTTTGACGAGGACATTTTATCTCCGTCATGTTATTTCGAAACATTTCGGCCGTCGCATGTTTCATAAATCTAGCCACGGTGCCTGTGCTTATATGCATGGTTGCCTGCATAGTAAAAAAAGATCAAAGGACAAATTAATTAGAATCAAATTACGTAATATATGGATGATGCATGCATGGTCGTCGACGGAAAAATTCGGCATGACCTATGCTAAATATAGGACATTCTCGGAGTGCGTGGTCGCCGAAATGGAAATGAATCAACATTTTGGCAACACATGTCAACTCATTTTTAAGACATCCACAACTTTCATCAAAAATACACAACACAATTTCGCATATGTATATATGCAACCATATGAATCTTTTGTGACGACGCACCGGCCGATACCGAGCGAGATCTATGAGAGAGAGCAAGATCAAGACACACACATATATATACATACACCATATCTCTCCAACAACTCACCAACTATAGATCTTGCCGCCTCGAGACCGAGAGAGTACGTGTGGGCTATAGGGAGTGAAAAAGATGGAAGAGAAAGTGGTAAAGTGAGATGGAGGTGGAGATGAGTGTTTACTAGATTCCCCTCACATATATATATCAAATAAAATAGGTTAAATAAGTTTTAAATGGTGGGAAAATGGGGGAAATGGGGTGGTGAGGAGGTGGGGGGCGACCAGATCTAAAATGGGGTGGAGATATGGGGTGATGGGAGGTGGGAGGTGGTCCCAACCACTTAAATTGCTCCCAGGTATACCCGTGACGCACCGTGCCGCTGGTGCGTCACGGCTATGCGGGAAAGGCGCGGCGCACGGGACCGTGGTGCGTCACGGCTATGGTTGCTGTACGGGGAACACGTAGCCATGACGCACCGCGGTCCCGTGCGCCGCGCCTATCTCACATAGCCGTGATGCACCAGTGGCGCGGTGCGTCACGGGTATACCTCGGAGGCTCGCCACCCCGGCCCCACACATAGGCGCGACGCGCCGTCTGATTGGTGCGCCGCGGATAAGGCCATAGGGGCGACGCACCGAATGGTGGTGCGCCACGGCTATTAGGCGTGACGCGCCGATATGCACGTGCGTCACGGGTATCATCACTCCTATAGCTGTTTTCCTAGTAGTGGTGCATCCTATGCACCCAAGCCAGGAGGTAGTGGAAATGGTAATGGAAATGGAAACAAGTCCAACCATGCTGCCATGCCGAACCAGAAGCCTGTTGGAGGATGCTTTGTTTGTGGGAAAGAAGGACACTTTGCCCGTGAATGCCCAAGCAAGAGAACTCCCCCATCTCAGAACAATGCTACCAAGATGACACAAGCCGCAGTGCCTAAGAAGCAGAATGTGACCAGAGGACACCTGAATCATGTCACTACTGAGGAGGTTCAAGACACACCTGATATGGTGATGGGTATGTTTCCTGTCAACTCTGTACCTGCTGAAGTATTGTTTTCGGGTGCATCGCATTCCTTTGTTACTATGCCATTTGTTGAAAAGAGTGGAAAGAAACACACACATATGCAAAACCCTATGTTAGTAAAAATACATGGAGCTAGTACCAAAACCAACTGTGTTTGCAAGGAGATACCCGTGGACATACAGGGGAAAACTTTTCATGCCGATCTGATAGTAGTAGGATCCCAAGGGATAGAAGTAGTACTGGGTATGAATTGGATGACCAAGTATAGTGGTGTGATTGATTGCACCAATAAGTCCATATCATTGACTACCAGTGATGGAGAGAAAGTTGCTTACACCGCAACCAAGTCTATATCAGAGACCCACTGCCACACTGGTATAGCCACACCCGCACTTGAGGAAGTTCCGGTAGTATGTGAATACCCGGATGTGTTTCCTGAGGAGTTACCAGGTATGCCGCCTGATCGGGATATCGAGTTTGTCATTGAGTTAATACCCGACACTGGACCAATAGCACAGAAATCTTACCGGATGAATCTTAAGGAGTTGGATGAGTTGAAGAAGCAGCTAGATGACATGTTAAGGAAAGGTTTGATTCGCCCAAGTGCATCACCATGGGGATCACCTGTCATTTTTGTGGACAAACGTGACGGTTCCTCGCGTCTATGTGTGGATTACCGTAAGTTGAATGATGTGACCATCAAAAACAAATACCCGTTGCCCAAAATATAAGACTTGTTTGACCAGCTAATGGGGCAAGAATTTTCTCAAAGATCGATCTTTGTACTGGTTATCATCAGTTGAAGGTTCGTGAGACCGATATTCCCAAGACCTCATTCACCACACGTTACGGATTGTATGAGTACACTGTGATGTCTTTTGGTCTGACCAATGCCCCCGCCTACTTCACGAATCTTATGAATAAGGTTTTCATGGAATGCTTGGACAAGTTTGTCGTGGTTTTCATTAACGACATTCTTATTTATTCCAAGAGTGAGGAAGAACACGAAGAACATATGAGAACTGTCCTCGGAACACTTTGTCAGCATCAACTGTATGCTAAGTTCAGTAAGTGCCAATTCTGGTTGAAAGAAGTCGGATTTCTTGGACATGTAGTATCTGGTGGAGGAATCTCTGTTGACCCTGCTCTGGTTCAGTCTGTAGCAAATCAGGCTGCCCCGACTAATCAGACTGAAGTCAGATCATTTCTGGGATTAGCCAGATATTACCGAAAGTTTGTTCAAGGATTCTCAAGCATCGCCAGACCACTCACTCAATTTCTCAAGAAGGATAGTAAGTTCGTTTGGACGTACAAATGTGCTGAGAGTTTTCAGGAGTTGAAGAATCGACTGGTGTCAGCCCCGGTACTCATTATGCCGGATGTCGCCAAGAGTTTTGATGTGTATTGTGATGCTTCTAAGCTTGGTCTTGGAAGTGTTCTCATGCAAGAGGGGAAAGTCATCTCGTTTATCTCACGCCAGTTGAGACCACATGAGTTGAATTACCCTACCCATGACTGGGAGCTTGCCGCCGTTGTGCATGCTCTCAAAGCATGTCGACATCTTCTTATTGGGAAGAGGTGTGAAATCTACACGAATCATAAGAGTTTGAAGTATATATTTACACATTGTGAACTCAATATGAGGCAACGTGTTGGATAGAGCTCATCAAGGACTATGATCTTAGTATCCACTATCACCCCGGAAAAGCAAATGTTGTTGCAGATGCTCTTAGTCGAGAGCCGGCCTCTCTGAATGCTATGATTCAGATCAGACAACCGGAGTTGTGGAAAGAACTTGACCAACTTGGTATTGAGGTGGTCAGCTATGACATGTTGGACGCCATGGAAGTTAAACCAACTCTAGTGGATAAAATCAAAGAAGCTCAGAAGGGCCATAAGAGTATTGAGGGAATTAAAACCCGCATGGAGAAAGAAGAAGTTGTCGGTTTTACCATTGATTCTGATAGAGTATTATGGTATGAAGGACACATTTGTGTTCCGACTAAATCTGGGATGAAGCAAACTATCATGACTGAGGTGCATGACACTTTATACTCTATTCACCTCGGAGGAACTAAAATGTATCAAGATTTGAAGGAGAAGTTTTGGTGGCACGAAATGAAGCGAGATATTGCCTCGTTTATAGCCAAGTGCCATATTTGTCAGCAAGTGAAGGCTGGACATCAGCGTCCCACTGGTTTGTTACAGCCATTGCAAGTACCTGTTTGGAAATGGGATGAAGTTGGGATGGATTTTATTACTGGACTACCAAGGTCCAGCCGAGGAAATGATTCAATATGGGTAGTCGTTGACAGGCTCACAAAAGTTGCACACTTTATACCTGTCAAAACCACATACTGTGGAGACCAGCTTGCTGATCTCTACATTTCTCGGATAGTCAGCCTACACAGAATTCCCATCAGGATTGTGTCAGATCGAGGATCACAGTTCACATCTCGATTCTGGAAGAAGTTACACGAAGCTTTGGGAACTAAGCTAGCCTTTAGCACAGCCTATCATCCACAGACTGATGGACAGACAGAGCGTGTAAACCAGATATTGGAGGACATGCTTCGTGCCTGTGTTTTGTCCTATGGAGTTAAGTGGGAAGATTGCCTGCCATTTGCAGAATTCTCCTACAACAACAGCTATCAGTCAATCTTGCAGATGGCACCTTTTGAAGCCTTATATGGACGGAAGTGTCGCACACCTCTGAACTGGACCGAAACAGGCGACAATCAAATCTTTGGAGTTGACACTCTAAAAGCAGAGGAGCAAGTGCAATTAATCCGTGACCGTCTTAAATCCACACAATCACGCCAGAAGAGTTATGTAGACACGAAGCGTCGTGGCGTCTCTTTCATTATTGGAGATTTCGTGTATCTGCCTGTTACACCGCTCAAAGGGATGCAGTGTTTCCATGTCAAAGGGAAGCTTGCACCCTGACACATTGGCCCGTTTAAGATCCTAGCCCGTCGTGGAGAGGTATCTTACCAGCTAGAACTGCTGGAAGAATTGTCATCCTTTCACGATGTCTTTCATGTGTCATTGCTCCGGAAGTGTCTTCATGTACATGAGAAGAATCTCACTTACCAAGACGTGGACTTCAAGACCATTGACATAAATGATGACTTGACCTACCGTGATCGACCCCTACGTGTACTTGAGGAGAATGTTCGTGCTACCAGGAGAAATGCTTTCAAGTTCCTTAAGATTTAGTGGACGAATCATTCAGAGGAGGAAGCAACCTGGGAGCGTGAAGATTATATCAGGAAGGAGTTCCCTGTCTTCCTTGAGGACTAGACCCACGAATCTCGGGGCGAGATTCTTTTAAGGGGGGGGAGGTCTGTCACACCCCAGTTTTTGGGTCACATGTAACACAGTGAGAGAAGCCATTTTTGTGAGCCAACAAAAAAAAATTAATGCACTTCTGTAATCCAACATTATGTAATGAACCATAAGTATCTATGCAATGCAAGCAAGCCTTTGATTAAAATTATTTATCAATTTTTCTAGATGTTTCCTTATTGTTTCTGTGATGTTTTCTATGTGATGATTTAAATAATTTTCATCCAAAATTTTGTAACATTATTTCTTTCAACCTAATGATAATTTTTGGCTTTGTTTGAATCAAGGAAACAAAAGGGAAAAAGAATATTTATGTGTTTTCTTTTAAGTTTTCTAAGAACTTGTTTCTGAAAAAACTAGCCAAGTAGCAGTATCTAACCGTTGTTTTCAATATGCTAGGGAATCACATTTTATGTGTTCTTGGCATGAATGTGTTCTATAATATATGGACTACAATGGTATGAGTTTGATTTTAAATTTGATTTGATAAAACAATCAAATGATTGATGGTTTTTGTGATAGAAAATTAAGGCAGAAAGTGGTTTTTAGGAAAACAGAGAAAAACAGAAAGTAGTTGTTTTCTCACCTTGTTTTCAGTACCTTTTAAAATTCCAAATTTGTTTTCTTTTGTTGATTATTAAATTAAAAATCATGCTTAACAAAACCATACTTTGAAAACAAATTTTTGAAATGTTTTGGTTCTTGAAAACATAGCAAACTTTTGGTTGACCCTATCTGTTTTCTGCACTTAGCCAAAATGACCAAGTCATTTTAACTGAAACTGAATTTGCTGAAATCTGTGAGGTGGACCAAACTTTGGATGATCATATCTTTTGAATGGATTCGAATTATCCAGTACCACTTGGTGTTTCTAGAAGCCCTGTCATATCTTATCTTTTACCTTGCCTTGGATGCTTGTTGTGTTGACCATAGAGGCGAGGAGAGGGGTGGGTTCAGAGAAGAAAGAGAGGGTGTGGCATGGGTGAGCTGACATGGTGCCACTGTGCCTATGCACTATCGCCATGTCCGAGCCGTTTCCACCCGACACGCGTGTTCCTGACCTTGACCTCACCCCTGGCCACCTCCTAGACATGCCCAAAGGGCAAGGAGCACGGCATGGGCACCGAGGGCGCGACCCCGAGCTCGCCACTGCCACCCCGAGTGCACACCCATGTGCACGTTCGTGGCACCATGGATATAAAGCCACGGGCACGCACACACCACGCCTAGAACACGCACACCACCTCACTCTCACCCCATGTCACGAACCACGAACGTCCGGGGATCTCTGTGAGCCCAGCGAGCCCGAGGACGCCGCCGGCCACAACGGAGGGGAAGAGAAGGTGGAGCACATCCCGTGCACTCCCATCCCTCGTCTTTTCCTCCATTGTGCTCGCCACTGTCCGTAGACACGCCCTGACCCCGCCGTTCGATCGATCGCTTGCAGGAACGTCGTGGAGCTCGCCGGAGCCGCCGCGAACCCGCAGATGAACGCCACCGTTTGGAGCCATCCGACTCGCAGCGACCCAACCCTGCACTGCCTCGACCCCGTGAGCCCTCACCAGCACCTCGCCAACGTCCTACGCATCCCCGAGGTGAGCTAATCGCGAGGTCTCCGCCACCCCGTGTCTCCGATCGCAAGTGAGAGAGAGGAAGAGAGGAAGGCGACGGCCGTGCGAGATCAATGGCCACGTTTAAACGCCGAAGCGTTACGCGCGCCGCGCGTGCTCGCGCGAGCGAGCTGGGCCGAATCGGCTTAGCAGGCCGCGCACCGCGTAGAACCTAGCCCGTTTATTTGTTTCTTTTTCGTTTTTAAAAATAACAGAAAGTTGCATGTTTGCTTTAACCGTGTTAAAAATAGAAAACCTAAGAAATAAAATCTACAAAAATTCCTAGAAGTAGATCTACATTTTCTTGAACGCATGCAACTGGTAGATCTAGTTTTGGGGTATTATTTTTCCTGTAGTAAAGTTTGTGCTACACACTGTCTTTTAGAGTAACTATGGTGTAACTTTTTGTATGTGTGTTCAACATGTGCAAAATAAAATTCTCTGGGTAGCTTATGAGTAGATCTATCTGTAGGGCTTGACCTCACATCAAGGTGAGCTACCATTTGGAAATATCATCCATTTTGGTATATGTCCAGTAGCATATTCTAGGATTTTTACAAGTTGTTTCAAAATACTTTTTTATGTGAATCCAACTGGATCTGTAAGTATTTGCATAGATCTATGATATCCTAGCTTTGTGTGATTTTTAGTGGTCTAGATTATTTTTGGCAACAAATCAAAGTTTTTGCACTTTTCTGTTCAAAATAAAATGTGTGTAAATAGTTTAGAATAATTGCTTGCTAGTAGCATGTTTAGAGGTTTTGCTTGATGTTAAAATGTTTTTTACTTACAGATCTAGTATGTTAGAAAGTGTGTGCATGTTTAGAAAAGATATGGAAATAGTATATGCATAGCATTATTTTCTAGTCTTTGTTTTTATGGATTTTGGTGAGCAAGTGTAGATATTTTTATTACATAAGTTTTTAGTGATATTTTTTTGAGTCCAGTACCATTTTGGTACTGATTAGAAGTTGTTTTCACCTCTGTTAGGTTGCACATAATTTCTTAGAGAAGCATGAATAGCTTTGAGTTGTTACTTAGTCATAGTGTTGCTTTTATCACTAGTATCAATAGTTGTATTTTTGTTTGGTGGAAAAATTGTTTCCCACAAGTTGGACCAGAGGCTTTGGAACTCTTTAATGTCATGGAAAACCTAGTGGAACACCCACTGGTTCCATCTCATTTGGTGAGAAATGGCATGTCTCAACCATAGTAGTTGTAGTAATAAATATTGTTATTTTGGTGTATGCTTGTGGATTGTTGTTTTGCCAACTTGAGTGTTATTTTGTTTTGTGCATTTCTTGATGTATTGTTTGATTTAGTATCATTGCTTGCTTTAGTTTGGTTCTAATTGTGTGTCATTATTTTAACTTTGTGACGACAGAAAACGAGGAAGAGATAGTTGGTGCGGGAGGATATCACTATCACTCCTGTTGCTACCACGAGCAAGACCCTTACCTCCACCAAGGCAAGCCATCCTAAAGCTTGCTATTATACTACTTATCATTATCTATCATGCATGTTCTACTTTTGAAGTTTTACAAAAACTTGATTACCAAAACTATTTTTGAGTGGCTATTATTACTATTAATATTACGTATGTATATTATCACTTTGCCATTAGTCAACTTGGTGTTACCAAGCCTTTAGCCACCATAAGGTATATAAATACCGCCTAAGATAATAACCTTGAGTCCCTAAGTGGACACTTTTAAAATTTTCTTTTGCAAACCAATGTCTTATGAAAGGTCCACAGTGGAAAGGCGGGACCTTGTTCACCGGGGGAGGTAAAGGGTGTTGTTTTCAAAAATCTTTACAAAATACACATAACCTAGTCTTCGCTGGACAACCAAGAAGTACTGCCACTCTACCTCAACATGGGTACGGGGCCTATCTAGATACTTGTTCTTGTTAGTATGTGTCCTATCCCAAATTGCTATAGAGAGGTTGATAGTCTGAACCGAAATGTCGCCAGGAGGGAGAAACGAGACATACACCGTGAGGGATTAAGTTCTCCTCTGGGTGCAACAATTGGGTCTCCTGCTGTGGCGATGTGTGACATGCTGCCAGGGAGAACCAAACCAGTTGAAGGGATAGCCATGTACTAACTTGATCAGAGTGGACAGTTATGATCATTTATCTGATGCTTGAATATCGCTGTGTCGATCCATGTGTAGTTCATGGCAGATGATTGGATCTTGTGGATTGTGTACACCTCTGCAGAGTAAAACTATTCTAAATAGCCGAGCCCTCGGATATGGGAAGTTGAATGGCCATGTAGCTAGCATTGTGTCAGTTTTCAAAAAGAATGTTTTTGAAAGAAAGGACTTGTACTTGAGAGGTACCGATGAAGAAAGCTGGAGTTGATTACAAGAAGTTTTGCAAAGAAAACTTTCTTTTATAAAACAAATTTTATAAAACCTCTTGTACATGCGATATCTACAAGAGAAAGAAAGGTATAATATTTTCTTTTGAAGTATCTTCTTCAACAAAGATATATAGATGTTAAAGCAACCATGGTGTTATCTTACATACACCATGGATAGTGAGACCTAATTATAGCCTACCTATCCACCATATAAGCATACTTGCATTTGCAAGTTTATAAAGGATGTCTTGCAGAGTACATTCAAATGTACTCATATTGGTTTCGCCCCTAGCTATTTACTTGGCCAGACTTTGAGGAGATGCCACCAGAGGAGGAGTATGAGGAGGAGTACTTTTCCGACGACTATGCGAATTAGGCCCGGCTCCCGGTCAGCAGCCTGTTGGTGAAGGCGTGACAAGGGCTATCTACGTTATGTTATGTTTCCACTGTGTGTTTGTGATACAATTGCATGTCGTTCGTGGCAGTCGTTAAGACTTGGTCATGTGACCATTGCTTGTAAGACTCTATTTATCGTGTAATATATAATGTATCTGTGTACCAACTAGGTATGTTGTTCATGACTGAATTCATGGGATCGTGAATGTATGCATATGAGGGGTTCTGGACCATCCGGTTTGGGGCCACTACACCGTGCCAGCTTAAACCAATATCTTCAAAATGCCTGAAAAAGATGCATGTTTCTCGGCCCACTTTTCATCTCGAACTCGGATTCTACCCACGTCCTTCATAATGGATTTTTCATCAATATCCGAGATGGTTGTGCTGAATTGGATTTTACCGAGATCCCAGCACTTAGGCGTTTTTCCACTAGTTTTGCCACGCGAGGCAGAGACGCCTCGTTATCTTCGCGTAGAAGGCACGCCACGTGGCGCAGAACCGCTGCCCACGTCGCCTCGATTCCCGAGCGGTGCAACGCATGCGCCACGCCCACGCCCCTTCTTGTGCCCTGGGCCCACGCGCCGTCGCGTCCGTTCGCGGCGCACTCAAGTGCCCATGTCGCAGAACGTGGGATTTACTGCGCCAGTTACGCGCGGTGAATCAGCTACGTGCGTTTCTCCGGGTGCAGTAAATGCCACGGTCCCACCGTTTTCGCCACGATTCATCCTAGCAGTTATTGCGTCACTGGGATATAAATAGCCGCGGCTCTCCCACTGCGTCATTTCCTTCGCCATTTTCTCCCGCCTTCTCTTCTTCTTCCTCGCGCGCGCATGCAGAGCACACCGCTCCACCGTATGCCGCCGAACGCCCCGTGCACCGAGGAAGCCACCGCACCTCCGCGCATCATAGCTCATCGGAACACGGCTACGCTCTAGGACTCCATCGTGCGTCGCAGATCTGCGCAACTTCGCGCTACCGCGCTACTGCTTCTCGACGCGCTGTTCTCCACCGAGCCGCTCGCCGCGGAACCCAAGCCACGACGTTCATCTTCCGCGCCGCCGCCACGCTACTCCACCCCCTGCGACCCGAGCCCCTCCTCGCACCCGTAGGCATCTCGGAGGCGCCGAGATCCACAAGCACCGAGATGGAGCTCGACACCGTGGAGGAGATCAAGCTTGAAGGCCCCGCGTCCACACGTGGAGCGCGGGAAGGATCTGAAGTGGATGCTAACGACATCCAGTGGGTGCTGGATACGCGCCGCATCCCGGCAGGAGTGATCTGTCGGGCTCCAGGCGCCGAGATCAAGCCCTAACCGCAAGATGGCGAGTTCGTGGTCTTCATGAGCCACTTCAAGCGCGGGTTCGGTCTCCCCATCTCTAACTTCATGCATAAGTTCTTTCGCCATTTCGGCTTGCAGCCTCACCACCTTCATGCCAACGCCATTACCATTCTCTCCTTTTTCGTGTCCTTCTCGGAGGACTATCTCGGTCTCCTTCCCACCTTAGATATCTGGACCAGGTACTTCCACTTCCGCAAACAGGTCCTTCCAAAAACCCTCAACCCAAATGCCCCAAAAAGCATGACCCACTGCGGTACTGCGATGATTGTCCCTCGGAATGGAACCAAGTACCCCCGAGTTCAGGGCCTTGAGTCGTGACGCAAGTGGCAACGAGGATTTTTCTATGTGAAGAATCCCCCCAAAGAAGATCGCCCCATGCTTCCTGCTTTCCACATCGAGCCACCCACCGAGATGGTGAACTGGTAGTACAATCCGAAGATCACCATCCCCGAGGTGAACCGAGTTCACAGCCGGCTTTAGCAGCTCGTCAAGAACGGGCTCCGAGGTGACGACCCACTCGCCACATGGGTTAGCCGCTAGGTTCTGCCACTACAATGCAGAGCGCATAAAATGTGCTTCATGGGCAGAACCCGAGATCAGACGCGCACCACCACCTTCGATCTCAGCAAGAAGAAGGTGGTCACCTGGATCAAATCCATCGCCAAGACTGGCCTCCCAGAAGATTGGGAATGGGGACTTGAGCCCTATAGCAGAAAGAAACTGGCGCCCCAAGTAAATATTTACTATCCAACCGAGTTACTTTCATCTCGGTATCTTCCGAGACCATTCAACTCTGAGATGTATGCTTTCTATTTCGCATGTGTTACCGAGTTACCTTCATCTCGGTTCTATCCGAGATCATCCGTTTTGGTACTTATCCTTGGTGTTTCGCATGTGCAGTACTTGGAGCGCCAGAAAGAAGAAGACCATGAGACCCCCTCGGACAATTGGGCAGAGGACCGGGTTGAGGACGACGCCAAGGAGTTCAACAACTAAGATAACCTTCCTATCCCGGACGCCTATCTCGCTGCCCAAGCTGGTAAGCACCGAGTTCCAGCCTCAATCCGAGACAGGTCCGAGGACGACGAAGGTGACAGTGATGATGATTGCACTCTATTAGAGGTAACCGATCACTTCCCGATCTTATTCGCGTATCCTCTTCCCTCGCTCTCAGTTGATACGGGAGAACAGGTGGTCAATGCGAGGCCCATGGCCATGGCTGCCCCCGTGGAAGTGAAGAAGAGGGCCGGAAGCGGCACTGTCGATCTCCCGCCCAAGAGACAGAAGAATTCCGGGAACAAGGAAGCCGGGAACAAGGGTACCAAGGTCACAGCGAGCCGCTGAAAAAACAAACGGCCCATGTCGGACGGGTAAGTCTATTCCGAGTTGCTTTGTGTTTGCATTTCTTTACTGTTTTTGCCTCTTTCGCCCGAGATTACTCATTTGCCTTTGGTTTTTTCTCCTCTCCCTTCTTCTCTCGTAGTGATTCGATCAACATTGAGATCACCGAGATGCCAAAGTTCACTATGACCCTGAAGCGCTCTGCTTCGGGGAGATCAATCAGCAGGACTCCTTCCATGATCGTGCTTCCGGATGTTGGCGGCTACATAGACCTCGACACAGAGGACACAGAAGCCCACGACACGGATATTCCCGAGATGCAGACCCCGGAGAGGGAGCACCAAGATCTCGGTGCCGGTTACATGTGCGCCGAGATGGAAACCAATGAGGCTCGGGAACGCCCGGAGCCGGCCACTGAACATCAACAAGAGCAGTAGCAAGAGCAAGAGGCACTAGCGCAGCAACAGGCGCCAGCGCAGCAACAGGTTCCACCAGCAGCAGCAACAACACCACCAACACCACCGAGAGTGCAGCACCACCCGTCACACCTTCTGTCACCCCGAATGTAACAGTACCAGCAGCAGCTCCAGCAACAGTAGCACCAACAGCAGCAACAACCACAGGCTCAGTAGCAACAACATCAGCTCCAACAGCAACACCAACTCGCCCAGCAGCAGCAGCACCGACACCACCGGCAGGCCCAATAGGAAGTCCTTCCCGCACTCGGCAGCGACCCGCAGTCCGGTATGCACCCTCGCAGGCCACCGGGTTTGGAGATGGCAGCTCACAGAAAAGCACCGGGGGACTTGTAAAAGTGCCCATAGTCCCTCGGTCAAGGAAATCCAAAGTACAGCAGAAGAAGTCCGGGATGGGGAAGACTAAACCCGACACTTTGGCGATCAAAACGGACACCCAGATTGTGCAGCATCAAGGACTCGGGACGCTCCAGCAGGATCTGGAGGCGACCTTGGACCGGGTCGGCTACATTGATCCAGAATATGTCGGGAAGAAGCTGGGCCCGCTGGACCATTATCGCAAAGACTGGAATTGGGCCGATGTTGGTACGATATCCATGGCGGTTGCGGCCTCCAGCAGTACACTGGCGTATAAGATGTACTGTCTGAGCAGTGTTGTTGAAGACGCCGAGCTCACTTCTCGGGTAAGTAACATCTTCTCTTTTCGGCTTTTCCGAGATTGCAAATTGTGAATCCGAGATCAACACCTATATCCAGTCCCCGAGATTTAGGCCGAGTAGGCTATACTCGACCGAGTTGAAGTTTACTCGAGTCGAATTTTCCAACTAACTATTCCTTTGTTTCTTCTCAGATTTGCACCAGAGACTCGTGCCAAGCTGTACCAGAAGCTTCTCTGGGCCCACCGGGAGACCACCGAGCTCAACGTCAACCTCTAGAGGGAATTGTGAGGCAAAGGTAATTTTTTCCACATCAAGATATTGCGTATGCTTTCCTCTGCATCAATTTTCTAACTCGGGCTCTGTTTTCTCTTTCCTAGGTATCTTGGAGAAGCAGCTGACAGAGTCCATTACCAACATCTCTTCTTTGGAAAGCAAGTGCCTCATTCTCTATCTTGCATTTTATGTTTACGCTTTTTCCTTCTCGCTGGCTAACTCTGTTGATCGATGCAGATGATCATAAGATTTTTGCCGAGAAGCACCAGGACTGCACCGTGTTGGCTGAATCTGCACAAAGCAAGATCTCTTCCCTAGAGATTAAGCCTTTTTCCTTTTTCCGTACTATGTTTCCATGTTCCCGTCATCTTGCTAATCGGACTATTTTCTACGTAGCTGAACACAAACTCTTTGTTGAAAAGCATCAAGACTGTCTCACACTGGCCGAGACGCGGATGCAGCTCAACGACTACGAGGCCAGGTTCAAGGACGAACTCCAAACTGAGAAGACCGAGGTTACTCGGCTGAAGCTGGCACTGGCCGCTATGCAGAGGCAAAAGGAGGAGGCTGAGAAGGCCAAGTCCGAGTTGGAGAAGGACGCTGTTGCCGAGAAGGCCCGCCAGGATGTGGAGATTAAGAACCTCAAGGACAGGAACACCGAGCTCGAATCCTTGGCGAGTGCCTCCCGCACCCTGCTGGACAAGTGCCACTTGGACACCGATAGGTGGCATTCCAGGCTCAATACACTCAACCTGAAACTGCAAAGTAAGGCTCACCCTTTCTCTGTCTTCTTCAAACTGCCAACTTGATACACCGAGCTGATTTCGGTTTAACTCGGATAGCCTATCTCTCAGGAGTGTTCCCGAACATGGAAGCCAGTGCCATACAGGCTTTTGAGAAAGCAAAGAAGAGAAGGGAAGAGGTTGGGTTTGACGTCACGAAGGCCCTCAACATTGAAGATCTCGTCGAGGGCATCAAAGCCCGAGTTATGCCACTCCGGTCTATGGGAGCCAGCCTCGTTTCCAGTGCACTCCCGCTCTACAAGATCTTCTGGCCGAAAAATGAGCTCCCCAAGACAATCGACGAGCTGGCCAAGAACCTGGACAAAGTAAAGGGTCGCCTCAAGGAGTGGCGCGCTTCTTCAGCTCGAGCTGGCATAGACGAGACGATGCATTTCTTCCTCTCTTGGTACGACAAAATTGACCTCAATGCTTTCAAGACCATGCGGACCAAGTCCAAATGGTCCACAGAAGAGACTTGCGTCCGGGCTCGCAAGGAAACAGCATACCGGTTGGCCTCCTACACTGACACCAAGGATTACATGGATGGTCCCCCGAGCCCGACACAGAGAGCAAGGACGGAGACGAGGATGTGGACGATGTGGCCAACCACGTCGACGAAGAAGATGAGGAGGATGATGACTCCGAGGAGGTTGATAAGGAGATTGAGGCCGAGAACGATCCGGCCGGAATCACCAAGACTGCTACCACTCCAACTGCTGAGATCGTCACCACCGAGATGGTCATCTCGGAGCCTGCCCCCAAGCTGAGTAGCCCAGAGCCCTGAACCGAGACTGTCGCATCCGAGCATGCCACCGAGACGATCGTCTCCGTGCCTCCCACCGAGACGTCTCCTCCGAGCATGTCGCCAAGTCCAGCAACCCGGAAGAGACTGCCACGGACTCCACTCCCTTGGCCGCGGATTAAATTTCTATCAAACACTTTTAAATTCGTCAAATCCCTAGTATGTCGGGTGCAGTTGTAAGGAACATATTTAATTTTTGCTGCTTTGCTTTTACTTAAGTTTGTGCTAGACTGGTTGAATGTCGGATTGCTTTAATTTGAGTCCTCGAGTTCGTTTTCTTATCCACCTGGCTTTTTTCTTCTCTGCTCTTGCCTGCCACTTGTGGCTTTTTGACAGTCGAGTCACGCGATTTCAAAACCAAGTTTATAATATTCACAACTCTGAGATAGGAAATAAAACTGCCCAACACTTAGCCGAAAAAACGGAAGAAAAAACAACTTATATCGGTTGACTAACTCTTTGTTTCCTTAGTAGTTTTTCATGTGATCATTGACCCTTGGCTTGTTCTCTCGCTTGCCATGAAGCCGGGTTTCGGACAACAGCGAAGTCGGAGAGCTGGCCCTTAGGTTTAAGCACATTACTAGACTTACGCATGAAATTTCGAGATGATTAACCGACATACCAAAGTAAGAAGTAAGAACACAGAAAAAGTTAGGCACGGGCAGTCCCCGAGTTCCTTCTCGAGGTGCCGACATAGATTCAACTCGCTGAGGAAATACATACAATGCATTTTCAGGAATGAAAATGACGGAGTAGAGCTACATTCCAGGGGCGCTTAGTTTCCTCTCCGAACTTGTCCATCCTGTTCTTTTGTGGTTCCTGTCCATCGTTGAGTTATTATGCATCATTGTGCAGAGCCTTGCTCACAATGAACGGCCCTTCCCATGGAGGGGAAATCTTGTGCATCACGGCTGTGCGTTGCACCAGCGTGAGCACTAAATCTCCTTCTTGGAATACCCTTGGGCTTATTTTCCGGCTATGACAGCGTCTCAGATTTCTTTGATATACAGCTGATCTCGACAGAGTTCACTCTCTTGCTTCTTCTAGCAAATCAACATCATCTTCTCGGGCTTCTCTTACCTCTGCATCTGTATAGAGGGTCACTCTCGGTTAGTCATTCTCAAGGTCAGTGGGCAACACAGACTCTGCTCCATATACCAGGAAGAATGGCGTGTATCTGGTAGATTGGTTAGGGGTAGTCCTTAGACTCCACAACACCACCGGAAACTCGTCCAGCCAACAACCCAGGGTTCATTGTAATGGTTCAATCAGCTCAGGCTTTATTCCGGATAGGACCATGCCATTAGCTCTCTCAACTTGCCCATTTGATTCCGAATGCGCGACTGACGCAATGTCTAGCAGGATCCTCCTCTCCTTGCAGAACCGAGCAAAGGATCCCTCAGCGAAATTTGTTCCATTATCCGAGATGATCCCATGCGGGTAGCCATATCTCAGGATAATATCCTTCAAGAAGGTCACGGCCGTGTTCCCATCACACTTTCGGATTGGCTTCACATCAATCCACTTGGTAAACTTGTCAACCATGACCAGAATGTGAGTCATGTTGCCCCGAGCTAGCTTGAAGGGCCCCACCATGTCCAAGCACCATAACGCAAATGGCCAAGTGATAGGAATTGGCTTGAGCTCGGAAGTAGGAATATGGATCTCGGTTGCATATCTCTGGCACCCATTGCACTTTCTTACTAGATCTTCTGCTTGCTGCAAGGTAGTGAGCCAAAAGAATCCATGCCGGAAAAATTTCTTCACTAGAGCCTGAGATGAAGCGTGGTGCCCACATTCCCCCTGATGTATTTCTCACAGAATCTCTTCTCCCTTTTCTGGATCAACACAGCGCTGAAGCACGCATATGGTACTTCTCTTGTACAATTCTTTGTTTATGCTCGTGTAGCCTTTGGATCTTCTCTGTATCTTCCTGGCCAAGATCTCATCACTCGGTAAAGTACCATCCGCCAAGTAAGACATTATGGGCTGAGCCCAACTCGGTATCACCCGAGTTGGAAACATGGGCTCATCAGCCTACATTGGATCAGCCGACATGACTTTCTCCGAGATAGGACCGAGTCCCCGAGTCCCCGGTGAAAGCGCATGGTGCCCCCATATGTGGTTTTGGTAATTAATGACAATCCTTAAGGACTAATGTTTGCATTGAGATATTCTTTCAGGACTTGTCCATAAGAATAGTTTGGATTCCTTGTATGAATCGAAGATGGTCTTTTGATGTCCAAGAATGGCCGAGAAGCTTTTTCTCTGTCCAGCGGTAGTACCGGGTTGTGCAGCGGTAGTACCGCTCCTCGTGGAGTTGTACTGCTGCGACACACCTAGTACACTCCAGACTGCGGTAGTACCGCGGTTTGTACCATCTCCTCCCAGGAGCGGTACTACCGCTGGAGGTACCGCTAGCAAAGAAAAGGCCACCGATATCCACGGTACCCAGGCGGTACCGGCATAGTACTACCGCTAGTACTTAGTCACTTTCGGAGCAACACTCCCCACGGCGGTAGTACCGCTACCGTCAGCGGTAGTACCTCTCCTTCCAGGACGCGGTAGTACCGCTGGCAGTACCGATCAAAATACCGCCAGGGAAGTTTTGCTCATGGTAATGATTACGGTACTAGGGCGGTAGTGGCCTAGTACTACCGCCAGCCATCTCGATTTATATCGAGTTCGGGGCCAGCGGTAGTACCGCTGCCGGTTACGGTAGTACCGCTATTGGAGCTTCACGGTACTTCTCTGTGGTACCGCTGAGCACCAGTGTGCGGTACACTGGGTACCCTGTGATGTCAGTGGGTGGTAGTACCGCTATGTGCAGCGGTAGTACCGTTGTGTTGTTAAGCCTATTTGCTTGATGTCTTGAAGAACAAGATGGAGTGATCATTCATGTCTACCTTCAAGACATCAACTTTATGGACGAAGAAAGGAGAAAATATACAAGGTTGATCATGCGTATGATCAACACACAAAGCTACAAGATGTACCTAGTGGGATTATGTATATCGTGGTAATGGTAAGCAATTGTCCATATAGCTTTGTGAACTAACCCATGATATGTGTGAGTGGTATCCTTATGTGTGGTTAGGTATCTTTCCATGGGCATACTTCACAAGAAAGATTTCATATAGCCCATGGTCTATGTCGTCAAGCGGTGTTTGTCATCTAGCTTGATGTGGAAGCTCAAGTGAAGCATATCGAAGAAATCCTATGCTTGATGTTTTCCACCCATTTGGAGATTGTAGGATTTTGAATATGTGCCAAAAAGGGTCTCTCACATAATGGTGTATGGGGGAGCAATTTGCAAGTCTTCATCAAGCGGAGTTTGTGCTAGCTAGCACGATCAAGAAAGAAGATCCAACTTGAGAGAGTCAAGATCGTCATCATCTAGCTCAAGTGGAATGCTCAAGGCAAAGGTATAATCTTGATAGGTTTTCAATTTTATCGGTCTCATACTTTTTTAGGATACCGGGTAATAGGATCGATAGTCGTACTATCAAGAGGGGCTCTCAAGTGAGTAACTTGATCGAATCGTTGTGGAGAGCTCAAACCTTTACACTCTTGCATATCATCCTTCTTGGTTCTTATTTTTCTTTTATCTATATGGGTTTTGGTGCTTGTTGTGATCTTCATGACAAGCCCAAGTTCATCAAAAATGATTTTCGCATGAAACACTTGTTGAGTTTTTGATGTTGAAGGTTTTCCCGGTTGGTCCTTTTTAGAGAGGTATTTCTTTTCACCATTTGGTTTTAATTTTCATTGTTGTACGATTATGTCTGTGTGCATAATCTTGTATAGCTCGGCGTTGCGATTTGAACGAGCCCAAGATCATCGAAAACGGAGTCCGAACACAAAAGTTATGACCGTTTTCGTATCAGGTGTTTTTGCTGTTTTTGTTCCGGCGGTAGTACTGGTCCAGTACCGCCCCAGTACCGCCCGAACCAGTACCGAAACGCCCCTTAGCGGTAGTACCGCTGCTAGGCGCAAATTTCACATAACGGTCATATTTTGGATCCTCTATTTAAGGGGGTCTTCTTCCCTCTTGACCTCAAGGCTGCCCAAACACGTTTTTCCTCTCTCCCCCACCATTGTTGACCTTGGAAAGCTTTCCCCTCTATCAATCCCTCCTATGATTATTGCATATCTTTGAGGGAGAAGTTAGAGGAGATCTAGATCCACATTTCCACCAATCCATCTCTCCCCTTTGTGAGGAGAACTTAGTGAATCTAGATCTTGGAGTTCTTTGTGTTTCTCCTCTATTGTTCTTCCTCTCTTATTACCCATTAGCATTTGTTGCTTTGTGGGAATTTGAGAGTGGAGGATTTGAGCACTTGTGCTCTTGCCATTTGCATCGGTTTGGTCTCTCCACGAGGATTCGTGGAAGTGAAAATTTGTGAGCTTGTTACTCTTGGGTCTTGGTCCTAGACGACTTGTGGTGTTCTTGGGAGCCTCCAATTGAGTTGTGGATGTGTGCCCCAAGATTTTGGTGACATCGAGAGCCTCCAATTAAGTTGTGGATGTGTTCCTTGATCGAATGTTGCCAATAGTGGAAGGTGAACTAGGCCTTTGTGGTGGGGTTCATCGGAGAATAGGGTGAGGCCTTTGTGGCGAGCTCACACCCCTCCAATGATACGTACTCCCCTTGTGGGAGGAACTCGGGAATACATCATCGTCTCCGTGTGCCTCGGTTATTTCTATACCCGAGATTTTTACTTATGCAATTTACATTGTGATAGCCTTCGAGCTTGAAGTTATATATCTTGCTATCACCTTGTTACCTGGCTTGCTTAGAATAAGTTGTTGGTGCACCTAGTTGACCCTAGAATATTTAGATTGTGTGCTTGTTAATTTAAACACCTAGTTTATTTCTGCATTTAGCAACCCTTAACCGGAAAAGTTCTAATCGCCTATTCACCAACCCCCCCCTCTAGGCGACATCGTTGCACGTTCAATTGGTATCAGAGCCTCGTCTCTCTTTATTAGGCATTACATCCTAGAGAGTACGACATCGTTTAGGGAAATAGAGCACGATCCCGCCTTTATATTCTATGGTAGAAATTATGATGTTTGGAAAAATCGCACTCCTAATTTTCTTGCGGACATGGGTCCAAAGTATGTAAGGATAATTGTAGATATGGATTTTCCTCCTACAAACGATTCTCAAGATTTATCTTTAGAGGATGAGGAAAACTCTTATCTTGATACTCTTGTATCTAATGGTCTCTTGTGTTTTTTGAGCGATGTACTTATTGAATCAATCAAGCCTTTTCGGAACGCTCATGAGTTATGGACAAAACTTCAACATATATATGATGTGTCCAACATTATTGAGAATGACTGTTCTCCATCCACTTCCGGCCGTGATGAGTTCTCATCTTTCTCCACTCCACCAACATGTTATTTGTCACAAGGTAATGATATGGTGAGTGGTGATAGAGATTGCATTGTAGATAGTGAATTTACTATTGAGTATACTTCATCTCTATCTCATTGCAATATTCTATCTTTGGACTTAATCTCTTCTAGCACTCAAAATTGCTTACATGCTAGTATTGATAGTCCTTGCATATCATGTAATAGTTGTTCAACTAAATCTCATGATGATATTCTTCCTATGTCTTGTTTTCATGAAAACAATGCTTTCATTTCCTCTATTACTTGTGTGGCTAAAAATGTAGAGTAATCCCACATTTTGGTGGAACAAGACATGGACCTTAATGGTGCTTCAAGTAAATCTTCATCATCGTTATCCATTTCTCATATGTGCCTTATGGCTAAGGATTAAAAGGTATCCCCTCCTTTGGAACCCTCTTCATATATTGACGATGATGATGAAGAAAATGATAATGGTGATTCCATTTATGAGAAAGGTAAAATAGTTCTTCATGCTCTCACAAAGAATAATATTGCCTCTTCTATTCTCTTTGAAATCATGGGTACCCTTGTTGAGCGCGATGAGACTATTAATTCTATGGACACTAGCCTTGATAAATGTTATAGCCTCGAACGTGAGTACGTAGATGAAATTAAGAGCATGAGCTCCGAGTAACTCTTGAGGAGAAACTTGAATCTATTGAGGAGCTCGATAATGAACAAATAGCCTTTCTCACTAAAGCACGTGGCCATACTATTGCTAAATATAAAGTGCTTAAAAAGGAAAAGGTTGAATTTCTAGTTGGCGATGCTAATCTAATTGAGGAAAACTCTAGGTTGAATAATGAGCTTGCCAAGTTGTGTTCTTCTATTTCTAATCATGCTTGTGCTACTAACTCCACATCTTGTGAAGCATCTATTTTTAAGGAGAATGTTGAGCTAAGGGGTCAACTTGAGTTGATGACTAGCAAGTGTGGGAAGTTGGAATAAAACCATGAAAAGTTATCTATCTCTCATGAGGATCTTCTAGCATCCCATACTAAGCTAAAATTAGCTCTTGAGGCTATCACTGCAAAGGTAACATCTTGTGAGCATCATGTGGTTACTAGCACAATCTATTCTAGTAATGCTATATTTCCTTGTGCTAGTATTAGTAATTCATCCTCTCATAATGATTCTACATCTTGTGATGAATTGCTTTCCTTGCCTTGTTGCTCTAACAATGAAGCATCTTTTTTTTAGATTAACAATGAAGAATCTACTTCCTATAGCTCTTGTGTTGTTTCTAACCATGTAGAAGAAATCAAAGAGCTCAAAGCCCAAGTCACTTCTTTGAAGAAAGACTTGGAAAAGTGTCATGAAGGGAGTTCCACCCTTGACAAGATGTTGATGGTGCGAAGACTTCCCAATGACAAGAGTGGACTTGGATTCAATTCCAATATCAAGAACAAGTCCAAGGTTGACAAGAAGAAGGGCCAAGAACAAGTAAAAGATCCAGCCAAGATTATTTGCTTCGAGTGGAAGATTGAAGGGCACCATGTTAGATCTTCCCTTTGAAGAAGAAGACTATTAGTGAGAAGAAACTAGGGAAGCGGCCTCTTGTTCAATCTCATGCTCAACCACGAGTTGAACAACGACCACCTCCTAAGAAGACTCAAGCCAATGCTCCTCAAGTTGAGGATCCTATTAAGAAGAAATAGAAGATTCGATGTTGCTACCTTTTTCGTGAGAAGGGACACATTGCTTCTTCATGCACTAATGAAACATTATCCAACCCTATACTTGTTGATGATGTGTATTCCATTCGGAAGGATAATATGGGAAATGTGTTTGCCAAGTTTGTTGGTACTCAAAGAGGTGTCAAGAAAAGAACCATTTGGGTTGCCAAACCTATTGTGACTAACCTCTTAGGACCCAACTTGGTTGGGGACCAACAAACTCAAACTTGATCAATAGGTTTTGTTGGAGGGCATTGGAGACTTGGCTATCTCATGAAGAATTAAGGGATCTTCATCAGTTATATTTCCTCAAGCCAAGTCATTTGGATCATATATATATCTCTCATCCAATGTTCCTCCTTGCAGTAACTTGTATATAAATCATATATTCATTGAAAGTTGCTTGCCCCCTTGTATATGTTAGTTTTGTTTCTAGCATGTGTTTGTATATGTTGTGCTTACTACTTACCCATCTTGGTTAATCTAGTATGAGTTTGTTGGTTTGCACTCCATATACTTGTGTGCTTTGTGTTGAGCCTTCATTTCCATTCTTTTTTTTAGTTGGCTCTTTGGGAGATTAATTGACTATCCCATTTTGTGGGAGTAATATGCTCTTGGAACTTTACTATCCTAAAATGTGTATACATGAGGAATACCACTTAGTGTTGATATATCAATATTATCTTGTCTCTATATGGTATGTATTTCTCATGAGAAATTCTAATTCTAATGTCCATTAACTTTTTCTTGTTGGATTGGTTTTCTTTGCCTGTTGTTAAAAAAATGGATTATCACATTATGGGGGAGTAATATTCTATGTGCATATTACAAGCCTAAAAATGTGAACATGTGAGTTATTGCCACCTAGAATTGATATTGTCAATAATGTTGTTCTCATGTGGCATATTGCTCAAACAAGTTCCATGTTTTCTTAAATGTGTTTTGTCTCTCTTCTTTTGGTATCTTGTTTGTGAGAGTTTCTTGGTGCTTTGCATTTTTCGGTTCTTATTTGAAGCCTTCAAGAATCTCTTTTTAAGCATGTTTTTTCTATTCCTATATTTTACCACATGCTTATGTTTTGTGAATATGATTGTGAACAAATCTACCACCGAGAAATATCTCCATACATCTGTTGTCTTTGAAAAGTGATAATAATTTGTGGTAAGTTTATTGATCATATTTACTTTGTCCGTTGCTCTAAAATTGCCTTGTTTCTGGCCAATGATTTGTTTTGGTTTAACTCCTTTGTGTCTTCCTTTCGTTCTACTCAAAATTTATCTTATGCTTTCTTGTGTTAGGAAAAGCAATGATCCCATTATTGTGCACTTTCATTCAAATTCATAATTCTTTGTGTTGAACTTTTCTTGGAGAAGCTATCCTACATTGAGTAGAACACCATTCTTTAAATTGTTATTGCATCTTAGTGCCTTTCTTGAGCTTGACTAGTGGTTGAATTATATATATGGAGGGTAATGATTCCATTGTGTGCATTTTGTATTCAAATGCAAGATCATAAATAATGCACTATTCTTGGAAGAGCTCTCCTATATGCGTTTGAACACTTGTTATCTTAAAATTGATATTTTATACCAATGACTTGTCTCTTTGGAAGACGAACATTTTTCGTCTTGGTACTTTGTGTGCCATCATGAAAAGTGTAGAGAGTTTGTTTATTCTTTGATCATATTTTCCTTTGGTATCTTATCTATTTCGTTTCCTCAATCATGTGTTAATTTGGGTTTTGATATAATCTGGACAACTCTCTTGCTTTTCACTCATGTGTGTGCCTTCTTGGGTTAATTGGTGTTCTTGTCCAAATTGTATCTCGTTTGGTTCTTGAAAGTTTTGTGCATGTGTATTTACTATGTATATCTTTTGGCATGCTTACTTTCTTTGATCCAATATATAGGATAAACTCCATCAAATCCTAAATGGCTAAGACGTGCATGAAATTCAAATTCATATTAATATGCACATATTTATGTGAAGTTTGTCCTATGTATTGTAGTTTCTCTAACTACTTTGGACCCAATGAGTTTGGGTACCATGTTGTACTTGAATTTTGTTTTACAATGGAGATGCATTGGGTCCTTGCCTCATTCATAAGGAAGGTGTTTTCACCATTGGATTATAGGAGTCAAGCTATGATGATTATCAAACTCGGATCCTCTTCATCACCAATGTCTTCTCGGTAACAAGTATCTATCTCATGCATACATTTCTAGCTCTCAACCTTGTGTAGGTTGTATCTTGGCATTAATTCCTTTTGTTGCATTTCATTTAGTTCTTGCAAGTGTATTATCAAAACATCTTTGTTGAAAATATGAGTAAGCAGGATGATTACATATCTAGGGGATATTTATAATCATTTTTATGATTCGTCAATCCGAAGTATATTAATCTAGCAACTTCTACTCGAAGTATCTCATATGCAATATTGATGAATTCTCAAAAAACCATTTTCCTTTTTGGTGATACGTGTTACCTTTCTCAAAGCATTCCACCTATCACTTTTCCCTTGTAATATTTGTTATGCTTTGATGAGTTTCTTGATTGTTCATCTATATCCCTTTAAGATAAAATTGAGCTTTGTGCTTTGCTTTCAAGCAAAAATCTTATTGGTGTATTTATGACTCTCTTTTAGATATCATGTTCCTCTCCTTCATACATATTTTGTGTGTGCATATTTCTTTGTGGACTTATATCTTTGTGATTGGTGTCCACTTAGAAACTTATACACGTGAGAATAGTTACATCTTTAATTGGTATTCTATTTCTTTAGTGACCACCTTTTGTTGATTTTTATTCTTTGGTGGTTCCTACAAGGTACAAGCTTGGCTTTTAATTTGGTACTTTTTTGCATCTTAATAAGCTTGTGGACCTATTTGTTTGTTTCAAGTTGCATTGCTTCATTTACCATCTATTCTCTTGCACTTATTGCGGGTTCTAGATGATTATGGGGAGTGATGATTCCATATTTGTGCACTCATCAATAGTGCATAGACATTGGGGAGCTTCTCTATTTTTTTCTAGAACTCTCTTGTTGGATCTCTTCGGTTTCTTGTCTCCTTGTGGGGAGATGTTTAGAGGAATATTTTTCATTTGCAATCTTAGGATCCTCAATATAGTTTGATCTCCCTCCATCTATTCATTGTTGGATATATGCACTTGATTTCACTCATATCATGAGGAATGCATACATTATGGGGGAGATATTATTATATTGACCTTCTAAGTTTTTCCTCCCATTTCGGAAATGGATGCCAATGGGGGAGAAGTTTAGAGGGTTTAAGGGAATTTGGTTTTATGCTTTAGGTTGGGTTTAAGGGAATTTGGTTTTATGCTTTAGGTTCGTTCTTAAGCGTTTGCCTTCTATGCTCTTGCATCCTTGCTCTTTGTGTTGCATGGTTGCTTTATTCATTATATAAACCCTCGTAAAAAGGGATTGTCATCAATTACCAAAATGCGGGGGATTGAAAGCGCATGGTGCCCCATATGTGGTTTTGGTAATTAATGACAGTCCTTAAGGACTAATGTTTGCATTGAGATATTCTTTCAGGACTTGTCCACAAGAATAGTTTGGAGTCCTTGTATGAATCGAAGATGATCTTTTGATGTCCAAGAATGGCCGAGAAGCTTTTTCTCAGTCCAGCGGTAGTACCGGGTTGTGCGGCGGTAGTATCGCTCCTCGTGGAGTTGTACTGCTGCGACACACCTGGTACACTCCAGACAGCGGTAGTACCGCGGTTTGTACCGTCTCCTCCCAGGAGTGGTACTACCGCTGCTGATACCGCTGGAGGTACCTCTAGCAAAGAAAAGGCCACTAATATCCACGATACCCAGGCGGTACCGGCATAGTACTACCGCTAGTACTTAGTCACTTTCGGAGCAACAGTCCCCATGGCGGTAGTACCGCTACCGTCAGCAGTGGTACCGCTCCTTCCAGGATGCGGTAGTACCGCTGGCAGTACCGATCAAAATACCGCCAGCGAAGTTTTGCTCACGGTAATGATTACGGTACTCGGGAGGTAGTGGCCTAGTACTACCACCAGACTTCTCAATTTATATCGAGTTCGGGGACAACGGTAGTACCGCTGCCGGTTACGGTAGGACCGCTACTGGAGCTTCACGGTACTTCTCTGTGGTACTGCTTAGCACCAGTGTGCAGTACTCTGGGTACCCTGTGATGTCAGTGGGCGGTAGTACCGCTATGTGCAGCGGTAGTACCGTTGTGCTGTTAAGCTTATTTGCTTGATGTCTTGAAGAACAAGATGGAGTGGTCATTCATGTCTACCTTCAAGACATCAACTTTATGGACGAATAAAGGAGAAAAGATACAAGGTTGATCATGTGTATGATCAACACACAAAGCTACAAGATGTACCTAGTGGGATTATGTATCTCGTGGTAATGGTAAGAAATAGTCCATATAGCTTTGTGAACTAACCCATGATAAGTGTGAGTGGTATCTCTATGTGTGGTTAGGTATCTTTCCATGGGCATACTTCACAAGAAAGATTTCATATAGCCCATGGTCTATGTCGTCAAGCGGTGTTTGTCATCTAGCTTGATGTGGAAGGTCACGTGAAGCATATCGAAGAAATCCTATGGTTGATACTTGCCACCCTTTTGTAGATTGTGGCCTTTTTAAGATGTGCCAAAAAGATTCTCTCCCATAATGGTGTATGGGGGAGCAATTTGCAAGTCTTCATCAAGCGGAGTGTGTGCTAGCTAGCACAATCAAGAAAGAAGATCCAACTTGAGAGAGTCAAGATCGTCATCATCTATCTCAAGTGGAATCCTCAAGGCAAAGTTATAATCTTGATAGGTTTTCTATTTTACCGGTCTCATACTTTTTGAGGACACTGGGTTATAGGATCGATAGTCGTACTATCAAGAAGGGCTCTCAAGTGAGCAACTTGATCGATTCGATGTGGAGAGCTCAAACCTTTGCACTATTGCATATCATCTTGCTTGGTTCTTATTTGTCTTTTATCTCTATGGGTTTTGGTTCTTGTTGTGATCTTCATGACAAGCCAAAGTTCATCAAAAATGATTTTCGCATGAAACACTTGTTGAGTTTTTTATGTTGAAGGTTTTCCCGGTTGGTCCTTTTTAGAGAGGTCTTTCCTTTCACCATTTGGTTTTAAGTTTCATTGTTGTACAATGATGTTTCTGTGCATAATCTTGTAGAGCTCGTCGTTGCCATTTCAACGAGCCCAAGATCATCGAAAACGGAGTCCGGACGCAAAAGTTATGACCGTTTTTGTATCGGGTGTTTTTGCTGTTTTTGTTCCGGCGGTAGTACTGGTCCAGTACCGCCCGAACCAGTACAGAAACGCCCCGTAGCGGTAGTACCTCTAGGGATAGCGGTAGTGTCACATCCCAATTTTGGAATACCTGATAACACTGTTGTTTTGCTAATTGCTTGACAATTAAACTTTGGTTGTGTTTGTTTATGTGCAACTAAACAAACTAATTATATAAACTCACATGGCTAAGAAATGGAAAGCAAACTTAAAAAGATAGCAAAGCAGTGAACTAAAAATATTCAACATATTGTTCCAATGACCTTGGCAATATTTTATAAAGTAAATATTGATCAAAGAGTTTTCCAAAACTATCTTATGAATCCCATACATGTTGAATATTATTTCAAGGCCTAAATTAAGAAAGATGAAACACTTAATAAATTTCCCTAAAAGATTATCAGAAAAAGAGGCATTCTTAGATGCTTCACCAAAATCTTATCAAATGTTTTTCCAACCTTGCAAGATTAAAAACAAAAGTATTTGAGAGCATTGACTTGCTATCTCTAGTCATATAAATATTTTGGCAAAGCATTGCTAAAGAAAAGCCAAGTGATTTATTAAATAGAAATTCCAATATTTCCAGAAACAGAAAACTCAAACAAGTTACTTTTGGAAACTTTCTTAAAATGATTTGAAATTAATACCATTGTTTCCTTATATCAAATAAGGAACACAGCAACAATTGGGATTTTGAACAAGTTTGTTCTACAAAGTTTTTCCAAATGCCATGAAATAAATACCACATGCTCTATATCATAAATGAGGATGAAAACCAAAAGGGCACAAGTTTTTGAATAATTTAAGTTGCCAAAAACCCCTGTTTTCTTGACAGCACCTTTTTGAAATTTGAACAAGTTTTTTCTATAAAGTAACTCAAAATGACTTGAATTTTCTACCACACAAGGAACACATCAAATAAGGAATGTGTGCCAAAAATTACCATTTTTGGAAACTCCTAAGTAGGTTAATAAATTCAATGTCCATTTATGTAAGAATTCAAATTTGAACAACTTTGAATTATCAAGTTTATGCAATTGACCCAATTTTCACATATGTTGTGTATCTATACTAAATAGAATTTTGGGCAAAAGGATTTCAATTTTAGACTTTGTTCTCCTTGTGAAAACAACCATTTTCAGAGAGAAAAGGACCTACTTGTAAATAACCAAGGACCTAAATGTAAGCTGAGTCACACACACCTTCTTCTTCCTGTAGCTGCAAGTTGAGGCATGGAAGCCCATGCTCCATTGCCTTCGAGTGGAAGTCTTGCTAGATGGATTTAAAGACCCCATGTGCACCTCTTACCTGCCCCCTCTCTCTCCCCCTTGGTTTCCCTCTCTCTCTCCTCGAAAATATCTCAAGAACCCGAAACCCTAGCCCACAGCTCGTCGTCGATTCGGCCGATAGGGAGCACGCCGCCGGTCGCCGCTAGCTCCATCAGCTCCGCCTAGTCGTGGTAGTCCTCCAGGCAGAAGGAATCGAGCCGTAACGACGTGTGGTAGCCGCGCCATCCCCGTTTCTTCTCCGAGCCCGACGAGCTCCGGCGACGAATTCCCGCCGCCTCGAGTCGTCTCCGCCCTCGCCGAGTGGTCCGTTGCAGTTGTGGTGAGGATGCGCTACTCCCCTACCTTTTTTCCCTTCCCTCTCGCTCTGAATCGCCGCCGAGCCGCGCTCACCGTCCGGCCACCGTGAGTCCCCGTCGCCGCCGCCCTTCCGTAGTTCCCTGGAAGCAAGGTGGTATTCGTTCGCATCCCCAAGTCGAGAGGAACGAGTAGCGGTTTTGGATTTGTGAAACGGTAGTCGAATGCGGTCGATTTTGCTCGCCGGAGTTCTCCTCCCGCCGGCGTGACGTCGCGATGACGCAGTGATGACGCAGCAGCGCTTGACCCGCGCGTGGGAAGTCAAACTGGCCCGTGGGGCCTGGCCCTGCCCGCGTGGCTGCCGCGTGGCCTACTGGCCCGCAGGTCAGCGGCGTTGGCTGGCTCCGCCCGCGGTGACAGTTGGATCTGGCCGGCCCGTTGGCAGATCTGGCCCAACAACACATGTTTTTCCATTTTAATTTTACAGAGATTGTACCTGTTTACTTTAGGCTCTAAAATGCTACCTAAAATATGAATTTGGCCAAGACAAAATTCACAGATGTAAAGAAACAAAATCTAAACCACCTCCAACTTGTAGATCTACATTTGGATGGATATTTTTGCAATGAAAAATGACTTCGCAACAGGTACCAGAAACACCAAAATGAGCACCATTTTAATTTCACAACTCTAAATAAAGTGAGGCGAATTGCATTGGAAATCCCTTGAAATTTCCTAACAGGAGCAATTAACCTTTCTTCCAAATTCCAAGTATTTTTGAAATGGCATGCAATTTGGTAAAACACCAGAGAGCACTTTGGTGATTTTTATAAATTAATTAAAGATGAATTTTGATGCAAACCAAATTGTATGGTCTTTTATATGTTTAGGACTATCCAAACCTAGAAGGGTTTAATTGTTAGAGAATCCTAGAAAATTTGGTGGACAGATCTTTAAAATGCATATTTCTGCCATCTTGGCATTTTAGGTAATTAATTGTTGTGATTATATTTTTGTGTTGCAATATTGTTTTCTAGCATGTATAAGTTGTGTGAACTTGTTTTCTAAGTGTTACTTAGCTATTTTAGCATGTTAGATTGTGTGGACTTGAGTTGAGAAGAAATAGGATTTTCTGAGAATAGCATATTACTTATTCTCTAGTTTAATACTTGCATATAATTTTGAGTGATAAAATTATGTGCAAACACTTGGATTTTTGATTGGATCCAGTACAATGTTGGTAATTATATTGTGTTGTTATCACCTCTGCTAGCTTGCATTTGAATTGGTAGAAAAGCATGAGTAGTTTTGTCATGACTATGAGATTGTTATGGAAAAATTCCCTCATGTGTGGAATTTTTGACATAAGCATTTGTGGTTGTGGAGCCACATATTTTTGTGTTGTATCCATAGGTCCAGTAGAATTTTGATAAGGTTGTTATGAGTACTTGACCCCTAGAGTTTTCACTTGTGTGAAAACAATAGCATGAGTAGCATTACCTTGCTTATTTTTGCACCCTATTATTTTCTACTAGTATGGTTATTGCACTAGATGCTAGTTTAGTCTTTTGTTAATTTTTTTAGCAAGTGTGACCAGAGGCCTTGTGACCTATTAATGCTTTGTTATGCTAGTGGAACACCCACTGGTTTCATTGCATTTTTGGTGGAAACATTATTTCCCCAAACTAGATGCATTTCTCTTATGTAGTTTCATAACTAATGAGTGCCTAGTATTTTTGCTTTGGGAATTTTTGTGCTAAACAAACATGGGTATGCTTCTGTTTGTAAGTGGTTGTAATCATGTGTGGCTTGCTAGGAAAAATACATTCTTGGAGTGTTGTTTGATTCCTCTAGTAATGCCCTTTTTATTACTACTAGTATGTAGGAGTTGCCCTGCAAATTGATGCATTGTTTTGTTAAATGAGATATTTTTGTTAGAGCAAGTATAGATGTTTTTCACTCCTGTTTTTATGACATGGACCCTCTGGTTGTATTTAAATTACTTGATTGAAATGCATCCATTGATTCTTCATGTGTGAGTAGTACTAGTTTCCTTAGCAGTTTTTGTGTTAAATTATTTTTCCTGCCAACCTGTGTTTGGTAGATGTTTATGTATCCTTGCATAAGGACATGTTTTCATTTACCATTATGATAACATGGTTCCTTGTTTGCATTTTAGTATTTTACTTGTTATGCATGCTTGCATAGCAAACCCTTAGTAGAAGCATGTCTATAGGATTCCTCCTTTTTAGTCATTGTTTCTATTGTTCTCACTATGAGAAATTGTGTGTTTTGTGATGAGTCTATTACCTTGTTACACTTGTGTAGGCTCACTGATTTGTAAAAGTAACTTTTGCAAATCATGTGTATTATTTATTCTTGATGTGAATTTAGACTTAGTAAGATAGCTACCTTTTTCTTTTTGTTGTTTGGTTGATAGACCCATTGCCATGATTAATGTGGTGCATGTTTTATATACTTTTAGTAGTCTCACCCTTGTGAAACTAAGTATATTTTGGGTTTATTAATATCTTGGTATGAGAGTGGCACACCCACTGAATCCATGATATTAAGGTTGTGAGATATGTCCCTTCAACCTTAAGTTGTCCTATTAAATGGCATTTCTGCCAAGTAGGTTTGTTTGATTGTTTGCCTCCATTAATAAATTGTGTGATTGGTTATTATTAGTTTCCTTGCTGTATGTATGGTTGCTTGCCTTGATTGGTTCTGAATGTGTGTCCTTTATTCTTTTTACGACGTTAGAAAACGAAGAGGAAGGAAGTGTCGTGAAGCTCTGTTTCAAGTTCCAGTCACTCCAAACACCAGGGACACAAGAGATACCCGGCAAGCCATCCTGATTGCTTGCTGATACAATACTTGCCATTATCTATCATGCATGTTTTACCTCTGAAGTTTTACCAAAACTGGATTATCAAAACTATTTTTGATGTGGCTATTACTACTATACTAGTATACAGGTTACTATTATGCCAGTAGTTAAACTTAGTAATACCAAGCCCATAGGCCACCATATGGTATTTATTACCATCAAATATATTAGTCCCTAAGTGGACACCCTAAAATTGTGATTCTACAAAACAAAGGCTTTACGGAAAAACCCGGAGAAAAGGCGGATCCTTGTTCTCCGGAGGAATGTGGAAGTGGTCATTTTTGAGAAAGTGGTGTTTTCAAAAATGACACATAACCTAGTCTTCGCTGGACAACCATTATCGTACTGCCACTTTACCCCAATATGGGTAGGGGCTTGATTAAAAACTTGTTATGGTTAGTATGTGTGCTATCTCAAGTGCTATAGGGGATTGGATCCTCCGAACCGAAATGTCGCTAGGAGTGGAGAATACGGGACATCTAAAGTGTGGGATTAATTTTCCCTCCGGATGCAGCAGTTGGGACTCCTGTTTGGGCGGTGTGGGACACGGCTTGCCAGGGAGGGTAACCCCAATTGAAGAGATAGTCATGTACTATCTTGCACATAGTGGATAGTCAAGATCAGTTATCTGATGTTCTCATAGGTTGGGAACAGTCCATGGTTGTTTCATGGCGGATTCTGGATCTGGTGGAAATGTGTACACCTCTGCAGAGTAAAACTATTTCGAGATAGCCGCGTCCTCGGATATGGACGGTTGAATGGCCATGTAGCTAGCATTGTGTCAATGTTTTCAAAAAGGGAGTTTTTGAAAGGGAATTTTTGGAAAGGAAGTGTTGAACTTGGGAAGTTCGGAAAGGAATGGAAACTTATACCGTGGAGGTATCATCGATGATGAAAAGCTAGATGATGTTATAAAAAACAAAATGTTTTGCAAACAAAACCTTTTCTACTCTAAGCAAGAATTCTGGAAACTGATTCCAAGAAGTTTTGCAAAGAGAAAATATTCTTTAACAAAGCTTTACAAAACCTCTTGTCCATGTGATATCTACAAGAGAAATAAAACTATATTATTTTATTTTTTTCTGAAGTATCTTCTTCAACGAAGATACAGATTAACCTGACTGCAACTGTGGTGTCATCATATATGAACACCATTGATAGTGAACCCTATTTATAGCCTACCTATTCCACCATATAAGCATATTTGCATGTTGGTAAGTGACATGATGGATGTCTTGCTGAGTACATTCAAATGTACTCATTATGGTTTCGCCCCTGGTATCTACTTGCCAGACTTTGAGAAGGAGCCTCCGAAGGAGATCTATGAAGAGAAGTACGGAGTTGACGGCTTTGCGAACTAGGATCGTCTCCGGGTCAGCAGCCTGTAGGTTAAGGCGTGACTTGGGCTCAACTACGTTGTGTTTTGATTGTCTTCCGCTGTGTTTGATAAGTTGCCTGCCCCATGGGGCAGTTGCGTTAAACTTGATCATGTGATATATGTGTAATACCTTTATGTATTCGTGTAATGGATGATGTATTTCTGTGTGCCAACTGTGTATGTTGTTCACGACTGATCTTTCCGGGATCGTGAATGTATGCATACGGAGGGTTTCAGACTGCCGGTCTGGGGTCTTTACAGAGTTGGTATCAGAGCCATCCTGACCTTAGGAGACCTTAGTTAGCATGGACGTCGGATAGGAAAGAAAATTATTTTTGAGTAAAAACCTAGTTACAATCTAAATCATTTTTGTCTAAGGGAATTTTAGTATATTTTCCCTCCTTCTGATCTTTTCAAAAGATTCTAAATGCATATCAAGGGCGTCCTTGAACAGTGGTTCGAAGGGAGGGCCTTATAGAGTTGGTATGTCTCTCGGTTAAGGGTCTATTTCTTACTTGTTTGCAACTGCTCCGCTCTGTTTTTTAAACATCTCTCGTCTTTGAAGTTTTCTGTCCAGAAAATAGTTGGAGTTTCAAAAACAGATTGTTGCATAAAGTTTTATCAAAACATTACTTCTATTATCTTGTTTTCATCCAAAAACTTGTATACTTGCCGATGTCCCGAGAAGACTAAAATAATTGCCTAGCTCTACAGTGATGATGGTCAGAAGTAGATATAGTTCTTCAGCCACTTCTAGGATTTTGGATCAGCCTAGTTTGGAGAAATTTAGCGATGACCCCATGAGTCGCCTCCCTGACGTAGCTCCAATGGAGCCTTGCTTGTGTGTTTTGGCTTGCTTATGTGTGTCCGTAGGACTTTGTGCTATTGTGTGGTGTAGAATTTGGTTCATCTAGGCTTCTATATGTTTGTGGGGTGCTCAAAATTTGCAGATTTGTGCTTGCCCCGCTCTTGTTTTTGAATCGCCTCTTGTTAAATTTTTGCGAGCAAAAATGTTTGTATAGCATTCAAAAACAAGAATTTGTTGCTTAGACTTATACTTGTTTTCGCTTCATAATGCGACCCGTCGTGAACCACCACCATCAATGAAAGCACCATTGGACCTAATAATAGAGGACCATCAAGCCACACGAGCTGCTAGCGTTGCTACCAGTGATGCACTTCCACAGATAAAGCTCCAACAACGACAACCCTCAAAGAAGAAAAGGCGTGAAGAAAACCAACCAATACGGACCAAAACCTCTGTGTTTTGTCTGTTTGCAAAAGACTCTTTTTACCCTGTTGGCTAAATGTTGCACATTTTCTTTATGTCCCTTTTAAAAGACCAAGCAAGAGAAATCCCCTTTTTAAAAGTTATATACCTCCCTCCTCTGGAGAAAGGTGCAAAAGAAGTCTTCACATGCCATGATGCGCAACCCCCTAAAAAGCCAATCAAAAGAGCACAATTCAATATTCGACGTACGATGACGCTAGTCGTATCTTGTCGGACAAACATAATTAAATAGGAAACTAACAAGACTAACATGTTTTTCCTAATCTTAGGTTGACACCTAACCAAAGCATGCAAACTACTGACAACTCTTTCTAAACCAAGGAATTAAGTGACTTTGGACACCTTTTGATCTAGTTGGTAAAAAGGAGAAGTCACGAGAAAATAAAATAATGACCTATTCGTTTACTAGTCAATAGGATATCATGTGTATCTACTTTGGAAACCAAAACTTGGTAGAGATTGTAGGTACTATGATATTCGGGGTTTAGAAATTAAGTGAACGATGGAATGGTTATGATAGATCTAGAAAACAGCAGTTTTCCTGTTCTTGTTTCTTTGTGTGCTCTTGATTGAAATAAATTTGTGTATTATTCAATCTTGCTTCCTAACTTATATGGATTTGTTAGGACTTGTTATTATGTTGTTTTCTTACAATAAATATACCCTAGAAAGTGGGTGCATGATTGAAAACTCGAATAAAAATTAAATAGCATTTGTTACCTTCTAGTTTATTATTTGGAAATATTGTGAGAACTAGATCTGTATATACTTTCGTAGTAGATTTTGTGCTATGT
This sequence comes from Alopecurus myosuroides, assembly GCA_028641055.1. Classification (NCBI taxonomy): domain Eukaryota; kingdom Viridiplantae; phylum Streptophyta; class Magnoliopsida; order Poales; family Poaceae; genus Alopecurus; species Alopecurus myosuroides. The sequence continues at coordinate 266,950,390 of CM054060.1, forward strand.
GTTCTTTGAGTCAAGTAACATTTAGGTACTGGTATTTTGATGCTTGTACCTATGTTAGCTTGCATGTCTCTTAATAGTAAAGCATGTGTAAGCATTGCTATCAATATGCACTAGTATTGTTTCACTAGATTAAATAGCCTTATATTTTTATCTTGTATGCAAAGATTTTCATGAGTAACCAGAGGCTTAGTACCTATTTTTACTTGGTATTAGTGGGCCATATCCCACTGGTCCCATTGCATTTTAGCTTGAGGATAAAAATCCCCAACCATACACCTGTGTGAAAATAGCATTTTTCACTATGTGATTGATTTCTATTTTCCACCATGGAAAATATAATTGTTTGTTTTCACTTATGCAAGTGAGAAGTTTATTTCTTATTAGTAAATACTAATATGTTTAGGTGTGATCCTTTTGTTAGCATAATATTCCTTAGGGGTATCATGTTAAGAAATGTTTCACTATCGTGTGCTAAAATTAAATTGTTCACAAAATAAAATAAATTCCTCTTGATTGGTAGATTGTTTGTGAATAATTTTAAATTGAGTGTATGGATTTTTGAAAAGGTTTAGATAACTTTTCATTAATTTCATAGCTACTGGTTTTGTGAGTTATACCTTGCTTGTTTGCTAGTAATTGTTTAAGAAAAACAGAAATTGCTAGAAGAAAATTCTGCATGTTTAATAGTTGTATCATGGGATTGTTTTGATGTTGTGCTTACTAACATGAGTAAGTTTTGGGTACTGTTATTAGGTACATTTATACTCATCACTTGCTTGTTTAGTTTTAAACATCATGATAGCAATCGTTTGCTTCTCTAGAGTGAAACTAGTTTCACCACTAGAAAATGGTGATTTTTTTTGCTCTAGTATTACCATCTTTTTATTTTATGAGTATATGTGTTGATATAGCATGTTTAGGAAGTTATTACTTCTGTTATCATGCCATGAATTATTTAGTTGCATGTTCTATGGTTATAGGATATGATTATCTCTTATAGCATGCTGGTGTAGATTTTTCATACTAGTATGTTTTTTGCAGTCCTGTTTTTTTATGCCTGTGTAATAGGAGTTTTATCTCGTTTGAATATGGTGTTTTAGGGTACCTTTATGATTGTATTCATTGGTTTTTAGCTACTGGTTGTTTGCTAATTGTTCATGATTGATGGGTTCCAAAAACTCTAATAAACAATAACCTAGTGAATAAATAGTCTATTCATCTGCGGTGTTGTTTGCTTGCTTATTGGATTTTGTTTAAATGTTTTACCTTAGCATGAGTTATACTTGTGTTATGATTGTGCTTAAGAGTATCTTATGAAACTAAAACATCCAACTAAAATCATGAACATTTTAAGTGATAGTTGCTTGTAGGGAGTAACATCCACTGCCGTGGCTATTGTTCTGTTTGTTTATTTTACCTTAGCAACCTAACCTTTGCACCCACAAGCTATATTTTTAGCTTCTTATATACCTTGTTATGAGAGTGGTACACCACTCCATATGTGTTATGTAAGATGTGGGATATAGCTAGGAACTCATGTAATAATTAACGGTACATTTCCAGGTAGTTCTGCACTAACCTTAATTTTGTAGTGACGTTATCACAAATTCTAAAAATTGGCGGTTGAGTAAATTGATAGCTAAAGAATTTTATTTGAAGAATTTGATAGTTTAGGGAAGAACCCCTCCTCCCAAGAAAAGTCAAAGGGGGGAAGCACCTGCACTCCAACACTAACATTGTGTTTGTTGGCCCTCCCTTAGTCCTCGCTTGCGAATCTCGGGGACGAGATTATTTTTAAGGGGGGAAGACTTGTCACATCCCAATTTTGGAATACCTGATAACACTGTTGTTTTGCTAATTGCTTGACAATTAAAATTTGGTTGTGTTTGTTTATGTGCAACTAAACAAACTAATTATATAAACTCACATGGCTAAGAAATGGAAAGCAAACTTAAAAAGATAGCAAAGCAGTGAACTAAAAATATTCAACATATTGTTCCAATGACCTTGGCAATATTTTATAAAGTAAATATTGATCAAAGAGTTTTCCAAAACTATCTTATGAATCCCATACATGTTGAATATTATTTCAAGGCCTAAATTAAGAAAGATGAAACACTTAATAAATTTCCCTAAAAGATTATCAGAAAAAGAGGCATTCTTAGATGCTTCACCAAAATCTTATCAAATGTTTTTCCAACCTTGCAAGATTAAAAACAAAAGTATTTGAGAGAATTGACTTGCTATCTCTAGTCATATAAATATTTTGGCAAAGCATTGCTAAAGAAAAGCCAAGTGATTTATTAAATAGAAATTCCAATATTTCCAGAAACAGAAAACTCAAACAAGTTACTATTGGAAACTTTCTTAAAATGATTTAAAATTAATACCATTGTTTCCTTATATCAAATAAGGAACACACACAAGAGGAGACCAAAAATTGAATCCATTAAAGTCCTGAAAACATGGTTTTTCTCCACAGCAACAATTGGGATTTTGAACAAGTTTGTTCTACAAACGTTTTCCAAATGCCATGAAATAAATACCACATGCTCTATATCATAAATGAGGATGAAAACCAAAAGGGCACAAGTTTTTGAATAATTTAAGTTGCCAAAAACCCCTGTTTTCTTGACAGCACCTTTTTGAAATTTGAACAAGTTTGTTCTATAAAGTAACTCAAAATTACTTGAATTTTCTACCACACAAGGAACACATCAAATAAGGAATGTGTGCAAAAAATTATCATTTTTGGAAACTCCTAAGTAGGTTAATAAATTCAATGTCCATTTATGTAAGAATTCAAATTTGAACAACTTTGAATTATCAAGTTTATGCAATTGACCCAATTTTCACATATGTTGTGTATCTATACTAAATAGAATTTTGGGAAAAAGGATTTCAATTTTAGAATTTGTTCTCCTTGTGAAAACAACCATTTTCAGAGAGAAAAGGACCTACTTGTAAATAACCAAGGACCTAAATGTAAGCTGAGTCACACACACCTTCTTCTTCCTGTAGCTGCAAGTTGAGGCATGGAAGCCCATGCTCCATTGCCTTCGAGTGGAAGTCTTGCTAGATGGATTTAAAGACCCCATGTGCACCTCTTACCTGCCCCCTCTCTCTCCCCCTTGGTTTCCCTCTCTCTCTCCTCGAAAATATCTCAAGAACCCGAAACCCTAGCCCACAGCTCGTCGTCGATTCGGCCGATAGGAAGCACGCCGCCGGTCGCCGCTAGCTCCATCAGCTCCGCCTAGTCGTGGTAGTCCTCCAGGCAGAAGGAATCGAGCCGTAACGACGTGTGTAGCCGCGCCATCCCCGTTTCTTCCCCGAGCCCGACGAGCTCCGGCGACGAATTCCCGCCGCCTCGAGTCGTCTCCGCCCTCGCCGAGTGGTCCGTTGCAGTTGTGGTGAGGATGCGCTACTCCCCTACCTTTTTCCCCTTCCCTCTCGCTCTGAATCGCCGCCGAGCCGCGCTCACCGTCCGGCCACCGTGAGTCCCCGTCGCCGCCGCCCTTCCGTAGTTCCCTGGAAGCGAGGTGGTATTCGTTCGCATCCCCAAGTCGAGAGGAACGAGTAGCAGTTTTGGATTTGTGAAACGGTAGTCGAATGCGGTCGATTTTGCTCGCCGGAGTTCTCCTCCCGCCGGCGTGACGTCGCGATGACGCAGTGATGACGCAGCAGCGCTTGACCCGCGCGTGGGAAGTCAAACTGGCCCGTGGGGCCTGGCCCTGCCCGCGTGGCTGCCGCGTGGCCTACTGGCCCGCAGGTCAGCGGCGTTGGCTGGCTCCGCCCGCGGTGACAGTTGGATCTGGCCGGCCCGTTGGCAGATCTGGCCCAACAACACATGTTTTTCCATTTTAATTTTACAGAGATTGTACCTGTTTACTTTAGGCTCTAAAATGCTACCTAAAATATGAATTTGGCCAATACAAAATTCACATATGTAAAGAAACAAAATCTAAACCACCTCCAACTTGTAGATCTACATTTGGATGGATATTTTTGCAATGAAAAATGACTTCGCAACAGGTACCAGAAACACCAAAATGAGCACCATTTTAATTTCACAACTCTAAATAAAGTGAGGCCAATTGAATTGGAAAGCCCTTGAAGTTTCCTAACAGGACCAATTAACCTTGCTTCGAAATTCCAAGTATTTTTGAAATGGCATGCAATTTGGTAAAACACCAGAGAGCACTTTGGTGATTTTTATAAATTAATTAAAGATGAATTTTGATGCAAACCAAATTGTATGGTCTTGTATATGTTTAGGACTATCCAAACCTAGAAGGGTTTAATTTTTAGAGCATCCTAGAAAATTTGGTGGACAGATCTTTAAAATGCATATTTCTGCCATCTTGGCATTTTAGGTAATTAATTGTTGTGATTATATTTTTGTGTTGCAATATTGTTTTCTAGCATGTATAAGTTGTGTGAACTTGTTTTCTAAGTGTTACTTAGCTATTTTAGCATGTTAGATTGTGTGGACTTGAGTTGAGAAGAAATAGGATTTTCTGAGAATAGCATATTACTTATTCTCTAGTTTGATACTTGCATATAATTTTGAGTGATAAAATTATGTGCAAACACTAGGATTTTTGATTGGATCCAGTACCATGTTGGTACTTATATTGTGTTGTTATCACCTCTGCTAGCTTGCATTTGAATTGGTAGAAAAGCATGAGTAGTTTTGTCATGACTATGAGATTGTTATGGAAAAATTCCCTCATGTGTGGAATTTTTGACATAAGCATTTGTGGTTGTGGAGCCACATATTTTTGTGTTGTATCCATAGGTCCAGTAGCATTTTGATAATGTTGTTATGAGTACTTGACCCCTAGAGTTTTCACTTGTGTGAAAACAATAGCATGAGTAGCATTACCTTGCTTATTTTTGCACCCTATTATTTTCTACTAGTATGGTTATTGCACTAGATGCTAGTTTAGTCTTTTGTTAATTTTTTTAGCAAGTGTGACCAGAGGCCTTGTGACCTATTAATGCTTTGTTATGCTAGTGGAACACCCACTGGTTTCATTGCATTTTTGGTGGAAACATTATTTCCCCAAACTAGATGCATTTCTCTTATGTAGTTTCATAACTAATGAGTGCCTAGTATTTTTGCTTTGGGAATTTTTGTGCTAAACAAACATGGGTATGCTTCTGTTTGTAAGTGGTTGTAATCATGTGTGGCTTGCTAGGAAAAATACATTCTTGGAGTGTTGTTTGATTCCTCTAGTAATGCCCTTTTTATTACTACTAGTATGTAGGAGTTGCCCTGCAAATTGATGCATTGTTTTGTTAAATGAGATATTTTTGTTAGAGCAAGTATAGATGTTTTTCACTCCTGTTTTTATGACATGGACCCTCTGGTTGTATTTAAATTACTTGATTGAAATGCATCCATTGATTCTTCATGTGTGAGTAGTACTAGTTTCCTTAGCAGTTTTTGTGTTAAATTATTTTTCCTGCCAACCTGTGTTTGGTAGATGTTTATGTATCCTTGCATAAGGACATGTTTTCATTTACCATTATGATAACATGGTTCCTTGTTTGCATTTTAGTATTTTACTTGTTATGCATGCTTGCATAGCAAACCCTTAGTAGAAGCATGTCTATAGGATTCCTCCTTTTTAGTCATTGTTTCTATTGTTCTCACTATGAGAAATTGTGTGTTTTGTGATGAGTCTATTACCTTGTTACACTTGTGTAGGCTCACTGATTTGTAAAAGTAACTTTTGCAAATCATGTGTATTATTTATTCTTGATGTGAATTTAGACTTAGTAAGATAGCTACCTTTTTCTTTTTGTTGTTTGGTTGATAGACCCATTGCCATGATTAATGTGGTGCATGTTTTATATACTTTTAGTAGTCTCACCCTTGTGAAACTAAGTATATTTTGGGTTTATTAATATCTTGGTATGAGAGTGGCACACCCACTGAATCCATGATATTAAGGTTGTGAGATATGTCCCTTCAACCTTAAGTTGTCCTATTAAATGGCATTTCTGCCAAGTAGGTTTGTTTGATTGTTTGCCTCCATTAATAAATTGTGTGATTGGTTATTATTAGTTTCCTTGCTGTATGTATGGTTGCTTGCCTTGATTGGTTCTGAATGTGTGTCCTTTATTCTTTTTACGACGTTATAAAACGAAGAGGAAGGAAGTGTCGTGAAGCTCTGTTTCAAGTTCCAGTCACTCCAAACACCAGGGACACAAGAGATACCAGGCAAGCCATCCTGATTGCTTGCTGATACAATACTTACCATTATCTATCATGCATGTTTTACCTCTGAAGTTTTACCAAAACTGGATTATCAAAACTATTTTTGATGTGGCTATTACTACTATACTAGTATACAGGTTACTATTATGCCAGTAGTTAAACTTGGTAATACCAAGCCCATAGGCCACCATATGGTATTTATTACCATCAAATATATTAGTCCCTAAGTGGACACCCTAAAATTGTGATTCTACAAAACAAAGGCTTTACGGAAAAACCCGGAGAAAAGGCGGATCCTTGTTCTCCGGAGGAATGTGGAAGTGGTCATTTTTGAGAAAGTGGTGTTTTCAAAAATGACACATAACCTAGTCTTCGCTGGACAACCATTATCGTACTGCCACTTTACCCCAATATGGGTAGGGGCTTGATTAAAAACTTGTTATGGTTAGTATGTGTGCTATCTCAAGTGCTATAGGGGATTGGATCCTCCGAACCGAAATGTCGCTAGGAGTGGAGAATACGGGACATCTAAAGTGTGGGATTAATTTTCCCTCCGGATGCAGCAGTTGGGACTCCTGTTTGGGCGGTGTGGGACACGGCTTGCCAGGGAGGGTAACCCCAATTGAAGAGATAGTCATGTACTAGCTTGCACATAGTGGATAGTCAAGATCAGTTATCTGATGTTCTCATAGGTTGGGAACAGTCCATGGTTGTTTCATGGCGGATTCTGGATCTGGTGGAAATGTGTACACCTCTGCAGAGTAAAACTATTTCGAGATAGCCGCGTCCTCGGATATGGACGGTTGAATGGCCATGTAGCTAGCATTGTGTCAATGTTTTCAAAAAGGGAGTTTTTGAAAGGGAATTTTTGGAAAGGAAGTGTTGAACTTGGGAAGTTCGGAAAGGAATGGAAACTTATACCGTGGAGGTATCATCGATGATGAAAAGCCAGATGATGTTATACAAAACAAAATGTTTTGCAAACAAAACCTTTTCTACTCTAAGCAAGAATTCTGGAAACTGATTCCAAGAAGTTTTGCAAAGAGAAAATATTCTTTAACAAAGCTTTACAAAACCTCTTGTCCATGTGATATCTACAAGAGAAATAAAACTATATTATTTTATTTTCTTCTGAAGTATCTTCTTCAACGAAGATACAGATTAACCTGACTGCAACTGTGGTGTCATCATATATGAACACCATTGATAGTGAACCCTATTTATAGCCTACCTATTCCACCATATAAGCATATTTGCATGTTGGTAAGTGACATGATGGATGTCTTGCTGAGTACATTCAAATGTACTCATTATGGTTTCGCCCCTTGTATCTACTTGCCAGACTTTGAGAAGGAGCCTCCGAAGGAGATCTATGAAGAGAAGTACGGAGTTGACGGCTTTGCGAACTAGGATCGTCTCCGGGTCAGCAGCCTGTAGGTTAAGGCGTCACTTGGGCTCAACTACGTTGTGTTTTGATTGTCTTCCGCTGTGTTTGATAAGTTGCCTGCCCCATGGGGCAGTTGCGTTAAACTTGATCATGTGATATATGTGTAATACCTTTATGTATTCGTGTAATGGATGATGTATTTCTGTGTGCCAACTGTGTATGTTGTTCACGACTGATCTTTCTGGGATCGTGAATGTATGCATACAGAGGGTTTCAGACTGCCGGTCTGGGGTCCTTACAGGTAGTACCGCAGCTGGGCGCAAATTTCACATAACGGTCATATTTTGGGTCCCCTATTTAAGGGGGTGTTTTTTCCCCTTGACCCCAAGGCTGCCCAGACACGTTTTTCCTCTCTCCCCCACCATTGTTAACATTGGAAAGATTTCCCCTCTCTCAATTCCTCCTATGATTCTTGCATATCTTTGAGGGAGAAGTTAGAGGAGATCTAGATCCACATTTCCACCAATCCATCTCTCCCCTTTGTGAGGAGAACTTAGTGAACCTAGATCTTGGAGTTCTTTGTGTTTCTCATCCATTGTTCTTCCTCTCTTATTCCCCCATTAGCATTTGTTGCCTTGTTGGAATTTGAGAGTGGAGGATTTGAGCACTTGTGCTCTTGCCATTTGCATCGGTTCGGTCTCTCCGCGAGGATTCGTGGAAGTGAAAATTTGTGAGCTTGTTACTCTTGGGTCTTGGACCCTAGACGACTTGTGGTGTTATTGGGAGCCTCCAATTGAGTTGTGGATGTGTGCCCCAAGATTGTGGTGACATCGAGAGCCTCCAATTAAGTTGTGGATGTGTGTCTCGATCGAAGGTTGCCAATAGTGGAAGGTGAACTAGGCCTTTGTGGTGGGGTTCATCGGAGAATAGAGTGAGGCCTTTGTGGCGTTGAGTAGGCCTTTGTGGCGAGCTCACACCCCTCCAACAAGATGTACTACCCTTGTGGGAGGAACTCGGGAATACATCATCGTCTCTGTGTGTCTCGGTTATTTCTATACACGAGCTTTTTTTACTTATGCAATTTACACTGTGATAGCCTTCGAGCTTGAAGTTATATATCTTGCTATCACCTTGTTACTTGTCTTGCTTAGAATAAGTTGTTGGTGCACCTAGTGGACCCTAGAATATTAAGATTGTGTGCTTGTGAATTTAAACACCTAGTTTATTTCCGCATTTAGCAAGCCTTAACCGAAAAAGTTTTAATCGCCTATTCACCCCCCCTTCTAGGCGACATCGTTGCACGTTCACCAGGGTTGTGCGAGGCAGTCCCGGAGATGAGGGAGGTAGTCCCCGAGTTCTCCTTCACGCTCCCTCATCAATCTCCATGGGAACAACTTCTGATTCAGGCATAGGCGGGACAAATATTGAATCTGACTCGGGAGATGGTTGATGGAAGGTTTCCTGAGATGCTCCAATGCAATTCCTGCCGGGATGGCCTGTCGAGAAGATCCCAATTTGGACAGAGCATCAACAACATCATTTTCAGCTCGGTGCATATGATGGAACTCACATCCGTCGAAGAATCCCGACATGTTCTGGACAAGGAACGATAAGAAGCCATGTTGGCATCCAACGCGTCCCAAGTCCCCGAGGCCTGCTGAACCACCAGATCCAAGTCGCCATAACATATTACTCGGCGGACACCAATCTCCTTGGCCACTTTCAGTCCATGGACTAAGGCCTCATACTCGGCCACATTGTTGGATGCTGCAAAATGGATCTACAGAACATATTTGAGTTGAGCATGCTTGGGTGAGGTGAGAACAACACCGGCACCGAGACCTTCTTTCACCTTGGAGCCATCGAAATGCATTCGCCAATAATTTGTTTCCGGCAGGGGAGGCTCGTATTGCATCTCGGCCCAATCAACGAAGAAATCCGTCAGGGCTTGAGATTTGATGGCTTCTCTTCTCGCATACATCGGGGTGTAAGAAGCTAGCTCAATTTCCCACTTGGCTACTCGACCACTTGCATCCTTGTTGCCCATAATCTCCAAGATGGGGGCAGTACTCACCACTATAATCGGATGCTCTTGGAAGTAGTGCTTGAGCTTCTTGGCAGCCATATAAACTCCATATGTCATCTTCTGATAATGAGGGTAGTTTTGCTTCGAGTTGGAGATCACCTCATTGAGATAGTATACCGGCCTCTGCACCGACTTGCCCTCCTCTTCTTGCTCCACTACCACCCCCAGACTAACAACTCGGTTGGTAGCTACAATATAGAGCAACATGGGCTCCTTAGGCAGAGGAAACGCCAGAACTGGAGTTGTTCCCAGCATGGTCTTGATATCTCGGAAAGCCACATTGGCTTGCGGTGTCAAGACAAATGTGTCACTTTTCTTCATGAGCTGGTACAGAGGTAAGGCCTTCTTGCCCATTCTCCCAATGAACCGACTAAGGGAAGCTAGACACCTAGTGAATCTCTGCACATCCTTCAATGATCTCGGAAGAGACATGCTCTCAATTGCTTTTATTTTGGAGGGGTTGGCCTCGATACCTCGGCTGGACACGAGGAAACCGAGTAACTTCCCTGCCGGAACACCAAATGTGCACTTGGTCGGGTTCAGCTTCATCCAGTACTTTCGCAAGTTCGCGAATGTTTCTCGGATATCTTCTAGGAGTGTGTGTTTCTCCTTGGTCTTGATGAGTATGTCATCCACATACACATGCACAGTTTTACCTATCTGCTCATGCATGCATCTCTAGTATGTGGCCCTAGCATTACTCAACCTGAAACACATGACACGATAGTAATAAGCCCCGTACGGGGCAATAAAAGCAGTCTTTATTTGATCAGCCGGGTTCAGGGGACTCTGGTGGAAACCAGAATATGCATCAATGAAAGATAACAGCTCACACCCGGCCGTGGAATCAATCACCTGATCTATCCGAGGCAGCGGGAATGGATCCTTTGGACATGCCTTGTTCAGGTCGGTGTAGTCCACACACATGCGCCACACCACAAAGACCATAGGATCATCCTTCTTCTTCTCGACCATGACCGGATTGGCCAACCATTCCGGGTGCAGTACCTCCATGATGAACCCACTTGCTAGCAGCCTTGTGATCTCGTCACCAATGGCTTTCCTTCTTTCAGCAGCAAAGCAACGCAGGGCTTGTTTCATGGGCTTGACATCCGGTCTCACATGCAGAGAGTGCTCAACCAACTCCCTCGGGACACCCGGCAGGTCCTGATTGGACCATGCGAAGACATCCCGATTCTCACGGAGGAAGTGGATGAGGTCGCTTTCCTATTTCTCCTCCAACCCGGCACCAATGATGGCAACACGCTCTGGGAACTCGGGGTCAATCTGCACGTTCTTGGTCTCCTGAGAGGCCTGGAAGGTGGCACAGTGTGAACAGATGGGCATGCCGAGTTGAGTTGCCTGAGCCACTTTGTTCATGTTCTCGGGCCTCCTCTGATTCTCCGCAAGCCTTGGAGATGCTGCCCGGATAGGCTGAATGTTTGAATCCGAAGCTGGCAGAGGTGGGGGAGGAGGCAATTGGCCGAAACCCTCGCTCTTGTTCCGGTCCCACCAGCTGCACTGCCTGGAGGTATGGTTTGCCGGCCTACTCGGATGCCGAGTGTGGTAGCTGCACGGCCCATCTCTCATCATTTCAAAGGTAAACCTTTGAGGTGCATCTCCGGGCTGCTTCGGGTCTGTCCACTGCTTCTTTTAGTTCTGGCTCTGGTTCTGCCCATACTGGGGACCAGTGTTCGTTTGCCTCTGGCTGCTTCCCGCATAGGTTGATACGGATCCACTGCGGCTACATGGTTTGAGCCATAGAGGACATCCGGCTTGTCATCTCGCCTCTTGTTCCGGTAGTCCGATCGGTCATTCCGCATGGAACCATCATTGCCGTGGTGCCTCCTACTCGGCTCAACCGAGTCGAGTAAAGCCTGTGTCGGGTATCCGAGTGCATACATGTCGACGATCTTGATGGTCTCAGCCAATGTACTCGGCATCTCCCTCTGCAGCTTCTGCCATAGCATGCTTCCATGTTGGCACCCTTGTGCAAACCAAGCAATGGCCTGCGACTCATTCACACCTTCACAAGTGTTCCTCAGTGTGCTCCACCAAGTAAGATACTCTCAGTCAGTTTCTTCCTCTCTCTGATTGCACGCAGAGAGTTGTTGTGGATGGTTTGGCCTCTTGTAGGTGCTGGTGAAGTTGCTAATGAAAGCCTCCGAGAAGTCAAGCCAGCAGTTGATGCTGTCTCTCGACAGGTTGTTCAGCCAGATCTGAGCTGGGCCCTCCAACATCTGTGGTACATATCTCACCGCCCACCGGAGGTTACCACCAGGTGTGCACGGCAGTGACATAGTCACTCAACCAATCTTCCGGCTTGGTGCTTCCGTCATAGGTTCTTGTTCCTCTCGCCAGGTGGAACTTGGACACAGCCGGCTCGTTCATGATCCGGGGACCGAAATAGAGTGGTCCCGGAGGGCCTTGCTCCTCCATCTCCTCTGATAGGTAGATCCTGTCAAGATTGTACCTTGCATCACTCGGCTGCAGCACTCGGGCCCCCAACCGAGCTCCAACACCTCCAGCATCAGCATAGCGATCATTTCTCTGGTACCCGGCTTGCTCCATTGTCGAGTAACCATCATTGTACCGGTCTTGATGTCCAGCACCGGGTTGGTGCAGAACCGGGTTGGCTGCAGGGGTATTTCTCCGTGGCTGAACAGCATGTCTGGTACCGGGTTGAGGCTGAACCGGGTGGGCTACAGGATGCCGAGATGGACCATCTCGGTTGCGTCCTTGTCCTCCTTGCTGCTCGGGCAGCATCATGGCCACCTTGAGTAACGTGTTCTTGCCCGGGCTGCCGCTGTATAGCTAACTGTTTTCCGGCGACAGCCGGGTCATACACTTGGATCTGGTTATTTTTCCCGGAGTTCACACTCCGAGTTCTTCCACCACCGAGATGAGGGGAGGAGGCATGGCCTCCGGATCTCCCCCCATGCGACTGAACCACATGAGATGCGCCGGCTCCTGTATTCGCCTTCCGGAAAGCCTCATTTTTCCTGCTAGCCTCAAGAACAAGATCATTAAGCCGGTCCTGCTGCCTAGCGCGAGCTTCACTGGTTAGATTTGGCAACTCGGCAGCAACTGCTGCTGTCGCCCTAAGGTTCTTAGCAGGAGAACTATATTTGGGCCTACCAGCAGAATCAATACTAGCAGATTTACTAGCAGTTCTACCATCTCTAGCCAACTCGGCACCGAGATTATGACCTCGGTTCCGCACAATCCCTAACCGACTAGGATTGTTCCCAACAGGACTAAGACCATGAGCCCTATTGTACTCATTCATGTCGAGATCGAACTCTTGCCTGGTTTTTGGACATCTCCCTGGCCACGAGCAGAATGGCCTGGCGCTGCTCCTCGAGTTGTTGCCGCACCACCGCCGGATTCGCATCTGCAGTGACTGGCACGCTCAGCTTCTCGATGACGTCGGCGAAGGGAGACGGCCTCGGAGTCGGTGTAGCGGGAGCCTTGTAACCCGGTTGGTTCTCAGGCCTCTCGAATGGCTTGTGAGCCGGCCGAGTCGACTTGCCAGCAGTCTCGGTGACATCGGCCGTGCTCTTCTCAGCTATAGGAGCCGGACCGGTCATCATCACCTCCACGCTGCCCACGGGGCGATCGATACGCTGACCGCGGATGGCGAGAACGGCAGGAGGATCCGCAGCAACGAGCACCACCTTGGGGTACCCGCGGATGACCGTGGTAGCGACGTACACCAAATGTGCGCCGAAACTGATGACAGAGCCGCCTGCGGGCACAGGCCTTCCGCCGAAATCACCAGCGTTGTCGGTGACGAAGTCGAGGGAGCTGAATCTATGGACAAGGCGAAAAACAATGCGCTCGCCCGAACGAGGAAGAGGTCTCGTCCGGATAGAAACTCCAGCCAGCGCTGCTGCTGGCCCCATGGTGGGCACCAACTGTCGTGGTGGTGAACTGACAGATGTCATAGGATGGCTAAAGTTGGGGCCGATGGACACTGTGGGTATTCGGGGAGGGATCGCACGCCTAGCCAGCGCACTCACTACACTGCAAACACAACAATCTACCCAGGTTCGAGGCCCTCGTGTGGAGGTAACACCCCTACTCCTGCCTCTCTCACAATATCAGTGGTACCGAGTACAATTGTTCCTCAAGCTCAAGGAGCTAGAGGAAGAAGAATCTCTACTTCTCTCTCTAAACAAACTAGCATTGATTCTCCTCTCATGTGTCGACTGGGGCGTATCGTCCGTCGCGCAGGAGGGGTGTGGCCACCTTATATACTTGTGGCCACCAACTAGTCGTACAGGTTAGGTGTAGAATACATTGCGCCGTAGCGCACGCTTGCGCATTCTCGCTGACAGGCGCCGAAAGTCCTATCTGTCGTGGCCGCTGCCATGTCCTGTCCCCCTTGTCAGAGACAGGACATGGCCTCGCCCATACCCTGCACTGCTCCAGCATACATATACGCATCATCACGCCTAGTTAGTTGAACCGAAAGCTAAAACTCTCCCTTAATCTGCGGGAATCCAACTGCTCCGTTGACATCCCTCCGAGATAGAAAAGATCTTTATCAACCCGGCTTCTCCAAGCGTAACTCGGACAACCCGAGGAAGAATCATTTCTTCATATGGCTCCTTGTTCTTCTTACCTAGATAGGGAGCCCATCTCGGTAACCTTCCAACTCGGTAGTCACCCAACTCAGATAAGGGTAATCTCGGATAAGGGCATGTCGGTAAACAGTATCTCGGTAAACAGTACCTCAGACACCATTTCTTACCAACCTTGCACCTACTCGGGGGTAGCCCCTCGACACTGGGCCATTTGCTTAACTATAAGCACCGCTCTCATCCTCCTCTTGGTCACCATATGCATGATGTGGACAAACCTCAGCGAGAGAGGGCTATGGCTGATATGTATGCTCCTGGATACACTGTTGGCAAGTTGGAAGGGATTCTCCCATTCTATGTTCAGCTCGTGCGCCTCTTCCGGTCCTTCTTGTATCCCAGTGGAGGTAATAATGATGCTCTCACCAGTCCGCTTTGTAACCTTCTTATTCTGGCAAAGCAGCGTATGGAGGATGAGGACCCTACTGCTTCCTACACTGTGGATGTTATGGATATCATCTTCAATGAGCTTCGCAATACTATGATTGGTGGGAACACCATCCCATATGGACCTTATATTATGATGTTGATCAAGGATACTATGCAGAGGAACTTCAATGAGCTGCCTATGCATGACCATGCCTTCAAGAAGTTGTATGTCAAGTGGAAGAAGGACGTACCTGCTGCTCCTGCTTCTCCTCGTGAGGGTGGTTCCTCTATGGGAGGTGTTGCCCCTTCTAGTGCTCGCATGACTGACTCCTCCACTACTATGCGATATGTCAGGAAGCTTTCCTGGTTTCGCAATGTGTTGTGCATGAAGGTGGATATCCACAAGGAGCAGTTTTAGGTCTACCGCAGGGAAACTGCTATGTCCAGCTCTCAGCGTCAGATTCTTCACCATGTGAGTGGTGCTACTGGTGATCTTCCTGTTGCCCTTGTTCCAGAGTCTTATTCTCAATGGGATTCCAGAGTCTGTACCCCTTTGGGAGCGGATTGAGGAGGCTCTTCGTGCCACTTCTGCTTCTTCCAGTGCCCATGCTGGTGATGATTTCGATGAGGAAGATGAGGATGTGGATATAGACCAGGAGAGGGCCGCTGAGGGTGCTTCCGAGACGTCAGCTGGACAGTCGTCTGAGCACTCGGATAGTTAGCTGTCGATGTGATGCTAGCACCACTAACTATCTCCTTTTTGGTGTCTCGATGCTAAAGGGGGAGAAGTAGTCTTAGGCCTATGGGATTTGCATGGGTTTCGGGCACAAGCATATGCTTTTATCATTTCTTGAGATCTTGTGTCCATTTAGTCTTATTTCATGAACTATTTGCTATTTGTTGTCTCGTTTAAAACTATGTGCCATTATGTGTTGTGAGACTATGGTTATTTGGTCATATATGATTATCTATGTTGAGCATGTTATCTATTATTGTGCTTCAGTATACTTGACATTATCTCTACGCACAAGGTATCTCTTTCAACTCCCTCATCATATTGGTTATAGTATTTTTGGCATGTTTGTTTTACTTGTTAGAAATTACTCTCTGTATGGATATTGCACATTTTGCATGTGAGGCAAACAAAAGATATGCATATGTGTAGGGGGAGAAATTTCCATGTTATTTCAAACATGTTTCCGTCAAAGTTTTATTGCAAATCTTAGTATTGTCATCTAACACCAAAAAGGGGGAGATTGAAAGTGCATTTCGTTTTCCCATTGTTTTGTGTGTTAGTTAGCAATACTAAGTATATTATTTATCGAGGTGTTTAGTGTTCAGGTGTTATACTTAACATCCGCATCGATCAGCGAAAAGACCGGTGAAGATTGGCCATTGTGATTTGAGACAGTGAGGAGCCGAATTATTCTCGGAAACCGGATATTCCGGTTAGGATGGTTTCTGTCCAATTCAGGACATAGATGAGCCGGAATATTGGAACCGGATTATTCAGAAGGAACCGGATATTGCGGTTGTGGTAGTTTTGCTCAAAATCGGCTAAGGACTGAAGCTTCAAGTCAGAGAATCCAACCGGATTATTCCGTATCAACCGGAATATCCAGTTCAGGTGCCAGCGCAGGACAGAAGCCAGCCCGATTATTGGTACCGGATTATTCACTCCCATTCGGATAATCCGGTTGAAGTCAACGAAGTCGATTCAGATCTGGAGAAAGAAGGCAACCGGATATTCCGGTACACATTTTCCTGCTCAAATGGTTAGATTTGAGGAGGGGTTATAAATACCCCTTCTCTTCCTCCTTGAGCTCTAGTTCGTCCATTGCATTGAATAGCATTTATTAAGATCACAGAATCTTCAATTACTTCCAATCCCTCCCACCAAACTTGTTGATCTTCATAGGATTGAAGGAGAAGGCCCTGATCTACATCTTAACCTAGCCGTTCTTCATTCCCCCCTCAATCTCTTGAGGGATTTGAGTCTAGGGTTTCCGTTTGTGGAGAACATAGACCTCTTGCTACACTTGGTGATTCTTGGTATTGGGAGCCCCCAATTTGGTTGTGGGTGTGTGCCCCAAGCTTGTTTGTAAAGGATTCGATTCCCGCCTCAAAGGGGATTAATAGTGGAAGGTGGCCTAGGCCTTTGTGGCGGGGTTCATTGGAGAATAGGGTGAGACCTTTGTGGCGTTGGGTAGGCCTTTGTGGCGAAGCTCACACCCCTCCAAAGAGACGTACCCCCTTAAGAAGAAGGAACTCGAGATTACATCGTGTCTCCGCGTGCTTCATATCGGTTACCTCGTTCCCTTCCCATTTACTTGTGCTTGTATTGTGTTTGTGTTTGATCTTGTCATATAGGTAAATTCAGCGTAGTTGCATTATCTAGAGAATTTACCTTTATGTCAAGCCTAATCTTGAAGAAAAATTAAAATTGGTCGTAGCACCTATTCACACCCCCTCCTCTAGGTGCCCATACTATCCGTTCAGACTTCCCATCTCGGATTGCAAATTCACTATTGTGCAATGGAACTTCCTAGTCAATAAGCTGGCTTCCAGGTGAAATTTGGATGGGTAGAATACTGTCATTAGGGGGATACTAGTTCTATCTAATGCTTGCCTTGAGTCCCTTCCCTCCTTCGCGATGGGGCCGTTTCTGTTGCAGGACGGGGTCCATGCGAAGTTTGATTCCATCCGGGCCAGATTCTACTAGGAAGGATCGGGCCCGAAACACAAGTATCACATGGTTAACTGGTCGGCGGTCTGTCGGCCTAAGGACTGTGGGGGATTGGGGCTGACCAAAACTAAGCTCTTCAATCAAACTCTCATGCTAAAATGGCCCTGGAAGCTTTACCAAGAGGAGAGTTTGATTTGGAAATCCCCGCTGTTGGCAAAGTATCCGGAAGCCAACAATATTTTTGCTAGCCAAACCCAACGGGGGTCACAGTTTTGGCGTAGTCTACACAAAATCAAGCACCTTTTCAAGCTTGGGGCTAGATTTGTGGTTCAGGATGGGTACCGAACTAGATTCTGGCTAGATTGGTGGTCTGGCGAGGGCCCGTTATGTGATCACTTCCCGCGACTCTTTTCCATTGCTGACAATCAGTCCCTCACCGTGGCGGAGGCCTGTGACTTGGAGCGTGATGGGGTAGGCTTTAGGCGCTCTTTTGACCAGGAGGCTGCAGAATGTTGGAGAAGGCGGACCCTTGAGGTGGGAAACATTCTCCTGGAGGAGGGGCAGGACGGCGTCCACTGGGCATTAGAGCCTTTTGGCTCGTTCTCAGTGGCTTCTACTTATCAGGCGTTAGCACAGGGGGCTTCCGTGGCCCATAGTAAAGGACTCTGGGAGGCATGGATCCCTCTCAAAAGTAAAGATCTTCTCGTGGGAACTGGCTCTGGACCGTTTGCCAACCAGTGAGCATATTGCTGCCCGTCACGGCCCATCGGATGGGTCGTGCGCCCTGTGTGGGTCTAGGGAGGATGTGACGCATATTTTCTTCTCTTGTTTTTTAGACAAGTTGGGGTGGAGTGCGCTCCGGAGCTTCATGGGTACTTCTTGGGCACCGGCGAACTTCCCCCAATTCTTTGCCATTAACCAATCGCTACTTGGACAACAACGTAGGATTAGCTGGGTGCTTTTTGCTACTTTGTCTTGGTCTATTTGGCTTTCGCGTAACAAATTGGCTATTGAATCGGTGGTTCCTAGACACCCATCTGTCATAATCTTTAAAACCGCCATGTTTGTACAGATGTGGGCAGGACTCGCAAAGGCGCAGGACGGGGAGGCACTTCTTCGGCTAGGGGAAGGACTTAAGCAGACCTACAACTCCATCAAGCCTAGTAGGGTGCCTGCTAGCTAGTCGGCGTGGCGTGCTCTTCCGGTTTGTGGTGGGTGCCGGCCCCATGGATGTTGTGTGTCGTTGATGTGGTGTTTCCTTTCGCGGCGAAGCTGTATGCTTCAGCGTTTGTGTGGTGTTGAACCTCTCTATGCTACATGTTGCTTTATTAAGTTAAAGCAGGGCACTTAGTGCCTGCTGTCTAAAACAAAAAATCTGGAGCCATACAATTAATGGTATAAAGGCATATGAGAGAAAATGCAGGCTTAGAATTGTGTGTGTTTGACACATCTGAAGTTGTAACAAAACAACTAAAGATATATGTACTACATGCAGCAAAGAATGTATAGCTGAACCAGAACTTCTACCAGAGACATGCTCTAAAATTTAAAACAAAACCTAGTTGTATTAAGTGATAATCTTTGAACCAACAGTAAAAGGAGCATCGTGTAAAAATATGATTTGCACTTAATCAACTCGTAAGGTACCAAGACATGCTGAAAATATCTTCAACCCAAAATACAGAATTAGATTTCGCATAAGAGATAAGAAAACACAATACTCGTTTTCATAAATTTATATCTGTCGTCACCGGCACCATTTGATCTGGAATAAAAACCCAAGATAAATGTTCATATATTCTTTCGACTGTAATAAGTTGATAGAAAAAGTTGCATGTTGCTTCAATGAGTTCTTATTATAAGAAAAACACAATAGTGCATCACACTTTTCACCCAGTCATAGGTCACATACGATATGATGCCTAAAAAGATGATTTAAAAACATAAATAATATCAAATAGTCTTCAGATATGATCAACTATGGATGTGAACACTAAAGATTCCATAGAAACATTAACACATTCGTAACCATGAAGATATCAAAAAGTTGGGACCTGTTCCACACCTCGTTACTTTTCTATGTATCAAGATGTTTCTTCGAGCAACATGTATGCAATAAACCGACATGCGGTCGTACCATAAAAAATATCATGTGTGAAGAGCAGATTGATTGAGATGATACTGAATCCAACGGTATTACAGATTTCTATTTATAGGTCCACGATTGTACATACCAACATAGTCTAAGATGATAGGAAACTATTGGAGAGTTTCAAACAAATGTGCTACACTATGGTGTCGGCTCTTTGTTTTAACAACAAGTCCACATCCCCTGTATGGTTGTATCACGGGATAAAAGAAAAATAGTGACCTATATTTGCAAAAACTATGAAAGCTTAAACCAATTAAGGAAAGCAAAGAAAAATGCAAAGAAAACTTAAGCGTCCAACATGTATTCTACTGAATACAAATGAACCAGCATCGCAAACTCTATTACAGAGTATAAGTCACAACTCAAAAGTATCATGTAAGCATTAGTTAGACAATCAGATCATTGTCAATGCCTTTTCTTAGCATGCTGCAAATAGATGTACCAAGAATGAATCTGCCGGATATATACCGATTAGGGGTATATCAGATAGTGTCCTAAAGAGCCGGATTACCAGGGTGGCCTGAATGGTAATGCATTATGGTCCATTGGGCGGCCCAGTAAGCTGACGCACAGAAGCCGGATTCTAGAAGAACCCGGACCACAGCCCACGTGGTACGGCTTGGAGTAGAAGGCGGATTCTTGCCTTCCAAGTTAGAACTTACCATAGTCTTCTAGGTTTCCTTTCTGTAAGCCCTAACCCAGCTATTTATATAAAGCCGGACGGGAGAGAAGAGAGAGAGAGAGATAAGTTAGAAGCCAACTCGCCAAGAAGTTGATCCTCGTCGAGTTAGCAACCCAGACTCACATTGTACTATGTATACTTCAGGCTCCAGCCCTGATTTAGTGAGATTGCAGGAGTAGGAATGCCGCCTAGTGGCGACGTACCGAACCTGGGTAAACTTTTGTGTCCCTCGTTGTCATACTACCACGTCCCCCTCACGTCTTTACCTGTAGGCCTCATGGCACCCCCGTCTATGAACCCTACTATGATGTCTCGACAGTTGGCGCCCACCATGGGGCCAGCGACGTCAGGCGTTATGTTTCGATCAGGGATACTTGGTGGAATTGGCAGTACCATAACTGTCGGAAGCTTGGAGTTCGACAACGACGTCGGGCGCTTCCTCGACAACGGATCGTACATGCCAGCACGGAATCATCTGGTAAGTGCCTGCGTTTTACCGATTGGATCTGCAAATATCTTTATCGGACTAACTGCAGAGGCAATGGGATTCTGTGGTGGAACTAGATTTATCCCACCCGCCCTAACCCAATGGAAGAAAACTATGATGCCGGATTTTGCTCAGACTGCCAATATCCTGCTCAAATCGCTACCTCTTCGGAGATGCCTGCAATGAGATCGCACTTTATTGGTATGGTGCAAACCGAGATCGTTGAAAACACAGATGAAAACAATCCCGTGGAAAAGGCAGAAGAAAACAATCCCACCGCAGAGGTGGAAGATCCTACATCCGTCAATACAACGACAAACTTGGAAGCCGATTCTGTGTTAGCCGCTAGTGAGGCAAGATTGGAATCGGAACCCGGATCAGACCATCTCGATTCCGAAGACGAAGATGAAGACGCTTTCGAAAGAAAGGTCAATTCTTTTCAAGAGGGATTCCATGAAGTGCTTATGGCAAAACCAACTGATAACTCGGACGCCGAAAGTCGGGAAGACCCTCAAACACCTCCGCCTGATGAGGAAAGAGAGGACGGTGAAACCAGTCCAATTTACCCTGATGTCAAGGAATTGACAGAAGATGAACCTGGTAAAAAACCTCCCGCTTCCAAGAAAAGAAACAAGGCTGCCAAGAAACTCCAGTACAAACTCCGGAAGAGAAAACTGGTGGATACCACCAGCGAAAACCCGGAAACAGGAGGAAGTGGAGTCAAGTCTGCGGAGAAGAAAACGAAGGAAATCTCTGTTCCACCAATGTCAGAACAGGACGAACAAGATCTACTTCAAACACCAGTGAGACCCCACAAACCCCCTGAAGTGCTAGAAGCCAGGAGACAAGCTCTTCAAAGGCAACAGCAACATCTATTCAGAACTCAGGAAAGTCTCCTACAAACCCAGGCTGACATTAAGTTGAAGCAGGAAGAAATTGAGGAGTACGAGAGAAAGAATAGATCCGGCATAAAACCTACAAGGTTACCCGGAATCGTAAGACCGGGAGTACTGCAGCCAAAGGATCGGGTCCAAAACCCCGCTTGGCAAAAGCAAGTAAACGGCATACATGCCAGGGGCGAACCTACATACAAAACCGCAGCAGAAAACGCGGAAGCCGCGTTCGCCATCCTCAACTACGATATGTACTCCAATGATGAAAAGCTCCAAGGGGTGTATGCTTTCTTAGGAAAAGCATTGCAACAAAAGCAGCGAGGGCAGGCAAGATTAGGGAAGTTGCATGACGACTCAGCCCTATGCACAACAGCCACATGCGCAGCTGGAGCACCTGGACCTGGAGAACCTGGAGATTCAGACAATTCCAAAGAGAAGAAAGGAGATCCGAAAAAGGACAAGAAAATTCCCGATAACAAGGATGCAGCATCCAGAACAGGATCCCATCCGCCGAAAGGTGGAATTAATCCCTGTGAACGGGAAGAACAAAATCGGAAAGACGAAAAAGCAATGCCGCCTCCGAGACGCCCTGCTGAAAAAGCTGGAAGACACGATATTCCTCACAGGCATGAGAGATCCCGTATCCCTCCTCGGAATAAGGAAAGACACAGGAGTAGAATTCCACCTTATTCCAAAGGACACGATAACGGAGGAAATAGGGATAATCCCGGAAGAGCGCATTCGCGCAACAATGGAAAAGAAAGGAGCAGATCCCCTTCTGTCCATTCAACCGGTAGATATTCCGTACACACTGACAGAGCGGAAAGAGATGATCTATACTTTGGACCTAAGTGTTTTACTGACAGGATCCGAAGGATAACTCTACATTCTGGCTTCGCCAAAGTTGGTCCAACATATCAAAAGTATACTGGTAGTACAAACCCGGATACCTGGCTCTCAGACTATTATACAGCCGTCCAGATCAACAAAGGGACAAATTTAGAGGCAGTGAAATTCCTCCCCCTAATGTTACTGGACGGAGCCAGAGATTGGATTAACGGGCTTCCGTCAAGAACCGTAGATAGATGGGATGATATGGCTAGAGTCTTTACTCAACATTTTCGGGGAACTTACAAACGCCCCAACAGCATCAACCAGCTCAACCGCTGCACCCAGTTTGAAGATGAGCCATACGTGGACTTCTTCTCAAGATGGACTGCAATGAAGAACAACTGCTCTGTGGTAAGTGACGTACATGCAATGCATGATTTCGTCAATGGCTTAAAACCCGGCCTCGTACCGTTCATGGTTCAAAACAGCACAAAGATCTCGGATCTATGCTTACAGCCGCAAATGAGCATGCAGCGGCCAAAGATGACATCAGAGCGAGAGGTGGAAATATCGATGCTTTGGCTCAGGCCAAAAAGATGCCTCGTTCTGACAAAAAAGCTACTCCAGAAACACGGCCAAAGCCCAAAGAAGTTAACCTAGCCTTTGGAAAGGATAATGGAAGCAAATGGAAAGGAAGAAACACATAACGTATCTCCTACACAAAGGAAGAGTGGGAAAAGATTAAGTCGGAAAACTGTGTCCACCATTCGCAATTTGGGAAACCCACCCATCCGAACGCACAATGCTGGCTCAATAAGCATATGAAAGGCAGTGCAGGATCCGGGAACAAGGGGAAGAACTCCAAGAGGAAATTCTCCAAGCAAAAGCCAGAAGCTGAAAAAGAAAAAAATGAATCGGACACTGACGAAAAAATCCAAGAACAACAGCGAAAAGGCGAACCAAAGTTCCCGAGAGTTGATGGAGAATGCAATTTAACTTTCCTCACAATTCCCTCAGCAAAGATGGCAAAGAGGAGACTTCGAGAAATAAACGCGGTTGTACCACCAACCCCCAAATTCTTGAAGTACTCGAAAACACCAATTACCTTGGATCAGTCTGATCATCCCGAAAATATCCCAGAACCCGGCACTCAAGCTCTAATTGTAAGTCCTATTGTTCAAAACACTAGGCTAAAAAGAGTGCTGATGGATGGAGGATCCAACATTAACATAATATACCTGGATACACTGAAGCACCTGCGAATCTCCGAGACCCAGCTCAATCATAGCAACATACGTTTCCACGGCATCGTTCCCGGCAGACAAGCACAATCCCTAGGAGAAATTTCCCTAGATGTAACCTTTGGAGAAAAAGAGCACTTCCGCCTGGAAAAAATCTCTTTCGAGGTCGTGTCGTTCGAGAGTGTATACCACGCAATTCTCGGGCGTCCAGCTTTCGCCAAATTTATGGCAAGATCATGTTATATCTATAATAAGATGAAGATGCCAGGGCCAAAAGGAGGAGTGATCACCATATCAGGAGACTTCAAATTGGCAAACGAGCTGGAAAAAGGAAACGCCCTTTGCGCAGAAAAAGTGATTGCAAAGGAGGAATTGAAAGAGTTGCCAAAAGAAGTATCGCCGACAGAAATGTCGGCAGGTGAAGAAAGCAGGAAGTCCGCAGATAGTTTCATAGCTTCCGAGAATACAAGGCAGGTTATCCTAGACCCCTAAGATCCGATAAAATTTGTCGTAGTAGGGACAGGGATGGCCGACAAATAGGAAAGCGTGCTCATCGAGTTCCTCCGTGAGAACTGGGATATTTTTGCCTGGTGTCCTGCGGACATGCCGGGTGTACCCAGGGAACTTGCTGAGCATCAACTCAAGGTGATCCCAGGATCTAAACACCTCAAACAAGGTCTCCGTCGATTTGACGGAAGAAGACGGAAGGCTATTGGCAAGGAAATATCCGGCTATTAGCAGCTGATTTTATCCAGGAAGTTATACATACTGAATGGTCTGCGAACCCAGTGTTAGTCCCGAAGAAAGATAGTATTGTTCTTAGTATGTGTATAGATTACACCGGCCTGAACAAATTGTGTCCAAAAGATAGATTTGCGTTACCGCGAACCGGTCAAATAATAGATGCCACTGCAGGCTCCGAGCTTTTATGCTTCTTGGATGCTTATTCCAGGTACCATCAAATACGTATGGAGGAAGAAGACCAAATCAAAACCTCCTTAATAACCCCGTACGGAACATACTATTACATAACCATGCCTTTTGGCTTGAAGAACGCAGGTGCAACTTACCAGCGTTGCATGCAACGATGTTTGCATAGTCAGATTGGCAAAAATGTTCACGTTTACGTGGATGACATTGCCGTCGTTTCCAAGGAAAAAGACACACTCCTTGAAGATTTGCGAGAAACCTTCGAAAATTTGCGCACTTACAAAATGAAGTTAAATCCATTGAAGTGTGTATTCGGGGTTCCCTCAGGAAAACTTTTGGGTTTTATCGTTTCTCACAGAGGAATAGAAGTAAACCCGAAAAAGATCAAGGCAATCCTAAACATCACAAAGCCTACGTGCTTAAAAGATGTACAAAGATTGACGGGTTCTGCAGCTGCCGTCAGCAGGTTTATAAGCCGGCTAGGAGACAAAGTTGTGCCATTATACAAATTATTGAAGAAATCTGACAAATTTGAGTGGACAGAAGAGGCGGACAAAGCATTAACCCAGTTAAAGGAAACCTTGATGAAAGCTCCGATTTTGGCATCACCAAAAGACGAAGAACCCATGTTACTATATCTTACAGCAACAAACAGGGTTATTAGTGTTGTGATAGTTGTGGAAAGAAGAAAATAAGAGCAAAGCATACCAGATCAACATCCGGTATATTATATAAGCGAAGTTTTTTCCGAGTCCAAACAAAGGTACCCACACTATCAAAAGCTGGCATATGGCGTATTTTTCGCATCTCGAAAACTCCGCCATTATTTCCAAGGATATTCCATAACAGTGGTATGTAAAGCACCACTAGGCGATATAATTAACAATACAGACGCAACGGCCTGAGTAGCCAAATGGGGCATCGAGCTCGCTGCGTTTGACATTAAGTACCAACCCCGGACGGCAATTAAATCCCAGGCGTTGGCAGATTTCGTCGCCGATTGGACAGAAGCAATGGAAAACACACCAATGCCGGAGTCGGAATTCTGGGTTATGCACTTTGACGGATCCAAGATGAAGGAAGGCGCCGGAGCTGGTGTAGTGCTAAAATCCCCAAAGGGAGATATTATGGAGTATGTGTTGCAAATACACTTCAACGCCAGCAATAACGTGGCAGAATACGAAGCTTTGCTTCATGGCTTGCAAATTGCAAAAGAAATAGGCGTCAAGCACATATTATGCTATGGCGACTGATATTTGGTACAGCATCAGCTCAACCAAACATGGGACGCCAAAAGTCCCATCATGGCCGAATATCGGAGAATGGTGGATGAGTTTGCTATTTGCTTCCTAGGATTTGAAGTACTTCACGTCAAAAGAGAGGAAAATTGGAACGCGGATGCATTATCCCGCATGGGCTCGGAAAGAGTGAAAACCCTACCACCAGGTGTGTTTGTCCAACATTTGCATAAACCATCGATAAAAGGTGGGGATGTTGATTATCCTCTTGTGTCCGAGTCAATTGAAGTCCTGCTCGTTAACCCGGATTGGACAATTCCATATTTAAACTTCTTAGTAGATCAGAAGTACCCGGATGGAGCATACGAGATCTTGCAAAGACAAATAAAACGTCGATGCAAAGGATACACGGTAATCAATGGTTGCATGTATAAACGCAGCGCTACCGGAATCTTTCAGCGATGTATTTCGGCAGAAGAAGGCCGAGACATACTGCAAGAAATCCACGCAGAGGATTGCGGACATCATGCTCAATCAAAAAGCATAATTAAGAAAGCATTCTGTGCAGGGTTTTTTCTGGCTAACAGCCAAGACAGATGCCGAACACATAGTAAACACATGTGCCGGATGTCAGTATTACGCCAAGCAGACGAATATGCCAGCCCAAGAACTAAAAACTATCCCTATCACATGGCCATTTGTGGTCTCGGGGCTAGATATGATGGGGCCATTCAAAACTGCAAGAGGTGGACTCACACATCTACTCGTTGCAATAGACAAGTATACCAAGTGGGTGGAGGCAAAACCCATCAAAAAGCTTGACGGTGTAACTGCCAGAAATTTCATCATTGACGTAGTCATGAGATACGGCGTTCCACACAGTATAATCACAGACAATGGGACAAATTTCTCTATTGGAGAGTTGGCAAAATATTGCCGACAAACGGGAATACGCCTAGACCTTGCGTCTGTGGCTCACCCACAACCCAATGGGCAGGTTGAAAGAATGAGTAGCTCAACCCTGCAAGGAATACGCCCAAGACTCGAATCTCCTCTTCATAGAGCAGCAGGAGCATGGGTGGAAGAGTTACCTTCCGTGCTTTGGATTATTCGAATGACGCCAAACAGGTCAACATGGCAAACCCCGTTTTTTTCTGGTTTATGGCGCAGAAGTAGTGCTTCCAACGGACATGATCCATGATAGCCCAAGAGTGCAAGCTTTCGATGACTCGGACTCCGAAAGTGCATGACAGGATGTCGTCGATCTCCTAGAAGAAGAACGAGAACTCGTGCTTCAAAGATCCTCCATTTATCAGCAAGGATTACGACGTTACCATAGTCGGAAAATCAGGCATCGTTCTTTTAAAGAAGGTGACTTAGTGCTAAGATTGGTGCAAGAAAGAAAGCACAAGCTAGCTCCAGTTTGGGAAGGACCATTTGTCATCAGCAAAGCTATGAAAAATGGATCATACTATCTTGTAGATATTCGGGACACGGAAGATGATCCCAAAAGACTGAATCGCAAAAGAAAGAGAAAGATAGAGGACGAACTAGGGGAGACCAAAAGACCCTGGAGCATCCAGCAGTTACGTCCCTTTTACACTTAGTTCAATTTCTATGTAAACATCTTTGAGATCATGAAATAAAGTTGTCAGAATTCATACATCTATGTTTTTTACATGTTTACTATAGTACAAATCATAAGTACGCCTTATCTATTTCCCAATGATCTTTCAAAATACTCAATGTTAACCCGAATTGTGCCTGCGTACTCGGTGTTAAAAAAACTGAATGATTTTCATCCAAAAATGGCTTAAGGAAACCCAAATTGTGCATGTGTGCCTGAGTTTCATTCAAAAAATTCCTTACTTTTTCTCTAGGTATTATCTGATTTTTTTTATGTTGGGTCACCGGAGCTAGTAAGTAAAAATGCCTTTAGTATGATCCATGTTTCCGAGTTTCGACTGATTGATTATACCCAGTTACTTGGCATGAAGATTAAAGTACTATCGGGCCAGTTCAAACACTAAGGACAGTTAAGACATATAAACCAGATAACTTAGAAGATAAAGGAATAAAAACCCAGAAAACTTGCAAAGACTTAATAATTAACTACAAAAGCAGAGTACTTGTTTATACAAAAGAATAGAAAGCATAACAATAAGTTTACATTATAAGAACAATAATGCTTCTATTTCCCTAATTCTACCCAGGTCTAGGCAGCTTCTTCAGGCATCCGACTCTTCCTCGCTGCTGGATTCTTATGGAGTGGCCGGGATGGCCTCTTCAGGGTCGAAGGTGGAGATGTTCACCATGGTGTCGATCTTGGTGGGGTGACCTTTGATTTCATCAAAGATGTTGGCCCGCTGAGCATCCGTGTATCCTTGAGGGATGCCGGACGTCACACGCCAATATTTGGCAGTTGGGTAGTGCATGCGCATGAGCCCAAGAGCCATGCGTGCATCACCACGAGCTGCAGAACGGAGAAGGGACTCCTTGGATTCCGCCACCTCCACCATAGCTTCCGAAAGCTTCTCAACTTCCGAGAATTCCCCAGACCTGGCGGGAAGGCACTTGTTTGCAAGCAACATTCCCGCAGCCTTGATCGCGGTGAACACCTTCCCGAAAGATCGGATTTTTTCATTCTGGGTAAGGGGCTATCTCCTGTTTCAGTAAAACACACAAATGTTAGAAAAAACAGAAGGATATGAAACATGGAAAATCCGGTAAATGACAAAGAACTTACCGAGAATCGTGTCCATCTCAGCGCCTTCTTCTAGGCGCTGGTTCAAGGCGTTCTCCATGTCTCGGATGGTGGCCCTATCCTTCTCGGCCTGGCTGGAGGCCTTAGATTCGGCAATGCCAACGACTAGTTGGCTGGCCTCCAGGTCTTGCTGCAGCTTCAAATTGAGCTTGTGAAGATCCAGGTTTTCACGGCGGAGGTTTTCGGCATTGCCGGCATCTTCAGCAATTTGCTTGGCTATCGCCAAAGAAGCTGAAAAGCAAGTAAAGGAAGAGTTAAACTCGGAAAACTACTTAGAAAAAATTCACAACTGAAAGCAGAGAAATATTTACCTGCTGAATCCTTCAGTTGTTGCTGAGTGGATGCCAGTTCTGCCTCCTTACCCTCAAGAATAGAAAGAAAGGATTTCACCTCCTTGTTCGTGATGGTAAGTTTGTTGAAAATCTCCATGTTGATGTTTTCAGCAGTTTTCTGAAACATGGAAAAGAAACAAAAAATGCTTAAGTTAATAACAAGCATAACAATGCAAAAAGTATTAAGAAGAAAGCATACATTCAACTTATTACTTGGGGGCTAGAGATATTACCTGGCTCATCCACTTCAAAGCCGACAGGTTTTCATTGAACTCTTTTGCATACTCTGCAAAAAGAGCCCCGACGTTATTAAGGCCAGCATGGATGACCTTAAAAAACTTGTCGAAAGTGGGGATGGGATCCTCCTCGGCTGTGCGAGAAGGACCACCCATTTCCGGGACCGCCCTTTCCCTCGCATCCGGCTCGGACGCAAAAGGCTGGCTGGACTGCAAGGGTTCTTCCTCCCTAGCAGCAACACTTTCCTCCGCAGCTGCGACTGGAGTTTCGGGAGCAGTTGCAGGAGAAGGCTGTGACCCTCTTTGGGCAACAGACATAAGTTTTCTCAGCCTTTTTGGCTTCAGTGTTGTTGGAGCCAGGCTAGAAAGAAAAAATCCCGAGAAATCAGAATTCCAAGACAAAGGAATAAAGTTCCGAGAAAACAAATAAAACCCAGATGTCTAACCTGGAGGTAGCAACGGGAATTCCGTCAAGGTCGATTACTTCTTGAGCGGCAGAAGGCTTCTTACGCTTCCTCCCACCTGCGAAGTTAGCACGCATGGCGTCTAACTCGGCGTCGGATGCAAGATCCTTCTCAGGGAGATCGAAAAGCTGTCAAAAAAGGACAACGGTCGAGTTAAGAATCCGACAAGGGAGAAATGCGAAATCAAAAGCCCAAAATGAATAAACCATACCTTTGGGGCGGGGTTTGTCGCCGTGTACATTGGCCGACTTTCCACGTATTGGTCGTGAGTTGCGACCAATTGATTGACGTGCTTCCTCAAATCTTTTTCCGAGAAAGATTTGATTGTTGTCCGCATCGCGTCTTTGGTTCCTGTGTATTCGCACATAAGACGGGAACCATGATTGGCCAGAGGTTTAATCCGCCTTTCTAACCAGCATAGAACTGTTTCCATGCCAGTAAGAGGCGGAGAGGCGGAAACAAGCTTGGCGATGCGCCGCTTGATCTTGAGAAGGTCTGGTGGAAGAGTTTGAACCGCCTCCACTGCCCAGTTATCCTGCCCAGTAACCGCCTCCACTTCCTTATGGAAAGGTGGAACCCCCATTTCCTTTCCAGGAAACGGGATGTCTTGGTGGTAGAAAAAGGAACCTGTCCAAAACTTGAGACGTTTTTATCTTGGGGAACCAATCTTCCCTGAATCTACGCATGGTAAAAGATATGGTTCCGCGAGTTGGGAGAGCGCCCTCTGAGGGGTTTCGCTTAATCCCAAAGCAATACTGCCAAAAGTCTAGCCTAGGTGCTAAACCTAGATACCCTTCGAAGAGGGCCTGGAACTCGGCTAGATATAGAATGGAATTCGGTGGCAGGTTGTGGGGCTGGATGTTATAGTGGCTAAGGATCTCGAGGAAGAAGCTGGAAGGCGGAATTCCCATACCTCTTGAGATGTGCGAGGTCAGGAGGACCCGTTCCCCGGCTTTGGGCTCAGACTCTTCTTCCTCGTGCCACCATTTCCCTTTCACGATCAACCCCTCCTTCTCCATTGTCGGAATAAGGGAGGGAGTGATGTAGCACCGGCTCCAGTTGC
Source organism: Alopecurus myosuroides (assembly GCA_028641055.1). Lineage (NCBI taxonomy): Eukaryota > Viridiplantae > Streptophyta > Magnoliopsida > Poales > Poaceae > Alopecurus > Alopecurus myosuroides. Next base: position 266,981,100 of record CM054060.1, read on the forward strand.
CGGAGATTTCGCCCTCGTCTTCGGCTCTGGTGGCGGCAGCCGCGGTGGCGAGCTCCTCCCCGATGAGGAGGATTTTTTCCTCTGCCGTTTCAGGAGAGAACGGCGGAGGCGGCGCGGAGGAAGAGGTAGCCAGGGTCTCGGCCGCGAGAGACGTTTCCTTGCGGGCATGGTCGTCGGAGTTCTTCTCCGGTACGTTGGAGGAGGCGCGGCTCGGGGATTCGAGCTGTGGATCCATGGAGTTGATGATTTCGTCGATCTCAACGGAGACCGAGAGCTTCTCCATCGCGTGTCGTGAATCGCCGGATTCCATTCGCGGGCGGCGCGGTGAGGTTTGCGAGCTCTCGACGGAGAAGTTCCGGGAACGGCGCGGACGTGCGTGAGCTCTGCTCGCTCTGAGTGAACCTTGGCACGGGTGCAGTGGAGCTTGGGGGCTGGGCGACGGAGTGAGAGCAGAAGGGTCGCCGGAGGGCTCGAGGTAGGCTATTTATAGCCGGAAAAACTTTAAGATACGTTACAACGACTCTTTGGACCGTTATATCATCAACGCGTGTCACTCGCCTGAAAATCCGAGAAATAAGGTGGCAAGTGATTACTGCTATCTTCTCGTTTCCCGCAAGAATCTGTCAGAGATACGTTTTAGGGTCTCACACTCGAAACCCAAACGTCCATGACGTCAGCATGATTTTATTGCTGACGGAGGAGGGTTCTTCTCCTCGAAGGTTCGAGGAAGAAAATGTCGGAGTTCCCGAAATCCGAGTTTCGCGTTAAGCAAGATTGAAGAAAAGAAGAATCGAGACATAGAGCCAGCATTTCTCAGAAAGGTTACAAAATTGACAAAAGACGGCGAATTGAAGTCTCAATCCTTCTTGGGGGCTACTGTCGGATATATACCGATTAGGGGTATATCAGATAGTGTCCTAAAGAGCCGGATTACCAGGGTGGCCTGAATGGTAATGGATTATGGTCCATTGGGCGGCCCAGTAAGCTGATGCACAGAAGCCGGATTCTAGAAGAACCCGGACCACAGCCCACGTGGTACGGCTTGGAGTAGAAGGCGGATTCTTGCCTTCCAAGATAGAACTTACCATAGTCTTCTAGGTTTTCTTTCTGTAAGCCCTAACCCGGATATTTATATAAAGCCGGACAGGAGAGAAAAGAGAGAGATAAGTTAGAAGCCAACTCGCCGAGAAGTTGATCCTCGTCGAGTTAGCAACCCAGACTCACATTGTACTCTGTATACTTCAGGCTTCAGCCCTGATTTAGTGAGATTGCAGGAGTAGGAACGCCGCCTAGTTGCGACGTACCGAACTTGGGTAAACTTTTGTGTCCCTGGTTGTCATACTACCACGTCCCCCTCACGTCTTTACCCGTAGGCCTCATGGCACCTTCGTCTATGAACCCTACTACGACGTCTCGACAGAATCTGTAAGATGTTACAGGAAAAAATAATATAAATTAAGTGGTGAGGAAGATATCGTGGGTATAATGGTCTCCTTTCATTTGTCGTTTATGTTTTTTCCACCCCATGAAGCCCCATGAATGTACTTCTTGTTTATACTCTGAACATCTAGGATGGATGCTTCAAATTCTCCCCTAAGTGAAGTAGACGGATTAAGTTGAAAATAAATATTGGCTAAGATAAATATTGTATGTTGAATGCTGTTAATGATGGTGAGTTTCAGGCTATAGTGGTCGACCTGCCTGCCCCTCAAACATGGTATCTAAGTCAGTTGAAATAGTTGGTGACAGATACTTTAGGGCTTGATACAGAAACATACACAGTTGGTGTTCATGCTTTGTGTACCTAGTCAAGATCAAAGATTTTCTTTTATCAGCGATTAATAGAGCGTTACTCGTAGTGGGTGCGCCGGTTACAAGGTTACGAAAATAGGGGTTGCAATCCCTATGCCCTAGTGCTTCCCGTCTTGAAGGTTGTCAGTGCTCCCGAAGGTGAGGGTGCATACGATCTAGGTCAGAGAAGTGAAGAGATGGAAATATCTTTTTCAAAGTATGGGTCGGGTGCTAGAGGCGGTGGTTATGAATCAGGGGAAAGCAGTCAGGTAGAAGGAGGGATGGTTATGAAACAGGCATAGCAGCCATGTAGAAGGAGGGCATGGTGATGGTTACGACGGTGGCGAGGAGGATGTTGATGAGGTTGATGGGCACATGCAGAACCAGATGGATGATGAAGATTCAGATGGTCAAACTGGTCATGCGGATGATTCTGATGAGTCGAATGAAGAAGACAGTGCCAAATCCTGCAAGGTAGAATCAAAACTTCTCTTCTGCAATGACCGTGAAAGATGGCCATTATTCCGCCTGGCAATATCATCGGAACAACATTGCATCGGGTGCTATGTATCCCGATAAGCAAGATACGAGGGATGAAATTATTGAATGGGCAATGTCCACGCATAGGGTTTTCAAAACGGTGGTGTCAGGTAAGAAATACTTGACAATGGGATGCGAGGACATAAATTGTCCCGACAGGGTGCATGGATATCTGACATAAATTGAGTCGTAGCTTCTTAATTTAAGGTTTAGTGTAGTTTGAACCGATGTATTTTTAAATCAATTGTATCTCAATTTTATGTCTGTCACGAAGGCCGGGAAAAATAATAACAATATATGCGTAAAAGAAATATTTCAATGGCCCAGAAAAATAAGAACGTCAGAAAAGGCGCGGAAGATAGTGAGGATGGCGGTGAAGGGAATAACTGGAGGACTCGGTGCATTTTGGCAATTTTAAAAATATTCAAAAGAAAAAACCAGTGGCAAACTGGCATGTAACCATCAGACCTAGAGCCGAGTCGGCCTCGATGTGGCCGAGTAGATGCTAGTCGGCTTGGGCCATGCCGAATGGTCTCGGTCGGCTTAGGCCAGGCCGACTGGATAATATTTTTGAAAATAAAAAAGGCGTATTATTTTCCTAATAAAAGAACATATTATTTAAAAAATTAGCAGATAGTGGGCTCTCTAAGGGCACTATTACAATAGTAACTAGATGATCCCCGTACGTTGTTACGGGACAAAATGTTAAAATTATTATTTTAATATGTAAATGAATCTTCCCAAATATTTAGCAAAATTAGAAAATAAATTAATTATCATTATATATAGATGCCTGCAGAGGAACAAAATAATTAAGATTATTATCAGAGAAAAATGGAAATAGATTAACTATCCGGATGAAATGGAAAAGGAAAAAAAAGATGATTGATTGAAATGGGCAGCACCTACGAAACATATGCAGTACACATTGTAGAAGAAAATATGTGGGCAGAGTTAAGGATGTAACTCCAAGCGAAGGTCAACATGCACTTCCATTTGTAGGGATTTTCATGAGGTTTCGGCTTCCGTAAAGAACTGTGTTGAGGTAATAGAAAATAGGAATATGTAGGTATTTACGGATTGTTACTGGCAGCGGGTCACCATTAGGGTACCCTTTACCCTCTCTAGTTCCAAAAATTGAACTAAATTTTCTCAAATGATGACGTCATCACAAAATTAGTTCATTTTTTGAACTAGAGATTGTAGAGGGTACCCTAATGGTAACCAAACTGCCACCGGCCCATCTCCTTTCTTTCCATTCGGATAAAACACTGCACTCTTTATTTTATTTCAACTATGTTGTTGTTTTTTCGCGGGGAAAACTATACTGATTTTAGAGCACTGCTATGCGTCCGACACTTCCTGTACGATTCACGTACGACGCAAACGGGGGCCTTTGATGGTTATCACATAATCAATCTTGACCAACGGATGCTAGCGTCAGAAATGTTTCGGACGTAAAGTGTCGTATGCAAAGCAGTTTCGCTGATTTTAACAGCTAACCAGTGCAAGTGTGCAACGGTCTCAAGAATCAAGTTCTTGTTTTATGAAGTAGGTGCTTCTGCAATAAAAAAAAACGGAGATTAAGCGGTCTGAGGAAAGCCCCGAGTCGACCATTAGTTGCTCTCGGGACTGCAGCATGCCTCCCACTCCAATCTATCATATGATGAAGAATGGGAAACCACACAAGAATTTGATAAAGATTTAGAGATAACTCGAGCTGTGCGGACTGGTGCTACTTTAGCAGACACCTTTCACTAACAAACGGAAACTGCCGGAGAGAAGAGTCCAAGCTGATAATCGCTATGTAAGATCATCAATGTAGGATAAAAGTCCATCAAAATTCTGCTACCAAATTACAAATTGTGATATCGCTGCAGACGGCACGTTGTCAGTTCGAACTGAAGGAGAGCGAAAAGGACGACCTTGGAGATCTGTTCAGCAATAGAACATTAAAACCCGTGTAAAATCGTGCCAATTTCGCATTCGTATGCCCAGCGCCTGTCCACAGATGTCTGATGTCTCTTCTTATTGTAGCAGACCACGATGTAGATACCAAGAAACCCGTTGAGGCAGCGTTCCTCCTGTTCCTCATCACCATTACGATCACTTCAGATATAGTGTGCAGTGGCTGATTAAGTAGATCTGTAGGTTGGAAAGAACGATGTAGAAGACAAACTGTTTACCTTGTAGTGAGAGAAACGGCCAGTGGCGTTGGTGGGTGACGGGTGTACTGTGCATTGTGTAGACGAAGAAACGACGACGTGAAGGGGAATTAAGTCTCAAGGCGTGGTCGTTGTTGGCACTGTTGTTGTTGCCGGCATAGCTCTCCTCCTAGCCTTCTATACCAGTTGATCGGAGGAGTAGGAATTAGAAAAAGAAGCGGACAGCCAGGTGGTGCAGGCGTTACCACTGGCCAGCGCTAATTTATGGCACAATTGGAGCAGTGAGAAGATAAAGGCAATGAGTCGATGGATATAGATAGAGGCCGATGAAATTCTACATCGTCGGTTGGTAAAAAAGAAAATATAGGTAGACCCAGTTAATTATGTGTGGACATATTTAGAAGTTAGTGAGGATGAAGTGGACCTATTAGATGCTTGATGAGCAGGTTAGTGAGGATGAAGTGGACCAATTAGATGCTTGATGAGCTGGATACCTTGCATGTTGAGAGAAATCCACTTAGTGGGTTGCACCCATCTAGATATTGTAGATGACTCAGCCGTCTATAGCAAATGCCATATTTTTTTAGCAGTTAGAGGAGAGAGAAGGTGGAAAGATAAGATGTCTCAAAAAAAAAGTGGAGAGATAAGAGTCCGACGGTAATTATCTAGACAGTCTGGAAGCGTTAAATCCGCTCACTACCACGCTTCTTTTCCCACTGTATGGGCTAACGACGCCTCCCTCTTGATTTAATTAGCTAGTATAGTAAATATATTCTTAATTGGGTGCAGTTATGACTTGCAGTTTCTTACACACAGCGCTATTGTATGAGTCGTCTAGATAGCTGTCTAAATCTGACTGAGATGAACCTCAGCTTCAGATCTCACAGTGGGGATTCGGTACAAGGATTCTCAGCGTCACGCCGAGGAAGAACGCCTAAGCGAGGGGGAGAAGAGGAAAGTTGCCATGTACGGGTCTTGATAGTTCATTACAATTGATACCTCTCCCGGACATGCCCGGTCCACACATATAGTGCTACACCTCCCGTGCCATTGGCTCGGCGACCTGGTGGCTATGACTTCCCTGGTCCCTTGTGGCCGTCCTATGCTGGACAATGATGCGCTGGCGCACATCCGCCCGCTCCTTCTCTCGCAGGGCTCTCGTCAGGTGCAGGTCCGTGACAGTCCCCCCCCCCCCCTTGAGAAGCCGCTTGTCCCCAAGCGGGCGCTGACGGGTACTGGTTCACAATCGCGTACACATCTTCCCATGTGTGGCAGTCTTCGGGCAGGTGCTCCCACTGCACCAACACCTGCGGCACCTCTTTGCACCCTTTTCTGATGTATCGCTCCTACAGAATTTTTGCTGGCTGTACACAGCAGGAATTCAGTGCTGAAATAGGATGGTTAGAACTCACCTCATCGTTCGCCCCCAGTGATTTCTTTAGTTGCGAGACATGTACCACCGGATGTATCTGCGACGATTCTGGCAGCTGTAACTTGTATGCCACTTTCCCAACACGCTTGAGAATGGAATAGGGCCCAAAGTACTTGAAACCTAGTTTGTGTGATGGTCTATGTGCAACTGAGGTTTGAACATACGGTTGTAGCTTCAGGAATACCTTATCCCCCACCGCAAACTCCCTTTCTGTCCGGTGTTTATTATCCTGCGACTCCATCCTCTTCTGCGCCCTTTCCAGGTGTTGTTTGATCAACGGCATCATCACTTCCCTCTCATGGAGCCATTTGTCCAGGTCATCATTCCCTGAGTCGGTGGTGTTCAGTATCCCAAATTGCCTCGGGTTCCTTCCATAAAGCACCTGGAACGGTGACTTCCCCAAAGCTGAGTGATACGACGTGTTGTACCAATGCTCCGCCTGTGGTAACCACTGTGCCCACTTTTGAGGTGTCGCATGGATCAAACAGTGCAAGTACGTTTCCACACATTGATTGAGTCGCTCGGTCTGACCGTCGGTTTGAGGGTGATACGAAGAGCTGAGATTCAGAGTGGTGTCAGCCAATTTGAAGAGGTGCTGCCAGAAGGAACTTGTAAATATCTTGTCTCTGTCGGAGATGATGACCTGAGGTAACCCATGGTACCGATAAACATGGTTGACAAACGCCGTGGCCACTGTACTTGCTGTGAATGGATGCTTTAGCGGAACGAAATGCCCAAATTTGGTTAATTTGTCAACTATCACCAAGATTGTGTTGAAGTGACCAGATTTCGGCAGGCCTTCGATGAAGTCCATGCCCACGGTATGCCAAGCTTCCCCAGGGATAGGTAAAGGATTTAACCTGCCAGGCAGGCGCGTGTGTTCACTTTTTGCCTGCTGGCATGTCGTGCAAGTTTGGACGTACGCCTTGACGTCCTGTTTCATGCCAGGCCACGCAAACAGCTGTTTGATTCGTGTGTAGGTGGCCATGATTCCAGAGTGGCCCCCAATTGCACTGCTGTGCAGCGCTAGGAGTATTGCCTGATGAGCATCCTTATGATTCCCCAGCCATACTCTTCCTTTGTATCGAATGATACCATCCTGCAATGAGTATCCTTGTTAACTGAATCCTGTGATGCTGAGTTCTGTCAGCAACTGTTTTGCTTTCTCATCCTTTTGGTATCCTTCTACCACTGTTTACATCCATTTGGGTTGCACTTCTGAAATGGCATACACATTTTCTTTGTGTAATCTGCGAGATAAGGCATCCGCAGCTTTGTTCAGGACCCCTTTCTTGTACACGATCTTGTACTGAAAGCCCATCAGCTTGAAAAAGGCTTTCTGCTGAATTGCTGTTGTCACCTTGTGTTCTCCCAGGTGAATTAAGCTCTTATGATCCGTGTGGATCGTGAACTGCCCATGCTGAAGGTATGTCTTCCACTTGTCAATTGCCATTAGGATTGCTAAACACTCTTTATCATAAATGGAGAGTGTCTGATTTTTCTGACCAAGTGCCTTGTTGAGAAATGCCAGAGGATGCCCTTGTTGCATGAGCACTGCCCCTATCCCATTCTTGCAAGCATCTGTCTCAAGTAAGAATTCTTTGTTGAAATCTGGTAAGGCCAGCACTGGAGCCTCCACTAGAGCCTTTTTGACATGAGAAAATGCTTCTTTGATCACTGGTGTCCACACATAAGGTTTGCCTTTTTTCAAAAGATTAGTCATAGGCTTGCAAATAGCCCCAAAGTGCTTAATGAACTTCCTGTAGTATCCAGCCAGTCCTAGGAATCCCCTTAATTGTTTCACATCCTTTGGTTCAAGCCAATTTTTCACTGCTTCTATTTTTTTTGGATCCGTTGACACTCCTTGCTCACTGATTATGTGCCCCATGTAGCTGATTGATGTCTGGGCGAAGGAATACTTGCTCTTCTTCACCAATAGCTTGTTGTCATCTAAGATTTGGAACACTGCTTGCAGATGTTGCCCATGTGTTTGCAATGATGGACTGTACACCAGGATGTCGTCCACAAAAACCAACACATACTTCCCGATGATGTGTGCAAAAATTGTGTTCATAGCAGACTGAAACGTAGCGGGTGCACATGAGATCCCAAAAGGCATCACCTTGAATTCGTAGTGTCCACTATGGGTCCTGAAGGCAGTTTTTTTCTCGTCTGCTTCATTCATCCTTATCTGATGATACTCGGAGTGCAGGTCAAGCTTCGTGAAATATCTTGCTCCTGCCAACTCGTCTAAGAGCTCGTTTATCACTGGCATTGGGTAGCGATCCTTGACTGTTACTGCATTTAAGTGTTTGTAGTCCACGCAGAATCTCCACGTCCCGTCCTTCTTCTTGACCAGCAGCACTGGAGAAGCGAAGGGGCTCTGACTGGTTCGAATTATCCCCTGCTGCAACATTTCTCAAAAAAAAAATTCAATTTCGTCCTTCTGTTGTGGTGAATACCGATACGGTTTCACATTCACTGGCTGCACTCCGGGCATGAGATTTATCCTGTGATCAAAGGACCTCCTCGGGGGTAAACCAGATGGTGTGTTAAAGCAATGTGAATACTCCTCAAGCACTTTTGCAATTTCAGGTGGCAACACAGATTCCTTTTCTGTTGCAGCTACTGGGCATAAGCAGACAATTTGAGCTACAGCATTTTCATGCACCAATTGACACATATCTTCCTCTGAAATTATGTGACATTCAGACACATTGTTTTTTACACCTCTGAGTGTTATCCTTTCTCCTTTTTGCTTTATTCGAAATGTTCTTTTCTGCCAATCCACCCACATTGGTCCTAATGTGTCTAGCCACTCCATGCCCAAGATCATGTCATAGTGTGGTAGATCAAACACCTTGAACGTGGTTGCAAATTCAGCACCTTGACACTGCCACTGCACATCCAGCACTGCTTTATTTACTGATGTTCTACCCCCATTTTCTACCACCACTGTCACTGCATGAATTTCCTTGGTCTCCAATTTCAACAATTTCACTGCCTCGGAACTGATGAAATTTCCGTGGCTCCCTGAGTCCACCAGCAGCAGCACTTGTTTGCCCTTGACTGTACCTTGCAGCCTCATGCTCTTCTTCTGTGTAGTGCCAGCCATTGCGCACTCTGATATGTGTACCAGGGACTCTTCACTACTGCTCGTTTCAGCCTGTTCTTGCTCACTGTTAGAGGCAGTCACCTGCAATAGTTCCACTAACTCTTCCACTATGTTCAGCGGTACTGTCTTGTTGCACTTGTGACCGGGCTGAAATTTGTCCCCACACTTGAAGCATTCCCCCCTTGCTCTTCTTTGGGCTTTCAGCGATTGAAATTTCTCCACCCAACTGGGTCGATTGCCTCCCTTCTCTTCCTGTATCTTCCTCTCCTCAGGCTGAGGGGCCAGGATGCCCCTACTGCTGTGACTGAACTTGCTGTACTGATGCTTGTTTTCATGCTTGTAGCGATAGGGAGTGAAATGTCTGTCTTCATTCATCTCTTCCTGTGTTTCAGCAAGAGAAAACGCAGCATCAACCGTTCGAGGTTTATGAAGACGAATTGCACGTTGAATGTCCTTTCTCAGCCCACTTATGAATTTAGTGACAAAGAAAGCTTCATCATAATGTTTGTTATGGACTAAAACATTGTGCCTTAGAGCTTCAAACTCGTGGTAATACGCCCCCACAGTGTTAGTTTGTTTACACCTATCTAGTGCTTCTAATGACCTAAGATGTCTGTCTTTTCCAAATTTGGTATACACTACTACACACAACTCCTCCCAACTATCCACATCGTGCTCTGCCTCATATGTTTGCATCCATAGAGCAGCATTTCCTACAAAGTGCATGGTAGCAAAATTTGCCCAAGTGGAATGATCTACTGAATACATCTCAAAATATTTTTCACTCACTTTCTTCCACCACTTCAGGTTATCTCCATTGAACTTAGGGAAATCAGATTTAGGTGGCCTAGAGTTACGATAATGTGTACGATACTCAGTGCCCACGCTCTCCTCATCATCCATGATCGAGCCCTTGCTACCCAAATCGAAAGTAACAGGAGAGTTTCTAAATTGTCACGTACCCTTTGCCAGGTCTGTAGCAGCACCGTGGCCGTTGGCCCGAGGCGTACCATCATCAGGTGGATTGTGGTCGGCCTCCAACGCTTGCACGCGGGCGTGCGCCTCCTCGACGGATTTCGTCAGCAGGAGAATGGATGCATCGATCGCGGGCACCCACTTGTTCAGCCCTTGCAGGTTGTCCCCGAGCTTGACATTGGCGTCTGCGCAGGCCTTGAGGGAATCGGTGATGGCCTTCAACGCCAATCCTGACTCCTCACTCTGCCTTCGCATGCTGGCTACGAGCGCCTGGATCTCGGCTTGCAGCTTCTCCATCGCGATCCGGTCACACCTTCTCCACACCTCTGAATCAGTGATGAGGGTTTGTCTCCGACGCCTTGACCACGCCTCCTTAGTGTTCAGAGCCAGCCGAGGTCCCGGGATTTTACCCCAGACAGGAGATCTGCCTGGAACCGGATCTCGCCGCCGATCTGCCCTCTAACCGTCTACCGCCACCGCTCGCCGCCGTCGGTGATGCCCGTCGTGCAACACCCTCCGTTGTCGCGAGATCTCTCGACTGCAGGGATTTTGCCGGAGATCCAAACCCACAGCCGATTCACTCGAGCCCGCCGCCGCTCTCGTGGGGTGGAAGCGCGTCCGTGGATTTGAACGGCTCTGATACCAGATGAGATGAACCTCAGCTTCAGATCTCACAGTGGGGATTCGGTACAAGGATTCTCAGCGTCACGCCGAGGAAGAACGCCTAAGCGAGGGGGAAAAGAGGAAAGTTGCCCTGTACAGGTCTTGATAGTTCATTACAATTGATACCTCTCCCGGACATGCCCGGTCCACACATATAGTGCTACACCTCCCGTGCCATTGGCTCGGCGACCTGGTGGCTATGACTTCCCTGGTCCCTTGTGGCCGTCCGATGCTGGACACTGATGCGCTGGCGCACATCCGCCCGCTCCTTCTCTCGCAGGGCTCTCGTTAGGTGCAGGTCCGTGACACTGACATGTACAACTATTGCAGATTGTTGGTGTTTAGACCACTGTACATGCCCTAAAGAGCTCTCATACTCGGCCTTGAAGTCCTCAAACCACGCACAAGCCGTGTAAGCTGTTCGGTGCACGATGGAGTGCGCCTCGGCAGTGATGTGCCGAGCAAGGTGACCATCACCACGGGTGCACCATTCACCGAGATTTCTGTGCCCATTGACCATTGTTGGCCATGCTGTTCCATGCTGTGGCCAACGGCAGAAGAGCGAGGAATTTCATTCCTTCTGTCAGAGTAGCGGGCACAATAGTGACTGAGCAAGCACAAAAAGAGGAGGCATTTTTTCAGGCTTACAGCAGGTCTCTCGGATCGCTTCAGACCAGGGAAGTCACGCTGGACATGGATTTTATTGGAGTTCCCACATTCGAGCTCAGTGAGATGGATGGGCCTTTCTCTGATGAGGAAGTTTGGGAAACTATCAAGGAGTTACCGGCTGACAGGGCCCCTGGGCCGGATGGATTCGTTGGGGCCTTCTATCACAAATCTTGGCCAGTGATCAAGCAGGATGTGATGGCAGCTCTGCAAAAGCTTGCAGTAGGAGATGTGAGGGGTTTTGCGAAGCTCAACAGAGCTTTGATGGTATTGATACCCAAAAAGCCTGATGCGATGGAGGTGGGGGACTACAGACCTATCAGCTTAGTGCACAGTTTCTCTAAACTCTTCTCCAAACTCCTCGCTAATAGGCTCAGGAGGCGCTTGGGGGATATGGTTAGCACAAACCAGTCGGCTTTTGTCAAAGGAAGGAGTTTGCATGACAATTTTCTGCTAGTGCGACAACTAGCTAGAAAAATTAACACCCGGAGGGAGAAGGGAGTCTTGCTCAAACTTGATATTGCTAAGGCCTTTGACTCCTTGTCTTGGTCTTTCTTGATGGAAGTGTTGCGAAAGCTTGGATTCAGTGAGACTTGGTGCAATCTGATATCCTTGTTGCTTCGAACAACGAGCACAAAAATACTGGTTAATGGAGTCCCTGGAAGGAGGATTGCCTATGCTAGAGGGCTGAGACAGGGGGATCCCATCTCCCCCATGCTATTTGTGCTTGCCATGGAGGTGTTCACATGCACGATCTCAAAGGCGGTCGAGGATGGTCTATTTGCCCCGTTATCGGGATGTTCTGCAAAACAACGGCTGTCAATTTATGCAGATGATGTGGTACTCTTTGTCAGGCCGATGGAGGAGGACCTTGAGGCAGCGAGACTAATTTTGCATAGTTTTGGAGAGGCTTCTAGGCTGCACGTCAACTATGCCAAGACATCGGCAACGCTCATTCGAGGGGAGGAGACAGATGAGGTGATAGTTTCCCAGGCACTGAATTGCAACATCGCAAGGTTCCCAATAAAATACCTTGGACTCCAACTAGCCCTGAGACCCCTCTCTAAAGGGGAATGGCAACCGATGCTTGACCAAGTTTTGAGGTGTGTGCCATCTTGGCAGAGTGGCATGATTGCTAGGGCTGGAAGGCTAACCTTGATCAAAGCGGTGGTTACCGCCAGACCAGTTCACCAACTACTGGTTGCAGAGGCGCCGTGTTTTTTTTTGATATAATCTAGGACTTTATTGATCACTTAATGTCATTACAAAGTGCTTGTCGGATGGGCTCCGACAGAACATCAAAGGAAAACCAATTGGAAGCTAAAGAGCTAGATCTAGCTAGTAAATGAGCCGCTGTGTTGACGGTGCGGCTCTCAAATTTGAAGCGACAACTCGTGAAGATAGATGATAACTTTCGGATATCTTCCACGACGGCTCCCATGTCCGAACGATCCTTGTCCAGTGCGTGCACTCTCTGGACTAGGGATAGACAGTCAGAGACCACCAGGATATCCGACAGGTATTTCTCCTTGGCGATCTCCAGGGCGTGACGAACGGCCATGCCTTCGGCCATCTCGGGGGTGAACGAACCACAAAAACCTCCGTTGGCGGCGAAGAGGAGCGCGCCCATATGATCACGTGCCACTACGCCCCAGCCGATGCGGTTTTCGTGGACGAACAATGCAGCATCTACATTGAGACAAATCGAGCTTACCGGAGGTGGACTCCAGGTAGAAGGCTTGGGCATGTCCTTCTTCCTCAGTGCTTGCTTGAAGCAATGTTGCTCGATGTTCTTGACGTAAGCGATGATCTTGTTGAACACCCGTTGGGGATGCATTTGACCTTTGCCGTTTCTGGCATCGTTCCTAGCTTCCCAAAGATGCCAGCAGGTAACGGCGAACGTGGTTGCTTGGAGTTGTGATGCACGAGAGAGGAACAGGAAGAGCCACTCACGCATATATCTCAGAGACTTCCTGTTCAACTTCAGAGGGATGACCTCGCGTGTCGCTTCCCAAACTGCAGCAGCTAGAGGGCACAACACGAAGGTGTGCTCCACGGACTCCTCCCGGCCACAGTGTACACAGCTTTGATCAGCAGGGATCTGACGAACGTGTAGTTGTAGACCTGTGGGGAGGCAATCGTGTGCCATTCTCCATAGCACAATCTTCATCTTCCCAGGGGCAGTGATGGACCAGATGGACTTCCATTCTTTCTCCTGGTTTGATAGACATGATGCTCCACCTCTCTCCAAAGCGCCAAGACGGCTGAAGAATTTTTCGGTGCGAGCCAAGTTGTATGCTGATTTTACTGAGAAAATGCCGAGTCGGGCATGGGGCCATGATACAAAGTCATCCCCTCCACATCGGCTGATCGGTATGTTGCTGATCGCCGCTGCCATCTCTGTTGTAAAATAGAAACTGAGCTTGTCGTTGTCCCATGCTTTGCCAGAGTTATCCAACAGAAGCTTGACCGTGGCGTTTGTTGGTGGGGGTTTAAGAGTGGAAAAAGTCCCTGGCTGCAGGGAGGGAATCCACCGATCCATCAGAATGCGGATTCTTTCTCCATTGTCAACGCCCCACCGAATGCCTTTCAGTAGTAGAGCCCTGCCAAACAAGATCGAGCGCCATGTGAAGGACGCCCCATTCGGTTTAGTAGCAGCCAATATGTCTGTGTTTGGATAGTATCGCCCTTTCAGGACTCGAGCACATAAGGAGTCGGGTTCTGTGAGCAGACGCCACGCTTGTTTCGCAAGCATGGCTTGGTTAAAGAGAACCATGTCTCTGAAACCCATTCCACCGAGAGGCTTGGGGGTGGTTAACCAATCCCAGGAACGCCAATGCAACTTCTTCTTGCCGTCCTCGAACCCCCACCAGTGGTTGGCAATGTGTGATCTCATCTGATCACATACAATGACAGGTATTTGGAAGCAGCTCATTACATAATTAGGGACTGCTTGTGTGACTGCTTTCAACCAAGTTTCTTTGCCAGCACGTGACATAGGTCTTCCTGTTCCTCCCATTAAGCTCTTCCAAACACGATCAGACCGAAATTTGAAAGAGGAGGAGATGGCTCGGGCAATCTCAGTAGGCATGCCCAAGTAGGAATCCTGGAGGGCCACGGTTTGCACACCGAGCCCATTCTTAACCATATCTTTAACGGTGTCTGAACAACTGTTGCCGAAGAAGATCGAGGATTTCTCGACGTTGATTTTCTGCCCAGAAGCCATGCAGTAACTGTCAAGAGCATGTTTCAATGCACCTACATTACGGTGATCACCACGAGCAAAGAAGATGCTGTCGTCTGCGAAGAGTAAGTGTGTTATAGGGGGGCCATTCCTTCCATTACGTAAACCTTGTAGCTCATTCAACCCCTCCTTCTTCTGCAATAAACAAGACAGACCTTCTGTGCAAAGCAGGAACAAGTACTGACTAATGGGATCCCCTTGACGTATCCCCCTCGAAGGAACCACCAATTCTGTGAGATCCCCATTGACTTTGACAGCGTACCTTGCTGTCGTGACGCACCGCATTACTGATGATACCCATGCAGTGTCAAAACCGAGTCTTGTAAGACATCCGTGGAGATATGCCCATTCGATGCGGTCGTACGCTTTCATCATGTCCACTTTCAGAGCAAAGAAAGGTTCCTTCCTCTTTTGCTTGCGTACCGTATGCAAGCATTCGAAGGCCACTAGGGCACTGTCTGTGATCAACCGTCCTGGAACGAAAGCGCTCTGAAAGTCCGAGATCACATGCGGTAGTAGTATCTTCAACCTGTTAGCCAAAACCTTGGAAGCAAGTTTGTATAAAACGTTACAGAGGCTAATTGGCCTGAATTTGGATAGGTGCTTGGCTTTAGATACCTTGGGGATAAGGACGATAACGGAATCACAAAATCCATCCGGGATCGTTGTGCCATTGAGAAACCCTCTCACTGCGTCGCAGATAGGTCTCTGCAGCAAGTCCCAATGAAGCTGATAAAACATGGCAGGGAAGCCATCGGGGCCAGGAGCTTTCGTTGGCCCCATCTGAAACAGGGCTTGCTTAATCTCCTCGTCCGAGTACGGGGCACACAGCCTTTCATTCATGCGATCGTCAATCTTGCGTGGGATCGCATCCAAGACCGTCTCCACCTCACTGATAGGCTCGGAAGAAAATAAGTCCTCATAGAAGGTGTGTACCATTGACATGATCTCACCTTTGTCGATGCAGGTGGATCCGTTGGGGCGAACGAGAGCGTCGATACGGTTAGTCTTCTTGCGTGCAGAGGCTCGGGCGTGGAAAAAAGCTGTGTTGCGGTCCCCAGCCTGTAGCCACTCCACGCGTGATCTCTGACGAGCCATTATCTCCTCTCTTTCGAACAATTCGCACAAGTGGTTCTCGGCATCTCTTTCCTGTGCGATCGTCTCCGTAGTGATCGGAGAAGTGCGAAGGAAACGTAGTTGTTTCTCCAAGCGCTGGATCTTCTTGGAGATATTGCCGAACGTGTCACGACTCCAGGATTGGAGGGAACGTCCCGTTCTTCCAAGGGTGTCCCAGGTCTCCTGTAGTGTAGCCGATCTAGAAGAAATCTCGGCCCACTCCGCCTCAACCGTAGCACGATATGAGTCAGCTCGTTTCCACATAGCTTCGTAGCGGAAATGGTACTGTGGCTGTGTTCGAGGTTGACTGCTACCAGTCACAAGGTGGATGAGGACCGCGTAGTGATCTGACGTAGTCGTGATCAGGTTCTCCACTTGGCAATGATCAAAGCGAGATGAGAATGCCTCGTTTGCCACTGCTCGATCCAGACGCACACGAATGTTTCTTTGGGCGTCTTGTCGATTCGTCCAAGTGAATTTCGGACCAGAATATCCGAGGTCGATCAAGCTGCAGTCCTCGAGGCAGCTGCGGAAGAGGTTCATTTGAGAAGCTGATCTATCCGCGCCCCCCACGTGTTCGTCATGTGTCAACACTTCGTTGAAATCCCCACAGCACAGCCAAGGTTCTCCGCCCGGGCGATGTACTCTACGAAGGAGGTCCCAGAAGGTCTGCCGGTTCTCCTTCCTCGGTTCACCGTAGACAAAAGTTGCATGCCATGGCTCGGTGTCTTCCGTAGTCATCGTCACATCGATGCAGTGTGCGTTGAAGCCACGGAGAGAAATTGAGTATGGATGCTTCCAGAATAGCGCTAGGCCGCCACTACGACCTGCGCAACCAACAGCAAAAGAGCCTGTGTAGCCGAGTGACCACATAAATCTCTTTGCACTCTCTTCCCCCATCTTCGTTTCAGAAAGGAAGATTAGGGCGGGTCTGAACTTCTTAATAAGATATCGAAGTTCACCGACTGTCGCTTCCGACCCCAGACCGCGACAGTTCCACGCGAGGAGACTCATTGCGTTTGGCGGGACTGCGATGCAGTCTCCGCCTGATCCGCCGATCTGTCCGGTGTGAGTCTACTCTTTTTGAAGGAATCTGAGCTGAGTGATTCCTTGTCCTGTTGTTCTTCGGTTTCCTTGTTTGCCACCACTAAGGCTAACGTGTTCACGGGATCCGTACCAGGAAGCGATAGTGGCTGGACTTGTGAGGCTTTAGCTTTCCTCTTCTGGCCAGCAAGAGTTGATGGAGCGTTATCGGGGAAGAGGGTCCGTTCGGTGGTGTCAGCACGACCTCTCCCTCTGCTCTTCTGGTTCCGCCCTCTACCTCGTCCTCCACGTCCTCTTGGGGGTGATGAAACTTCGCCTTCTTCGTGGGTTTGACGAGCGTTGTGGCCTTTATCCTTGCCAACGTTGGCAGATGCCGCTCCAGTGGATGCACGAGATCCAGGGAAGGTGGACTCAGTGCCAGTTGAAGCCGCGTTAGAACCAGAGCGGGAACCTCCAGAACGTTTGCCATTGTCCTCAAACACAGAAAGCATTTTCAGGCTGTATGGGAATTCCCCATCAGCATCCTTCTCCGCGGGGTGTGGACAGGCCAGGTATGAGTGTCCTAGCAAGCCGCAGGAGAAACAGTAGCAAGGCAATTTCTCGTACTGAACTGCATAGCTTGTGTTGATTCGCAGACAGTTTGAAAAAACAGTGACCAGGCGGAGGAGAGGATCATTGATATTGATTTCCACTCGCAGCCTCATAAAACCTCCCCAGCATCTGCCCATGTCGTCTGCATCCACCTTTGTTACATTGCCGATGGGTCTGGCAATTTCTTTGCCCCTCTCCACATTCATAAGTCGAGAAGGGAGGGAGTGGATTCGTGCCCATATGGCTAATCTGTCGAACACCACGTCGTGTGGTGCCACATCTGCATCGTATTTGTTGAGGAGGACAGCGTGACGTCCCACTGTCCACGGCGATCCCTCCATGACGCGATCGCGATCGGCCTGACGGCCAAACTCAGCGATGAACATGTTGTCCCCCGCTGGATTGAAGATCAACCCTATTGGGTTGCCCCACGCCGGCCTCATTGCCGACTTGATTGTTTGGATGTGAAGCACGTTGGGTGAGAGGATTTTCCCGATGAGAGCCCTCTCAGGATCGATCAGCCCCACGTCGTCTTCGTCATCGACAACCACCGCCTTTGATTCCACTGCCGTGAGGCGCAGGCGCGCCATCATGGCCTCCACGCGGCCAGCGGGTTTTGAGGATCCTGCGCCGCCACTGCCAGCTTCCGCCTCGGTCGTCTTCCCCTTCTCCGGGCGATGCGTATCTGCAACCGCCGGATCTGCAGAGCTGACCGCAGTCGCCGCCGTCATCTTCCCTCCACCTTCCTTCTCCGCATGACTCATCCTCGACGTCCTTGATCGATCTTCGCACGCGGCAGCCAAGGGTGGGTAGTTCCGCTAGGGGAACCCCTTTATCACCCCGAGCCAACCGGACGTGGAGGAACGGAACGCGGACAGTGAGGGGGTGTGTGGAGGCGAAAGGGGTCGGGGTTTGCCGGAGAGGATCGCCGTCACGAGCCTCTCAATGGAGTTCTAACCCTAGTCGCCTGCGTCGCGGGAGCGCCGTAGAAACCCTAGAGGTTGAACATCTAGGAGGATCCAGAGGCGCCGTGTTGGTTGTTAGAGGAGATTGATAAGTGGATGAGGGGACTTTTCTGGTCAGGCTCAGAGCATGCACAGGGGGGACAATGCTTGGTGGCATGGGAGAACGTCTGCAAACCTGTTTGCTTCGGAGGTTTGGGGATAAAGAACCTTGGGCTGCATGGTCTAGCTCTCAGAGTCAGATGGGAGTGGCTGAGGAGAACAGATGAGTCTAGCCTTGGCAAGGGTTGCCGGTCATGAGAGACACTATGGCAGCCGAGGTGTTCAATAGCCTAGTGCGCATCAGAGTAGGAAATGGGAGGAGGACACTATTCTGGAAGGATAGATGGTTTGATGGGCGGTCGGTGGATGACGTTGCACCTCTCTTGGTGGCGGCAGTCAACATCAGAACGGCAAATAAGAGGACTGTCTTTGAAGCTTTGAGAGATGATAAGTGGATAAGTGACGTGAGGGCACCATTTGACCTCAGGATGGTAGCGCAATGTGTCGACCTTTGGTTGATGATACAGAGGAGGCCAAGGGAAGAGGAGAGGGAAGACGAGTTCAGCTGGCCGTCCACCTCAGGGGTTTACTCAGCCAGTGCAACGTACAAACTGCTCATGCAGGGGCAAACGAGATTCCCTCTGGCTAATGGAATTTGGAAGTGCTGGGGGCCGGCCAAGTGCAAGATCTTCATGTGGCTGGCACTACAGCATAGGATTTGGACCTCGGACAGGAGAGTGAGACACGGACTACAGGATCAGCCGGATGCTTGCCAGTTATGTTTACAGGAGATTGAGACAACTGATCATCTTTTGATACAGTGCGTCTTTGTTAGACAGATTTGGTGGATTGCTTTCCAGCAAATGTTATCTCCAATTGCTCTGCCTACCTGCTTGGACACCTTAGAAAGCTGGTGGCAGATGGTGAGGGAGGGCCGTAGAGACAAACAGAGGAAAGCCCTTGATTCGTTTGTGACCTTGGTTTGCTGGAACATTTGGAAACAGCGCAATGCCAGAGTGTTTGGGAACACTAATCAGTTCAAGAATGAAGCACAGTTGGCTTCTCGGATTTTCGAGGGTTTGAAGCTTTGAAAGGAGGCCGGAGCCGGAGTGGGAGTTTTGTTTAGGGAGTAATCGTCTAGGTGTGAGTGGGGGTGGGAGTGTGACGACAGCTGAGTTGCTGGCAACTTTTGCTGTCGCTCTCTTTGTAACTACAATTCTTCTTCTCCTATAAAAATCAGGTATGCAATTGCATACCCTCAAAAAAAAAACCATTGTTGGCCTCACCCGGCGAGAGCGATGGCGAAGCTCAGTTTGGCTCCTCCTCTAGGCTCCATCATCGATCATAACTCGGGGAAGAACACAAGGGAATCAAACCGCGTCCCCATTATGCTCAACATCCACGACGTGTATATCTAGAACAGACCATCTATTTCCACAGAAGCCGTGCACGTAACGTATATTTTCTGTGCAAGAATACTAGGCGAAGAAAGGCTGCGCCATCATGGTCACACCGCAGATATCCGGACTCCTCGCAAAATTCCACTCCGATCGGTTGCGGCACAAGAGACACTGCACCGTCATGCTCATACCGCAGAAAACACACATCTGACCGATGAAAAAAGAAATGCCAACAAATGTATCGCAATCACTAGAACAAGGACGACATGCCTGTGTATGCAACGCCAAAGAACGTAAAATCGCATCACATCGTGGAAGAAATTGCCTAATTGGCTAGCTATAAACCACAGTACTGAACTGACAAGCTAGCTCGAGCTCCTGCAGTAACACCTTGTGTTCTCCGTCCAAATTACTCACCTCTTGTCCTCACCTTATATACGTAGTACAAGACATGGCATTAGAGTCCGTCACAATGCACTTAACCAATCCCACACCTCCACTACGCTTACACAAGACGATGGAGCAGCCGGCGTACTACCTGTGTCTCTTCTTGGCTCTCCTCCTCCCTCTCCTGCTCCTCAGGCTACTCACGAAGCGTGGCGGCGGCAGCGACGGCGCCGTCCGTCTGCCGCCCGGCCCGTGGCGGCTGCCGGTCATCGGCAGCCTGCACCACCTCGCCAGCAGTCCGCTCGTGCACCGCGTCCTGGCCGACCTCGCGCGCCGGCTGGACGCGCCGCTCATGTACCTCAAGCTCGGCGAGGTCCCCCTCGTCGTCGCCACGTCCCCGGAGGCCGCCCGCGAGATCATGCGGACGCACGACGTCGTCTTCGCGACGCGGCCGTGGAGCCCCACCATCAAGATCATGAACGCCGATGGGGAGGGCCTCATATTCGCGCGCTACGGTGCCAAGTGGAGGCAGCTCCGCAAGATCTGCATCCTGGAGCTGCTCAGCGCGCGCCGCGTGCACTCGTTCCGCGGCATCCGGGAGGGCGAGGTCGGCCGGCTCGTGGCCGCCGTCGCGGCCGCGCCGCCCGGGGAGCCCGTGAACGTCAGCGAGCGGATCGCCGTGCTCATCACCGACTCGACGGTGCGCGCCCTGATCGGCGACGGGTTCAAGAGGCGGGAGGAGTTCCTGCAGGTCCTCGACGAGGGGGTCAAGCTCGTCGCCGGGTTCAACCTCGCCGACCTGTTCCCCTCGTCGTGGCTCGCAAGCTTCCTCAGCGGCACGGCGCGGCTGGCGGAGGAAAACCACCGCAAGAGCTTCGAGCTCATGGAGTACGCCATCAAGCAGCACGAGGAGCATAGGGCCTCCGCCGTGGAGGACGGAGAGGACCTTGTGGACGCGCTCTTGAGGATACGGAAGGAGGGTGGCCACGAGGTGCCGCTCACCATGGGAATGGTCAAAGCAGTTATACTTGTAAGTATACAACAGAAAACAGCTTCTCCGTTTCTACGTACAGTACAGTATGTCAAGAACAACATTACTGCAGGATCTATTTGGTGCCGGGAGCGAGACATCCGCGACCACCCTCCAGTGGGCCATGTCGGAGCTCATGAGGTACCCAAACGTGATGCGGAAAGCACAAGCCGAAGTACGCGACAACCTCCAAGGAAAGCCCAAGATCACCGAGGATGACTTGGCCAATCTCAAATACCTCAGACTCGTCATCAAGGAGACAATGAGGCTGCATCCCGCCGCGCCGCTGCTTCTCCCTAGGGAGGCCACGGAGTCTTGCGAAATCCTAGGGTACAACATACCCAAGGGCGCCACGGTGCTAGTGAACGCGTGGGCGATCGGCAGAGACCCTAAGCACTGGGAAGACCCCGAGGAGTTCAAGCCGGAGAGGTTTGAGTCCGGCGCGATCGACTTCAAAGGCACGGACTTTGAGTACATACCCTTCGGGGCGGGTCGGAGGATGTGCCCTGGGATGACGTTTGCGCAGGCCAGCATGGAGATCGTGCTCGCCGCGCTTCTCTACCACTTCGACTGGGAGCTCCCCGGTGGGGTGAAGCCGGATGAGTTGGACATGGAAGAGGAGATGGGTCTCACCGTTCGGCGGAAGAACGACCTGCACCTGCACGCCGTGGTCCGTGTGCCCCCTGTTTGATTTGCACTTGCATTGATACGTGATCATGAAGTACTATCATGTACTGATGCTTCAATGTGTCTGCCAAATGTGGAGGCCTCTGAAAAAGTATCATTGACTAGGCCATCAGTTAAATGCGCAGTTATTCGTGTGTCGACATCTGTTGCTGCTAGAGATAGAGATCCTCAAATTGCTGCTTAATTTGGGATCCTCCCACTTCCGACGTGGAACCACCGTAGGACTTTCAGCATCGGCCGATCATTTCTTCTGAACTTTCCCTAGATTGATACGTGAGCACGAGTTCGCATGGTCGGGCGCTTTCTATGTGCGTTTTCCGAATGTGGAGGTGTACGAAGAAGTATTAATTACATCAACACAATTCGCACACGGAACCAACCATAGCGCTTTCATCCTCAGCCTATCATTTTTATTTCTGAACTTTCCCTGGTGCACAGGATCCTCCATTTTTGGACGCCGCCGATGAGCGCAGCTGGGTTACGCGGGTATGTGGTGGAAAAAAACGCGGCTGCCGCAGTCGTTTGGAAGTGTAGCAATTTCAATGGGGAGTAGAAATGTTTTCTGTCGTGCCAAGGGTTTACAAGAGCACGACTATCATCGGGTTAAACAGTTTTATTTGAGCGAAAAATATTTGAGGGGTTTTACCAAGGTGTGTATCAAAGGGTAAAGTGTCTAATTAATCATCCACGTTACTATACTATATAGTATATATATGTGTGTATATATGGTTTACTCAGACTGTTGCATTTGTCTTCATCGGCAGGGTACAGGATGCCGAGTGGCTAGAATTGCTCTTCTCTCTGCCAGGCAGGCTATAATTTTCTGTAAATATTGCTCAATACCTGGATTCTTCTAGAGTGGCCAGGTCCAATGAGTCGTATGCTAAAATGGACACTCCGCGCTGTGCCCCCTCCTTGAACTATTTTGTCATGCAAATGCTTTTTTAATACTCCCTCACTTTTGTTCATCTTTGTGACAATTAATTTGATCCGGAGAGAGTACTATAAGAATAAAATACATTCCAAGGCTTTCTCTAATACCGAATCAAAGAGCTAAATTAGAGGACGTGCCTGTTTCAAACACACACACACACAAGAAAAAGAAAAACGTCATGATTTGAGTTCTACTTGAACTGCATTCAGGATTCGCACACCTTCTCTTGTTCTGCAACTTTCTGAAAACAAAAGCAGTTCACGAACACCGGATATGCATCATGTAGTCTAGGGGGCCAGCTTCCTTATCAAGCACAAGCAGGCACTGAACGAGACAGAACTTATCACTGTTCACAAACATCTTTTGAAAGGACGAACAATCATTTTCTCAAGATTATGTCATAGGAAAAGAAATAGATATCCTTTTTTTTCATTTACTATCATTTATATTACATCTGATAATAATACATTCGTCCTCCAACTTCACTTTCACACACAAAACTACTGTTACAAAGTGTACATTGAGCAGTAGGCACCCTGGCACCTTCCGCCTCAGCATGTTACTTCTTCCGAACTTCCCTGCAGAACGGGATTCTTTATTTCAACATCAATGTTTCGATGTAGCGGGTTTCAGTACTCCCTCCGTCTCAAAATAACTGTCATTGAAATAGATGTATTCTAGTGCTAGATACATCCATTTTAAGCCATTTCTATGACACTTATTTTGAGACAGAGGGAGTAGTTGAATCCCTCTCATCATAAGATACTCAGGCATAGTTCTGGTACGAGAGGGGTTCCTCGAGGCGTATTAGCAGACATCAGGGTGGAAACGCCCGGGTATCGAACTGTTCTGCTGAGCCTGCTGCAGATGCACTCTAAGTGCATAATTGTTGATCTGCAGCGTCACAGGGTTCCCAAAAGATCAGTAATTAGAACCCTTGATGTAAAAAATACTACTCCGCTAGTCAAAGAAGCAAGGTCCGGAAGAATACCTCGAGAGTTTTCACTTGCTCCTGATACTGCAAAACCAATTGCTTCAGGTTATGAACCTCCTGTGTCTTGTCATCAAACTCTTTCTGGCGCTCATGCTGGATTGCAACACCCCGCTTCAGAACAGCGTTCTCTCGCAGGATTATTGCTAGCTGCTCCTTCAGCATCGCATTTTCCTATGGACAAGTCAAAACACAAACCATTTTAGCTTGCCCAAGAAGTATAGGACCTAGAGGTAAACTGTGAACGTTATGTCAGTGCTGTATTCTAGTACCTTGTGCAAGTTCTGCACTGCCTCAGCTCCTGTTCGCTCCATAATGGACTTTTCGATTACCTCCAAAGCTCTTGATGCACGAGCACGTGCATCATTTATGTCAGAGGCACTCATCATCTCTCTGACAAATAGCTCAACCCATTCAGAGCTATGGTGATTTGTCTGACAATTATCTGTCACAGGTGGATTTCCACCCATAACATCTAGATGACCATTACTAACAACACCTGTCCAAGATTGCAAATTGTACAGTCACTAAAAAACCACAGTTGTTGCGCAATTTTAGCTTTTAGAATTTTGAATAATAAAAGGGATAGACAATTAATAGAGATATAGCAACATAAGTTGGGTGCCAACCAATAGACACTGTGCAAGTAACACAAGCTTAACTAGTACAAAAGATATCATATAATACCAGTTGAAATTGAAGTGGCATAGGTTGTGTAGTATATATAAAGTAAGGTATCTAGTCTATTTCAAATAACCACATAGGTAGTATAACTGCCAACAACATAATACAAATCAACTTGACATCACTCACAATTGCAGCTCCAATTAATCTGCCTGGTGAATGGTCATACCACCAGTTTTAACGGTTGACCCACACTTCAAATTTAATATCTTAATTTTGTAATGCAATTATTTAGAATAATAAATATGTGTGTAAGCCACCTAATAACTGTGTTTGTGTTTTACAAAAGAAGGTCCAGCAAACTTGTGGCTAGTTCCTGTGCTGGGAAGGGCTTAGGTACCCAGTTACAATCTACAGCAGCGAAGCATCTAAGAAGTGTGTTATCCACCAGGTTCATGGTTTTTAAGGTGGTAAGGTGTCCTAAGGCGGAGGGGGGCGCTTTGTCGCCTAGGCGACGACTAAGCGGACACTTTAGGCGCCTAAAGCGGTCGTTTTTCTAAGGCGGAGGGGGGCGCCTTGACGCCTAAGCGTCACCTAGGAAACGCCTCAGGGACGCCTTGAAAACCATGACCAGGTTACCAATCCAAAGTATTAAAAAAAAACAGACCAAACCAGGTAGCTGGATCTACCGTCTGGCTTTAGAAGCTGTGAAAAGAACACCACAATGTGCATGATAAACATGACAATAAAATTAAAAAATGTTAAAAATGTCTTTTACATGGGACACAAATACATGACTAGGATAATGTAATAAGGGAAACTCAGAGAAAGATGCATATTTGATAACGCTGACTACCATTGTCACAAGACATCAAGCAGAACAATAAAGCACATGGTTTCATTTATTAAACAAGTTTTATCAACAAACAAACCGGTTAAATGCTGAATGTTGATTGAATATTTAGCATGCGACCTGATGTAAATACAATCAGCAATACCTTCAGCCGATAACTTAAGGGCTGTTGACAGGCCATTCTCAGATTCACAAACATCAGCTGACAAAAGAGCCTCAGCTGACTCCAGGCGTAAGTCATTCAAACTCCTTATTGCAGAATCCAAATCATCTCCAGAAGCTTCAAGAGCTCTTTCGAGCAACTGGAATCATTTTGAAAACAGTAATATCAGCATCAAATCGCCGTGATAAGAATTCTCTACTGAACACTAAAATGATAACCTGAATTACGCTCGCGAAAACAATCCAACCATGACCAGTCTAAAATTAAACCATGAGTTCCAATCAAGGTTCAAAAAAGCGTTAAGCGCTAAGCGAGCGGTGAGGCACCGCTTAGAGGAATTGCCGCTTAAGCGAGCTTAAGCGCTGCTTAAGCGTTCTCTACGGAACGGTACAGACGGGAAAAAATGGAGGCAATTCTAAGATATATCAGCAATTCTAGACAGAAAAAGGCCTAAAGTGGGCCGGCCACCATCCGGCCCAGCCATGCCACGCAACACTTCATGCCCCAACAGGCCAGTAGCCAAACCCTAACCCCACTAGACACATCCCAGGCTCCCAGCCAACTCAACATCCTCTTCTCTCCCTCCAGAGCCGCCTCTCACCTTTCTCCTCCTCTCTTGCTCTCCCTCTCGCCCCTCCTCATGGCAGCAGCCACCGCTGCCGGCTCCCGTCCCCGTCGCCTCCCCGCCGGCCGCCGCCGTCTTTCCCGACCAGGACCCGCCGCCGACTCTCCTCCTTGCGCGTCAGGCAGCCACCGTCGACCAGGACGAGCTCGCGGATGGAGGGAGAGGGGCAAGGACGGGGGAGGAGGGAGGAGCTCCAGCAGGCGGCCGGCGCATGAGGACAAGCCGAGGAGGGAGGAGTCGAGCGCCGTTTCCTATCTCTATCTGTGCCATCGCTTTTCCTCTCGCTCAGGCCAAAAGCTGAGCGGAAGGGCTCCGCTACGCTCGCTTAGACGCGTAAGCGACGCTTAAGCACCGCTTTTTTGAACGTTGGTTCCAATACAAGATACTCCACTTCATAGAAAAAACAGAACTAACCAGAAATATAGATTTGCCACAATGGAAGCATGACAGCAGGCGCACATAAGATAAACATAGTGGATTGACAAGGAAATCTGTATGAATGACATATTTTAATTAAATTCTACAGAAATGCTGAAAATTAATGAAAACTATTGCCAACTGTTGCCAGGCAAAAGTATGTACACGCCACTTCAAAGAGCTTGCCACCAAAAAAGAAGGGTAACCAATTACCAAACGGCTAACTTTATGTAGCTTTATAGTTTGAAATTTGGAATGAAAGTGAAAGATAAACATATCGATTAGTGTGAGATTAATAAGAAGTTCAGTAAAATATAATACAATAATAGAATGACAGTTTCCAGCAAATATCAAATCATGTAACAAAATAACTGAAAGTCTCTTTACCAGAATAATCCAGCAAAGATTTTACATGCGCAGAAAATAATGGCATTTAGCATCAGCCTGAAGTATAATACGCAAAGGCGGGATATCTGAAGTACTGAGAAATTGCTCAGAACATCAGATTTCATGATGGGAAGTCCTAGCAAGATGTAAACTAAATAAAGGTAGACAAATATTGTCACATAACGCAGCCTGAAATGGAAACCTTCTAATCAACAATAGCAGCGACTATCCTCAAATCGCTTGATAGCTATCCAAACCATGTTACATGACTCGCAGTTTGACGGGTCCATGATCCAGGTTTGGCGTTTGGCATTCACCACTTCATAAAAGTAGGTCTCCTTAGGGGGGTAATACCTCTTTGGGTCACTAATCATGGCTCAGGATTTGCAATTAATCACAACTGCTGCAACAAATGTAGGTATCTAAGTGGAAAATTAACAGGTGTAGAAGATTCACCATAGAACACATTAAAATTTGGGATCTGGGCAGTTGGGACGACCCAGCCAAACCTGGCCACATCCTCAATATAACCACCACCACTACAGCTTCCAACCCTAACTCCCTCCCAGTGGCAAGAAGCGTCACCACCACCAATTCTACTCCCACCCACCCTGCCACCCCAGCAGATCCTGAACAAGATGCGACTCTGATAGCAACATGATTCATCGTGATGTGACAGCGATGGGGCAACCCCTGCACGACACAACATCGATCTGACGCGAAAGCGACCCTCTCTCAGTTTGTTTTCCCCTCTTTGTTGGTTTTCTTCGCTCACTAGCAGCGGGTTCCTCATCCAAACAATTAGGAAATAAGATTGCGATCCAATGTGAACAAAATTGCTCGATGAAAATAAGGTTTGGTATCGACTAAGTAAATTCAATAACTATGATCCAAACTATCATCCTTTGAGGCAAGAGCAAATAAAGTTTGGTGATATCAAAGCTTTGCACCATGTCTGACAAATTATTCATCCATTCAAAATGGCATTTTTTTTAAGGACATCAAAACAGCACTTGAGTAGCAATAAACTAAACTCACACATGCTTGATACACTTCAGCGTCAAGTTAAGCAAAGCACACCGCAGCTTTACCATAAAAAGACCAGGTTTCAGCATCCAAACACTAGAGCATACGGAAAATCGTAAAACTATTGGAAACAGAATGCAAAATCACAAATCTACCAAGGTCAAAGGAGGCTTTTCACACCCACGTATTAATCTCACACCACAATACTGCAAAATCACAAATCTACCAACGCGTGCTTAGCACAATTTCATTCAAAGTTCCAGGCAGGGAGGCAAAAAAACAGAATGCAGCCACAGAGCACAAAACTCCCTGGAAAGGAGTCACCTTAACGCGTCCAAACGCCAACTCCTACAAAACAATTCGCGCTTACAACTAGCAGAGGATTCCTCATCCGAACCTTAAGAAATAAGATTGTGATTGAATTGCAGACCAGATTACTAGATCGGGATTGAGGTTCCGTTTAGATGGTTCAAGTGAATCGGATAACTATGATCCAAATTAATAGCATTTCATTGGTTCGTGAACAAATAAAGCTAGGTGATATTAATCAAAGCTTTGCTCTGTCTCTGACAAATTGCACATCTCATTAGCACAGCACTTGGGTAGCAATAACTTGAAACTCATATGCTTCAAACGCTTCTACTCAAGTTAAGCAAGGCACATAAAAAGATCTGGCTTCAGCATCCAAACACCATGATTATATACGGAGAACTATAAAAAATGCGATTCCAAATCTACCAAAGCAAAAGGAGGCTTTACACATCCAAGTACCCAAACACCAATCTCTCACCACAATAAAACTTAGATTCAGCAACAAGTGGAGCATGGTTGCCCCTATTTCGTCCACGGTTCAAGGCAAACAGAATCCAACGACAGAGCACAATTTTCATAGGCAAAACTAAGGAAGGGAGTCACATTCCTGCGTTGAAACGACAACTCCTACAGGATAAATCGCTGTACACAAACTAACTAAATAAACATAGCAGGGAGACGGACCTGGGGATCCATGTGAGGGAAGAGGGAGCGAAGGTGCTGGAGGAGCGCCTCCCGCCGGTGGGCCGCGGAGGCGTCTTCGAAGGCGCGGGACGGGGAGCAGCGGGCCCGCTTGGAAGAGTGGTGGTGGGGAGGGGACGAGGGTGAGGAAGGGATGAGCTCGTCGGCGAAGATGGAGGACCTCTTGCCGCACACTACAGCAGACATGGTGGCCCCCGCCGCCTCGCGGCGCCGCCGATCCGCCCGCCGCCGGTCGCAGCCGTTCTACTCGTCCCCGCCGCGGGGGTCGCCCACCATCTGGCCCGTCGGGGTCCGGCCGGTGCCCCTCTCCTCCAGCGATCCACGGCGGAACAGGGCTCCGGTCTGGGCTTGGGGGTAGGAGGCGTGCGCCGTTAGTTGGTTCCTGGTGGAGGCCGACGGCGGTTGTAAAATGGTCTGGTTTGGTGATGGGGTCTGGTTTGGTTTGGTTTATCTGTTAGGGGCATGTATACACTCAGCAGTCTGTAACGTGGTACACCTAAGAAATTGTCAGAAAAATAACGAGTCCGTCGGTACAATTATCGACAGTCTATTACCGTGAAAATCGTTGGCTGCAGACAACCCTTTTCCCGTTGTATGCGATGTCCTGGTTTGTGGACATTTTTTCCCCAAAGCGCAACCTATTTGGTTCGTTGCATGCAACCACGATCTACATGTTAGGGCATCTCCAATAGCTGTGAGATAGTCGTTCGTAGATTTTGTCACATAGGATTTTTTATGATGTGGCATAAAATAAATGAGGTGAGAGAGTGAGGTTGTATGTAGATTAACCAACAACCCTTGCACAAGCTCCGAGGTAGAATAGAGAGAAGTCTTGCACATTCTCTCACCTCCTATTTGTCAAACTAAATACAACCATTGGACTGGTCGTAAGTTATGTTGTTGGTTGATGACATGTCCAATTTTACCAACAAGTTAACCAACATTACTTCTATAAAGGCTCGGAGATTGTGAGCGTTCTCACGCGTCCAGCCGAGAGCCCTCCGAGCTGCCACATGGCCGGTTTTCGTTCGTCCATTCATTTGCTCCCAGTCGTTCGATGGTCCGCACAGTGGAAGCAGAAACGACCGCGCTCGTCGCTGGGGAGAGAGCATGGTGGGACCGGCGCGTGGACTCCATGTCTTTCGTCGCTTCCGGGTTGCTCGCTTCCTATATTCTCCTGATTTTCGGTGAAAACCTAGCCAGCTCTCGTCCTCCACCAATCCGCCGCCTCCCTTTCTCCCCAGCCCCTGCTTTCTCTCGTCCCCCACCAATCCGTCAACTTCTCCCCTGCCCAGCCGCCTCTCGCGTTGGAGAGGACGCATGGCGGCGTGGCGCGGCGGCGAGCAGACAGAGCCAGACGGGAGCTGGAGGAGGTGTTGTAGGACGCGTCCCGGAGGAGGGAGACAGCGATTGGGAGGAGGTGTTGCAGGGATGTGATGGGGAGGGCGGCAGCGATCCAACCGACTCTCCGGCGCGGCGTGCCGCTTTGAGAATTTCGTCCATCGCTGGGCTGCTACCCTCCAGATCTGACCCAAGCTCGCTAGAAGGAGCACCTCCCTGCCTTTTCTACGTCGGCAACGACAATGGTAAGTCTCTCGTTGCGCTCGACTTTCCCCATCCTGCAACATCTTGTCACCCCTTCATTTTCTCCTCCTATGATGGAATTCTTTAGCCAGAATCTTTAGATGTATTCTACCTTTTGTGATTAAATTGTTGGGTCTATTGTTGTACCGTCTCCAATTTGTGTGATGAACAGAGATGCCTAGAATGGTTTGGAGTGAACTTACTAAATGTAAATGTGCGATTTTCTGCCAATGTCTTCCTTCCCAAAACTTTGAGTGTGTGAATGATGTCTCTATCAAGTACTTGTTTTTTATTTTCCCATTTACCAATCATACTACTTCCAGGATGCGTTGCACTATCGATGATAGAATCTATGCTGATTTGTATTTATTTTGCTCCTTGTGCTCATAGCCGTGCCTCTCCTTTTCGGTGTCGTAGCTCCGGTGTTCATATACCCAATGGGAGGGAAGACCATCCAAAGCAGAGACCAACCGGAGGGAAGAAAAATGGAGGACTGAAATCTGCACACAAATGAGCTGGTGTTTTTCATTGCAGGTACCTTTCTTTTGATCATAGAAACTGTTTGCAAATTACGTGGTAACCAAACATTCGCTTCCGTGCGTAGTACATACTTGACTCTAGATGAATAATGAACTACTGATTTAATTTGCCACGGATTAGATATGATATTGGCTTCTCAGTCAATAAGGTAGTAGATATTTATATTAGAATAATGATGCAGTAAAGATTTTATCATAGTTTTTTTAAGATGGTCGCTGGTTTTTCAGATGTGACTGCTTCTGCCAGTAAATAATTATATTCCACTTGCCAGGGAGCACACAATATGTAAGAATGGGAAGCGAGTTAGGCGATTATTCCTTGATTCTATAATAACATCATCTATTTATTTGTGGTTAATGTTATCGATCTTTCGCTAGCCTTGGGCAGGAGGGTTTTTGCCGGAGATGAACCTCAGCAAGCATCATGGCCACCACTATTGGAACTGGCACTATCAATATTTATGTTGGTTGCAGCAACTGAAAGTTCGTTGTTTTAGTTTCTCCTTAGTTTCTGCCGTCCATGAAGTGTCTGAGGTTTGTCCCCGAGCATCCACTTTCTTCTTTTTACCTATCTCTTTTATCGAGTTGATTAAATGCATGTGTGCATCATGTTAAATAGGAAGTTGGTTATCAGCCAAACTCTGGAATACATTAATTTTTTTCGAAGAATTAGAGACTGAATCTTCTCGAGGCAAAGCAGATGAGAGTAGTTCCAATATTATTTGCTTCCTTAATTCCTGTGAAGGTTTATAGATACTATCTCATTGCAATGTTCTTAGTTACACATGTTTTGTGGTAGGGTCATTAAAGAGACACTCAGACACATGATTAACCCCACCCTCTCTCTAAACGGAATTATCAAGCAGGTGCATGTGAAATAGGAAGTTGGTTATCAGCCAAGATCGGGGAATACATTAACAAATTTTCTAGGAATTAGAGACTGGATCTTCTCGAGGCAATGCAGGTGAGAGTAGTTCCAATATGATTTGCTTCCTTAATTCATGTGAAGTTTTTTAGAGACTATATCTCATGGCAATGTTCTTAGTTACACAGGTTTTGTGGTAGGATCATTAAAGAGAGACATGATTGACCCCACCCATCTCTCTAAAAGGAATTATCAAGCAGGTGAGAGTACTTCCAATATTACTTGCTTCATTAATTTCTATGAAGTTTTTTAGATGCTATATCTCATTGAAATGTGCTTAGTTATACAGGTTTTGTGGTAGGAACATTAAAGCGAGACATGATTGACCCCACCCTGCCCTTTTAAAGGAATCATCACAAATATTGGGCCCTCCTCGCACAACTACGCGGGGAGTTGGCGCGATGGGGCAGCGAGTGACATGGATGGTTGAATTGGAGGAGCTGGACCGGTCGCCCTCTCCCTAGCCACCACTCCCTGTTGCATTCCTTTTTCTACCATGTCCCTCCATTCCTGCTCGATTCCATGATAGCTCGGTAAGCAGCGAGATGCCTTTTTGTTCTGTTGTTCATGTTATACATGAACCGATACTGCAAATGAATATCCAAGTGTCAAATGTGGCATACGAGATGTCTTGGTTTTCTGCAGATTTAGAGGCTTGAGACCTTGCGAGGATGCCCGTGGATCTTGTTTCGGTCCTAGGTGAGCGCCCTGATTTCGATGATCGGTTGTTTAGTGGTGTAGTTGTTTATTATTTTATGGAAATAGGAGCAATGTGATTTTGCTCTCCAAAGACTGGAATTGGATAACTGATCATTTTGGTACTGTCCTATTACCATTCATGGCTAACAGATGTCGCACATTTATCAGTTTGACTAGATAGTTAAAAATTGACCTGTGCTTCATGAATGAACCTTATTAATGGCATTATTTTGTTGTGTATTTTCGTAGTCCTTCTAATTTATTATCATGGATGGATGGTGCCTTGCATTTTTCCGTCACAAAAAAAATATGTTCTGGTTTCTTGAAATATTGTGCAAAGATATTAAACCTTTTTTTGCTATAATATGATGGCGCCTTGCATTTTTCTGTCACAAAAAAATATGTTCTGGTTTATTGAAATATTATGCAAAGATATTAAATCTTTTTTGCCATAATATATTGTTACAGAAGGTAATAATTCTTGGTCTATAAGTACAATTATATATTACAGATTGTAAATCTGTGTAAACAATGTGTGATTTTCTATGTTCTGAGAAAAAACCAAATACCATTTAAAAAAATGGTTTATACTCGTGGCTGGTCATTGAATACGAGCTTTGATTCAGCCTATCATACATGGGAGTAACAGTGAGCATATTATGGATTTATACCCTTCAGCTCAGGCATGTGTAGCTTCAAGATGAAGTTGGGACCGGCATAAACATGACGACATAAATTAGAGAGTTGTGCAACATAATAGTGTATTGATTATTAGGAGTTTTTCTTCCCATGTGACCCCGCCGCACCGCCGAAGGTAAGATCCGCGCCACCGGCCTTCTCTTTTTCTCTTTGCTCCGCGCAAAAAATAAACTATGCATATTATGGACAGAATGTAAAGTGCATTTTTGTGGGGCAGATCAGAGAGCGGCCCTATTTTCTGTTTAGGCCTGAGTGGCCATCTTGTGTCTTCTAACGAACACAAGCGATTTTGGGTGTCTATCCGGTTTTGGATGGGGGATTAAACGCATCTATTTTTACCTTAGGTGGTGCTTTGTCTTCTTTGTGAAACATCTGGGTTATGTGTATTTGTTTGAAGCCAGTACTGAATTCCCCCTGTTTATGGCTTTGATATGAATCCTTGAGTGTATTTTAATGGTATTCAGTCAAACTTATCTGTACGTACCCTGTGCATGTACATATTAGTTCCTGGTGGACGAATCATGTGGATTTAACAATAGATCTTGCATTATCGATTGGCTCTGCCACTATATCTTGTTCTCATTCCCTGTTCTTTTTCCGCAAAAAATTTAGATATAAGGATCTTGCATTTCAAGTGAGGTGTTTACTAATATTCTCTCTGCAAGCTTGGTGTCGTCTGGACTGTATACGTAATTTGTAGCATAACAGTGGGTTTTTGGTGACACTGATCTCAGGACATGGGAATACGAGAAGCATATGTGAAAGCTGAAAGTAGCTTAAGTTGAGCAAAAGTAAAGACTGGTACAAGATCCTTTGCATTTCGAAGACGGCATCAGCTGCGGACATCAAGCACGCGTACAAGAGGTTGGTATTGCAGTGGCATCCAGATAAAAACGAGGACTCGGTCTGAGTTCTGAAATGTAAGTCACTGACCTGTCTCTGATATTCCTGAATGAAATTAAACAAGTAGTTGTTTATAACTACCTCAATTTATTTATAAAACCGATTGCATGTCTATGTCTGCGGGAGGAGTTGCTCGGGATTGGCTGATCAAGCCGAGATATGATGCAGGGGTTAGAAAATATAGGATTTGGTTGATCGAGACGTTTGGGTCTGAGGTCATTCTGCTGGAATGGCTTCTGTGAACAGCGTGGGACTGGCTGACCGAATCATATATTTTTCCCTAGCAAACTAGCGTATATATATATTAGCTGTAGACATGATTATAGTACTTGGAGCACCTACATAATGGCCATGTATCAGCTGAAGGTTACTCTTTAGTTAGCATTATCTCACGAAAATTTTGTGACATTTCTTATGCTTTTGTACTTGGTGTGTTTTGGATTTCTTGCTGCTCCTAGCAATCTTCCTCTAGATTATATGGCTTGACGTAATCTGTGTTTACACTACTGAACAGATATTCTGGTCCAATATTAGGTGGTGTGGTGTTCAGTAAGTAAAAACTATTTTATGATTAATACAAAATGAAACTGATTTATTGTTGCCATAATAGATTTGATTTGGGGCTTACAAGTTTAACGAACTAGAGAAGATGAGTACGCTCCTTGTCTTCAGAGAAGGTGCCAAAATTTATGTTGTATGCAGCGGAAGTATACATCTCGGTTAAGCACTCCATCCCCTTGATTATTTAGGCCATTCTTTCATCCTGTTTTTTGTTCATGCTGCTTCACAACTAATATTCTTACCTTTACGTGGTGCATAATATTTTAACCTTTATGTTGTGTCTATGCTTCCACACATGATATTTTACACGGATCTTTGCTTGGAGACTCCTAACGCCGTTTTTGAGCTACATCACATGCTTAAGAAGGACTTGCCGCGTACATGTACATATTTGACCATTTGAGCAGCCACAAAAACCAGATGTTAGCTAGGAGACTATCAAGCCAGAAGCTTCGCTCCATGACTGTTTTGTATGTGCGGCTCCGGAGAAGAACTAGGACCACCAATCATCTTCTGCAAGTCTTGGAGTCTTCATACAGGTCTCAGGAACACTCATTGCTCTCAGTTGTTCGTCTCGGCTTCCTTTGCTCCGGTCATTTCAGTACCCTAGGATGTAGCATCTGCCTTGTTGGCTGGCAGGACAACCCAACTTCTATAGATACATGAACCGCATCTGCTCACTGATAACAACCCACTTGTGGCACCTACAATGCCCGGTGATGACAGCAAGGATTCTGTGCAGTGTCTAATGTGCCTTTTTGCTGATGTTGTAGGCTCTGTTTGCCTCTCCTTTGTAAGACGCTCTTAATTGATAAAGCTTATGTGCTAAAGTTAATCTGATAAACTTGGTTGCTCACATTGCTATAAGAAATATTGCCTTTTCATGCAACGTTGTGTCTTTTTATGTCACGTGTTCATAGTTTTAGGTTGTTAAGAATCATGCCAAGTAATAATTTATTTGAGCATGAAGATATTTGACTTAAACTTTGATATGTATCTAAAATGCTTCTTAGAACTCCTATCTGAAGTACGGCTTTAAAGATGATGTGCTATCGTCCGTTTAGATGATTTTGACTTCTTGATTCAGTAGCTGACTGCACAAACACACATATAAATTCATATATGTATATAGCTTACAATTCTCTTCTTATGGAAACAAATCGTGGCATTATTCCGATATTTGCGCCAAGCGGGCGCAACGGGTCATCTAGTACTGTTAAAGATGCCCTTATAGCCATAGAAATAGACAGCGCATTGTACCGTGTGTCGATAGCGCTGACTAGGTCCAACGTGGATGCAAATTATAGACGACCACTGTCTAAACAAATACACATGCCCTTAGCTTTTCCTGACCGTGTCCGATCAAACATGAGCCTTGATCCGCAGGCTTTAGCATACCTTCTGCAGTATATTTGGTTTGCCCACCATGGAGACCACCTTTTTTTTTTTTGCCTCGAGGACAAACATTTCCAGCCACACCACCATCAAGAAAAAAAACACCATAAATTCAAAGTTGCGCTTCCCGCTTTAAAAAAGTCTAGGTTCGGGATTAACATGCCATGCCACCGTTTTGCGATCAACATGTCACGGGTCGGCAAAAGCACGACATAGCACGGTGGCAATGTTCAGTGGCTCCTCGGGCGAAGGAGTGGATCCGTCAGTCGGCTCAGAGCCCGGCAAAGGTGAACTCGGTGTGGCCTCGGGCGCGGTGGGGTTTGGCGTCGGGGTGTCCTCGGGCATGGTAGTGCTCGGCGTAGGGGTGTCCTCGGGCGGGGTGGTGTCCTTGGGCGTGGTGATGCTTGGCGTAGGGCTCACCTTTGCAATCGTCATTTGGTTCAGGATGGCGGAACGCTCCACATGTATCACGCCTTCACCTACTAGTCCATCGTCGCCGGTCGGCACTCACCAGGAATGTTAGGTCAGTATTCCTCTTCTTCGTCGTCAAGTTGATTTTGAGAATCTCGATCTTGACGGTTTGCTTCTCCATCAGCTCGTCCCACCTCGATTTTGCCTTCTCCTCTCTCATGGCGGTGTGGCTTTTAGCGTCGGAGATGCACGGATCGATCGACGCCCGGAGGCGTTCAGCTGTAGGCGGCGTGTCCCTCGTTGCCTTGGCCTTTTTTTGTTGATCGGACGCGCTTCGGCCGCCTCTGGCGGCAACGCGTCTAGGTTGTAGACGTTGTTGCTCTTGACGAGAGCGAGACGGTACTCTTTCCACTTCTCACACGACTTGAGCCTGGTGAACACATGGAGGAACCTGAACTTGCTACCGTTGTTGTCCTCACGATACATGTCGAACATCCGAACCATTTGCACAAAGAATAGCAAGGGTCGGCGAAAGGACATGGTGAGCATCTATGGCCGGCGAGGTTTGGACATACCTAGAGTTCGATGTTGGCGCCACTCTCTGAGCGAGCGACAACCTCTTCATGGATGTCATGACATTTTTTGCAGGCCTACTGGATGATCGCCCAATGGTTGGCCATTTCCTTCTCGTCGCGGTCCATGTGTATGCCGGAGAACTTGGGGTCGACCAGTTTGCGCTCGTCGAACACCGTCTTGACCCTTCTCCAGTAGTTGTCGACGTTCTGGTTCGCCGGTGATCGGGTCGATAGTGACGGTCTTCCGTGCCTTAGCGAGGCACTCGTCTTCCTTTGTCGTTCACTTTATCCGGGGCTCGGTCGGCTTGGTGTTCTCTCGGCGCTTCCGTTTCCCCTTGGCGGTTGTCTGCGACGTCTCCACCGGCTCCACCTCATCGCCAACATTGTCGAGGTCGATGTCATCCCCGTCGCCGCATGTTTCCTGTGAGTCGACCTACGTGTAGAACCCGAGGCAGGAGGTGGCGGCCGCTGAACCGGTCGTGATGATGTCCTCCGTCTCGATGTCGGTTCTGCTGAACTGCGGCACCGAACTTGGACTCGGATTGAAGGGGAGAGGCCCACGACGCAGATTTAGCACCGGCGAGTGGGCGTAGGACAAGGAGTAGCCGTATAGAGCATTGAGCTCGACGGTGAGACGGGCACAGTTGGAGGGGCGCGCGATGCGGGGTAGTGCTGAAAGGCAGTGTTGAGGTTGAAGCCGCCGAGAGGATCACCGTCTAAACGGATAGTATGGGCACCTAGAGGGGGTGAATAGGTGATATCTCCAAATTTAATACTTTTTTATTAAGGCTTGACACAAAGTTAAATTATCTAGATATGCACCTGCGGTGAATTTACCTAT
Organism: Alopecurus myosuroides; assembly: GCA_028641055.1. Lineage (NCBI taxonomy): Eukaryota > Viridiplantae > Streptophyta > Magnoliopsida > Poales > Poaceae > Alopecurus > Alopecurus myosuroides. Next base: position 267,019,116 of record CM054060.1, read on the forward strand.
ATGGAAAGAGCTACGCGAAGCAAGAGACAAACACAAAGTAAAGGTAAAGGATAGAAGGAATCAATGGTGGAATCACACGGAGACAAGGATGTATTTCCGAGTTCCTCCTTTTGTGGGGAGTATGTCTCGTTGGAGGGGTGTGAGTTTCTCCATGAAGGACTAATCAACGGCACAAGGCCTCACCCTATTCTCCTATGAACCTCACCACAAAGGCCTAGTTCACTTTCCACTATTGGAGTCCTTCAAGGCGGAATCCAGAGCCTTTACAATGAGTTTGAGGCACACGTCTACAACTGAACTAGGGGCTCCCAAGAACACCAAGAATCTGTTACAAGCAACAAGTAAATAACACAAGATCTAAGTTCTCCACAAGGAAACTCTAGAAACAAAACCTTGAAGTGAATAAGGGGGAAATAAAGAACAGCTTGGTAAAGTTGTAGATCTCTTTCAATCCTTCGAAGATCAACAAGTTTTGGTCGAGGGATTGGGAGATCTCAAGAGTTGGTGAGCTCAATTAATGGTGGCCTTCAATGTTGGACGAGCTAGCTGGAGCTAGGAGGGGGAGGGGTATTTATAGCCCTCCTTGAAATGTAGTCATTTGACTTGATTTGGGGGTGGAATATCCGGGCCCCGGGAATATCCGTCCTCCTGCCAAATATTCCAGCCAAAATTTCCGGGCCACTTCTGTGAGCAAACCGCTTGAGTCCTTAGCCATTTCTACGATCTTCAGCGAACACCCCGGAGTATCCGGCCTCCTGCCAATATTCCAGCCTGAAATTTCTGGGTGGGTTCTGTGAGAGAACCACCCAGGTCCTTAGTTGAATTCCAGCTCTAGGAAAATCCACACCGGAATATCCGGCCCTAGAGAAAATTTCTGGGCCAATATTCCGGGTGAGTTCTGCGAGTGAACCACCCAGGTCCTTAGCCAATTTTCTGCCTGGCATTTCCACCCCGGAATATCCATCCTAGAGGCAAATATTCTGGGTCACTTCTATGAGTGAACCACTCGGGTCCTTAGCAATTTTTCTGGGCCGAAATATCCGGCCTAAACAAAATATTCCAGCCCCAATATTGCGTCCTTGGCAGAAAGCTTTTCTCTGATATTTTTTGTGGCACCAATTGGTATGATTTTATCTATAAAACCTGCACCACTCAGCATGATGTTAAAATACCGCTAGTGTTGTTATCTAACACACAAAACACTAGAGATCAAGAAATATTCTTTCAATCTGCCCCTTTTTGGTGTTAGATAACAACACACGGATTTGCAATAAAATCACCCACAAAACATATTAGCTCCCCCCTAGATATGTGCATAGGAATTTACATGGAATAACAACACAATAAGGGTGCACACATAATAACAATAAGGTTCCAAACCAAGCAAATAGTTCACCGAAAGAAAATAGTTCCAAACACAAATAAGAATGGACACAAGCGCTCAAAGAATGATAAACGCACATGCTTGTGCCCAGCCCATGTAAATCCCACGAGAACTCCTAATAGAACTACTTCTACCCTTTGGCATCGAGACACCAAAAAGGAGAGAAGAGTGATGCTACATCCCATCGAGTCACTCAGAGCCAATCGCCATCCTCGTTGCGGCCACCCTAAGAAGAGGTATCATCCTAATCATAGTCCCCATCATCATCATCATCCTCCTCTTCATCTTCTCCCTCGTCACCACGGCGAGCAGAAGCACGAGAGGAGGAGGCACCTTGAGGATAGAGCTCCTTCTGCACATCAACCCAAGGATACTGATATGTGATCCACTGATTGTATGTACGGATAGCAGGAGAAGCAGGAGGAGTAGTCGTGGCACCACTAAGACGGTGAAGGATGAGCTGCTGGGTATGATCCATGTTGTGATCATGGCGATACACATTGTACAACTCACGGTGAATATCCACCTTCATGCACAGGATGTTCCTCTGAAATCAGCTAAGCTTCTTGATCTCAGTCCTAATAGCTCCTGAAGAAGGGGGCACCTGACGCTGACCAAGAGAACGAACACCACTAGAGCGACCACCTCCAGCAGAGGACTCGGGAGCAACATAAGGGGTAGACTGTCTCCTCACATAGAATCTCTTGGCCTTGTGCTCCACACGGCCCTCACTCAGATCATAATCCTTCAGAGTTTTCATGATGAGCAACATGATGTATGGGCCATAGGGGATGGTCAGACGAGAAACCATAGCATCGTGCATCTCATGGAATATGTAGTCCATCACATCAATAGAGAAGTTATTGGCAAGGTCATCGAGGTTGACAATCTCATGAGCCAGGAGGAGGAGATCAACCAAAGGACTACGGAGAGCATCCTTGTTGCCACCACTTGGATCAATGTTCTCCCTAAATATACGCACCAAACGGTCATACAGTGGCGAGAGGCCCTTGACCAGACCAAGAGCACCATCAGAGCCTCCAACATATAGATCACTCAGCAGATTCTTATTAGGCCTATCAGGAGAATGACTCCACTGAAAGGGTATCCAACAAGCCTCGCAAAGTCATGGAAATTTTCCTCACACGGAACAGCCCACGTCATCCACTTCATTGTGCGAGCATCGTCATTTTTCATGGCCAGGCTGGAATAGAACTGCTTTGGGATGGTGATGTTGTAGCTGCATTGAACCTACATGACCTGGTGAAGTCCCATCTTCCTAGTGACCTCCACAGCTTCAGCAAACTCAGACTTGGCACTCATAAGCTGCATGTTGATAGGATGCATAGCACGCACTAGGAACTCGAGGGTCTCATAGATATCATCATAAATGTACAGCTGAGTGAGAAACCAGAAGTTCCTCTCACCGGTGGCCTCATCCCTTTCTTCCTCAATAAACCAATCCTTCTACCTCGGAGCAGAATAGTCCACATTGTCCATATCCTTGTAGTTTACCCAATTTTCCTTCCTCTTCCATGGACCCGTAGATTGATACTCGACCTTTCTGACAACCTCCCTCGTAGCTTCCCTCTGCTGTTGACGAGTGACACACTCATGAAGAAGAACACCTTCTTCATTAGGATGGAGATGGTTCTTGTGAATGCGCTTTGGGGGACCATGGCTCGGACTCGAAGAGCTACGACCTATGAAATGGAATCATAGAATAATAGCACAAGATAAGAACACACAAGTAAGTGATACAATAATATCGATACTACTTAGTCCTAGAGGAACTGGATCTAACAATGATCTTCTAAAAAATTCTAGGTGGGGGTAGAAATTCCGGCCTTGGGGCGGAAATTCCGGCTTGTGAGGGCGGAAATTCCGACATGTCGAAAATTTCAGAACTGATCCACACCTAGGTCTAAAAGTAGATCAGCCACTAACATATCAAAACCAATGTATCTAAGTTGCAGGGGGTTCTAGGGGATCATTTACTCCAAGAACAAAAGCATATAACTCCACAAAAAGTTAGGGTTTCAAGCACACAAGATCGAGGGCAGGTGGAGTTACCCTCTTCCATTTGAGGAACTGCTTGGAGGAGAAGATGCACGAGGCAATGGAGATCAAGATTCGGAGGAGCCCCGGAAATTCTGGTGGTCGAATCACCTCCGGTGAGGTTTGGGCAGCGACTGGGAGCAGTTTTTTGAGATGGGGGTTGGGGTGAATGAGGCTTTCTCCAATAATCCCTCACCCTGATCCCCTTTTATAGTGAGTAACTGCTTGGGGCGGAATATCCGGCCTAGAGGGGCGGATATTTCGGCCCCCTGGAAGTTCTATCATGGGAGGGCGGAAATTTCGCCCTGCCATGCCCAATCTCAGAAAATGAGGACAACTTGTGTGTTTGGAGAGAAATGTCTTTTAGGAAATAAATGCTTGGGATTAGATTTCCAAACTGATGATGGTACTTCACACCACAATAGTTGCAAGATTCAATAGAATAAAAAGGCAAGAATGGATGTGTTTTCCATAAAAACCAATAAATCTCAAAAACAACCAAACGATATGCAATGAAAGCCAATAAGATCCAAATAAGAACCAACTCTTCAAGGAGAAGAGGTTGGTGTCATAGGACACCATGTAAAAGAGTATGGTATGTCACCGCGAAGATGTATCTTGGGTGCATGGCCAATTCTCGACATTTTAGGTCACAATTCATCAACGGAATATATATATATATATTTATAATGAATTTTACTTTGGGTGTAATGGGGGGAGAGAGCCCAATGTGTTAGGACAACACTCCCCCTATATCCATGCCTACTCCTAAAGCCAAACACATAGTCAACTATAGGTGTGTATGCAAGATACTAAACTCAAGCTCCTGGAATCGATGATATTTCGCTCATTCCTCAAAAACATGAATCTTGAATCATCAAGGGGCTTCGTGAATTTGTAGGAAAGTTGATCCTTGGTGGGAACATATGCTAGCTCAATATCTCCACGGGCAACATGATCTATAATGAAGTGATGACGAATCTCAATATGCTTCGTTCTTGTATGTTGGACGGGTTGTAAGCAATCTTGATGGCACTTTCATTACCATATAAAATAGGCACTTTGTCATAATGGACATCATATTCCATAAGAGTTTTTCTCATCCATAACAATTGAGTGCAAGCACTAGTAGCTGCCACATACTCGGCTTTGGTGGTAGAGAGAGGTATGAAATTTTTCTTCTTAGAAGGCCAACTCACCAAAGACCTACCAAGGAATTGGCAAGCCCCGGAAGTCGATTTCCTATCATCTTGATCACCAGCCCAATACGAGTCCGCGTACCCACTGAGAGAAAATTTTGCCTCCTTTGGGTAGGATAAACCAAACCTTGAGGCATGAATCAAATCCTGACAGATCATATGGACCGCCATCAAATGGCTTTCCTTGGGAGCCGCTTGATACCTTGAAGACACTACTACACTCAACAATATCGGATTGCGTTTGGGATGACACTTGGTTTGCATTGGAGTGATCTTCCCTTTAGCATCTTGGAAATTGAACCTCTTGATCATGTCTTGGGTATACTTAGCTTGAGAGATGAAGGTTCCCCTAGCCAATTGCTTGATCTTAAATCAAAGGAAGAATTTGAGCTCTCCCGTCATAGACATCTCAAACCTGTCAGTCATAAGCTTTGAAAATTCATCATTGAAAGCCTGATTAGTTGAGTCAAAGATGATATCGTACACGTATAGTTGGCATATGAAAATCTCTCCCTTAACCCACTTTGTGAAAAGGGTGGATCGATTTTCCCAATTTCAAACCCACGATCATTCAACAATTCTCTAAGGTGCTCATACCATGCACGTGGTGCTTGTTTAAGTTCATAGAGCACCTTATCGATCTTGTAGACATGGTTAGGGAAGTTGGGGTCCTCAAACCCCGGTGGTTTCTTAACATATACCAACTCTTTGAAAGGACCATTTAGAAAAGCACTTTTGACATCCAGTTTTTGAAATTTAAAGTTATGAGATGATGCATATGCTGATATGCAAGAAGGATACATATGGACTCAAGGCGAGCCACGTGAACATAGGTTTCATCAAAGTTAATTTCTTCCACTTGGTAGTACCATTGAGGTACTAATCTTGCCTTGTTCCTTATGACAATACCATGCGCATCTTGCTTGGTCTTGAATATCCACTTGGTGCCAATAACATTGCGGCAATCTTTGGGCTCTCAACTAGCTGCCACACTTTGTTTTGCTCAAAGTTATTGAGCTCATCATGCATAGCTTCCAACCAATCTAGATCCTCAAGAGGCTCAAACACTTTCTTTGGTTCCACCATGGATATGTGAGCTTGATGCTCACCAAAGCTTACCAATTGAGCTCTTGTGGTTCTTTTGACTCTTAGATCACCCAACACTTTATCACCGTAGAAGTCAATGTTCTTTAAGGCTCTAGCAATCCTTGATTCACGACGGTCTTCAATCTCATCATTATTGCGAGGAGGGATCACTTGATCATTTGGGTCCCCGTATTGACCGGTTTGTTTGCCTTGATCATCATTATGGCTTGCTTCAACATTAGAAGTAGAAGGTTGATCTTGGCATTGATCTTGGCTAGCTTGAATGATAGGCGAACTTGGTTTTCTTGCATAGCAACTTGATCAACAAGATGAGGGTCTTGAACTTGTTCTTTGGTTGGTGCATCACTTTCTCCATTGGCATGTGCTTCTATTGTAGACGAGGGCTCAACTTGAGTAGAGAATAGTTCTTCTCGATCCGCCACAAGGTATCCCTCAATGGGACAGAAAAATCCCACACTCATTATTCCTATGGCATCTTGAGGTATTTCAACATCTACATTAGAAACATGAAATTGCACCACTTGGGAGTCATCATTTTCCTCCAACACCACACTACTAGATTAATTGACAATCCGTAAGGCCTTATCAAAGACTCTATAAGTGTGGGATTCGGCACTGTAACCAAAAAAGTACCTTCAAGAGATTTAGATTCAAATTTAGACAAATAAACACCTTTTTCCAAATAGAACACTTACGACCAAAGAGACGGAATTAGGATATATTTGGTTTTTTGCCGGTGAGGATCTCATATGGAGTCTTCATTAAGCATTTGCGGAGGTAGATCCGGTTTGATGAATGACATGTCTTAGAGATGGCTTCGGCCCATAGAAAGGGAGGAGATTTATACTCCGCCAACATGGACCTTGCAATATCCGTAAGAGTCCGGTTCTTCCTTTCGGCTACACCATTTTGTTGAGGGGTATAAGTAGTAGAATATTGATGACGAATTCCCTCTTCACTAAGAAACTCATTTAGGGTGTAGTTCTTTAACTCGGAGCCATTGTCACTTCTAATTTCCAAAATGGGAATATTGTGTTGATGTTGAACTTGATTGGACAAGTCGATGACGGCTTGTTGGGTCTCGCTCTTCAACCTGAATAAATAAAACCAAGTATATTGTTGGGGGTGACCTGGGTAGGGTCAAGGCAAGGCAGAAAATGATGTCCAGGAGTGGACTGGGTCACTGTTGACCGACATAGCAAGGACTGGTATAAGGCCAGAATAGTCATGCCGGTGCAAACCGACATGTCCTGACCGACATACGTAAGGTATATCGAAATAACTTTGTAGTATCTGGCATACAGGGGAGAACCGACCGAGTTGTGTAAATCTCGCACGGCGAAGCCGGCATAAGGAAGGTGTGTGTCATCTTGGCTGTAGGTCAATGCAAGTGTCCCATCTCTGCTGTAGCGGAGCAGGGTCAGGCGTCATGGTTCAAGTTACAAGGTGGCAGGTCTCTCCCGTACCGCTGACCACGTATGAATGTGGGAGCAGTGGTTAGGTATAGGGAGGCCATGTCATGTCCAGGACAGAGGCGATAAACAAGGCAGAGAGGATGACATAAGCAAGACTTTGATGGTCGTAGTTGGTAGCATAGTGCTCCGTCACTGTATTCAGGGCACCGGTATATAAGGTGCCCCAGGCCCTCATGTGTGGGGGGCGGACATTCATACGATCAGTTGGTCACTCACTAGGTAGATTGGCCATGGATAGAACATTGCTAAGTTACAAGCTTCTTCCTCCTCCTTCAGCAAATATAGCTCTAGGAGCACCTCTGTAACCCGGATTCTCACCCTTATACACTCAGATTGGCAGGAGTAGGGGCTTACCTCCTCACGAGGGCCCTGAACCTAGGTACATGCGTGTTCGTTTTGTGTCTTCCGTGTGCGTTCTTCAACGCGCTATCCCTCTCTGGTACCAACAACGTCCATCGGCCCCAACATAAGCCATCCTATGGCATCTGCCGTGACACCACCACGACAGTTGGCACCCACCATGGGGCCAGCAACGGCGCTGGCTGGAGTCTTCTTCCGGACGGGATCTATCATCGCCTCGGGTGAACGTGTGGTCTGTGGCCTTGTCCACAAGCTCAGTTCGCTGAGCTTCGTTAGTGATAATGCTGGCTGCTTCGGCAGCAAGACGCTCCCGCGAAATGGTTTCTTCGTAAACTTCAGTGACCATCAGCTCTACGTCGCCACCGAGGTCGTCTGCAAGTATCCCAAAAGGGTGCATGTGGCTGCAGATCCTCCTGTGGTTTGCGTAGTTCGCGGCCGGAGTATCGCTCACCCCGCTAATTGCGTGGAAGTCATGATGACCTCTCCATCTGCTGATGCTGGCAAAGGTGCTGCCGATGCCGACGTCAGGTCCTCCAGAACGGCGCGCCCACCGTTGGAGAAACCCGAGAACCGCTATGATTATGCCGGTTCATCCAATGTGCCAGTGAGGCCAGGTCCTCTTCAGGACACAATCGAGAAGCTGAGCATGCCAGTCGCCCCCAAGGCAGATCCTATGCTAACGTAGGCTCAATTGGAGGAGCAGCGTCAGAGCATACTCCAGGAAGCCATCGAGGTAGCCCGTGTCAGGCAAGAATTCGACATCTCTCTCTGTGAGTATAACAAAGCTCATGGATTTACTCTAGTAGCAAACTGTCCTAGTAGCATAGATGATGTGCGTAACCGAGGTAGATACCTCAATTCTGAGATTGCTAGAGATGGTAGATCTAGATCTAGTGTAGCATCCCAACTTTTAATAAAGATGGAATACCTGTGTTATTGTACTAGTCCCTGGATCAATTGCTAGCACCACAGTACAAAATGAAATATCATGCAAATGCATCAAATTCTATTACATCGCATGATCCAGTCTTTACAAAATAGTATTACAACTTGCATAGTCTTAGAAGACTAGCAGAAAACAAAGTATTACAGCGGAAAACATAGAACAACATTGAGCCCATCTTCTTCATGTGCCACAGGCAAAACATGTTGGCGATAGTCTCGAGATCCTAAACGAAATCCTCACTCGTCTTCAGAAAACATCTGCAATATGGAATATGCAGCCACAAGGGAGTCAATACAATTTAATGTATTGGCAAGTAACACTATGGTGGATATAAATGGCAAGACTAATACTACATGCTTATTTGGCTGAGTGGAGTTTTGGCTAAGTTTTGCATAAAGCTAGTTTTGTCCTATCTCTTTTGTAAAACAAACTTTTCTTTTCAAAGGGTGGCAACATTGGATTAAGATCCAAGCACCACAATATTGTTCACTTGGTCAAAATTTTACTTATTGAAATTGGTGATGAGATTCTTCCGTCAATCCTTGTCCAGCTGCTCATAGTTGTCCATAACCGGGGACACGGCTAAGATCTTAGTTTCTAACTCTGCAGAGGTTGTGCACTTTCACCCTTTGTCTTCAATTAGCCCAAACATCCTATACACCCGGAGTGCATCATGGAAAGGAGAGAATTGAGACGAGATCTTTCAGAAGAAGAAGTCCAAACCCACCGGCAAGACCCGTTCCACCTATAATTTTGCTACATCTGCTTGTCAAGCCTGGGCTGAACCCTCACAACTTAATTGATCAAGACAGAGCCCATATTGTCAAAAGGCTGCACGGGAAGCTACTAGATTTAGAGGTACATAGAAATCTCTTTGTTCCTGGGTGGCCATCCGCAAGTGACAACCTCAAGTGGAATAACCCTTAAACAAGGGCCCTGAGGCAACACTCAACATAAACCAGTCTTACCACTTCCACCCAGGTGGTTCATTCATTTGTTATACTTAGAATTTTTCCTCAACATCTAGTAAAACAATTTTTTGTAGCATGGCTAAGCATCTAAATAAGTACCAAGGCATCAAAATAACAAGGTATAAGGATGGCTACACACTACTAGGATAATAGCATAGCATAGTATAACTTAGTAAAATTTCCTATCATGCATACTACTCAAAATCAACTAATGCATATAGAAAATAATGGGTAGTTTATGGTGTGTTACTTGCCTTGTTGAAGTTGGTGAAGAATTCACACTCTCTTCACAAAAGATCGTTGCTCTCCGTACAATCTATTCATTGACAACACAAAACCAAATAAACAAGCATCCTAACAAACAAACATACAAGTGTAGAAAACATACATAGCAACTAACATATTAAAAGGGGCTTAACCAAATTGGTTAGGACAAAGTCTAGGTTTGAGTTGAAATATTCATTCTCTAATGGTCTCATACTTGTTAAGGAAATTCCAATGGTTTACTTGGGAAGGACTAGGTTGAGTTTGTAGTTATCAAACTTTATTATAACCATACTTGTCGAGGAAGTTCCAAGAGTTCACTAAGAATAAACATATTACTTCTTCAACTAAAGTAATACATGCAAACACTTGGTCATATTCACCTTCAAAAATATTTGAGTGACTATGTTAGTATTTTCCATTGTGGTTACGGGTAGGTCTACTAACTTCATCATCAAAGGGAAAATATTTCTAAGTCTTGGGTTTTCCATTTGGGTCAATGGTTGGACAAAAATAACTTGTCATTCTTCAACTTGTATGGATTGCTTCTAGGCCTCATGTGATTGCCTTCTTGAAGATCATCTTCATACTTCTATTGTAGTCTTGTTCCTTGGATGGATTCTTCTCTAGGTCTTGATAAATTCTTCATGGCTTTCACTTCACTAATTGGTTTGGGTATGGGATGAACACAAATACCACTAAGTGAATAGAAAGAAAATAATAAGAAGGATAGGAAGAGAGGGGGAGATGTTTTCTTCTAAATTTCTTCACACTTGTATTTCCTTGAGTTTCTTCTAGGTGTGGAGTCCAAGTATTTTCTTCAAAACTTCTTCATTGATCTTCCTTGTAGCTCTTCATGTTGCCACCAAGTTGATATTGAAGTTTCAGTTCTTGTGCTTGAGTCTTGATCTCCATTTTACTGACTTGGTGATTTCTTGAAGCAAGAATGGGGGATGGAGAAGATAGAAAACTAAAGTTCACTACTTGATACTATATGTGATTGACACATTCTAAGGACTTGACTTGGCTCCAAATAGACATAACATCAAGGAATAACAGTTGAAAACAAATCCTAAGACATGGTAAAGATGGATGAATCACTAGGTTGGGTTTTTGGTCAAAACACATGACAATGGTCCAAGGATGTCCAAAAGGGTTGGGCAAGGTTGTTTCTGGTTCAAGGTTATCAAATGGAGCAATTTTGCAAAAGGAACTATATTGAAATTATTTACAGAATTAAATCTATGTCAAAATTACTCAAATACTCCAATTAATTCTAAATTCAATTTTAATTTGATCAACAATTATTTTGGGACAGGGGATATGAAAGTACACATCCTTAGGTTTCCAAATATATTTTATTTACAAATTTTGGATTTGTAGAATTTTAATTATGCCAAAATTCACCAAACAAGCATATTTGAATTTGAACCAATTTAATTTTGTCAAATTTGAATTTTGACAGTGCCAAAAGTTTCTAGATGTCAAGGGCTTTTCAAAAAGTCCAAGATTGCTAAATTTGGCTTCATGGATCAAAAGTTATGATAGATCTAAGATGTAGGGACTAATCTGTAAAATCTAATTTTCATTTTCTATTCCGGAAGAAAAACAGAAAATGGGCTGCTATTTGCTGCGCTGGGCGACAGATAACAGCTGGGCCTGGGCCGGTTACGCACTGCGTGGGCGACAAATAACCAAATCGGCGCAGCTCACTTGCGCACACGTGGCGCTACGCTATTCGCCGAAAACGATTCGGTAAGTGATCTATTTGGGACCGCGCGATCAAGATCTAATGGCGAAGATTTGAAGAGAGGGAGCTAGGGTTACCTCCCGCCGGATTTCTTCGCCGGAAATGGAGTGGGCGGTGGCGCTGGCCTCGGGCGTCCACGACGGCGACGTTCCAGGGGGTTCCGAGGCCTAGGGAGGCGACGACGGGGTCTAGCACGGCTCGGGGAAGACTGTGGAGGCGATGGAGGGCTCGGGGATTCTCTCCTGCGACGGTGACTCACGGTCGGAGCTGCGCGGTCTCCGGCGAGATGCAGAACCACACGGCTGCGGCGATTCCCTGCACACAAACATACGGGAAAGGCATCAAGTGATGCACAAGCGCAAGGGGAATCGATGAGACTAGGAAACGACAGCGGGGACCTCGTGTACCAGCCGTAACCGGCGAAGATCAACGGCGGGTCAGAGCTTCTCCGACGAGGAATTTCATCGGATTGGGGGCAGGAAATGGAATGCTTCAACAGAGGAAAAGGGAGAGGGAGATGCGACTAAATAAAGGTGGCCTCATTGCAATTAATGGTGGTTTAACGCTCCTGCAATCAAGCGCAAAAATTTCGGGAAGAAACGGGCAGGTTCTGTTTTCTGAACGTTGAAGATGACGTGATGTCATCGCTGACATCATCATTTTGTTTTCTCTTTTTCCTGTTTTATCATTTATTTTATATCTTCTGTTTAAATAGTCCAATTAACATGAAACAAAATTCTAAATTCATATTAGTTAAAATACTTTCTAACAGTACCATTTTTGTAAACTTTTAAACACATTTTTATTTTTGAAATTGGAATTTTGAAAATTCCCTAATAGTAACTTAATGTGATTTTTAATTTAGAAAATTATAAAATACAATTATTAGTCAAATATAATTTCAGTGGCTTTATAAAGATCAAATACTATTTTCCAAAACCATTTCAAGTAGTTCTCATCTCTTTTATGTTTTGAAAATATAATTAATTCACTAATAGTACTTAATACAATTTTTAAAATATAAAAATAATAAAATGAGGTTTTTGATTAAATAAAATTTTAGAGACATTATACATGTCAAATACTATTTTTAGAAGTCATTTTGAAACCATTTTCATATTTTATAATTTTAACATATCAGTGATTTACTAATAGTAACTTAATTCCATTTTAAAATTTAGAAAATTATAAATTGATGTTATTGTCTAAATAAAAATCTCAGAGACATTTTACAAGTCATATATTATTTTTGGAAAGCCATTTTAAAACTACTTTCAATTTTATAATTTTAGGATATGAAGGATTTACTAATAGTAACTTAATGTTATTTAATTAGTTCATATCAATTAATTAATATTGTTGATCAATAAATTTTTGAATAAAACCACAAGTCATGATATTGTTTTCAAAACCCTCTTTTATGTTATTATCAAGCAATGCATTTTTATTTTCACACCTTTATGTTTAAAACTTGGAATAACAACTAAAAGTTATTATTAATAATTTTATTCTCATCAAATACTTTTGAGGCCTAGAAGTTTATTAAGGGTTATAAATCTTTGATTTTTGATGCCATAAAATAACTTCAAATTAATATTGGAGTTGTAAACATTTTAGGTAAAGGTTTGTTAATAAAAGATATTCCCTTTATATAAAGAAACTTATTTTTTTTAATAAGGTTTTAGGGTTTAAGGAACAAGGCATAATTGGATTGGTAAACTCAATTTCATTGAAATATGTATTGTTTTCTTTTGTTTCTTGCTTCTCATTTGGTTTTTTTGTGACTTGCACAAAATGAAAACAAAAAGTTTCAAATTTTTGTGATTTTTGCATTTTCCAAAAATCAGGGATGTTACAGACTACCACCCTTAAAAGAAATCTCGTCCCGAGATTTGGGAAGGTTAGAAAGAAAGATTTGGGTAACTGGATTCCAAAACAACTGGGTGGCTACCACCCTTAAAAGAAACTTTTGTGGGTAGTCTATTTTCATTAGATTAGAGTGTAGATTTATTTGAGATTGGCTTGAGTAGAACTTTCCTTTGTGGTAGAGGTGTAGACCAACATAGGTATGTTGAACTACCTTTGACACTGAGGGGTCACTCTTTGGGTCAATCAAAAGTCCTTTGGTCACTCTCAACTTGGTCTTTTGATGACCTTGGCAATCTTCCATCTTGTTGGTTGTCATCATTGAAGGTAAACACCATGCTATTTCTAAAGAAACTCTCATGTAACACAAACTGGGTAGTTGTGTTTCTTCATTACTTCTTCTCTTGGTGTAGTTGGCTTTGAAATCTTCATAGCTCATGCAACTTGGGGTTCACTTGTCTTTCTTCACTTGTTGATGGGCTGGATACTCCTTATTAGGTAGTTGGCATTGATCATGGATGTGATTGTTCCTTCACACAGAAAAAGGAAATTTGATACTAGCATTCCTCAAATGGGATGTCTTGTGTATCAATAGGGTAAAGGTTGTATGATTCCAAATGGTTCTCACTATGGTTGGTGAATGAGTATGGTGTTGGGTTTGGTCTAGTAGGGATGAGTAGAGATTTAGAAAGAGATTGAAGGAATTCCTACCCAACACATCAGATCAAGGAAACTCATCTTGAAAACAACACATAACAAACATATAGCAACACATTCATCACACCAATCAACAAGGTTTTATAAAACAACTAATATTGGCATACCACACTCATTGGTATGATCAATATACTAACACGTTAACGTTGTTCTAATAAAGTAACTATATTGGTGGTCTCATCTATATCTTCTTGAGTTTCTTCAAAATCTTCTCTCAATATCTTGGGGTGTTCTTGATTGTTGTGAAGTCTAAGTTTTTCTTCAGATTCTTCAAAAATCTTGAGTGTAAGGCTTCATATGGTGAAAATACTTCTTGCACTTCATGGAAGGGTCATCAACAATCTTGCCTTGAGGGTACTCAATAGGTAGGTCATCTAGAAAATTTTGAAGGTGAATTATAGATGAGAGGATATGAGAAGAATTAAGATGGTTGTTTTGTTTTCTAGATATTTTTGAACATAGGAAATTTTCTATCCTAGGGTCTTCTCCAAACTTAGGGTCTCGAATTCTACAGGCAACACAATGCTCTGATACCATTTTGTAGCATCCCAACTTTTAATAAAGATGGAATACCTGTGTTATTGTACTAGTCCTTGGATCAATTGCTAGCACCACAGTACAAAATGAAATATCATGCAAATGCATCAAATCCTATTACATCGCATGATCCAGTCTTTACAAAATAGTATTACAACTTGCATAGTCTTAGAAGACTAGCAGAAAACAAAGTATTACAGCGGAAAACATAGAACAACATTGAGCCCATCTTCTTCATGTGCCACAGGCAAAACATGTTGGCGATAGTCTCGAGATCCTAAACGAAATCCTCACTCGTCTTCAGAAAACATCTGCAATATGGAATATGCAGCCACAAGGGAGTCAATACAATTTAATGTATTGGCAAGTAACACTATGGTGGATATAAATGGCAAGACTAATACTACATGCTTATTTGGCTGAGTGGAGTTTTGGCTAAGTTTTGCATAAAGCTAGTTTTGTCCTATCTCTTTTGTAAAACAAACTTTTCTTTTCAAAGGGTGGCAACATTGGATTAAGATCCAAGCACCACAATATTGTTCACTTGGTCAAAATTTTACTTATTGAAATTGGTGATGAGATTCTTCCGTCAATCCTTGTCCAGCTGCTCATAGTTGTCCATAACCGGGGACACGACTAAGATCTTAGTTTCTAACTCTGCAGAGGTTGTGCACTTTCACCCTTTGTCTTCAATTAGCCCAAACATCCTATACACCCGGAGTGCATCATGGAAAGGAGAGAATTGAGACGAGATCTTTCAGAAGAAGAAGTCCAAACCCACCGGCAAGACCCGTTCCACCTATAATTTTGCTACATCTGCTTGTCAAGCCTGGGCTGAACCCTCACAACTTAATTGATCAAGACAGAGCCCATATTGTCAAAAGGCTGCACGGGAAGCTACTAGATTTAGAGGGACATAGAAATCTCTTTGTTCCTGGGTGGCCATCCGCAAGTGACAACCTCAAGTGGAATAACCCTTAAACAAGGGCCCTGAGGCAACACTCAACATAAACCAGTCTTACCACTTCCACCCAGGTGGTTCATTCATTTGTTATACTTAGAATTTTTCCTCAACATCTAGTAAAACAATTTTTTGTAGCATGGCTAAGCATCTAAATAAGTACCAAGGCATCAAAATAACAAGGTATAAGGATGGCTACACACTACTAGGATAATAGCATAGCATAGTATAACTTAGTAAAATTTCCTATCATGCATACTACTCAAAATCAACTAATGCATATAGAAAATAATGGGTAGTTTATGGTGTGTTACTTGCCTTGTTGAAGTTGGTGAAGAATTCACACTCTCTTCACAAAAGATCGTT
This sequence comes from Alopecurus myosuroides, assembly GCA_028641055.1. Taxonomy (NCBI): domain Eukaryota; kingdom Viridiplantae; phylum Streptophyta; class Magnoliopsida; order Poales; family Poaceae; genus Alopecurus; species Alopecurus myosuroides. The sequence continues at coordinate 267,035,077 of CM054060.1, forward strand.
GCTCTCCGTACAATCTATTCATTGACAACACAAAACCAAATAAACAAGCATCCTAACAAACAAACATACAAGTGTAGAAAACATACATAGCAACTAACATATTAAAAGTGGCTTAACCAAATTGGTTAGGACAAAGTCTAGGTTTGAGTTGAAATATTCATTCTCTAATGGTCTCATACTTGTTAAGGAAATTCCAATGGTTTACTTGGGAAGGACTAGGTTGAGTTTGTAGTTATCAAACTTTATTATAACCATACTTGTCGAGGAAGTTCCAAGAGTTCACTAAGAATAAACATATTACTTCTTCAACTAAAGTAATACATGCAAACACTTGGTCATATTCACCTTCAAAAATATTTGAGTGACTATGTTAGTATTTTCCATTGTGGTTAGGGTAGGTCTACTAACTTCATCATCAAAGGGAAAATATTTCTAAGTCTTGGGTTTTCCATTTGGGTCAATGGTTGGACAAAAATAACTTGTCATTCTTCAACTTGTATGGATTGCTTCTAGGCCTCATGTGATTGCCTTCTTGAAGATCATCTTCATACTTCTATTATAGTCTTGTTCCTTGGATGGATTCTTCTCTAGGTCTTGATAAATTCTTCATGGCTTTCACTTCACTAATTGGTTTGGGTATGGGATGAACACAAATACCACTGAGTGAATAGAAAGAAAATAATAAGAAGGATAGGAAGAGAGGGGGAGATGTTTTCTTCTAAATTTCTTCACACTTGTATTTCCTTGAGTTTCTTCTAGGTGTGGAGTCCAAGTATTTTCTTCAAAACTTCTTCATTGATCTTCCTTGTAGCTCTTCATGTTGCCACCAAGTTGATATTGAAGTTTCAGTTCTTGTGCTTGAGTCTTGATCTCCATTTTACTGACTTGGTGATTTCTTGAAGCAAGAATGGGGGATGGAGAAGATAGAAAACTAAAGTTCACTACTTGATACTATATGTGATTGACACATTCTAAGGACTTGACTTGGCTCCAAATAGACATAACATCAAGGAATAACAGTTGAAAACAAATCCTAAGACATGGTAAAGATGGATGAATCACTAGGTTGGGTTTTTGGTCAAAACACATGACAATGGTCCAAGGATGTCCAAAAGGGTTGGGCAAGGTTGTTTCTGGTTCAAGGTTATCAAATGGAGCAATTTTGCAAAAGGAACTATATTGAAATTATTTACAGAATTATATCTATGTCAAAATTACTCAAATACTCCAATTAATTCTAAATTCAATTTTAATTTGATCAACAATTATTTTGGGACAGGGGATATGAAAGTACACATCCTTAGGTTTCCAAATATATTTTATTTACAAATTTTGGATTTGTAGAATTTTAATTATGCCAAAATTCACCAAACAAGCATATTTGAATTTGAACCAATTTAAGTTTGTCAAATTTTAATTTTGACAGTGCCAAAAGTTTCTAGATGTCAAGGGCTTTTCAAAAAGTCCAAGATTGCTAAATTTGGCTTCATGGATCAAAAGTTATGATAGATCTAAGATGTAGGGACTAATCTGTAAAATCTAATTTTCATTTTCTATTCCGGAAGAAAAACAGAAAATGGGCTGCTATTTGCTGCGCTGGGCGACAGATAACAGCTGGGCCTGGGCCGGTTACGCGCTGCGTGGGCGACAAATAACCAAATCGGCGCAGCTCACTGGCGCACACGTGGCGCTACGCTATTCGCCGAAAACGATTCGGTAAGTGATCTATTTGGGACCGCGCGATCAAGATCTAACGGCGAAGATTTGAAGAGAGGGAGCTAGGGTTACCTCCCGCCGGATTTCTTCGCCGGAAATGGAGTGGGCGGTGGCGCTGGCCTCGGGCGTCCACGACGGCGACGTTCCAGGGGGTTCCGAGGCCTAGGGAGGCGACGACGGGGTCTAGCACGGCTCGGGGAAGACTGTGGAGGCGATGGAGGGCTCGGGGATTCTCTCCTGCGACGGTGACTCACGGTCGGAGCTGCGCGGTCTCCGGCGAGATGCAGAACCACACGGCTGCGACGATTCCCTGCACACAAACATACGGGAAAGGCATCAAGTGATGCACAAGTGCAAGGGGAATCGATGGGACCAGGAAACGACAGCGGGGACCTCGTGTACCAGCCGTAACCGGCGAAGATCAACGGCGGGTCAGAGCTTCTCCGACGAGGAATTTCATCGGATTGGGGGCAGGAAATGGAATGCTTCAACAGAGGAAAAGGGAGAGCGGAGATGCGACTAAATAAAGGTGGCCTCATTGCAATTAATGGTGGTTTAACGCTCCTGCAATCAAGCGCAAAAATTTCGGGAAGAAACGGGCAGGTTCTGTTTTCTGAACGTTGAAGATGACGTGATGTCATCGCTGACATCATCATTTTTTTTTCTCTTTTTCCTGTTTTATCATTTATTTTATATCTTCTGTTTAAATAGTCCAATTAACATGAAACAAAATTCTAAATTCATATTATTTAAAATACTTTCTAACAGTACCATTTTTGTAAACTTTTAAACACATTTTTATTTTTGAAATTGGAATTTTGAAAATTCCCTAATAGTAACTTAATGTGATTTTTAATTTAGAAAATTATAAAATACAATTATTAGTCAAATATAATTTCAGTGGCTTTATAAAGATCAAATACTATTTTCCAAAACCATTTCAAGTAGTTCTCATCTCTTTTATGTTTTGAAAATATAATTAATTCACTAATAGTACTTAATACAATTTTTATAATATAAAAATAATAAAATGAGGTTTTTGATTAAATAAAATTTTAGAGACATTATACATGTCAAATACTATTTTTAGAAGTCATTTTGAAACCATTTTCATATTTTATAATTTTAACATATCAGTGATTTACTAATAGTAACTTAATTCCATTTTAAAATTTAGAAAATTATAAATTGATGTTATTGTCTAAATAAAAATCTCAGAGACATTTTACAAGTCATATATTATTTTTGGAAATCCATTTTAAAACTACTTTCAATTTTATAATTTTAGGATATGAAGGATTTACTAATAGTAACTTAATGTTATTTAATTAGTTCATCTCAATTAATTAATATTGTTGATCAATAAATTTTTGAATAAAACCACAAGTCATGATATTGTTTTCAAAACCCTCTTTTATGTTATTATCAAGCAATGCATTTTTATTTTCACACCTTTATGTTTAAAACTTGGAATAACAACTAAAAGTTATTATTAATAATTTTATTCTCATCAAATACTTTTGAGGCCTAGAAGTTTATTAAGGGTTATAAATCTTTGATTTTTGATGCCATAAAATAACTTCAAATTAATATTGGAGTTGTAAACATTTTAGGTGAAGGTTTGTTAATAAAAGATATTCCCTTTATATAAAGAAACTTATTTTTTTAATAAGGTTTTAGGGTTTAAGGAACAAGGCATAATTGGATTGGTAAACTCAATTTCATTGAAATATGTATTGTTTTCTTTTGTTTCTTGCTTCTCATTTGGTTTTTTTGTGACTTGCACAAAATGAAAACAAAAAGTTTCAAATTTTTGTGATTTTTGCATTTTCCAAAAATCAGGGATGTTACATCTAGTATGTCTTCTAGTCACATGTCGGCTGATAGGCCTAAATATAGCACTCCTGCTAAGAACCCTAGGGCTGCAGAGGCGGTTGCAGCTGAGTTATCTAGTTTGTCCGATGAATCCCGTCGTAAGCATCAAGATCGGGTAATGAGTTAGTATTTGTTGAAAACCGTCAAAATGAGGCAGATCTTAAAGCAAATCCAGGTGCTGGTGGATCCCGGATTGTTCACCTGGCTGGCGGTGCCGGTGGAAAATCTGGTGGCCAAGCTTCATCACCGCATGTCGACGGATGGCGTCACCGGAGTGTAAACTCCGGCATAAACAAGCAATTGCAGACATATGATTCAGTTTATGCCGGAAAGCAGCTAGCCGAGAAAGGCAATACCGGTCATGTAATTCTCGATCCCGGTCGAGGCAATAATGGCGTCGGCCAAATTCATTCGGCTGGGCATGCTCGTAACCTGGCTGATCATGGCCAGCCACCTCAGTATCTGACACCAAACCCTCCTCGACAATGACATGGTGTCGGGCATTCTTCTCAGCATCAAGATGATCAGAGGGCCAAACCAAAATGATGATGGTTACTCGGCTATGGAGAGAGTCGGGTACTCGAGGTATGAACATCTGGTGTCTGAGGGTGCGATCGGATCCCAGCTGGACCTCGCCAGTTACCGGCACATGATGCCCGCAACAAACTCGATAGAATATATCTATCTGAACTTCTTGAAGAACAAGGCCCTCCTGGCCCTGCTTGTTTTGGATCCCGGATTATGAGGGAGCCCGATGCTGAAATTTGAGCTCGCCCAGGGCACAAAAACATATGACGGCAGTACTAAGCCAGAAGATTGGTTGACAAATCGCTGGTGGAAGTCACCGATGGGCGGTGCGGTATGTACCGCAGATGTTAGAGGGTCCAGCCCAGATGTGGCTGAACAATTTGTGAGAGAATAACATTGATTGTTGGCTGGATTTATCGTATGCTTTCGTCAGCAACTTCACCAACACATACGAGAGCCCGAATCGCCCTCAATAACTCTCCATGTGTAGGATGAGGGATGATGAAGCTAACCGAGATTACTTGAAAAGATGGAGTACCATATGCAACTCCTGTGAAGGGGTCATTGAGTCGCGGGCCATTACTTGGCTTGCTCATGGGTCCCGACATGGCACTATGCTCTGGCAGAGATAGATGTCGGACACCTTGGCCAAGTCAATCAAGATAGCAGATATGTACGCTTTGGGTGATCCAACTCAGCCCCTGCTGACCTCGGTAGAGCTGAGTAAGGGATATCCGGTCAATGATGGTGTCGGGTCATCTAGGCGACATGACCGGCAAGATTCCAGAAACAAGAGGAGAGATGACCGGCCGGACTACAGATACAGGGTCAAATCTTGTCGTTGCGATTGATCAAGATCAGCCAGATGCCGGCAACAACCAGCGTCAGAAGAACAGTGATGCTTAATGGGGGCGAAATCAAGATGGCAAGAAACAGTCGAGTGACCAGAAGAAGCCTTGGGAGGATAGGTCGAGGTTCACTTTCAAGATGATGGTGGATGGGCCGTGTAGCTACCACACTCAGCATCCCAGCAGACCGACTAACCATTCTACTCGGCAGTGTAGCTGGTACCAGCCCATAGTAAGGGAAGGGGAAATATACCACCTCCACCATCGTCGCTTACGAGTGCAAACACTCAAACCTTGAATGCACCCCCAAAACCTGTGGAAAGTATGAGGAAGTCGGAGAATGTCAATCAGGTGGCTAATGGAGCCAACAACAACAATGTCGGTCCTAGTCGCCGAAATGAGTACCAGGAGCATCACCAGAGTTACATGGTCTTTATGACTGAGCCAACTGGCAAGCAGAGCGAGCATTGACGTGCAATGGAGGTGAATGCAGTCATGCCGGTTGTGCATAAGTTCATGTACTGGTATGAGCAGGATATTAGCTGGAGCCTTGGGGACCATCCCAAGGTCATGCCTAACCCAGGAGGCTATGCGCTGGTGGTGGATCCGACATTCATCGGGCCCGACATTAATGTCAAGTTCATCTAAGTTCTCATTGATAATGGAAGCAGTATCAACATCCTATACCGGGATACCATTCTCAAGTTGGGCATCGCTAAAAATATGATGCAGCCAAGTCGGACCACCTTCCATGGTATTGTGTCAGGTGTCTCTTGTGCACCAATGGGAAAAGTCTAGGTCGACGTGTTATTCGGCACCAGAGAGAACTGCAGAACCGAGAGCCTTCAATTTGAGGTGGTTGACCTCGAAAGTCCATACCACACCTTACTCGGCAGGCCGACATTTGCCAAGTTCATGGCATCCACTCATATCGCCTACCTCAAGATGAAGGTGCCGGGTCCAAATGGTGTCATCACCATCTCGGGCGATTATAGGCGGTCCATGGAGTGTGCCTTGGCTGGTTTCGCTTAGCCGAGTCACTGGTTATTGCTGCAGAAAATAAGAGGATACATTAGGTGGTGGCACTGGCACAATCATCTCAATTTGGTATGTCGGGTATGAGTACCGTGCATCAGAGTGCGGCATTTCAGGCGTCAAAGGAGACAACGAAGATCATGGTCGATGAGGTGTTACTGGACCATAACATCATTATTGGTGTTGGATTGACTGACAAACAGGAAGGCGAGCTCATCCACTTCCTCCATGAGAACCGGGACATTTTTGCATGGTCAAATCAGGACCCGCCGAGGGAGTTGGCTGAGCACTCATTGCATGCCAGACTGGATGCAAAGCCGGTGAAGCAACCTCTCCGACGCCTCGTTGCATATAGGAGAAAAGTTATTAATGACGAGATAGCTAGGCTGCTCGCAGCTGGTTTTATCATGGAGGTACTGCACCCGGACTGGTTGGCTAACCCGGTCCTGGTGGAAAAGAAGAAAGATGACCCGAATGTGGCCATAGTCTGGCGCATGTGTATTGGTTACACGAAATTGAACAAGGCATGACCTAAATATCCATTCAACGCTGCCTCATATTGATCAAGTGATTGATTCCACAGCCAGGTATGAACTATTGTCTTTTGTAGATGCAGATTCTGGTGTCTCCCAGATACTTTTGAACCCGGGTGATCAAATAAAGACATCCTTTATTACCCTGTATGGGTCTTATTGCTATCGTGTTATGACTTTTGGTTTGAGAAATGCCGGTGCCACTTATCAGAGATGCATGCAGAAATACTTGCATGATCAAATTGGCAAAAATATGCACGTGTATGTCGATGATATCGTCATCAAAACCAAGGAGAAGCATACTATGTTGGTGTACAAACCTAAGAAGACTCCGGTTAAAGCTTACACCCGGCCAAATGTACATTTGGTGTGCCCGCATGCAAGTTACACGGTTTCCTTGTTTGAAGCAGAGGTATCGAATCAAATCTGACAAAGATCAGTGTTATAGAAAGCATGAAGCTACCAATGTGGCTCAAGGACGTCCAGAGGTTCACTGGTTGCCTGGCATCCTTGAGTCGCTTCATTGGTTGGTTGGGGGAGAATGTATTGCCTTTGTACCAACTGATGAAGAAAACAGACAAATTCGTCTAGACACCGCAAGCGGATGCGGCATTTCATGAATTAAAGAAAATGTTGGTTTCAGCACTGATATTGGCCTCCCCACTGTCCAAAGAGCTGATGTTGCTCTATATTGCAGCTATTAACCGGGTTGTTAGTGATGTGATGGTGGTAGAATGAGAAGAAGAAGGAAAAACGGTGCAGACACCGGTATATTATTTGAGCGATGTGATATTTTTGTCGAAGCAAAATTATCTGCACTGCCAAAGATGACATATGGTGTCTATATGGCGGCCAAGAAACTCAATCATTACTTCCAAGAGCACCCTATGACGGTGGTGTGTGCAACTCCTATCTCGAAAATTATTGGCAATAAGTTGCAATTGGTCGAGTAGCCAAGTGGGCCATTGAGCTGGCGTCTTACACGCCATAGTATGCAAGGAGAGATGCCATCAAATCTCAGGTTTTGGCTGACTTCCTCGTCGATTGGGCCGAGATGCAATATGAGCCACCGTTGCCTGACTCCAACTACTGGAGGATGCATTTTGATGGGTCCAAAATAAAGATAGTCTGGGTGCTATCGTAGTTCTTACCTCGTCCAAGCGAGATCAGCTGAAGTATGTGTTGTAAGTTCATTTTGCGGCATCTAATAATGTGTCGGTTGGTCCATGGTCTCAAAGTGGCCAAGGAAATCGGTATTCGTCGGATAGTGTGTTACGGTGATTCGGATCTTGTGGTCTAGCATGCCTTGGATGCCAACATGACATCATATCGGTTTCATGTCCAGAATATCTTGGGGTACTTTGATGGTTGCGAGTTCCATCACGTACATCGGGCAGAAAATAAAGCTGCCGACATACTGTCCAAGATAGGTTCATCCCGACAGGCCATTCCATCCGGCCTATCACTCGAACATCTTCGGAAACCATCAATCAAGCCATCACCTGAATCTGAGTCAATATTTGTCCCGGAAATCCAGAACCCGATGTCGTCCCGATGGACGTGGATGTTGGCTACATTTTGGAGAACCCGAGGACTTGGTCCAAAGCGATCCGGCATTTAGTCAGTCTTGTTAGGCCTGCAAAGTGGAGTAGCGTCAATAGGACCTTAAAGGTATATGTTACATATGCAGCCGGCATCCCGGGGGTTTAACAATTTGAGTTTTGTACGATGAGTTTAGGCAGTAGTGCCAAATATGATGTTATCAATAGGAGGAGCGCGAATGTCGGTAGCAGTCACGGCATTAGTCGTGGCAACAGTCTCGGTAGTGTTATTGGGACCAGTGTCGTCCTAGATCTCCTCGTCGACCTCCTCTTCGTCTTCTTCATCATCGTCGGAGTCCTCTGGACCCTCGACAAAGGTATGGATACAGGCGTATTTGATGAAGGAGTACGCTCTCTCCTGGCGACGTTGGATGAGTTCCGGACCTGTCGTCCACTTCGAGTCGGCGCGCATTGTTTGTAGTACGTCGAGGTTGATCCCCTCGTGCCAGGAGAGGACAAAGGTCAGGGCTTCTTCTGCACCAACTCAGGCAGCGGATGCCCGCCATTCATTGAGCCTATCTTCATAGGCCTTCAAACACCTCGACAGCTCATCAATAGATGTCGGTGCTTCAAAATCCGGCCAGAAAACCTTGTAGACGCGAATGGCAGCGCTGGGAGATCAACTCCAATGGTTTTTAATGGCGATAGACATGCATTCAATGCCGTCAAATGGTCGTCGATATCCCAGGCTTTCGAGATGGGGCCAGACGCGGATCTCTTGGGTCGGGACTTCCAAGTAATGTTGTCGGCAATAGGCTGAGAATGGGAGAAATGCCCTGGAAAAAAGCGGAGATAATGTCGGGATAAGCCCATGACGGCATACATTTATGTCGGCCGAAACAGAAGAGTGAAAGAAGCTTACTGGCCATCTCGGAGTTGATTGGTGAGTTTCGACATCCATTTTCCGGCCGATCTAGTTCCTTCTGAGCCGAGGTGGCACGAGCCTCGGTTTGGTCAAGGAGTTCCTTATGTTTCTGGGCCTCGCCTTCCTGACGCTTTTTCTCCTCGGTTCCTGCCTTCTCCAACTCGGCCTTTTGGCCCTGCACCTCTTCGAGTTCTATCTTCATCCGAGATACCTCATATCGTTCCTTCTGGAGCTCGACTTTGTGCGCATCTTCACGCTCCATCATTTGTATGGCCAACTCCGAGGTAGAAATGCAGTCCTTGTGGTGATCTGCATAAGCTTTCTGCTCAGTTGTGCCAAGGTCGCAAGTTTAGCATGTATAAAATAAAACAAGTGCAAAGTTAAACATAGAAGAAGACTTACTCTGGAGGGCGGTGCTCCGCTTCCATAGTTCATCGACTTGAACCTTTGTCCCGACTGTTTATGTCGGTAGAAGAAGAAGATGAGGAAGTTAGATCGAAGAAATTTGAGAATAGTTGATATGTCGGCTGGAGAAAAGCATACTTTTGCTCTTTAGTTCGGCCTGCAGCTGCTTATGTTTATCGCGGAGCTGCCTATGCTCCAATAGAAGTTTCTGATACAGCTGGGTGTGGGTATTGGTGCAAAGCTGGAAAGAGGAAATATTAGTATTATTTGTGAAGATTCACGCCGAGTAATCTTTACTCGACTGGGGATGGTGTATATCTATTTTGAAAATGTGAGCTGATAAACCTTACTCGACGTATCTTGCAGAAATTCGCAAAGGCTGTAAAAAGGGTGTTTACCTCTGCAGTTTTGTCGGCTTCATTGATGGCGACCTTCATTGCGTACATATTCTGGACGAGCATGCCTGGACCTGATGGGTGCATAGTACTCACCTCGCTCGTATCAGCACTGTTCCAGTCTGTGTTGTTGTGCTCAAGTGAGCCCAGGCTTCTCCCGCTCAGAGTTCGTAGCATGGCAAATCCAGTGATGGTTGTGGTCATCTGGATGTTGGCTGAGGTAGTTTCTTGGCCCTGGTGCACGGTCACTTTCCTATCAGGATTTGGCTTCAATACGGTTACCAGCTTCTACTGCTACTGTTGGGCCGGCTTCGGCAGCTGCGGTGTCGATTTTGGCTGCAGCGGTGGCTCCTGTGTCGGCTGCGGCTGTGGCTGTGGTTGCTGGGGTGGCTGCTATTGATGTTGCCGCTGAATCTGCTGAGTTTGCTCCGGCTTTTCCGGAATCTTGGTCTTCTCAACCCTGGTGACCATGATGTCGACACTAAGGTCTTCATCTCGGTAGGGAACCGAAGTGTCGGCTCAGGCCCAGTCCGTGATCTCGTCTTGTGGGGTGCTCTGTCCCCCTCTGATCTCAGCCTCGGATCCCGGCGGCTGTATATCGGAATCTGATTGACTTTCCGAGTGAGGACTCATCCTTTCGGGGTTGTGGCCTCCGATGTCGGCAGGTCGGGACAACGAGGGTGTCGCTATCGGAGAGCGGATGGAGGATGCGCTTTGTGTGACATCCAGGGCGCTCCTGCAGTGGAATATGACAGTATGTCATCTCGGTCAAAGGAAAGAAAGATAAAAAATACCACGGTAGGAAATGTATGTCGCCAAGAAATGTCTTACGCGTCCGAAGTTGGTCTCGGATGTGGCTTGAGCAACGCCACCTTCTTCTTCTTCGAGGGATCCGAGGGCCCAATAACTACGCTTTCTTGGACACGGCTCGTCCCCCCTGATGTAGCCCATCGTATTCAACCAAGCACAACATCGATACACAACAAGGTGAACTCACTCCTGTCTCCGTACGTTTCCAGTGACTTGGTGAACGGTGCTCTACCTCATGAAATACACCTCTGCATGCATAGGTGGGATCATCACATGGAGACCCAAGAAGGTGCCCAAGATGCTCAAGAACACATCCAAGAAGATGCACATGAAGCTAGCAAGGAAGTGGGTGAAGACGGCGTCAAGATCAGAGCTCCGAGGTGGAAGAATGGAGGGAAAAGGGGGCTCCCGGCCTCACCCCCCGGCCAGGCCGGCCTCCCCTGGCCTTAGGCCATCCTACCCTGGCCCCAGGCCGGGCTAGCCTGGCCCCAGGCCGGGCACCAGTCCGAGGGAGCCGGCCTCCCACCCTGGCCCCAGGCCGGGCACCAGGCCGAGTGCGCCCCCACCCCGGCCTCAGGCCGGCCTCCCATGCCGGGATGCCCTGTTTTTATGCGGAAATACACCATTGTGGCCCCATTTTCACCCACCTACCCCCCTAGGATATATAAGGGACTCCGGTGGCTAGATCTAGGGTTTAGGGATGATTTGAGAACTTCGGGCTTTTCCCGTGTATCCCTCTTGTGAGGTGACTCCTCTTACGAGGCTACTCCTACGATGTGTATCTAGGACCGTATCAAGATCTCTCCAAGGAGCTACTCTTTCACCTTGTGATTCTAGTAGCGCCTGCCAACCTTCCCCTTGCGGCTTCTGTTGGATCGGTGGACCGACCGGTGAGAGGAATCAGTTTCAATTAGCGTGTTGTTGACTTGGGTTTGCGATCCCTTGTAGGCTTCACAAGTTATCTTTCCCCCCTTTTGTGTTTCCGCGCGTTTGCCCTCGATTTCCCTCGATTTCCCCTCTCGTGTTCTTCGCGTTCTTCGTTCGTTCTTGTCGATTCGTGAAGATCGGGCCAACTTAGAGGTCAACACCTCATCATCTGGTATCCAGAGCTAGATTGACACGAATCCGACACCCCACCCCCTCCCCTACCACCATTTTTTCTTCTATCCACCATAAATTCGAAAAATTGACCAAAAATAGCCAAAAGGGATTTCGACCGATCTCTTGATTCGTTGAGTTTTTCGTGGTTTTGTTTCATAGATTTGTTGCCAAAGACCATTCCCCACCTTCTTATTCAGCCACATTTCTTGAATTTTTCCAAAAAAAATCTTGATTTGGGAGAAATTTCGAATTTGAGCAAAAATTTCAGAAAAATCCTGCTCTTCGATTCTTGGACAAATTTTGTATCTTGTTTTTCTTTGTCGTCGTTGCTCCGATTTGAGTGAGGCAAGTTCCTACGCGTCTCCATCGACATCGCCTACGCATCTACATCATCGGATCCACACGACATCGACATTCACCGGCCGCAATTCCGAGATCATCCACCGCATAGGTATAACTTGCTTCCGCTTGAACTAACCCATTCCTTTGTGTACCTTACCTATTCGGACTAGTTCTTTTACACTGCTTGGCATCGCATTTGTGGCACCGAGAGTGCGAGTTTTGCGCTTGTGAGAGACTAGCTACGAGTAGGCATTGGCATTTGGGAATCATCTCCGCATCATCATCATCAAAAATAAAAAAAAGAGAAAGGAGAAAGATCACAAGAAGCAAAAAGAGCCAAAAGAAGCAAAGATCGATGCCAATTGCTATCATTTGTAGGAACGCCTAGCTTCGAGTTGCGAGAGAGAAGAGAGTGACCGGTTTCCACATTGCGAATCTTGTTGCCTCTTGTTAATTGCGGTTTGAGCTAGCGTCCTCCTTGCGTTGGTGTGGCATTGAGCTTAGTCTTCGATAGGTACATTTCGTCTCCGCTCGTCCATTGGCCGCACTAACCCCATTTATCACTTGTGTGTGTGTGTGTGTGTGTGTGTGTTTAGTTTCCACCATAGCATTTTCCTCCACTAGGTTTGGTTTTCGTGCTAACTTTTCTTTGATTCTTCTCCATGTTTTACAACATACTTTTCTTTGGATTTGTCGTTTTCTCGCCACATTTCTAACCCATTGCCATCCACCCATAAGCTGTGTGTGTTTTGGAGCGTGTTTTTGGGATCTTTCGAACTCAAGTCACTTCATTCTTTTTGTTATCGGTTTCTCTTGGCTTTGTCCACTAGTTTCCAACATTTGCTAAAAGGTGAGGTTTGAGCTCTTAGGTCTCCACACTCTATATATACATTTGTGCTTGTTGAGATGGCTAGGGAAGGAGTACTAATAAGGCCGAGTTCGGACGATCAAGGAACCTCTTTCTTCAACAACATTGGCTACCACAACTTCGTCAACCGCCATGAACACTTTCGGCTTTGCCAACTTGCTCGTGATGGATTGGAGCGCTTGGACCATCTACTTCAAGCTCATCATTCTCGATTCAATGATCACATGGCGAGTATTGAAGGCCAAGTGACCATCCTCGCCAACCGCCATGGATCATCATCGACCTCCAAGCCACGACGCAATGGCAAGTCTCCACATGATCATCTCCAAGCTCATCACCAAGATCGTCGCCATGATCATCATCGACATATGGGAGAGAGTGGTAACCCCACCTCACCGCATCCTCCACCACCGCGACGCCATTGGTTTGAGCATCGCTCGCCATCACCACTACCTCGACCTCGACACCGACAAGGTCGTGGTGACTCTCTTCAAGATCACCCTCTACGACCGGATATTCTTCATCACCCACCTTCTCCAAGCTCGTCTCATGACTATGGTCTACATGGCTTCGTGGATGGTGCTTTCCCACATTCAAGACTTCCAAGGAAAAATGTGTGTCACCACCACAATGACCACCAAGACCAAGTCCACTCTCAAGAAGGTGCCTTCGACATGGCTTCTAGTGAATGCCTCCCTCAACTCCACCACAATGACCACCGGCGCCATCCTCTCCATCATGATCGCCATCACCAAACCAATGAGGATGACCCAATTGAGCTTCCACCGCCTATCTTTTATAAAGACCCAAATGAGACACCTTCTCAACATCAAGCGAGTGCGAATGCTCCCTATGGCTTGTCTTTCCCCATCTTCGAGGAAGACCCCATTGAGCGCCACCATCGACAACAACCAAGTGGGATTTCTCAATTTGCTACTTTACTTCCCATCTTTGATGAGGACCCCTATGAGCACCACCATCATCAACAACCATGTGGGCATGCTACAAATGATCTCTCACTTCCTCTCTTTGATGAAGACCCCTATGAGCGCCCACTTCGACCACCACTAGGCACAGATGCTACTCATGATCTCTCACTTCCCATGTTTAATGAGGAACCTCTTGAGAGACCACTTCAACAACAAGCAAGTGAAGACCTCTCACTTCCTATTTTTGATGAGGACCCACATGAGCGACCTCGTCAACATCAAGCAAATGGAGATGCTATCCATGATTCTTCTCCTCCCATATTGGATGAAGCACCACATCATCTAGGCCATGAAGACAACGACTTGAGCGTCGTTGGCCTCAATGTTCCAAGGTGCAAGGACCATGAGCGTCATCATCCATATGAGGAATGGGAGCCTCCACCTCATCTTCACCAAGATTGTGCTTTCTATTCGCACCCCGCCTTCGACAAGGAGCAAGAACATCCTCGCCATGGACACTATGATACCACTACTTCATCGAGGTAAGAGGCAAGAGATACTTCACCACCAACACCCAACCTCAACTTCCATGAGCGACATACTTTGAGGAAGGACAAAGGACGTCATGATGAAGCACATGAGCAAGGTCTACATTGCCATATATGTCATGATCCTCCTCCTTCTTCCTCACATGAGGCGAGATTTACTTCATCATCACCGCTACACCTACATCATGTGCGAAATTCCATGAGGAAGAACTATGACCTTCATGATCAAGAACATGAGCTTCCCTCATCGCCACAAGCGCAACACCAACATCAAGAGTGTGAAGCTATTCCTCCCATGACACAAGATCAACATCACCATATGCATGAGGAGACCACTCTACCACTCTTCGATGAAGACGTTGATGCATGTGACATTATGGAAGAGGCTCATCCCTTGCCATCATCTCTAAGGCATTCTTCTTCTTCGTCTCCAATGACACAAGTGACAACTCCGACCATCTGCAAGAGAGCTTCCAGTGCTACCAATGAGATGATCATGGTTGCCAACCAAAATGGTGACATGCCTACATGAGTGAAGGCCAATACTATGCCTTGCACCAACTAGCTCTCAATTCCTTGGACATGCCGACCAATGGTGACGAAAGCGTCAATTGCAATGAGTCCGCAAACTCATCGCGAGTGTTGACACGAGTTCTTCAAGCCTATCCTCAAGATAATGACCAACAATGCAACCTCTCTAGAGCCGGCGTCAATGGCCCATCTATCATTGATGGAGGTAACGACGAATTGGGTGACAATATTCCCTTGACTTCAAAGCATCTCATGACAACCTCCACAAGGCCACGCTCAAGCCACCATTCTAGCCAAGGATACCTTCATCATCATCATCATCGACCATTTGAGGACGCTACAAGGCATGGCTTACATTTCCACTTGATGGAGCCTTCTTCGACAAAAGCCATGACCCTACCTCCTCCTCCAAGAAAGCCACCCTTTCCACACTTGGAGATCAATCCAAGAGTTGAGATGCTCGAGTCCTCCTCTCCACATGCTATGACACTACCGACTCCAAGCAATGCAATGACTTCGACAAACCCGCACACCTCTTGTGCCAAGACTTGGGAGCCTCCTAGTGTCCCCTCTCAAGCTTCTAGTGAGATGAGTGGTGAGAGAGATCCACCATCACGTGAGTGAGAGACACAAGCCAATAATGAGTGGAAAAAGCATGAGTGTTCCTAGAGGCATTGCCATGATAGCCACCAATAGTGAGATGAGAGTTGAGAGCAAAACCCCATGTGTGCTTATCGACACTAACGGCTTACCAACTTTCTCTCCATCTTTGTTGTCTATTTTGCAGAGATTTGGTGACCCTATCAAGCATCCTCGACATCACAGACTTCTCCACATACAAGGCTCTCGACAAAGCATGAACATCGACACCGACTTGAAGAGTTGGAAGGAGTACATTCCTTTCGTCATGATCCACATGGAGATTGACAAGAGCTTTTACGACAAGGCATTCTCCATCCACACTCCTCAAGTCAAGATCTACACGGCGCATCACAAGCACTTCGACATCAACGCCTTCTACGCATACATCACACATGTCACGATGTGCATGGAGTTCGACAATTGCATCCACGACAACGACTTCTATGCCTACAACCCTCATGTCAAGATGTACTTGGGGTTCCACATGCGCATCCACGGCACCGACTTCTTCATCTACATCCCCTACGTCAAGATGTACTTGGAGTTTGACAAGCGCGTCAACGACAATGACTTCGACAAGAGAATCAATGACAACGCCACCAACGTCAAGTTCATCTACACTCTACCGCTTCCGCAACCAATGGAGCAACACCCTCTTGAGCTCTTCGACGACGATTACATCTCATGTCAAGCTCATCTTCACCCACCCATGGAGGATCATGTCAAGATCGTCATCGTCTTTGGACTACACCCTCCACGAGCATACCTTGGCATGATCTTCGATAAGAGGCTAAACTTCAATGACTACACCGCCTCGCAAGATCTTCACCAACCATCCAAGGAGGAACATTTCATGATCTTCATCACCTTTGGACCACACCCACTACAAGCCTACCGTCACATGAACTTCGACAAGCGGCTCAACTTCAACGACATCTTCGTCGTCAACATTCCTTCTCCCGTTCACAAATGGATGGAACGAGAGTCGAGGACGACTCTTTTTCAAGGGGGGGGGGAGATGATGTATCCCACCGTATTCAACCAAGCACAACATCGATACACAACAAGGTGAACTCACTCCTATCTCCGTACGTTTCCGGTGACTTGGTGAACGGTGCTCTACCTCATGAAATACCCCTCTACATGCATAGGTGGGATCATCACATGGAGACCCAAGAAGGTGCCCAAGATGCTCAAGAACACATCCAAGAAGATGCACATGAAGCTAGCAAGGAAGTGGGTGAAGACGGCGTCAAGATCGGAGCTCCGAGGTGGAAGAACGGAGGGAAAAGGGGGCTCCCGGCCTCACCCCCTGGCCAGGCTGGCATCCCCTGGCCTCAGGCCGGCCTACCCTGGCCCCAGGACGGCCTCCTCATCCCACCCTGGCCCCAGGCCGGGCTAGCTTGGCCCCAGGTCGGGCACCAGCCCGAGGGAGCCGGCCTCCCACCCTGGCCCCAGGCCGAGTGCGCCCCCACCCCGGCCTCAGGCTGGCCAGGCCGGCCTCCCAGGCTGGGATGCCCTGTTTTTGTGCGGAAATACACCGTTTTGGCCCCATTTTCACCCACCTACCCCCTAGGCTATATAAGGGACTCCGGTGGCTAGATCTAGGGTTTAGGGATGATTTGAGAACTTCGGGCTTTTCCCTTGTATCCCTCTTGTGAGGTGACTCCTCTTACGAGGCTACTCCTACGATGTGTATCTAGGACTGTATCAAGATCTCTCCAAGGAGATACTCTTTCACCTTGTGATTCTAGTAGCGCTTGCCAACCTTCCCCTTGCGGCTTCTGTTGGATCGGTGGACCGACCGGTGAGAGGAATCGGTTTCAATTAGTGTGTTGTTGACTTGGGTTTGCGATCCCTCGTAGGCTTCACGAGTTATCTTTCCCCCTTTTGTGTTTCCGCACGTTTGCCCTTGATTTCCCCTCGATTTACCCTCTCGTGTTCTTCGCGTTCTTCGTGCGTTCTTCATTCGTTCTTGTCGATTCGTGAAGATCGGGCCAACTTAGAGGTCAACACCTCATCACCCCCCCACGGCGATGGGCGATACCTCTAGCACCTGGTCACCTAGGTCAGCTGATGTTGGAGGCAGCGGAAATGTGAATGCGAGCGGACGGGGGTCAAATACCTCTAAAATTAGGCAATCATCATCGGACCAATCTCTTATGCAATCGCGAGCGGGAGTCTTACTCGAAGCGAGACCACTGTCGGCATCGGGAATCAACAAGTAGTCCTTGGAATCCGGATCTTCCGTGTCGGACCCTGCGTAGTCTTTGCCCCATTTGGAGGATGGGTTTGGTCCATCCTCGGTCACTTGCCACGGGAGTCTCTGCACGGAAAAAAAAAACAAGAAGTCAAGATTAGACTATGAGGATAAAATGCTACAACGACGTAAGAAAGTACGCCGGCATAAGAACCTATGTCGGCACGAAAGTTGTGCCGGTGTAGTTTTCAAAGTGCTTAATGCAGGCACTGGATGCCTTCTGTCATGATTTTTTTTGCCCATTCCAAGTCCTCTAGCATGTTCATCTGGGCTACGGCCTTGACGCGCCTCTGGATCTGGTCTTTTCTCAGCTCATAGAACGTTGTCCGGGTGGGATCGTGTTGGCCACTCATGTGGAATATCTAATCAACCCGGTGCTGGAGTGGGGATATGCGGCGGCTAATGAATGTCGCCAAGAGATCTTCGGCCGACATCCCTTTCTCCTTGAGCTCGGCGACAATCTTGTGAATCTCGTTAACTTCCGCAACGAGATCCTTCGTGTCAAACCCCCAGTTGAGTTTCTGCATGGGCGGGACGACAACGAAATCTGGTATGCCGATCAGGTCAACAACGGTCGATTTCTTCACATAGAAGAACGACTGAAGTCATTTCCGGCATGCCTCCAGACCTTGGATCCGAGGAAAGATTGAATTGTGCCGTGGTATGACGGTGGCTGCACCTCACTGGGTCATCTCTTTTAGAGCGCCGCGATTTTCTAGATCTGGGACAACTTGCTTCCGGAATAGGAAATACTTACACCAGAGATTGAGGGTTGGCGAAAGGCCTAGATATCCCTCCGTAAAGGAAATGTAGGCGGATAAGCTGGTGATGAAATTAGCCGGGAGATGATGGGGCTGGAGGCCAAACTTCTCGAATAACTTCTTCATGAAATCGCTAACCCGGAGACCGAACCCGCGTTCTAAGTGACCTACGAAGACTACAAACTCACCGGGTTGGACGTCCGGCACGAGCCCGTTGCCGGGTATCCTGCATTCCACTCCCTCCGGGATCCGTCGCGTCCGGCAGAGCCAGTCTATTTCATCTTGTGTGACATTAGAGCCCTTCCAGGCGGCCCGGGTCGACCCCTCCGCCACTTCCTCCTCGCCGTGCTCGACAACGACGACCTCCTGGGAGGCCATTTGGGCAGCGCGTTTGGGAGGCGAATGCGGTGTATTCGTGGTGGAGACTGCGTTGTTATGCGCGGATATTGGCGGTGGCGTTTAGTGCACTTCGGTGGCGGAGGAAAAGGGGAGAGGAACTATTGCGGCATGAGGCGCTGCGGCGACGTGCAGTGCTGCGGCGACGTGTTGTGTACCGTGGCGGAGGCATTGCGAGGGAGAAGGTGATTGGAGTTTGGGGGAAAAAAATGAACAATGGTTTGCTCCTTCTCCCCTATTTAACAGCGAGGGGAGTGTAGAGGCCCCAAACCGGATGGTCTAGAACCCCTCATATGCATACATTCACGATCCCAAGAAATTTAGTCGTGAACACCATACGAAGTGGTACACAGATACATTATCCATTACACGAATAAAATAGGCGTACAAACCATGGTCACATGACCAAGTCTTTATTAACTGTCACACAGGACATGCAAAGTCTCACAACTCACACACACAGCGGAAAAGAAACACACGTAGGTAGCCCGTGTCACGCCGTCACTGACAGGATGCTGACTGGGAGCCGGGCCTAGTTCGCATAATCGTCAGAGTAGTACTCTTCCTCGTATTCCTCCTCCAAAGGCGTCTCCTAAAAGTCTGGCCAAGTAAATAGCCAGGGGCGAAACCAATGTGAGTACATTTGAATGTACTCTAGAATACATCCTTTATACACTTACAAAATGCAGTATGCTTATATGGTGGGTAGGTAGGCTATAAATAGGGCTCACTACCCATGGTGTCCATTTAAGACGACATCATGGTTGCATCATTTTATCTGTATCTTCATTGAAGAAGATACTTCATAAAAAAATAATATAAGTTTTCTTTCTCTTGTAGATATCGCATGTACAAGAGGTTTTATAAAACTTGTTTTATAAAAGAAGGTTTTCTTTGCAAAACTTCTTGGAAAACATTTCCATCTTCTTCATCGGTACCTCTCAGGTACAAGTCCTTGTTCAAAAACACCTTTTGAAAACTTGACACAATGCTAGCTACATGGCCTTTTAACTTCCCACATCTGAGGGCTCGGCTATTCTGAATAGTTTTACTCTGCAGAGGTGTACACATTCCACTAGATCCAATCATCTGCCATGAACCACCCATGGATCAACACAGCGATATGCAAGCATCAGAAGAATGATCCTAACTGTCCACTCTGAACAAGCTAGTATATGATCATCCCTTCAGTTGGGGTGTTCTCCCCGGCACCAGGTCCCACCCTGCCTTGTCAGGAGACCCAACTGTCGCACCCGGAGGAGAAATTAATCCCACCCTTTATATGTCCCGTTTCTCCCTCCTGGCAACATTTCGGTTCAGAGAATCATCCTCTCTATAGCATATTGGGATGTAACGCACACTAACAAGATAAAGTATCTAGATAGGCCCCGTACCCATGTTGGGGTAGAGCGGCAGTACTTGTTGGTTGTCCAGCGAAGACTAGGTTATGTGTCTTTTGTAAAACATTTGGAAAACAACTCTTTAGCTCCCCCGGTGAACAAGGTCCCGCCTCTTCACCGTGGACTTTTCATAACTCCTTTTGTTTGCAAAAGAACATTTTAAAAGTGTCCACTTAGGTACTCAAGATTATTATCTTAGGTGGTATTTATATACCTTATGGTGGCTAAGGTCTTGGTAACACCAAGTTGACTAATGGCAAAGTGATAGTATAACTATATAATATTAATAGTAATAATCATAGTCACTCAATGAAAATAGTTTTGATAAACAAGTTTTTGTAAAACTTCATAAGTAGATCATGCATGATAGATAATGATAAGTAGGAGTAACAGCAAGCTTTAAGGATGGCTTGACTTGGAGGAATCGAGGTTCTTGTTCGTGATAACAGCAAGAGTGGTAGTAGTAGTAGCCTTTGGCTCCAACTACCTCTTCTTCGGGTTCTATCGTCGTAAAATAAAAATAAGGACACTCAATCAGAACCAAACTAAGAAAGCAAAGGCTCTCAACTACACCATACAGCAAGCAATGCACACACAAAAATAACACCCAAGTTCACAAAACAATTCTACACAAGCATACACCAAAATAGCAATATTCAATAATATTACTACTACTACTACTATGGTTGAGATATATCATTTCTCAACAAAATGAGATGGAACCAGTGGATGTTCCACTAAGTTTTCCATGCCATTTAAAAGGTACTAAGCCTCTGGTCGAACATGTGGAAAACAACATATTCCTCTAGCAAAAATACCACTAGCTATTCTAGTGAAAACAACACTATGAGTAAGGAATATTAAATCTACACATGCATCCCTAAAGAATAATATGCATCCTAACAGAGATGAAAACAAGTACTAATCAGTACCAAAATGGTAATGGATCCACATAAAAATACTCATCATAACTTGTATAAAAATCTAGCTAAGCAATGTCATCACAAGATTTAATAAAATAAAACTAGAGAATACCCCTATGCTCATACTAGTTCCATACAAATCCTAAACATGCACAAACTTTCTAACATGATGGATCTGTGAGAAAACAACATTCTAACACTAAGCACAACATCTAAACATGCTAGAAAACAAAGTAACACTAGCAAGCAATTATTCTAGAATTAAATCTACACATGTTATTTCTAACAGAAAAGTGCAAAAAGTTAGATCTACTGCCAAAATAAATCTAGAGATCTAAAAATTACACCAAGTTAGGATATCATAGATCTAAACATAATCTAACAGACCCAGTTGGATTCACATCAAAAGTGTCTTCAAACAAATCCTAAAAATCCTAGAATGTGCTACTGTACTTTTACCAAAGTGGATGGCATTTCCAAATGGTAGCTCACCTTGATGTGAGGTCAAGTCCTACTGATAGATCTAGTCAAGGGCTACTCAAAGAATTTTAGTTTGCAGATTTGGAACATTCCAACCAAAAGTTATTGTATTTTTGCCTTAACAGACAATGTGTAGTTCATCATTTTTCATTTGTTCATACATGGTTCGAATCCAGTTCTGCAAGTTGCATTCGTTCAAGAATTTGTATAGATACCTCACGTAATTTTGGTGGATTTTATTTTTGAGTTTAACAAATTTTAACACGATTAAACTAAAGTGTCAGATTCAGTTCATTTTCAAAAAGGAATATAAAATCGTTCCACGGGCTGAGCAACACACGGGCGCGCGGCCCAGCTCGCATCCACGGCACGCTGAGCGCACGTACCGCTTCACGGTTTAAACGTGGCTGTTGATCTCGCGATCAACGGCGCACGGCCATTGTCCTCATATCTCTTCTCTCTTTCTCTCTCGAACAGAACCGTGCACGGCCGGCGGCGATCCTCGAAGCGATTTCTCACCTAGGGTGCTTGCAGGAGGGTGGCGATAGGTTGAGGGAGACGCAGGTGCTCGGGGCCATGCAGGGGCGTTGAAAACGTGGCGCGGGGTAGCTTCAGTCGCTGGCGTGGTGCAGGCGTCCCGCGGCGGCTCCGACGAGGTCACCGGTGTTCCTGCAAGCGATGAACCAAGGGAACAAGTCAGGCACGATCCACGGAGGGTGGGGAGTGCGTTGAGAGTGAAAGGAAGGGTTGGGGTGGCTCCAGATGTGCGCGACCCACCGTGTCTGTCCGCGGTGGCCGCGGTGTTTCTCCGGCGATCTAGGCTAGAAGAGGGCTCATCGTGCTCGTGGTTGGGTTTGGGGTGAGTGAGCGGGTGTGTGCGGGAGTGGTAGCGAGGCCGTGGCCCTGAGGTGGCTATATAGGGGCGGGGTGGCCGTGTGCACTCTCGGGTGGCCTCGGGCGTCAGTGAGATGCGCCCGTGCGCGCCCTGGCGTGCCCATGCAATGGCTCTTGCCCCATGGGAGCGTCCAGGGGTACGACTAGGGTCAGTCAAAGGCCAAGACGGCGAGGAAACAGAAGAAAAATCGCGGGTGCGCACTGTGGCACACGACAGTGCGAGCTCTGTCAGAATGCCCATGCCGCTCGCCCTTGTTTTACCCTCTGAAACCAGCACGCTCTCCTCTCCTGTGGTCAACTTGACTTGGTGGCTAAGGGATAGAAACGTTGTGTGCTGACTAGGCTTCTAGAAGGCCCAAACCGTGGAGCAAATGGATCATCCAAACTAAAGTTATAAGAATTTGAATTTCGTGTCATTTCACTGTGTCTGCAGAAATTCAGTTTCAGTTACAAACTTAGAAATTTTCTAAGTGTTGGGGGAATAGAGTGGATTAGCTAAAAGTTGCACTTGTTTTCATGGATCAAACCAACATAAAAATTTGTTTTCCAAGTATGGTTGTGTTAAGCAACATTTGTACTTTCATCAACAGCAAAAGAAAACAAATTTGAAATTCAAATGATCAATGAAAACAAGGTGGAAAAACAGCTAGTTTAGGTTTTTCTCTGTTTTCCAGAAAACACTAATTCTATCTTATTTTCTTAACACAAAAACATCAAGCAAATGATTGCTTCTGTAAATCAAATCTTAAAACCAAGTTCACCATTTTTTAGTCCATATATTAGAGATCACATGCATGCCAAGAAAACACAAAATGTGATTCTCTATCATATAGATAACATGAGTGAAAAATACCTAATTGGCTTATTTTTCAGAAAAGAGTTTCTATAGAAAATCCTAAGGAAAACATTGGTGTAGTATTTTGCCAAATTGTTTTCTTGATTCTAAACAAACCAAATATCATTTATAAGTTGAAAAAAACATTGCCACAAGAATTTTGATGAACAACTTTGGAAACACCAGGTGGAAAACCTCACAGAAATAAATGGAAAATATCAGAAAACAAAGTGAATGATTTTTGAATCAAATATTGCTTGCATTTCATAGATAACCAGGGTTCATTAAATAATGTTGGATTACACAAGGGAATTAAAAAGTTTTTGTTGGCTCACAAAAATGGTCTCCCTAATGTGTTACAAGTGTCCCAAATCTGGGGTGTGACAGGGAGGTCGTGAGTCGTGGATCCAATGCGCCACGATCTCCGTAACCACTACAGCGAACTGTCCCCCACGACGTGCCACAGAAGCGCAACCGTTCGTCGCAGTTAATCCCGCGGGATTCGAGGCGACGGTGCACTCAAGTGCCCGAGGGAATTGACCGCTCGTGGGACACGTAAGATGTGCATGCCACGCATGCAGTGGCAGGTCTATCCGGGCACATGAATCGAGGCGACGTGCGGTAGGTTTCTCTCATGTGCATTGAATGTGAAAGTTGGAGAAAACGAGGAGCTCTTTCGCATATCAGAGCAGGACCGGCATAAGATCAGGTATCGAGTTTGGTTGGGAGTCAGTTTCCGACACATGAGTTGGGACGATATAAGGCGTGTCGATTGTTAAGTAAGTTCTTTTTATTGCGGAAATCTGTCGTGGCCCTTCATCTGAGGCTGCAGGACCGCGGAAGCTTTGGGGACTAATGTCGGGGGGTGATCCCCGGGTAGGGTCAAGGCAGGGCATATAATGATGTCTAGGAGTGGACTGGGTCACCGTTGACCGTCATAGCAAGGACAGGCATAAGGCAGGAATAGTCATGCTGGTGCAAACCGACATGTCCTGACCAACATACGTAAGGTATGTCAGAATAACTTTGTAGTGTCTTGCATATAGGGAAGAACCGACCGAGTTGTGTAAATCTGGCACGGCGAAGCCGTCATAAGGAAGGTGTGTGTGATCTCGGTTGTAGGTCAATGCAAGTGTCCCATCCCTGTTGTCGCGGAGCAGGGCCAGGTGTCATGGTTCAAGTTACAAGTTGGTAGGTCTCTCCCGTATGGCTGACCACGTATGAACGTGGGAGCAGTGGTCGGGTATAGGGAGGCCATGTCCTGTCCAGGACAGAGGCGACAGAGAAGGTAGAGAGGATGACATAAGCAAGACTTTGATGGCCGTAGTTGGTAGCACAGTGCTCCGTCACTTTATTCAGGGCACCGGTATATAAGGTACCCCAGGCCCTCATGTGTGGGGGGCGGACATTCAGACGATCAGTTGGCCACTCACTAGGTAGATTGGCCGTGGTGAGAACATTTCTCAGTTACGAGCTTCTTCCTCCTCCTTCAGCAAATACAGCTCTAGGAGCACCTGTGTAACTTGGATTCTCACCCTTATACACTCAGATAGGTAGGAGTAGGGGATTACCTCCTCACGAGGGCCTTGAACCTAGGTAAATCGCGTGTTCGTTTTGTGTCTTCGGTGTGCGTTCTTCAACACGCTATCCCTTCCTGGTACCAACAACGTCCATCAGCCCCCAACTTAAGCCATCCTATGGCATCTGTTGTGACACCACCACGGCATATATCTTGAATAGTCATCTACAATCACCAAGCAATACTTCTTCCTACCAAGTCGCTTTGGGCATGGCACCAAAGAGATCCACATGAATAAGTTCCAATATCCTCTTTGTTTAAATGATAGTCTTGCTTGTGTGGGGAGAATGATGCATCTTTCCTTCAACACAAGACCTACAAACACAATGTTTGGCAAAGGAAAATTTTTCTTTTAGTCCGAGGATGTGGCCACCCTTGTGAAGTCTTTGCAAAGTTCTCATGTTTTACATGGGATAAGCGGTGATGCCACAACCACCCCACGTCGGCCTTTCCAAAAAGACATATCTCTAAGTGTTGTTTGACCCCAAAAAGTCTACCACATACAACTAATTTTTTACATGCCCTACATAAGCGACATCAAGAGTCTTGATACACAAGTGGACCATGATGTTAGGTTCAAAGAAGATGGAGAAAGCCATCTTCCCAAAAGCACAAACTAGAAGTAAATAGAAACCAAGTGATTTGACAAGCATGACATTCACAAGAGTGATGATAGGAGCAACAACCACCTTGCCAAAATCCATTACCTCAGATTTCGACTTACCTCCATAAGTGACGGTTGCATGATTTATATTTGGTCTCAACTCCGTCATAAGCTCATTGCTTTCGGTCATATAACGTGTATATCCACCATCGAGTATTCATTTTGACCCACTAGAAGCATAGTCCTACAAGCGATCATTGACTTGAGCTAGGACCCTCTCTCATGTTAGCAACAAGGGTCTTGGGAACCCAAATAGTGTAGTCAATGTAATCAGCATAAGGACCAACATATTTAGCTTGCACACCACCATAGTAATCAACAAATAAAAGAGGTGAGGATTGTTATTTCCCGTGGAGTTGCTACGAGTGGTTTCGTCACTAATGACAACACCACCCGCAACAACATTATTCTTTGCTTGTGTGGGCTTGGCCTTCTTCTTGTTGTTCTTCCTGTTCTTGTTCTTGGAAACATAGCCAAGACCTTGCTTGCCATTTTATGTCCTTGGAGCTACCATACTGTCAACACTAGGGCCCTTGTCCTTGATTCTTGCAAGCTCTTCCTTCAACCTAGCATTCTCCTAAGGAATATTTGCATGAACATAAGAAGAAGTAAAGGTACTAGGATTGAGCTAGTTGATTTTTAACTTGCGCATGTGACTTGGTGAGGGTAGAGTGTTCACTCTCCAAGTCCGTGTGAGCCTTGGTGAGCTTCTCTAGCTCCTTAGTTATTTTATCATGACCAACACCAAACTCAACCCTTTTTCTTTTAGTCAATTTATATTTAGGAATAGCACGATCACTTTCCTTAGTGAGTTTAGACATTAATTCATTATGTGACTACTCAATAGTCTCAAGTTTCTCCTCAAGAGAGACTCGAAGCTCATGCTCTTCCTCGAGGTTATTAGTGAGTGATACATCATAAACGTACTTAATTTCTAATGTTCCATGTTGTTTCCTACATGTTTGTTATACACTTTATGTTAGTTTTATCGATTTTCCGGACTAACCTATTGACAAGATGCCACATAGTCAGTTCCCTGTTTTCTGCTGTTTTTAGTTTCATAAAAGTTGTTCTCGAAATATTCTTGGAATTGGAAAATCCGAAGCCCGGAAGTCTTAGAATTCCCGAAGGTTCCACAGAGTCCTGAAGAGGCCCGGAGGGGGGCCACACCATAGTTAGGCGCGCCCTAGCCACGACTAGGGGTGGTGTGGGCCCCTCGGGCGTCGACCGCCATCGCCCTTTCACCTATTTATACCCCCCCTCGACATATCAACCCTAAAAATATACCACTTCGTCCCGAGAAACACCCGAGGCCACCGTCATCGTCATCCCAAGATTGGGAGGGTTCTGGAGAGCTCCCCGGCACCCTTGTCGGAAAAGGAATTCATCACCGGAGGGGTCTACACCACCATTCCCTCCTCCGAAGTGATGCGTGAGTAGTTCATCCCTGGACTACGGGTCCATAGCAGTAGCTAGATGGTTGTCTTCTCCACTTTTTACCTTGTGTTTAGATCTCGTGAGCTGCCCTACATGATCGAGATCATCTTTATGTAATGCTACATGTTGTGTTTGCTGGGATCTGATGAATGTTGAATGCTATGTCTTCTGATTATCAATCAATCATGTTATCTTCATGCATATGTTATTTATGATCTTGCATGCTCTCCGTTGTTAGTAGATGCTCTGGCCAAGTAGATGCTAGTAACTCCAAGAGGGAGTATTTATGCTCGATAGTGGGTTCATGCCTCCTTTGCATCTGTGCTCGAGTGACAGAAACGTGATGGATGGTGGATGTGATGTTGCCATTAGGGAGAAATCAACGGTGTTTACTTAGTTTACATTGTTTACATTACACACTTTGCTTACTGCGATAATCTATTGCTTGCAACTTAATACATAACGTTTGTTTGGATGATATTCGGAGGGTGGATTATTAGTCATAGATGCAGTTGGATGACGGTCTATGTATTTTTTTGTAATGCCCGCATGAATCACATAGTAATCTTTATGTCTTGCATATGCACTACGGTGCAGCCTTCATTTCTGTCAATTGCCCAGCTATAATTTGTTCACCACACATGTTATTTATCTTTCACGGAGAGACACCACTAGTGAACTGTGGACCCCGGTCTGTTTTCTCATACTGATAATACACACACTGCTTTCATACTGCTGCTACTGCTCTCATACTGTTTTCCACACAATACATTTAACCTCTTTGTTATCAGCAAAAGCGGTGAGATTGACAACCTCACTGCTTCGTTGAGACAAAGTGATTTGATTGTGTTGTATAGGTTCCACGTTGCTGCTGAACCGGTAATGCGCCCTGCCATCTCAGCTGCATCAACCTTCTGAAGTTACTCCTTCCTCCTACTGGTCGATTCAACCTTGGTTTCTTTGAGGGAAACTTGTTGCTGCACTCTCCATACCTTCCTCTTGGGGTCTCCCAACGAACGTGTGTTCACACGCATCAAGCACTTTTCTGGCGCCGTTGCCGGGGAGGAAGAGAATTTTCTGCAAGGGGAGTCTCTCACTTCCAATCTCTTTACTTTGTTTTAGTTTTGCTTAGTTTATTTCATTTTGTCTTGTTTGCTTCTCTTTATCAAAAACACAAAAAAATAGTTTTTATTCTAGCCGTAGTTTTATTCCTATTTTTAGTCTTGTTAAAATGACTACTCCTAAGAACACTAAGTTGTGTGACTTTACTAGCAACAACAACAATGATTTCATTAGCACACCTATTGCTCCACCTTCTCCTATTGCTGATTTTTATGAGATTAAGCCTGCCCTGCTAAACCTTGTTATGAGAGAGCAATTTTCTGGTGTTAGTACTGATGATGCTGCTGCCCATCTTAATAATTTTGTTGAACTATGTGAGATGCAAAAATATAAAGATGTATATGGAGATATTATTTAACTGAAATTGTTTCCTTTCTCTTTTAGAGGAAGAGCTAAAGAATGGTTGCTATCTTTGCCTAGAAATAGTATTGATTCTTGGACTAAGTGTAAAGATGCTTTCATTGGAAAATATTATCCTCCTGCTAAGATTATATCTTTAAGAAGTAGCATTATGAATTTGAAGCAACTTGATAATGATCATATTGCTAAATCTTGGGAAAGAATGAAATCTTTAGTAAAGAATTGTCCCACTCATGGACTGACTACTTGGATGATCATCCAAACCTTTTATGCAGTTCTGCATTTTTCTTCAAGAAACCTTCTAGATTCAGCTACTGGAGGAACCTTTATCTCCATTACTTTGAGGTCAGCAACAAAGCTTCTTGATGATATGATGGTAAATTATTCTGAATGGCACACTAAGAGATCTGCAACTGGTTAGAAGGTAAATTCTTTTGAAGAAATCTCCTCTTTGAGTGATAGACTTGATGCTATTATGTCTATTCTTTTGAATGACCATGCTCCTATTGATCCAAATAATGTCCTTTAGCCTCTTTGGTTGCTCAAGAAGAGCATGTTGATGTGAACTTCATTAAAAATAATAATTTCAACACCAGTGCTTATAGGAATAATTTTGGTAGCAACAATTTTAGGCCATGTCCTTTTAATAGTGGTAATAATGATAGAACTAGGATGTCTAATGAAAGAATTTCAGAAGTTGAAAGAGACACTAAAGACTTTATGAAAAAACAATATGAGAGAAATAAACTATTTACTAAAACCATGGAGGAACAATCTGTTATGCTAAGAAATATTAGCTATCAACTTGAGAGTTTAAATAGAGAAATATCTGGGTTGCAAGTTAAAATTGATCATGCTGAAACTTATATTTCATCCATGTCTGAAGCTCAATCTTCTTTGATTAATAGAATGATTGCTAAAACTGAAATCATAGATGAGAATCCTTTTGCTGCTACAAATTCCATCCAAATTCGAATTGATGATAATGTTAGGATGTTAGCTGAATTGCATGCTAGATGGGAAAGAGAAGATGAAATAGCTAGAAAAAATTATATATCTAATATTTGCACCATTACCACCACTAGTAAAATTGAAGCCTCTCATGCTAGTAAACCTTCTACTATCAATGGTAAAGTAATTGGCGTTGGAAATACTCCCACTTCTCCTATTAAAATTGCAAAATTGCCTAAAACTGCTAAAAATGTTCCTAATAAAAGTGCTGAAATTTTTAGAAACATGGGAGAGAATGGTACCATTACCTTTGATAAAAAAGATCTTGATTTTGATGATTGCAACATAACTGAAGTGATTAATTTCCTACAAAATCTTGCTAGTTGTCCTAATGCTAGTGTTATGAATATGGCTTTCACAAAACTATTACAAATGTTCTCATGCAAATTAGAGAGGATGAATTAATATGTGAAGCCTCTATCCCTAGGAAGCTAGATGATGGTTGGTAAACCATTATTAAAATGAAAGTGAATGATTTTGATTTCAATTCTCTATGTGATCTTGGTGCTAGTATCTCTCTCATGCCTAAGAAACTTTATGGTATTCTTGATTTACCACCATTGGAAACCTGTTATTTGGATGTTCGTATTATTGATAATGTTAGAAAGAAACCTCTGGGGAGAGTTGATTATGATCTTATCATGGTTAATAATAATCTTGTCCCTGTTGATTTTGTTGTCTTGAATATTGAATGCAATGTTTCTTGTCCAATTGTTTTCGGAAGACCTTTTCTTAGAACTGTTAGTGCTGTTATTGATATGAAAGAGGGGAATATTAAATTTTAGTTACCACTAAAGAAAGGTATGGAACACTTTCCTAGAAAGAGAATGGATTTGATTTTTGATTACATTATTCAAACAAATTACAATTTGGATGATTCTTCACTTGAAAACACTTGATTCCACTTTTCTGGGCCTAGCTAAAAGGCGTTAAAGAAAAGCACTTCTTGGGAGATAACCCATGGTTTTATTTTTGCTTTGTTTTTTTATGTTTTGTTTGAGTAAAGGGGTTGTATAATTCTGTATCAACTCATTTGTATCTTTATTTTCATGTTTTAGTTGTGACAAGTACAGTTTCTGAAAAGAATTGGAGTTGGTTTTGGATTTCTTCGTAGGAAACATATTTCTGCTGTCCACCGTAAAAGATCGTATAATTCACAGGAAAATCAGAATGACCTGAATTTTTTTGTGCTTATTCCCCATCTAATTCCACAACTCTTTGGTTTAAGTTTTTCTATCTGAGCAACGTAAGTTCCCTTAAAAAATTCGACTTTACAGACTGGTCTGGATTTGACAGATTCTGCCATTTTTCTTGCATTTGCTCTTTTACGATGTCAAGTGGCTTTCTTTGTTTCAAGAAACATTAGTGGATGTAGCTAATGTTTAGTTCTTATTCCTCATCTAATTCCAAAACTTTTTTGCTCTTTAAGTTTTTCGATCTAAGCAACATAAGTGCCCCGAAAAATTCGTCTTTAGAGACTGTTCTGGTGTTGGCAGATTCTGCCATTTTTCTTGCATTTGCTCTTTTACGATGTCAAGTGGATTTTTTTGCTTCACGAAACATAAGTGGCTGTTGATAATGTTTAAAATTATCAATAGCACTTGTGCCTATGCAGGACCCATGAATTTTTGATTGTTGCACAAACCCTCTAATGCGAATTACTCTTTGAGTGTGGTGTGAAGGAAGTTTTCAAGAGTCAAGAGAAGAGGGTGATATATGTGATCAAGGAAAGTGCAAGGTCAAATCTTGGGGATGCCCCCATGGTTCATCCAAGAAAATTCTAAGAAGACTCAAGCATATAATCTTGGGGATGTCCAAGGCATCCCCTTCTTCATCAACAATCTATCAGGTCACTTCTACTGAAACTATACTTTTATTCGGTCACATCATATGAAGTTTACTTGGAGCGTCCGTTTGTTTTTATTTTCTTTTCTTTTATTTTATTTTCTGCAATAATATAGTTGGACCCTAGCATTCCTTGTTTGGGAGAGATACAAGCTCCACTTTTTCATTTGAATACTCAATATGCTCGTATTCTTAGTTTTTCTTCTAGCTGCTGCAAAAATTCCTGTTTAGCTCTTGTTTTCTTTGCATCTCTTATTCAGAGATGTTAGCTTTAGTAGTGTCATGTGAGTACTCTCATGTTTTCTTGCTGTATAATTTAGAGAATTTTTGTTAAAACATATTTTGTATGGTGCTTGTTGGGAAAAGAAACTGTTGCTTGTAGTAGAATTTATAACGGTGCAAGTAGAAGCTTGTATAGACTGTGGCTAGACTTTTTCATATCAGGCTAGATGTTATTTTAATTCTAAATCCTAGTGGATATTTAGTAGCATGATTAGTCTCAAATATCTGAGAGTTTTTAATGTTTCATTGAAAGAATCATGAGTTGTTCTTGTCGTATTGAAGCATAAATTTGTGGTGTTCCCCTTTGAATGTTTTATTTGGTTGACTTGGCGCATGCTCACACCATGTTTATGGCTACAAACCAGTCACTTATAGCCTCTATGATCATTTATTTTTTGAAATTGTGGTACAACTTATGCTTTGATTAATGATGTTTATGTCGATATGCATGATTATGGCTCTCATGCTCTCTTGATTTGTCGCTCCCAGTCTTTTGCTAGCCTCCACATGTACTGAGTATGAGCTCTACGCGTGCATCCAACTCCCAAAAACCAAAGTTTGCCAAATTTGTCCACCATACCTACCTACATGTGGTATTTAACTGCCACTCCAAAGTAAATTGCTCATGTGTTACCTTTAAAACTTTCAAAATTACTCCTGTTTTGTGCTCCTGTTTTAGCTCATGAGGACGTAAATAGAGAATCTTTATCTCACTTGTTGATTGGACTTTCACACCATGGACTAGTGACTTCATCCGATATCCAATTGATAGAAGAGATGGCAGCAGGGTGCCCAGCCCCAAATTAATAAAAACAAATTCTCTTCACTATTTTTGCCCCTGATTTATCAGTCAAAGCATAATTGTGTAAACAAAAGAGAAAGAGGGATGACCTTCTACCCAGATGTGTCCTTGTACGGGAGCCTCTCTTGTGAACTCTAGTTGGCTTGTGACATACCGTATTTTCTGTTTACCATTCATTAACATAAGCATACACCTCTCTAAAAAATAGACACTCCTCCACGGTATGTGATTGTTGGCAGGCACCCGAGGATTCGGTTAGCCATGGTTTGTGTAAGATGGATGCGAGGAGTGTCAAACCTTTTATACCTCTGTCTAGAAAAATAAAAGCTCTAGCACATGAGTGATCCATGCTTCCCTCTACAAAGGGCCTTTCTTTACTTTTATGTTGAGTCTCCATCTTCTAACTTTATGCACAGTTGAGAGAGCATAGTTGCCATTCTAAGTTTAATGTGCATTTGTCCCAGAAACATTATTAATTGATTCATGATGTGTTATTGTTTGTTCTCTAATTATTTGTTCTAGTCTTCCTCATGAACTTTGATGGTTTTTTGGCATTTATGTTTCTCCCCACTCTTAAGGACTAGCGAAATATCACTTTGCCATGTTTTCTCTATACTTGAAACAAACGTATAACTTTCGATGCATTGTTATTCATGATCTTTTATTTGTGTAACTTCTCATGATGCAAGGTGATTGCTATGCTTTATTGTTAAAGTTTTATTTATCATGATTGTGTTGAAGTTCTATGATATCAGCTTACATATGCTTTTATACATTATTGATGATCAAGTTTATGTTGGTATCAAGTCACCTCAGAAATTATGTGTTTTTATCGTTTACCTACTCGAGGACGAGTAGGAACTAAGCTTGGGGATGTTGATACGTCATAAACGTATCCTTAATTTCTGATGTTCCATGTTGTTTTCATGTTGTTTCCTACATGTTTTCTATACACTTTATGTCATTTTTATCGATTTTCTGGACTAACTTATTGACAAGATGCCACATAGCCAGTTCCCTGTTTTATGATGTTTTTAGTTTCAGAAAAGTTGTTCTGGAAATATTCTCAGAATTGGGAAATTCGAAGCCTGGAAGTCTTAGAATTTTTGAAGGTTCCACGGAGCCCCGAAGAGGACCGGAGGGGGGCCACACCATAGGGCGGCGCGCCCCTGGCCGCGCCTGTGGGTGGTGTGGGCCCCTCGGGCGTCCACCGCCAACACCCTTTCGCCTATTTATACCCCCCGACATATCAACCCTAAAAATATACCACTTTGTCTCGAGAAACACCCGAGGCCGCCATCATCATCATCCCGAGATTGGGAGGGTTCTGGATCTCTCCCCGGCACCCTGTCGCAAGGGGAATTCATCACCGGAGGGGTCTTCACCACCATGCCCTCCTCTGAAGTGATGCGTGAGTAGTTCATCCCGGACTACGGGTCGATAGCAGTAGCTAGATGGTTGTCTTCTCCAATTTGTACCTCATGTTTAGATCTCGTGAGCTGCCCTACATGATCGAGGTCATCTTTATGTAATGCTACATGTTGTGTTTGCTGGAATCTGATGAATGTTGAATGTTATGTATTCTGATTATAAATATATCATGTTATCTTCATGCATATGTTATTTATGATCTTGCATGCTCTCCGTTATTAGTAGATGCTAGTAACTCCAAGAGGGAGTATTTATGCTCGGTAGTGGGTTCATTCCTCCTTTGCATCTTTGCTCGAGTGACAGAATAGTGACGGATGGAGGATGTGTTGTTTCCATTAGGGAGAAAACAACGGTGTTTACTTAGTTTACATTGTTTACATTACACACTTTTATTACTGCGATAATCTGTTGCGTGCAACTTAATACCCAACGTTTGTTCGGATGATATTCAGAGGGTTGATTATTAGTCATAGATGCAGTTGGATGACGTACTATGTATTTTGTTGTAATGTCTGCATGAATCACATAGTAATCTTTATGTCTTGCATATGCACTACGGTGCAGCCTACATTTATGTCAATTGCCCAAGTGTAATTTGTTCACCACACATGTTATTTATCTTTCACGGAGAGACACCACTAGTGAGCTGTGGACCCCGGTCCATTTCCTCATACTGATAATACACACACTGCTTTCATACTGCTGCTACTGCTCTCATACTGTTTTCATACTTTTTCCACACCATACATTTAACCTCTTTGTTATCAGCAAAACCGGTGAGATTGACAACCTTGTTGTTTCATTGGGTCAAAGCGATTTGATTGTGTTGTGTAGGTTTCACGTCGCTGCTGAACCGGCAGTGCGCCCTTCCATCTCAGCTGCATCAAACTTCTGAAGTTACTCCTTCCTTCTACTGGTCGATTCAACCTTGGTTTCTTTCCGAGGGAAACTTGTTGCTGCACTCTTCATACCTTCCTCTTGGGGTCTACCAACGAACGTATCTTCACACGCATGAGTGAGAGATGCAATTTCAAGAGCATCCTCCTGATACGTTGCAAACGTATCTATAATTTTGATGCTCCATGCTTGTTTTCTATGTAATGCCTTTATGTTTTCCACATGTTTTCCATATGTTTTCATGCACTAACATATTAAAAAGATGCCCCAAGTCAGTTGTAGTTTTCTGCTATTTTGTATTTCAGAAAAGTTCTCAAAGAAATATTCTTGGAATAGGCTAAAAATCCACGGAGATCAGTTTTTACCCGGAGTAAAGATAAAGACTGAAGGAGACCAGAGCGGTGCCCTGGGTCCCCGGGGGGGTGCAGGCGCGGGCCCACCCAAGGTGGCACTTGGGGGTCCCCTGGCGGCCCCTGGAACCTCCTCACACCGTCCCTTTGCCTATAAGTTACCCGTAACCCCAAAAATTTCGGGGATGGAGATATTTTCTACAAAACATACAGAGAGGCGCCGTCACCTCAAAAGTCCAATCTAGGGCTTCTACAGCCTAGTTCCAGCACCCTGCTGGAGGGGGTGGGGGGATCGTCACCGGAGACATCTTCATTGCCATGATTTCCTCCACGATGATGTTTAAGTAGTTCATCTCTAGACGTCCATAGCAGTAGCTAGTTGGTGGTTCTCTCTGTTATGCCTCCATATTTAGAGTCTCGTGAGCTGCCTCACATGATCGAGACCACTATTAGGTAATTGTGCATGTTGTGTTTATTGGGATCCGATGAACCATGAGATTATGATTATTTTGTTCATGTTAAACTAAGATGATTCACTTATATCTATAGAGAATTTTAATGTTGTCTTGAAATACTCTCCGATGTTTATGATTATCTTGGCCATGTAGTTGTTTTCACCTCCAAGAGAGGGTTTATATACTAGATAGTGGGTACATGCCTCCCTTACATCTGTGCTTGAGTGACAGAGATGTGACAGGCGGAGGATGTGTTGTTGCCACTAGGGAGAAAATAGCGGTGCTCACCATTGCTTACATTACGTACTTTACTTAATTCAATTGTCTATTGCACACAAAGCAATCACTTTGTTGTTGCAACTTAATACGAGATAGATGTGTTGGATAACTTTCTTGAGGTGGACTATTAGATATAAATGCATGCTGGATAGCAGTCCATATGCCTTGACGCAATGCCTATGATGGTAGAACCCGTGAACTATATCTCGTCATAATAGTATTATTATATGTTCATGAGTTGTCAATTGCCCAGCTGTTATTTTTTCACCCAACATGTTTGTTTTCTTTGGAGAGACACTACTAGTGAAACTATGGCCCTCTGTCCTATTTTCCTTATCAATACAACCTTCTTTGAAGCACTTTCATCATTGTTTCCTTGCAGCACCATTTTTACTTTTTTTGCTTTTCATGACTCTATACGTTTAATTCTCTAGTTTTCAGCAAGACGAAAAGACTCACAACCTTCTCGGAAAGTTGGGGACAAGAGAGGGTTTGTGTGTTGTGTGCAGGTTCCATGCTTGTTGACGCGCTAGACAACAAGCAACCTTATCCAAGTCATCGAAGTCCCACTGGTCGATAAACCCTGGTTCCACAAATGGGGAAATTTCCACTAGACTACATCATACCTTCCTCTTGGGGTAACCCAACGAGCGTGGGATCACGTCTGAGAGCATCAAGAATTTCTGGCGTTGTTGTCGGGGACTTCAAGCTTGCAACAAGGGGAGTCTCTCACTTCCACTTTCTTGCTTTTGTTTTTTTCCTTGCTTAGTTTACTTTTATTTAGTCTTGTTTTCTCTTTATGAAAACCCCAAAAAATAGTTCTCTAGCTTATAGTCTTTTATGTACGTTGTTAGTTTATTTTATTAGTATGTCTACCTCTACTACTTTTTCTAATCTCCCGAGGCTGAGGTCCTCACCTTCAAACAAAGAGGTGGAGAAAGTTTAAAAGATGCCTTGTATAGAATTAGTGATTCTCAAAATAGGTCCACTAAAAGGCAAGCCACCACTGTTCTTCTTAGAAACTTTTATGTGGGTGTCACCAATTGGTATAGATATATCCTTGACACGTTAATGGGTGGAAAAATTTTAGGAGCTCACACTTTGAAAGCTCTTAATGTTATTGAAACCTAGTGAGAAATCCCCTATTGATAAAATTAAAATTGATATCACTATGGAACATGTGCTAAATAGGTTGGATACTATTGAGTAGAATATAATTAATATACAAAAACAAAATGAGCTAGAAAAGAAATTAATTGAGAATTTGGACAAACTAGATGGTGAGATAAATAGTATTTCCAAAAGGGTTAAAATTATTGAAACTATGAAAGTAAATCAAAATCAACAATCTAGAATAGAGAAAATTGAAGAGGTTATTAAAACTTTGGGGTCTACTATGTCCTCTCTTAAAACTAAAAAGTTTGAAGCTACAATGGGAAACAAGCCTAAATTCATGTATGTCCCTAAGAATCCCTCACAAAAAATTAATTTATCTACTAAAGAAGGGGGCTTCTAAAACCATAGAGGAGGCATCTAGTGTGAGAAAAGCCAAAAGTGATAAAAGCACCATTCTTGATTCACCTAATATTATAAACAAATTTACCTCAGAGAACCCTCCTAAAAGAACTATCTGCACTATTGAAGAAAATTTTGATGATCTTGATAATGGATATATTGATAATACTTGATTCGTTCTTCATGCCTATCTAAAAGGTGTTAAAAAGTGCTTGTGGGAGGCAACCCACTTTGTCTTTCTTATGTTTTTTCTTTGTATTTTTTCAGTTTATTTTCTTTTATTTGAGTATTGGAAGTTGTTACCTCTCTAACAACTGCTCCTTATCCTTTTATTTTGTTTTTTGTGCCAAGAGTAACATCTAATAGAGAGGTAGTGTGATTTGAGGAAGTTGTTGTCGTGAACTAGATTTCTGTGCTGCCACCAAAAAAATTGTCTCAACCAAAATGCCGGATTGCTTTGAAAAAAATAGAAACATGACCCAGGTTGTTATCTAACTTTCATTAGTTTCAAACTTTTCGATTTGAGCGACGGAAGTGCCTCGAAAAAATTCATCTTTACCTGTTGTTCTATTTTGACAAATTTCTGCCAATATTTGCATTTGCCTCTTAATATTTTTCCTTTGTGTTCCTTCAAGGGAAGAGCCTTAAGAGAAGTTGTGATGGTAGCTAATGTTTCAATTGAGTGCTTAACATGATTTGAAACTGAACCAAGTGGATTT
Organism: Alopecurus myosuroides; assembly: GCA_028641055.1. Taxonomy (NCBI): domain Eukaryota; kingdom Viridiplantae; phylum Streptophyta; class Magnoliopsida; order Poales; family Poaceae; genus Alopecurus; species Alopecurus myosuroides. Next base: position 267,073,346 of record CM054060.1, read on the forward strand.
CTAATTTTGATGCACTAACGTTGCTAATGAAGATCGTGAGAAGTTTTAGGTGGAGGAAGTTTTCAAGTGTAGGGAGAGAAGGATGATATAAGAAGATGAAGGATGTACAAAATCTCAATCTTGGGGATTCCCATGTCACTCCAAGACATATCCAAGAAGTACATGCGTCAAAGCTTGGGGATGCCCAAGGATCCCCTTCTTCATCAACAAGAGTATGAGGTTTCTTTCAAAATACTACTCCCTCCATATCGAAATATAAAATGTAGCATTTCCTAGACAATATGTACCTAGACATGTTTTAGTGTAAGATGCATATGATTCTACACACTAAAACATGTCTAGATACATTATATCTACAAAATGCTAAAACATCTTATATTTTGATACGGAGGGAGTATATTTTATTCCTTCACATGATATGCGTTATTCTTGGAGCGTAATTTTATTTTTCTTTCAGTTTTGTTTTGTTTTATTTATGTAATAAATGGTTGGATCCTAGAATTTTAGTTTGGAGAGATTCACGCTCCGTTTTCATTGTCTAGAACACTCTAGTTTTCACTTTATTGTTCTGTGAGTGTTCAATTTTTGCTAGTAATGCATTTAGCTCTTGTTTTTCACTTGAATTTTGTTCAGAGCTTGTTGGTTTGATTCAGTTATATATGATTATATCTCTTGTATTTAATGATTATTTGCTTTGAGAGTTGTTTCAAATAAGTTGATTGGTGTTGGAGAAGAGTAAAATATTTCATGCTTATAGTGGTCTAATAGGAAGCTGGCTTAGACTTTGGCATGCCATGTTAGATGTTATTTCAATTGTGTGCTTAGTAGTATATGATGTATCATGACTATTCTAAAATAACTGAGAGTGCTTAATGTGCCATTGAAATTAAATCATGTGTTGTTTTTATCATATTATAGCATGGTATTGTGGTATTCTCCTTTGACGATTTATCTGGTTTGACTTGGCGCATGCTCACACCATGTTATGACTATAAACCAGTCACCTTTGGCATTTGTGATCATTTAGTTTTTTACTTGTATTATCACTTCATGCTTTGATAAATAATGTTTTGTCGTTATGCATGATTATGGCCATTATTGCTCTATTATTTGGTCGCTCCCAGCCTCTTGCTAGCATTCACTCGGTACTGAGTATGAGTCTACTAGTGCATCCAACTCCCAAAAACCAAAGTTATTCCAATGTGTCCGCCATATCTACCTATATGTGGTATTTCAGTGCCACTCCAAGTAAATTTCTTGTGTGCTTTCTTTAAAACCTTCAAAATTATTAAACTTGTTTTGCGTTCCTGTTTTAGCTCATGAGGAAGTATTAAATGCTTTATTATTTATTCGTGTTTTATGGCTTCACGCTTTTACTATCATGCATAATGTGCTATTCGTAATATTGCCAAAACAGCATTCAAAGGGCGCCCAGCCCACAAAAGACAAGCTACAACAATCACATCAAATCTCCTCACACTATGGACTTGAGAAATCATGAACTTAGCTTGTGCAAACAAATGATAAGAGGAACATTATCGTGGGAGCCTCTCTTGAAGCCACTAAACATGAAAATATGATAAGTCATTTAATATCATTCGTTGACATAGACATACACCTCTCTCAAAAAAATATTTTCAATACCTCTGTTTTATTAAATAAAAAGCTCTAGCACATGAGCAATCCATGCTTTCGTCTGCAAAGGGCCTTTCTTTCACTCTTATGTTGAGTCTTCACCTTCTTACTTTATGAATCAGTTAATAGAGCATAGTTGTCACTATGAGTATAATGTGCATAGTCCCAAAATTTATTATTGGTTGATTCATTATTACGATATCGCCTGCTCTCAAATTATCTGTATCTAATAACCATTTGAACTTTGAAGGTGTCATATGATACGTCTCCAACGTATCTATAATTTCTGATGTTCCATGTTGATATTATGCCAATTGCTACATGTTTTCTATACACTTCATAGCATTTTCATGCATTTTCTGGGACTAACCTATTGACAAGATGCCACAGTGCCAGTACTGTTTTCTGCTGTTTTTGGTTTAAAAAAAGTTGTTCTGGAAATATTCTCGGAATTGGACGAAACAAAAACCCAGGGTCCTATTTTTTCTGTCACGTACCCGGAGTCTGGAGGAGACCCGGAGGGGGGCACCGACGCGGCCACACCATAGGGTGGCACGCCCCTGGCCGCGCCACCACATGGTGTGGGCCCCTCGGGCACCCACCGACATCGCCCTTTCGCCTATATATTTCCCCCGACGCAAAAACCCTAAATCAATAAGCCTCCATCCACAAAAAGTTCTGTAGCTCCACCGCTATCAAAGACAATTTTCGGGGGACATAAATCTCTGTTCCCGCACCCTGCTGGGACGGGGAATTTCCCCTGGAGCCATCTCCAACGTCTCCACCGCCATGTTCATCGCCGTTGCTGACTCCCATGATGAGGAGGGAGTAGTTCTCCCCTGAGGTTGAGGGCTCTACTGGTAGCTATGTGGTTCATCTCTCTCTCCCATGGTGTGATCTTTATGTGATCATGATCTTTGTAATCTAGTTGAATAAGTAGATGTTACTCTTCATCTATTATGCTACTCAAGTGGTTTTATTATTGTGAACTCTAGAGACACCTTGTCCCACGGTGTGAAGGCGACAGTGTGCACACCGTGTGTGACTCTTAAGCTAAAGTTATAATTTGAACTGGATAAATCCATGAAATTGTGGTGTTTGTATGGAACCAACTAGGGATCAAGGTGACAGTGTGGGGTTACCTAGATGGGGAATGTGACTTTAAGGTGTGCTTTTGTAGCCCTACACAATGAATTGGTGTTTGTTATGTAACCGGAGAGTGGTTCGGAGTAGCATAGTGAAGAGAAGATATTTATTTATTCAATTACATTATCATAGTTAAGAGTGTCCACTATTGAAAGTATGATCCCTATGCCTTGTTTCTAAGCATTGAAACACTGTTTACAACCAGTTCTGCTACATGTTTTCTTGTTGCCATTTTTATTTCAGATTGCAATTACCACTTATAATCATCCATATTACTTGTATTTCACTATCTCTTCATCGAACTAGTTCACCTATGCAACTGACAATTGTATTAGGTGTGTTGGGGACACAAGAGAATTCTTGTATCTTAATTGCAGGGTTGCTTGAGAGGGATATCTTTGACCTCTACCTCCCTGAGTTCAATAAACCTTGGGTGATCCACTTAACGAAAACTTGTTGATGTTCTACAAACCTATGCACTTGGAGGCCCGACACTGTCTACAAGAATAGAAGCGTGCGTAAATATCAATCTCTTTCCGGCGCCGTTGCCGGGGAGGTAAGGTAAAAGGTATTCACATCCTCTTGCTAGCGTGTGAGTGCTCAAAGTTATTTTCTTTAGATTCTGCAATTATATTTTTTTTTCTTGTTTCTATTTTCACTAGTTAGGCTTATTTTTGCCCGTTTCTTGTTTTCATTTTCACTAGTTAGGCTTAATGGGGAAAAAATGAGAGAGCTTTATAATCTTTATATTGAATTAGGACATGATGCTTTTGAAGAGAGAAAAAAAAACTATGGAGCTTTATTTGCATGCTAGTAGCAATGTTATTAATATAACTTCTTTGAACACCATTATTGCTAATGCCATGGAAAGCTCTAAGCTTTGGGAAGATGGTTTTGATGAATATGATAGTTTTAGTCCCCCAAGTTTTGAGGAGGAAATTTTATCTGATGATACTTTGCCTCCAATATATGATGATTATAATGATTGTGGTATTCTAGTTCCACCAAGTATCGAGGATAAATTTTATTGTGATTATGATATTCCTCTTATATATGATGTTTACAATGATGAACATGCTATTTTCAGTCCATCTTCTATTGAGGATAAAGTTCCTTATGATTATACTATTCCTCCAATTTATGATGATTGCAATGATGGATGTGATAGTTTTACTCCCACTATTACTAATGAGAAGGACTTTACTTATGTGTAGAGTAATGATAATAATTTTATGCTTGATCATGATAAAAATGCTTTATGTGATAACTATATTGTTGAGTCTATTCATGATGGCACTGATAATTATTTTGAGAGAGGAAACTATGGTTATGGAAATCTTCATGTTATTAAATTTCCTCTCTTTATGATGAAAGTTTTGAGCTTTCTATTGAGTTGCTTCTATATGCTGGTTTCTTTAAGAACCATTGGTCATTATGAAAGAGGAAGACACAGTTTCATATATCTCAATATTATTAAGTCTCCTCTCTTTATGTTAAAAGTTTTGAAGTTGCACTTGTTTTTCCTTTCTATGCTAGAATTGTGCTTCATTGATTTGTTTTCTTACAATACTCCTATTCATAGGAAGAGTGTTAGGTAAAGACATGTTTTATATATGCTTCTTGATGCTCTCTTTTATTTTTCAACTCTTATCCTTATGTGAGCATCGTAAGAATTACTATGCCTAGCTAAAAGGCATTAAAGAAAAGCGCTTTTGGGAGACAACCGTTATATTTTTGCTTTCAGTTTTCTTTTGTTTTCTTTGAGTAAAGGTGTGTTTACTTCTGTAGCAACTCCTTTGTATCTTTACCTTTTCGATTTTTTGTGCCAAGTAAAGTCTCTAGTGGAAAGTTGATGCTAGATTTGGATTTCTACGCGGGAACAGATTTTTGTTGTCCACTGTTTAATTCACCATAAACTCCAGAAAAATCGAAACATCGTGAAAAAATTTGTGCATGATCCTTATATATTTACGCAACTTATTCTAGATTTGGTTTTCTGATTTGAGCGATGTAAGTGCCTCGAAAAAATTCATCTTTACGAACTATTCTGGTTTTGACAGATTCTGCCTTTTACTTTGCATTCTCTCTTTTACTATGTTTAGTGGATTTATTTGCTCCACAAAACATCAGTGGCTGTAGCTAATGTTTAGAAAGTATTAATTCTTGTGTCCATGGATAACATGTGAGTTTTTTTATTGCACTAACCCTCTAACGAGAATTACTTCGATTTTGGTGTGAAGGAAGTTGCCAAGGGTCAAGAGTAGAGGATGATATAATATGAACAAGAAGAGTGAAAAGCCTAAGCTTGGGGAGGCCCCCGTGGATGATCCCAGCAAATTCCAAGAAGACTCAAGAGTCTCACCTTGGGGATGCCCAAGGCATCCCCTTCTTCATTAGCAACTTATCAGGTCACTTCTAGCGAAACTATATTTTTATTTGGTCACATCTTATGTATTTTACTTGGAGCGTATGTTTGTTTTTATTTTCTTTTATTTTCTGTAATAAACTTGGTTAGATCCTGGCATTCTTGTGTGGGAGAGAGACACGCTCCGCTTTTTCATATGAATACTCGTATTCTTTATTTTTCATCTAGCTACTGCAATTCTTTTAGCTCCTGTTTTTCATGCGCTTCTTATTCAGAGCTGTTAGTTCTTGTAGAGTAGTACTCTCTTGTTTCATTGATAAATTATATGGAATTTTTGTTGTTGAAATAAAGTGATTGGTGTTGGAAAGCAATACATTTTTTCATGCTTATAATGGTGCAAGGAAAGCTTGTTTAGACTGTGTCTCAGAGTTTAACATGCCATGTTAGATTTTATTTTAGTTCTATGCTTAGTAGTTATTGATGTAGCATGAATTGTCTCAAACATCTGAGAGTGCTTAATGTGCCATTGAAATAAATCATGAGTTGTTCTTATCATATCGAATCATAATATTGTGGTATTCTCCTTCGAATGCTTTATTTGGTTGACTTGGCGCATGCTTACACCATGTTATGACTACAAACCAGTCACCTCTAGCCTCTATGATCATTTAGTTTTTGACTTGTAATATCATTTATGCTTTGATAATAATGTTTTTGTCGCTATGCATGATTATGGCCACTATTGCTCTCTTTGTTGGTCGCTCCCAGTCTTTTGCTAGCCTTCACATGTACTTAGTATGAGCTCTACTCGTGCATCCAACTCCTAAAAACCCAAAAGTTTGCCAAATGTTTCCACCATACCTACCTATATGTGGTATTTAACCGCCACTCCAAAGTAAATTTCTCATGTGCTACCTTTAAAACCATCAAAATTGTACCTGTTTTGTGCTTTGTTTTAGCTCATGAGGAAGTAGTTTAAAGTTTATTGTGGTTTATGTCAAGAAAAGTTCTTCTCCCTCTTTCATTCGATGAGTATGGAATCTGTGCCCATCTAAATTTGCAGAGAGCTGGTGCCAATTAATATAACCAAAAAGGCACTTCCATGGTTTGATGAAAGTTGGTGGGTACCCGTGGATACGGCTAGCCCTGGTTTTTGAAAGGCATGGTGGGGGGAAGTGCCAAACTAAATAAACAATAGAAAACACTCTCAAAACTCTAAAAACCCTGCTTGGCAGGAGTTATGATAAGTTTTGCATCATCATTCGTTGACATAGACATACACCTCTCTCAAAATTGTTTTCAATACCTCTGTTTTAATCAAATAAAAAGATCTAGCACAGGAGTTAATCCCTGCTTCCCTCTACGAAGGGCCTTTATTTTACTTTTATGTTGAGTCTTTGTCTTCTAAATTTATGCACCAATTAAGAGAGCATAGTTGTCATTCTGAGTATGATGTGCATCAGTCCCAAAATTTATTATTGATTGATTCATGATTATGTTATTACTTGTTCTCAAATTATTTCTATCTAGTCACCACTTGAACTTTGAAGGTGTCCTGGCATTTATATTTTTCTATCCCTTTAAGGACAAACGGAATACCACTTTGCTATGTTTTCTTTATGCTCGAAACAAACGTATAACTTTTAGTGTATTATTATTCATGATCTTTTGTTTGTGTTACTTTTCATGATGCAACATGGTGATGTCTACGCATGCTTCTATTCTTGTAGACAATGTTGGGACTCCAAGTGCAGAGGTTTGTATAACAGCAACAAGTTTCCCTTAAGTGGATCACCCAAGGTTTATCGAACTCAGGGAGGAAGAGGTCAAAGGTGTCCCTCTCAAGCAACCCTGCAATTACGATACAAGAAGTCTCTTGTGTCCCCAATACACCTAATACAATGGTCAGTTGTATAGGTGCACTAGTTCGGCGAAGAGATAGTGAAATACAAGTAATATGGATGATTATAAGTGACAATAGCAATCTGAAATCAAAATGGCAGCAAGAAAACATGTAGCAGAACTGATTGTAAACAGTGTTTCAATGCTTAGAAACAAGGCCTAGGGATCCTACTTTCACTAGGGGACACTCTCAACAATGATAACATAATTGAATGCATAAATATATCTCTTCACTATGCTACTCCGAACCACTCTCCGGTCGGATAACAAACACCAATCCATGCGTAGGGCTGTAACAACACTCCTTAAGGCTGTATTCCCTCTCTAGGGCACCCCACGCTGTCACTATGAGCGCCCCAAATTAGTACTAAACAAACGCCATAATTTCATAGCGTCATCCAACACAAGATATAAATATCATGCTAAACCACACGATGCACACACTGTCACCATTACACCGTGATCAAAGTGTCTACGGAAATCTCATAACAAAACCACTTGAGTAGCATAACATATGAAGAGTAACATCTACTTATTCAACTAGATTAGAAAGCTCATGATCACATAAAGATCACACCATGGGAGAGAGAGATGAGACACATAGCTACCGGTAGAGCCCTCGGCCCTGGGGGATAACTACTCCCTTCTCATCATGGGACACAACAACGGCGATGAAGATGGCGGTGGAGTCGATGGAGATGGCTCCGGGGGCACTTCCCCGTCCCGGCACGGTGCCGGAACAGAGATTTCTGTCCCCGAAACTTGTCAGCAGCGGCGGCGGAGCTACGGAACTTTTCGTGGAAGGGGGCCGATATCTTTAGGGTTTATGCCTCGGGGGGGCATAAATAGGCGCAAGGGCGATGGCGGTGGGCACCCGAGGGGCCCACACCACCTTCCGGCGCGGCCTGGGGGAGCCCGCCCGGAGGCATGGTGTGGGGGCTCTAGGACCCCCCTCCGGGTATCCTTTAGACTTCCTTGACCCCCCAGGAATTCTAAGACTTTTGGCTTTTGAATCGTCCAATTCCGAGAATATTTCCAGAACAACTTTTCTGAAACTAAAAACAGAAGAAAACAAGAATTGGCTCTGTGGCATCTTGTCAATAGGTTAGTCCCAGGAAATCGATAAAAATGGCATGAAGTGTAAGGGAAACATGTAGCATATGGCATGAAAACAACATGTAACATCAGAAATTATGGATACGTTTATGACATATCAACATCCCCAAGCTTAGTTCCTACTCATCCTCGAGTAGGTAAACGATAAAAACAAATAATTTCTAAGGTGACAGTCTACCAACATAAACTTGATCATCTAAATTGTAAAAGCATAAGATAGCTGAGATCATAGAACTTTAACACAACCATGATAAATATAATTCTAACAATTAAACATAGTAATGACCTTACATCATGATAAGTAACACAAACAAAAGATCATGAATAATAATGCACTCGAAAGCTATACGTTTGTTTCAAGCATAAAAATAACATAGCAAAGTCATATTTTGCTTGTCCTTAAGAGTGGGGCAAAACATAAATGCCAGGACACCTTCAAATTTTAAGAGGAAGACTAGAACAAATAATTTGAGAACAAACAATAAAACATCATGAATCAATTAATAATGTTTCTGGGACAAATTCACATTAAACTCAAAATGGCAACCATGCTCTCTCAACTGTGCATAAAATTAGAAGATGGAGACTCAACATAGAAGTAAAAGAAATGCCCTTCGTAGAGGGAAGCTGGGATCACTCATGTGCTAGAGATTTTATTTTGTTAAACAGAGGTTTAAAATGGTTGACACTCCTCCCAACCTTTCTTACACAAACCATGGCTAACCGAATCCTTGGGTGCCTGCCAATAATCACATACCATGGAGGAGTGTCTAATTTTTAGAGAGGTGTATGCTTATGTCAACGAATAGTAAACAAAAAATATAGTACGTCACAAGCCAACTAGACTTCACAAGAGCGGCTCCCACAGAAGGACGTGTCTGGGTAGAAGGTCATCCCTCTTTGTCTTTTGTTTACACAATTATGCTTTGACTGATAAATCATGGGAAAAAATAATGAAGATAATTTGGTGTTTTACATTGGGGCTGGGCATCCCGCTGCCAGCTCTTCTATCAATTGGATAAGCGGATGAAGCCACTAGTCCAGGGTGTGAAATTCCAATCAAAAAGTGAGATAAAGATTCTCTATTTACGTCCTCATGAGCTAAAACAGGAGCATAAAACAAGAGTAATTTTGAAGGTTTTAAAGGTAACACATGAGCAATTTACTTTGGAGTGGCCGTTAAATACCACATGTAGGTAGGTATGGTGGAAACATTTGGCAAACTTTGGTTTTTGGGAGTTGGATGCACGAGTAGAGCTCATACTCAGTACAAGTGGAGGCTAGCAAAAGACTGGTAGCGACAAATCAAGAGAGCAATAATGGCCATAATCATGCATAGCGACAAAAACATCATTATTCAAAGCATAAGTGGTACTAAAAGTTCAAAAACTAAATGATCATAGAGGCTATAAGGGACTGGTTCATAGTCATAAACATGGTGTAAGCATGCGCCAAGTCAACCAAATAAAACATTCAAAGGAGAACACCACAAATTTTTGCTTCAAAATGACAAGAACAACTCATGATTCTTTCAAAGGCACATTAAACACTCTCAGCTATTTGGGACAAATCATGCTACAAAATAACTACTAGGATTTAGAATTAAAATAACATCTAGCATGACATGAAAAAGTCTAGCCACAGTCTATACAAGCTTCTATTTGCACCGTTATAAGCACAAAAACTGTACTACTGCTTTCCAACACCGAGCATTTCATAATAATAAAAAATCTCCAAGAGATACAACAATGAAACAAGAGAGTAATAACACAACTTTACTAAAACTAACAGCTCTAAATAAGAGATGCAAGAAAAATAGGAGTTAAACTGGAATTTTGCAGCAGCTAGAAGGAAAACTAAGAATACGAGCAACGACTATTCAAACGAAAAACCGGAGCGTGTCTCTCTCCCACACAAAGAATGATAGGTTCCAAATATATTATTACAGCAAGGAAAACAAAAGAAAAACTAACATACGCTCCAACTAAACTTCATATGATGTGACCGAATAAAAATATAGTTTCACTAGAAGTGACCTGATAAATTGTTGATAAAGAAGGAGATGCCTTGGGTCTTCTTAGAATTTTCTGGTATGAGCCACGGGGGCATCCCCAAGCTTTGACCTTGCACTCTTCTTAATTACATTATATCACCCTCTTCTCTTGACCCTTGAAAACTTCCTTCACACCACACTCAAAGAGTAATTCACATTAGAGGGTTAGTGCAGCAATCAAAAATTCATGGGTCCTGCATAGGCACAAGTGTTATTGATAATTTTAAACATTATCAACAGCCACTGATGTTTCGTGAAGCAAAAAAATCCACTTGACATCATAAAAGAGCAAATGCAAGAAAAATGGAAGAATCTGCCAACACCAGAACAGTCTGTAAAGACGAATTTTTCGGGGCACTTATGTTGCTTAGATCGAAAAACTTAAAGAGCAAAAAAGTTTCAGAATTAGCTGAGGAATAAGCTCAAAACAATTCAGGCCAGAATGACCTTTCTGGATTTTATACGATTTTTTATGGTGGACAACAGAAATCTGTTTCCCGCGCAGAAATCCAAAACCAACTCCATCTTTCGCTAGAAAATTTACTTGGCACAACTAATACATGAAAATAAAGGTACAAAGGAGTTTCTACAGAAGTATACAACACCTTGACTCAAAGAAAACAGAGAAAAACAAAGCAAAAAATAAAACCATGCGTTATCTCCCAAGAAGTGCTTTTCTTTAAAAGGCTTTTAGCTAGGCATGATAATTTGAGAAGATGCTCACATGAGAAATATGAATTGAAGTAGAAGAGAGCATCAAGAAGTAAATGTAAAACAAATATAAGTCTAACCCACTTCCTATGAAAACGAATCTTGTAGAAAAACAAGTCAATAAAGCACAAAGTGGCTAGCATAGGAACACAAAATAAGTGCAACTTCAAAAATTTCAACATAAAGAGGGGAAACTTAATATTGTTGAGATGCATTAGACTATGTTTCCCTCTCTCATAATAACTTTCAGTAGCATCATGAATGAAATTAACAATATAACTATCACATAGAACATCCTTATCATGAGCCACATGCTTAAATGAATTAATAGTCTCCACATAAGTATAGTCATTCTTATTAATAGTAGTGGGAGAAAATTCAACAAAATAACAATTGTTATCATTCTCATCACCATAATCATCAAATATAGGAGGAATATTATAATCATAATTAATTTTCTCCTCAATAGTTGGTGGACTGAAAATAGCATGTTCATTACTGTAAATATCATATATAGAAGGCATATCATGATCACAATAAAATTTATCATCAATAGTAGGTGGAACTAGAATACCACAATCATTATAATCATCATATATTGGAGGAAAAGTATCATCAAAGTAAATTTGTTCCTCAGTTCTTGGGGGACTAAAAATATCATATTCATCAAAACTAGCTTCCCCAAGCTTAGACTTTTCCATAGAATTAGCAATAATGGTGTTCAAAGAATTCATACTAATAACATTGCTACTAGCATGCAAGTAAAGCTCCATAGGTTCTTTAATTTTCTCTTCAAACACTTAATGTCCTAATTCAAGATAAATATTATAAAGCTCTCTCATATTTTTGTTGTTTTCCATTAATCCTAACTAGTAAGAATAAAAACAAGGAATAAGTAAAAATAAGCCTAACTAGTGAAAACAAGAAACAAAAAGATATAATTGCAGAATCTAAAGGAAATAACTTCGAGCACTCACACCCAAGGATGTGAGAACCTTTTACCTTACCTCCTCGGCAACATCGCCATAAAAGAGTTTGATGTCTACGCACACTTCTATTCTTGTAAACAGTGTTGGGCCTCCAAGTGCAGAGGTTTGTAGAACAGCAGCAAGTTTCCCTTAAGTGGATCACCCAAGATTTATCGAACTCAGGGAGGAAGAGGTCAAAGGTATCCCTCTCAAGCAACCCTGCAATTACGATACAAGAAGTCTGTTGTGTCCCCAATACACCTAATACAATTGTCAGTTGTATAGGTGCACTAGTTTGGTGAAGAGAGAGTGAAATACAAGTAATATGGATGATTATAAGTGACAATAGAAATCTGAAATAAAAATGGCAGAAAGCAAACATGTAGCAGAACTGATTGTAAACAGTGTTTCGATGCTTAGAAACAAGGCCTAGGGATCCTACTTTCACTAGTGGACACTCTCAACAATGATAATATAATTGAATGCATAAATATCCCTCTTCACTACGCTACTCCCAACCAATCTCCGTTCGGATAACAAACACCAATCAATGCGTAGGGCTGTAACAGCACTCCTTAAGTCTGTATTCCCTCTCTAGGGCACCCCACGCTGTCACTATGAGCACCCCAAATAAGTACTAAACAAACGTCACAATTTCATAGGGTCATCCAACACAAGATATAAATACAATCCTAAACCACATGGTGCACAAACTGTCGCCATTACACCGTGATCAAAGTGTCTACGAAGATCTCATAACAAAACCACTTGAGTAGCATAACAGATGAAGAGTAACATTTACTTATTCAACTAGATTACAAATCTCATGATCATACTGTAGCATCCCAACTTTTAATAAAGATGGAATACCTGTGTTATTGTGCTAGTCCCTGGATCAATTGCTAGCATCACAGTACAAAATGAAATATCATGCAAATGCATCAAATTCTATTACATCGCATGATCCAAACTTTACAAAATAGGATTACAACTTGCATAGTCTTAGAAGACTAGCAGAAAACAAAGAAATACAGCGGAAAACATAGAACAACATTGAGCCCATCTTCTTCATGTGCCACAGGCAAAACATGTTGGCGATAGTCTCGAGATCCTAAACGAAATCCTCACTCGTCTTCAAAATTATCTGCAATATGGAATATGCAGCCACAAGGGAGTCAATACAATTTAATGTATTGGCAAGTAACACTATGGTGGATATAAATGGCAAGACTAATACTACATGCTTATTTGGCTGAGTGGAGTTTTGGCTAAGTTTGCATAAAGCCAGTTTTCTCCTATCTCTTTTGTAAAACAACTTTTCTTTTCAAGGGTGGCAACATTGGATTAAGATCCAAGCACCACAAATACTGTTCACTTGGTCAAATTTTACTTATTGAAAATGGTGATGTGATTCTTTCGTCCTTCCTTGTCCAGCTACTCATAGTTGTCCATAACCGGGGACACGGCTAAGATCTTAGTTTGTTGACTCTGCAGAGTTTGTGCACTTTCACCTTCAGACTCAGATCAGCCCAAACATCCTATACACCCTGAGTGCATTAAGGAAAGGAGAAGATTGAGACGAGATCTTTTAGAAGAAATTCCACCACCGTTTGGCTTACCCGTGCCACCTATAATTATGCTACATCTGCTGGTAAGCCTAGTGAGTTCATTCAACTTAATTGATCAAGACAGAGCCCATATGACTAAAGGCTGCACTGGAAGCAATCTAAACTTGGGGAACATCATAATCACTTTGTTCCTGGGTGGCATTCCTCAAGTGAACAACCCCTCGGGGAGACACTCAACTCTCATCAGCCAAACAACCAAATCCACCCAGGTGGTTCATTGAAGTTTATACTTAGTAATTTTCCTCATCATCAAGTAAAACAATTTTTTTGTAGCAAGGCTAAGCATCTACTAAGTACCAAGGCATCAAAATAACAAGGTATAAGGATGGCTACACACTACTAGGATATAGCATAGCATAATATAACTTAGTAAAATTTCCTATCAATGCATACTACTCAAAATCAACTAATGCATATAGAAAATAATGGGTAGTTGATGATATGTTACTTGCCTTGTTGAAGTTGGTGAAGATATCACACTCTCTTCACAAAAGATCGTTGCTCTCCGTACAATCTATTCATTGACAACACAAAACTAAATAAACAAGCATCCTAACAAACAAACATACAAGTGTAGAAAACATACATAGCAACTAACATATCAAAAGGGGCTTAACTAAGTTGGTTAGGACAAGGTTTGGGTTTGAAATATTTATTCTTTCTTGGTTCCATACTTGTTAAGGGATTTCCAAGAGTTTACTTGGGATGGACTAGGTTGATCTTGATGTGATCTAACTTTATTATAACCATACTTGTCGAGGAAGTTCCAAGAGTTCACTAAGAATAAACATATTACTTCTTCAACTAAAGTAATACATTGTAAACACTTGGTCATATTCACCTTCAAAAATATTAAAGTGCCTATGTTAGTATTTTCCATTGTGGTTAGGGTAGGTCTACTAACTTCATCATCAAAGGGAAAATATTACTAAGTCTTAGGTTTTCCATTTGGGTCAAAGGTTGGACAAAAATAACTTGTTATTCTTCAACTTGTATGGATTTCTCCTAGACCTCATGTGATTGCCTTCTTGAAGATCATCATCATGCCATATAAATTGTTTCCTTCCTTGGTGTGGTGCTTCTCTTGGTCTTGATAGTCTTCATGGTTTTCACTTCACTAATTGGTTTGGTTATAGGATGGGAACATATACCACTAAGTCAATTTGGAAAGAAAAATAAGAAGAAAGATAGAAAGAGAGAGGGAGATGCTTTCTACTGAATTTCTTCACACTTGTACTTCTTGAGTTGCTTCTAGTTGTTGTGGAGTCTAAGTCTTCTCTTCAAAACTTCTTCATTGATCTTCCTTGTAGCTCTTCATGTTGCCACCAGGCTGAAAGGAGAAAAATAGAAAAGGGAAGGAAAAAGACTTAGGGGGAAAGGGTGTTAGTCCTCTAGAAGTTTCTCTGGTTTTCTTCTAGTGCTTCCACTTCTTGGAGATGCTTATGAAGTTTGTTTTATTTTCCAAGTCCTTCAATGGTCTTCTATCTTCATGTTGCAAAATCTCTAGATGGTTAAGTCCTCCATTGCACTTCATGGTTCTCACAAATCCCAATTTGATGAAATCTTGAAGCATGAAAGGGGAGTGGAGAATTAGATAGCAAACTAAATTTCGCTATTTGGTACTATATGTGATTGACACATTCTAAGGACTTGGCTTGGCTCCACTTAGACATAACATCAAGGAAAAACAGTTGAAAACAATTCCTAAGACATGGTAAAGATGGATGAATCACTAGGTTGGGTTTTTGCTCAAAAACACATGGCCATGGTCCAAGGATGTACAAAATGGTTGGGCAAGGTTGTTTCTGGTTCAAGGTTTTCAAATGGAACAATTTTGCAAAAGGAACTATATTGAAATTATTTATAGAAATTAATCTATATAAAAAATACTCAAATAGACAACTAAATTCTAAATTCAATTTTAATTTGTTCATTTATTATTTTGGGACAGAGGATATGAAAGTAAACATCTTAAGGTTTCCAAATATATTTTATTTACAATTTTTGGGTTTGTAGAATTTGAATTATGCCAAATTTCATCAAACAAGCATATTTGAATTTGAACAAATTTAAGTTTCCCAAATTTGAATTTGGACAGTGCCAAAAGTTTCTAAATGTCAAGGGATTTTCAAAAAGTCCAAGATTGCTAAATTTGGCTAAGTGATTTAAAAGATATGATGATTTGAAGTTGTAGGGGCTTTTTTGCAAATCTGCCATTTAATTTTATTCCGGGAGAAAATCGAATTTTCCTGCGGATAAGGTTGCGCTGACGTGGCCGTTTCCTATTGGCTGATACCGGTTCGATTAAATGATTTAAACAGGGCCCCTAGATCTAGATCTAACGGCCAGAAATAAAAGAGAGAAAGAGAAGGGGTTCTCACCGGACCTAGGTCGCCGGAAATGGTGTCTGCGGTGGTGCTGCTCACCGGAAAACGACGATGCGGCGCTCCGGTTGTGCTCGAGCTCGATGGAGACAACTGGGAGATGCAGAGCGACACGACGGAGGTGATGGTGGCCACGGGGAGGCTCCTGGGGCTCCGCAACCACGGCGGCGAGGTGGTCCCGAGGCGGTGTACTCCGGCGAGCACGACGCGGCGAAAAAATCTGCATGAAAAACCCACCTAAGTGGTCACAGAGGTGCACGGGAAAGGGAGAAAGAGAGGGGGCCAAACGAGGGCGGATGTGGCCTCCTGGACTTGCCGGAATGGTGAATCGCGGCGGCGGAAACGGCGAACTCCGGCGAGCGAATTCTTCCTCGTGGAGGCGTGATGCAGGGAGATGGGAGAGGGGCTTTGGAGAGGGGCTCGGGGGCTTTAAGGGCAGGGCAGGGGGAGCAATCAATCGTGGCTGAAACGGCCGAATTTAAGTGCGGATTAAAACTCCCATTTCGGGAAGAAACAGAAGAGGGAGGTTGATGACGATGATGACGTCATCAATTTTTTTTTTATTCCTGTTTATTTGTTTTAATTATATCTTCTGTTTTATAAATCCAATTAACATGAAACAAATTTCTAAATTCATAATATTTGAAATACTTTCTAACAATACCGTTTTTGAAAACTTTTGAACATATTACATTTTTGAATTATGAAATTTGAATAATTCACTAAAAGTGACTTAATAGCATTTTTAATAGAAAATCAAATTTAATTTTGAGAAAGGGTTTTATAAAAAATAAAGAGACATTATATAAGTCAATTATCATTATTGAAAATCATTTACACTTGTTTTACTATTTTATATTTTGAAATAGAAATGATTTCACTAATAGCATATTAATGCCATTTTAAAAATATCAATTATTTAAATGAAAATTATTGGTTGAATAAAATATCAGAGACATCAATGTGATATAATATCATTTTACAAAATCATATTTAATGGTTTTCATATTTTATGATTTTAATAATATGAAGAAACAATGATAGTCACTTAATAGAAAACATTAATTTTTATATGATTAAAACAATTTTTTGAAATATTTTCTATGATTCAACTATTGTTTTCGAATACCCTTTTAGGAACTTTCATATTGTATATTTTCAACATATTAGTGAAACCACAATTAGTATCCTTTTTGTTATATTTCAAACATAGAGATTTATTTAATAAATTTGGAAATGGGGTTTAGTAAAAGCAGAAAGGTTTTCCCAAATGAAAACATTGTTTTCTCAAAGTATCTTACTTGTTTTCATAAGCAATTTATTTCTATAGCACTATATTATTTTGTTGATTTACATAACACTTGGAAAACAAGGATCCAACTTATATCTATTTTGGGGTTATCAATAATAGTGAAATCCTTTTTAGAGACAAGAAGAAAATATTAGAGATAACAATTCTCTAGTTTTATATATCAAAAATATTTTCAAGATCATAATTGGGTTGAAAACATGTTGGGTGTAAGGGTTTGCTTAAGAAGAAATATTTTCTTTATGTAAAAATATTTATTTTGAAATGACTTTAGGGTTTATGGAATAGAGGTATATTGGATTTTCATTTCCAAAACATTAGAACATGTATTGTTTTCTTTTGTTTCTTGCATCTCATTTGGTTTTTGGTGACTTGCATAACATGAAAACAAAAAATTTCAAATTTTTGTGATTTTTGAGTTTTCCAAAAATCAGGGATGTTACACATACCATGGGAGAGAGAGAGATGAGACACATATCTACCGGTAGAGCCCCCAGTCCCGGGGGAGAACTACTCCCTCCTCATTATGGGAGGCAGCAACGGCGATGAAGATGGCAGTGGAGTCGATGGAGATGGCTCCGGGGGCACTTCCCCATCCATGGAGGGTGCCGGAACAGAGATTTCTGTCTCCGAAACTTGTCGGCAACGGCGGCGGAGATACGGAACTTTTCATGGAAGGGGGCCGATATCTTTAGGATTTATATCTCGGGGCGCATATATAGGCGTAAGGGCGATGGCGGTGGGCACCCGAGGGGCCAACACCACCTCCCGGCGTGGCCAGCGGGGAGCCCGCGCGGAGGCATGGTGTGGGGCTCTAGGGCCCCCCCTTCAGGTCTCCTTTGGACTACCTTGACCCTCTGGGAATTCGAGACTTTTGGCTTTTGAATCGTCCAATTCCGAGAATATTTCCAGAACAACTTTTCTGAAACTAAAAACAGCAGGAAACAGGAACTGGCTCTGTGGCATCTTGTCAATAGGTTAGTCCCAGGAAATCGATAAAAATGGCATGAAGTGTAAGGGAAACATGTAGCATATGACATCAAAACAACATGGAACATCAGAAATTATGGATATGTTTATGACGTATCACATGGTTGTTAAGGTACATTGTTGAAATTATATCTATCATGTCTATGTTTAGAGTACTATCATCTTAGTTTACACTACTTCTACAATAATGTTGCTCAAGATTGTGTTGGTAGCATGTCACCTTAGAAATTCATTTGTCGTTATCGTTTTACCTACTTGAGCACGAGTAGAACTAAGCTTGGGGATGCTTGATACGTCTCCAACGTATCTATAATTTCTGATGTTCCATGTTGATATTATGCCAATTGCTATATGTTTTGTATACACTTCATAGCATTTTTATGCATTTTCTGGGACTAACCTATTGACAAGATTCCACAGTGCAAGTTCCTGTTTTCTGCCTTTTTTGGTTTCAGAAAAGTTATGGAAATATTCTCGGAATTGGATGAAAGAAAAACCGAGGGTCCTATTTTTCTGTCACGTACCCAGAGTCCGGAGGAGACACGAAAGGGCACCGAGGCGGCCACACCATAAGGTGGCATTCCCCTGGCCGCGCCACCACATGGTGTGGGCCCCTCGGGCGCCCACCGACATCGCCCTTTCTCCTATATATTGCCCCCGACGCAAAAAACCTAAATCAATCAGCCTCCATCCACAAAAAGCACACCTTAAAGTCGCATTCCCCATCAAGGTAACCCCACAGTGTCACCTTGAGCCCTACTTGGTTCCAGACAAACACCACAATTTCATAGAGTTATGGAATACAAATTATAACTTTAGCTTAAGAGCCACACACGGTGCGCACACTGTCACCTTCACACCGTGGGACAAGGTGTCTCCGAAGTTCACAATAATAAAACAACTTGAGTATCATAATTGATGTTCGTTATCCAACCGGAGAGTGGTTCAGAGTACCATAGTGAAGAGAAGATATTTATTTTTTCAATTACATTATCATAGTTGAGAGTGTCCAGTAGTGAAAGTATGATCCCCAGGCTTTGTTTCTAAGCATTAAAGCACCATTTACAACCAGTTCTGGTACATATTTGCTTGCTGGAATTTTTATTTCAGATTGCAATTACCACTTGTAATCATCCATACTACTTGTATTTTACTATATCTTCGCCGAACTAGTGCACCTATACAACTGACAATTGTATTAGGTGTGTTGGGGACACACGAGAATTCTTGCATCTTAATTGGAGGGTTGTTTCAGAGGGATATATTTGACCTCTACCTCCCTGAGTTTGATAAACCTTGGGTGATTGCTGATATGGATGGCATCCGTTGCGGGAGGAAGTCTTCTTATGTATGTTTGTTTTGTTCCTCGGCAACGACGCCAGAAGCTATTTGCTATGCCTTGATGGTGCCTTGACGGGGAGACTTCTTGATGATGATGAATTTTAAGTCCCCGGCAACGGCGCCAGAAATTCTTTGCTTGTGATGGCGTGTTGGGAACCCCAAGAGAAGGGTGTTATGAGTACATCGGTAAGAATTTCCCTCGGTTAAGAACCAAGGTTATCAATCCAGTAGGAGAAATAGGATCTTCGGAAGGGTGATGCCACTGCGGTGGTGACGGCACCTCACCGGTGTCAGCAACAACGCGGAACCTGCACACAACACAACCAAAATACTTTGTCCCAACGGTACAGTGAGGTTGTCAATCTCACTGGTCTTGCTGAAAATAAAGATTAGACATATAGTGTGGAAAATGGTGTATGCTTGCAGTAAGTAAAGAAAGCAGGGAATTGTAGTGGTTTGTTTAACAGTGTAGGAAAATGGACCGGGGTTCGTAGGTTTACTAGTGGTGTCTATCCATAAAAGATAGCATGCTGGGTGAACAAATTACAGCTGGGCAATTGACAAATAGAGGTTGCACCGTAGTGCACATTCATGACATGATGACTACTATGATATCTAGTGCGGGCATTACAACAATATACATAGACCGTAATCCAACTGCATCTATGACTAATAATCCACCCTCAGGTTATCATCCGAAACCCCTAAGGTATTAAGTTGCAAGCAATAGATAATCGCATTAAACAATGTGTGTAATGTAAGCAATGATTGTGCACGCGGGCACTCACACCGCTGTTTTCTTCCTAGTGGCAACAACACATCCTCCCCCGTCACGTTTCTGTCACTCGAGCACAGGCGAAAAGGAGGCATGAACCCAACTATCGAGCATAAATACTCCCTCTTGGAGTCACTAGCAACTACTTGGCCAGAGCAACCACTAGCAACGGAAAGCATGCAAGATCACAAATAACATATGCAATAAAGACTATAATCAACTTGGCATAAGTTCAATATTCATCGGATCCCAGCAAACACAACACGTAGAATTACATAAGAACAATCTCGATCATGTTAGGCAGCTCACGAGATCTAAACATTGAGGCATATGAGGAGAAGACAACCATCTAGCTACTGCTATGGACCCGTAGTACAAGGATGAACTACTCACGCATCACTCCGGAGGCAGGCATGGTGATGAAGAGGCCTCCGGTGATGATCTCCTCTCCGATAGGGTGCCGGGAGACAGCTTCAGAACCCCCCTTATCTAGGGTTGACGACGAAGGCGGCTGCGG
This sequence comes from Alopecurus myosuroides, assembly GCA_028641055.1. NCBI lineage: Eukaryota > Viridiplantae > Streptophyta > Magnoliopsida > Poales > Poaceae > Alopecurus > Alopecurus myosuroides. The sequence continues at coordinate 267,094,186 of CM054060.1, forward strand.
AAATTTTCGGGGATTTTTGATCAGGTACATAGGGTTTTCCTTCGCAGGGAAATAAATAGGTGAAAGGGCGACGTCGATGGGCCACCAGGGTGGCCTCACCACTCCCAGGCGCGACCAAGGTGGGGCGCGCCTGGCTATGGTGAGGCCCCCCTGGTTCCCGTCTTCGACTCCTCTTCGGACTTCTGGAACTTCGGGATTTGTGGGGTCCAATTCCGAGAATATTTCCAGAACAACTTTTCTGAACTAAAAAAAGCAGAAAACAGGGAACTGGCACTTGGCATCTTGTTAATAGGTTAGTCCCGGAAAACGTGTAAAAATTCTATAAAGAAGGGATAAAACATGTAGCAATTGGCATAATATCAACATGGAACATCAAAAATTATAGATACGTTGGAGACGTATCAGTTATCCACTTAAGGGAAACTTGCTGATGTTCTACAAACCTCTGCACTACAAGAATAGAAGCGTGTTTAGACATCAAGATCTTTTATGGCACCATTGCAGGGAGGTAAGGTAAAAGGTACTCACATCCTCTTGTTGGTGTGTGAGTGCTCGAAGTTATTTCCTTTAGATTCTACAATTATATATTTTTGTTTCTTGTTTTTATTTTCACTAGTTAGACTTATTTTTCAATACCTCTATTTTATTAAATAAAAAGCTCTAGCACATGAGTAATCCATGCTTCCCTCTGCGAAGGGCCTTTCTTTCGCTATTACGTTGAGTCTTCACCTTCTTACCTTATGAACCAGTTAAGAGAGCATAGTTGTCATTGTGAGTATAATGTGCATAATCCCAAAATTTATTATGGATTGATTCATGATTATGGTATTGCTTGCTCTCAAATTATTTGTATCTAATAACCATTTGAACTTTGAAGGTTCCATAGCATTTATGTTTTCTATTCCACGGAGGACAAGCTGGATACTACTTTATTATGTTTTTCTTTATGATTGAAACAAACGTACTACCTTCAATGCATTATTGTTCATTGTAAATTATCTGTGTTACTTTTCATGTGCAACATAGTTGCTAAGTTTACATTAGTTCAAATAATATTTATCATGCCTTTGTTAAATTACTTTGATCTTAGCTTACGATGCTTTTACGTAACATTGATCAAGATTGTGTTGGATTCATGTCACCTCAGAAATTATTTTGTTATCACTTACCTACACGAGGACGAGCAGGAGTTAAGCTTGGGGATGCAAATACGTTGCGGACGTATCTATAATTTTTGATGCTCCATGCTTGTTATCTATCCAATGCATTTATGTTTTCCACACGCTTTCCTTCGTTTTATGGATGTTTTCATGCACTAACCTATTAACAAGATGAGCCAGGACAGTGTTTTTTCTGTTGTTTTTGTATTTCAGATATGTTCTTAAATAAATATTCTCGGAATGAGCCGAAAATTGACAGAGATCAGTTTTTACCGGAACAAAGATAAAGACCGAAGGAGACCCAGAGAGGTGCCCTAGGGTCCCCAGGGGGTGCCAGGCGTGGGCCTACCCTAGGCCACGCTTGGGGGTCCCCTGGCGGCCCCCTGACACCTCCTCGCACCGCCTCTTTGCCTATAAATTTCCCTTAACCCTAAAAAGTTCGGAGACGGGGATATTTTACATAAAACATAAAGAGAGGTGTCATCACCTCGAAAGTACAATCTAGGATTTCTGCAACCCTGTTCCGGCACCCTGCGAGAGGGGGGAATCATCACTGGAGCTATCTTAATCGCCATGATTGCCTTCACGATGATGCGTGAGTATTTCATCTCGGGACTAGGGTCCATAGCAATAGCTAGTTGGTAGTTCTCTTTGTTATGCCTCCATGTTTAGAGTCTCGTGAGCTGCCTCACATGATCGAGACCACCTTTGTGTAAATGTGCATGTTGTGTTTGCTGGGATACGATGAACCATAAGATTATGATTATTTTTTTCATGTCAAACTGAGATACTTCACTTATATCTATATAGAGTTTTAGTGTTTTCTTGCAATACTATCTGGTGTTTATGATTACCTTGGCCATGTAGTTGTTTTCACCTCCAAGAGAGGGTTTATATGCTAGATAGTTCATTCATGCCTCCCTTACATCTGTGCTCGAGTGATAGAAACGTGACGTGTGGGAGATGTGTTGTTGCCTCTAGGGATAAAACATCGGTGCTCTTGTCTACGGACGAGAACCACTGTTTACATTACGTACTTTACTTAATGAAATTGTTTGTTGCACACAAAGATATCACTTTGTTGCTCCAACTTAATGCCAGATAGATTTGTAGGATAGCTTTCTTGAGGTGGGCTATTAGATATGGATGCATGCTGGTGATACGTTGCAAATGTATCTATAATTTTTTATGCTTCATGCTTGTTTTTTTACCCAATACCTATTGTTTTCCACATGTTTTCTATTGTTTTCCTTCGTTTTCCGGATGCTTTCATTGACTAACCTATTAACGAGGTGCCTGATACGTCATAAACGTATCCATAATTTCTGATGTTCCATGTTGTTTTCATGGTATATGCTACATGTTTGCTATACACTTTATGCCATTTTTCTGTGACTGACCTATTGACAAGATGCCACAGAGCCAGTTCCAGTTTTCTGCTGTTTTTAGTTTCAGAAAAGTTGTTCTAGAAATATTCTCGGAATTGGGTGATTCGAAGCCCGGAAGTCTTAGAAATCTGTCGCGCACACGTAGTCCGGAGGGGACCCTGAGGGGGGCCACAGGGCCCCACACCATGAGGCGGCGCCCCCTTGGCCGCGCCCAGGGGTGGTGTGGGCCCCCTGGCCGCCCATCGACGTTGCCCTATCGCCTATTTATACCTCTCGGGAGGTTAACCCTAGAGACAGGAGCCTTTTCGAGGAAAAACACCTGAGGCCACCGCCATCGTCAAACCCTAGTTCAGGAGGGTTCTGGAGCTATCCCCGGCACCCTGTCGGGAGGGGGAATCATCACCGGAGGGCTCTACACCACCATGCTCGCCTCCAGAATGATGCGTGAGTAGTTCACCGTTGGACTACGGGTCCATAACACTAGCTAGATGGTTGTTATCTCCTCTTGATGCCTCATGTTTAGATCTTGTGAGCTGCCCTACATGATCAAGATCGTCTTATTGTAATGCTACATGTTGTGTTTGCTGGGATCCGATGAATATTGAAGGCTATGTCTCGTGATATCAATCTATCATGTTTTATTCATGTGTATGTTATTTATGATCTTGCATGATCGCCGTTATTAGTAGATGCTATGGCCAAGTAGATGCTAGTGACTCCAAGAGGGAGTATTTATGCTCGATAGTGGGTTCATGCCTCCCTTGAATCTGTGCTCGAGTGACAAAAACGTGACGGATGGGGGATGTGATGTTGCCATTAGGGAGAAAACAACAATGTTTACATTGTTTACATTACATACTTTGCTTAATGCGATTATCTGTTGCTTGCAACTTAATACCCAAGGTTTGCTCAGATGACATTCTGAGGGTGGATTATTAGTCATAGATGCAGTTGGATAACTGTCGTGGGATAATCACGGCAGACGTTACCAGGGGTAACTTATCTTGGGGCAAATTGACTCTGGTGTTTGGGAGAGGGTTTTGCTCAGGGGAAATCATGGTGATGAAAACGATGCGGTAGCCGGCAATCAAGTCGCCGAGTCCCCGATCTAGATCTTATTATATCAACTCTCTGGTTACAAGGGATACTCGAATAACTAGTGAATCTCGTGTGTCTCTTCTAATCTAACCCTAGGAGCCGGCTTATATAATATCCGGACCCCCTGGCTTCCTGTCCAAGGTACACTCGGAGTCCTACCTGGGCACCGCTTACAAACCCTAAGTTTCCTTATCGAAACCCACAATCCGGGTTACGAGGCCTACACTCTCGAGCCTTCTAGAAACACCTTTTCCCCAAGCCGAGTCTTGTGCAGCTCCCTTTGGGCCGAATTACACCTTGGCGTTAGCCTACCGGGTTATCATCCCTCCATCAGTAGTCCCCAGAATAGCTTGGGCTTCACGACATCCTCCCTGAAGCGCATGCTATTCCCTGCAAAAACAACAAACATATAAATTCATAAAAGGCCGGGTTAGGTTGCTTTGATATACAGCTAGGCCTAACTCCTCAGGTGGTCCATATAATAACCCGGCTTTTTCCGTATCCCCCTTCATTTTCCCGGGTCAATATTCCAAGGAAAACACAGAAGACCCGGCTCAATTTTGCTCACTAATTAGTCCGAATATCGCGGAAGTGATTTGCTTCTGATCCTTTCCGGATATCGCGCACGGGCACTTTAATGCTTATCCCAAAAAATCCGGACGGGTAACCTGCTCCGAAATTTTTGGCTCCCGCTCGCCAGCCTAGGTTTCCCCACCCGCACCTATAAATAAGGGCCTTGGGGGATAACCTAAACCTAACGTCTCATTTCCCCCATCTCACTCGCCCCTTTCGCCTTCAACCTCCATTGGCACCCCCTTGCTCGAGCTCGCCGTTGCGCCGCCACGGAGCCTACCGGAGAGCAGCCAGAAGCGAGCCGCCGCCGCCTGCGCTCCGCTTCCGCTCGTGTCGCGCCGCTGTCAAGCACCATCACCGCGCCCGCGAGCTGCCCGCCGGAAGACCCCGCAGGTTACCGCGGCTGCGCCATCTGCCGCCGCCGCAATCTCCTCCAGACCTCTCCAGTAAGCCTTCTTCCTCCATGAATTTTATCCTCAAGCTTTCTGATCGAATCAGATTAGATCTAGGTCCGCCCGTAGGTAATCTTCTTGCTCCGCATCGATTTGGATCTCCCATGCCTTACTCTTTCTTATTCAATCACTTAAGCTAGGCTTGGTAGCACTCTTCTATTACTCATAGTCATAAGTTTCCCCTCAGATTCCTCCATAGATTTCTCCGCCTAGATGCAATCTATCAAAAGATTTCGTAACTACTCTCTGACACTCGGATAATCTGTAATTTTCGGGTCTTTTAGCTGATCTTTGATCAACCGGACGCATAATTATTTTCCGGGTCTCAGTTACTTATACTCTGCACTTTTTATCTCCCGTTTTGTAGACTGTACACATGGCACCCAAGAATAAGGGAAAACAGCCGACAAAGGGAAGGCCGACTCAATCCATATCGGCCAACTGGGCAAGGTCCACTGTGACCAAGGCGAAGCTATATGAGCTTGCCGAGTCCGGCGTCCTCCCTTCCCAGGAGGAGATTCACTGGCGGGTCCCGGGTGATGAGACCCGGCCCACACCCGGCTCCAACGAGGTAATCTGTTTCATTGAACACGTGATCCGGGGATTTCGTCCCCCGGGTCACTCTTTTTTCCGCGAAGTTCTTAGCCACTATGGCCTCCGAGTCTTCGACATAGGGCCCAACTCTATGTTAAACATCACTCATTTCATCGTTCTTTGCGAATCTTATCTTTGCATCCCCCAAACCTCGCTCTCTTCCTGGAATTGTTCCAATGCAAACCGTGCCGTGAACGCGGTAACGGGGCCCTTCTGGCTTGCGGCGGTGTATCGATCCATAGGCGGAAAAATTCGCCGATGCCGACTCTTAGCCTTAACTCCCATGTTAAGCACTGGCAGAAATCCTTTTTCTATTGCCGGGACACCTCCCCACCCGGCGAAAAGAAGTTGTCGGGTTTCTCGGAGGGCCTTCTAGATCTTTCCGACACTTTCAACGCCTTCGCCTCTGAGTCGGATAGGGAGTCCATCCAGCCCTACCTAGCCAAACTAGCTGTCCTTTCCGCCCAAGGTCTCCTAGGGCTCAATTTGGTTAAAACTTGGGTGAACTTCCGGATCCAGCCTAACTCCATCCGGCCTAAGCTAATGTCCGAGTATTCCGGGCATGTCACGGATTCGCTCCGTTACTCTTCGAGGAACTATCCGGCTGGCGATACAAACAAGATTATCAAAAGCTTATTGACTGAGAAAGCGGAGGTGATCCGGACCATAGCCGGCTTAGAGCCATACACTCAAGATCACCCGGCTCCTGCGGTAAGATCCAGCCTTTACTCTTCTGCTCTTGTGCTTTTACTTGATACAATCGCTAATCCTTTCTATCACATCTGTTATTTCAGGTAGGCAGCGCCTTCTGGAACATCGAGACTCCCCCACCTCCGAAAACCCGGAAGAGGAAGAAGAGCCGACTGACACCGATGAAGGTATCATCCGGGTTTCAATCATCTCAACTTATGTTACTTTGCTCTCCCATATTTTCTCTTTTTACGACTATGCATTTGTACCTTTCAGGGATGGAGGATAAGGAAGACAGGGAAGACCCGGAGGAAACTGAGAGTGACGAGGACGAGGCCGAACCGGAAGCTGTGGTTGGGGCCAAGAGGAAACCCCGAGGGGTTGTATTCAAGGTTACCTATTCCTCCATGTCTTCAAAGCCGTATTCTTTTGCTAATATGCGTGAGCTTAATCAACAATTATCCAATTCACCACACTTGAAGGACCCGCCTCCAGCCAAGCGCAGGGTAACCCGGAACTCCCCGGGTGATGATCCCCTCAACCCGGGTATCCCCACGTCCCCAGTTCGCCGTGCCGGTACTTCCCAATCTTATCCTTTCGATTCACCTCAAAGATATCCTTCTCCCAATCACCCCTTGCGTGGAAAACTCCGAGTCTCACTTTCTCAATCTTTATCAGCCTCGTCCGGGTCTAGCAACGAGCTTCCGCCGGACTTCGTGGTAAATGCCGGGTGAGTTATATTTCTTGCTACTCGATACACTTGTACCCTCGATAACCTTTGCTCATTAATACTAACCATTTTTTCTTTTACTTTCCTTAGCGCCCAGGTCACGATCAGTGACACGGACGACATGGACATGGATAACCCGGCAACGGAGAAGCCGGTTGATGATATGAACACCACTACTGGCAGCACTGAGGAGGAAGAAGACCAAGGGAAGGACCCGCTGACAGACCCGGCCAGACAGGAGGCCGAGTCTCCCAACCCCCCAGATGGACCCGGGGATGACGATGTCGAGGTCCTGGGCTCAAGGGTGGGTACTCCCAATCCTGACACCCAGACAACCCGGGTTTCCCCCCCAAAGCCGGAAAAGACTCCTCCTCCAAATGACCCGGCCGCCGGCTCTTCCGGTACCAAACCTGAGGACATGAGCTTTGCCGAGATCCTTGATGCTCTGCACACCCTGAGAGCTGATGAAGAAAACATTCTGGAAGCCTTAATAGCCAAGCACGAGGTAAACTCAACTAACACTGCCCATATATTTGTCTAGTCCCCAAGTTCCGAGTGAACTTATTCATAATTTACTTGGAACTTTCATAGCATATCCGACTGATATTCCTTTTTTGTCCGACTAACACTTCCTTATGTTTCTACGCAGGCATACGTAACCCACTCTGAGGAAGTGTTGGCTAAAACCAACAAACTCCTCGAGGTGGAGACGAAGCTGCGTGAATCGGTGGAAGCTGACGCCAAGAAGCTGGGCAAGCTGGCGAGAAAGTATAGAAAGAGAGCCCACGCTGCAGAGGATGAACTGAACAAGCTATCTGCCCGGATTGCCGACACTTACCGTGCTTTGATTGGTAATGATTCCCGACTCACTAATCGTAACCCGGATTTTCATTCTGATAAACACTCGGAATTTCTTATTTCCACTTTTCTGTTTTTCTGTAGGGCCGGATGATGAAATGCCGGATGAAGATGACGCAGCAAAGCTGAAGACTATAAAAAGCACCATCCGGCAACTCTGTGCCGGCACCAAATGGGTTCTTCAAGCCTTGAAGTGGCCGGGTACTGGACGTGGTGGTTTGAGCACGCTCCTTGATGCGTGCTCTACCATCCCCGAGTGGATCGAGCACTGGAAACGCTCGTCATGCCGGGTTGGAGTAACCCGGGGGCTTGCTCTGGCGAAGGCGTATTTTCCCAAGCTTGAGCCGGCAAAGCTCGTTGGCGGGTTTCCAGAGTTCAACACTGATGGCTCCAGGTTTTCAGCCAAGAACTTCAAGGCCATCCAAACAGAGGTTCGACACTCGGCTAGCCTGATTGCCGACAGTCTGGATGTCAGTCGGATTGTTACCCCCTACGACGCTGAAGATAAGCCCATTCAGTCGGATCCTCCCAAGCCGTATGACATGCTGGCACGGTGGAAGGCGGAAGCTGCTCAGGCGAGGGAAGAGGCCGCCAAGAAGAAGGCTGAGGCCGATACTGCGCCCACTACCTCCACGCCGGTTGTTCCTCCTCCTGCGCGCGCCAGTACTGCTGCTGACCCGGATGCTGCTACCGCAAAGACCGTTGAAGAACAAGTCAAGGACCAAGACCCGGCTGCCAAGGGCAAGGGCAAGATGGACGACTCGACCCAGGAGGCCGAGTGACCTTTTATCTGCCACCGTCTCAAACACATCATTCGGCCAATGGGCCTTTTAAAACAATTATTCTTTTGATAGTGCGCCTGTGCACTTTATGATACTACTATCATGGTTTGTAATACGTTTAAAACCTTAATATCTTTCATGGCCCTTCTGGCCTTTGCGTGAATTTGATATTTCTTATCTTTGAGCTTTTTCGTTCCTGGTTTTCCGACTTTTCGCTATGGTTCCTTATGTGAGACTCGGTTTCCGGGTCTCGTGGGTTTTGACAAGTGGACTTTTTCTAAGTCCCCAAGACTCGGATTTTTGGGTTTTTGAGCTGAATAGCTAGAAAATTTGCTTCTTTTTTCAAATTCCCCAGTCCCCAAGACCCGAATTTCCGAGTCTAGGGTGTTGGATTTTTTCAGAAGAACAAATTGTTTAGCTAAGGCCCAAAACCTAGAGCTGCTCGCATAGGTTTGAAGTTATGCTTAATATATCTTGAGTTTCCGGGTGTTAGCCTTGTACTCTGCATAACTTGTGGTTTAGATGACCCTTTTGACCTTCTTTTAGTATAAGCCGGCTTTCGCATGGATGATCAATGCTGCTATAGCTGTATAAAGGCAGGGTCAGGCAAGTCCCATTGGGCATCATGGCTGATTGTAATTTATACGCTAGCAAAGCATGCCACTTTTGTGCGAGTCACATCGAGCTTAAGCAAGAAAAGTCAAGAAAATTTGGCTCTATTGTCCGGTTATAAGCTTGCAGCCGTACTTATTACAAGTAATCGGCCCTTATAACCCAATGGCATCACGGCCGGGTCTTTGAGTTTGCAACTGTGCTATTCAAGCAATCAGCCCCCAAGACCTAGATATATGCAATTTACTAGAAAAACTAACATACTAAGAACAATAAATAACACTTACCTGGGAAAGAAATAGAAAAACAACAGGAATATAAAAACTTGACAAAGATCATACAAGAAAGAACAAAATATTGTTTAACCATCTCTTTATTGATATGAGAAAAGTTAGGTCAGCAAGCCGCCTCATTAAAAACCCTCCAGTCCCCTTAGGTACCCTGGATAGGAAAAGAGTGCGTCTGAAACCTGTTGCCTGTTACATCGTGTAATTCCACTTGTGAATCTAGTCTATTGTAAGTGTAGTAGGGACGCAGCTGAGCCACGTTCCATGGTCTCTCTCTTTCTTGCATAGATGAAGTTGTATGAGCGGTGTCATTGACGGTAGCCGACTCTTCCCTTGCATCTACCAAGTAATACGATCCATTGTGCAGATTCCGGCTTATGATGAACGGTCCTTCCCATGATGGGGATAGCTTGTGTTTTCCTTCCTTTGACTGTACCAGGCGCAGAACCAGGTCCCCTTCCTGGAAGACCCGGGTTTTAACCCGCCGGCTATGATATCTCCTCAGATTCTGCTGATATATGGCTGATCTCTCCAAAGCTTGTTCCCTGTGTTCTTCTAACATATCCACGGCGTCCTACCGGGTCTTCTCGTTCTCCACCTCGACGTAAGCCATCACTCGAGGCGAGTCATGGATAATATCACTCGGCAATACCGCCTCTGCACCATAAACCATGAAAAACGGTGTCATCTGAGTAGATCTGTTAGGTGTGGTGTTAATTCCCCAAACCACTGACGGTAACTCCTCCACCCATGCGCCAGCAGCTCTGATGCATGGGACTCGCAGCCGTGGTTTTAATCCACGAAGTAACTCCTGATTTGCCCTTTCCACTTGTCCATTAGCTTGCGGATGGGCTACTGAGGCTATGTCAAGCCGGATTCCATTGTTTCCACAGAATTTTTCCATCTCGCCTAAGGACATGTTGGTTCCATTGTCCGTTATTATGCTGTGAGGATACCCAAATCGATAGATAATCCTTTTCAGGAACTTGACTATCGTAATTGCTTCACAATTGGTAACTGGCATGACTTCAACCCACTTGGTAAATTTATCGATAGCCACCAAGAGATGTGTCTTTTTGCAAGGTGACATGTGAAAGGGGCCAACCATGTCCATACCCCAAACGGAAAACGACCATGTTAAAGGAATTGTTTGCAACTCCATAGCCGGCACATGGATTTGGCGAGCGTACCTTTGACATCCATCGCACCTTGCCACCAAGCGTTCCGCGTCTGCTAGGGCTGTGAGCCAGAAGAAACCGTGCCTATATGTTTTGGCCACAAGGGATCTTGTGGATGCGTGGTGTCCACAGTCGCCTTCGTGGATCTCTTTCAGTATCTGCCGGTCTTCTTCTGGTGCTACACAGCACAAAAATACTCCTGCAGCACTCCTTTTGTACAACTCCCCATTGATGATGGAGTAGCCTTTTGCTCGCCTCAGAATTTTCCTTGCTAATACTTCCTGTTGTGGTAACTCGCCCCGTGATAAGTAAGCTAGAAACGGCTCTGTCCACTCGGGAACAGCTTGTACTGTGGCCACGAGCTCCAAATCCGGGTTTTGGTTAGCCACTTCTTCCTCAGACTCGGTTTTAACTGATGGCCGCCATAGATCGTCCAGGAAAACATTGGGTGGAACCGGCTCTCTGCGCGAGCCGAGTCTTGCGAGTGCATCTGCTGCCTCGTTTTTTCGTCTGTCAACATGCTCCACCTCATACCCGGAAAAACACCCGGCAACCCTGTCCACCTCTCTGCGATATGCTGCCATAGTTGCATCCTTCCTATCCCAGGTTCCTGAGACCTGCTGTACCACAAGATATGAATCTCCGTAGCATCGTATCCGCCTGATGTTCATCTCCTTGGCTATTCTCAATCCGTGTAATAATGCTTCATACTCGACCACGTTGTTGGAGCAATCAAAATGGATTTGCAACACGTAGCTCAGCTTATCTCCTTTAGGTGATGTAAGTACCACTCCAGCTCCTGATCCCTCATATTGCTTGGAACCATCAAAGTGCATTACCCAAGACTCGGAACTTGGTGTCATTGTGGGCATGCTAGTGTGAGTCCAATCATTAATGAAATCAACTAAAGCTTGAGACTTGATTGCTGACCTGGGCTCGTAGTTGATATGATAATCTCCCATCTTGATGGCCCACTTGGCTATTCTACCTGTTGCGTCTGAGTTTCTGATGATATCCGACATTGGTATAGAGCTAACCACTGTTATGGGGTGTTCCTGAAAATAGGGTTTCAATTTCCGGTTGGCCATGAAGACCCCGAAAACCAACTTCTGCCAATGTGGGTAGCGCTGCTTTGCCTCCGATAGTACCTCGCTAACGTAATAAATCGGCCTCTAGACTGGGTGATCTTTTCCATCCTCTTTGCGCTCGACAACAACCACTGCGCTAACCGCCCGGGGCCCCACCGCGATGTACAGTAGCATGGGCTCATTGGGACCCGGGGCTGCCAAAACTGGTGCCTCAGATAACTGCTTCTTTAGTGCCTCGAACGCCTCATCCGCCTCTTGGTCCCAAACAAACATATCAGATTTCCTCAAGAGCCGGTACAGGGGTATTGCCTTCTCTCCGAGTCTGGATATGAACCGGCTCAATGCTGCCATGCACCCTGTGAGCTTCTGGACATGCTTCAGGTTTTCCGGCTTTGTCAGACTCTGGATAGCTTTGATTTTGTCCGGGTTTGCCTCGATTCCTCTCTCGGAAACAATGAACCCGAGTAACTTCCCTGCTGGAACTCCAAACACGCACTTTGAAGGGTTGAGTTTCATCTGATACCTTCTCAAATTCTTGAATGTTTCCTTTAGATCATCAATGAACGTTTCCGCTTTCCTGGTCTTGATCACCACATCATCGACATAGGCGTGAACGTTGCGCCCAATCTGGTCCTTAAAGCACTTCTGTATGCATCTCTGGTAAGTTGCGCCGGCGTTCTTTAGCCCAAAAGTCATGGTTTTGTAATAGAAGGCCCCAAAAGGGGTTATGAATGATGTTTTCTCCCAGTCTTCCTTCTTGAGCTTGATCTGATGATACCCGGAATACGCATCCAGGAAACATAATAGGTCACTTCCAGCCACTGCATCTATGATCTGATCAATCCTTGGAAGGGCAAACGGATCCTTTGGGCAATGTTTGTTGAGACTCGTATAATCTATGCACATCCTCCACTCGTTGCTCTTTTTCATCACTAGAACCGGATTTGCCAACCAATCCGGATGAAATATCTCCATGATAAAGCGGGCTGTCAACAGCCGAGCAATTTCTTCCCCTATAGCCCTTCTTCTTTCCTCATTCATTTTTCTCAGGACCTGCTTCACAGGCCTAGACTTGGGATCAACGTGCAAGCTATGTTCCGCTAACTCTGTAGGGATACCCGGCATCCAAGCAAAGACATCTTGATTTGAACGAATAAACTCCACGAGTGCTTTTTCCTGCTCATTGTCCAGGTTAGATCCTATAGCAAATTGCTTGGAGGGATCACCTTCAACAAAGGCCACCATCTTGGTATCCTGTGCTGCCTTGAATTTTGCTCTCTCATCCTCCGTATTTGGCCTTTTTAACGTTGTCCTGTGATCCGGGTCTACTTGAGACCGGTAGTATTTGAGCTCCTCCTTTCTACAAGCTTGTTCCGCCATTGCCGCGTCTCCTTCGTCACACTCAGCCGCTATATCCCGGCTCCCATGTATGGTGATGGTCTGCTTGGGACCCGGGATTTTTAGATGTAGGTATACGTAACACGGCCTGGCCATGAATTTGGCGTAAGCCGGCCTTCCAAATAGCGCGTGATAAGGGCTGCGCAACTTTACCACCTCGAACGTGAGCCACTCTACCCGGAAATTATCCTTTGATTCTCCAAAAGCGACCTCCAAGGTAATCTTTCCCTCAGGGCACGCCGAGTGACCCGGCACGATCCCGTGAAAAACTGTTGAACTTTTCTGTAGCTGAGACTCCTTGAGACCCATACGTAAGAAAGTTTCCCAATATAAGATGTTGATGCTGCTTCCACCGTCCATTAAGACCTTTTTCAGCTCATAACCATTAACCTGTGGCGCAACTACCAATGCTAAGACTCCCGGGTGTTCTATCCTTTCCGGGTGATCTCTTCTGCTCCATGTTACATCTTGCTCCGACCACCTCAGGTACCTCGGGACGGCCGAGGAAACCAAGTTTACTGCCTTTTTCAATATCTTTCTATCCTTGCTTGAAGTTCCCGTGGTGTGAACATGGTACTGGCCCAATTGCTTGGGGTTGGCTTGGAAACCTCCAGCTCCTCCCTGATTGTTACCCGGATTACCGCCTCCCGGGTTGCCTGCTGGGGGTGGGCCGTTGCCCGAGTTACCACCCAGACCCGGTCCTGCTCCCCGGCATGCGCCTCGCATTGCTTTCTGTATTTCCTCATTTTTCCATCTCTGTAAATCCACGCATTATTCCAGTGAATGATTGGCCGGCCTGCCGTTCCTGCTATGACGAGGACAGGGCATCCTGAAGGCCTCTATGTGATTAGCCGGCCTTGGTGGCCCTTGGTAATTTCCTCCATTAAAGTTTCCTCCATTGAAATTTCCTTCTGCCCTGGGTCTTGCAAACCCGGCTTTTGTGTTCCCGACAAACTCGGAATTTCCCTCGTACGGGCGTTTATTCTGGTTGTTTCCATTATTTCCTCCGTTATTACCCGGTGCAGACCCATTGCCGGTTCTTCCATTATTGCCGGTGTTTGCTTTTGCTTTCTTGTCATCAACGTCCTCTTCTGTGGTATCCGTAGCAGCGTGCTTCTTGCATGCGTCCATTAACTCTCCCATCGTAACTTCTGAAGCATTCCGACTAGATTTCATGCGAGTTAGCTTTTGCACTAAAGGTGTATACTTGCATGTCTTGGCCATAGCTTGTAATGCACCCTTTGGCTGAATATCCGTGGACGAGTGAAGTATCTCCATAACCCGGCGCACCCAGCTGCGCGCCGACTCTCCCTTCTTCTGGACACATCGTTCTAGATCGTCGATTGTGAATAATTTCCTGCACGTCCCATGGAAGTGCTTGATAAAAGCAACCTTTAGCTCACTCCATGACTTGATAGATCCTTCCGGTAAATTGTTGAACCATAACTTTGCTGCTCCCTCTGACATCATTAAGTACATGAACTTGGCTTGAAGATTTTTAGATGCGTTGCGAATCGACATAGCCATCTCGTAGGTGCTCAACCAGGTTTCTGGATCCATAGTCGGCTCGTAGTTCACCACTTTACCCGGTTCCTTGAACTTATCCGGGTAGGGCTCGGCTCTGATAGCGTCTGACAAACACTTGGGCCCGGCTAAGATTGCCGGTACTGGCCTTACCCGGGAAGCATGTGACCTGGCAACGGGTGCGGCGGGGGGCGCAACCGCTACCGACCCTCGTACCGCAGACCCGGTTGCTGCGCGCCTGGCTCGGGAACTGTCCACGATAGCTTGCGTGGCTGATACTGCAGGTGTTGCTGGTCTACGGGGAGGAGGCGGCATTTGCTGCTGCTCTGCCCTCCGCCGTGCTGAACTTGTTTGAATATTACCGGTGTTTCCATTATGCCGGCTTATATACGGCGTTCCATGCATTCCACTCCTATTATCCGGGTAATTGACCTGTTGTGCCACTGTCGTGCGCAATAAATCTATCGCCCGCCGGGTCTCCTCCGCATGGGGTGACTCTCTTACGGGGATTCGATCCAATGCCAATGTTGCTGCATATACATTATCCATGGGGTTGTTGAAGTGACCTGGTGGCGTATGAAATCGTGATGGTGGTGGTGGTGGTGGTGCTGTATTACCAATGGCAACCCCTGTCTGCAACGGGGGTAACCCGATTTGTACATTTGCCGGCTGTCCCCCACCGGTCGCGGACTGGTGTACAGTTTCCTGATTCACAGCCGGAATTGGTTGATCTTGGGGTGTGATGAACAGTGTGGCCGGGTTTAGGACCCCACCCGTTGCCGGTAATCTCGTCTGGTATCTTTGATGCGCTCTGGTTGTCTCAGCCCGGAGCCGGTTCTCCAATGCATCCAGCTCACGTTGGCGTGTGGCTATACCTTGCTTTTCTGCTTCCACATCTCTCCTTTGTTGCTCCAATGCACGGCGCGCCACATCCAGATCCCTGGCACGCGCCGCGGCGTTTTCCGGGGTTATCACAGTAGCTAGCACTGTGGGATCCAGGATCAGATTGTTACTGAACAGGGCCGGGTGTTGTGGGTTTGAAGGACCCGCCCCTGGTGTCCTGTTCGCCATGAATCCAAGCATATTCGCTTGCAACTCGCTTTCCGCCGCTCGGCTAGTGACCGAGGCCGATTCTCCGTCGACCCGGGTCAGAACCGGATTTTTGTCAACCGGATTTTGCTGCTGGGCCAGCGCTCGCGCCGCTCCAACCGCAGCCGTAGTCACGTCCCCCTGATTGAGATTGGTTGCAGGGGCCGTGTAGACCGCGACCTGGCGCGCGATGCCTGGTGAAGACTCATATTCCTCCTCATCACAACTATCCTCCTCGTACCGGTCCTCCAACAGGTGCAGAATAGACTCGGTATCATCTTCTCTCATGACCCGGCCACGCGGGGTCCATGCCGGCTCCTCTGGCTGTTCCCGCTTCGTGGTGGGCTCTTCTATCGGATCCACCGTTCCAACCGATTCTTCTCCATCCGACTGGACGTAGGTTGCCTCTCCTGACACAGAATCATATCCAAAATCATCAGGAATTGAACCGGATGCACGTACCATGCCAATGAAGACGTTGACCCGGCCGATTGTGACGACAGATCCGGATTCGAGCAGATCCGACTCTGGCCCCCAGCCAAAATCGTCCACCATCTTCTCTCCTTCGGGGTTGGTGTAGATCTCGCCGATGACGAGGTTCTTCATGTTCTCCCGAGCTTCTCTCGTGATGTAAACACCCTTGGACGTAGGCCCCACGGTGGGCGCCAACTGTCGTAGGATAATCACGGCAGACGTTACCAGGGGTAACTTATCTTGGGGCAAATCGACTCTGGTGTTTGGGAGAGGGTTTTTCTCAGGGGAAATCATGGTGATGAAAACGATCCGGTAGCCGGCAATCAAGTCGCCGAGTCTCCGATCTAGATCTTATTATATCAACTCTCGGGTTACAAGGGATACTCGAATAACTAGTGAATCTCGTGTGTCTCTTCTAATCTAACCCTAGGAGCCGGCTTATATAATATCCGGACCCCCTGGCTTCCTGTCCAAGGTACACTCGGAGTCCTACCTGGGCACCGCTTACAAACCCTAAATTCCTTATCGAAACCCACAATCCGGGTTACGAGGCCTACACTCTCGGGCCTTCTAGAAACACCTTTTCCCCAAGCCGGGTCTTGCGCAGCTCCCTTTGGGCCAAATTACACCTTGGCGTTAGCCTACCGGGTTATCATCCCTCCATTAATAACGGTCTATGAGTCTTGTTGTTATGCCCACATGAATCGCAGAGCAATCATCATGTCATGCATATGCACTACGGTGCAACCTTTATATTTGTCAATTGCCCAGTTGTAATTTGTTTACCACACATACTATCTATCTATTTTGGAGAGACACCACTAGTGAACTGTGGACCCCGGTTCATTTTCCTCATACTAGTAATATAACCACTGCAATCACTGTTTTAACACTGTTACGACTGTTTTCCTATTGTTTTCCTACTGTTTTCCACACCATACGTTTAAACTCTTTGTTTTCAGCAAAACCAGTGAGATTGACAACCTCGCTGCTTTGTTGGGGAGAAGTGATTTGATTGTGTTGTGTAGGTTCCACGTTGCTGCTGAAACAGTAGTGCACCCTGCCACATCAGCTGCATCAACCTTCAAAAGTGATTTCTTTCTCCTAATGGTCGATTCAACCTTGGTTTCTTTCTGAGGGAAAACTTGTTGCTGCACTCTCCACACCTTACACTTGGGGTCTATCAACGAGCGAGCATCAGCTCCCATCAAGAGTTTTCTGGCGATGTTGCCGGGGAGGAAGAGGATTTCTACAAGGGGAATCTCTCACTTCCAATCTCTTTAGTTTGTTATAGTTTTGCTTAGTTTATTGTATTTTGTCTTGTTTGCTTCTCTATATCGAAAACACACGAAAAATAGTTCTTATTCTAGTTGTTATTTTTGTTACCCTGTTTTAATCTTGCTTTATCATTTTTGCTATCAATGGTTAATGTATTTGAAACTAGATCTTATTGGCAAGGTGGGTTCACGGAAGAACAACAAAACTATTATAAGAAACACCGCTTGTCACAAAAAGGGATACACTTATGGGAGCAAATTAATAAATTGCATAACTATGCTAAAAACTTGTGCTCTACTTATAATGTTACTTATTGCTTTGATAAATCTTGTTACGGTAGGAGGTATAAACACCTCTCTTTTCGATGTGAGTATAATAATAATGTTTACATATCTTCTTATATTAAGGGAAATTATGACTTTTATGATGTGGAACAAATTGAAGAGTTTATTGCTTGGAAGGGTGCATTCGAAATTGCTTATTTGCTTGAAAATATTGATGATGCACCTTATAAATATGATATTTATGATATACTTGAATTTTGATTTGATAATTACAAGGAAGGAAATGGCTATATTATTATATATCTCTATAAATGCTCTCCACCTAAGGAAGAGACTAATGCCTTGCAGGAGCCTATGGAAGAAGAAATTGCTGAATATGGAAGCTCCTTGGATGAAAAAGAGGAGGATAGTGAGGATCAAGAGGAGGAAGAATGGAGCTACCGATGTCTACCTCCCAATGATAGTAACTCTTTAACTCATACCTTGTTTTATTGCAACCCATGCTACTTTGATAAATACTATGATAATCCTCTATTGATTCCAACTATTGATATGCATGATAATGAGGAAGTTTGTTTAGAAAATCTATATAACAATGCTCTAGATGACGGTCCTATGTTACTTGATATTATAAAATATAATTCTACAGAAAATAGGATTGCTATATTGTGTCCCATACCTTTTAAGAGTGACAAATCATCTTGTTTTGCTATTGCTAAAAGTGGGAAAGAAGAGGTCTTTATTTTTAATTTTGATCCCACTATTTTTTAGCTTGATATGAATTGTGTGCTTTTAGACCATGACAAACATGCTTTATGTGATAATTATGTTGTTGAGTTTGTTCATGATGCTACTGAAAATTATTATGAGATAGGAAAATATGGTTGTAGGAATTTTCATGTTACTAAAACACCTCTATTTTTGTTGAAAGTTTTGAAATTGCTCTTGTGCTACCTTCCCATGATTTCTAGTTTGAGATTTTTTAATTTATTTCTTTACAAGATTACTATGCATAGGAAGTGGGTTAGTCTTAAATTTGTTTTATACTTTCTTCTTGATGCTTCTTCACTCAATAATACTTGATTCTAGTTTTCTGGGCCTAGCTAAAAGGCGTTAAAGAAAAACACATCTTGGGAGATAACCCATGGTTTTATTTTATTTTTGTTTTTCTCTGTTTCTTTGTGTCAAGGTGTTGTATAATTTTGTAGCAACTCCTTTGTATCTTTATTTTAATTTATTAGTTGTGCCAAGTAAAGTTTCTAGCAAAAGTTGGAGTTGGTTTTGGATTTCTACGCAGGAAACAGATTTCTGCTGCCCACCGTCAAAAATCGCATAATTCACAAAAAGGTCAAAATGACCTACAATTTTTTTCCCTATTCCTTAGATAATTACTAAACTTTTTTGTTCTTTACGTTTTTTAATTTGAGGAACTTAAGTGCCCCGAAAAAATTTGTCATTGCAGAATGTCCTAGTTTTGGCAGATTCTGCCTTTTCTAGTTGCATTCTCTCTTTTACTATATAGAGTGGATTTATTTGGTTCACGAAACATTAGTGGCTGTAGCTAATGTTTAAAAGTATTAATAATTCTTGTATCCATCCAGAACACGTGAATTTTTGATTGTGCACTAACCCTCTAATGCGAATTACCCTGAGTGTGGTGTGAAGGAAGTTTTCAAGGGTCAAGAGAAGAGGGTGATATAATGTGATCAAGAAGAGTGCAAAGACAAAGCTTGGAGATTCCCCCGTGGTTCATCCCATAAAATTATAAGAAGACTCAAGCGTCTAAGCTTGGGTATGCCCAAGGCATCCCCTTCTTCATCAACAATTTATCTGGGCACTTCTAGTGAAACTATATTTTTATTCGGTCACACCATATGAATTTTACTTGGAGCGTCTGTTTTTTCATTTTGTTTTCTTTTGTTTTACTTGCTGAAATAAATATTCTTGGAACCTAGCATTCTTGTGTGGGAGAGAGACACGCTCCGCATTTTCATATGAATACTCGTTATGCTTGTATTCTTAGTTTTTGTTCTAGCGGTTGTAGTCCTTTTAACTCTTGTTTTCCATCCATCTCTTATTTAGAGATGTTAGTTCTAGTAGAGTTATGTTAGTACTCTCTTGTTTCATTGCTATACTATTTGGAGATTTTGTGTTAAAATATATATTTAATGGTGCTTTATGGAAATAGAAAATGCTACATGTGGTAGATGGTATAAAGTAAAAAACTTGCATATTCTTGTAGATCACTAAACTGTTTCACTTGATTATTTTTTGTTGTTTTGAGATATTAATATGCTTAATGGTAAACTTGCTGGTTTAGTAGAGTAAAAAAATAATGGTTGGTATAAAAGCTTGAAACTATGCCACACTCAAATAACTAGTTGATGGGATAATGGTATATGACTTTCTTTGCTGATAGCAATCGTGATGGCTTTTTGTTACGTGCTACAGTCGGGGTAGCCAACAGTGACCTGTCACTGCCATGGACCCTCTTGGGGTGATTTTCAATATGCCTTGTAATATCATGATTTTAGTTGTAATTGTTTAACTTGTGAGTTCTATGTTACGGTTTTCTGGCACTTCCACCATCCATATTTGCTAGCCTCTTCGGTAGTGTACATTACTCATTCTCACATTGAGAGTTGGTGCAAACTTCGCCAGTGCATCCAAACCCCGTGGGAGAACTTTGTTCTTCTACACATAAGCCAAAAATTATCTTCCTCAAAACAGCCACCATACCTACCTACCATGGCATTTCCATAGCCATTCCAAGATATATTGCCATACAACATCCATCCTCATTATATTACTTGATGTCATGCTTCATTATTATTTTGCATACTGCTACACTGGCAGGAGCATTTAGTTTTATATACGTCAGAGATATTTCAGTTTGAGTTATGGGTACTAAAAGTGTGATGATTCATTGCAAAATAGAGTGTTGCCCCTACCAGTTAGGTTATATATCAAAAAAAAATCCCCAAAAAAATGAAAGGGCAAAAGAGAGATAATAAAGAGATAGGGGGAAGCATTACTATCATTTATTCCACACTTGTGCTTTGTTAGAACCAATACTTCAGTTTGGAGAGAGTTTTTATATTATGACTTGCATAACTATGTGGGGAACTTAACGTTATAGAACTTGGTTTGTATATTCTAACGATGAGCCTCCTCAAAAGTGCTCTAGGTCTTCGTGAGCAAGCAAGTTGGATTCACCCCCACTAGTTCCATTAGAGAGCTTTCATACACTTATAGCTCTATGTGCATCCGTTGTGTGGAAATCACTACTCCTTGAAAAACTTCGATTATAAGACTTCCTCTTGTCTAATGATCACTTTCAGTTGTGTGGAACTTTCTTCCATTGACCATCCAAACCCCCCATAATGTTCTTTTAGCCATAACATCCTGGTTCCAGGGACCAATACAGAATGCTTGCTTGTTTTGAGTGCACAAATATCTTAATGATTTTCCTACGTGCATATTTTCATTGCTTGACTTGATCCTAATAGGAGTTGTTGTGAGAGTTTAATGCCTAGGATGATTATATTGTTGTTCTTGAAGCTTAAATCATCTTTAATAAACCATTGCACGGTTGATTGTCTTTTAGTATTGATTCATTGATAAGTTTTACTTTGTTATTCTTGATGGTTTATACATTATTCTATTTGATATCAACTATAAACCATAGCCTTTATTCATTTGATCCTAGTTTACATGCTATACAATACTATGATAATCAAGTTTATGTTGGTAGCATGTCACCTCAGAATATATTTGTTTTTATCGTTTACCTACTCGAGGACGAGTAGGAACTAAGCTTGGGATGTTGATACGTCATAAACGTACCGATAATTTTTGATGTTCCATGTTGTTTTTATGCTATATGACACATGTTTGCTATACACTTTATGCCATTTTATCGATTTTCTGGTACTAACCTATTGACAAGATGCCATAGAGCCAGTTCATGTTCTCTGTTGTTTTTAGTTTCAGAAAATTTGTTCTGGAAATATTCTCGGAATTGGACGATTCGAAGCCCGAAAGTCTTAGAAATATGTTGCGCACACGAATTTCGGAGAGGACCCGGAGGGGGGCCACAGGGGCCCAAACCATGAGGCGGTGCCCCCCCTTGGTCGCGCCCAGGGGTGGTGTGGCCCCCCTAGCCGCCCAACGAAGTTTCCCTCTCGCCTATTTATACCTCTCGGGAGGTTAACCCTAGAGATAGAAGCCTTTTCCATGAAAAACACCTGAGGCTGCCATCATCGTCAACCCTAGTTCAGGAGGGTTCTAGAGCTCTCCCCGGCACCCTGCCGGGAGGGGGAATCATCACCGGAGGGATCTACACCACCATACCCACCTCTGGAATGATGTGTGAGTAGTTCATCCTTGGATTATGGGTCCATAGCAGTAACTAGATGGTTGTTCTCTCCTCTTTATGCCTCATGTTTAGATCTTGTGAGCTGCCCTACATGATCAAGATCATCTTATTGTAATGCTACATGTTGTGTTTGCTGGAATCCTATGAATATTGAATGATATGTCTCGTGATTATCAATATATCATGTTTTATTCATGTGTATGTTATTTATGATCTTGCATGCTCTCCGTTATTAGTAGATGCCCTGGCCAAGTAGATTCTAATGACTCCAAGAGGGAGTATTTATGCTCGATAGTGGGTTCATGCCTCCCTTGCATCTGTGCTCGAGTGACAGAAACGTGATGGATGGGGGATGTGTTGTTGCCATTAGGGAAAAACAACGATGTTTACATTGTTTACATTACACACTTTGCTTAATGTGATTATCTGTTGCTTGCAACTTAATACCCAAGGTTTTCTCGAATGACATTCTGAGGGTGGATTATTAGTCATAGATGCAGTTGGATAACGGTCTACGAGTCTTGTTGTCATGCCTGCATGAATCACATAGTAATCATCATGTCATGCATATGCACTATGGTGTAGCCTTTATATCTGTCGATTTCCTAGCCGTAATTTGTTTTCCACGCATATTATCTATCTGTTTTGGAGAGACACCACGAGTGAACTGTGGACCCCGGTCCATTTTCCTCATACCTATAATATAACCACTGCAATCACTGTTTTCACACTGTTACCGCTGTTTTCCTACTGTTTTCCACACCATACGTTTAACCTTTTTGTTTTCAGCAAAACCGGTGAGATTGACAACCTCACTGCTTTGTTGGGGAAAAGTTATTTGATTGTGTTGTGTAGGTTCCACGTTGCTGCTGAACCGGTAGTGCGCCCTGCCACATCAGCTGCATCAACCTTCAGAAGTGATTTCTTTCTCCTACTGGTCGATTCAACCTTGGTTTCTTTCTGAGGTAAAACTTACTGCTGCACTCTTCACACCTTACACTTTGGGTCTACCAACGAGCGAGCATCAGCTCCCATCAGTGCTCTAGGGGAGTTGCCATTTTCTGTTGTTTTTCTATTTCAGAGAAGTTCTTAAACAAATATTCTCAGAAAGGGCTAAAGATCCACGGAGATCTTTTTTTACCCGAAGCGAAGATAGAGTCCAAAGAGGAGCCAAAGGGCGGCCAGAGGGCCCCTAGGGGGTGCCTGGCGCGGCCCCACCCTAGGCCGCGCCTGGTGGGCCCCTAAGGACACTGGCCACCGCCTCTCATCGACTCTTCGCCTATAAATTGCCTTTAACCCTAAAAACATAGGGGATGGAGTTATTTTCCATGAAACATAAAAATAGGCGTCATCACCTTGAAAGTCCGATCTAGGGCTTCTGCAGCCCTTTGTAGCACCCTGCCGGAGAGGGGAATCGTCATCGGAGGCCTCTACATCGCCATGATCACCTCCGGACAGATGCGTGAGTAGTTCATATCAGGACTACGGTCCATAGCAGTAGCTAGATGGTTGTTTTATCCCCTATGACTCCATGTTTAAACTCTCGTGAGCTGCCTCGCATGATCGAGACCACTGATATGTAATTGCGCATGTTGTGTTTGCTGGGATCTGATGAACCATGAGATTATGATTATTTTGTTCATGTCAATCTGAGATGATTCACTCATATTTGTAGAGAGTTTTAATCTTGTTTTGCAATGCTTTCCGATGTTTATGATTACCTTGTCCACGTAGTTGTTTCATCTCCAAGAGAGGGTTTATGTGCTAGATAGTGGTTTCATGCCTCCCTTACATCTGTGCTCGAGTGACAGAAACGTGACGAATTTGGAATCTGCCCACCTGTAATTTGTTCACCCAGCATGCTTGTTTTCTTTAGAGATACACCACGAATGAAACTAAGGCCCCCGGTCCTATTTTCCTTATAATTGTAACCTCATTTCAAGCACTTTCACAATTGTTTCCTTGTTGTTCTGTTTTTTACTTTTATTACTTATCAAGACTCTATACGTTTAATTCTCTAGTATTCAGCAAGACGGGAAGATTGACAACCTTCTCGAAAGTTGGGGACAAGAGACAGTTTGTGTTTTATGTGCAGATCCACGCTTGTTGATCTCACATGCAACAAGCAAACTTCTTCAAGACTAAAAATTCCTACTGGTTCGATAACCATGGTTCCTTAATTGGGGGAAATTTTTCGCTGGACTATATCATACCTTAATCTTGGGCTTCTCCAACGAGCATGTGATCACGCCTGCATCAAGTACTTTTTCTGGCGCTGTTGCTGGGGACTTCTAGCTTGCTGCAAGAGGAGTCTCACACTTTCACTCTCTTTCTTTTATTTTGTTCTTGCTTAGTTTACTTCTGTATAGTCTTGTTTTCTTATTATTAAACCCCCCCCCCCCCAAAAAAAACATTTGTTCTTTAGTTTCTAGTCTTTTATTTGTGTTGTTAGTTTATTTTGTTTTATCTTGCAATCATGGATACCAATGATACCACCAAGATTTTTGACTTTACTATTACCAATAATAATGATTTCATATGCACACCAATTGCTCCACCTACTGCTACAACATATTCTTATGAAATTAAACCTGCATTGCTGAATCTGGTCATGAAAGATCAATTTTCGTGTATTGGAGAAGATGTTGCCTCTCATTTAAATAAATTTGTTGAGTTATGTGACATGAAAAATATGAATAGGTAGATGGTGATATTGTGAAATTAATATTGTTCCCTTTCTCATTAAGAGGAAGAGTTAAGGAATGGTTATTGTCTTTGCCTAAAAATAGCATTGATTCTTGGACTAAATACAAATATGCTTTTATTTGGAAGTATTATCCACCTGAAAAAATTATACTACTGAGGAGTAACATTATGAACTTTATACAAAATGATAATGAACATTTTCTCAAGCTTGGTAAAGAATAAAAACTATGGTTAAGAGTTCACCCACACACGGACTAACTACGTGGATGGTTGTCCAAACTTTTTATGCAGCATTATTTTTTTCCAGGGAATTTATTGGATTCCGGTGCAGGAGGAACCTTCATGAACCTCACATTAGGTGAAGCAAATAAGTTATTGTATGATCTAATGACAAACTATTCCCAATGGCACACAGAAAGGGCTCCAACTGGTAAAAAGGTAAATTCTGTTGAGGGGGTCTCTTCTTTGAGTGATAAAATTTATATGCTTGCTTATTTGCTTGCTGAACAAGAGCCTATAGATCCTAATAATGTCCCCTTGAACTCTCTGGTTGCTAAGGATAATGATCAAATTGATGTGAATTGCATTGCTAGAAACTATTTCAACAATAGTGGTTACAAGAATAATTTTGGTGGTAACAACTATAGCCCATATCCTAATAATAATGGTAATACTTATAGAAATTATTATGGTAACACCTCCAATGACAAAACTATGACTATTTATGAAATAATAATAGAGATTAAAAAGTCCACATTTTTTTATGCATTCCCAATATGAACAAAACAATGCCTTTACCCAACAATTGGGTGAACATTCTCCAATTCTGAAAAATATAAATGAGCAACTCACAGGGTTAACTAATGAAATCTCCAATCTTAAAAGAAGGATTGATACAACTGAAACTTATATTTCAAATATGTCTAATAATCAAGCTAGTTTGATACATCAAATGGCAGCAAAGCCTGAAGTTGCTTCACCTGGTGAAAATAATCCTGTTGAAACTTTTAAAACTACGAGTATTTTTGTTGCTACCATTAGAGTGTTTGAGGAAGTGAAAACTTTCAGTACAAATTAGTATCCTAATTCTTCTAAATATATTGATGTCAAAACAAATGGGATTGGAGAGGTCATGACTTTAGGGAGAAGCAGTCCCAAAATTTTGGAGTTAATTTTTTTTCTAGTGAGAAAATTATTGCAAGTGGGATTGAGGATAATATGACTTTAGTAGAATATTTCCCACCATGTTTGAGGATGATAAACTTGATTTTGATAATTCCACCATCTCTGATGTTATTAAGTTCTTACTAGAAATAGCTAAAGATCCTAACGCTAGTAAGATAAATATTGCTTTCACTAAACATATCACTAATGCTCTCATTGAAGCTAAGGAAGAAAGGCTCAAACTTGAAGCCTCTATTCCTATAAAATTACAATACGGTTGGTAGCGCACTATTAGAATAATATTGAATTATTTTGATTGCAATGCTTTGGGTGATCTTGGTGCAAGTTCTTCTATCATGCCTAAAAGTTTATATGATATGCTGATTCGAAACCATTGGATGAGAGTATTTTGGGAGTGCATCTTATAGACTCCAATGTTAAAATACCTTTGTGAAGGATTGATGATGTTCATATTATTTCTAAAGATAATTATGTCCCTATTGATTTTCTTGTTTTGGATATTGAATTCAATACTTTTTGTCCTATCATTTTGGGGAGACCTTTTCTTCCCAGCGTTGGTGCTATTATTGATATGAAAGAGGGAATTATAAGATTTCAGTTTCCCCTAAAAAGGGCATGGCCTATAAATAGAATGAAGTTACCTTCTGAGTCCCTTTTTAGGAATACTCATGATTCTATTGATAACACTTTATTCGTTCTTCATGCCTAGCTAAAAGGCGTTAAAGAAAAGCGCTTGTGGGAGGCAACCCACTTTGTTTTCCTTTGTTTTCTTCTGTTTTATTTTGTTTTATTTGTGTCTTGGAAGTTTTTACCTCTGTAACAACCTTTCCTTATCATTTTTATTTCTTTTTTATGCCAAGAGTAACCTCTAATAGCGAGTTAGTATGATTTGGGGGATTTTCCCCACCAAAAACCTCGATTCTCTCAGCCAGAACTTGATTTTTTTTGCTATTTTCTGGTCACCTTCCCCAGGTTGTTATCTAACTTCCATTAGTTTCGCACTTTTTGATTTGAGCAACAGAATGTCCTTGAAAAAATTCATCTTTACCAGTTGTTATGTTTTGACAGATTTCTGCCAATATTCGCATTTGTCTCTTAATCTTCTTATTTTGAGATTCTTTTGGGGGGATCCTTAAAATAATTTGTGACAATAGATAATGTTTTTAATTGAGTGTTATACTTGTGTTGGAACTGAACCAAGTGGATTTATTATTTTGATGCACTAACGTTGCTAATGAAGATTGTGAGAAGTTTTAGGTGGAGTAAGTTTTCAAGTGTAGGGAGAGAAGTATGATATGATAAAACAAAGGATGGAAAAAATATCAAGCTTGGGGATTCGTATGTCACCCCAAGACATATCAAAGAAGCACAAGCATTAAATATTGGGGATGCCGAAGGCATCCTCTTCTTCATCAACAAAAATATTAGGTTTCTTTAAAAACACTATATTTTTATTGCTTCACATGATATGTGTTATTCTTGGACTGTCATTTTATTTTCTTTTCACTTTTGTTTTTTTATTTGCTGTAATTTATGGTGGGATCCTAGCACTTTTTATTTTGGAGAGAAACACGCTCTGTTTGTATTGCCTAGAACAATCTAGTTTTCACTCTTATTGTTCTGTGAGTGTTCAGTTTTTGCTAGTACTGCGTTTAGCTCTTGTTTTTTTACTCAAATTTTGTTTAGAGATTGTTGGTTTTATTCAATTATATATGATTATCTCTCTGGTGTTTGATGATTATTTCCTTTGATATTTGTTTCAAATAAGTTGATTGGTGTTGGAAAAGAGTAAAATGTTTGATGGTTATAGTGGTGCAACATGAAGCTTGTTTTGTGTGTGGATTAGAGTTTGGCATGTCATGTTAGATGTTATTTTAATTGTGTGATTACTATTATATGATGTATCATGACTAGTTTCAAATAACCGAGAGTGCTTAATGTGCCATTGAAATTAAATCATGTGTTGTTTCCTCATATTGAAGCATGGTATTGTGGTATTTTGTGTTGAAAATTTTATTTGGATTGACTTGGTGCATGCTCACACCATGTTATGAATATAAACATAGTCACATTTACCATTGATTGTGATCTAGTTTTTGATTTGTAATATCACTTCATGCTTTGATTAATGATGTTTTGTCGCTATGCATGATTATGGTCATTATTGCTCTCTTAGTTGGTCGCTCCTTGTCTTTTGCTATCCTTCATCCTGTACTGAGTATGAGCTCTAATCGTGCATCCAACTCCCAAAAACCAAAGTTTTCCAAGGTGTCCACCATACCTACCTACATGTGGTATTTCACCGCCACTCCAATTAAATTTTTCGAGTGCTACCTTTAAACCTTCAAAATTATTAACCTGTTTTGTGTCCCTGTTTTAGGTCATGAGGAAGTGTTAAATGATTTATTATTTTGTCTTGCTTGGTGGCTTCACACCTGACTAGCATTAATAATGTGCTAGTCCTCAATATTGCAAAAAGAGCAGGCATCTGGGTGCCCAGCCCACAAAATATAAGCTACAACAATAACGTTAAAATCTCCTCACACTATGGACTTGACAAATCATGAACTTAGCTTGTGAAAAGAAAGGATACACGGGAATGTTATGATTCTCCTATGGGATCTGCTCTTTAAGCCATTAAACATGAAAATATGATAAGTTATTTGATAGCATTCATTTACATAGACATACACCTCTCTCAAAAATTATTTTCAATACCTCTGTTTTATTAAATAAAAATCTCTAGCACACGAGTAATCCGTGCTTCCCTCTGCAAAGGGTCTTTCTTTTACTTTTATGCTGAGTCTCCATCTTCTTACTTTATGCACCAGTTAAGAGAGCATAGTTGTCATTCTGGGTATAATCTGCATAGTCCCAAAATTTATTATTGATAGATTCATGATTATGGCATTGCTTGCTCTCAAATTATTTGTATCTAGTCACCATTTAAACTTTGAAGGTGTTGCATTTATGTTTTGCTAAAGCATGAAGGACAAGCTGGATACCACTCTATTATGTTTCTCTTTATAGATGAAACAAACATATCACTTTCAATGCATTATTATTCATTGTCATTTATTTGTGTTACTTTTCATGTTCAACATAGTTGCTAAGTTTACATTAGTTCAAATAATATCTATCATGACTTTGTTAAAGTACTTTGATCTCAGCTTACAATGCTTTTACTTAACGTTGCTCAAGATTGTGTTGGCTTCATGTCACCTCCTCTCTCGACTCTTCACCTATAAATTGCCTTTAACCCTAATAACATCGGGGACAGAGTTATTTCCACGAAACATACAGAGAGGCGTCATCACCTGTAAAGTCCAATCTAGGGCTTCTGCAGCTCTGTTCCGGCACCCTGCCGGAGAGGGGAATCGTCATCGGAGGCCTCTACATCGCCATGATCGCCCCTAGACAGATGCATGAGTTGTTCATCTTGGGACTATCGGTCCATAGCACTAGCTAGATGGTTGTTCTCTCCCTATTCCTCCATGTTTAGAGTCTCGTGAGCTGCCACACATGATCGAGACCACCATGATGTAATTGTACATGTTGTGTTTGTTAGGATCCGAAGAACCATGAGATTATGATTATTTTGTTCGTCTCAATCTGAGATACTTCACTTATATTTGTAGAGATTTTTAATCTTGTCTTTCAATGCTATCCGATGTTCATGATTACCTTGGCCACGTAGTTGTTTTCACCTCTACGCACACATCTATTATTGTAGACTGTGTTGGGCCTCCAAGTGCAGAGGTTTGTAGAATAGCAGCAAGTTTCCCTTAAGTGAATCACCCAAGGTTTATCGAACTCAGGGAGGTAGAGGTCAAAGATATCCCTCTCAAGCAACCCTGCAATTACGATACAAGAAGTCTCTTGTGTCCCCAACACACCTAATACAATTTTCAGTTGTATATGTGCACTAGTTCGGCGAAGAGATAGTGAAACACAAGTAATATGGATGATTATAAGTGATAATAGCAATCTGAAATAAAAATGGCAGCAAACAAACATATAGTAGAACTGATTGTAAGCGGTGTTTCAATTCTTAGAAACAATGCCTAGGGATCATACTTTTACTAGTGGACACTCTCAACAATAATAACATAATTGAATGCATAAATATCATCTCTTCACTATGCTACTCCGAACCACTCTCCGGTAGGATAACAAACACCAATCATTGCGTAGGGCTATAAAAGCACTCCTTAGAGTTGCATTCCCCTTATAGGTAACCTCACACTATCAGTATGAGCCCTAGATGGTTCCAGACAAACACCACAATTTCATAGGGTCATCCAACACAAAATATATAAATCATACACATGGTGCACACACTGTCACCTTTACACCGTGATAAAAGTGTCTACGGAGATCTCATAACAAAACCACTTGAGTAGCATAATAGATGAAGAGTAACATCTACTTATTCAACTAGATTGAAAGGCTCATGATCACATAAAGATCACACCATGGGAGAGAGAGATGAAACACATAGCTACCGGTAGAGCCCTCAGCCCCGAGGGAGAACTACTCCCTCCTCATCATGGGAGTCAGCAACAGCGATGAAGATGGCGGTGAAGTCGATGGAGATGGCTCCAGGGGCACTTTCCCGTCCCGGCAGGGCGCCAGAACAGAAATTTCTGTCCCCCGAAACTTGTCGGCGATGGCGGCAGAGCTACGAAAATTTTCATGGATGGAGGCTGTATGTTTTAAGGTTTATGCCTCGGGAAGAATAAATAGGCGAAAGGGCGATATCGGTGGGCTCGCGAGGGGCCCACGCCATGTGGTGGCGCGGCTAGAGGGGGCGCCAGTAGGTGGTGTGGCCACCTTAGAGCCCCCCTCTAGGTCTCCTCCGAACTTCGTCTACACGACAAAATTCTAAGGTCCTGGGATTTTGTTTCGTTCAATTCCGAGAATATTTCTAGAACAACTTTTCTGGAACCAAAAACAGCAGAAAACATGAACTGGCTCTGTGGCATCTTGTCAATAGGTTAGTTCAGAAAACATCCGGAAAATTAAGGAAAACATGTGAAAACATAAAGGTATTGGATAGAAAACAAGCATGGATGATCAAAAATTATAGATACGTTTGATACGTATCAAGCATCCCCAAGCTTAACTCCTGCTCGTCCTCGAGTATGTACGTCATAACAAAATAATTTTTGAGGTGACATGCAGGCCAACACAATCTTGATCAACGTCATGTAAAAGAAATTCAAGTTGATATCAAAGTACTCTAAACACAGACATGATAGATATAACTCTAACAATGAAACTTAGCAACCATGTTGCATCATGAAAAGTAACACAAATAAAAGATCATGAATAGTAATGCACTTGAAAGTTATATGTTTGTTTCGATCATAAAAAAACATAGCAAAGTGGTATTCCGCTTGTCCTTAAAAGTGGAGCAAAACATAAATGCCATGACACCTTCAAAGTTCAAGTGGTGACTAGAAACAAACAATTTGAGAACAAGTAATAACATATCATTAATCAATCAATAATAATCTTTTGGACTGATGCACATTATACTCAGAATGACAACCACGCGCTCTTAATTGTGCATAAAGTTACAAGATGAAGACTCAACATAAAAGCAAAAGAAAGGCCCTTCGCAGAGGGAAGAAGGGGTTATCATGTGCTAGAGCTTTTTATTTTATTAAAAACAGAAGTAAAATGATTTTGAGAGGTGATTGTTCATGTAAACAAATGGTAATACAGTTCTTGTTATCTTCCATAGTAAACAAGTTGAGAGCAGTTCCAAATTATTTATATTAAGCATTTATATCATGCTCTTTATATAGTATGACACTCCTCCCCCACCTTGCTTTCACAAACCATGGCTAACTGAATCCTCGGGCGCCTACCAACAATCTCATACCATGGAGGAGTGCCTATTTATGTGTTTAGCTTTTTTATGTTAGAATGGTCTAACCATCTCTTTGCAAAATTAAACACGAGCATATTAAGCATACAAGTCGGGGTACTCAATTAGTATGGAAGATAACAAACCCAACTCCTACTTCCTCATGAGCTAAAACAGTGTCACAAAATAAGAAGTATTTTGAAGGTTTTAAAGGTATCACATGAACATTTACTTGGAGTAGCGGTTAAATACCACATATAGGTAGGTATGGTGGACACATTTGGCAAACTTTGGTTTTTGGGAGTTGGATGCACGAGTAGAGCTCATACTCAGTACAGGTGTAGGCTCGCAAAAGACTGGGAGCGACTAATTAATAGAGCAATAATGGCCATAATCATGCATAGCAACAAAAACATTATTAATCAAAACATAAATGGTATGAAAAGTCAAAAACTAAATGATCATAGAGGATAAAGGTGACTGGTTTGTAGTTATAATATGGTGTGAGTATGCAGCAAGTCAACCAAATAAAGCATTCGAAGGAAAATACCATAATATTATGCTTCGATGTGATAAAAACAACTCATGATTCTTTCAATGGCACATTAAGAACTCTCATATATTTGAGACAAGTCATGCTACATCAATAACTACTAAGAATAGAATTAAAATAACATCTAACATGACATGCTAAAGTCCAAGCCATAGTCTAAACAAGCTTTCCATTGCACCACTATAAGCATGAAATATCTTACTATTTCCCAACACCAATTAACTTGTTTGAAACAACTCTCATAGATAATATTCATCAAAGACCAGAGAGCTAATCATATATAACTTAAGCAAAACAACAAGATCTGAACAAAATACGAGTGGAAAACAAGGGCTAAACGCAGTACTAGCAAAAAGTGAACACTCACAAAACAATAAGAGTGAAAACTAGAGTTTTCTAAGAAATGAAAATGGAGTGTGTCTCTCTTCCAAACAAATATAATAGGATACAACCATATACTATAGAAAAAATAACAAAAAAACTGAAAGCAAAAATAACTGATGCTCCAAGAATAACACATAATATAAGAATCAATAAAAATATAGTGTCTTGAAAGATGACCTGATATTTTTGTTGATGAAGAAGGGATGCCCAAGGCATCCCCAAGCTTTTAAGCTTGTACTTCTTGGATATTTCTTAGGTAACATGGGTATCCCCAAGCTTGAGCTTTTGTCCATCCTTCATCTCATCATATCACTCTTCTCTCCCTACACTTGAAAACTTCCTCCATACAAAACTTCTCACAATTCTCATTAGCAACATTAGTTTAATAAAAATAATAAATCCACTTTGGTTTAGTTTCAACACAAGTATAACACTTATTAAAGCATTAGCTACGGTCACAACTTATTTTAAAGCTCTTACCCTCAAAATAACACCAAAAGAAAAAGATTAAGAGGCAAATGCAAATATTGGCAGAAATCTGTCAAAACAGACCAGAAAGTAAAGATCGATTTTTTCGAAAATATTTTGTTGCTCAAATCAAAAGTGCAAAACTAATGAAAGTTAGATAATAACCTGGGGCATATGCACAAAAATGTTCAGATCAATTCGACGTTCTGGCTGAGAGAATTAATTTTTTTGGTGGCAGCACAGAATCTGTTTCAGGACAGCAACTTCCCTAAATCTTACTTCCTCCCTATTAGAGGCTACTCTTGGCACAAAAACGAAATAAAACAAGGATAAGGAGAGGTTGCTACAGCGGTAACAACTTCCAAGACTCAAATAAAACAAAAGTAAACTGAAAGCAAAAATATAATGGGTTGTCTCCCATAAGCTCTTTCTTTATAGCCATTAAGATAGGCATAGTGATTTTGAGAAGATGATCACATAATAAATATGAATTGAAGCAAAAGAGAGCATCAAGAAGCATATATAAGACAAATTTAAGTCTAACCCACTTCCTATGAAAAATAATCTTGTAGAAAAACAAGTCAATAAAGCACAAAGTGGCGAGCATAGGAAGACAAAATAAGTGCAACTTCAAAATTTTCAACATAAAGAGGGGGAACTTAATATTCTTGAGATACATAAAACAATGTTTCCCTATATCAGAATATCTTTCAGTAGCATCATGAACAAAATTAACAATATAACTATCACATAAAACATTCTTATCATGAGCCACATGCATAAAAGAATTAATACTCTCCACATAAGCATAGTCATTCTCATTAATAGTAGTGGGAGCAAATGCAACAAAATAGCTATCATTATTATTCTCATCACCATAATCATAAAATATAGGAGGCATATTACAATCATAATTAATTTTCTCCTCAATAGTAGGTGGACTGCAAATATCATATTCATCATTGTAATCATCATAAAGAACTCCAACATGATAGACAAGTTGTATATTAGGGAGATGGTTTTGGGTAATCCCTCCATAACTATGACAAGTTTCATAAGGATAATTTTAATTATAGCCTATGTTATAGTATTCTTCATAATAGTTATGAAAGACTGGGGGCATAGTATCATCATTAGCAATAGAATAGTTATCTTCCAAAGTGTGTTCATTTGTAAACAAGTTACCATTTTTACTAGAAGGAGATGTATCAAACATATAATCATCAGTAGCAAAAGGATTTTCAAATACATCTTCCACAAGTTTAGAGATTTCTATATCATCACTGGAAGGAACATAGATAGTACTAATAGTACAACAATTATCATTATCATTTTCAGAATTGGTACCAAAGAAATTTTCAATATCAAAAGTAGTGTGTTCCTCCCAATCATGATCACTTTCACAAGTAACAGGCATAAGAACATCATCAAGTTTAGACTCATCATCAACAACTATAATAGGAGCAACATGCTTAGGGGGAGATATCGTTACCTCTCTCCTTTTACTCCTCCTCTTCTTATTCTTCTTCCCCTATTTAGGAGGGAGAGGCTTGAAAGGAAGCTTCTCCACATACCCTGGTTTATTGTTAGAAACAATAGAAGAAACTTTGGAGGATTCGTCCTTTTCATTAATAAGAGCAAAACACATATTATTCCTATCATATTTTGGTAGAGTCTCATCTTTTATAATATTTTGTATGTAACTATTTGCGTGGCAATTATCAACACAATAAAGATGACAACCATGCAGGACACTATTCATATCAAAAGCACTCATATCTACCAAAGAAGTTTTTCTTGATAACTCTTCACACTCCAAAAATAATGTAAGTTCATCATACTGATTAGGAGTGATCATGTCATCACAATAAAAACTTGAAGTACCCATTGGATTCGAAAGACTATTATTGTAGCCGGAGCATTGAAAATTAAAATGACCCACTTCATAGCAAAGTTCACAATAAAAGGATAGACGGCACAAACTTTTTCACCAAGATCATTTAGAGCCCTATCCCACGTACTATGTCGAGACATCGTAGTAGAGTTCATAGACTGGGGTACCATGAGCCTACGGGTAGAGACGTGGGGAGACGTGGTAGTACGACAACCAGGAACACCAAATTTACCCAGGTTCGGTACGTCGCAACTAGGCGGCGTTCCTACTCCTGCAATCTCACTAAATCAGGGCTGAAGCCTGAAGTATACAAAGTACAATGTGAGTAGGGTTTCGCTAGCTCGGCGAGGATCAACTTCTCGGCGAGTTGGCTTCTAGCTAATTGTCTATATCTTTCTTCTCTCCCGTCCGGCTTTATATAAATAGCCGGGTTAGGGCTTACAGAAAGGAAACCTAGAAGACTACGGAAAGTATCTAACTTGGAAAGCAGGAATCCGCCTTCTACTCCAAGCCGCACCCCTTTGGGCCGTGGTCCGGGTTCTTCTAGAATCCGGCTTCTGCGCGTCAGCTTACTGGGCCGCCTAATGGACTGTGATTCATCACCAGTCAGGCCACCCTGGTAATCCGGCTCTTTAGTACAATGCCGGATATACCCCTATTCGGTATATATCAGACAGTAGCCCCCAAGAAGGATTGAGACTTCATCCTGCCACCTTTCATCAATTCGCATTCTGCTCCGAGAAATGTTGGTGATTTGTCTTAATTCTTCTTTTTCCCAAAACTTCATAACGCATAACTCGGATTTCATCAAAATCCGGCTTTCTCTTCCACGAGCCTTCGTGGAGAAGGAGTTTCTTGACATGTAAATCAAAACTCGGATTTACCAGAATCCGGCTTTTCTTCCACGAGCATTCGTGGAGAAGGAACTTCGTGGACGTCAGCGATGAAAACGTGCTGACATCACGGACGTTTGGGTTCAGTCAAAATCCTGAAACGTATCTCTGACAGATTCTCGCGGGAAACGAGGAGATAGCACTTATCACTCCGCCTCCTTATTTCCCGGATTTTCTGGCGTGACACGGGTCGCAGATCTAACGGTCAAAATAGTCGTTGGCACGTATCTTAACGTTTTTCCGGCTATAAATAGCCGCCTTCGGGCCGTCCGGTTTCCCTTCCGCTCTCACTCCATCTTCCGCCCCCCTAGCGCCATTGCCGCCGAGCCAAAGCTTGCAAGCATGAGAAGAGCCTGTGCATCCCGCACCACCCCGGAAAATCACCATCGGAGGTTCCGGATCTTCCCCGCGCCGCCCAAGAATGGCTACCGGCGAGTCACCGCGCGCCGCGGAGGAAAACACCATCGCCCACGACATCGACGATATCATCAATGATATCGATCCTCAGCTTGATTCTCCAAGCCGCGCCACTGCGAACGCGCCGGAGGGAACTACCGGTGGCTTGGCTCACGAGGATACGCCTCTCGCGGCCGAAAACGTGGCGTCGGCATCTGCCGCGCTGTCTCCGCCCTTCACCGCCGAGACAACGGAAGAGAAGCTCACCCTCGTCGGTGAGGAACTCGCCGCCGCTGCCGCCAGAGCGGAAGAAGAAGGGGAAATGTCCGGGAATTGAAGCCATTGTATTGGGTTCCTTCCCTCCTTCCGACAATGGAGAAGGAAGGGTTGATTCTGAAAGGGAAATGGCGGCACGAGGAGGACGACTCCGAGCCAACGCCGAAAGTCGGGGAAAGGGTTCTCCTTGCCTCGCACATTAGCAGAGGTATGGGTTTTCCGCCTTCTGCCTTTTTCCTCCAGGTCCTCAACCACTATAACATTCAACCCCACAATCTTCCTCTCAATTCCATTCTCTATCTAGCCGGGTTCCAGGCCCTCTTTTAAGGGTATCTAGGATTAGAACCTAGGTTAGATTTCTGGCAATACTGCTTCGGGATTAAGCGTAACCCTTCTAAGGGCGCACTCTCGACTTGCGGAACCATTTCCTTCACCCTCCGTAGGTTTAGGGAGGACTAGTTCCCCAAGATAAAAATCTCGGAATCTGTCAAGTTTTGGACGGGTTCCTTTTTCTACCATCAAGATGTCTCGTTTCCTGGAAAGGAAACGGGAATTCCACCTTTTGTCAACTCTTTCGCCACTCCCCAAGACAATTGGGCAGTGGACGCAGCTCAAACCCTGCCGCCAGATCTGCTAAGGATCAAACCGCGCGTCGCCAAGCTCGCCTCCGCTTCTCCTCCTCTTACCGGCATGGACACAGTCCTATGCTGTCTAGAAAGAGGGATTCAGCCTCTGGCCCATCGCGGTCCCCGTCTCATGTGCGAGTACACGGGACCCGGAGACGCCATGCGGACAACGGACAAGTCTTTGACGGCCAAAGACTTGAGGAAACGCGTTAACCAATTTGTTGCAACACGTGATTAATATGAGGAAAGTCGGCCGATGTATGACAAACCCAGCTCCAAAGGTATGATTCTTCATTTTGGGGTTTTGGTTTTGCGTTTCTTCTTTCTCGGACATTTGTTTTAACCCGGACTTTGTCTCTTTTAACAGATTGTCGATCTTCCTGAGGCGGATCTTGCAACCGATGCGGAGTTGGACGCAATGCGTGCCAACTTTGCAGGCGGACGGAAACGCAAGAAGCCTTCCGCTACTCAAGAAATAATCGATCTTGACAGAGTTCCCGTTGCTTTCCAGGTAAATCATCCGGGTTTCTTTTTTCTCTGTTTTTTGTCGCAGAAGTTCTTTTTCTTTTCTCGGAATTCTAACTTCTCGGATTTTCTTTCTTTCTAGCCTGCCTCCAACAACACTGAAGCCAAAAAGCTAGAAGAAAATCAAGTACATGGCCTGGAGAGGGACACAACCTTCTCCTGCTGCTGCTCCCGACACTCCGGTCGCAGCTGCAGAGGAAAACACTGCTGCCAGGGAGGAGGAAACCCAGCAGACCAGCCAGCCCATTGCGCCGGAAACGGACGCGAGGGAAAGGGCGGTGCCTGAGGTGGGAGGTCCTTCTCGAGTTCTAGAGGAGGAGCATATCCCGTCATTCGACAAGGAGTTCAAGGTAAAGGAGGAGCCCTTTGACGAACATGGGTTTATCAAGCCGTGGGCGACAAAACACTTCGCTCATGCTCCCTTAATCCGTCCTTGGCTCCAAGGCGGGCTTATTGTAAGGAATAACTTCGTATTTTCACCTCGGCAGGTCATCCAGGACGACCTTTGCCACGTCGGGATTCTTTTGCAGAGTATGCGAAGGAATTCAACGAGAGCTTGTCGGGTCTTGAACGGATGAGCCAGGTAATATCTCTATCCCCCAAGCATTTTGTCAAAATCATACTTTTTTGACTTAATGATTTTTCCGTTACCTTGCTTGATTTTTGACTTAAGAGCTTTGTTTCTTTTCCTTGTTTCAGCAAACTGCTGAAACCATTAACATGGAGATTTTCAACAAGCTCACCATCAAGAATAAGGAGGTGAAAACCCTTCTTAATATTCTTGAAGATAAAGAATCTGAGCTGGCCTCCGTTCAGCAAAAGCTGGATGAATCAGCAGGTAAGTTTTTTCACTGCTTATGCTTGGAAATTTTTCTAAGTATTTTTCCAAGTTTCTAACTCTTCCTTTTACTCGCTTTTCAGCTTCTTTGGCGAAAGCCAAACAAATTGCTGAAGATGCCGGCAATGCGGAGAACCTCCGCAAGGAAAACATGTAGCTTCACAAGATCACTGTGAAGCTCCAGAAGGACCTGGAGGCCAGCCAACTGGCTGTCGGCATTGCCGAATCCGAGGCCTCCAACCAGGCCAAGAAGGACAAAGCCACCATCAGGGACCTGCCGAACGCCCTGAACCAGCGCCTGGAGGAAGGCACGGAGATGGACCGGATACTCGGTAAGTTTTTTGACTTTTACCGGATTTTTTCTTCTTCCCTTCTTTTGCTTTCCTTAACTTTGTTTTGTTGATTGAAACAGAAGGTAGCCCCCAACTAACCCAGATCGAAAGAATCCGGGATTTCGAGAAGGTCTTCACCGCGCTCAAAGCTGCGGGGATGTTACTTATTAATAAGTACATTCCCGACAAATAAGGGGAGTTTTCAGAAGTTTGCAAACTTCCGGAGGCGATCGTGGAGGTGGCGAACCACAAGGAGTCTTGGTTCCGCTCCGCGGCTCGCGGTGGTGTGCGTATGGCCCTTGGGCTCATGCGTATGCATTATACCACCGCCAAGTCTTGGAGCGTGGCATCCAGTATTCCTCAGGGATACACGACGCTCAGTGGGCCAGCATCTTTGATGCAATCAAAGGTCATGCCACCAAGATTTCCAACATGGTGAACATCTCCACCTTCTACCCCGAGGAGGAAATTTCGTTAACTCCGGAGGAATCTAGCAGCAAGGACAAAGACTCGGATGCCGAAGAAGCTGCTTGAATCTTGGGTAGAAGATAGGAAAATGGAAGCATTACTGTTCTTACAATGTAACACTTATTGTAATGCTATCTATTCTTTTGTATAAACAAGTACTCCGCTTTTGCAGTTAAATTCTTAAGTCTTTGCAAGTTTTTCGGGTTTTAATTCCTTCATGTTCTAAGTTCTCTGGTTTATATGCCTTAACTATCCTTAGTGTTTGAAATGGTTCGATAGTACATAATCTTCACGCCAAGTGACTGGGTATAACCCATCAGTCAGAACTCGGAATCATGGATCGTACTAAAGGCATTTTTTTCTTACTAATTTCAGTGACCCAACACATAAACAATCAGATAATACTTAGAGAAAGTAAGGAATTTTGAAACTGTATGAAACTCAGGCACGCAGGCACAATCTGCGTTTCCTTAAGCCTCCTTAGGCCGAAAAGCATTCAGTTTTATAACTCCGAGCACGCAGGCACAATTCGGGTTAACATTGAGTATTTTGAAAGATCATTGGGAAATAGATAAGACGGGCTTATGCTTTGTATGAAAAAAGATAAAACAGTTTTGCATGAATTCTGACAACTTTATTTCATGATCTCAAAGATGTTTACATAGAAATTGAACTAAGTGTAGAAGGGACGTAACTGCTGGATGCTCCAGGTTCTTTTTGTTTCTCCTAGTTTGACATCTATCTTCCTCTTTCTTTTGCGATTCGAACGCTTGGGATCATCTTCCGTGTCTCGAATATCTACAAGATAATAAGATCCATTTTTCATAGCCTTGCTAATGACAAATGGTCCCTCCCAGACTGGGGCTAACTTGTGCTTCCTTTCTTGCACCAATCTTAGCACTAGGTCACCTTCTTTGAAAGATCGATGCCTGATTTTCCGACTATTGTAGTGTCTCAATCCTTGCTGATAAATGGAGGATCTTTGAAGCACAAGGTCTCGTTCTTCTTCTAAAAGATCGACGACATCCTGTCGTGCGCATTCGGCATCCGAGTCATCATAAGTCTCCACTCTTGGGCTGTCATGGAGCATGTCCGTTGGAAGCATTGCTTCTGCGCCATAGACCAAGAAAAAAAGGGGTTTGCCATGTTGATCTATTTTGCGTTGTTCGATTACTCCAAAGCACGGAAGGTAATTCTTCTACCCATGCTCCAGCTGCTCTATGAAGAGGAAATTCGAGTCTTGGGCGTATTCCTTGCAGTATCGAGCTATTCATTCTTTCAACCTGCCCATTGGATTGAGGGTGGGCCAGAGATGCAAGATCTGGGCGTATTCCCGTTTGTCGGCAATATTTTTCCAACTCTCCAATAGAGAAATTTGTCCCGTTGTCGGTGATTATACTGTGTGGAACGTTGTATCTCATGACTACATCAATGATGAAGTTTCTGGCAGTCACACCGTCAAGCTTCTTGATGGGTTTCGCCTCCACCCACTTGGTGTACTTATCCACTGCAACGAGTAGATGTGTAAGTATGCCTCTTGCAGTTTTGAATGGTCCCATCATATCTAGCCCCCAGACCGCGAATGGCCATGTTATAGGGATAGTTTTGAGTGCTTGAGATGGCATATTCGTCTGCTTGGCGTAATACTGACATCTGGAACATGTGTTTACTATGTGTTCGGCATCTATCTTGGCTGTGAGCCAGAAAAACCCTGCACGGATTTCTTTTTTGACTATGATTTTTGATTGAGCATGATGTCCGCAATCTCCTGCGTGGATTTCTTGCAAGATTTCTCGTCCTTCTTCTAGCGAAATACATCGCTGGAAAATTCTGATAGTGCTGCGCTTATACAGGCAACCATTGATTACCGTTTATCCTTTGCATCGCCGATGTATCTGCCATTGCAAGACCTCGTCTTCTCCATCCGGGAACTTCTGATCAACTAAGAAGTTTAAGTATGGAATCGTCCAATCCGGGTTAACGAGCAGAACTTCAATTGACTCGAAAACGAGAGGATAATCAACATCTCCACCTTTGATTGATGGTTCGTGCATGTTGGACAAACACACCAGGTGGTAGGGTTCTCACTCTTTTCGACCCCATGCGGGCTAATGCATCCGCGTTCCAATTTTATTCCCTTTTGATGTGAAGTACTTCAAATCCAAGGAAGCAAATGGCAAACTCGTCCACCGTTCTCCGATATTCGGCCATGATGGGGCTTTTGGCGTCCCATGTTTGGTTTAGCTGATGTTGTACCAAATCCGAGTCACCATAGAATAATATGCATTTGACACCTATTTCTTTTGCAATATGCAAGCCATGAAGCAATGCTTCGTATTCTGCCACGTTATTACTGGCGTTGAAGTGTGTCTCCAATACATACTCCATAATGTCACCTTTTGGGGATTTTAGCACTACACCAGCTCCAGCGCCTTCTTTCATCTTGGATCCATCAAAATGCATAATCCAGTATTCCGACTCCGGCATTGGTGTGTTCTCCATCGCTTATGTCCAATCAGCGACAAAATCTGCCAACACCTGGGATTTAATTGACGTCCGGGGTTGGTACTTAATGTCGAACGCAGCTAGCTCAATGCCCCATTTGGCTACTCGGCCTGTTGCTTCTGCATTGTTAATGATATCCCCTAGTGGTGCTTTGCTTACCACTGTTATGGAATGTCCTTGGAAATAATGGCGGAGCTTTCTAGATGCGAAAAACACGCCATATGCCAGCTTTTTGATAATGTGGATACCTTTGCTTTGACTCGGAGAAAACTTCGCTAACATAGTATACTGGATGTTGATCCGGTATGTTTGTTCTTCTTTTCGCCTTTCCACAATTATCACAGCGCTAATAACCCTGTTTGTTGTTGTAAGATACATCAACATAGGTTCTTCGTCTTTTGGGGATGCCAAAATCGGTGCTTTCATCAAGGTTTATTTCAGCTGAGTTAATGTTTGTCCGCCTCTTTTGTCCACTCAAATTTGTCGAATTTCTTCAATAATTTGTATAATGGCAGAGCTTTGTCTCCTAGCCGGCTTATAAACCTGCTGACTGCGGCTGCAGAACCCATCAATCTTTGTACATCTTTTAAGCACGTAGGATTTGAGATGTTTAAGATTGCCTTGATCTTTTCCGGGTTTACTTTTATTCCTCTGTGAGAAACGATAAAACCCAGAAGTTTTCCTGAGGTAACCCCGAATACGCACTTTAATGGGTTCAACTTCATTTTGTAAGTGCATAAATTTTCGAAGGTTTCTCGTAGATCTTCAGGGAGTGTGTCCTTTTCCTTGGAAACTACGGCAATATCGTCCACGTAAACGTGAACATTTTTGCCGCTCTGACTATGCAAGCAACGTTGCATGCAACGCTGGTATGTAGCACATGCGTTCTTCAGGCTAAAAGGCATGGTTATGTAATAGTATGTTCCATACAGGGTTATGAAGGAAGTTTTGATTTGATCTTCCTCCTTCATACGTATTTGATGGTACCCGGAGTAAGCATCCAAAAAGCATAAAAGCTCAGAGCCAGCAGTGGCATCTATTATTTGATCGATTCGCGGTAACGCGAACCTATCTTTTGGACACAATTTGTTCAATCCAGTGTAATCTATACACATCCTAAGAACAGTACTATCTTTCTTCGGGACTAATACTGGGTTCGCAGAGCAGTCAGTATGTATAACTTCCAGGATAAAATCAGCTGCTAAAAGCCGGATAATTTCCTTGCCTATAGCCTTCCGTCTTCTTCCATCAAAACGACGGAGACCTTGTTTGACGGGTTTTGAACCTGGAATTACCTTCAATTGATGCTCAGCAAATTCCCTGGGTACTCCCGGCATGTCTGCAGGACACCAGGCAAAAATATCCCAGTTCTCACGGAGGAACTCGATGAGCGCGGTTTCCTATTTGTTGGTCATCCCTGTCCCCACTACGACAAATTTTGTCGGATCTTTGGGTCTAAGATAACCTGTCTTGTATTCTCGGAAGCTTTGAAGCTATATGCAGGCTTCCGGCTTTCTTTTCCTGCCGACATTTCCATCGGCGATACTTCCTTTGCCAGCTCTTTTAATTCTTCCTTTGCTATTACCTTTTCGGCGCAAAGGACGTTTCCTTTTTCCAGCTCGTTTGCCAGCTTGACGTCTCCTGATATGGTGATTACTCCTCCTTTTGGCCCTGGCATCTTCAGCTTGTTATAAATATAACATGATCTTTCCATGAATTTAGCGAAAGCTGGACGTCCAAGTATTGCATGGTATACACTTTCGAACGACACCACCTTGAAAGAGATCTTTTCCTGTCGGAAATGTTCTCTTTCTCCAAAGGTTACATCTAGGGAAATTTCTCCAAGGGAATGTGCTTGTCTGCCAGGAACGATGTCGTGGAAAAGTATGTTGCTATGTTTGAGTCGGGTCTCAGAAATTCGCAGATGCTTTAGTGTATCCAAGTACATAATATTGATATTGGATCCATCCATCAGCACTCTCTTTAGCCTAGTGTTTTGAACAAGAGGGCTTACAATTAGAGCTTGTGTGCCGGGTTCTGGGATATTTTCGGGATGATCTGACTGATCCCAGGTAATTGGCGTATTGGAATACTTCAAGAATTTGGGCGTTGGTGGGACAACCGCGTTTATTTCTCGAAGTGTTCGCTTTGCCTTCTTTGCTGAGGGAGTTGCCAGGAAAGTTAAATTGCATTCTCCATCAACTCTCGGGAATTTTGGTTCACCTTTTCGCTGCTGTTCCTGGATTTTTTCATCAGTGTCCGATTCACTGTCTTCTTTTTCAGCTTCTGGCTTTTGCTTGGAGAATTTCCTCTTAGAGTTCTTTCCTTTATTCCCGGATCCTGCAGTACCCTTCATATGCTTATTGAGGCGACACTGCGCATTTGTATGGGTAGGCTTCCCAAATTGCGAATGGTGGACACAATTTTCCGACTTAATCTTTCCCCATTCTTCCTTAGAATAGGAGATAGGTTATGTGCTTCTTCCTTTCCATTTGCCGCCAGTATCCTTTCCAAAGGTTAAATTTACTTCTTTGGGCTTTGTCTGCGCTTCTGGAGTAGTTTTCTTTTCAGAACGAGGCGTCTTTTTGGCCTGAACTAAAGCATCAATATTTCCACCTCTCGCTCCCATGTCATCTTCGGCCGCTCCGTGCTCATTGGAGGTAGTAAGCATAGATCCGAGATCTTTGTGCTCTTTTGAACCAACCATGAACGGTACAAGGCCGGGTTTTAGTCCATTGATGAAAGCATGCATTGCTTGTACATCACTTACTCCAGAGCAGCTGTTATTCATTGTTTTCCATCTTGATATAACGTCGACATACGACTCGTCTTAAAATTGCACGCAGCGGTTTAGCTGTTTGATGCTCTTAGGGCGCTTGTATGTACCCCGGAAGTGCTGAGCGAATACTCTAGCCATATCATCCAAGCTATC
Source organism: Alopecurus myosuroides (assembly GCA_028641055.1). Lineage (NCBI taxonomy): Eukaryota > Viridiplantae > Streptophyta > Magnoliopsida > Poales > Poaceae > Alopecurus > Alopecurus myosuroides. The sequence goes on from CM054060.1 coordinate 267,138,957, forward strand.
CACTGTTCTTGACGGAAGCCCGTTAATCCAGTCTCTGGCTCCATCCAGCAACATTAGGGGGAGGAATTTTACTACTTCCAAGTATGTCCCCTTGTTGATCTGAACGGTAGTATAGTAATCTGAAAGCCATGTATCCGGGTTTGTGTTTCCGGTGTACTTTTGGTAAGTTGGACCAACTTTGGCAAAGCTAGAATGTAGAGTTATTCTTTGAATCCTGTCAGTGAAACACTTAGGTCCAAAGTATAGATCATCTCTTTCCGCCTTCTCGGCGTGTGCGGAATATTTGCCTGCTGAATGGGCAGAAAAGGATCTGCTCCTTTCTGGCCCATTGTTGCGCGAATGCGCTCTTCCGGGATTATCCCTGTTTCGTCCGTTATCGTGTCCTTTGCAATGAGGTGGAGTTCTACTCCTTGGACTTTCCTTATTCCTAGGAGAAGTACGGGATCTCTCACGTCTTTGAGGATTTTCCTGTCTTCCGGCTTTTTCAGCTGGGCGTCTCGGAGGCGGCATCATTTTTCCGTCTTTCAGGTTTTGTTCCTCCCGGTCTTTATGATCGCGGGGTATATTTCCGCCTTTCGGCATATGGGATCCCGTTCTGGACGCTTCATCCCTATTGTCCGTGATTTTCTTGTCCTTCTTGGGATCTCCCTTTTTCTCTTTTGAGTTTCCTGAATCTCCAGGTTCGCCAGGTCCGGGTGCTCCAGCGGCGCATGTGGCGGTTTTGTATACACGTCCCCTTGTCATCAATGTTGTTTACTTGCTTTTGCCAGGAAGTGTTTTGGAACCGTTCCTTTGGCGGTAATACTTCCGATCTTGCGATTCCAGGTAACCGTGTAGGTTTTATGCCAGATCTATTCCTTCTCTCGTACTCCTCAATTTCTTCCTGCTGCAACTTAATGCCAGCTTGGGTTTTTAGGAGGTTTTCCCGAGTTCTGAATAGATGTTGCTGCTGCCTTTGGAGAGCTTGCCTCCTGCCTTCCAGCACTTCAGGGGGCTCGTGGAGTCCCACTGGTGTTTGAAGTAAATTGCGTTCGTCCTGTTCTAACATTGGTGGAACAGGGATTTCCTTCGTTTTCTTCTCTGCAGGCTTGACTCTGCTTCCTCCTCCTATTTCCGGGTTTTCATTAGCAGGGTCTACCAATTTTTTCTTCTAGAGTTTGTACTGGAGTTTCTTGGCAGTCTTGTTTCTCTTCTTGGAAGAGGGAGGTTTTTTGCCAGGTTCTTCTTCTGTCAATTCCTTGACATCAGGGTAAATTGGACTGGTTTCACCGTCCTCTCTTTCCTCATCTGGAGGAGGTGTTTTGGAGTCTTCCTGGCTTTCAGCATCTGTGTTATCAGTCGGTTTTGCCATAAGCACTTCATGGAAAGCCCCCATCATAGATTTGACCTTTCTTTCGAAAGCGTCTTCATCTTCGTCTTCTGAATCTATGTCTTCAGATCCAGGTTCCGACTCCAATCTTGCCTCTATGGCAGCTAGTATAGAATCGGCTTCCGAGTTTGCCGTTTCATTGGCAGGTGTCGGATCTTCCACTTGTTCCGTGGGATTGTTATTTTCTGCTTCTTCCACGGGATTACTTGCTTCCGTGTTTTTAGCGACCTCGGATTGCACCATGCCAATGAAGTGAGATCTGATTGCATGCATCTCCGGAGAGGCAGCAAATTCAGGGTTTTGGCGATCTGAGCAAAATCCGGTATCATAGTTTTCTTCAACTGGGTGAAGGGATGGTTGGATAAATTTACTTCCACCACATAATCCCATTGCTTCTGCGGTTAATCCGATAAAGATGTTTGCAGATCCAATCGGTAAAACGCATGCACTTACCAGATGATTATGTGCTGGCATGTACGATCCATAGTCGAGGAAGTGCCCAACATCATTGTCGAATTCCAAGTTTTCGACAGTTGTGGTACTGCCGATTCCGCCGAGTATCCCCGATCGAAACATAACGCGTGACGTCGCTGGCCCCACGGTGGGCGCCAACTGTCGAGATATCGTAGTAGAGTTAATAGAACGGGGTACCATGAGCCTACGGGTAGAGACGTGGGGGGACATGGTAGTACGACAACCATGAACACCAAATTTACCCAGGTTCGGTACGTCGCAACTAGGCGGCGTTCCTACTCCTGTAATCTCACTAAATCAGGGCTGAAGCCTGAAGTATACAAAGTACAATGTGAGTAGGGTTTCGCTAGCTCGGCGAGGATCAACTTCTCGGCGAGTTGGCTTCTAGCTAATTTTCTATATCTTTCTTCTCTCCCGTCCGGCTTTATATAAATAGTCGGGTTAGGGCGTACAGAAAGGAAACCTAGAAGACTACGGAAAGTATCTAACTTGGAAAGCAGGAATCCGCCTTCTACTCCAAGCCGCACCACTTTGGGCCGTGGTCCGGGTTCTTCTAGAATCTGGCTTCTGCGCGTCAGCTTACTGGGCTGCCTAATGTACTGTGATCCATCACCAATCAGGCCACCCTGGTTATCCGGTTCTTTAGGACAATACCGGACATACCCCTATTCGGTATATATCCGACATACTAGTTTTTTCATTCTTGTCATGGATACAATATTCTTCTTCGATTTGATTCTTTTCATAAGGTCTAAGTGCTCCACAAAAATTAACATGCTTATAAGAAATAGTATTTTCAGAAGTATGAGCATGTTTATTGCAATCATTAACAACAATTTCATTTTCCATGCAAGTGTCCTTAAAAGGTTCATGATATATGTCCGAATTTTCTTTAGGAACATTAATATGAGAAGCAAAGGATCTGCACCAATCAACACTAATTTGAGGACCAAGACCATATTTAGCACCAAGCTCTTGAAAATCAGCAGTTTCAGCGAAAGACTTAATGCAATCATACACATAATTTATACCTGATTATTTAACTTTGTCGTTATCCCAATTTTCATTATTGTTTTGAATGGTTTAAAGAAGATTCCACATATCTTCAACCTTCTTACCTGTGAAATAACCCTCTGAATAGGCATCTAGATAATCCTTGCAATGTCTTGAAAGCCTTGCATAAAAATTAGTAACAATTATTTCCTTAGGAAGCTCATGGTTAGGAAATTTGAGTATTAATGTTTTCAGTCTCCCCCAAGCTTGAGCAATGCTTTCTCCATCACGAGGATGCAAATTATAAATGTAATTCCTATCTAAATGCAGTTCATGAGGAGGACAAAATTTAGAGTAAATAGAGATTCAAACTCCTTCCACTCCAAATGATGAGGATCATCTAGTAGCTCATACCACTCCCTTGCTTTGTCTCTAAGTGACTAAAATAATAGCCTCCTCTTAACTTGGTCTATTGAAATACCTGCACCTTGAACAACCCGCATAATTCATGTATAAAGAGCAAATGATCACTAGGATGGATAGTTCCATCTCCAAAATAGCAGTTATTCATAACATGTTCAACAATTCTCATAGGTATTTTAAAAGGAATAATTTTAGTGGGAGGATTTAAAATATCACAAGCATCATCAGAATTATCACATATGGGAGATAAAGTATCATCAGAGCAAATTTTCTCCTCTAAAGCTGGGGAACTAAAAAGATCATTTTCATAAAAAATAGCTTCCCCAAGCTTATAATTTTCCATAGCATTGGCAATAATGGTGTTCAAAGAATTAACGCTAATAACATTGCTATCACTATTATGCAAACAAATTTCCATAGATTTTTAATTTTCTCTTCAATAGCATCATGTCATAATTCAATATAAAGATTTTAAAGCTCTCTCATATTTTTGTTATTTTACATTAATTAAGTCTAAAGATAAAAATAAGAAACCAGTAAAAATAAGCCTAACTAGTGAAAATGAAAATAATAAACAAAAAGATATAGTTACAGAATCTATAGGAAATAACTTCGAGCACTCACAGAGGATGTAAGTACCTTTTACCTTACCTCTCCGGTGACGGCGCCAGAAAAGAGCTTGATGTCTAGGCATGTTTCTATTCTTGTAGACAGTGTTGGGCCTCCAAGTGCAGATGTTTGTAGAACAGTAGCAAGTTTCCCTTAAGTGGATCACCCAAGGTTTATCTAACTCAGGGAGGTAGAGGTCAAAGATGTACCTCTTAACCAACCATACAATTACGATACAACAAGTCTCTTGTGTCCCCGACACACCTAATACAATTGTCAGTTGTATAGGTGCACTAGTTCGGCAAAGAGATAGTGAAACACAAGTAATATGGATGATTATAAGTGATAATAGCAATCTGAAATAAAAATGGCAGCAAGCAAACATGTAGCAGAACTGATTGTAAATGGTATTTCAATGCTTAGAATCAAGGCCTAGGGATCATACTTTCACTAGTGGACACTCTCAACAATAATAACATAATTGAATGCATAAATATCATATCTTCACTATGCTACTCCGAACCACTCTCCGGTAGGATAACAAACACCAATCACTGCATAGGGATATGAAAGCACTCCTTAGAGTTGCATTCCCCATCTAGGTAACCTCACACTGTCACTATGAGCCCTAAATGGTTCCAGACAAACACCACAATTTCATAGGGTCATCCAACACAAAATATATAAATCATACACACGGTGCACACACTGTCACCTTTACACCGTGATCAAAGTGTCTACGGAGATCTCATAACAAAACCACTTGAGTAGCATAATAGATGAAGAGTAACCTCTACTTATTCAAATATATTACAAGGCTCATGATCACACAAAGATCACACCATGGGAGAGAGAGATGAAACCAATAGCTACCAGTAGAGCCCTCAGCCCCGAGGGAGAACTACTCCCTCCTCATCATGGGAGTCAGAAACGATGAAGATTGCGGTGGAGTCGATGGAGATTGCTCCGGGGGAACTTCCCCGTCCCGCAAGGGCGCCGGAACAGAGATTTCTGTCCTTCAAACTTGTCGGCGATGGTGGCGGATCTATGGAACTTTTCGTGGATGGAGGCTGGATGTTTTAGGGTTTATGCCTCGGGGGAATAAATAGGCTAAAGGCGATGTAGGTGGGCTCCCGAGGGGCCCACACCATGTGGTGGCACGGCCAGAGGGGGAGGCGCGCCACCAGGTGGTGTGGCCATCTCAGAGCCCCCCTCCGGGTTTCCTCCGGACTCCGTGTACGTGAAAGAATTCTAAGGTCCTGGGATTTTGTTTCGTCCAATTCCGAGAATATTTCCAGAACAACTTTTCTGAAACCAAAAACAACAGAAAACAGGAACTCGCTTTGTGGTATCTTGTCAATAGGTTAGTCCAGAAAACATCCGTAAAACGAAGGAAAACATGTGTAAACATAAAGGTATTGGATAGAAAACAAGCATGGTGCATCAAAAATTATAGATACATTTGAGATGTATCAACCTCCAAGAGAGGGTTTATGTGTTAGATAGTGGGTTCATGCCTCTCTTACATCTGTGCTCGAGTGATAGAAACGCGATGGGGGATGTGTTTTTGCTACTAGGGAGAAAACAACGGTGTTCTTATCTACGGACGAGGACCATTTCTTACATATGTATTGTTCTTAATACATTTTTCTGTTGCACACAAAGCAATCACTTCGTTGCTGCAACTCAATACCAGAGAGATTTGCTGCATAGCTTTCTTGAGGTGGACATTTAGATATGGATGCATGCTGGATACCGGTCCATATGCCTTGTCGTAATGCCTACAATGTTAGAACCCATGAACTATATCTCTCCATAATAGGTATGGTTATACGTTCATGATTTGTCAATTATCGAGCTGTAATTTGTTCACCCATCATGTTTGTTTTCTTTAGATAGACACCACTAGTGAAACTATGGCCCCGGTCCTATTTTCCTTATAATTGCAACCTTCTTTCAATCACTTTCACAATTGTTTCCTTGTTGTTCCGTTTTTAATTTTTATTACTTTTCAAGACTCTATACGTTTAATTCTCTAGTTTTTAGCAAGATGGGAAGATTGACAACCTTCTCAAAAGTTGGGGACAAGAGAGAGTTTGTGTTTTGTGTGCAGTTCCACATTTGTTGATCTCGCATGCAACAAGCAACCTTCTTCAATACTACGAAGTCCTACTGGTTTGATAACCCTGGTTCCTTAATTGGGGGGGATTTCTGCTGGACTACATCATACCTTACTCTTGGGGTTTCCCAATGAGTGTGTGATCACGTCTGCATCAGCTGGATAGTGGTCCATATGCCTTGACGTAATGCCTATGATGTTAGAACCCATGAAAAATATCGTGTCATAATAGTATTGTTATATGTTCATGATTTGTACATTGCCGAGTTGTAATTTGTTCACCCAACATCTTTGTTTTCTTTGGAGAGACACCACTAGTGAAACTATGGCCACCAGTCCTATTTTTCTCATTAATACAACCTTCTTTCAGGCACTTTGACCAGTGTTTCGTTGCAGGACCATTTTTTACTCTTATTGCCTTTCATTACTCTATATGTTTAATTCTCTAGTTTTCAGTAAGACGAGAAGACTGACAACCTTCTCAAAAATTTGGGGACAAGAGAGAGTTTGTGTGTTGTGTGTAGGTTCCACGCTTGTTACGCGCCAGACAGCAAGCAACCTCCTCCAAGTCTTCGAAGTCCTAGTGGTCGATAAACCCTCGTTCCACAATTGGCGGAAATTTCCGCTACACTACATCATACCTTCCTCTTGGGGTAACCCAACGAGTGTGTGATCATGTATGAGATCATCAGCTCCCTCTCACCTTAACCTTTCTTCTCAATAAGCTCTTGAGCCTCTCCCAATTGGGTCATGAGCATCTCAAAGTGCTTTTTAGTCTCACCTTGCAAGCTAGTCACAAAGAGATCCAAAGAGGAATTTTGTCTTCTACACTAAGACTAGCAAGATCATTCTTTAAATTTTGAGTTTTAGAGATGGAAGAAGATGACACCTTGGTGGCCTTGGCCATGAAGCACTTTGCGGATTGGTGGGGAAGATTGTCATTGGGGGATTCAAATAGAGATGGAGATGATGAAGATGCAATAGCAATAGCGGACACTTCACTTGTGATTTCTTCTTCATCATCATCCTCGTCATCGGATGCATACTCTTCTTGAGTCACCAATACAATCCTTGACATTTTCTTCTTGTTGGAGGAGTTCTTCTTGAAGAAAGGCTTCTTGCGAGTGAGCTTTGACTTATCCTTGAGAACAAGTCTTTCTCCTTGAGTTTCTCTATTCTCGAAAGAGCACTCGGCAACAAAGTAATACATGTCTTGAAAATTGAAATACGACCTCACTTTTTGAGCCCCTTCCTTGGTATAACTTGACTTGGTATTTTCCTCAACATAGGCCTTGGCCTTGGGAGGGTTCCTCCAAAACTTCTGAGCGGCAAGAGCAATATAGTATTTGAGCACCGCATCATACTCCTTGGACTTTACAGGAGCTAATTCTCCTTGTGATTCAACCTCTTCTTCATTTTCCACCACCTTAGTCACAACCTTGGACTTCAAAGCAACGTAGGCGCCTTTGTGCATTCCAATAGCATGGGCACGAGAGTCTTGAGAAAGATTTGTTTAAACTTGAAAGAATGGCATCTCTTGCATAACCTCATTTGAAGTTGTGAGATAGTAGGTATGTCTTATTTGAAGGATCTTCAAGTCAACTGTCTCAAATGGCATGAGGGCACTCACATGCATCTTCTTGATCCAAGCATCATCAATATAAGTGGCACCAAGACCACTAAAGGCGGTAGCAAGGATCTCGAGTCTTTGATACATGTCCTCATGGCTTTCACCATCATGCATATAGAACCCTTCGTCCTCATTGCTCAAGGCATCAAATCTATCCCTCTGCATGCTTTCATTTTCCTCAAACATGGAGACAAGAGAATCCCATGTTTCTTTGGCGGGGGAGAATTGTTGAATGTGTGGCATGATCTCCTCACCAGCGGCTTGTTGGATCATGTGCAAAGACATGAAGTTGAGTTGGCAATCGGCCACTTCTATTCTTGTCAAGTTCTTTGATCAACGGTCTTGTATCCATCTTCAAATGATTCTCCATATCTCAATGCAAAAAGAGTTCAAATGAGTTTTCATGAAATATTGTCATTGGCCAAAGGAATGTGCATCAATTTAGGTGGGTCGCTGATGACCCACAAGTATAGGGGGTGTATCGTAGTACTTTCAATAAATAAGAGTGTCAAACCCAACAAGGAGCAGAAGGTGTTGACAAGCAGTTTCGATGAAGGAATAACTGTAAATGCTGGAAAATAGATTTGTAGGTTTTTTTTTGATATTGCAGATAAATAAAGTGCGAGTAAATAAAATGCAGTAGTAATAATTGCAGCAAGTGGCCCAATCCTTTCTTCAGCAAAGGACAAGCCAGTAGGTTTACTTATGGTTAACAAACGTTCTCGAGGACACACGAGAGGTTTCTGTCAAGTGCTTTTGTTCCATGCAGCTGAATAATGTTAGGTGTTTTGATAAGTGTTGTGTGGGTGAACCTATGCTAATGTACCATCCCATCCAAGACTAATACATACTTGTGATTATACCCCTTGCAAGCATCGACAACTACAAGAAAGTAATTAAGAAATAAATCTAACAACAACTTTAAACTCCGGGATCCTACGCTCCCTCGTGTAATGGTTTCCTAACGGTGGTTTAGGTTTCTGTCACTCCGGCAACCCCACAATTAGTAGCCAAATACACGATGCATCCCCCTAGGCCCATAAATGGTGAAGTGTCATGTAGTCTACGTTCACATGACACCACTAGGATAATAACACCACAACTTAAATATCAAACATTAAATATTATTCAACATTACTTCACTACTAACAACTTGACTTCCCCATGTCCTCAAGAACAACATGAAATACTCACAAGACATCATATGGATCATAATCAGAGGTGATATAATGGATGATAACAATCTGGTCATGAAGTGCAAACACCGATAAATCTCACAAGCATCAACTACTAACAAGTAATACACACCGGGAGAGAGATCTAATGCAAGACAACGATAGAGGCCCCTAATCGTTACAGCGGGGTGATGGTGGATGATGAGGGTGATGGTGCTGGTGGTGATGATGATGATGATGACGATCTTGATGATTCCCGGAGCAATGACGGTGACGATGGCGGTGATTTCCCCTCGCCGGAGAGGAATTTTCCCGGCAGATTTTTCTCTGCCAGAGAGCTTTTCTCTCTCAGGTGTTTTCCGCCCCGCGGCGGCGGTGGAATAATTCTTCAAAGATGGAATGAGGCTTAGGGTTCCCTGGGGGGCCAAGCACGCCGAAGATGATCCCCATAGGTGGGCCAGGGTGGCCACACCCTAGGTGGCGCGGCCAGGGGGCGCGCCACCCCTAGGTGTGGGCCCCTGGTGTCCCCCCTCTAGCTCTCCTTCTGGCTGGGTTCCTCCTTTGAACTTTTAGGAACCCCCGGATGTCCCCCTTCTTCTTCTGATCTTCTGAAATATGGTATCTCGACGGTGTTTTTTCCATCAGATTTCTGGTCCCGGTGTTTATTCTCCAAAAATTATAAAACATGCAAAATAAGATAAAATAAAATAAGGGAGGCATCATAACATGAAATATATCGATGAATAACGGAAAATTATGATATAAAATAGTGATGCAAAATGGACGTATCAAATCCCCCCAAACTTAGACCTCGCTTGTCCCCAAGCGAAACTGAACTCAGAAAACATGACCACAGGTTTATGGAGTGAAGAGTCGATAAATAAAATACGGACGAGAAGCATCACATTTACCTATGCACCAATCATTAGAGACAGCAACTTCCTCTCATATAACTTAACTTGAAACAAATAAAGGGAGTCACAAACAAAGATACAAAAGAGAGAATCAAAGTTGGTGGTGGAAAACTTCGTTCTTGGTCAGAGAACATTTAATGAAATTATACTTATCTTAGGTGAAGTCTTTATAACAAGGTTTATAGTGTAGGGCTTAACAAGTTTAATTATAACAACTCTTTTGCAGTGATTCATATCTTTCAAAGTAATATTCATTCAGATAATAAAGCATGTGCCAAACAAACAGGGATAGAAAACATGATTGAATAAATCAACATATAGATGATGAGATCAGAACAACTCAAATGCTTCCTGGAGACAGAAGGAAATGGGTTTACTGACTCAACATAAATGTAAAAGATAGTCCCTTCGCAGAGGGAAGCATTGACCACTCATGTGCTAGAGCTTCTATTTTAATAAACAGACGTATAAAATGCATGACACTCCTCCCATCCATCTTACACAAACCATGGCTAAACAAATCCTCGGGTGCCTGCCAACAATCACAAACCGTGGAGGAGTGTCTAAATTTTGAGAGGTGTATATTTATGTCAACGAATGGCAAACGGAAAATACAGTACTTCACAAGCCAACTAGACTCACAAGAGCGGCTCCCATAGAAGGACGCAACTGGTATAGAAGGCCATCCCTCTTTCTCTTTTGTTTACACAATTATGCTTTGACTGATAAATCAGGGGCAAAAAGAGTGAAGAGAATTTGTATTATTATTTGGGGCTGGGAACCCCGCTGCCAGCTCTTCTAGCATTTGGATAAGCGGATGAAGCCACTAGTCCAGGTGTATGAGTCCAATCAACAAGTGAGATAAAGATTCTCTATTTGCGTCCTCATGAGCTAAAACGGGAACACAAAACATGAGTAATTTGAAAGTTTTAAAGGTAGCACATGAGTAATTTACTTGGAGTGGCGGTGAAATACCACATGTAGGAAGGTATGGTGGACACAAATGGCAAGGTTTTGGGGTTTAAGGTTTGGATGCACGAGAAGCATTCCCTCTCAGTACAGGGTTTTTGGCTAGCAAGGCTGGGTAGCAAGCATAAGAGTTGAAGGAAAACAAACAAATATACATATGATGAAACCAGTCATGCAATCTTCATTTAAAGCACAAGCGATCTTAACTTGTGAATACTAAGTTTATGAGCTAATAGGCAAATTCCTCTTTCTTATACTAGCAACTTAAATTATTATTTCTGCTGACCCAAGCTAAGTTTGCCAAAACCAACTAGATTAACTTGGTGATCTATAGAGTGATACCAAATCCTAATAGCAAGTTCAACCATATGACAGAAGTTGAAAACTGAAATAATGTGCATAGAAAGTAAATGATGAAACTTCTCATTATTATATCAAACCGGCAACTCACACCAACGGATACAACGATAACCAACTAGGGAGAGACACTTCCATACTGCAAACCATCCTATATGATAACCTCTCTACTCAAGATATGACTCTACTGAAAAAGTACAAAGATGAAAGATAGTGATGTGATACCGCTGCACTCCCCCAAGCTTGGAACAAGCCGAGGGGATGCCAATACCAATGAGGAATCAATTCTTCGGTGGTGGTGGATCCTTCTCATCCTCGGTCTTCCAAGGTAAAGGCTCTCCATCCACAAATGACGTCATGGTCTCCATCATCCTGAAACTAGCAGCAGAGCTTATACGTTAAAACATGTTCTCATACTCACAGTTCTGGTTCTGCACGTCATAGAGTTGTGCTTGCAGATCATCGGTGATCTTGGTGAGTGAGAGAATCTCCTCCCAAAGCTTCAGATTCTCCCTCTTGTATTAAGGCATCTGTTCTGTATTTATCCTGTCGATGATCTCAACTTCATGCTCTCCCATCTTCTTGTACCTGAAAACTTCTTGCTCCAGTTCTTCCATCCTAGCTTCCAGACTGCCTTCTCCTCTAGGGCCCCGGACATCTTCAATCTGCATCTTCCCGTCCTTGAGCAGAAATTCCTTGGGATGCATCTTCAACTCGTTCAAGTACGGGTTGACGATGTTCTCAAAAAAACTGTCTTTGGGAGATCCAGGAGAAGCCATTGTTGCTCTAAATCTGAAGATGTAATCTAGCAAAAACAGCTCGAAATAGAAACACGACGAGAAAACGATATATGGACCTCAGGGGGTCCGGGGGATTATATAGCAAAAAGTTTCGTAACGAAAGGAAAGTCCAGGTCAAAAACGAGTCGGAGAGGGGCTCCGGGGCGCCCACACCATGGGCTGGCGCGGCCAGAAGTGGACCCGTGCCACCCTATGGTGTGGAGCCTCCGGGCTCCATCTCCCTCTCGTTTCCGGCTCATGATTTTTCATATTTTCTAAAAACTGTAAAAATATAAGTTGAAATATGTTTCACGAAAGTTTTCTTACCAAGACTGTTACCTATTCGAAAAATGACTCTGCAGTTTCTGAAATATGCTTCCTAATGTCCTCCGGGATCATGGCTCGAATACAATCAACATTTTCATTATAAGGACCTCCATAAATATAATGCTTGATTCTTTGGTCATTCACCACTTGTGAGGAGTTGTCTTCAAGGGAAACAATTTTAATTGCCCCGGAAGAATATACCTCTTCGATAACAAAAGGTCCTTCCCATCTTGAGAGTAATTTTCCTGCAAGACGAGACCTATACAATAGCACTTTCTCACCAACATAAAATTCTCTTTTAATAATTCTCTTATCATGCCACCTTTTAACTTTCTCTTTAAAGAGCTTAGCATTTTCATATGCTTCACTCCTCCATTCATCTAAAAAACTTAAGTCAAGCAACCTTTTCTCACCGGCAAGTTTAAAATCTCTATTTAGATCTTTCACTGCCCAATAAGCTTTGTGGTCTAATTCTAGGGGCAAGTGACAAGCTTTTCCATAAACCATTTTATAAGGAGACATGCCCATGGGATTTTTGTAAGCAGTTCTATAAGCCCATAGAGCATCATTTAATTTCTTAGCCCATTTTTTCTAGATTTGTTAACAGTCTTTTGCAAGATAGATTTGATCTCTCTATTTGATAATTCTACTTGCTCACTAGTTTGAGGATGATAGGGTGAGGCAATTATATGATTAACATCATATTTAGCAAGAGTTTTTCTAAAACCACCATGAATAAAATGAGAACCCCCATCAGTCATAAGATATCTAGGTACACCAAATCTAGGGAAATGATGTCTTCAAGCATTTTTATTGAGGTTTCACCATCAGCACTTTTAGTAGGTATAGCTTCTACCCATTTAGTAACATAATCAACAGCAACAAGAATATGAGTGTAGCCTTTTGAAGGAGGGAAAGGGCCCATAAAGTCAAGACCCCAACAATCAAACGGTTCAATAACAAGAGAATAATTCATAGGCATTTCATTACGTCTAGAAATATTTCCAACCCTTTGACATTGATCACAAGATAAAACAAATTTTCTAGCATCTTTAAAGAGAGTAGGCCAATAAAAACCTGATTGTAGAACCTTATGTGCAGTTCTATCTCCAGCGTGATGTCCTCCATAAGCACAACTATGACATGTTCTCAATATCTCTTGTTGTTCATTTTCAGGAACACATCTTCTCATAATACCATCAACACCTTCTTTATATAAGTGTGGGTCATCCCAAAAATAATGCCTCAAATCATAGAAGAATTTCTTCTTTGGTGAGCTGTAAAGGTAGGAGGCAAATACTTTGAAACAATAAAGTTAGCATAATCAGCATACCATGGACTCTCTTGAGAGCTCACTTTATTGCAGCTAACTGTTCATTAGGAAGACTATCATTAACAGGAATAGGGTCATCAGAGATATTTTCTAATTTAGACAAATTATCAGCAACGGGATTTTCAGCACCCTTCCTATCCACAATATGTAAATCAAAATCTTATAAGAGAAGCACCCATCTAATAAGCCTAGGCTTAGCATCTTTCTTTTCCATAACGTACTTAATAGCAGCATGATCAGTATGAATAGTAACTTTAGAATCAACAATATACTGCCTAAATTTATCACAAGCAAAAGCTACAGCTAGGAATTCTTTCTTAGTAGTAGCATAATTCTTTTGAGCAACATCAATAGTTTTACTAGCATAATGAATAACATTTAAATTCTTATCTACCCATTGTCCAAGAACAGCACCTACAGCATAATCACTAGCATCACACATAATTTCAAACGGTAAATTCCAATCAGTTGGTTGAACAATAGGGGTAGATATTACAGCCTTCTTTAAAATTTCAAAAGCTTCTTTACAATCTTCATCAAAAACATAAGGTACATCTTTTTGAAGAAGATTAGTAAGAGGTTTTGATATTTTATAGAAATATTTAATAAACCTTCTATAGAAACCAGCATGACCAAGAATACTACGAATACCTTTAACATCCCTAGGAAAGGGCATTTTCTCAATAACTTCAACTTTAGCTCTATCAACTTCAATACATCTTTCAGAAATTTTATGTCCAAGAACAATTCCTTCATTAACCATAAAATGGCAATTCTCCTAGTTAAGAACAAGATTATTCTCCTCACATCTTTGCAAAACTTTATCAAGATTCCGCAAAAAATTATCAAAAGAAGTTCTGTAGACGGAGAAATCGTCCATGAAGACTTCCACAATTTCTTCACAAAAACCATGAAAGATAGCAGACATGCATCTTTGAAAAGTAGCAGGAGCATTACATAAACCAAAATGCATACGTCTATAAGCATAGGTTCCAAATGGACAAGTGAAAGTTGTTTTCTCTTGATCAGGCTTTCTAACAGCAATTTGAGAGAACCCAGAATAACCATCAAGAAAGCAGAAATGAGTTTTCTTAGACAACCTTTCTAACATTTCATCAATAAAAGGCAAAGGATAGTGATCTTTCTTAGTAACTTTGTTAACCTTCCTAAAATCAATGCACATCCTATAACTAACCACTACTCTTTGAAGGATAAGTTCATTATTTTCATTTGGCATAACAGTCATCCCTCCTTTCTTAGGGACACAATGCACAGGACTAACCCATCTACTATCAGAAATAGGATAAATAATACCAGCATCAAGGAGTTTTAATACCTCATTTCTTACCACATACTTCATCTTAGGATTTAAACGGCGTTGATGCTCAACAACTGGCTTTGCATCAGGTTCAATATTAATAGTGTGTTGACATATAGTAGGAGAAATCCCCTTCAAATCATCAAGAGTATAACCAATAGCACCTCTGCGTTTCTTCAATATTCCCAATAATCTCTCCTCTTCTTCACCAGAAAGTTTAGAACTAATAATAACAGGATATAATTTCTTATCATCAATATGAGCATATTTAAGATTGTCAGGCAAAGGCTTTAAATCAAAAACAGGATCCTCCTTGGGTGGTAATGTGGTACCCAAGTCTTCCAACGGTAAATTATGTTTCAGCATCGCTGGCTGATGTAAGAAAATCTCGTCAATTTCATTCCTTTCTTCCATAAAGACATCACTTTCGTGGTCTTCCATGTATTGCTGCAAAGGATTGTTAGGAGCAAGAGCAATAGCAGCCAATTGTTCAACTCTATAATTCTCATTAGGCAATTCAGCTTCATAAGGTGCTTTAGCAAATTTGGAGAAATTAAATTCATAAGACTCTCCATCAAACTTTGTAAGAATTTTCTCATTTTTACAATCAATAACAGCACCACAAGTGTTTAAGAAAGTACTACCAAACATAATAGGACAAGTATCACTAGCAGAAGTGCCTAGTACTAGAAAATCAGCAGGATACTTAGTTTTACCACATAAGACCTCCACATCTCTAACAATACCAATCGGAGAAATAGTTTCCCTATTAGCAACTTGAATAATCACATCAATGTCTTCAAGTTCACAAGAACCAATTTCATGCATGATTTCTTTATAAAGCTCATAAGGAATAGCGCTAGAACTAGCACCAATATCACACAAACCATAATAGCAATGATCACCTATCCTAACAGATAGCACAGGAACACTAGGTTTCCTAGATGAGAGACAATATTAGAAGCATCTTCACAAAATATAATGTGTCCCTCTTCTACATTTTCAGAAACAAGGTCCTTTACTATTGCTACTGTAGGTTCTACATTTATTTGTTCATCAGGTTCTACAGGTCTCCTTGCACTTTTATTAACCATAATAGCTAACATAGAATGTTCTTTCACCTTAGCAGGGAAAGGCATTTTCTCAATATAAGGTTCAGATACAATAGAATCAACAATATGAACTTCTATATGTCTAGCAGGAACACAATTAACAATATCTTTATAAGGAGCATGGTACTTGTCCCATTCCTTTTTAGGAATATCAAAATAAGAAGCAAAAGCCGTATATAATTTTGCAACAACTTGGGAATCAAGACCATAAACAGTACTAACATTATGAAAATCATCGGATGACATAAAAGTTTTAATGCATTCATAATCATAATTTATACCTACTTTCTACCTTTGTCATTCCCCCATCCTTCAGTGTTTTCTTAAATACGGTCAAGAAGATCCCATTTAGCTTCATCTTTCATACGTGTAAATGATCCAGAACAAGAAGCATCCAATAAATCCTTATCATGAAGAGAAAGCCTTGCATAGAAATTATTAATAACAATATTACTGGGGAGCTCATGAATGGGGCATTTGAGCATTAGTAACTTCAATCTCCCCCATGCTTGGGAAATACTCTCTCCGTCATGAGGCCAAAAATTATATATATAATTCCGATCTCTATGAATCTCACTGGGAGGATAGAATTTTGAATAAAAGAGAGGCACAATTTCCTCCCATCCAATAGTTTGGCTATTTTTCAGTAGTTTGAACCATTCAGAGGCTTGGCCTGTCAATGATATAGAGAATAATTTTCTCTTCACTTGGCTTGTTGCAATACCTGTACACTTGAACAACTCGCATAATTCATGTAAAAAGAGCAAATGATCACCAGGATGGACAGTTCCATCACCTGAATAGGAGTTATCCCTAACATGTTTAACATTTTGTATAGGTATTTTATAAGGATCCAAATCATCAGGTGGTGGGTCACTTACTACCCTAGCAGTGGTAGTAGTGCCCACAAATAAGGACTCAAAAGGATACCCAAAATTAGTGTAATAAAGCAGTAGACAATAATAAAAACATCACTTATAGCAGAAGCTTCCTTTATCAATTCCACTTCCCAATAGCGCTTCACTCCCCTGCAACGGTGCCAGAAAATAGTCTTGATAACCCACAAGTATAGGGGTGTATCGTAGTACTTTCGATAAATAAGAGTGTCGAACCCAACGAGGAGCAGAAGGTGTTGACAAGCAGTTTTGACGAAGGAATAACTGTAAATACTGGAAAATAGATTTGTAGGTTTTTTTTTATATTGCATATAAATAGAGTGCGAGTAAATAAAATGCAGTAGTAATAATTGCAGCAAGTGGCCCAATCCTTTCTTCAGCAAAGGACAAGCCGGTAGGTTTACTTATGATTAACAAACGTTCTCGAGGACACACGGGAGGTTTCTGTCAGGTGCTTTTGTTCCATGCAGCTGAATAATGTTAGGTGTTTTGATAAGTGTTGTGTGGGTGAACCTATGCTAATGTACCGTCCCATCCAAGACTAATACATACTTGTGATTATACCCCTTGCAAGCATCCGCAACTATAAGAAAGTAATTAAGAAGTAAATTTAACCACAACTTTAGACTCTAGGATCCTACGCTCCCTCGTGTAATGGTTTCCTAACGGGGGTTTAGGTTTCTGTCACTCCGGCAACCCCACAATTAGTAGACAAATACACGATGCATCCCCCTAGGCCCATAAGTGGTGAAGTTTCATGTAGTCTACATTCACATGACACCACTAGGAGAATAACACCACAACTTAAATATCAAACATTAAATATTATTCAACATTACTTCACTACTAACAACTTTACTTCTCCCATGTCCTCAAGAACAACACGAACTACTCACAATACATCATATGGATCATAATCAGAGGTGATATAATGGATGATAACAATCTGGTCATAAAGTGCAAAACACCGATAAATCTCACAAGCATCAACTACTAACAAGTAGTCCACACCGGGAGAGAGATCTAATGTAAGACAACGATAGAGGTCCCTAATTGTTACAGAGGGATGATGGTGGATGAACAGGGCGATGGTGCTGGTGGTGATGATGATGATGATGATGACGATCTTGTTGATGCCCAGAGCGATGACGGTGACGATGGCGGTGATTTCCCCTCTCCAGAGGGGAATTTCCCCGGCAGACTTCTCTCTGCCAGAGAGCTTTTCTCTCTCAGGGTGTTTTCCGTCCCGCGGCGGCGGCGGAATAATTCTTCGAGGATGGAATGGGGCTTAGGGTTCCCTGGGGGCCAATCACACCAAAGATGACCCCCAGAGGTGGGCCAGGGTGGCCACACCCCTAGGTGGCGCGGCCAGGGGGCGCGCCACCCCTTGGTGTGGGCCCCTGGTGGCCCCCCTCTGGCTCTCCTTCTGGCTGGGTTCCTCCTCTGAACTTTTAGGAACCCCCGGATGTCCCCCTTCTTCTTCTGATATACTGAAATATGGTATCTCGACGGTGTTTTTTGCCATCAGATTTCTGGTCCCGGTGTTTATTCTCCAAAAATTATAAAACATGCAAAATAAGATAAAATAACATAAGGGAGGCATCATAATATGAAATATATCTATGAATAACAGAAAATTATGATATAAAATAGTGATGCAAAATGGACGAATCATTCGCCTCTATTGTTTATATGAGGATGTGGGATAGGAGGATTAGGAGAGTACCAACCGGGAACCTTATGGTAATCTTACTTTCCATCCTCTCCCTTAGAATGTGAAGGTTCCTTAGGCAATGAAGATTCACTTTTAGTTCCTTCGCCAATCTCTTCCTCCTCACCTTCGTCATCCGCAATGGATTCCGGAGACTCCTATGAGGGGTAAGCCGTGTCTTTGGCTTTCATGAGTTGCATTACCATTTCACTAAACCCTTGCATTAAGGTCTTCATGGAGGAGGTCAAGGAAGCTTGCAATTACTTGAGATCATCCATGGTGGCTGGAGCCGCGGGCACGATGGTTTCCTCATCGATGGCCATACTGTACTCTTAGGCGGTTAAGCCCAAAAACGATCTGAGGCTCTGATACCAATTGAAGAAATGGTATGGCACCTAGAAGGGAGCGTGAATAGGTGTTGCCTCCAAATTTTAATACATTTTCGATTTATGCTTGACACACAGGAAAATTCTCCAGATATTCAACTACGGTGAATTTACCTATATGGCAAGAGCTACGCTAAGCAAGAGACAAACACAAAGTAAAGGTAAAGGATAGAAGGAACCAATGGTGGAATCACACAGAGACAAGGATGTATTCCCGAGTTCCTCCTTTTGAGGGGAATATGTCTCATTGGAGGGGTGTGAGTTTCGCCACGAAGGAATACTCAACGCCACAAAGGCCTCACCCTATTCTCCTATGAACCTCGCTACAGAGGCCTAGTTCACCTTCCACTATTGGAGTCCTTCAAGGCGGAATCCGGAGCCTTTACAGTGAGCTTGAGGCACACACACACACACACACAACTAAACTGGGGGCTCCCAAGAACACCAAGAATCTGTTACAAGCAACAAGTGGATAACACAAGATCTAAGTTCTCCACAAGGAAACTCTAGACACAAATCCTTGAAGTGAATGAGGGGGAAATGAAGAACGGCTTGGTGAAGTTGTAGATCGAGGCCTTCTCCTTCAATCCTACGAAGATCAACGAGTTTGGGTGGAGTGAATGGGAGATCTCAAGAGTTGGTGATCTCAATTAATGGTGGCCTTCAGTGTTGGACAAGCTAGCTAGAGCTAGGAGAAGGAGGGGGTATTTATAGCCCTCCTCGAAATGTAGCCGTTTGACTTGATTTGGGGGCCGGAATATCCGGCCCAAATTTCCGAGCCCCTTCTGTGAGCAAACCACTTGAGTCCTTATTCATTTCTGCGATCTTCAAGAACATCCCGGAATATCCGGCCTCCTGCCAATATTCTGGCCTGAAATTTCTGGGTGGGTTCTGTGAGAGAACCACCCAGGTCCTTAGTCGAATTCCAGTTCTAGGAAATCCACACCAGAATATCTGCCCCGGAGAAAATTTCCGGGCAAATATTCTGGGTGGGTTCTGCGAGTGAACCACCTAGCTCCTTAACCATTTTTCTGCCTGGCATTTCCACCCCGGAATATCCGGCCT
The DNA here is from genome assembly GCA_028641055.1 of Alopecurus myosuroides. NCBI lineage: Eukaryota > Viridiplantae > Streptophyta > Magnoliopsida > Poales > Poaceae > Alopecurus > Alopecurus myosuroides. The sequence goes on from CM054060.1 coordinate 267,158,916, forward strand.
AGAGGCAAATATTTCGGGCCAATATTCCGGGTCACTTTTGCGAGTGAACCACTCAGGTCCTTAGCCATTTTTCTAGGTTGGAAAACTTGGCACCAGAATATCCGTCCTAAACGAAATATTCCGGCCCCAATATTCCGACCTTGGCAACAAGCTTTTCTCTGATCTTTTTGGTGGCACCAATTGGTATGATTTTATCTATAAAACCTGCACCACTCAACATGATGTTAAAACATCACTAGTGTTGTTATCTAACACACAAAACATTAGGGATCAAGAAATGTTCTTTCACCGTCGATGTAGTCCGGCGAGGAGGAGTACATCCACACCTGCGGCGAGAAGTTGGCCGCTGGCGAGACCACGCTCTGCTCGCTCCCCCCAAACCCCCGTGCAGATACTGGCTCGATGCCGGCAAGGCGGGCTGCTAGGTAGGCCGACGCGCGTCCACGTTCCTCGCCATGACGGCGCGAGACTCCTCCTCCTCCGTCGCCGCCGCCTCCCTGGACTTCTTGGCGTTCTCCCTCCTTCGCCGGTCGTAGATGAGGGTCGATCTCCGCTCAACATCGGCTTTTTACTCGGCGTTCGTCATGCCCGGCGGCCTCTGCATCGGCTTCCTCGCCTTTGGATGTTCTTCCTCGCTGGTGGGGCGCGGTTGCTTGTACTTTTTGGGAAGCATGGCGGGTGTCGGAGATCTGGGGCGGGAAGAAATGGCAGGAGCTGCGGCGAGGAAGACGGTTTGTTGGGCGCACTAGAGGGAAAACATGGGAAATGGCGCCAAAGTAGTCCACTCTCGCCGACAGGGAAGACCCACACGCGTTTTCGGTTCCGCTGCTTCTCTCAGGAGCCCCGGTGTGCTGGGTTCGGCCTGGGTTCCCCGGGCAAAAATTTGGCCCAAATCGACGCTATTTGACGTCCTAGGGGCGCGGTTGGGCGAAAAACGACGTGCCGGCGGAGAAAAACGGAAGGAAGTTGTCGGTGCCATCCATGCCGCTAACCATGGGATAGCGGCAAGGTGACGAGGTGTTTGTGCTGATGCAAGCCGGAGCTGGATGTACTACGGCGGCGACGCAACCGGTGGGCAGCGCTGCTACCAGCCGCGTGCAGTTGTGCTGCTAGATAGAGAAGGGATGCTACAGTCGATGGTCGGTGTTGCTACGAGCGGCGTCCAAAGGTGCCACTGAAGATTTGGCGGTGATGCTACCATCCGCCAACGACGGTGCTACAAAAGATTGGTGGCGATGCTACCGCCCATCAACGACGTTGCTACATACTCTCTTTTTTTTCTATTTTTGTATAAATCTTTTGCTATGAGAACTCCAGCGATCGGCGAGGACATTTTTTTTTTTGCTACAATAGAAGAAATTTTTTGCTACAATTATTCTATGTTTCTTTGCTATGTTAGTATAATTTTTTTGCTACGAGATTCTCTGGCGAGTCTTCCGGCGATGTCTTCAAGAAAGTTGATTTTTTGCAACAATAGCATGATTTTGTTGCTACGGTAACTCCGACAAGGTCTTCAATGAGGTCGTTTTTTTGCTAGATAAAAGCGGGATCTTTTTACTACATAGTAAAAATGGGAATTGGGCAAAAAAAAAAAATGACACGTGTCAACGCTGGGATCTGGAGATGGAATTTTTTTTTATTCCCTTTCCTGAACCCACTAGCTGTCCTAGCAAACTTCTGCAGCGAAACACAATATAGCAAACTTCTGCAGCGAAACACAATAGCTGCTGTAGATCGACAAGAAATAGTACAGCACATCCACATGGGCAGCAGAGATTTGCAAGACCGAATCAATATAGACTTCAGGGGAGAAATATAAGTAGGGTAGTTTCAAATATAAATTTGTATTGAGCACTCGATATTCTTTTCAGAATATCACCAAGAGTGCCAGACAGTGATCTTACATTTAGAGATTTCCTGCCCTTCACGGGTTTTCTTGTTTCCGAAACATTCATGTATGTTTTCTCGTTATGGATATTTAAACCCATATCTTGTCTTCCTTTGACGTATACAAACTCATTTGTTCACTTCAAAATTTGTGGATAGTACAAACAGATGTTGGAAGTTATTCACAGCTCCCAAGCCACCCACACTTTACAACCTACAAACAAAATCGGCATTCCCATCAAGCATGGAAATTGTGTTACTTAGTTTGGCTCATTCTTCCCCTTCTCCTTTTTTTTGTCTCTGTATCGCATGGACGTTATTGTGTCTGTACCCCAATCTGCCGCAGAGCAGACTTGATGTCATCTGTAGAGCAACCCTCGACTTCAATGATATTTGAGCTGTCCAGTGCGACGACATCCTGTAAGGGGTATCTCCTGACCGTGTGGATTCTGTTCGCGGCAATATTGAAGTCGCCCTTCAGGATTATGGTCCTGTGGAGACCCCCTAGCAGTTCTTCATAATCTGAATCACCGCTTTCACCAACAAGGACCACAATATTTGGCAACTCTATTCCCCAGCGTATAAACAAGTACCTAGTTAAACAAGAAGGTTTTCATCAGGACTAACATTATATTTTAGTTTACAGGCACGTGCGGGTGGCCAAGTAATTATGGGGACAAGACAGATATGAGCCATCTATTCCAAATAGCATGCTCGTGTAAATGGTTAATGGAAGGCTCCCTGCATTGTTCGCTAGCTCTAGAGAGAATGCTACACCTTGTGTTGATTTTAAGAAGGAAAAGATCTTACAGTCCTTGCTCTCTAAATTGACAGAAGTTCGTATGTGAATGCATAAAGACTTCATAAAGCTTGGGTAAGAATACTACTACTACTACTACCGAAAGGACCTACTCCGCACTAGTATAGAAAATACCTACTCCCTCCGTTCCGTATTATAAAACAGAGGTAGTACCATTTAGTTTGCCAAAACGGCTTACGATATGAAACAGAGGTAGTACCATTTAGTGTTCTACTAACATGAATACATATTTTTCATATACCAGATAAAAAACAATGCTAAGCAATCTAAAATCTGGAGGGCTTGTAATGGTGACAAGGTAAACTGATAAATCAAGAAAACGATCAGCAAAAGTAAACAACAAACCTTATTGCCTGAGAGCACAATGCTAAGCAATCTAAAATCTGGAGGGCTTGTAATGGTGACAAGGTAAACTGATAAATCAAGAAAACGATCAGCAAAAGTAAACAACAAACCTTATTGCCTGAGAGCGGGATGCATGAATAGGAGTTACAGACAGTCTGGTAGCACTGTGGTTATACAGCGCATTACAACGGAGTGACTGGATTCTCATCAACTTCCTCAGCTCCTTTAGAGGAGGTAGCTAGATAAGGGGAGAGAGAACATCACATCAAAAATTGTGAAGGGAACGACTATGAAATGTTAAGCACAAATAGGGTGCAGCTCTAAGAGTAAAAGATGAGGAAAATGAAAGGCTTACATGATTTGGATTGACCACTTTAAATGCAAGACAGTAGGTAGAAGAATGCTCAGAATCTTCAAATATCATTTGCCTTTCAATTCTTCCCTTCCTTTCTACCACTGAAGTAGCCCATTTCACTAGATATTTTCTTAGACCTTCTCCTCCCCAACGATACTCAATATGTGACTGGTGATTTTGATCTATTACATGTGTAACCTTGGAACTGGTTGGCTTATTACCAGAATATGAAGGATAATAAATGCTACTCCCACTATTGCAGATGAAAGCATCAAAACCAGCAGGATGCATGCCTGCAGATACTAGCAGTGAACAAACCTCTGATATTGTTAGTGAAGTTGACAGCACGAAACCAGTTGAAGCCGGCGTGTTCTCTGTATGTGCAGCCTCAATAGCATTTCTGATTATCCGGACTAGATCTTCCTTGTTAACAGAGTCTACAGATATAACAATTATATGCTTCCTTCCTGATATAGGTGCATTACTCCTTTCCTCTTTGCTACCTATAGCAGGAGATCGTGCACCAAGAGTCAATATCCTTGACAAGTGATTCTTGCAATGTTCAGGCCACGAAAATTGGTGAATATTTTTTAGCCCGTTTTCTCTGCATCTTGACCACAGTTGCTTCTCAGAAAGAAGTTTATACAGTGCATCTGCAATGGCATTCTGATCATGTGGATCGACAAGGAGACCATTGTTGAGCACCTATATTGAAATAGACCAGAGAGCAGACACAATGATGTCCTCTTCAAATGAGTTTTCTACATTAATAGAATGACATAACATAACCCGTAAAGCGTGCATACCTGATTAATTTCAACAGGAGCTCCATTTTTTGTAGCAATTACAGGCAAACCATTCATTGCAGCCTGCTCATGGATATAAAATACCAGCTGTAATTAGGATATTGAAAAGGTAATAGCTTAAACTGGAAATAGAGTCTCTAATTCTACCTCTATCAAGGTAACGCCAAATTGTTCAAAATAAGCCACATTTACAAAAGCCCCCTGAAGAGAATAGAATAGATTGTCAGCATCCATGTAAGCAGGACAAGAACAGTTAGCACCAATAAACTCTATCATACTACACCAAAAACAAATAAAACGCTTTCATTTCACAGAATCAAGAACCAAATCTTCTTATTTGAACGTTTTATTTTATTTTATTGTCTATCTATGGATCTTCATGGAAGGGGTGAAAAGAAGATAAATGATCTTTTTCGGCAACTAAGAAAATGGATGAGTAAAATATAAATACGTCAATAGAAGGAAACGAACCAAGGGAATATAAAAAAGCATGCTGAAGTTAACACAGAGCAGATTTATTCATTTCACTAATGAAAAATACCTTCGTTCTTGTGGCCAAACGATAAATGTCAGGAACTTCAGAGTGCTTATGATGCTTGGGGTATGCCACTTGACCATACAAATCGTATTCATCTATTAGTGTGAGCACTGATGTCAAGACAGAAGCGCTCGTGTTGTGCATCTTTGAAATAGCCTCACGGTTACCCATGATTAGTGTCTGTAATGCAAAATAAAACTTTTAGACAACAAGAGATAGCATCATTCCAAGCACTACATATAACTATAAGGAAATAAACCACATAAAATCAGGATGGTCAAGTCCTAACTTACGAGATTCGCGAGCTCCCTTAATGGGCGACATTCACCAAATGCCTTTACAAGTGATGTGATATTCTTTTCCGGATATGGCCGGGCAACAGCCAGAATCATAGGCTTCCTAGGATTCGTAAAGAAGCGCATTATCTGCCATAAATTGTACATGCATGGATTATCAGTGTTCAAACTTAGAAATACAGGCTTAACATGGACAAGCAAGGAACATTTATTATACAGAATAAAGTTTGAAACTAGTAAGTGAGATCCTGTATGCGGAAATCTGCAGTTACCTGCGACCAGATAGGTGGATCTTCAGATGCTGGGCCATGGTTTTCTTCTTCACCATCCATATCAAAATCATGAACGATATGACCAAATTCAACACCAGGCGGAATTATCTGTAGTGCCAGGAAGGTGATGGATGTCAAGGAATTGTAATAGATGATGATCACAACTGGTGATAATTGCTTAAACAACACCATGTACTTGCCATAATCAGAAGCTATTACAACAGGGGTTAAAATGTGTATACTCACAACCATACGAGGCATATAACGTCCATAGCAGTTAGCACCACGCTTGACTCTTGCTCGAAGCTTCCTTGCCAGTATGACCTCAAAACCATCGTACAAGTTCCACTGCTCTTCTATCTCTTGCCTAGTACTAGCAATAACAATTTCAGATGCATCAAGAGATAATTCCTCCGCTTCAATTCGGCGCATTATTTTGTATGTCATATTTATCTGTTCTCTTGATTGCCGCCCTTGCTTGAGAAGCCCTTCCAATTTATCTTTGCCGAGAAAATGTCCTGTGAATGCCATAGGCAGGTTAAGTGCTCCTGATAAGAGAGCAGCAGCTATTCCAGCACTGGCATAATGCCCGTGAATCACAGCAGGCCATACTGGATGCCCACAGCCAATTTCTTCACCAATGGTTTTTGACATCCGCAAAATATGGCTGAGTGCACCATCAACAAACTCTTGAATGAAAGGCCACATATGTTCTTTAGCTAGGTACTTGTCTTTTGGTCCAAACGGGATCCGTATGATGTATCCACCACTGTTCTCTCCTTTTTCATGTTTGGAATTTTTAAAGGTTGTTGAAACCAACATTTCTTCAGGTTCACCATAACTACGATCGAAATTTGGTGCTACAATCTGTCTTGTGAGCAAATCGACCCGGTAAACTCCAGGAGATGAACTCAATGCTTTAGCAAACTCAACCACATATTTGACCTACAAATGGTATAAAACAAGGTTATGCGCCTATCTTACTCTTTGATTGATGGGAAATATCAGAAATAAAATAAGAAAGAATAAAGATCCCTAATTGAAAAAAAGGATGAGGTTATATGCGAAGAGAAGGTGCATGCAAGTCTCAATGTTACCAAGAACCTATTAAACACAAAAGAAAAGATCGTGCCCTCGATACAGTAGACCTTAACTACCATTGGGAAAACAAGCATCGGATGTTTTTTAGAGCCTATGTAAACACAAAGGGCAAGAAAGAACCCCAGGCCCAAGAGTAACTCTCACTAAGATGCATACTGAAGTAGATTTTCTGTATTGTAAAATGCTAATAATCCACATAATATCGATAATGTTATACTATGATGAATTTGAGGTGAAAGATATTAGAAGACGATGTAGTATACTGGATTTACTTTGTGCAATCATGCAAGCCAATCTCCAAACATTCTTTTTACTTAAGTGTACCAACATTACCTGGCCACCAGTATCTGAATCTCGGCCTAGCTCCATATTCTCACCACGGACGAGACCATGTAAGCTGCAGTGCCAAGCATTGATGGTTAACAAACACTACAATTTCAACACAAATCTTAGACATGTATTCCACTTATGAGTCTAAAGGATGAATTCCAACCACCACAAAGTGTGTGATTCTTCAAAGGCCTTCAAACATGTGATGCACTGATAAAACATTAGTTCAAGCCTAACTCTATGCGAACTGTGCGTACAACAGTTGTCAGGAGAGATACATTTATAGATTAAAAGCCAGCAGAGCTGCAGGAATTCTTTGATAATCTGAAATTTTAAACCAGGATCATATGTGGAGAACTACAGCAGCCACCTTAGTTTAAAGGTAATGTAAATAATCAGGGTATCAAATATCAAGGCAAGATAATTCATTGCCTTTTGTTTCTTTTCATGTGATGGTGCTTGGGGACAGGAGTGGTGGCATTTGTACCATCATAGTTTACCATATACCATGATAAAAAGGTAGTTCTACTTCATGCATCATGCTATAGGAACTTCCTTTAGATTATTCTTTTGTTACACAAATTAAGGACTTTTAAAAGGCATGTGCGATATGACGAAATTAAACATGTTATCTGCTCCTACTGTTATGATGAACAATAACAGAGAAATAACAGAATTTCCAAACTACATTCTCTGTACCTGATCAATACTATATATAGCTTGTCAACTGAACTGGTCTTAGGTGAGCTCCATGTGGTGCTGTCACCATATGCAACAGATGGATCACCAGCATCTTCTCCCTTTTCGCCTTCAAAGAGATCTTCTGACATATCCGCCGTAGCATCAGTTCGTGTTTTCCCGGTTTCTGGATGTCGTTTCAACAAACGACAGGCTTCTTCTTTCTCTAACTGCATATCAAAACATGTAGACGATAAACAGAGGGCGTGCTAAAATTATAGACAATGGAAATGGATATGGTCCGATATTGATCTTTTAACAAAAACTTTGTGCTTTTCGATATAATGCAATAGAAAGTGTAGTAGAACTAAAAACTTAGATTGAGAAGTTATTCGAAAAGTAAAAATGGAATTGAACTGACCGGGAAGCCGGCAGTATACTAAAACATGATGTGCAAAAGCACCTACAAGTATGGAGGAAATAGCGGAGATATTCTACACCATGGGAACAAAAATAACCTAAAGGGGAGCTTAGGGATAAACAAAATGGAAGTTGAAAAGGGATGTGCTGAGTCAGCATGTTGTGTTGAGTCAACTAGTGTCTATTCACGCAACTTCATAATGTTACCAGCAACTATGAAGTGTGCAAGTTATTTCCATATGCCCATGAATTTATCAAACGACACCATTCACATGCAAAATATAAAGTATGCAGCTATGAGCGGCATTAAAACAAATCATGGTGTAGTGTCATAGCTGCACACCTGCAGTAAGGGAATATGCTATCATAAACAGCTCAAGCTTCAACTGAAAGCCGTAGCAATCCTACCCACCATTTTTTGCATGGTGCCCGCATTTCTTCAGTAACTCGAACTAAATTTCTTTGCAGTTTCATCAAGAACGGCCATAAGTCTAACACTGTACAACAGTACAAGAATGGCGAGCATCCTCCATAAATCAATCGAGAATTCGTATTGCGTATTTCCTCTGAAGCCTGAACAGATCTGACGCCTTCTCAGTATCACCTACGCCACGACATCTTTTCATTATTGCATCCTTTAGTTACTCCTGAGCAAAACTAGACTAGAGCTTTCCATTCTGTGTGCAGAATCGTCGCGAGCATACAGAGCTACAATACAGACAAGGAAGTAATAAGCGGAGAAAGAGCCAACCTCCTTCTTCTTCCTCGCGAGGTTCCAGATCCTCCATGTCATGTTCTCCAGCCGCGTGTTCCTCTCCTGGGGACTCCGCATCGCGTTCGCCTGCGTACGCAACGCATCGCGCAGATCGATCAAAACATCGTAAGCAGAACGGAGAAATAACAAGGGGGTGAGAGATTTGGCGTTCGCTTCCAACACGTACGCGGAGCCATGTCTTGTAGAGGTCGGTCTCGTCGTAGCCGGTGATGACCTCCTCGACGAAGTAGCGGGCCGGGGAGAAGTGTCCGCGCTCGCGGAGGAGCAGGGAGGGGCGGTCGCCGCCGATGGAAGATTTGCCGGCGTCGAGGATAGCGTCGAGGTAGCTGTTGATCCAGTTGTCGTTTCCCACCATCGTCTCCGCCGCCGCGAGACGGCGAGATCGGGGTGGGAAGAGTGGAGGCTAAGCCAAGAGAGGGAGGGGTGGAGGGGGCAACTGAGGAGAAATGGCGAAGCAAAGGAAAGCGTAGGAGGATTTGTTATTACCAAGAGAATAATAAGAGAAAGAAAAAAGAAACTTGCCTCGTCATAATGGAGCGAAACAGTCTGGTACATTTGGACTTTCGAACCAGTAAACAATAGTATAATGGCAGAATGAGATGCTAATTTTTTGTTTAATTCGATTGCTTTTTGTCTAGTTTCTTGATTTGGATTAATAGATACGGTAGATTTTAAACTTTGTAGATCTATTACTCTCTCCGTTCACAAATAGATTTCTATTTGTCCAAATATGAATGTATGTAGACATGTTTGTGTTCAAATACATTCATATTTGGACAAATGAAAATCATCTATTTGTGAATGGATGGAGTATTTCTTAGGTCCGTTCTTTTCTGAGAAACAAATATAGTCCTCCCTCTGTCCCAAATAACTGTCGTTCAAATGGGTTAAAATGGAGGTATCTAGTACTAGAATAAATCTATATATATCCATCCCAATGATACTTATTTTCAATGGCGGATTCAGCATCCCTGCTGCCTGGGCTCTTGCCCGGGCTTCCGGCCGGATGCATAGTGTATTTCAATGGTCATTTGACAAAAAAATAGCATTCTTAGCCATTAATTCCACTGTTTCCCAGGCTTTAAAATTGTCCTGTGTCCGCTAATGCTTATTTTGAGACGAAGGGAGTATTTTTTTTATGGAGAGATCCACTATGGAACTAAGTTCACTTTTTCTCCAAAATATTCAACCGGTTTAAAATGAACATACAATTTCATCAACTTTCTACTTTGGCTAATTTAAAGATACTCTGGACATACGACTTCATCCACTTTCTACTTTGGCTAATTTAAAGATACAGTGGACACATGGGAAGGCATATATATTTCTCATGTAAGAGCATCTCTAATCGTAGCCCCATGGGGCGTGCCTGATAGAAAATGGTGCCCACTCGCGCGCCCCATATGCCGGTTTCATCCCGACTCGACTCACACCCCGACACCCTCCCGGGTCGTTCCCCTCCAGGGCGGCTCCGGAGGCACCCCTCCCCTCAAACCCTAGAAGCCGCCATCATCCTTGGCCCCTGCTGTCGACTCCGGCGGTGGTGGCGACGCCCATCCTGTCGTAGACGGTGGGCAGGGGAGGTGCCCCGCGATGGCGACTCACGAGGCAGTGGGCGCAGGTGGCAGGCACGGGACGGCGCGGCCGGTGGCCAGCGCTTGAGGCCCGGTGGAGTGGCGGCGTGGAGGCGGTGGGACGTGATGTAACGAGTTCCACGATCAGGTTTCCCGAAGGGGTAGCCATCTCTCTAGGATTAACCGCGGGGAAGGCTAACGTGGGGTAGCGCTTTGGGGGTGAAGACACTGAGTTTACCCAGGTTCAGGTTAGCCGGAGAGGCTCCCTACTTCCTGCAAATAAACTATGACGGCGATCGTCGAGCACATGTTACAAGTACCTAGGCAGATTGAGTATGAGGCTAAATCCGCCTTAGGGTTTCTCCCGTCCGGCTTTATATAGATAGTCGGATTGGGTCATCAACCATCAACCGTACACTGACTAACCCTACACTCTACGGTCATCTGGATCTTCACAGCTAGATGGGCTTGTGGTCGTCATTCCGGATACATTCATGCGCTTCGTCCCTCTCGGGCCTTCTGGCTTTGGGCTTGCCCCTTTGGTCCAGTTTCTGGATGTCGGTAGATACCCCTTTCCGGATATCTCCGACAATAGCCCCTGGGAAGACTTAGGAACTTCTCTTCGTCATTGTTTTCCGTTAAGGCTGAATGGCGGAAGTTGATTCCTGAATCTTCCCCCTTTATCCTCGTTGAGCTCGAACGTGGTGCGTCATCCAGTAGAAAAGGCAGATCTTCTCGGTTAAGCTTCCTCTACGCGACGTTCTGCTCCAGGCAAAACGAATTGACGGCCACAGTGCGCATGGCACAATTAACGGGGCATTAACTCTGGCGTAAATGCGGGCAATGATCGCTCCGCCAATCCTGGTGCGAGAATCGAAGAAACCCCTCGAGTGGCAATGGTCACAAGCGCGACACACAGTCAAACCATGCCACGCGGCATGCATCGAAGTGGGTGACCGTTGGGGCCGAGGCAGCCATCCGGGGCTATAAAAACCCTCGAGGCCGTACCCCTTTTCTCCTTCCTCTTCACTCACCTCTATTTGCACCCATCTTCCTCACACTCGAGCTCACCTCCTCGCACAGAGAGCGAAACACGCACACCTCAAGCGACCGAAAGAACTCCAGCGGTATGAGCGGTAAAATGGATTCCGGAGATCTCCGTTCCGGCGGCGACAGGACGGTTGTGGAGGAAGGATCCTCTATGGCGGCCGCGGCCATGGCGGCAGCTTCCGACGAGGCGCACGTCTCGCCTCCCTCATCGCCTTCGTCCTATCCTATGGCCGGGGGCGCCACGGATTCCACTCCTGCCTCTGCTGCATCTGCAGCCATGAAGGGGAAGGCAAAGGTGGCGGATGACGTCGCCGCTGTAGAGCTCGACGTCGACGGAGCCGAGGAAGAAAGTGCCAACGGGTACTGGCTTCCTAGCTCCTGCACAACGGCGGAGCTCCAGTGGTACGAGGACAACGGCTTCCTGCCAAGGAAGAAATGGCGGAGCGCGGAAGGCGACTCCAAGCCCAAGCCCCGGGATGGCGAACACGTTGTTCTCCTGTCTCATCTTCAACGGGTTAGGATTCCCGTCGTCTGCCTTTTTCCTCTCTCTTTTAGAATATTATGGCGTTCAGCCTCATAACTTAACGCCGAACGTCATCCTATATATTTATGCCTGTTGGGGGGATGATAACCCGGTAGGGCCATGCCTGGGCGAGACCCGGCCAAAGGGAGACTGCACGAGACCCGGCCCAAGAGAAAGGAAGTTCTAGAAGACCCAAAAGGCAGCGCAGATCTTGTAACTCGTGCCTTGGGGGTCACGGTAGGGAACTTAGGGTTATGTGTGGATCCCGAGTAGGATTCTAGAGATATCTTGTAAGGAAAGCCAGGAAGCCGGATATTATATAAACCGGCCTCTAGGGCATAGAGACTAAGGATCGAGAAATAGAAGGATTCGAGTATTCTAGGTATACGAGAGCAAGCCTTTGTAACCCTAGATTGGAGTTTCGGCGACATTGCAGCCCGAGACCCTAGATCACCAGCTAATATGATTGCATCCGAGCTAAACCCTCTCCCAAACACCAGAGTCGATTCGCCCCAATCTAAGTTACCCCCGGTAACGTCTGCCGTGACTATCCCGCGACAGTTGGCGCCCACCGTGGGGCCTGCGTCCAAAGGTGTTTACATCACGGGAGAAGCTCGGGAAAGCATGAAGAACCTCGTCATCGGCGAGATCGTCACCAACCCTGAAGGAGAGAAGATCGTTGATGACTTTGGCTGGGGGCCAGAGTCGGATCAGCTGGAAACCGGATCTATCGTCACGATCGGCCGGGTCAACGTCTTTGTCGGCATGGTACGTACGTCTGGTTTAATTTCTGACAATAATGAATATGAATCTGTGTCAGGAGACGCCACCTGTGTCCAATCGGATGGGGAAGAATCGGTAGGAACAGCAGAGCCGGAGAAGGCACCCACCACGAAGAGGGAACCGCCGGAGGAGTCGGTATGGACCCCGCGTGGCCGGGTTGATGAAGAGGATGATACCGAATCTATCTTGCATCTGCTCGAAGATCGGTACGAAGAAGAGAGCTGCGAAGAGGAAGAGTATGAATCTTCACCAGGCATTGCGCGCCGGGTCGCGGTCTACACAGCCCCTGCGATAAATCTCAATCAGGGTGATGTGTCGGCATCCGCGGCTGGTGCGGCGCAAGCGCTGGCCCAGCAACAAGTGCCGATTAATGGAAACCCGGTTGTAGCCCGGGTCAATGGAGAGCCGGCCTCCGTTACCAGTGAAACAGGGGAAAGCGCTCAATTCAGAAATATGTTTGGATTCAGGACGAATAGAACAGCTGGGGCAGGAACGTCACAACCACAGAACCCGGCTCTGTTCAGCAACAATCTGATCTTTGATCCCACAGTATTAGCAACAGTGATAACTCCAAAAAACGCGGCGGCACGTGCCAGAGACCTAGATGTGGCCCGCCGAGCGTTGGAACAACAAAGGAGGGAAGTAGAAGCTGAGAGGCAGGGGATGGCCGTGCGCCAGCGCCAGTTGGAAGAGTTGGAAGATCGTATTCAAGCTCAAACAACTAGGATATATAATCATAGGCATCAGACGAGGCTACCGGCGGCAGGTGGAAATCTACAGTCGGCCGCGTTTTTCATTACGCCCCAAGACCAGCCGATCTCGGCTTTAAATCAAGGAACCGGGTATCAAGGGGCGACGCTCGGAGGACAGCCGGCTAATGTGCCAGCCGGGTTACCCGTGTTACCCGCCGGGGCCCCTGGAGGCAATACTGCGCCACCACCGTCGCGATTTCATACCCCACCGGGTCACTTCAATAATCCCATGGATAACATGTACGCTGCGACTCTGGCGCTTGACCGTATTCCATTAGGAGAATCGCCTCAAGCGATTGAGACCCGGCGAGCTATAGAGATATTACGCACCATGGTGGCTCAGTGGGTTAATTACCCGGATAACAGAAGCGGTTTGCACGGGACACCATACGTCAGCCGGCAGCCCGGAAATACGAGGAATATTCAATCAAGCTCGGCCCGACGGAGGGCAGAGCAGCAGCAAATGCCGCCTCCTCCTCACAGGCCAGCAGCTCCCGCGGTCTCAGCGGCGCAGGCAATTGTCGATAGTTCTCGGGCGAGGCGTATGGCCGGGTCTGCGGCGCGAGGGCCAGCAGGTGGCATACCCCCTGCCGCGCCCGCCGAGTCTCATGTTTCACGCGCAAGGCCGGTACTGACAAACTTAGCCGGGCCCAAGTGCCTGTCAGATGCCATCAGAGCTGAACCATACCCGGATAAGTTTAAGAAACCGGGTAAAGTTGTCAATTATGAGCCAACCATGGATCCTGAGACCTGGCTAAACAGTTACGAGATGGCTATGTCTATTCGAAACGCTTCAGAAAAACTCCAAGCCAAGTTTATGTATCTTATGATGTCTGAAGGAGCAGCTAAATTATGGTTCAACAATTTGCCTGAAAGATCTATCAATTCGTGGAGCGAGTTAAAGTCGGCTTTCATCAAACATTTTCATGGAACTTGCAGAAAACTATACACAGTCGACGACTTAGATAGGTGTATCCAAAGAAAAGGAGAATCGGCACGCATTTGGGTACGCCGGGCTATGGAGATACTTCACTCTTCCACGGATATTCAGCCAAAGGACGCGATACAAGCTATGGCAAAAACATGCAGATACACGCCTTTGGTGCAAAAATTGGTGCGCATGAAATCCAGTAGGCATGTTTCGGAAATTACTATGGGGGAGTTGATGGATGCGTGCAACAAGCATGCCTCCACTGACACCACAGAAGAGGACATCGAGGAAAAGAAAGGAAAGGCCAACGTGAACAGTAACGGAAGACCCGGCAATGGGACAGTGTCGGGTAACAATGGAGGTGGTAATGGGAACAACCAACATAAACGTCCGTACGAGGGGAACTCCGAGCTAGTCGCCAATACAGAGGCCGGGTTTCCAAGGCCCAGAGTAGATGGAAACTTCAACGGAGGAAACTTCAACGGAGGAGGCAATTATCAAGGACCACCGCGGCCGGCTAATCACATAGAAGCCTTCAAGATGCCCTGCCCACGTCATAGTAGAAATGGCAAGCCGACTAATCATTCATTGGAGCAATGCGTGGACTTACAGAGATGGAAAAACGAGGAAATACAGAAGGCCCTGCGAGGCGCAGGCCGGGGAGGAGGACCGGGTCTGGGTGGAAATCCGGGCAACGGACCACCCCCCCGCAGGCAACGCAGGAGGCGGCAATCCGGGTAATAACCAGGGTGGTGCGGGTGGCTTTCAGGCTAATCCAAAGCAGTTAGGACAATATCATGTCCACACCACTGGGACCTCCAAAAGGGAGAGAAAGGTACTCAAGAGAGCGGTAAATTCGGTTTCCTCAGTCGTCCCAAGATACCTGAGATGGTCATATCAAGAAGTAACCTGGAGCAGGAAAGATCACCCGGAAGCAGTAGAACATCCGGGTGTGTTAGCTTTGGTGGTAGCGCCGCAGGTCAACGGCTACGAATTGAAGAAAGTTTTGATGGATGGCGTAAGTAGCATCAACATCCAGTACTGGGAGACCTTTTTACGTATGGGACTCAAGGAGTCTCAGCTGCAGAAAAGTTCCACGGTTTTCCACGGAATTGTGCCAGGACACTTGGCCTGCCCTGAGGGAAAGATAACACTGGAGGTCGCTTTTGGGGAATCAAAGGATAATTACAGAGTAGAGTGGCTCACATTCGAGGTGGTGAAGTTGCGTAGTCCTTATCATGCGCTGTTCGGAAGGCCGTCTTACGCCAAATTCATGGCAAGGCCGTGTTATGTGTACCTACAGCTAAAGATTCCGGATCCTAAACAAACCATCACTATACATGGGAATAGGGCTATGGCAGCAGAGTGTGATGAGGGAGATGCGGCACTTGAAGAACAAGCTAGTGCGAAGAAAGAACTCAGGTATTACCGGTCTCAGGTAGATCCGGAAGATCGAACAACTTTGAAGAAGCCGAACACGGATGACGAGAGAGCTAAGTTTAAAGCAGCCCAAGATACGAAGATGGTGGCTTTTGTTGAGGGCGACTCTTCCAAATAGTTTGTTATAGGTTCTAACCTAGATAATAAGGAGGAAGAGGCACTCATAAAGTTCATTCGCGAGAATCAGGATGTGTTCGCCTGGACACCTAGCGACATGCTGGGTATCCCGACTGAGCTCGCTGAGCATAGTTTGCATGGCGATCCCAAGTCCCGGCCGGTAAAGCAAGGTTTGAGAAAAATGAACGAAGAAAGGAGAAAGGTCATAGGAGCAGAGGTGGCTCGGCTCCTAGCGGCCGGCTTTATCATGGAGGTCTTTCACCCTGACTGGTTGGCAAACCCGGTTTTAGTGTTGAAAAAGAATAATGAGTGGAGAATGTGCATAGATTACACGAGTCTCAACAAGCATTGCCCTAAAGATCCGTTTGCCCTTCCGAGGATAGACCAGATCATAGACGCAGTGGCGGGAAGTGACCTGCTATGCTTCCTGGATGCCTATTCCGGGTATCACCAGATAAAGCTCAAAAAGGAGGATTGGGAGAAAACATTATTCATAACCCCTTTTGGAGCCTTTTGCTACAAAACCATGACCTTTGGATTGAAGAATGCAGGTGCAACATACCAACGGTGTATTCAGAAGTGCTTTGAGGACCAGATTGGGCGCAATGTCCACGCTTATGTTGATGATGTTGTGATCAAAACAAGGAAGGCAGAAACGTTCATTGATGACCTAAAAGGGACATTCAAAAACCTAAGGAGATACCAGATGAAGCTCAACCCAACAAAGTGTGTGTTTGGGGTTCCTGCGGGGAAGTTACTCGGTTTCATCATGGCCGGATTGAGGCTAACCCGGAAAAGATCAAAGCCATCCAGAGCTTGAAAAAGCCGGAAGAGCTGAAACATGTTCAGAAGCTCACAGGATGCGTGGCAGCGTTAAGCCGGTTTATATCCCGGCTCGGAGAAAAAGCGATACCCCTATACCGACTCTTGAAGAAAACAGACAAGTTCATATGGGATCAAGAGGCATTTGAGGCTCTAAAAAAGCAATTATCTGAGGCGTCGGTTTTGGCTGCGTCGGGTCCTAAGGAGCCTATGTTGCTATATGTTGCAGCCGGGCCTCGGGCAGTTAGCGCAGTGGTTGTGGTTGAGAGCAAGGAGGATGGAAAGGGTCACCCGGTGCAATGGCCGGTTTACTATGTGAGCGAGGTCTTATCAGAAGCAAAGCAACGATACCCTCATTGGCAAAAGCTAGTTTTTGGGGTATTCATGGCTAGTCGGAAATTGAAGCCGTACTTTCAAGAACATCCCATCACGGTGGTAAGTTCAATACCCATGGCAGATATCATAAGAAATTCGGACGCAACAGGCAGGGTGGCCAAGTGGGCCATCAAGATGGGAGATTATCACATCAACTACGAGCCCCGGTCTGCGATCAAATCTCATGCCTTGGTTGATTTCGTTAATGATTGGACTCAAACAAGTATGCCCTTGGTGGTACCAAGTTCAGAATCTTGGGTTATGCATTTTGATGGTTCCAAGCAGTGTGAAGGGTCAGGAGCTGGTGTGGTGCTCACATCGCCAAAAGGAGATAAGTTGAGTTACATGTTGCAAATTCACTTCGACTGCTCTAACAACGTAGCCGAGTATGAGGCCCTGTTGCATGGACTGCGAATAGCAAAGGAGATGAACATCAAGCGTATAAGGTGCTACGGAGACTCGGATCTCGTGGTACAGCAGGTCTCAGGAACGTGGGACAGAAAGGATGCAACAATGGCAGCATACCGCAGAGAGGTGGACAAGGTAGCCGAGTCTTTCTCCGGGTATCAGGTGGAGCATATCGATCAGCGAAAAAACGAGGCCGCGGACGCACTTTCGAGACTCGGCTCCCTTCGAGAGCCGGTTCTGCCCAACGTATTCTTGGATGAGCTATGGCGGCCTTCTGTTAAAACCGAGTCAGAAGAAGAAATAGCTAATAAAGACCCGGATTTGGAGTTTGTGGCCGCGGTGCGTGCTATCCCGAAGTGGACAGAGTCGTTCCTAGCATTCCTGTTACGGGGCGAGTTACCACAACAGGAAGTTTTAGCCCGGCAAATCTTGAGACGAGCAAAGGGTTATTCTATCATTAACGGAGAGATTTATAAGAGAAGCACTGCAGGTGTCTTTCTACGCTGCGTAGCCCCAGAAGAAGGCTGTCAAATATTGAAGGAGATTCACGAAGGTGATTGTGGACACCATGCCTCCACGAGATCCCTTGTGGCTAAGGCATATCGGCACGGGTTCTTTTGGCTCACGACTATAGCAGATGCAGAACACTTGGTGGCAAGATGCGATGGATGTCAAAGCTACCCTCAGCAAACTCATGTACCGGCTATGGAGTTACGGACAATTCCCTTGACTTGGTCATTCGCTGTTTGGGGTATGGACATGGTAGGCCCTTTCCACATGTCTCCATGCAAAAAGACCCATCTGCTGGTGGCTATTGACAAGTTCACAAAGTGGGTCGAGGTCATGCCTGTTACAAATTGTGAGGCGGCCACAGCTGTGAAATTCTTGAAGAAGATCATACATAGATTTGGATACCCCCACAGCATAATCACAGACAATGGAACCAACATGTCCTTAGGAGAGATGGAGAAGTTTTGTGGAAATAATGGTATCCGGCTTGATGTGGCCTCGGTGGCTCATCCGCAAGCCAATGGGCAGGTGGAGAGAGCAAACCAGGAGTTACTTCGGGGATTGAAACCACGATTACGAGTCACGTGTCTCTGAGCTGCTGGAGCATGGGTTGAGGAGTTACCTTCTGTGGTTTGGGGAATCAACACTACACCTAACAGATCTACTCAGATGACCCTGTTTTTTATGGTTTATGGTGCAGAGGCGGTCCTTCTGAGTGATATCATCCATGACTCGCCACGAGTGGCGGCTTATGTTGAGGTGGAAAACGAGAAGACCCGGCAAGATGTCGTGGACATGTTAGAAGAACACAGGGAGCAAGCATTGGAACGATCCGCCATATATCAGCAGGATTTGAGGCGGTATCACAGTCGCCGAGTCAAAACCCGCGTTTTCCAGGAAGGAGACATGGTGTTGCACTTGGTACAATCCAAGGAAGGAAAGCACAAGCTATCTCCCCCATGGGAGGGTCCGTTCATTATAAGCCGGAATCTGCACAATGGATCGTACTACCTGATAGACGCAAGGGAAGAGTCGGATTCCACCAATGATACTGCTCATTCCACTTCATCTATGCAAGAGCGTGAAAGACCATGGAACGTGGCTCAGCTGCGTGCCTACTACACTTAGTATAGACCCGGTTTGCAAGTTGTATTACACGATGTAACAGGCAGCAGGTTTCAGACGCACTCTTTTCCTATCCAGGGTACCTAAGTGGACTGGAGGGTTTTTAATGAGGCGGCTTGCTGACCTAACCTTTTCATATTAATAAAGAGATGGTTAAATCATGAGAATTGTTGCTTTTCTTAGGTTTTGTCAACTTTCTGCATATGTTTCTATGTTTACCCTGCTTTATGTCAGGTAAGTGTATTTAGGTAGTCATGTTTATCCAATTGTAAAAAAATATATAGTTTAGTAGGCTTAAAATCAGCATATATTTTCCTTTTACTGCGTTAAATTTATCTGTAAACTGGTAGAGCTGAAAGCCTACTATTGCATAGCATATATATCTAGGTCTTGGGGGCTGATTGCTTGAATAGCACAGTTACAATCTCAGACCCGGCCATGATGCCATTAAGGTGTGAGGGTTGATTACTTGCAATAAGTACAGTTGCAATCTCATAACCTGGACAATAGAGCCGAATTTTTCTTGGCCTTTCTTGTTTAACCTTGATGTGACTCGCAACAAAGTGGCATGTTTTGCTAACCTATAAATTCAATCAGTCATGATGCCCATGGGGACTTGCCTGACCCTGTTTTCATAGAGTTATAACAACATTGAGTACCCACGCGAAAGCCAGCTTACAACAAAGAGGGTCAAAAGGGTCATCCAAACCATAAGTTATGCAGAGTGAAGGCAACAGCCAGAAACTCATAATACATCAAGCATAACTTCAAAGTATATAAGCATAGTAACATGGTTAGGGATTTGGTAAAACAAAAAGTTTTTCTTACACCACCAATCCTCAGACCCAAAATCCGGGTCTTGGGGACTTAGGGACTTCAGAAAGCAAAAAGTTCTCTTAAACCAATGACTTCAAGACCCAAAATCCGGGTCTTGGGGACTTGAGGACTTGAGAAACAAAGCTTCTCAAGCCAAACATCCCTAGGCCCAAATTCCGGGTCTTGGGGACTTGGAAGAAAATTTTCATCATCCCAAAAACCAAAAATCGGTATTTAACGAGAAAATCATATAAAAAGCAAAGTTGTGCCAACATAAAGTGGTAAAGTGCATATCAAATCGATGACCAGAAGGGCCATCAAAACCATAGGAGTTTAAACGTATTACAGACCAGAGGAATAGTACCAAAAGTGCACAGGCGCACTATCAAATAACAAGTGTAAAAGGCATATTACAATGCCCATGGGCCGAATGATTGTTTGCTGGTAAAAACGAGAACATTACTCGGCTGCTGCGGCCGAGTCATCAAGGGTGGTCTTGGCGGCCGGGTCTTCGGTATTCTCCTCCGTAGCTTTCTCTGCCTCCATGTCCGGGTCAACCGCGGAATCAGCGCGAGCTGGAGGAGGAACAACTGGAGTCGATGACGTTGGCACAGAACCGGCCCCGGATTTCTTCTTGGCGACCTCTTCCTTGTAGCGAGTCAATATATCAAAGGGGGTAGGGAATTAAGAGGGCACCGGCTTATCTTCAGCATTATATGGGGGGGTGAGCTTGTTTACGTCGAGCTTTTCGGCAATCAAGCTGGCCGAGTGACGGATCTGAGCATTGATGGCCTTGAGGTCCTTTCCTGTGAACTTCGAGCCATCAGTATTAAACTCGGGAAATCCATTCACAAGCGTTGCCGGATCAATCTTCGGATAATTAGCTTTGGCCAATGCAAGACCGCGTATGACTCCAACTCGGCACGCTGAGCATTTCCAGATGTCAATCCAGGCAGGGATTGTCGAGTATGCTTCAAGCATTTGTGTTACACCGCCATAAGTGTTGGTCCACTTCACAGCTTCAAGGGTCCACTTTGTCCCCGCCGAGAATTGTCGAATGACAGTTTTGAGTATCTTCAGCTTTTTGAGATCATCGTGTTCCCCAGCAACTTCACCCGGACCTGCGGTACAAAAAGAGAAGCAAGATAGTGAGACCCGGGTCAAAAACCCTCTAAAACGGGAAATCCGAGTGATAGTCAGAAGTTTAGATGTGATTTACCTACGATGGAGCTATAAGTATCGGCAATGAAAGTTGAGAGTTTCTTCAAAAGCTCCTCAGCGGTATGGAGGCTCTTCTTGTACTTGTTGCACTGCTTGGAAAGCTCCTGGGCGTTGGCCTCCAGGTCTTCACGGAGTTTTGTTTCAGCCTGCAGGAGTTCATTGGTCTTTGCCAACATTTCATCCGTCCGGGTAACATAAGCCTGGAAAACATAAGGAAACATCAGTCGGCAATGAGATGAAGTTGCACAAGGAAGATTATATAGTTGCAAAGTACCAAATAACTGTAGACAGTTCATTCAGAACTTGGGGACTAGGACGAGTATGTAAATAGTATTAGTTAAGCTAACCTGATGCTCAGCTGCCAGAGACTCGATAATCTCCTCTTCAGTTGCTTTCAGGGAGTGGTACTCCTTCAGCAGTTTTTCAAACTCATGGCCGCTGCGAGTTGGCCTGGAAGAGCTGGCATTTTGATCACCCGGTGGTGGGGTTGCCTCCTGTTTCCCTGTGTCGACTCTGGTTGCCTGGGTATTGGGATCAGGAGCTGCCCTTTGCGTCCCAAGATACTCGATGTCGGGATCAGGCGACTGATGCGTGGGTGGCGGAGACTCGGTCCTGGGGATGGCCGTGTTATCCGGCTCTTTCTCTTCAACAGGCGGGGGCTTAGCGGCGCTCTCTGAGTCTTCCGTCGTTGGATCGTCGACAGGGGTTTCCACCGGATCGCTTAGTGTGACCTTGGCTCTGAGGAAAGAAAAACAAGAAGTTAGTGTGCATAGAGGAAAAGTGTGCAAAGTATAAAAGTATTGTCAAGTAAGGCATGTGAATTACTCGATATTCACAACAATGTCGCTGGGAAGATCATTACTAGATCCGGAAGACACTGATAAATAATCGGAAAGTGAGACTCGGAGCTGTCCGGCTAACGGGTGTAGGAAGAATAAGTTGAAGGAGTACCGGCTCGGCGAGCAGGGGACATAGGGATCCTGGGGTTCAGGGGATCGTCACCCGGAGAAGTCCGGGTTGCCCTTCTCTTGGCTGGAGTTGTGTCCTTCAGAGATGATATGGTGGTTAGATATTTGTTAAGTTTGCACATACTGGCATAGGAGTACAGCTCTGTGGTCATGGAGGAGTATGGCACCTTGAAAGTGACTCCTCTAGGCTTCCTTTTCTTGCCAACCTCAGCTTCCGGCTCTGCCTCACTCTCCTCTGATTGAGAGCCGTCTTTGTCAACCGGTGCTGGTGATTGTGGTGCATTGTCGGAAAGAGGAGAATTTTGATCTAATAGATTGACAAAGTATCTGTTTAGTAGTAACTCGGAATTACCTTCATCACCGTCACTCGGCTCTTCCTCCTCCGAGTTTTCAGAAGGGGGAGGGGTGAGAATCTTCCAAAACTCATCGGTTTCCTGGGTGAAGAACAGCAGAGATAAAAGTTAGTATGTGTGAGTTAGAAAAATCAATCGGTGCAAAAAAGATAAGTCTGTTCTTACTGGAGGATCCGGGTTAGAGCGAGAGAAGGGGGAGAGCCCGAAAACGCTCTTGATGGTGTCCATCTTCTCGGCTAGGGAATTTTTCGTGACCTTGTTGATGTCCGCGGCCGGGTATGACTTCTCCGAGTATCGGAGAGAGTCAGTCAGGTGGCCCGAGTAATCACAAATGAGCTTGGGACGGATGCTATTTGGTTGGATCCTACAACTGATCCAGGTCTTGATGAGGTTTAGCCCGCAGAGGCCATGGGCTGCTAAGACGGCTAATTTGTGGAGGAGGGGTTGGATGGATTGCCTATCGGCTTCGGAAGCAAAACCACTTAGGTTATCGCTAAGAGAGAGGGCCTCAGTGGAAAAACCCGGCAAAGGCTTTTCGCCGGGTCTGGATGTGTCCTTGCAGTAGAAAAATGTTTTCTGCCAGTGCTTCACGTGGGAGTGAAGACTGAGAGTCGGCATCAAGAATTTCTTGCGCCTCTGGATGGACACACCCCCACAGATGAGGAGGGGTCCATCCGTGTTCTCACGGCAAGGTTTGCATTGAAAAAGTTCTAAAAACAAGGCAAGGTTTGGAGCGATGCAGAGATAGGCCTCGCAGAGAACAATGAAGTGGCAAATATTCAAGATCGAATTGGGGCCTATATCGAAAAAAGAGTTTGTAATGATGGAGGATTTTGCAAAAGAAATGGTGACCCGGGGGACGAAAACCCCGGGTCACATGCTCCAGAAAGATAACAACTTCACCTGAGCCGGGCGAAGGCCGAGTCTCCTCTTCTGGTGCTCTCCAGGAGATCTCCAACTCTGCTGGGAGGACCCCAGACTCGGCTAATTCCTCCAGTTTTGCCTTGGTGACAGTCGACTTAGCCTAGTTGGCTGAGATCGACTGACCCGATTTTTGCTTCAGAACTGGGGTTTTTCCCTTGGACTTGGGTGCGGCTTTTGGTGCCATTGAAATGGATCTAGAGAAAATTAAAAACTGTGGATAAAGCATGGGAAAATGGAGGCTAGAAGCACGATGAACATGGATTCGAGATTTAGAGGAACGAATCTAGATCTATTAGAGCTTACCGGAAAACGGCGGCGGGGAGAGGTCCGGCGTGCTCAGCGTGCAGCGGTGGCCCGGTACTTGAAGGTGACGGCGGCGCTCGTGCGTGCGGGCGGTCCGGGTCCAAGATTGGATCTTGAGCTTTAATGGCACGGCGAGGTCCTCAAGGTGAAGTCCGGCGAGCGCGGTGGCGCGGGATGGCGATGCGAAATGGCGGCCGGTAGCTGGGGTCAACGATGGGCGCACGGGGTTTGGTGGTTCGCGTTTTGACCTCAAGGTCTTGGATGCTAATGGAGAGCGGGAGGAAGAAGAAGAGGAATGGAGCGGTGGCGTTTGGGTTTAGGGTTTGCCCCGGGCACTATTTATAGGCGCGGTGGTGCCCTAGAAACCGAACGGTAACTTAGAGGGATTTGCGGAAGGATATCAACCGGCCCGCTATTATGGGATAAGGATCTTGGAAAGTTATTGCGAAGTGGTCGGGTTACTGATGGCTGCCAAAAGAGCCGGCCTCGAGACTGTCACTCGGACCAGCTTGTGCAAAAATGGAAGCCGGATTATAGAGCGTACGTCTGGAAAATTCATCAAAGGAATGATACTCGGCTAGAGAGATAATCGGGTTATTATACGGACCGCCGAAAAGAGCAGGCCTGGCTATAATTAAAGCAATCTAACCTACCATGTTATGAATATAAGTGTTTATTGTTTTGCAGGGAATAGCGTGCGCTTCATGGTTGGTTCCAAGATTTAAAGCTACAAGAAAGGTGCACCAACCAAGATGCCCAAGCTATTCTGGGGACTACTATTGGGGGGATGATAACCCGGTAGGCCCATGCCTGAGCGAGACCCGGCCAAAGGGAGACTGCACGAGACCCGGCCCCAGAGAAAGGAAGTTCTAGAAGACTCAAAAGGCAGCGCAGATCTTGTAACTCGTGCCTTGGGGGTCACGGTAGGGAACTTAGGGTTATGTGTGGATCCCGAGTAGGATTCTAGAGATATCTTGTAAGGAAAGCCAAGAAGCCGGATATTATATAAACCGGCCTCTAGGGCATAGAGACTAAGGATCGAGAAATAGAAGGATTCGAGTATTCTAGGTATACGAGAGCAAGCCTTTGTAACCCTAGATTGGAGTTTCGGCGACATTGCAGCCCGAGACCCTAGATCACCAGCTAATATGATTGCATCCGAGCTAAACCCTCTCCCAAACACCAGAGTCGATTCGCCCCAATCTAAGTTACCCCCGGTAACGTCTGTCGTGACTATCCCGCGACAATGCCTTCCAGACCATCTTTGAGGGCTATTTAGGAATAGCCCCCAACCTAGATTTTTTTAAATATTACTTTTATGTGAGGAGAGAGCCAAACAGCAAAGGGGGTTGAAGGTTTGTGGAACCATCAACTTCAACCTTCGTCCGAAAAGGGAACTTTGGGAAACCAAAGAGAGGGAGAAGGCTTCCGCCGTTCGTCAGTCAAATTTTGGTTGCCCACGTTCTTTTACGTGAAAGACGTGCCCTTCCCGAAGAGAGCGACAAGGCTTCCGCCGTTTGTCAACGGCGTGGCTTCCCCAAGGGATAGCTCGAAGGAGGACACCGTCCGAACACTTCCGGCAGACTTGGAGAAGATCAAACAACGGATCACCAAGCTTACTACGACGGAACCCGAACTCAGCGGAGCAGATATTGTGCTTTGCTGGTTCCGTCATAGGATCCAGCCCCTCGCGCATCGGGAAGGCAAACTGATATGCCAGTATGCGGGGAAGTCGGATCCCCTTCACTACAAACCGAAGCGGCTGGAGTTGTCGGAGCTCAAGCAAGCCGTCAACCTCCTGATCAACGTTCGAGACAGTACAATGAGTTGGTGCCCATGTATTCAGCGGGGAATCTGCCACCCGCCGCAAGTGTTTTCCCTTTTTATTTTTTGTCTTTGCATTTCCTTTGGCTATTTATCGCGATTAACATGTGTTTGCCAAATTTGTTTGAAGTTTGCCGATCTTCTGGACGAACACCTTTCCTCTCCAGGGGATTTGGTGGCGAAGAAAAAGCGGAAGGAGAAAGCGTCACCCGATGTCCTGGAGCCCCCAGGAATACCCAAAAGCGGTCGCGCACCATCCCGGAAGGCACCCAGGTTATAAACCTGGAAGGAGCAAGAATCGGATCTTCTTCGTAAGTACTGCTTTTCGTCCGTCCTTTTCCTTTTTTGCCATTCAGATCTTCCTTATTTTGATATTTTCCCCCCATTTGCCTTATGGCTTCCTCCTTTTCTTCTCAGTCTCCAGCCCGTTTCTCTGAAAGGGGACAAGAAGAAGGTTTCTGGTCGTAATAAGAAATCTTCCGACCAGGTTCCTGTCATCCTGGAACAGGGGCCTTATGTTGATCCAATGGAGGTTGTGCCCAGTCAGCCGGAGGCCTCTAATGCAGAGGGCTTGGCAAGGGCGGAGGCATCGGGGAAGAGCCCTGTTCGTCAAAGTGAGAAGACGACGGTTCTTCCGGCTTCTAGGGATCCCCCATGCCGGAAGATCGAGGAAGCGTGCTTTGACGAGAACGATCAGCTCATTCCGGGGTTTGAGCACAGGCTTGTGCCTGCCCCACTTCCGAAGGCTAGCCAAGTTCCAACCATCTCGTACATCTATCGGGAGGGATTCACCTTCCGCCCGAAAGAGGTGATGGACGAGGGGTTCGGCTTCCTGGAAAGCCAATTCCAGCGCTACAACAAGGATTTCCTTGAAGTGTTGGGACGCGTTCGTCATATAAATACGATAATATCCTAAATATGCCATGCCTATTCTTACCTGCTTGTTGATCTCTTTTCCATCCGGTTGATGAATCAGAGTTACGAAATGAATCTAGTATGACAGGATGACGTGGTAAGGTTTGAAATGTGTGTTTAATATGATAAAAGGTTTGGATGAGTTGCCACGCGGGATGTGGTGATTTGCATAGTTCATGCCCCTAGGAGCGAGCTCTCGCCTTTGAAGCCAAGACTGAACGTGCAACCACGCGGGGATTGGATTCCCTTCGGTCTCAACTTGTCTAGTTTGTTCCATGCGTTGCCTAGTTCGGGCGTTCCATTTGGATTTGCGGGGATATTAAAAACATTTTCAAAATTAGGATGTGGTGGTGTATCGGCGCTCTGTGGGTAGATAACCGTCGAGCATTGCGCACAATGATAGAGACCGGACAGGAGATGACCACTCCCTATTAGCGGACCATCTCTACTCGGAGCGACTCATGAAATAGGCGAAGCAAGGGAAAGGTTGTGGTCAGCCACCCTCTACAGGCACATCGTCGAAAGTGTGCTAATAGCTTGGCATTAAGAGTCGGTTGGCACGTGTGGGCAAAGTTTGTAACATCCCAAGTATGAAAATACCCCCTAGAATGTTTGATTTCATGTTTAATTAAAGTATTGCATCATGTCATCATGTTTAATTATTTGTTTGCATTTGTTTACTATTTGTTTTGCATCTGTTCTATCTTGTTTTCATAATGAAACTCAAACAATTTCAAATGATTTATTTCATACTTGCTCTGTTACAACATTTGGAATAAAAATCACAAACAAAAACAACCAATTTGTCTCATATTATTCCATGTTGATCAACTAATAAAATGGTGCTTTTATTTTCATTAATTAATTCCAAATTGCTTTCAAATTCAAATCAAAACTTTAAATCAGCACCTAATTTGGAAATTATAAAAATACCAAATCATTCTAATGTTTTGATCCATTTAATCAATAGGGGTCACCCTAAATAAAACATTGTTTTCAATAGTAATTAATTGATTAACAAATTATTCAAATTCCCATAAAAAACATTCAAACAACACCATTTTTCAAATTATGAAATTACCCAGAAACCTTTTATACTCTTTGTTTCCAATTAAAACATTTGGGTCACTCTTTTAGGGTGTTGGTTTTAATAATCATTTTAAATATTCAAAATCATCTAAATTTGGTTTATTTCCAAACAGCACAAAAATTTAAACATTTTTGAAATCCAAACCTGCTAATTGGTTGTAATTAACATACTAAGCTCACCCTAATTTTCTAGGATTTTTCCTAACACAAAAACCTAACAATTTCTTCCATTTCTAATTGCTACAAAAAAAAACAGAAAAAGCAAAATAGAAAAAAAAAACGCGCGCGGCAGCTAGCCTAGCACCGCCAGCCCACCTCTTAGCGCGGCCTAGCCCGTTAACGCGCGCGCGTACCGGTTCGATTAGATCGTCACCGTCGTCATCCTTGCGTACGGCGTCCATCGGAGAGCGCCACGGCGGCAGTACGGCGCCTTCGATAGCCACCGGTCGCCCGCACCCCCTATAAGATCCCTACAGACCCCCTGGCGCAAGCCCTAATCGCTAGGTCACCTGTCCCTCCTCGAGCCGCCGCCAATTTCTTCTCATCGTCGAGTTTCCCCCTCTCTCTGTTCCTCGCCGGCGATTCTCCTCTGAATCCGCCATGATCGCCACTGCACTAGCCCCCTCTCCACCTTGCTGAGCACGGGAATCCATCCGCCACGGTCCCCTGTTCCTCTTGCACACCCGAGGGAGCCCGGAAGTCGACGACAGACGCGCCGCCATCTCCGCAGCTGACAGCAACATCTCCGGCCGCCGCGCTCCGTCGAACCTCTGCAGCGTCTACAGCGGGTGGTGAGCCACCATCGACTCCTCCTCCTTTTCCTCTATTGCATCTGCACGTTGCGCACTCAGCCAGCATCACAGCAGCACCGCTGCACGAGCACGTCGTCGTAGCACGCCGCCGGCAGGATCTCTGTCAGGTTCAGGTTGATTTTTTTTCCGTCAGTTAAGTTCAGTAGCCAAGCAACAGCTTATCCTCCCTGCGCCCTGTTATCTGACAACAAAACGCAGCGCAGCGCACTGGTTCAGTAACGCGCGCACGAGCGGGAGGTGCAGGGATCGAACCCTGGCTCCCGCACCGGGAAATATCCCACCTTTTTTTCGACTGAGTGCTGACAGGGAGGGCCCCCTGTCAGTCACTCATGTGCCACGCAAGCGCACGGTCCCTTGGGCCCCCTGGCAGTGTCTGGGTAGGTTCCCTGTGCGTATAAAACGATTTTAAACATTCCTGTATTTAAATCCAGTCCTTTATTTTAGCAGATTGGTCCCTGAAAGTATTTTGGCAATAAATTTAGTTTTATAACTCCAATAAATGAAAATAAAATATGCACACTAATCTAAATTTAATTGTCTACCCATTGGTATCATTTGTTTCCTGTTTTGAATTTTCAAAATGCAATTCAAATTTGAATTCAAATAATTCAAATGCAATTTGCTAAATTCAATAACTAATTCATTATTAATCCAATAAATGCAAATAAAATATGTTTTCCATGCTATTTCAAATAAGCTTTTCAAATATAAATTTTGTTTCATGGTTTGAATAATTTAAATTGCCTAAATAATTTAATCCTTGTTTAATTCAATTAAATTTGATAAAATCATAACTTGCTCAAAATAAAATATTTTTGAACATGCAAAATATGTTTTCAAACCATCAAAGTGTGAACTTTTCAAATGTGAGTTTGAATTTATGTTTTGAACAAATAAAATTCAAATAAAATTCACACTTGTTTTAAATTCAATTAAAACTTGTTTAATATTGTTTAAGTCATAATAAATTCATCCTAATTCCAATTTCAATATTTGAAACATGTAATCCAACTAAAATTTGATGTTCTTTTCAAATATAAATTTTGTTAATTGTTTTGCACACTTTAAATTGATGAAAACAACAATGGTTTGTGTGACATGTTTAAGTAACCAAACTTTCCAAACTTAATAAATAATTTCCAAACTTGTTAAAATTCTTTTCCACTTGCATCTATTGTTGTTATTTTGTTATTATCATCATGCATGCATCATGCTAACAACTTTCACATAATAATTAATTGTAAATCATTTGTTCCACTTAATTCATGGACCCTTTCCCATATGCAACTCAAAATTGCATAGGGGTCCATCTTAATTGTGTTACCATGTCACTTAGTTTATTTTGATGCATCTACTAAATTGACATGCATCATCCCATTATTGTGCACTATGCCATGATAATGATTGTTTATATTTCTGTCTTGTTTGTTTGCTTCTTCTCGAATAGACGACGACGTTGAGACAGACGATCTTTACAGCACCCCTTCTGAGGATCTAGCTCAGTACCCGGCTGCTGAGTTTGCAGGCAAGTTATCACTCACATGAACCACTGTGTTCCTTTCAACCCTGGTTACCGATACTTTCCGTTGTCTATTTCTGCTAGCCTGGTAGTTGTTTCTGTTACGAACCTATCACATGAATCCTTTAACCCTGATATTGCCTCACCACCACTCCTACAACCCTATTGATTGCGCCAGTGTCGTACTAGCATGCTTAGGTTGTTTTTGCTCGAGTCTGTCACCCGTTACTTTCAGTTACTATATTTTATTATGTTCTGGGGGCTCGATGTTTAATCAATCAATCATGCTAATGTTATTGTTAAATAATAATTTGATGATAAGGCACCGGCAGGAGGCCCTGTGTGGTTTTGAGGCCTGCTAGTGTCGACCCTAATAGGAAAAGGGTCTTGTCTACTGATCCATGATGAGCGCACTACCCGCATGTGGGAAGCGAGTATGGGCGCCCCCCTCAATTTGATTCGATTCGCATCTCGTCCAAATCATCTCATTTAGTTCGTGTTTTCCATTTGCCGCATGCATGTTTTTGCGAGCCCAGCGCAGGGTGGAACTTTTGTAGTCGGCATATAGGGGGACACATTCTTAGAGTGCTATGAGGGTCCATTTTCTTCTGGGCTCGATTAGCCGTGCGCCCAAGGTGCTTTGGGCTTGATGCGAAGAAGAGTTGAGTTGTGTTGAGTGCCCCGCTTGGTGGGAGGCATCCCATCTGGCGGGTTATTCATACGTGTACGGCCAAATTGGTGCAACCCTGCAGGGATAATCTTCTCGAGAAGCCGTGTTTTCCGCAGTTATGGTTAACTTGGTGAAAGTACTGGCTAACAAGTACTCAGGACAACTTAAACCTAATGATTCACAATCTCACACCCCATGATTAACAACTTGACTAGTAATAGGATTATTGACACAATAACTTGATTCATCCTTAATCCAACCGTGTGGGTTATCCTCGGATTGCTTCTTTGGATAAGGGGCGAGATCCAGGATGGGTTTGTTTGATGTTATCTTTCGGTTGGTTACAATACTCGATCTTGTCTCCTTTCTGTTAGTCTGAAGTGGTAGAATCTCTGTAGTTGGTTAGCGCAGCCAGTTGCAGCATCTTTTATGTCCCCTTCCTTCCGTTGAACCCAAGGCATCGGTACTTGGTGTTGACGGGTTACACCTTGGTGAACTGTGAGTCTTGCTTGCCAGTACTTGGATGTACTGACCCCTTTGGGGCTGTGGTTTCCGCAGACTACGCTTACGAGGATCCAGGTGACGGCTACTACGTGGAGTTTGACGAGGCTGCTGACGAGTAGTTAGCGGACCCGGGCAGGATCCGAGACATCGTGGATGGGCTCCGTCTGTATTTCAGTTTCCGGCTTCTTAAGCCTATTTGGATTTGTCTGTACTCAGACCCCGTTGAATGCTTCCGCTGAGATGTAATGATGTTATGTTGGGACATGTGTCCTCTGGATGATTGTATTTGCTATCTCTGCCCTAGTGAGGGCCAGTTGCAACTTATTTCAATCTTTTGTGTCTTAGAGATATGTTGTGCTATCATTCTGTTACAAACCGTTGACGTACCATGTGTGTATGGTATGAAGTACGTCAATGGTAGTGTCCTGATTTCTATGGGATAGTTTACGTCGACGCTGAACAGATAGGGGTTGGTTGTCACACATACGTGTGTTGGCCTACTCGTAAGAGGACGCGGGTGCCGGTAAGCCCCGTAATCCAATCTACTACTGTTCAACGGAACGGCGAGTATCCTTTAGAAGTCCGGGTGCGACAAATGGTATCAGAGCCTGTCTGCCTGTAGGATCCCTTTTTACTGGTCGCAGGTTAGTCTAGAAACTATTTTGTAGCTATATAGGAAAAATGAAACGTGAGAGTAAGAATTCTGCCATTTTTCTTCTTTCCCCACCCACCCACCCTTTTCTGGTAAGGAAGTGCAACGTTGTTTTCTGTTCTCACCTAAACTTTCAAGTTAGGGTTTCACGTGTTTTGGGTTCTCCGTAGTACCTCAGGAGTTTTTGGTCTCGTGTTTCCCGATGTTGCTTCGATATCCTGTTCTTTTCAACATCCTTATCGTCCGTTGAACCTTGTTGTTGCTTTCCACTTCAGTTCTCTACCGGCGTCTAATCAAAACCTCCCAAATCATCTGCAGATGGATCTCAGGTTCTACCCGCAGGTGGTTCGGATGACTCGTTGTGAGAGCACCGCCGGTTATCCGGAGATGCTGAGAGACATGGTCACCTATCTGGGGTTCCATTGGGCACCAGAGTACCAGGTCTACGAGCAGCAGCGAGAGTTTGACCAGACCTACTACCAGGCTATCGTCTACATTCTGTCAGATGATGGCATGAGCGTTGTCCACTGCTATGAGGCAGTAGGTTCCACAGTGGATATGGCCGTGCAGCAGGCAGCTTACGTGAGTCTCACCGTCCTCCGTGCTGACTACTGGGGGTTTGACGATTCTATCTATCGCCACATCCCCCGTGGTTACATCACTTCAGCGGGAGCTCACTTCACCCTCTACGACAACCTGGATGTCTACGAGCATGATAACACCAGGCTGCACACCACCGCTCAGTTTGTGAGGCACAGTGACGCTGTTGCCACCACACTTTCTCAGGAGTTGGCCTCAGTCAGGGAGCAGCTCTACCTGGCTTTGACTCGTCTGACTACGTACACCACAGACTTTGTTGGAGATGAGCGCTTTGCACGTTTCCATCAGACAGTTGGACGTAGTTTGCCAGATGCTGGAGGTTACGAGCCGATCAGAGGTCCACTCCTCAACCTCGGAGCTGGTTACACTGGGATTCCACGCTTTGGAGCACAGGGAGACGACGCTTTCTACTTCACCACACCGAGAGTTGCTCTCAGAGCAGTCCCGATCTACGTGGATCGTCGTTCTACCTACTTCCGTGGGATTCCTCCTCACCGTATCTCTCGTCGTACTACTCATCGCCGTCCTGCGT
The DNA here is from genome assembly GCA_028641055.1 of Alopecurus myosuroides. Taxonomy (NCBI): domain Eukaryota; kingdom Viridiplantae; phylum Streptophyta; class Magnoliopsida; order Poales; family Poaceae; genus Alopecurus; species Alopecurus myosuroides. The sequence goes on from CM054060.1 coordinate 267,191,651, forward strand.
GATGAGCATGGGAGTACCGATGTATCTGTTCCTAGCTATGTTTAGTTATCCTTTGTCTTTCGAACCATGTATTGGTGTGTTGGATATTCTGATGTATTTGAACATGTGATGATGTACCTGTTGGTTATCTATTCATGCGTCGGAATAATCTATCTTTCGGTTACCAAGTCTATCCTTTTCTGTTGTTGTGCTAAAATGCATGTCTATTCAGGATGCCGCCAACAAGGAGCAACCCGCCTGAACCACCTCCGCTCACGGAGCTGTTGACTCAGATGACTCAGGTCGTGGCTCAGATGGCCCAGATCCAGGCTAACCAGCACAACAACCAGAATGCTCCGCGGGTCAGCATCAAGGAGTTCCTCAGCATGGGTCCGAGAGCTTTCGTGGCAACACGTGAGCCTCTGGATGCTGATGACTGGATCAGGGAGATGGCCAGGGCTCTGGACATTGCTCACGTTGCTGAGGAGGATAAAGTCAAGTATGCCACCTACCGACTGAAGGGTCAGGCAGCTACCTGGTGGGAGAACTACCAGACCATGAGAGCTGGCTATCCTATCACCTGGGGTTGTTTCAAGGATGCCTTCCTGAAGCACCAAATCCCAGATGGTCTCATGGAAAGGATGCGTGAGGAATTTTGCTCTCTCAAGCAGGGCAAGCTGGACGTCATTGGCTACCAGAACGAGTTCAATCGTCTCGCTCGATACGCTGGTGATGAGGTGTCCACTGAAGCCAAGAAGATGGCAAGGTTCCGCCGAGGTTTTAACCCGGAACTGAAGTACGCTCTCACCAACATCAAGTGCAAGGACTTCGAGGAGCTCGTGAACACAGCGCTCAATGAGGAGAATGGGCGCAAGGCGTTCGAGGAGTCCCGTAAGCACTCGCGTGAGGGTGGTTCCTCCTCCAACATGACCACCCCTCCGCAGAAGCGCCACATCTGGGTGCCAAATGCTGCTGTCACTAGGGCTCCATATGCCCAAGCTTCTCCAGGCTTTGCTCCCCGCCCACCCAACCCATCTCAGATGCAGGGTCAGAGGGTTCCAATGGGGCAGCCAAGGCCAGGTCCTTCTCGTGTCGTCACTTGCTACAAGTGCAAGGATACTGGACACTATGCTGATAAGTGCACTCAGAGGCAACTACCTCCACCTCCTCGCCCCAACACCAACCAGGCAATGGTTCGTGCTCACCTGGCTAAAGCCTTCAACTCCAACAACAGGCCTGTCGGGAGGACCGCGAGGGTGAATCATATCAAGGCCGACAAAGCTGAGGAATCTGCTGACGTCGTTCTCGGTATATTACCCGTAAACTCTATTCCAGCTAAAGTGTTGTTTGATACCGGAGCATCGCATTCTTTTGTGTCAAAGATTTTTGCAAAAGCATACAACCTAGTTCTGGTTCCGCTAAGCAATCAAATGACTGTTCACTCTCCGGGACCGCAAATGTTGACTTCCAAAATAAGTATGGACAATCAGATCCTAATTGGAGGTCGCATATTCCTTGCTTCACTCATGTTGCTGGGAAATTCTGACATTGATGTCATTCTGGGTATGGATTGGTTGAAGACCCACAAAGCAAAAATTGACTGTGCTCAAAAGTCAATAACACTCTCTCACCCTTCGGGCCAGATAGTCTATTCTCCATATGGATCAAGTTCTGTTCAGCTGTTTAACCTCGATGCTAAACCCCTTCCTGCAATTGAAAATGTTCCGGTGGTTTGTGAATTCCCTGACGTCTTTCCAGAAGAGTTGCCAGGGATGCCTCCGGACAGAGCAGTTGAGTTCGTGGTCGAGCTTGAGCCAGGTACTGCTCCAATCTCTAAGCATCCATACAAGATAGCTCCTCCTGAACTGAAATTGTTGAAGGAGCAAATCGATATGTACATGGAGAAAGGTTACATTCAGCCTAGTTCCTCCGCTTGGGGTTGCCCAACTCTGTTTGTTGCCAAGAAGGATCAAACAAAAAGACTCGTGGTTGACTATCGTCCTCTCAACGAGAAAACCATCAAGAACAAGTATCCAATTCCTCGTATCGATGATCTTTTTGATCAGCTTGCTGGAGCCTCAATATTCTTAAAGTTGGACTTGAGGATGGGTTACCATCAGATAAAGATCAGAAAGGAAGATATTCCTAAGACAGCTTTCACCACTCGTTACGGTCTATATGAATACACCGTCATGTCCTTTGGTCTCACCAATGCACCGGCGACGTTCTCAAGACTCATGAATTCTGTCTTCCATGAATACCTCGACAAGTTCGTTGTGGTATATCTCGATGACATTCTGGTCTACTCAAAATCCGAGGAAGAGCATGGAGAACACCTTCGTCTCACTCTCATGAAACTTCGCGAGCATCGTCTGTATGCCAAGTTCTCCAAATGTGAGTTCTGGATTCCAGAAGTTGCTTACCTTGGTCATATCATCTCTGCCAAAGGCATAGCCATTGACCCGGAAAAGGTTAAGGCAATTGTTGATTGGAAACCCCCTAAGACGGTGAAGCAAGTCAGAAGTTTTCTTGGCTTGGCTAGCTATTGTCGTCGTTTCGTCCAAAACTTTTCCAAGATTGCCAAACCTCTCACTGATCTCACAAAGAAGGACAAAAAGTTCGTTTGGACTCCACAATGTGATGAAAGTTTCAATCTCTTGAAGACTAAACTCACTTCCACACCTGTTCTGGTTGGCCCAGATACTACCAAACCTTTCCAGATATTCTGCGATGCATCTCTCCAAGGTCTAGGTGCAGTTCTTATGCAAGAACGTCAAGTTGTGGCTTATGCTTCACGTCAGTTGAACCCACATGAGCAAAACTATCCCACACATGATCTTGAACTTGCAGCAGTTGTGTTTGCCCTCAAGAAATGGAGACAATACTTGTTGGGTAACAAAACTGAAATATTTTCCGATCATAAGAGTCTGAAATACATCTTCACTCAGCCAGATCTAAACCTCAGGCAAAGGAGATGGATTGAGAAGATTAAAGACTTTGATCTCACCATTTCTTACACTCCAGGCAAGGCTAATGTTATGGCCGACACTCTCAGTCGCAAGTCCTATTGCAATAATCTCATGATCATGGAAAGCCAACCTCCACTTCATGAAGAATTCCAGAAGCTGAACCTTGGTCTTGTCCCTCAAGGTTACCTTGCTAGCTTGACAGCCAGTCCAACTCTCGAGGACAAGATTCGTTCTGAACAACTTCGTGATACTGAAATCAAGAAGATTGTAGAGAACATCAAAGAAGGCAATGATAAATTCAAGTCCTTCTCAATTGATGACAAGGGAACTGTGTTCTTCGAAGGACGCATTGCAGTTCCTCAGATTCAAAGCCTCAAAGATATCATTCTCAAGGAGGCTCATGAAACTCCTCTCTCCATCCACCCTGGAAGTACGAAGATGTACCAGGATCTCAAGACTCTGTATTGGTGGCCTGGCATGAAACGTGAAATTGCTCAATACGTTTCTGAATGCGACGTTTGTCAACGTGTTAAGGCAGTCCATCAGAAAACAGCAGGTCTACTCCAACCTCTGAAAATTCCTGAGTGGAAGTGGGACATGATTGAAATGGACTTCGTTACTGGGTTTCCAAAGTCCAAGAAGGGCAATGATGCAATCTTCGTTGTTATTGATCGTCTCACTAAGGTAGCTCACTTCTTTGCTGTCAAAGAAACTATCTCAGCTAGCCAGTTAGCAGAGCTCTACACAGCAAGGATCGTTCCTCTTCATGGTGTTCCATTGGAAATAAGCTCAGACCGTGGAAGCATATTCACTTCTCATTTCTGGAAGAGTTTCCAAGAGGCATTGGGCACTAAACTTCTGTTCAGCACAGCTTATCACCCTCAGTCTCAGGGGCAAGTCGAAAGAGTCAATCAGATTCTCGAGGATATGCTCAGAGCATGTGGTCTCTCCTTTGGCATGAAATGGGAGGATTGCCTTCCATATGCTGAATTCTCCTACAACAACAGCTACTAGGCAAGCCTAGGCATGGCACCATTTGAGGCATTGTATGGCCGCAGATGCAGGAGTCCAATCAATTGGTCTGGAGCTGGTGAACGTTCACTCTTAGGCCCTGACATTGTTAAGGAAGCCGAGGAGAAAGTTCGTATCATTTGCGACAATCTCAAGATTGCTCAGTCTCATCAGAAGAGCTATTATGATAGCAAGCACAGGGATATGATCTATGCACCTGGTGACAAGGCATATCTCCGTGTAACTCCCCTCAGAGGCACTCATCGTTTTGGTGTGAAAGGAAAGCTTGCACCAAGATACATTGGTCCTTTCAATATTCTCTCAAGGCGGGCAGAAAATGCCTATCGTCTTGAACTTCCAGAAAAACTATCCAAGGTGCACGATGTGTTCCACGTGTCACAGCTCAAGAAGTGTTTCAAAGATCCAGATCGTGCAGTTGATCATGATTCCATTGAACTGCAAGATGATCTATCTTATGAGGAGCACCCTGTTCGTATTCTCGATGAGGCCGAGCGTAAGACTCGCAACAATAGCACCAAGTTCTTGAAAGTGCAGTGGTCGCATCATTCCGATAAAGAGGCAACATGGGAGACCGAAGAGGATCTTCGCAAGAAGTATCCGGACCTTTTCACTTCTCAGTAAGGAATCTCGGGGCGCGATTCCTTCAAGGGGGGGCGTTTTGTAACATCCCAAGTATGAAAATACCCCCTAGAATGTTTGATTTCATGTTTAATTAAAGTATTGCATCATGTCATCATGTTTAATTATTTGTTTGCATTTGTTTACTATTTGTTTTGCATCTGATTTATCTTGTTTTCATAATGAAACTCAAACAATTTCAAATGATTTATTTCATACTTGCTCTGTTACAACATTTGGAATAAAAATCACAAACAAAAACAACCAATTTGTCTCATATTATTCCATGTTGATCAACTAATAAAATGGTGCTTTTATTTTCACTAATTAATTCCAAATTGCTTTCAAATTCAAATCAAAACTTTAAATCAGCACCTAATTTGGAAATTATAAAAATACCAAATCATTCTAATGTTTTGATCCATTTAATCAATAGGGGTCACCCTAAATAAAACATTGTTTTCAATAGTAATTAATTGATTAACAAATTATTCAAATTCCCATCAAAAACATTCAAACAACACCATTTTTCAAATTATGAAATTACCCAAAAACCTTTTATACTCTTTGTTTCCAATTAAAACATTTGGGTCACTCTTTTAGGGTGTTGGTTTTAATAATCATTTTAAATATTCAAAATCATCTAAATTTGGTTTATTTCCAAACAACACAAAAATTTAAACATTTTTGAAATCCAAACCTGGTAATTGGTTGTAATTAACATACTAAGCTCACCCTAATTTTCTAGGATTTTTCCTAACACAAAAACCTAACAATTTCTTCCATTTCTAATTGCTACAAAAAAAACAGAAAAAGCAAAATAGAAAAAAAGAAACGCGCACGGCAGCTAGCCTAGCACCGCCAGCCCACCTCTTAGCGCGGCCCAGCCCGTTAACGCGCGCCCGTACCGGTTCGATTAGATCGTCACCGTCGTCATCCTTGCGTACGGCGTCCATCGGAGAGCGCCACGGCGGCAGTACGGCGCCTTCGACGGCCACCGGTCGCCCGCACCCCCTATAAGATCCCTACAGACCCCCTGGCGCAAGCCCTAATCCCTAGGTCACCTGTCCCTCCTCGAGCCGCCGCCAATTTCTTCTCATCGTCGAGTTTCCCCCTCTCTCTGTTCCTCGCCGGCGATTCTCCTCTGAATCCGCCATGATCGCCACCGCACTAGCCCCCTCTCCACCTCGCTGAGCACGGGAATCCATCCGCCACGGTCCCCTCTTCCTCTTGCACACCGGAGGGAGCCCGGAAGTCGACGACAGACGCGCCGCCATCTCCGCAGCTGACAGCAACATCTCCGGCCGCCGCGCTCCGTCGAACCTCTGCAGCGTCTACAGCGGGTGGTGAGCCACCATCGACTCCTCCTCCTTTTCCTCTGTTGCATCTGCACTGTTGCGCACTCAGCCAGCATCACAGCAGCACCGCTGCACGAGCACGTCGTCGTAGCACGCCGCCGGCAGGATCTCTGTCAGGTTCAGGTTGATTTTTTTTCCGTCAGTTAAGTTCAGTAGCCAAGCAACAGCTTATCCTCCCTGCGCCCTGTTATCTGACAACAAAACGCAGCGCAGCGCACTGGTTCAGTAACGCGCGCACGAGCGGGAGGTGCAGGGATCGAACCCTGGCTCCCGCACCGGGAAATATCCCACCTTTTTTTCGACTGAGTGCTGACAGGGAGGGCCCCCTGTCAGTCACTCATGTGCCACGCAAGCGCACGGTCCCTTGGGCCCCCCTGGCAGTGTCTGGGTAGGTTCCCTGTGCGTATAAAACGATTTTAAACATTCCTGTATTTAAATCCAGACCTTTATTTTAGCAGATTGGTCCCTGAAAGTATTTTGGCAATAAATTTAGTTTTATAACTCCAATAAATGAAAATAAAATATGCACACTAATCTAAATTTAATTGTCTACCCATTGGTATCATTTGTTTCCTGTTTTGAATTTTCAAAATGCAATTCAAATTTGAATTCAAATAATGCAAATGCAATTTGCTAAATTCAATAACTAATTCATTATTAATCCAATAAATGCAAATAAAATATGTTTTCCATGCTATTTCAAATAAGCTTTTCAAATATAAATTTTGTTTCATGGTTTGAATAATTTAAATTGCCTAAATAATTTAATCCTTGTTTAATTCAATTAAATTTGATAAAATCATAACTTGCTCAAAATAAAATATTTTTGAACATGCAAAATATGTTTTCAAACCATCAAAGTGTGAACTTTTCAAATGTGAGTTTGAATTTATGTTTTGAACAAATAAAATTCAAATAAAATTCACACTTGTTTTAAATTCAATTAAAACTTGTTTAATATTGTCTAAGTCATAATAAATTCATCCTAATTCCAATTTCAATATTTGAAACATGTAATCCAACTAAAATTTGATGTTCTTTTCAAATATAAATTTTGTTAATTGTTTTGCACACTTTAACTTGATGAAAACAACAATGGTTTGTGTGACATGTTTAAGTAACCAAACTTTCCAAACTTAATAAATAATTTCCAAACTTGTTAAAATTCTTTTCCACTTGCATCTATTGTTGTTATTTTGTTATTATCATCATGCATGCATCATGCTAACAACTTTCACATAATAATTAATTGTAAATCATTTGTTCCACTTAATTCATGGACCCTTTCCCATATGCAACTCAAAATTGCATAGGGGTCCATCTTAATTGTGTTACCATGTCACTTAGTTTATTTTGATGCATCTACTAAATTGACATGCATCATCCCATGATTGTGCACTATGCCATGATAATGATTGTTTATATTTCTGTCTTGTTTGTTTGCTTCTTCTCGAATAGACGACGACGTTGAGACAGACGATCTTTACAGCACCCCTTCTGAGGATCTAACTCAGTACCCGGCTGCTGAGTTTGCAGGCAAGTTATCACTCACATGAACCACTGTGTTCCTTTCAACCCTGGTTACCGATACTTTCCGTTGTCTATTTCTGCTAGCCTTAGTGGTAGTTGTTTCTGTTACGAACCTATCACATGAATCCTTTAACCCTGATATTGCCTCACCACCACTCCTACAACCCTATTGATTGCGCCAGTGTTGTACTAGCATGCTTAGGTTGTTTTTGCTCGAGTCTGTCACCCGTTACTTTCAGTTACTATATTTTATTATGTTCTGGGGGCTCGATGTTTAATCAATCAATCATGCTAATGTTATTGTTAAATAATAATTTGATGATAAGGCACCGGCAGGAGGCCCTGTGTGGTTTTGAGGCCTGCTAGTGTCGACCCTAATAGGAAAAGGGTCTTGTCTACTGATCCATGATGAGCACACTACCCGCATGTGGGAAGCGAGTATGGGCGCCCCCCTCAATTTGATTCGATTCGCATCTCGTCCAAATCATCTCATTTAGTTCGTGTTTTCCATTTGCCGCATGCATGTTTTTGCGAGCCCAGCGCAGGGTGGAACTTTTGTAGTCGGCATATAGGGGGACACGTTCTTAGAGTGCTATGAGGGTCCATTTTCTTGTGGGCTCGATTAGCCGTGCGCCCAAGGTGCTTTGGGCTTGATGCGAAGAAGAGTTGAGTTGTGTTGAGTGCCCCGCTTGGTGGGAGGCATCCCATCTGGCGGGTTATTCATACGTGTACGGCCAAATTGGTGCAACCCTGCAGGGATAATCTTCTCGAGAAGCCGTGTTTTCCGCGGTTATGGTTAACTTGGTGAAAGTACTGGCTAACAAGTACTCAGGACAACTTAAACCTAATGATTCACAATCTCACACCCCATGATTAACAACTTGACTAGTAATAGGATTATTGACACAATAACTTGATTCATCCTTAATCCAACCGTGTGGGTTATCCTCGAATTGCTTCTTTGGATAAGGGGCGAGATCCAGGATGGGTTTGTTTGATGTTATCTTTCGGTTGGTTACAATACTCGATCTTGTCTCCTTTCTGTTAGTCTGAAGTGGTAGAATCTCTGTAGTTGGTTAGCGCAGCCAGTTGCAGCATCTTTTATATCCCCTTCCTTCCGTTGAACCCAAGGCATCGGTACTTGGTGTTGACGGGTTACACCTTGGTGAACTGTGAGTCTTGCTTGCCAGTACTTGGATGTACTGACCCCTTTGGGGCTGTGGTTTCCGCAGACTACGCTTACGAGGATCCAGGTGACGGCTACTACGTGGAGTTTGACGAGGCTGCTGACGAGTAGTTAGCGGACCCGGGCAGGATCCGAGACATCGTGGATGGGCTCCGTCTGTATTTCAGTTTCCGGCTTCTTAAGCCTATTTGGATTTGTCTGTACTCAGACCCCGTTGAATGCTTCCGCTGAGATGTAATGATGTTATGTTGGGACATGTGTCCTCTGGATGATTGTATTTGCTATCTCTGCCCTAGTGAGGGCCAATTGCAACTTATTTCAATCTTTTGTGTCTTAGAGATATGTTGTGCTATCATTCTGTTACAAACCGTTGACGTACCATGTGTGTATGGTATGAAGTACGTCAATGGTAGTGTCCTGATTTCTATGGGATAGTTTACATCGACGCTGAACAGATAGGGGTTGGTTGTCACACATACGTGTGTTGGCCTACTCGTAAGAGGACGCGGGTGCCGGTAAGCCCCGTAATCCAATCTACTACTGTTCAACGGAACGGCGAGTATCCTTTAGAAGTCCGGGTGTGACAAAGTTGTACACCCCTGCAGGGTTAAATCTTTTTGAAAAGCCGTGTCCACGGTTAAGTACGACTTGGTGACGGATTCTAGGATCATACATAACTTGAACCGGACATAAAAGATCTTGTGAATGAATGGTTGGTATTAAGAGGTGGTTCCGGTTATCATGTGTTGTAGACGACGCTTCGGAGAATTTGAAGACAAAACGCGAGCAAGTGTGTTCTTTTAAAAGATTTGTTAAAAGCTTCTCTATCTCCATCTATTTGAAACAAAGATTGTTTTACGAAAAATAACCTTCATAACTCCTTTTTGAGCAAGCAGATATATAATAGGTTAATTAAGTCTTGTTGAGTACCTCCAGTACTCATGTTTTCTTCAACTTGGTTTAGGTCGAGTTCCATACTTTGGTGGTGTTTCAACATGGACATCGACGAGTAGTTTGGGGTTCCCAGGTAGCAGCCTTGAATCTATGGGCTGGGACGTCGCCTTATGTTGCAGCCTCTTAGGCCTTTATGGTTCTTGTTGACTAGAAACATAGTTTGACTTCCGTTGTCTGATGTAATGTTGGGTCATGTGACCTCTGTTTGTAAGCTATACTCTAGTAATACTGGCTTTATACAGCTTCATGTCTAGAGTGCTGCTTTGATCGGTTGTTGGTTTTGAGCTCATTGTTATACAGTTTTGGCTATGCCTGCGTAGTTGTGGAAGTCGAGGGGTTGTGGAGCCGATGATCCATTTCCGAGCACGCCTGCCGATGTGATTCGACCTGGGGCTTGGTAACCGCAGTAGCCCTCGATTGTTGTTGCACTTCCTGGACACATAGCATCTATGTATAGCTTTGGTCTCGTTCCTTCAGTTTCATACGACTCATGGACTCTTTGATATGCATAGTTGGCTATGACTAGCATGGACACAATGAGTAGTAGTGTCGGTGTTGTCCGGCCTGCGTATCGATGAATCCGGTCTACCTGGCGTTGTTTGTTGTGGCTAGGGATGGTAGCCCCGAAGCCCTTATGGGTCCATGACTAGGAGCGCAAAACAGTATGTATACCTTTGGGTCCAGGGTCTGACAAGTCATGGTATCAGAGAAGGTCTGCCTGTAGAAAAACCTTACTGCTTGGTCGATGTTGTGTCTAGTGTTTGTGAAAACTATTTTGAAACCACAAATGGATTGTGAAAGTATCTTTAGGATTCTTTATACTCCTTATCTGGTATCACTCTAGCTCTGAGTCAGTGTATCTCATTTGATTGCAGATGTTTTACTTCTCACCTGTTAACTTCAAAATTAGGAGCAAAACCGTTGGGTGTTTTTCCTAGTACTCTGTGTCAGGTTGCTAATGTTCTCAAAGTTTCCAAGTTACCTCCATCGGTCTAAATCATTGATTCCATTTGACTTCAATTGATTCATATCAAGTCATGAATAATTCTGTTGCATTCTTTCCCAAGGGAATGTTTCTCATGGTTCCATTTCTTTGTGCTTGGGATGTCCGGGATTACTCGAGATTCTGTTGAAAGTGGTCATGTTGAGGGAGAGCCGTCATCTTCCTTAATGGCGCGAGTTCTTCGAGATATCGAGACCAACCGCCTGAGAAATGAACATCTCCTTGAGCGTGTGGCGCAAAACACTGAACGTCGTCCTGACAAATGCGTTACATTTGGGGATTTAGTTCATGCTAAGCTTCCATCTTTCAACAATCTCAAGGAACCCGTTGATGCTGATGATTGGCTTCGTACCATTGAGCGCAAATTTAGTGCTCTCCATATTCCAGAAAGTGACCGTGTGAACTTCGTTGTCTATCAGCTAGAGGGTGAAGCTGGTTCATGGTGGGAAGGTTTCTTGGCGTTGCAGTCACCGGGACATAAGGTTACTTGGGAGGAGTTCCGTAATGAGTTCCGTGCTGCCCATGATCCTGAGGCTGTTATGGACTTAAAAAGAAAAGAGTTCCTGGATCTGACCTAGGGACAGCTGGATGTTGAAACTTACGGGCGTGAATTCACCCGTTTGGCTCGTTATGCACCCCGAGATGTTGCCGATGAGGTGGATAAACAAGAGTTGTTCCGCAAGGGTCTGGATTCCGGAGTTCGCTATGAGCTACTGTCTTTCCAGTTTCCAACCTTCCAGGACCTTTATAATCATGCTCTTACCTTGGAGCGTGGGAAAAAGGAAATGGAAATTTATTTGAAGCAGATTTCTGGAGAGTCACGTGTGTCTTCTTCTGGTTCCAAGAAGCGGCGTGCGTTGATTCTGTACAGTGCTATTCCATATCCACCAGTTGTTCAACAAGGTCACCTTGGTGGGCATTCCAGAGTTGTTGGTGGTAAGAAACGGCTAGTGACATGTCACGTATGTGATGAACTTGGCCATTACTCCAACAAATGTCCTCAGATGATACCTTCTGAACTTCAGCCTGTTCCTACACGTGTTGTTAACAATGGTCGTTTGAACTATGTTCTGATTGAAGAAGCCTAGAAAGCACCTGATGTCATGTTGGGAATCCTTCGTGTTAACCTAACTCCAACCTCTGTTCTGTTTGATTCCGAAGCGTCACACTCATGTGTATCAAGAGATTTTGTGGTGTTGCACGACATACCTCTTGCGAGTATGGTTTGTCCGTTAATAAATTCCACCCCAGGTTCCTTCTGCTGGACTAATCAGTGTTGCCCTCGTGTCCCAATTGAGATAGGAGGTTTGGTGTTTCTTTCTACACTTGTCATCATGGACTCAGATGACATCGACGTCATACTGGGCTTGGACTGGTTGTCAACACATCATGCTACGATTGACTGTGAAGCCAAGTCTATTACCCTGATTCATCCATATGGTCAGACACTCGGTTGTTGTTTCCTTGTGGGACAGTTCAACCCCAGCCATGTCCTCAGCTTAATGCAATCAAAGTCCGACCATCTCTCGAGATTCATGAGGTACCAGTGGCGTGTAAGTTTCCGGATGTCTTCCCGGAAGAGCTTCGTGGTATGCATCATGGTTATTCAATGGAGTTTGTTGTTGAACTAATTCTTGGAGTGGTTGTTGTTTCTGAAAGACCATACCGTATGTCTCTAGAAGAGTTGGTTGAGTAGAAGAAGCAAATAGAGGAATCAGAAGGAAAAGGCTTCACTCAGGCCAACACATCTTCTTGTGGATGTCCTACACTCTTTGTCATGAAGAAGGATACCACATTTTCCCAGCTGGATAGTGAATATTGTCTGTTCAATGATGTGGCTATAAAGAAAAAGTGTTCTCTTCCTTGGACAAATGGTTTTTTTGATCAACTGATTGGTGCCACTATCTTTTCCAAGATACACTTAAGTCTGGGTTATCATGAACTTCAAACCAGGTCCGGCGATATTCCTAAAACGGTTGTCAAAACTTGTTATGGTCTTTACGAGTACACTGTTATGTTCCCCGAACTCTCCAATGCTCCAACCATGTTGATGGGGCTTATGAAATCCATTTTCATGGAGTATCTTGACAAGTTCATTGTGGTGTATCTCGATGATGTTATAATCTACTCCAAGTCCGAAGAAGAACATGTTGAACATATTCGGCTAGCTTTGACAAAGCTTCATGAGCATTGGTTTTATGCCAAATTCTCCAAGTGTGAGTTCTGGTTGAAAGAGCTCCTATTTCTAGGCTATGTCCTATCTGCTCAAGGAATTGCAGTTTTCCCTAACAAAGTTCAAGCCATATTGGACTGTGGATCACCTAAATCCATCAAAGAGGTTCAAAGCTTCCTCGAACTTATCGGTTGTTATCACCGCTTCATTGAAGGGTTCTCCAAAGTTGCCAAGCCAATGACTGATCTTCTTCAGAAAGATAAACAATTTGTATGGTCAGGAATTCCAGAAGAGAGTTTCCGGTTGTTGAAAACCAAGTTGGCTAATGCTCCTATGCTTGTCCTTCCGGACATGTGCAAGGACTTTGTCATCTTCTGTGATGCCTCTCGTCAAGGTATCGATTGTGGTCTATTGCAAGATGGTAGTGTGGTGTCGTATGCTTCTCGACAACTGAAACCACATGAGATCAACTATCCAACTCACGGTCTTGAGTTAGCAGCCGTTGTGTATGCCTTGAAACGATGGCGTCATCGTCTTCTAGGGAATCATTGTGAGTTCTACTTCCACCGATAGAGCTTCAAATATCTTTTTACCTAACCGGATGTGAGTCTCAGACAAAAGAAATGGTTGGAACTAGTCAAAGAATCCAATGTGGATATCAATTGTCAAATCGATCAAGGTAAAGTCGTGTCTGACACGACAATCCAGAAGTCTTACTGTAACAGCTTGATGATACATCAAGATCAACCTTCTCTCCACAAAGAGTTCTCCAAGCTCAATCTTGAGGTTGTTCCCTTTGGTTATCTGGCTATTCCAGAAGGGAAACCATCTGTTGAACATCAAATCAAAGATGCCAAGAAGCGGGATCTAAGCTTTACCTTTGTCAAGAGAAAGATTTCTCGTGGAATTCCTACATGTTTCTCTGTTGATGATCAAGGTACCATTTATTTCGGTGAACGTCTTGTTGTGCTGAAGAAACGGACTCTGAAACAACTTATCCTCAGTGAAGCTCATGAGTCACTTCTCTCTATTCATCCTGGTAGCACCAAAATGTACCATGATCTATGTCAAAGGTTCTGGTGGACCAAGACGAAGCGAGATATCGCTCAATTTGTGGTTGAGTGCGATGTTTTTCGTCGTGCTAAAGCTGAACATCAAAGACCAGCTTCTACTATCTACCCCACACCTATTCCTGTTTGGAAGTGGGATGAAGTTGAGATGACTTCCATCCTTGGTTTTCCAAGAAATGATCAGGGACACACCAGTATCTGGGTAGTGATTGATCATCTGTCAAAGGTTGCTCATTTCGTTCCTATCCACCAGAGCATCGTTGCTAAACAACTGGCAGATTTGTATGTCGCCCGGATAATACCTCTTCATGGTGTTCCTAAGAAGATATTTTTTGATCATGGAAATCTGTTTACTTCCAAGGGTTGGGCAAGTATCAAGCAAGCTATGGGAAATCATCTACATTCCACCATAATCTATCAACCATCCAATAGTGATCACATCGGAAGTCTGAATCAAATTCTTGAAGACATGCTTCGAGCATGTGTTGTCTCCTTTGGTAAAGATTGGGAGAAGTGTCTTCCATCTGCCGAATTCGTTTATAACAACTGCTTCTAAGTTATCTTGGCAAAAGCTCCGTTTGAAGTTCTCTACAGTCGAAGCTATTAAATTCCGTTAAACTGGTCAGAAACCGGTGAAAGACAGTTGTTTGGACCGAAGAATCAGATCAATGAGACTGAAGAAACAGTTCGTATCATTCGTGAACATCTGAAAACTGCTCAGTCTCGCTAGAGGAGTTATTGTGACCGTTAACAAGATATTGGTTATGATGTTGGCGGGCAAGCCTATCTTCGAGTCACACCTTTGAAGGGTGTTCATCGTGATGTTATGAAGGGAAAATTACCTCCTCGCTATGTTGGTCCTTTCCCTGTTCTTGCAAAATGGGGGAGGTTTGCTTATCGTCTCCACGTACCTTCAATATTCCCACAGGTTCATGATATATTCCATGGCTCACAACTCCATCATTGCTTCAAATATTCCAACCCTGGTGTTGATCATGAAACCATTGATCTCAAGGATGATCTGACCTACCGAGAATGTCCTGTCCGTATCCTCGATGCAGCCGAACGAAAGATTCGATGCCGATGCATCAAGTGCCTCAAAGTTCAGTGGTCTCATCATTCTGAACCTGAAGAAAGCTGGGAACGAGAAGATCGTTTACGATCTAAGTACTTGTCCTTCTTTTCTAAAACCTAGAAATCTCGAGACGAGATTCTTGTAAGGGGGTAGACTTGTAACATCCACCTTTTTGTAATAAAGAGTTTGTGCTTGTGATCATGTCATGTCATGCATGCATTTGGAACCCATGGCTGTATTTAAAACAAAGTGCATTTAAATTTAATAAGGGAATTTAGTAAAATCACTTAAAGTGCCAATTCAAAATCATGGTTCAAAATGGTTCCAATTTTGTCAAACAAAAATATGTTGAGGTTGCAGATGTTACAAGGAACTCAAAAATAATTTATGCTAATTTTTACTAATTGCAGAAAAGCCCTCAAGTTAGTTAAGAATCTGTTGTTTTAAAAGACAGAAATGTCTTTTCGCAAATTCCAAAAATCTTAGGGGTTTTTCATAAAACCTCCCTTTTATCGTCTTCCTCCCGTCAGTAGACGAGAAGGTCGACGACGACGCACCATGCCACCTCCTGTCGGCCCCTGCCGCGCGGATAGGAGCGAGGGGGCGTGCCCTGATTCCCCTCTCCTCCTCGCATCGGCCCTCTCTCTCTGGTTCTCTCCACGCACAAAGGACGCCCAAACCCTAACCCTAACCGTCGTAGCCGCCGCTCGCCACCGGCGATACGGCCGCTCCGGAGCCCCGCTGAGAACCTCACCGGCACCGACGTCTCCTCCTTGTCCTCCTCAAGCTCGCGCAACAGCAGGGAAGCCCGGGAGGGCTCCAATTTCCTCGCTGTTCGCCGCCACGGCTGGCGCCGTGGTCTTCTCGCCGCCGTAGATTACGGCTCCGCATGGCGTCCCCGACCGGCGCATCATCTTTGTGGTGAGCTACCGCGCCTGAGGGTGCTCTCCCCTTCCTCCCTCCTCCTCTGGTTTGCTCTACCGCCGCCGCGCCACCGCTTGTCGGCGAGCCTCCGGTGACTTCTCTGGGCGGCGCCACCACCCCTAGACTCCCTGTGCTCCCCTCTCTCTGGTGGTGTGGTTCTATTTCAAACCCGCGCGCGCAATCGGCTGATTTCACCTCGGCAGAGGAACTCCGGCCACGAGATGACGTCATCATGACGTCATGCCTGCGTCACATGGGCCCGGGTTGTCAGCCCTTTTCTTTTTAATTAATTTTATTAAATGGAAATTATCTCACAAGTGGGCCCCACCTCTATTTAAATTCCAGAAAAAGAATAAAAGTTGTAAATTCAATATCTTTTAATTGGTTAATCAAAAAAATGTGATCAATATACCAAAATGTTCAGAAAAATAAAATCTACTTGTTTATAAATTTTTAAACATGTCTGAAAAACTTTATTTTTGACCATTATTTGAATTTAAAATAATTCGTTTAAAATGGAGAAAATAAGCTTTTATTCAATAAAATTAGAAAATTACAAGTTATATATATCAAAATGCTCAGAATAAGAAATGCAACCTATTCTTGTTGTTTTCAAACCCATCTGAGCACTTTAACTGTGTCACACATTTAGAATCGTCTGAATCGGCCTCTAGGTCCACTTCAGAGCTAATTTCAAGAAAATGCATATTTATCATATGAACACTAGAAACCCATGAAACATGTTTAGGGATTCTTTTTTATGCATTCAGATGTTCATGCATACAGAATGCACATTGCATCGGTGTTGAATATTATTATCTTTCTTTCCGGTGTTTGTTCTTATCTGTAGAACACGAATCCAGAGTGATGTAAGACACCCCTCTTGACGAATACTTAGTCTCACCAACCAAGTCAAGCACTTATTCCTAAAGCCTTTATCTGGTTTTCTTGAAGCAAGGCAAGCATAACCTCTTATCTGTCCATATATGTTTTCAAAGTGTTTTCTTTCTCGTATGAAGCATGCTTTTATAAAGTATCTTGGGTCAGTAGATAGAGTTGTCCTATTTATTGCATAGCCCAGATATCATGATTCACTGCTCCTAGGAGCCATAGGTTTTGTTTGGGTGTATCGCCAGGGCCTTAAATATGCCATGCTTATTCTTACATGCATATTGATCTCTGTTCCATCAGGTTGATGAATCAGAGTTACGAAATGAATCTAGTATGACAAGATGATGTGGTAAGGTTCAAGATGTGTGTTTAATATGATAAAAGGTTTGGATGAGTTGCCACATGGGATGTGGTGATTTGCCTCGTTCATGCCACTAGGAGCGAGTTCTCGCCTTTGAAGCCAAGACTGAACGTGCAACCACACGGGGATTAGATTCCCCTCGGTCTCAACTTGTCTAGTTTGTTCCATGGGTTGCCTAGTTCGGGCGTTCCATTTGGATTTGCGGGGATATTAAAAACGTTTTCAAAATTATGACGTGCTGGTGTATCGATGCTCTGTGGGTAGATAACCGTCAAGCATTGCGCACAACAATAGAGACCTGACATGAGATGGCCACTCCCTATTGGCGGACCATCTCTACTCGGAGCGACTAATGGAATAGGCGAAGCAAGGGAAAGGTCGTGGTCAGCCACCCTCCGCCGGCACATCGTCGGAAGTGTGCTAACAGCTTGGCATTAAGAGTAGGTTGGCACGTGTGGTAAAGTTGTACACCCCTGAGGGTTTAATCTTTTCGAAAAGCCATGTCCACGATTAAGGACGACTTGGTGACGGATTCTGGGATCATAGATAATTTGAACCGGACGTAAAATATGTTGTGAATGAATGGTTGGTATTAAGAGGTGGTTCCGGTTATCATGTGTTGTAGATGACGCTTCGGAGAATTTGAAGACAAAACACGAAGCAAGTGTGTTCTTTTAAAAGATTTGTTAAAAGCTTCTCTATCTCCATCTATTTGAAACAAAGATTGTTTTACACAAAATAACCTTCATAACTCCCTTTTGAGCAAGCATATATCTAATAGGTTAATTAAGTCTTGTTGAGTACCTCCAGTACTCATGTTTTCTTCAACTTGGTTCAGGTCGAGTTCCACGCTTTGGTGGTGTTTCAACGTGGACATCGCCGAGTAGTTTGGGGTTCCCATGTAGCATCCTGGAATCTATGGGATGGGACGTCGCCTTATGTTGCGGCCACTTAGGGCTTTTTGGTTCTTGTTGACTAGCAACATAGTTTGACTTCCGTTGTGTGATGTAATGTTGGGTCATGTGACCTCTGTTTGTAAGCTATACTCTAGTAATATTGGCTTTATACAACTTCATGTCTAGAGTGTTGCTTTGATCGGTTGTTGGTTTCGAGTTGTCGCAGTCGAGGGGTTGTGGGCCGATGATCCATTTTCGAGCACGCCTGCCGATGTGATTCGGCCTAGGGCTTGGTAACCGTAGTAACCCTCGATTGTTGTTTCACTTCCTGGACACATAACATCTTTGTATAGATATGGTCCCGCTCCTTCAGTTTCATACGAATCATGGACGCTTTGATATGCATAGTTTATTGTGACTAGCATGGACACAAGGATTAGTAGTACCGGTGTTGTCCGGCCTACGTGCCGATGAATCCGGTCTACCTGCCGTTGTTTGTTGCGGCCGGGGCTGGTAACTCCGAAGCCCTTGTGGGTCCATGTCTACGAGCGCATAACAGTATGTATACCTTTGGGTCCGGGGTTTGACACATCGCCCTCCCCTACAACGCCATCCTCGGCTACCCAGCCCTGGCCAAGTTCATGGCGTACAACATCGCCAAGCTTCCCGGACCTGCTGGAACCATCACCATCCATAGCGAGGTGGAGGACATGATGCCCTCCGTCGAGCACGCCTAAAAGGAGGTGGCGGTCTCACACCCAACCGACGAAGACGACGTGGGACACCTTGACAAGGTTCCCAAGAAGAGTCTGTTATTCTCTCCTAAGGTAGCAGCCACCTAGAAGACCTCCCCGAGCGCTGAGGGCTCAAGGGCTACCACCATTCTCCGCGCGGGCCTGCCGCCCACTTAGGAGGGCGTACCCACCGCCGAAGTACTCTGCATGCCTCCACGAGGCTATGGGAGGTGCTACCCATGAGGGGACCCGTGACGCCACGGTAAAAACGACGCGAGGACCTCTCTTCATGAGGGTCTCATGGAGCTTCTCAACAAGCGTGCCCACACGTCCGCGAGAGCTTCTACCCACGCAAGTGGGAGCCACACGGCACCTTTTGCACCTAAACTCGCGCGAGTATCAGCCCATGACGATGGGAATCCCGTGTCCGCACGGTGACGTCAAGTGCCTTCTTGGGAGACCACAAGGTCACGCTATCCCCTAAGCGTTTTGTAACAGAACAATGCCTCACCCTAGCAGTAAATTCAGTTGCTTTTCCAAGAAATTCTCTCTTTTCATGCCGGAATGCTTGTATTTTTGCATCCAACACACTCATATGCATTCATCTCAGCATGCATACTTTCCTCTCAAGAAGCGCGCAAGTGCCTTTTCTTCACGAGAGAACCCTGCGAGCAGGGGCTGGGACGGTGTATGTGTACGGGTCGCTACGGTACACAACACCTCACCAAGTCCCTTTGCGCAGCTCTCCTCACGAGATGCTCATGAAGGAATGGACAAATGCATGCCGCTGTCAAAATACAAGTGGTTGCATGAATGGACTTCTCTCTGAAGCAAGGCACATAATCCCCCCAAAGAAGTCCTCCATGAGGAATCAGAAGAAAACCTCCACAAGGAACTAGGAGGGATTACCCACATGGAACAACGAGAAGTCCTCCGGGAGGAACACAAGCACAACCTCTCGAGAGACCTTCCACGGGCACTATCTCGACAAAGGGCTCCACTTCCCAAAAAGCTAAGTTTCTCCACAAAGAATATTCAGAGACGCATACAAGAAACATGATAACAGAAGGCGCAGAGCGTCCTCTACAAACTCATAACATTCACGATTGTTCACCTATTCTCTACTGCATGCATCAGGAACACAAAGGCATCCTTCAGACGGAAGAATGATGGTCTTTGGAGCCTTCTTCGTCTCCCTGGGACGCCCGTGCTTCATCCTCAACACCGGCACCAGCTGGCTTCATCGTGCATCCTAGTGGTCTGAATGACTCGGAGAAGGAAATCACGTCTTCACGCACCTTCCACCGGAGAGATTCCTGGAGGCCGTCAGGGATGGGCGTTGATAACTTGACGAAGTCGAAGAAGGGATCAGCGTGAAGGAGCTGGGAGAAGGCGTGTGTGACCGCCTTCGACGGAAGCTAGCGGCATTCCTCATCAAGGACATTGTCCAGATCATAGACCTCCTCCTCAAGCGTGGTGAGGAACTGCGAGAAGAAATGAGCGCAACCAGCAGCGTCGAACTCGATCGGGAGGTCCGGCATGTCGATGCATAGGCGGTCGGTGATGGCACGGGCGCTGCGGACCGCTTGATGGAACATCTCCTGAAACTGGCGCTTCAGTTCATGCGCCTATTTGGCGGATTCTCGGTGCTCCTCACCCCTCTCGATGAGCGGGTCGGTCAGCTCCTGCAAGACAATTAGGTCAGCTTGGTGGCGCTCAGCCTCCTTGGCCGCGCATTCCTTCGCTTTCCTCTCCCCGTCGAGATCTCGGCGGATCCGACAAAGATCCTTCTTGATGGCCTCGATCTCCTTGTTCAGCTCCCTCCCTTGTTGGACGAACTTGTCCTCCTGATCATTGGATTTATTGCCAAATTCCTTCAGGAGCTCCTTGTGGATGGTTGCATGGCTAGACTCGACCCACTTCATAATACCCTCCTCTCGCTAAGGAAAACGGGCATTGCAAGCGTCGATAGACCGTTGGTTTCGTTCCTCCACAGTCTACACATCAGCATCCATCGTCTCAAGGCGCTCGTGCTCGATACTAAGATTGACCTCCTCCTGGGAGATCTCCTCTCAGCTTCCCGAGGTCTTGCTCGGTTGTCTTGAGCCTATCCTCTCTGGGGGAGAGACTCTCCTCCTAAGCTTGAATCTTCTAAACAAGTGCCCCCAGGCGCACCTCAAGAAGATCAAGCTCTTTCTCCCGCTCCTGGAGGCAGCGGGTCCACTCCTCCACCTCCAGATCATGCTAGTTCTTCTCGAGGGGAAGATCTTCTCCATTGTCCAGCACGGCGGCCATCTTATCCTTGGCCTCCTCCAGGGTCGCGGTGGCCTCTTTGCGCCGCCACTCCACCTCTTCAAGCATTGCATGGCTCGCCTTTGCCGCGATCTCCTCCTTATTGATTCCCGCCGCAACCACCTCATGAAGTTGGCTGCCCAGGAGCTCGAGGAGCTCGTACTCCTTGGCCATGGCTGCCACCTAGGAGTCATCTTGGGACCGGATATGAAGGGAATATGCCCGAGAGGCAATAATAAAGTGGTTATTATCTTATTCCTTGTTTACGATAAATGTTTAGTTCTCATGCTAGAATTGTATTAACCGGAAACGTTGATACATGTGTGTTTAATAAACAAACAACGGTTCCTAGTGAAGCCTCTCTTTTAAATAGCTTGTTGATTAACTGATGATCAAGGTTTCCTGATCATGAACATTGGATGTTGTTAATAACGGGGTCATGTCATTAGAAGAATGATGTGATGAACATAAACCCAAACTAGGTATAACAATACGATCAAGTCATTTAGTTTATGTTGTTATGTCTTACATACGAAGTAACCTTATTCCTTAGACCATGAAATCGTGTCAATCACTAATACCGGAAGGCTTTGATGTAATCAAGCATCACGCCATAACAGGGTGACTATAAAGGTGATGTTGGGTATTCGGAAACTGTTAGTTGAGGCTCATAGATCAAGAGTGGGATTTGTCCATCCAAATGACGGAGAGATATACTCCAGGCTCTCTCGGTGATATCACATCGACACCGCTTGGAAGCACACGACTAGGTCACAAGGATGTCATATCACGGAACGAGTAAAAGAGTACTTGTCGGTAACGAGATCGAACTAGGTATGGTTGATACCAATGATCGGATCTCGGACAAGTAAAATATCGCGAGACAAAGGGAATAGTTACGACGTTGATGGTTCACACGATCACGAGAGTCATCGTTGAATATATAGGAGTCATCACGGATCTCTAGATCCCGTTGTTGATTATTAATCGGAGAGGTGTCTCGATCATGTCTATGTTATTCGCGAACCGTAGGGTGACACACTTAAGGTTCGATGAAGCATTTGAGAGGATACGGAATATCGAAGAATGTTTTGGACAACACCGATATTGTTTCGGAGAAAATTGAAATAGTTCAAGGTTTTTTTTGTCAAATGGTTGTTAATAGAATTAACAAATGATTCGAGGTGCTATATGCAAATGTTTGTTAATAGAATTAACAAATGCTGAAATAAAGAAATAAAAATGTTTTATTTATTTATTAAAGAAAAACCTTTGGATGTTCCAAGTGGGAAATTATGGGAGCATGAGTGGGTGTGAGTGGAGTGTCCACTCACATGAAGAGGGAAGAGGTGGGGGAACCACCATGGGCTGGCCGCACCCCCTTGGGCTGACTCCCCCTCTCTTATAAAAGGAGGGTGAGAGCTCTCCCTTCTCCACACACTTTCCCACCTCCCTTTCTCTCCACCCTCTGTTCTATTCCATGGTCTCCGGCTTGGCGAAGCCCTGACCGTGGGATTCTTCACCACCACCATGCTGTCGTGTTGCTGGAGTTCCGGGGCATCCTTTACTTCCGCTACGCCGCTGGATCGAGGGAACGGAGGTCCTCATCGAGTCGTACGTGTGACCGCTCACGGATGCACCGCCGGATTGCGGTGCACATCTTCTCGCTCTCGGGATCGGTGTGAGTACGACTATGCCAACAACGAGATTTGATCTCGTAACGCTTAGAGTCTTCGAGGGTATGTTCTCTTTAGACTCTCTTTCTCCCCGTTGCACTTCATCTCCTAGATTACATCTTGGCCCTTCGGGTATCTCTCACGTAGGAATTTTTTTGTTTTCTATGAAACGTACCCTTCAGGATAATGTTGCCGACCTGCTTCACAATGTCATTGGTGAACCCATCCAAACTTAGCTCTAGGACGCGACAGTCGCGAACCAGCTAGGACCAGCGGTCCTAACTGTCTTCCATGGTAAGGATTTCGCTGGGCACTGGGCCGGCGCCCGCCACCGACGCGGCCTCGACCTCACACGCTCCCGGCAGAACTTCGACGTCCCCACTTGTGCCGGAGGCCGAAGAAGACACAGAGGGCCCGACCGTTGGCGCGAGGTCAACCACAGCCACGAAAAACTCCGTCCCCCGGCCGGCCTGTTAACCGGCCGCGGCCACCGACGCCTCTACATCTACGGCTGGGTCTGGAACCACGGGCGCGGGTGACGGAGGTGAACCGGCGTGCGCCTTCCCGGCCACAAGCGGGGCTATGACCGTTCCCAAGGGATGAGGAGCCCCCTGCTCAGAATCCGCAGTGCTAAGGGCCCCCGTGGCAGTGGCGGCAAAAACCTCTCGAGCAGGCGTGGCCGCAAGGCTGGGACCACTCACCGTGCTGCCCCACTGTGTCATCCTCTCCCTAGGCCCTGCGAAGTCAGAAAAACTCAGCAATCGAACATGATGGGGAGGAGGGAATGCGCGCTGGAGTTATCACCTCCCAGCGTAGCGCCAAACTCTCTGCTTGCGTACCCTAGAGAAGGGACCCTCGGCCGGTGGTCCCTTAGGATAGGGATCACCGGAGCCAAGCGGGGCGTCTTCAAGCTTTAGTTTCTTTGCCGGGCGGGCCTCGCCTGAGGTCCCGCCCTAGCCCTCATCATCATCAGATCGCGCGCGTCGCGAGGGAGAAACGTAGAAAACCACGTTGGTCCCATCTTCCTCTTCATCAGAGGAGACCATTGTCTTATGACACTTCCTCGAGGAGAGAGTCGCGGAGTCTGTGTCCTGATCGAGGGCGTCAGCCATCTTGGAGCCCTCGACGCTCTCCTCGGTTAAGTCCAACGTGTACGAGTTGTCATCGTGCGACCTTGTTCCCTCGGCAAGGGGGCCTCATTAGTCGAAGCGTGGCATCACACAAAATTGCCTCCCTCTCCTCCGTCGGGAGGTCATAAAGGGGAACCACGCCAGGAGGGAGCCTCGACGATGATGAATCAACCAGAAGCAGCTTCACACCTATGAAGGTTCGGTGCATAAGGGGTTGTGAGTCAAGCCTCATCGTATCCTCAAGCCCGGCATAGATCCATATACACATCTCACGGCGCTGGACAGGGGCGATGCACTGCTCAATAAACTCGCTCACAATCATGGAGAGGGTGAGGCCTTCATCGTGCAACGTCTTCACATGCTCCGTGAACGGCTTCATGATGGCACTGCCAAGCTCCTCCTGGCCCACCCCAAATGACTCGAAGGCGATGAAGAGGGGAACTCGAAGAGGTTGCTGACATTGCGTGTGTCCGCGTACAACCAGTGCACGCGAAAGTTGGCTGCCTCGTTCGGGAGGTCCATCTGGGGAAATAATGTGCCCAAACCAGAATCGACATGGAAGGATACGTCACCGACGCCGAGGTCCTCGGTGTCAGCGCGCAAGGCGAAGAAGCAGCGGAAGAAGGCGATTGAGGGCCTAACACCAAGAAATGCCTCACAATAGAAGGCGGACACGAAGAGTATAAGAATAAAGTTGGGATGGAGGCTAAGCGGCTAAATTTGGTCATGGGAGAGAACGAGGAGGAAGAAGGAGGACAAAGAAGGAACCAACCCCGCGACAAGGGTATGGTAGAAGAAGGGGTACAACGACGGAGAAAGAACCTATCGAGGATGTGAAAAGACAGATACCATGGGATGGATTGAGTTTGGGGCCGATGGACGCTGTGGGTATCCGGGGAGGGATCGCACGCCTAGCTAGCGCGCTCTCTACACTGCAAACAACAAGATTTACCCAGGTTCGGGGCCCTCGTGTGGAGGTAACACCCCTACTACTGCCTCTCTCTGTGTATATGTATATGTCGAGTACAAGAACTCCTCAAGCTCAAGGAGCTAGAGGAAGAAGAACCTCTCTGCTATCTCTCGCTCTCTAAACCTCCAGCACCTCTCTCAGAGTATCAGCTACCAAAGAATCGACCAAGGGAGCGACCGACCCTCATGCAGGAGGGGGAGGCCACCTTATATACTAATGGCCACCAACTAGAAGGTACAGAGTAGGTGACTAGACACTGTGGACCAGCGCATGCCTCCGCTTCCCCGCTGATAGTGGCCGAAAGTCGTCGCTGTCTGGTCGCTGACATGTACTGTCCCCCTTGTCAGAGACAGGACATGGCCTCGCCCATACTGCGGAATGTACCCGCGTATGCATACGCATCATCATGCCTAGTAAGTTGAACCGCACGCCTGTACCTTCACAGATTATACTTGATCTCCTCAACAGCTCCATTGACTTTCCCTCCGAGTAGAATAGCACCATGCCTATCTGGACCTCCCAAGAGCTACTCAGTCAGTCCAGACACTTACTCATATCTTTAGCTGGGCATCTTGTTCTTCATACTGAGTAGCTCAACTCGGTAGCCACTCGGCTCAGTACATCTCTACCCGGTACGTACCAACTCGGTACGGCCCAACTCGGTAGTCAATACCTCAAACATCATTTCTTACCAACCTTACCCCTACTCGGGGGTAGCCCCCCGACATTAGTCCCCGAAGCTGGTATGGTCCGGTGAACTCGGACATTGGGCCATGCCAGCTTAAACCAATCTCTTTCCGAGTGTACGACCGAGATGCAGCTCTTCTCGGTCGAGTCCCAAACCGAATTGGAACTCCACTTCTCATCCCTTGTGAATCTTCTTCCTTCAACCGAGTAGGCCACGCTGTATTGGATTTTGCCGAGATCCCAACACTTAGCCAAATCCTCAGAGATTTTGCCGCTCAAATGAAACCGCCTAGTTATCTTCGCTCGTAAGATTCAACACGTGGCGCGGAAACGCAGCCATGTCGCCTCAGGTCCTGCGCGGCTGCACCGCACGCCTCTGCCTGCGCCAGCCACTGCCCGCAGGGCCCACGCGATGTCGCGTCGCTTCACCTCAGAGCACTTGAGTGCACATGTCGTGGATCGTGGGATTAACTGCGCCCGTCACGCGCGATAAACTCGCTATATGCGTTTCTTCCGCGCGCATTTACTCCCACTCGCCCACGATCTCCGCCGCAGCGGATCCAGAGGAATAACTGCGCCCGGGGGGGGGGGTACAAATACCCCCCCGCGCCGCCCGTTGCCTCGTCTCCTTCGCCATTTACCCCCTCTTCGTTCTTCCTCCTCGCGCCTCGCGCTCGCAGAGAACCTTGCTCCACCGCGCGACGACGAACACCACCCCGCGGAAGGAGTCATCTCACCGCCGTGCGCCACCTCTCACCGAGACGCTGCAGCGCGCCAAGACCTTCACTGCATCGCGCGGCTGTCCTCGACCTTTCTTCATCGCCGCCGTACTGCTTCTCTGTTTCTTCCTCGCCTTCTCCTTCAACTTCTTCGCCGCGGACGACGCGCAACAGCGTTCGTCTTCCGCGTCGCCGCGGCTCTTCTGCGACCTCTGCGGCCTGAGCTTAGCGCCCACACGCAACTCGGAGGCGCGCGGATCCGGATCTGCCCCGATGGCGCTCGAGCTCGTCTCCAACATGGATCTTGAGGGTCCCGTATCCACCCGCGGCCACTGGGAGGGCTCCGACATGAAGGCGAGCGACACGCAGTGGCTGGTTAACACCCGCCGAGTACCACTGGGTGTGATCTGCAGGCCACCCGGCACCGAGTTGGAGCCGCAACCCGGCCCAGGTGAGTACGTGGTATTCCTTAGCCACTTCAAGCGTGGTTTTGGTCTTCGCATCTCGAAATTCATGCAACAATTTCTCCTCCATTTCAGCTTGCAACCACATCACCTTCCGGGAAACGCCATCACCATGCTTTCCACCTTTGTCACTTTCTGCGAAGCCTATCTCGGTGTCTACTCCACGATAGACATCTGGGCTAAATATTTCCACTTTCGCCAACAAGTCCTTCCCAAGAAAAACAATCCGGATGCGCCCAAGGTCATGACGCAATGTGGCGCGGCCATGATTATATACCGGAATACCACCGAGTATCCCAAGGTTTCGGGGCTTGACACCTGCCGCAAGTGGCAGAGAGGATTCCTCTATGTGAAGAATCCCACTCCGGCTGAGGGCGCCGAGCCGGTGGATCTCATCAAGCTACCCCCCTTCCAGAATGTTCCTCCAACCGCCATAAGGAACTGGGGATGTAACCCGAAGAAGACTGTGGCGGATGCCAACCATGCGGACAACCGATTGAAGCAACTGGTGGACCTGGGACTCCGGTTTGATGACCTCATCGCTACCTGGGTGAGCCGTCGGGTTCTTCCTCTGCGGCTCAGGGCGCACAAGATGTGCTTTATGGGAGGACCCCGTGACTGCACGCGCACAACGACTTTCGAGCTCAACAAGGAAGAAGTGGCCATCTGGGCCCAATCCATCACCAAGGCCACCCTCTCAGACACCTAGGATTGGGGTTTTGAGCCATACAAACGAGATCGGCCAGCCCCCCGAGTAAGTTTTCCCTATCCTGCCGAGTTGCTCCCAGCTCGGTATCTTCCAAATACACTTACTTCATTGTGCTTTCTGTCTCGCATGCCCCACCGAGTAGAATTCATCTCGGTTTCTCCCGAGTTTACTTATTTGTTTATGTTTTATGTTTCGCATGCTATACCGAGTAGAATTCATCTCGGTTTCTCCCGAGTTTACTTAGCTATTTATGCTTTATGTTTCGCATGCTATGCCAAGTAGAATTCATCTTGGTTTCTCCCGAATTCACTTTAGCTCCTTATGCTTTATGTTTGCATCTACAGGACATTCCTCGCCAGAGAGATGAAGACAAGCCAGTCCTGTCGCAAAATTGGAAACCGGACCGAACAAAGGATGACGAGGAGCAGTTCGACGTCTGGGACACACTCTGCATCCCGCTCGTCACTCCCCCAGGCCAAGATGGTAAGTTCCGAGTTCCAACTTCAATCTGGGACTGGTCCGAGGATGACGAAGGTGACAGAGACCACAAATGCATGCTCTCAACATTCTCTAACCTCTTCCCGGTCTTACTTGCGTATTTTCTCTTCTTGTTTCCAGACGACATGGAAGAGGAACCGATCGATGCAGTGCCTCTGTCCATTGCTGCCCCCACCGGAGTGAGGAAGTGATCCGGAGCGGAGCCGTCGAGCCTCCACCCAGCAAGAGGCTGAAACGATCCGGGAACAAAGGCACCAAGGCCACGGCGAGCCCCGGAAGGAACATGCAACCCACAGAGGACGGGTATGCTTCCCCCGAGATGTTTTATGTTTGCGTATTTTTGCCTTTCTTGCCTCTTTGAACCGGGATGCCTTGTGTTTGCTTTTCTTTTACTCCTTTGTTCTTCCTTTTCTCTAGCGACGCACTCGACGCTGATGCCCCCGAGGCACCCGCGAGACCGAGCAGCCCCCGCCATGTTGTCGACCTCGACCCCGAGGATACAGAGACCCACGCCAAGGACAGGGCCGAGATGCCCTTCCCGGACCGAGAAGACCCTGATCTCGGTGCAGACAACAAATGAGCCGAGATGGATATTGAAAGGACTTCAGAGCAGCCGGAGTCAGCCCCCGAGCAGCAACCCTGGCAACAACCCCTAAGGCCAACAACAGAGCAGCAGCAGCCACCAGAAGAGCAGCACCACACCGAGCAGCAGCCTCCAGAGCGTCAGCAACAAGATGCCGAGCAGACTGAGAAGGAGCAGCCCGAACAGCGGCCCCAGCAACAGCCGTCACCCGAGCAGCAGCAGGTTCCTCCAGCCTCAACAGCAGGTACGCCACCAACCCCGCCAAGAAGAACTCTTCCCTTGGAAGCAGCAGTGGCAGCAGAGACTGCCACAGCCAAGACAGTCAAAACTAGAGCAGCTACCAGCACCGCACCCGCGGCCACGCGCCGGACACCAACAACAACAACAACAACAACACCGAGTCCATCACCACCGAGCAAATCCGCGGCGCCCACAGGGAGCAGCTCCACTCCTCGCACTCGGCAGTATGCAAAGTACGCACCCTCGCAGACACTAGACGCAGGGGCGGGACCAGCGAGCCTTGTGAAAGTTCCGGTGCACTGGCAGAAACTGCAACAACAACAAACGCAGCAGAAGAAGAAGGCCGGGACGAAGGCGACCAGGGTGAAGATGAAGCCCGACACAATTGCCCTTAACATTGATAATCAACTTGTGGCCCGCCAAGAGCTTGCCGCCGAGCTGCAGGCGATATTGATTCCACCCTGGACCGGATCGGCTTCATTGATCCGGAGCACAACGGGAAGACACTGGGCTCGTTGGACCACTATCGTAAATCATGGAACCATGCTGATGTCTTCCATGTCTCCAAGGCGGTTTCAGTCTCTAGCAGCACTCTGGCGCACAAGATGTACTTCCTGCACGTCGCTGCAGAAGATGTCGAGGTCACTTCCCGAGTAAGTTTTGTTCTTTATCGGAAATCATACATCATCCAGTCCCCGAGATTTGGGCCGAGTAGGCAATACTCGACCGAGTTGAAGTCTACTCGGGTCGAATCTTCCAACTAACTTGTCTCTTTTTTCTCTTCAAACTTGCACCGAGTCCCGTGTCGTGATCCTCCAGAAGCTCCTCTGGGATCACCGAGATGCCAAGACCCAGAATCGCCAGCTGCCGGAGGAGCTAGGACATAAAGGTAACTTATTCTTGGCGAGTTACTGCGTATGCTTATTTTGCACCAGTTTTCTAACTAGGTTTCTGTTTTCTATTTCTCAGCTGTCATGGAGAAGCAACTGACGGATGTCGTCACCAAGATTTCTGTAAGGTCCCCCAGAACCACTGTTCAAGGACACCTCCGATATGCATACATTCACGATCCCAGATCACACCAGTCGTGAACAACATATCAAGTTGGAACACCGATACAATATCCATTACACGATTGCATCAAACACTTACAAAGGGGCAAGGTCACATGACCAAGTCTAACACAATTGCCACGCAGGGCAAGCACACAACACACACAGCGGAAGACTAAATACACACAAATGTAGTAGAGCCCAAGTCACGCCTTAACCTACAGGCTGCTGACCGGGAGACGATCCTAGCTCGCAAAGCCATCAATTCCGTACTCCTCTTCGTAGATCTCCTTCTGAGACTCCTTCTCGATGTCTGGCAAGTAAATACCAGGGACGAAACCAATATGAGTACATTTGAATGTACTCAGCAAGACATCCATCATGTAGCTTACCAAAATGCAGGTATGCTTATATGGTGGAATAGGTAGGCTATACATAGGGTTCATTATCAATGATATATGTAAGACATATCATAGTTGATTTTGAAAATCTCTATATCTTCGTTGAAGAAGATACTTCAAAAGAAAATAATATAGTTTTCATTCTCTTGTAGATATCACATGTACAAGAGGTTTTGTAAAACTTTGTTAAAAGAAAGTTTTATCTTTGCAAAACTTTTTGTAAAACAACTTCTGGCTTTTCATCAACGGTACCTCCACAGTACAAGATTCCCTCCTTTCAGTACTTCATAAGTCCAACACCTTTTTGAAAACTCCTTTTTGAAAACATTGACACAATTCTAGCTACATGGCCATTCAACTGTCCATATCCGAGGACACGGCTATTCAGAATAGTTTGACTCTGCAGAGGTGTACACAATCCACCAGATCCAGTACATCCGCCGTGAACAACCACGGACTGTAACAACAGTATGTAAACATCGGATAACTGATCCTAACCATCCACTATGTCCAAGCTAGTACATGTCTATCTCTTAAGTTGAGTGTAATCTCCCCGGCACCAGGTCCCACCCTTCCACGGCAGGAGACTCAACTGTCGCACCCGGGGGGTAACTTAATCCCTCACTTTGCATGCCTATTTGAATTCATGATTGGCGGCATTTCGGTTCGAGGGACGTCACACCCTTATAGAAAATTGAGATAGAACACACACTAACAAGAACAAACTTCAAGTTAAGCCCCATGCCCATGTTGGGGTAAAGTGGCAGTACGGTAAAGGTTATCCGGCGAAGACTAGGTTATGTGTCATTTTTGAAAACATGTTTTTCCCAAAAATGACCACTTCCACATTCCTCCGATGGATAAGGCTTCACCTTTCCACCGGGTTTTCCATAAAGCCTTTGTTTTGAAAAAACAAATTTTTAAGGGCCCACTTAGGGACTAATACTTGTGATGGTAATGAATACCATATGGTGGCTATGGGCTTGGTAACACCAAGTATCAACTACTGGCATAGTAATATATAATAGTAGTAGTCACTCAAAAATAGTTTTTGGAATTAAAGTTTTTGTAAAACTTTCAGAAGTAAAACATGCATGATAGATAATGATATGTGTAGTAACAGCAAGCATCAGGATGGCTTGCCTTAAAACTCTTAGTGTCCCTGGCCTTGAAGTAATTTGAACTTGACGCACAGTTCCACAACTTCTTCTTCTTTTCGTTCGTTTTCTAGCGTCGTAAAAGAATAAAAGACACACACAATCAGAACTAAAAGACAAACAACTAAACTAAACAACACATACAGCAAGCAAATTTATACTAGTGCAATCTCTCAAACGTTATCGCGAAAACTATCTCACAACTCTCAGGGTACAAAACTATCGTCAGACAACTATATGGTTGAGAAACCATATCCCACATCTTACATACCATATATGGAGTGGGTGTATCACTCTCATAATAAGATACATCAGAAGCTAAAAGTATAGCTTGTGGTCACAAACGTGAGACTACTAAAATAATAGCAATCAATCAAAACAATACCCATGGCAGTGGGTATTAACAACACACAAGCAATCATCCTCGAACAAGTTCATGACTAAACTAATGCATAGATAACAAGACACTACTAAACACATCAACAACACTAGAACAACAAATAACATAAGTACCATACTCATGCTAAGGCAAACATTCATACAATTTCCAAACAGCAACAAACACACCACAAATGAATAAGCTAGTTATAGACTTATGCTTATGTCCACTCAAAGTTATGGAATCCATCAATCATGAAAAATAAATAAAACAAACCAGTAGCTAAATCAATGGTAACAAGTCATAAACTATAATCTAAAACACAATCATCACACAAGATAATACTCCTATCACATAACATAAAAACAGGACTGCATTTATAGCACACTAGTATGGAATTCTATAGAAGCATGCTATAAGAAATAATTGTATTCTACAACTAATAGAAACAAGCAAAAAAAGATGTCATGGCATACTAACAGAAGTAATAACATCCTAATCATGCTAGAATGATCATACACTTATACAATAAAAATACAATAATACTAGAGCAAACTCACATTTTCTAGTGGTGACACTAGTTCATCACTAGAGAAGCAATTATCATTATAAGGATGCATGATCTTAAACAAGAAATACATGGATATAAATACCTACTAACAACACATACATCTTACACATGCTAGTAAGCATAAACACTAAAATAATTCTATGAAAATATCTACTAAGCAAGCATAAAGAAATTCTAGTAACACATGCTTTTCTAATTAATTAAAAAGCAAGAAACCAAGGTATAAACTACACAACCAGTAGCTATGCACTCAATAAAATATTAACTAAACACTTTCAAAAATCCAAACACTCAATAAAAATCATTCACCAATAATCTATCAATCACAAGGGAACTATTCTATTAGCAAACAATTCAATTTAAGCAAACAATAGTGAAGCATTTTCTTAACATGATACTCCTAAGGAATATTATGCTAAAAAAAGAATCACCACTAAACATACTAGTGTTCTAAAAGAAGTAATATCCTCTTCACTTACATAAGTGAAACAAACAATCTATTTTCCTTGGTGGAAAATAATAATCAAACATATAGTACTACAAGCTATTTTTACACTAGTGCAATGGTAGGGGATCTTCACCCTTAACCAAGATGCAATGGGACCAGTGGGTTATGGGCCCACTAATACCAAGGCAAGGGAGGTACAAAGCCTCTTGTTACTCATGACAAAATTAATATAGCAAAGCAATCAACACTAGACTGCTCATACTAGTGAAAACAAGTCTAGTGAGAACAAATAACAAAACTTACACATGCTTTGCTATAGAATACCATGCAAGATAACAGAGACAATAAAATAAAAATAACAGTACCAAAATGGTACTGGACTCAATTCAAACATATCACAAACCTAGGCAAAACAATCTACCAAGATTTGGTTTACACATTAATCAAATAAAAAATTAGAAAATAACAAATGCTAGTTCTATATCTATTGGACTTTCCAAACATGCACACCTTTTCTAAGGTAGATATACTTCAAGGAAACAACCTAATAAAAAGTGATAACAACTCTGTACATGCTAGGAAACAAGATTCAAAAATCACACACTTTCATTCAAACAAATACACAAATATTAATGAAAACAGAAAAGTGTTGTTTTCTAGATTTGCTCACCAAAATTAATCTAGGGATCCAAAAATTAATCCAAGCTGGTATTAGATAGATCTAGTCACAATAAAACTCATCCAATTGGATTTTTCTCAAAAAGCATTTTTAAACCCACTCTAAAAATCCTAGAAAAGCCTACTGGCCTTTTACCAAAACAGATGGAATTTCCATTTGGTAACTCACCTTGATGTGAGGAAAAGTCCTAGTGATAGACCTATTCAGTAGATATCCAAAACATTTTGGTTTGACCAAAATGGTTACAGATTTAAAAAGTTATGCTCAAAACAATCTCACAGACACTTGGTGGAAAAACAGACATGGTGGCAAAAATATACAGCCAAATATAGATCTACAAATTTTATGTGGTTAAGAAAACATAATACTAGTGTCAAGATTTTTGGTCGATTTTAAGTTGCACTTTAGGTATTTTTTACAAGCCTAAAGCAAACAAGCAAGTCTGCGCAAATTTTTAAAAGGAAAAAGAAACAGGGGGCAGGCTGGGTTTTCCTCGCGGCGCGGCCCAACTGCGTAGCGCGGGCGTGGCCAGCGCGGGAACGGCCGCGTTCAAGCGTGGACGTAGATCTCTAGATCTACAGTCCGCGCTCTCTCTTCTCCCTCTCCTCCCTTCTCTCTCACCGGCGCGACGGGAAAACACGGGCGACGACAATAGCTCACTGTGGGGGTTCGGGGTTGCTGGCGCGGGCTTGGGGAAGTCGCAGGGTCCACGGGGAGTCGAGGGGCGTCGATGGCGGCGACTGGCGTGGCCTCACACGACGGGGCACAACAGCGTGCCCGTGGCGGCAATCTCGACGGCGGCGGCACACCTGCAAACGCACGGTCACGAGGGAGCGTCAGAGGTGGCCAGTGAGGTACGGGGTCCTCAACGCAAGCGATCACGAGCAGTGGGATGGTAAGATTCGAGGTGCTCCACCTCGACACATGCACGGTGGCCGGCGGCGGTTCACGGGCTCGTGGAGCTTCCAGGGGCCAGGGCAAGGTTCCTTTTCGACTTGGGGGAGGTGTGTGAGTGTGAGTGAGTGCAGAGGCACAAGGAATGGGGCTGGGTGACTTGTACCCGTGGAGAAAAGGGCAAGGGCAAAGCTAGGGCTCGGGTTGATGCCATGCATTGGCATGAGGGCGTCCAGGGGTGGTTTTGGTCTTTCTACTCTAAGCTCAGGTTGCCAAAGGCCAGGACCACGAAGGGGCAGGTCAATGCATGGCTTTTGGGGGCTAGGGGAGGCAAGTCCAAGTCAAATGGGTCAAGGTATGGAGTCCCATACTTGCCACATCACCATTGTCTCCTCTCTTTTCTCTCACATCATTCCTTCTCTCTCAAGGCTTCTAGATGGAAAAGAATGCATCCTGGTTCGAGTCAATAAGTTAGTCAACACATTAGACAAGGTTACACTTCACAACTTGCAAAGAAAAGCAAAGAAAACAACTGTCCAAAAGTGTATCC
Source organism: Alopecurus myosuroides (assembly GCA_028641055.1). Taxonomy (NCBI): domain Eukaryota; kingdom Viridiplantae; phylum Streptophyta; class Magnoliopsida; order Poales; family Poaceae; genus Alopecurus; species Alopecurus myosuroides. The sequence goes on from CM054060.1 coordinate 267,226,503, forward strand.
CACACTGTTCAAAAATTCAGTCTTAAGACTTAGAGAATATTTCTAAGTGTTGAAATCAGATGAAATGAGCAAAAAGTTGGGTTTGTTTTCAAGGGTCAAATGGTTTCCAAAATTTGTTTTCAAAGTGGGAACTTGTTAACCATGTTATAAGATTTCAGAAACATCTTTTGAATTTTTTTTGAAAAAGTTTAAGGCCATGAAAACAATGTGGAAAAAGGTATACTTTCTGTTTTTCTCTGTTTTCCAAAAATGCCTTTTTCTGCCTTATTTTTATACCACAAAAACAGCAAACAAAAGATAATTTTGAATAATCCAAAAATAAAACTAAGCTTATGGATTTGTAGTACATATATCAAGGAACAGATAAAAGTCAAGAAAACATAAAAGAACATTTTATAGCCTAGTGAAAACAAAGGTGGAAAACATGTACTTGGCTATATTTTCAGGGATTGTTTTCTATAGAAAACTTAAAAGAAAACTTTCATAAATCATTTTGAATTTTTTTCTTGGATCCAACAAAGTTAAAATTTTATTTTAATATGCAAACAAGAATGATCCAAGTCTTGGAATAAAATTCACTCAAGTAATCAGCAGAGAGAACAACAGGGAAAAATTTAAAGAATTGTTTTCAGGAAAATTTAATATTGGTTTTAAAATGAAACAAGACTTGTGTTGCAAATATGATTAAGATCATAAACACATGTTAGTTCAAAAAATCATGTTGTTAGAAAAAAAATTGTTAGCCCTAGTTTTTGTCTTCTTGAGCATAGTACAAGAATCCAAAAACTTGGGTGTGACAATTTCTTCCTTGGAGAGTAAGTGTGACATCTTCCATCTCTGTGTTTTGTGTTTATGCTTATTTCTTTTCCTCTGGTTAATTTTGCTTTCTTTGCAGACGAGCATCAGGTCTTCGCCGAGAAGCACCGGGACTACGCTATGCTGGCCGAGTTGGCATAGAGCAAAATCTCGTCCCTGGAGAGTAAGTTCCTTCTTCTTTTCTATTATTCGGTCTCCATTTTTCTCCTATTTTGCTGACCGGTTTGCCTCCCATACAGAGGAGCACAAGATATTCATTGAGCAACACTAAGGGTGTCTCACTCCAGCCGAGATGTAGGAGCAGATTCGGGACAGCAAGACCAAGCTGGAGGCACACCTTGTCGCCGAGAAGAAGAAGGTGGCCAAGCTGAAATAGGAGCTCGCCGATGCCATCAAGATAGCGCTGCAGGCCGGGAAGGCCAGGACCGAGGTGCTGGGCCAATCCGCTGCCGAGAAGCTCGAGCCGCAGAGGGAGATCGAGGCCCTCAAGGCACGGAATGCCTCCCTCGACAGTATACTGGTTAACTCCCGCGGTCTGCTGGATAAACAACACGCCCTTGCTGCAGGATGGTCCAGCCGGCTTAAGGAGCTTATTATGGAGCTGCGTGTAAGTTGTTTCTTTTCTTTAAGTTGCTATGTACGGTTTCTTCTATTCGTTTCTTCTATCCAGTTTCTTCTTGACTTAACTCGGGCATCCCCTCTTCTAGGGACATTCCCCGACTTCAACTTGGGTGTTGATAGGGCCGTGGAGAAGGCCTGGCAACTGAGGGCAGAGCTTGGCCACGATTTTGCCGAGTCGGTCATGATTGATGACCAGGTCGAGAGCATTAAGGGTCGGGTTCACTCCCTCAAGGGCTTGGGAACCACCATCGTGTCCACCGGCATGCGGCTGCACAGGGCCTTCTGGCTGGATGAGGATCCCCCGACGGCAGTTGATAAGCTGGCCTCCAACCTCGACTATGTCAAGGATGAGCTGAAGAAGTGGCGTGCATCAGCAGCTCGAGCCGGCGCGGACGAAGCCCTACACTTTGTCCTGTCTTGGTACGAGAATTCGAGAACCTTGACCTCAACATACTCAGGAAACTGCGGAATGGATCCCGGTGGACTGAAGACGAGGATCACATCCGGTGCCGCCAAGAGACCGCATATCGGCTGGCTTCGTATGCTGATACGAAGGAGTTCATGGATGGCCCTACTGAGACCTACACCGACATCAAGAGAGAATAGGACGAGGACGACACCGAAGATGGCGACGAGGGCGACACAGTTATCGAAGAAGCCGAGATGGGCGACGATCAAGAAGAGGCCAAACATGATGACGAGGCAGTGGACGAGGAGATCCAGGCCGAGCAACAACCGGCTGCCTCCTCCGAGACCGTCACTACCGAGATGATCATCTCGGACCCTGCTCCTGAGTTGGGCACCCTAGAGCCCACAGCCGAGAATGTTGCCTCTAAGCCTCCGACTTCGACTGCCGGCTCCATGCCCCCCTGCATCAACTGCTGCCTCCGAGCCCCCCACCGAGTCCTCCAACCCGGCAGGTGCTGAAGCTGACGCAACTCCTTCGACCGGTGCCTAGTTACATGTCTGCTTTAATCTCAAACTCTTCATCAGATCCCCGGTATGCCGGGTGCAAATGTATCAAACAATTATTCTGTCGTTTGCCACTCAGTTTTATTTGAGTTTTTAGCAAGACTGGCTTGATGCCGAATTGCGTTAATTCCGAGTCCCCGATTTGGTTTTCTTATCCACCGGACTCTTTTGTGTTTGCTCTTACCTGCCACTTGTGGCTTTTTGGTAAACGATTGACAAGATTTCAAAAACCGAGTTTCTAATACTTCACAACTTTGAGATCAAAATTAAAACTGCCTAGCACTTAGCCGAAAAAACATAAGAAAACAACAACTCAACTCGGTTGATTAACTCTTTCTTTCCTTAGCAGTTTTTCGTGTGCTCATTGACCCTTGGCTTGTTCTCTTGCTTGCCATGAAGCCGGCTTGCGGACAACACCAAAGTCGAAGAGTTGGCCCTTAGGTTTAAACACCCTACTAGACTCACACATGAAATTCCGAGACGATTAACCGAGTAGACAAAGTAAAGAGTAATTAACACAAACAAAGTTATGCACAGGCAGTCCCCGAGTTTCTACTCGGAGTGCCGACTTGGATTTCAACTTGGTCAGGAGATACATACAATGATTGTTCAGGAATGAAATCGGCGGAGTAGAGCTACATTCCAGGGGCGCTTGGATTCCTCTCCGGATTTATCTGCCCTGTTCTTCTGTGGTGCCTGTGCGTCAATGAGGTAGTACGCATCATTGTGCAGAGCCTTTCTCACAATGAATGGCCCTTCCCAAGGAGGGGAAATTTTGTGCATTCCGGCGGTGTGTTGCACAAGCCTAAGCACCAAATCTCCTTCTCGGAAAACCCCTGGGCTTACTTTTTGACTATGATAGCGTCTCAGATTCTGTTGATATACAGTTGATCTCGACAGGGTTAATTCCCTTACTTCCTCTAGCAAATCAACATCATCTTCTCGGGCTTCTCTTGCCTCTGCCTCAGTATAGAGGGTTACTCTCGGTGAGTCATGCTCAAGGTCAGTGGGAACACGGCCTCTGCTCCATATACCAGGAAGAATGGTGTGTATCCGGTTGATCGGTTAGAGGTAGTCCTTAGACTCCACAACACCACCAACAACTCATCTAACCAATAGCCAGGGGTTTTCTGTAGCGGCTTAATCAACCTTGACTTTATTCTGGATAGGACCATGCCATTAGCTCTTTCAACTTGCCCATTTGACTACGGATGGGCGACTGATGCAATGTCTAGCCGGATTCTTTTCTCTTTGCAGAACCTAGCAAAGGCTCCCTCAACAAAACTTGTTCCATTATCCGAGATGATCCCATGCGGGTAGCCATATCTCAAGATAATGTCCTTCAAGAAGCTCATAGTTGTGTTTCCATCACACTTCCGGATTTGCTTCACCTCAATCCACTTGGTAAATTTGTCTACCATGACTAGAATATGAGTCATGTTGCCCCGGGCTGGCTTGAAAGGGCCTACCATGTCCAAGTACCAAACTGCAAACGACAAGGTGATGGGGAGTTTCTTCAATTCGGATGCTGGCATGTGTATCTTGCTTGCATATTGCTGGCACCCATTGCACTTTCTCACTATGTCTTCTGCTTGCTGCAAGGCATCGAGCCAAAAGAATCCATGCCGGAAAGCTTTCTTCACTAAGGCCCGAGATAAGGCATGGTGCCCGCATTCCCCCTGATGTATCTCCATGAGGATCTCTTCTCCTTCTTCCGGTTCAACACAGCGCTGGAGCACGCCGGTGGCACTCCTCTTGCGCAGTTCCTTGTTGATGATGGTGTAGCCCTTGGATCTTCTCTGAATTTGCCTAGCCGAGATCTCGTCATCCGGCAGGGTGCCATCCGCCAGAAAGGATAATATGGGCTAAGCCCAACTCGGTATCTCCCGGGTAGGAAATACTGGTTCATCCACTTCCATTGGATCAGCTGTTATGACTTGCTCCGAGTTGGAGACTGTAACATCCCAAATTTGCTAAATTAGGGTGTGTGGTGTTGTGTTCATCTCATACATGCATGAAACAAAAATTTAAGCATGTTTGAAACAATTTAAATGGTTTGAGAAAATATCCACAAATACTACTTAATGCGGGTTTCAAAATTTTGAACTGAAAAATATTTCAAATACACCAAAGCAAAACATGGTGAGGTTGGAAATTTGATAAGGTTTCCAAAAACTATTTTTGCCAATTTTTCTGATTGCAAAAAGGCCCTCAAACCCTTGTTTTCTGTCCTTTTTTATAATAGAAAAGGACCTATTTGCAAATCTTAAAATCACCAGGGTTTTTTGTAATTTCGTTTTCTTTTTTCACTTTCTTCTAGCTCTGGCAAGAAGGATGGAAGCTGCCGACACCGCGCTGCGCCACGTCCTGCTTCCTCCGTTGCAGATACGGTGCGAGGAGGCGTCTGGATCGACCTCATCTCCCCTCAGCAACCCCCTTCTCCTCGGTTCCTTGTCTCTTCCTCAGAAAAGGAAATTGAACCCAAAACCCTAGGTTACACCCGCCGCTGTCGTGTGCTCGATTTCGGCCATCCCCAGACAAACCGAGCATTCGTGGAGCTCCGCCTGGTCTTCCTCTACCTCTCCGTTGAGCCGTGGTTGTCGGGATGTACCCAGTCGTGCGAATCGGTGTGTCTTCTCTGAGACCGGCCGCCGGCTTCCGAGCTCGCCGCCGTCGATTCCGACGGCCCCCGACCACGCTGTTTCTTCCACGACGCTCAGGGTGAGCTCCTGATTCTCCCGGAGCTCTACATTTACTTCCTCGCCCTCTGTAGCTTGTGGACGTCGTGCAACTTTTCTGGCCATCGCAGTTCTTCACGCCGGCGAGATCTCCGGTGACCATTTGGTCCACCGGCGCCACTCCTCGACTCCGTGGAACGTCCTCTCCAACGTGGTGTAGTTTGATTCCTAGTTTGCACGCGAAATCGACGAATTTTGAGGTCATCTGTGAGGAAACATAGCAGGATGACGTTACCCTCGCGTCACGCTGACAGCAGCGCAGATTTTCTCTGTTTTTGAAAAATGGATATTACACTGACAGTGGGCTCCATCCCTTTAATTAATTACAAAAATGGTTAATTTTGTAAATTTAATAACTTCCGTTCTGTTAATCAGAAAAATAAAGTAAAAATATGGACATGTTCAGAAAATTATTTCCAACCCAACTATGTCATTTCCACACATGTTTGACAAACTTCAAATTTGGACATTATTTGAATTTCTTTAAATCATTTAAAATAAAGAAAATAAGTTTTTATTCAATAAAATTAGAAAATTACAAGTTATATACCAAAATGCTCAAAATGGAAAATGCAATCCATTTATGATGTTTTCAAACCCATTTGAACAATTAAAATGGTACTCACTTTCAGAATTGCCCTCGGGGGTCTATTTCGGGATAATTCGAGTAAAAATGCATAACTGACATATGAACCCTAGAAAACCACCGAACATGTTTAGGGCTTTATTTCAGTGCATTAAGTTGCTCATGCATACATATTGCGCATTGCATCGATGCCATGTGTTGATTGTTGTTCTTCTTTTCGGTGTTGTTCGCCCTCGGTAGAGTGCGACTCCGAAGTGAAGGCCAGCAACTCCATTGACGAATACTTGGTCCTAACCGACAAGCCAAGCACTTATTCCTGAAGCTTCTATCTGGTTTTCTTATAACCAAGGCAAGCATAACCTCTTATCTGCTCATATATGTTTTCCAACGTCATTTGATTCTCGTACTTTGCATTCGATTCCAAAGTATTTGATGTCAGTAGATATAGTTCACCTATATACTGCATTGCCTCAATATCCCGATCCACTGCACCTAGCCGTCATAGATTTGCTTGTGTTCATCGCTAGAGCCTCATATCTGCTTCGCTTAGTCATACATGTTCGTTTACCTCCGCTCCATCCGGTTGATGAATCAGAGCTGCGATAACCTAGTATGATATGATGACGTGGTGAGATGAGCATTGTGTGGTTAACCTGACTAAGGCTTGGATGGGAGGCCACTTGGGAAGTGGTTGTTTGTCCTGTACTTGCCAACCCTAGGATTAAGGTCTCGCCACGGAAACCAAGACTGAGCGTGCAACCACACGCGGGGCCTAACAGACCGCGCTCGACTAACTAACTTGTTTGGTTCTATCCGTGAGTCACGTAGTTTGGGAGTTCCATCTGTGTGTGAGTCAAAAACCTTTTGGAGGTTTTTAGGGCATGACCGGGACAAGTGATGGACATACACGGATCTTGATCCCGACTCACAGAACAGGTGCCGTCAGGAGGTGGCCAACTCCCTGTTGACGGGGTGTCCCTATTTGGATTGACTCGTGGATAGGGCTCGACAAGGTAAAGGTCGTGGCCAGCCACCCTCTGTCCCACTCCCAAGAAGCGTACATGTGATGTTAAGAGTCGGATGGTACATGTGGGTAAAGTGTACCACCCTACAGGGATAAATCTTTCGGAAAGCCGTGTCCACGGTTAAGGACGACTTGGTGGAAGACACGAGGTCATAGATAACTTGAACGTGACATAAAAGATGTTGGCAATGATTGAAGGGTGCCTCCTCGGAGATGCCGAGAGGGGTGATCGTTGTAGCATGAGATGCTGGGAAATAATGTTGGTGGATTGAAAAGATGATGATTACAGTAGTTGAGTAGCTTTCTCATCTATTTTGAAAACACTCCTTGAGACATGCTATTCCTCCTCGTTTTGGAAAACAAAGATTGCTTTACGCAAAATAGCCTTCATAAACCCTTGATGAGTACCTCTCGTACTCAGGTTTGCTTAATTTTGGTTCAGGTGAAGATCTCACTTCACTGGTGGTGATTCAACGTGGACATCGACAGGTAGTTTGGGGTTCCCAGGTAGCAGCCTGGAATCTATGGGATGGGACGTCGCCTTATGTTGCGGCCTCTTAGGACTTTCTGGTTCTTGTTTATTAGCAACATAACTTGCCTTCCGTTGTCTGATGTAATGTTGGGTCGTGTGACCTCTGTTTGTACACCTACTCTAGTAATACATGCTTTATACAGCTTCCATGTCTAGAGTGCTGCTTTGATCGGTTGTTGGTTTCGAGCTCATTGTTATACAGTTTTGGCTATGCCTGCATAGTTGTCACATTCGAGGGGTTGTGGAGCCGATAATCCATTTCCGAGCACGCCTGCCGATGTGATTCGGCCTGGGGCTAGGTAACCCGAGTAACCCTCGATTGTTGTTGCACTTTCTGGACATATAGCATCTCTGTATAGCTTTGGTCCCGTTCCTTCAGTTTCATATGATTCGTGGATGCTTTGATATGCATAGTTGGTTATGACTAGCATGGACACAGGGAGTAGTAGTACCATGGTGATCCGGCCTGCGTTTCGATGAATCTGGTATGCCTGCCGTTGTTTGTTGCGGCCGGGGCTGGTAACCCTGAAGACCTTGTGGGTCCATGACTAGGAGCGCATAACAGTATGTATACATTTGGGTCCGGGGTCGTGACAAGTCATGGTATCAGAGCAGGACTGTCTGTAGGAAAACTTTACTGCTTGGTCGATGTTGAGTCTAGTGTTTGTGAAAACTACTTTGAAACTCCAAATGGATTGTGAAAAACCTTCTTAGGATTCTTTTACTCCGTATATGGTATCGCTCTAACTCTGGGTCTCCTTACCTGTTTTGATTTGAAAGGTTCTAGTCATTCAAAATCTAGGCGCCTTCTTTGGCAATGACGTCTTTTACCCAAGTTGACCTAGTGTTAAAGTTTCTGGAGTAGTATGTATTCCATATTCCGTTATCTCTTAAACTGGGAGATTCCTTTCCATCACAATCTCTCAAAATTGTCCAGATTCCACATTCTTACATGTTTCAAGGTCCCAAATCCTGAACCTCGAAATCTGCTTTCCATCTCGAATGTATTCCTTGTCTTTTGACCAGATCCTTCCGGAGCTATGGTTGTCTTTTGAAAGATATCTCGTGATTGCTAATTGTAGTGTCCTTTGTGGCACTCATATAGTAGTTACTCCTTTCCCTGTGTTTTTAATCCTCAGACTTGAACTGAAGGTCCTGGAATGTGCTGAATTGCGGTGGGTTGAATCATGTGGTTTTATAACCATGTGGTGCTCACACTATCAGTACAGGATGCTGACCTTTAACCCATGTTCTGTTTCTTTGGATCCTGAAGAATCTGTTCTACCTCAGGATGGCTAGGAAATTCCAACTCTCATAGCCATAGGTTTTTTTTAACTAAAAGGGATCACAACAAGAGTTATCATCATGGCCTCTACATCTTTCTTCTTGATTCAGCTATACCAATCTACCTAGCATGGGTTTTACAAAAAAGTATCACCCGGTGCATTCCCATGATCTCTGGATTCTCCGGAGCATGTCCTTAATCTTTACTTGATTTCCCACCTTTGTCCATCGTATGGAAACAAAGTTTCATAAGTGTGTTGGAGTTTCCAATGGATTTGCTCATGTTTTCCACTTTGGAATGTCAGGAGAAACAAACTCCAGTACCTCGTTCATCTTAAGGACCAGGTCCAAGTTTTGTAATTTGCGGGTTAAATAAGTTTCATTAGCTTCTATTCCGATCTAACTTCGAGTATCACACTCTTACATATCAAGAGGCTATGTTTAATTTCATGGCCTTATTGATGAAGTGATTCTCTTCCACATTTCCACTCACCCTTAGTTCAAGCTTGAATGCTCAAGAATGTTGGGTGTGTATTGAGGTGTGTATCAGATATTCCTAGAAATTCTTATTGCTTTGAAGATCGAAGAAACATCCGTATCCTTCTTAGCACTATTGGTTAACCGGTCTATACTTAAATTAGACTGTGGTACCAAATACATTCATTCCGGTACACATTCTTTGCCAAAGAGTTAGGTTCATGTCGAAGCTCTCAAGATCATATCGGTTGCTTTGAAAAGCAAGAATCCTTTCGAACTCCGAGACATATCGGTAGGTTGTTACCTCCGATCCTTGATTAAGTTCTCATCCTATTGAAGCAGGGTAGTATCTCCTTCATGGACATGCTACCTCACAAACCTCCTTGATTTGATTTGGGCTATCGTCAAACCAAGATCAGATCCAAGTACTATCTTGATGGTGTTTTCACTCATGGTGTTTTGCCCGAGTACACCTTCAGGTCCTATGGTCTGACTAATACTTTGCATTTCTCATGTATCATAAGAATCCTTCTGCTTGGAGTATCTTGATAAGTGTGTTGTCAAGCCCATCGATGACATCCCCATTTTATCCAAGTTGCAAGAGGTTCATGTTGAATAATTGGCACTAATGTTGGAAACTTTCGATAAACAACTTTGTGTCATCACGAAATTTGTGTTCTCTATGTTTGAGTGACTTTCTCTGGTTCATGTGCTTATGGTGAAAGTTGCCGCCATGGATCCGAGTAAAGTTTTCTTGTTCCCTCGGGAATAACCTCTAGTCGATCATGCATGTGTGGACTATTCTAGATATGGATGGTTGACACCTCTATCTCCTAAATAAGTTTGAATCCACACCAAGCCAATGACTGATTGTTCGTAAAAGAGAAGAAGTCCAATATCTTTGTGATCTTTGTTATTATCTTCCCAACAATGACTTTGATGTGTTCCTCCGCAAGTAAACCATATAGGTGCAACCGTCTTCCACAAGTTGCTAATACATGAGTTCTGCAATCTCGCCCATCTTATTGAGTGTGACATCATAGTCCATATCTTGAGAATCTCGTAAGTGTATTTTGTTGGTAACCTGTGCAATCTCTTTGATCAAACAGACCGAGTCTGAGTTATCAACTCACTAACCAGAGCTGAATCGCAAGCAGCAACGATGGTTGGTGTTTCCTCACGGGTATTGAATTAGGTATTTTCAGAATTCGGCATGGTTGATGTTGTTGACACAACTAGCTGGAAGGCCTAATATCATCTTTCTTTGAATCATAAAAAACATCCACTCTCTGTGAGAATTCTTGTATGGCTCATTCTAACAAGTTTCCCTCTCCGTTCTTGCAAACCGGCGTTCTACATTCACTTTATTACCTGTAGAATGCTTGCATAAGCCTGATATTGGTATCTAGAACATCAACGGTAATCTGGAAGTTGATTCATCCCATGTCTCTCTATCAATCCTCCAGACCCCACTCTTCTAGTGGAAACAAGTTCGTCATGAAAACATCTCGTGGTGTTTCGTAACCACCATTTATTAGTTCCCCTTTTCAAGTTGTTTATACTTGAAGTTGTGTTCATCTCACACATTGTGTGAATTTGTCAGTCACTTCATCCATGGGATCTTAACCATGTGGTAGATGTATTGCTACATCCAAACCACAATAGGAAAGAGATTCCTTATCCCGTTCAGTATTCAATCCCTGATGGTTACTCATCTTTATGGTGTGATCAAGAATTCCTCCTTAATTATTAGGTGATCCAACTTCTTTTTGTTGCTCATACTCTGTCGTGTAGTAACATCTCGATCTTTGACAAGGATTTCGAGAACTGCGTCCACTCCGAAGAGAGAAACTTCCTTTGTTTTCAAACTTTCTCTGACACATGATTTCCATGTGTTCCCGTGTTTCCCTCGTGTACGGATATTATGTTTTGGTATCCAAGACCATCCTCTCCATTTTTGTATTCTGTTTGAAAAATATCTATGTCACAAGTTATTCAACCTTTCTTTTCTAGAAGGATTTAAAGTTTTGTGCAAAGCTCATATTCTAAATCCTTTCAAGAACATTCTTCCAAAAAACTTGAAAACTTCTCCTACTTCCTCCGTGACCTTGACGTGTTTCATGGTTGCTAGCTCATGTGTTGTTTGTGAAACTGTTTTCCTAAGTTGGCCATGAGATACTCAATCTTCGTGAAGATCAATTTCTAAGAGTTTTCCCTCCTACCTAAGGTGTAGTCGCTGGATATCTTCACAAGGGCTACGGATCAACCCCTTCAAGAAGAGAACCGTAAGGTTCGAGAAGATCGTTCAAAACTGCTGTCCCTTCTTTCTTCTCCTTCGGGAATCTCGGGACGAGATTCTTGTAAGGGGGGTAGATTTGTAACATCCCAATTTTGCTAAATTAGGGTGTGTGGTGTTGTGTTCATCTCATACATGCATGAAACAAAAATTTAAGCATGTTTGAAACAATTAAAATTGTGAATTTAAATGGTTTGAGAAAATCTCCACAAATACTACTTAATGCGGGTTTCAAAATTTTGAACTGAAAAATATTTCAAATGCACCAAAGAAAAACATGGTGAGGTTGGAAATTTGATAAGGTTTCCAAAAACTATTTTTGCCAATTTTTCTGATTGCAAAAAGGCCCTCAAACCCTTGTTTTCTGTCCTATTTTATAATAGAAAAGGACCTTTCACAAATCTTAAAATCTCCAGGGTTTTTTGTAATTTTGTTTTCTTTTTCTCTTTCTTCTAGCTCTGTCCAGAAGGATGGAAGCTGCCGACGCCACGCTGCGCCAGGTCCTGCTTCCTCCGTTGCAGATACGGTGCGAGGAGGCGTCCGAATCGACCTCATCTCCCCTCAGCAACCCCCTTCTCCTCGGTTCCCTGTCACTTCCTCGGAAAAGGAAATCGAACCCGAAACCCTAGGTTACACCTGCCACCGTCGTGTGCTCGATTCTGGCCATCCCCAGACAAACCGAGCATTCGTGGAGACCACGCCGTTGCTTCCACGACGCTCAGGGTGAGCTACTAATTCTCCCGGAGCTCTCCATTTACTTCCTCGCCCTCTGTAGCTCGTGGATTCCGTGCAACTTTTCCGGCCACCGCAGTTCTTCATGCCGGCGAGATCTCCGGTGACTATTTGGTCCATCGGCGCCACCCCTCGACTCCCTGGAACCTCCTCTCCAACGTGGTGTAGTTTGATTCCTAGTTTGCGCGTGAAATCGACGAATTTTGAGGTCATCTGTGAGGAAACAGAGTAGGGTGACATCACCCTCGCGTCACGCTGACATCAGCACAGATTTTCTCTGTTTTTGAAAAATGGATATTACACTAACAGTGGGCCTCACCACTTTAATTAATTACAGAAAATGGTTAATTTTGGAAATTTAATAACTTTCGTTCTGTTAATCAGAAAAATAAAGTAAAAATATGGACATGTTCAGAAAATTATTTCCAGCCCAACTATGTAATTTCCACACATGTTTGACAAATTTCAATTTTGGACATTATTTGAATTTGTTTAAATCATTTAAAATAAAGAAAATAAGTTTTTATTCAATAAAATCTTCAAAAAAAGTTTGCATTCAATAAAATTAGAAAATTACAAGTTATATACCAAAATGCTCAAAATGACAAACACAATCCATTTATGATGTTTTCAAACCCATTTGAACAATTAAAATGATACTCACTTTCAAAATTGCCCGAATTGCCCTCGGGGGTCTATTTCGGATAATTCCAGTAAAAATGCATAATTGACATATGAACCCTAGCAAACCACCGAACATGTTTAGGGATTTATTTCAGTGCATTAAGTTGCTCATGCATATATATTGCGCATTGCATCGATGCCATGTGTTGATTGTTGTTCTTCTTTTCGGTGTTGTTCCCCCTCGGTAGAGTGCGACTCCGAAGTGAGGGCCAGCAACTCCATTGACGAATACTTGATCCTAACCGACAAGTCAAGCACTTATTCCTGAAGCCTCTATCTGGTTTTCTTATAACCAAGGCAAGCATAACCTCTTATGTGCTCATATATGTTTTCCAACGTTATTTGATTCTCGTACTTTGCATTCGATTCCAAAGTATTTGATGTCAGTAGATATAGTTCACCTATATACTGCATTGCCTCAATATCCCGATCCACTGCTCCTAGCCGCCATAGATTTGCTTGTGTGCATCGCCAGAGCCTCATATCTGCTTTGCGTAGTCATACATGTTTGTTTACCTCTGCTCCATCCGATTGATGAATCAGAGCTACGATAACCTAGTATGATATGATGGCGTGGTGAGATGAACATTGTGTGGTTAACCTGACTAAGGCTTGGATGGGAGGCCACTTGGGAAGAGGTTGTTTGTCCTATACTTGCCAACCCTAGGATTAAGGTCTCGCCACGGAAACCAAGACTAAGTGTTCAACCACACGCGGGGCCTAACAGACCGCGCTCGACTAACTAACTTGTTTGGTTCTATCCGTGAGTCACGTAGTTTGGGAGTTCCATCTGTGTGTGAGTCAAAAACCTTTTGGAGGTTTTTAGGGCATGACCGGGACAAGTGATGGACATACACGGATCTTGATCCCGACTCACAGAACAGGTGCCGTCAGGAGGTGGCCAACTCCCTGTTGACGGGGTGGCCCTATTTGGATTGACTCGTGGATAGGGCTCGACAAGGTAAAGGTCGTGGCCAGCCACCCTCTGTCCCACTCCCAAGAAGCGTACATGTGATGTTAAGAGTCGGATGGTACATGTGGGTAAAGTGTACCACCCTACAGGGATAAATCTTTCGGAAAGCCGTGTCCACGGTTAAGGACGACTTGGTGGAAGACACGAGGTCATAGATAACTTGAACGTGACGTAAAAGATGTTGGAAATGATTGAAGGGTGCCTCCTCGGAGATGCCGAGAGGGGTGATCCTTGTAGCATGAGATGCTGGGAAATGATGTTGGTGGATTGAAAATATGATGATTACAGTAGTTGAGTAGTTTTCTCATCTGTTTTGAAAACACTCCATGAGACGTGCTATTCCTCCTCGTTTTGGAAAACAAAGATTGCTTTACGCAAAATAGCCTTCATAAACTATTTCTGAAGATAGCAGATATATAATAGGTTAGCTAAGTCTTGTTGAGTACCTCCCGTACTCAGGTTTGCTTAATTTTGGTTCTGGTGAAGATCTCACTTCAGTTGTGGTGATTCAACGTGGACATCGACGGGTAGTTTGGGGTTCCCAAGTAGCAGCCTGGAATCTATGGGCTAGGACGTCGCCTTATGTTGCAGCCTCTTAGGCCTTTTTGGTTCTTGTTGATTAGCAACATAACTTGTCTTCCGTTGTCTGATGTAATGTTGGGTCGTGTGACCTCTGTTTGTAGAACTACTCTAGTAATACATGCTTTATACAGCTTCCATGTCTAGAGTGCTGCTTTATTCGTTTGTTGGTTTCGAGCTCATTGTTATACAGCTTTGGCTATGCCTGCATAGTTGTCGCAGTCGAGGGGTTGTGGAGCCGATGATACATTTTCGATCACGTCTGCCGATGTGATTCGGCCTAGGGCTAGGTAACCCCAGTAACCCTCGATTGTTGTTGCACTTTCTGGACACATAGCATCTCTATATAGCTTTGGTCCCGTTCCTTTAGTTTCATAGGATTCGTGGACGCTTTGATATGCATAGTTGGTTATGACTAGCATGGACACAGGGAGTAGTAGTACCATGGTGATCCGGCCTGCGTGTAGATGAATCCGGTCTGCCTGCCGTTGTTTGTTGCGGCCGGGGCTGGTAACCCTAAAGCCCTTATGGGTCCATGACTAGGAGTGCATAACAGTATGTATACCTTTTGGTCCGGGGTCGTGAAAGAGACGAGTCCCCGAGTACTGAGAGATGATCCCCGAGATGAATGCGACAGTCCCCGGGTTTACCGAGGCAGTCCCCGGGTTGGATGGAGCAGTCCCCGGGTTCTCCTTCATGATCCCCTCATCAATCTCCATAGGCACAACTTCTGAGTCCGGCTGAGCCGGAACGAAAATCGAATCCGACTCAGGTGAGGGCTTGATGGATGGCTTCCTCAGATGCTCCAGAGAAATTCCTGGTGGGATGAACTGCCGAGAAGAGCCCAACTTGGACAGAGCATCAGCAGCATCATTTTCAGCCCGGTGAATGTGATGGAACTCACACCCATCGAAGAATCTGGACATGTTTTGGACGAGGAATCAATAAGATGCCATGTTGGCATCCAACACGACCCAAGTCCCTAAGGATTGTTGGACCACCAGATCTGAGTCACCATAGCATATAATTCGCCGGACTCCAATTTCCTTTGACACTTTCAGCCCGTGGACTAGGGCCTCGTACTCAACAACATTGTTGGATGCCGCAAAGTGGATTTGCAGGACGTACCTGAGTTGATCCCGCTTGGGTGAGGTGAGCACAACGATGAAAGTGCAAATGCGCTTAAATCATCTTGTTTTGGTGCTTGTTAACAGCACATGTATCCTTAAGTGTGTTGATGTATTTCAGGGCCTAAACAACATATTTGATGTGGTGGTATTGTGTTTCAAAAAGATGCAAAGTCTTTGGAATTTGTTCTGCTAGAGTTTACTCCAGGCCGGAGTCTCCGGTCTCCCAGACCGGAGTCTCCGGTGTGAAGAAATTTGCTAGGCCAGTTTCTCCGGATTTCTGGTGTCGCCTGCCGTACCCAGACCGGAGATGCACCGGAGTCTCCGGTGTGGGTGTTTTCTCTGAAGAATTTGGTTAAGTCCAAACTGGTGTCACCTGCGGTATCCATACCGGAGATTTACCGACTTTCTGCTCTCACTCGACCCCAGACACTCTCTGAGCTCGGACGGCAAGACAAGACCGGAGTCTCCGGTCTTACAGGCCGGAGTCTCCGCACTGGTGTTTTCCTGAAGATTTTGAAGATGGAGAAAGTGGTGTCACCTGCGGTATCGACACCGGAGACTGTCCGGAGTCTCCGGTCTAGTTGTCTGCGAAAAACTTCAGACCGGAGTCTCCGGCCTTTACACCAGAGTCTCCGGTGTGAGTTTTGCAGAAAATATCTCCAACGGCTCCAGACTTTATGAGGGGTATAAATACCCCCTCCCCTCCACCTATCTCCAGCCAGCTCGTCTAGAATTGAAGTCCCCATTGCTAGAGCTCACCCACCTTGCTAGATCTCCCAATCCCTCCACCCAAAAGCCTTGATCTTTGGAGGATTGAAGGAGAATGCCCCGATCTACGTCTTCACCAACCGGATTTCATTTCCCCTCTCATTTGCTTGAGGGATCTAGCCTAGGGTTTCCTCTTGTGGAGAACCTAGGCATCTTGCTACTCTTTGGTGATTCAAGAAGTGTTGGGAGCCCCCAATTTGGTTTTGGGTGTGTGCCCCAAGTTGTTTATAAGGATTCGATTCCCGCCTTAAAGGGGATCAATAGTGGAAGGTGAACTAGGCCTTTGTGGCGAGGTTCATCGGAGAATAGGGTGAGGCCTTTGTGGCGTTGAGTAGGCCTTCGTGGCGAGCTCACACCCCTCCAATGAGACATACTCCCTTTACAAGGAGGAACTCGGGAATACATCGTGTCTCCGCGTGCTTCCGATCGGTTATCTTGTTCCCTTATCTTTTACTCACTTGTGTAGCATTTATTGTTGTACTAGTTGCATTAATAGCTATCCTTGTCATATAGGTAATTTCACCTTAGTTGCACTATCTAGAGAATTTACCTTTGTGTCAAGCCTAAACTATAAGAAAAATTAAAATTGGTCATATCACCTATTCAACCACCCTCTAGGTGCCCATACTATTCTTTCAAACGCCGGCACCAAGACCCTCTTTCACCTTGGAGCCATCGAAATGCATCCGCCAAAAGTTTGTTTCTGGCCGGGGAGGCTCATACTGCATTTCGGCCCAGTCAACGAAGAAATCCGCTAGGGCTTGAGATTTGATGGCTTCTCTTCTGGCATACATTGGGGTATAAGCGGCCAGCTCAATCGCCCACTTGGCTACCCGGCCACTTGCATCCTTGTTGCCCATAATTTCCGAGATGGGAGCAGTGCTCATAACTGTAATCAGATGCTCTTGGAAATAGTGCTTGAGCTTCTTGGCAGCCATGTAGACTCCGTAAGTCATCTTCTGGTAGTGAGGGTAGTTTTGTTTTGAGCTGGAGATCACCTCACTCAGCTAATAAACCGGCCTCTACACTGACTTGCCTTCTTCTTCTCGCTCCACGACCACCACCACACTCACAACCCGGTTGGTAGCTGCAATGTAGAGCAACATTGGCTCCTTAGGCAGAGGAGATGCTAGAACCGGAGCGGTACCCAGCATGGTCTTGAGCTCCCGGAAAGCCACATCGGCTTGGGGAGTCCAAACGAACTTGTCGCTTTTCTTCATGAGCTGGTATAGAGGCAGGGCCTTCTCACCCATTCTTCTGATGAACCGGCTAAGGGAAGCCAGGCACCCGGTAAATTTATGCACATCCTTTAGTGATCTCGGCAGAGACATGCTCTCAATGGCTTTTATCTTGGAGGGATTGGCCGCGATGCCCCCGGCTAGACACAAGGAAGCCGAGTAGCTTCCCAGCCGGGACGCCAAAGGTGCACTTGGTCGGGTTTAGCTTCATCCGGTACTTTCGCAAATTTGCGAATGTTTCTTCGATGTCACTTAGGAGTGTGTGTTTCTCCTTGGTCTTGATGACTATGTCATCCACATACACCTGCACATTTTTGCCTATCTGCTCATGCAGGCATTTTTGCATGCATCTCTGGTATGTGTCCCCAGCATTTCTCAATCCGAAACACATAACATGATAGCAATAAGCCCCGTACGGAGTAATGAAAGTAGTCTTTATTTGATCAGCCGGGTTCAGTGGGATATGGTGAAAACCAGAGTAGGCATCAATAAAAGACAAAAATTGGCACCCGGCAGTGGAGTCGATCCCCTGATCTATCCGGGGCAGTGGGAACGGGTCCTTGGGGCAGGCCTTGTTGAAGTCGGTGTAGTCAACGCACATGCGCCACACCACAGCGACCATGGGATCATCCTTCTTCTTCTCCACCATGACCGGATTGGCCAGCCAATCCGGATGCAGTACCTCCATGATGAATCCGCTTGCTAACAGCCTTGTGATCTTTTCACCAATGGCTTTCCTTCTTTCTGCCGCAAAGCGGCGCAGGGCTTGCTTCACCGGCTTGGCATCCGGCCGCACATGCAAAGAGTGCTCAATCAACTCCCTCGGGACACCCGACAGATCCTGATTGGACCATGCGAAGACATCCCAATTCTCACAGAGGAAGTGGATGAGCGCACTTTCCTATTTCTCCTCCAACCCGACACCAATGATGGCAACACGCTCGGGGAACTCCGGGTCGATCTGCACCTTCTTGGTCTCCTGAGAGGCCTGGAAAGTGGCACCATGCTGAGAACTAGGCCACCCGGGCATGCCAAGTTGAGCTGCCTGGGCCAAGGCCACCACCTCATGTATCTTCTTCTTCTCGGCCGCAATGACCATGGACTCGGCTAGCCGAGATCCAGCAAATGCACACTCCAGAGAGTGCTTGTAGTCACCCGAGATGGTGATGATGCCATTGGGACCGGGAAGCTTCATCTTCAGATAGGCCGCATGAGTGGAGGCCATGAATTTGGACAGAGCCGGTCTGCCGAGTAGAGCATGGTAGGGGCTCTGGAGATCAACCACCTCGAACTGCAAGCACTCAGTCCGGCATTTTTCCCTGGTGCCAAAGAGCACATCAATCCACACTCGGCCGATAGGAGCACATGATACGCCGGGTACAATGCCGTGGAAAGTAGTCCGGCTAGGCAGCTGTCACGACCCCGGACCCAGAGATATACATACTGTTATGTGCTCCTAGCCATGGACTCACAAGGGCTTCAGGGTTACCAGCCCCGGCTGCAACAAACAACGGCAGGCAGACTGGATTCATCGGCACGTAGTCCGGATCCCTAGTCTACTACTCCTTGTATCCATGCTAGTCATAACCAACTACGCATATCGAAGCGTCCACGAATCGAATGAAACTGAAGGAAACGGGACCAAAGCTATACAGAGATGCTATGTGTCCAGAAAGTGCAACAACAATCGAGGGTTACTGGGGTTACCTTGCCCCAGGCCGATCACATCGACAGGCGGGCTCGGACATGGATCATCGGCTCCACAACCCCTCGACTGGGACAACTATGCAGGCATAGCCAAAACTGTATAACAATGAGCTCGAAACCAACAACTGATCAAAGCAGTACTCTAAACATGAAGCTTAATTAAACAAGTGTTACTAGAGTATAGCTTTACAAACAGAGGTCACATGACCCAACATTACATCAGACAACCGAAGGCGAATTATGTTGCTAATCAACAAGAACCAAAAAGGCCTAAGAGGCCGCAACATAAGGCGACGTCCTAGCCCATGGATTCCAGGCTGCTACCTGGGAACCCCAAACTACTCGTCGATGTCCATGTTGAAATCACCAGCGATGGAGTTCTTCTCCTGAACCAAGATTAAGCAAACCTGAGTACGGGAGGTACTCAACAAGACTTAATTAACCTATTATATATCTGCTAGTTTCAGAAAGGGTTTTATGAAGGCTGTTTTGTGTAAAGCAATCTTTGTTTTCCAATTCGAGGAAGAATAGCACGTATCATAGAATGTTTTCAAAACAGATGAGAAGCTCACTACTGTAATCATCATCTTTTAAAACCACCAATACCATTTCCCAGCACCTCACATGCTACAAGGATCACCCCTCCCGACATCTCCGGGGAGGCACCCTTCAAACATTACCTCCATGCTTTGTCAACATATTTTACGTCACGTTAGGTTGTCTATGGTCTTTGCCTTCACCAAGTCATCCTTAACCGTGGACACGGCTTTTTGAAAAGATTGCCCTGCAGGGATGTACACTTTACCCACACGTACCATCCGACTCTTAGCGCCACATGTACGTTCTTCCATGGAACGCGGCAGAGGGTGGCTGGCCACGACCTTTACCTTACCCGACCCTATCCATGAGTCAACCCAAGACAGGGTCACCCCGTCAACAGGGAGTTGGCCATCCTCCTGACGGCACCTGTCTCTGTGAGGCGGGGTCAAGATCCGTGTACGTCCATCACTTGGCCCCGGTCACGCCCTAGTGGAGCATTTTGTTTTCAAAACCGTTTAAAAGGTTTTATTTGCGGTGCCGAATGAAAATCTCAAACTACGTGACTCATGGATCTGGCCAAACAAGTTAGTTGGTCGAGCGCGGTTACTTAGAACCCGCGTGTGGTTGCACGCTCAGTCTTGGCTTCCGCTCGAGACCGTAATCCTAGAGTTGGCGAGTACATGACGAACAACCACTTCCCAAGTGGCCTCCCATACCAGCCTTAGTCAAGTTATCCACACAAAGCTCATCTCACCACGTCATCATATCATACTAGGTTATCGCATCTCTGATTCATCAACCGGACGGAGCAGAGGTAACAAACATGTATGACTAAGCGAAGCAGATATGAGGCCCTAGCGATGCGCACAAGCAAATCTATGGCGGCTAGGAGCAGTGGATCAGGATATTGAGGCAATGCAGTGTATAGGTGAACTATGTATACTAGCATCAAATACTTTGGAATCGAATGCAAAGTACGAGAATCAAATATTGTTCGAAAACATATATGAGCAGATAAGAGGTTATTCTTGCCTTGGTTATAAGAAAACCAGATAAAGATCTTCTGGAATAAGTGCTTGACTTGTCGGTTAAGATCAAGTATTCGCCTTGGATTGATGGCCTTCTCTTCGGAGTCACGTTCTACCGAGGGGGAACAAACACCGAAAAGAAGAATAACAATCAACATGGCATCGATGCAATGCACAATATGTATGCATGAGCAAGTTAATGCACTTAAATAAAGCCCTAGACAGGTTCAATGGGTTTCTAGGGTTCGTATGTCAGTTGAGTATTTTTACTGAAATTATCCCGAAATAGACCCCGGAGGGGCAATTCGGACGATACTGAAAGCGAGTACCATTTTAGTTGCTCAAATGGGTTTGAAAACATCATAAGTAGATTGTACTTGTCATTTTGAGCAAAATGGTATATAACTTTTAATTTTCTAATTTTAGTGAATAAAAACTTATTTTTCTATTTTAAATGAATTAAACAATATTCAAAAAAATGAAGTGTGTCAAACATGTATGAAAGTGACATTTTTGGAAAGAGTACAGTTTTCTGATCACTCCCATATTTTTATTTTATTTTTTTGATTAACAGAAAAGAAGTTATTCATTTTCTAAACTATAATTAATTTCTGTAATTTAAATACAGGTGGGGCCCACGTGGCACATTAATTCCTTTTCTATAACAGAGAAAAACAGATTATGACGTCAGCGTGACGTGAGGCTGACGTCACCAGGCCTTGATCTTCACAGCAGAACACGAAATTGATCCGATTCGCGGGCGTTTTAGAAATTAAACTATACCACAACGAGGAGGAGATCAAGGGGAGCAAAATAGTGGCGGCGCCGCTCGAATTGGTTCACCCGAGGCTCGCCGGCGAGTGAGGGCGCGGCGGCGGCCATGGATGCCCGACGGCCGAGAGGTTCCCGAGGGAGAGAGAGGGAAAGGAGGGTACCGGGGAGCTCACCATGGGGTGAGGAAGCTAGAGGAGGGGTCGGGGAGGCGAGTGGAGGCCGGAGTCGCCGGCAATGGCGCGAGGGCGGCTCGCCGGTGATGAGCTCGAGGAGGAGAAGGAAGGCACGGGGCTTCTCCACATCTTCTTATCCGAAGGGGGGAAGGGAAGCAGGACGTGGCGCTGGGCGCCGTCGGCGTTCTTCCGTCCTTCTGGCCGGAGAAGAAGACGTTAAAAACAGAGCTTTTGCGAAAACCCCCTGGAACCCGGAAAACTACGAAGAGGCCCTTTTCCATTTGAAAAGAGGACAAAAAACAGAGTTTTGGGGACCTTTTTGTGAACAGAAAATTTGGAAAAACAATTTTTGGAAAGCTTATAAAATTTCCAACCTCACCATGTATTGCTTTGGTGAAATTGAAATATTTTCTAACACAAATTTTTTGAAACCAAAATAGGTACTATTTGTGGGATTTTTGTCAAACCATTTAAATTCAAGTTTTAAATTGGTTCAAACATGGTTTAAATTTTTGTTTCATGCATGTATGAGATGAACACACACCACACACCCTAATGTAGCAAACTTTGGGATGTTACAGCAGCAACATGTTCTCAAAATAACCGAGCTTATCCATGGTATCCCGGTACAGGATGTTGATGCTGCTACCGTTGTCAATCAGCACCTTGCTGAACTTCACATTCTTCTTGGTCCCAAGGAAGGTTGGATCCACCACCAAGGCATAGGTACCCGGATTAGGAATGATATTGGGATGATCATCCCGGGACCAGACAATTACCTGGTTGCACCGGTGCATGTACTCCGGCACTGCCGACATTACTGCGTTTACTTCCATCGCACGCCTGCGCATGCTCTGCTTGTCATCCGGCTCAGTACTGAAAACCATGTAGCTCTCATGATGCTCCTGATACTGGTTCCGGTCTCCCCCACCACCATTCCATCATTGTTGTTGTTGTTGTTCTGGTTGAAGTTGTTGTTGCGGTTGTTGTTTTAGTTGCGATTGTTGCTGTTGTTGTTGGCCCATGTGCTACTTAGTTCACATTCTCCCTCCTCTGGTTCTCGGCAGGCCTGGGAGGAGCTGCCCGGATAGGCTGCACATTGGAACCCGAGAGTGGAAGAGGAGGAGGAGGAGGAGGCAACTGGCAAAGCCCTCAATTTTGGTCCGGTCCCACCAGCTGCACTCTCGGGAAGTATGGTTTGCCGGCCTACTCGGATGCCGAGTGTGGTAGCTGCACGGCCCATCCCTCATCATCTCAAAGGTAAACCTCTGAGGAGCGTTTTTGGGCTGGCTGGGATCATTGTACTGCTTCTTGAAGTTCTGGCCCTAGTTCTTGTTTTGCCCATACTGGGTCCCAGCAGTTTTTTGCCTTTGGCTGCTTCTGGCAGCGGCCTAATCCGGATCAACTGCAGCCACGTGGTCCGATCCATAGCGGATATCTGGACGATCATCCCGCCTCTTGTTCCATTAATCTTGGCGATCATTCCGCCTACCACCATCATGGCCCTGGTTTCTCTTTCTCGGCTCGAATGAGTCGAGCAGAGGCTAAGTAGGATCGCCGAGTGCATACATGTCTGCAATCTTGATCGTCTCGGCAAGCGTACTCGGCATCTCCCTCTGCAACTTCTGCCACAACATGCTTCCATGTCGGCAGCCTTGTGCGAACCAGGCAATAGCCTGTGATTCATTCACACCCTCGCAGGTGTTCCTCGGAGTGCTCCACCGAGTCAAATACTCTCGGTCTGTCTCCTCTTCCCTTTGCTTGCATGCCGAGAGCTGCTGTGAACGGTTTGACCTCTTGTTGGTGCTTGTGAAGTTGCTGATGAAGGCCTCCGTGAAATCAAGCCAGCAATTAATGTTGTCTCTTGGCAGGTTGTTGAGCCAAATGCGGGCTGGTCCCTCCAATATTTCGGGCACATATCTTACCGCACATCTGCGGTTACCACCGGCAATGTGCACGGTAGTGACATAGTCGTTCAGCCAGTCTTCCGGCTTGGTGCTCCCATCATACGTTTTGCTTCCTCTTGCCAGCTGGAACTTTTGCACAGTTGGCTCATTCATGATCCTGGGACTGAAACAAGGCGGTCCCGGCGGGCCTAACAGCTCCATCTCCTCGGACTGGTAGATCTTGTCCATCTTGTATCTTGTGTCACTTGGTTGCAGCACACGTGCCCCCAACCGAGATCCAATTCCTCCAGCATCAGCATATCTCTCATTTCTTTGGTACCCGTCTTGCTCCATTGTCGAGTAACCATCATTGTATATGTCCTACCGCGCAACATTGGGTTGGGGAACCGGGTTGACCACATGGGCAACTGCGTGCGGCTGGACAACATGACCCGCGCCAGGCTGAGGCTGAACCGGGTTGGCAGCTGGGTGCCGAGATGGGCCATCTCGGTTGCCTCCTTGTCCCTCTTGATGAACTCGGGCAATAGTGTGGCCTCCACCTTGAGAAATGTGTTCTTGACCGGGCTACCGCTCTACAGCGGGCTGTTTTCCAGCGATAGCCGGGTCGTACACCTGAATCTGCTTATGCTTCCCGGAGTTCACACTCCGAGATCTCCCACCACCAGGAAGAGGTGAGGAGGCGTGGCCTCCGTATTTCTCTCCATGCGACTGAACAACATGGGAGGCACCAGCTCCCGGATTCGCCTTCCGGAACGCCTCATTCTGCCTACCAGCTTCAAGAACAAGCTCAATGAGACGGTCCTCCTGCCTAATGCGAGCTTCACCGGTTAAGTGTGGCAACTCGGCAGCAACTGCCTCTGACGCCCTAAGCGTCTTAGCAGGAGTACTATATTTAGGCCAGCCAGCCAAGTTCATGCTAGCCGACTTGCTAGCAGCTCTACCATCCCTAGCCAACTCGGCACCAAGGTTGCGATGGATAACTCATATCCGACTAGGGTTCTTTGCAACTAGAGTAAGACCATGAGCCCTATTGTACTCATTCCGGTCAAGATCAAATTCGAGCCTAACCTTCGCCATCTCGTTGGACTCCAGGAGCATGGCCTGGCGCTGCTCCTCAAGCTGCACCCGCAACACCGCCGGATCCGTATCCGCGGCTAAGGGCATGCCCAGCTTCTCAATGACACCGGCCAGAGGAGCCGGTGTCACAGTAGATGTAGTAGGAGCCTTGTAGCCCGGTTGGTTCTGGGGCATGTCGCATGGCTTGTGGCTCGGCCGAGCCGATTCGTCAACAACTTCGGGTGCAGCGGGCGCGCCCTTCCTGGCAGCTGGAGCCGGTCCAGTCATCCTTACCTCCACGATGCTCGTAGAGCCGCCGATTGGCTGCCCGCGGACGGCAAGAACGGCAGGAGGGTCCGCAGCAACGAGCACCACCTCGGGGTACTCGCGGATGACGGTGGTGGCGACGCACACCAAGTGTGCGCCGAAGCTGATGACGGAGCCTCCTGCGGGCAAGGGTCTGCCGCAAAAATCTCCCGCGTTGTCAGTGACGAAGTCGAAGGAGCTGAATCTGTGGACAAGGCCATAGACCACGCACTCCCCCGAACGATAAACGGGTCCCGTCCGGATAGAAACCCCAGCCAGCGCTGCTGCTGGCCCCATGGTGGGCGCCAACTGTCGGGGATGTGAAAAGACAGATGCCATGGGATGGCTTGAGTTTGGGGCCGATGGACGTTGTGGGTAACTGGGGAGGGATCGCACGCCTAGCTGGCGCGCTCTCTACACTGCAAAACAAGATTTACCCAGGTTCGGGGCCCTCGTGTGGAGGTAACACCCCTACTCCTGCCTCTCTCTGTGTATATGTATATGTCGAGTACAAGAACTCCTCAAGCTCAAGGAGCTAGAGGAAGAAGAACCTCTCTGCTATCTCTCGCTCTCTAAACCTCCAGCACCTCTCTCAGAGCATCAGCTATCAAAGAATCGACCCAGGGAGCGACCGACCCTCACGCAGGAGGGGGGAGGCCACCTTATATACCGGTGGCCACCAACTACAAGGTACAGAGTAGGTGACTAGATACTGTGCACCGGCGCACGCCTCTGCTTTTCCGCTGACAGTGGCCGAAAGTCGACGCTGTCTGGTCGCTGACATGTCCCGTCCCCCTTGTCAGAGATAGGACGTGGCCTCGCCCATACTGCGTACTATACCCGCGTCTGCATATGCATCATCGCGCCTAGTAAGTTGAACCGCACGCCTGTACCTTCGCAAATTATACGGGATCTCCTCAACGGCTCCATTGACTTTCCCTCCGAGTAGAACAACACCATGGCTATCCGGACCTCCCAAGAGCTACTCGGTCAGTCCAGACACTTACTCATACCTTCAGCTGGGCATCTTGTTCTTCATACCGAGTAGCTCAACTTGGTAGCCACTCGGCTCAGTACACTTCTACCCAGTACGTACCAACTCGGTAGTCAGTACCTCAAACATAATTTCTTGCCAACCTTACCCCTACTCGGGGGTAGCCCCCGACAGAACCTCCAACTCTGTTGTACCCGCATGGAGGATGGTCGCCCCGTTCTCGTTGGAGGGGTGGGACGCCATGTGCACGGCCCTGTTCATCATCTTAGACGGGCCAATGAACGATGTCTCCAGCATAGGGGTCATGCTGGCCATGCCCGGAGACAAGGTCGAAGGTGCTGGGTCACACCGGACAGAGATCAATGCGCCCTTGATGATGCGGAAGGCGAAGAGGAAGGGGGAAGCTAGGAGGCGGAAACAACAGAAGTGGGAGTGGAGGACCCGAGCTCGGTCTCCTATGCTCCCTATGACAGTATGGTTGCGGCGTAGGGAGTTGATAACTCCACCTTGAGATCACGTGGCACGTGGCCACGACTGACCCGACATCGATTGGCCCGCGACGTCTCGACTCCTTCAAACACGTGTCCACCGTGGGATCGGGGGATACTATCGGTCTAGTGGATACCAAGGTATCCTGGCCCGTCTGATGCGGCTTAGCCCAGTGGGCACCGAGGCCTTGCCGAGATATCTCATGAAGAGGAATCTCCCTACGAGTACTTGATCTCCTCAAGGCCTCACCAGCAGGAGGTTGGTCCCTCTAGAGGAACTGCATCATCTTCCCTTGGAGAGGAGCTCTACCTCACCCTCTACTCTTCTCCAAAGGACATTCCTCTCAGAAGGAAACATGCCATGTGTGGCTGACGTCCGCTCGTCTGCACGTTGAAAGAGGCGTGATAGTGTCGCAGTGCACCTTTGGCGGAAATTGTCGTTCTCGTGTATAAAGGGTGGGCGATAGATTCCCACGCCAAAGCGCCACCCCAGGAATTCCTCTTCGGTGCAAGAAGGCTAGGACGGTGCTACAAGAAGGAGGAAACGTCACTGGGTGCCCCGACTGCTCTGCCATGGACGGTGACGCTGTCCTCGATGACCAAGACCAGCATGTGCCTCAGAGCTCCGCATGTCCCCTCTTTGGCACCTTATGGTAGCCCTTTCCCACAAAGTATGAGCGGGAAAGAGGCCCAAACTCCGTTATAAAAGGAGCTCCTTGGCTCCTGTAGCAAGGACGGCTCAATTCACCTAGAGCCTCCCTAGTCTGAACCGAGCAGGAGCTTGTACCTTGTACTGTATCCAAAGCAGTGCAATCCATCAGACAAGCAGGAGTAGGGTTTTACACCGCAAGGTGGCCTGAACCTGGGTAAACGCCCTGTGTCCCATTGTTGCCTGCTCCAAGCTTTCCTCAAGAGGAATCTCGAGAGGTGTAGGAGGCGCGGTTAGCCCCTAGTGTTCGAATCTCTTGAGAGTCTCTATCCTTGACAAACCACTCTCCGACAATAATAATAAAGTGGTTATTATCTTATTTCATGTTTATGATAAAAAAAATCTCATGCTATAATTGTGTTAATCGGAAACGTTAATACATGTGTGTCTAATAAACAAACAAGAGTTCCTAGTAACACCTCTCGTTTAAGTAGCTTGTTGATTAAGTGATGATCAAGGTTTCCTGATCATGAACATTGGATATTGTTAATAATGAGATCACGTCATTAGGAGAATGATTTCATGAACACATACCTAAAGATAGTATAACAATGTGATCAATTCATTAAGTTTATATTGTTATATTCATACGAAGTAACCCTAATCCTTATACCATTAGATCATGTCGATCACTAACATCATAGGACTGCTTTAATGACATCAAATGTCACACCGTAACAGGGTGACTATAAGGGTGGTGTTGGGTACTCCTAAAGTATAAGTTGAGGCTCATGGATCAAGAGTGATATTTTTCCATCCAAATGACAAGGAGATATACTCTGGGCCCTCCCGGTGATATCACATCGACACCGCTTGCAACCATGTGACTAGGTCACAAGGATGTCATATCACGGAACGGTGAAGAGATCAAACTAGGTATAGTTGATACCAATGATCAGTTCTTAGACAAATAAAATATCGCGAGACGAAGAGAATTGGTTACGACGTTTATGGTTCACACAATAACTAGATTCATTGTTGAATGTGTAAGTGTCATTACGGATCTCCAGGTCTTGCTGTTGACATTTGATCAGAGAGGTGTCTCGATCATGTGTACATTATTCACGAACCATAGGGTCACACACTTAAGGTCTTGACGACCGGTTTGAATGGATATGGAATATCGGAGAAAAGTTTAGACAACACCGGAATTGTTTCGGGGAATACGAAATATTGCAAGCACGCGACTACGTCACAAATGGTTTTCTATTATTTGGTCTTCTTTCTCCTTTCTTTTTTGTTTTTTATTTTGTTTCCATTTTCTGTTATTTAGGTTTTTGAATGTGCTTTTTGAAGATTGTTCAAAATTTAAAAATTCATTATTGTTTAAATTTGAAAATTCTTCAAACTTAATTTTTTTCAAATTTGAACTTTGTTAAAAAAATCATAATGTTCAGACTAAAAAAAATTTAGATTTGGAAAATGTTATGTTTTTTTTAAAAAAAAATCAGATTTAAAAACGAAAAAAG
Organism: Alopecurus myosuroides; assembly: GCA_028641055.1. NCBI lineage: Eukaryota > Viridiplantae > Streptophyta > Magnoliopsida > Poales > Poaceae > Alopecurus > Alopecurus myosuroides. The sequence goes on from CM054060.1 coordinate 267,255,104, forward strand.
AGAAACCAGAAGTACGCGGCCCAATCGACTGCCACAAGGAAGAAGGAAAATCATGATGAATAGGAGCTCCCATACCTCGCATGAACTCCAATATGCCGCCTTTAGTGACACTCAGTACCCACACCGCCTGAAGAAACCCTACTCGGGCAGGGCCATCTTCTTCCCTTCTTTTTCTTCTTCTTCCACATGCTCGTCGACCCGCCCGCCGCAGTCGGCCTAACCGCCATCTCCCACCACCTGCTGCCAGCATCGCCTCTCCGCCCCACCTGCCCCAGCATCCACCTCTATCGGTCCACCGTCCCCCGCTAGCCGTCCCTCAAAACACCCCCGCACCCCTAACCCTAATTTCGTTCGTCGGCGAGCTCCCCACCCACACCGCACCCCCTTCGTTAAGATTCTTCCTCGCCTCAGTCGGTGACATCTCGGCCTGCCACGCTGATACGTCTCCAACATATCTATAATTTCTGATGTTCCATGTTGATATTATGCCAATTGCTACATGTTTTTTCTCTTCTTTATAGCCTTTTTACATGTTTTCTGGGACTAACCTATTAACAAGATGCCAAGTGTCAGTTCCCTGTTTTCTGCTGTTTTTTATTTCAGAAAAGTTGGTCTGGAAATATTCTCGGAATTGGACCCCACAAATCCCGAAGTTCCTATGTTCCCCGGAAGCATCCAGAAGTCCAAAGAGGAGTCGAAGACGGGCACCAGGGGTCCCTCACCATAGCCAGGCGCAGCCCCCCTTGGCCGCGCCTGGGGGGGTGAGGCCACCCTAGTGGCCCACCGATGTCGCCCTTTCGCCTTATTCCCCTCCAAGGAAAACCCTAGTTACCTGATAAAAAATCCCCAAAAAGTTCCGCAGCTGCCATCGTCGTCAACCCTAGATCAGGGGGTTCTGAAGCTCTCTCCCGACACCCTGCTGGAGAGGAGATCATCACCGGAGGCCTCTTCATCACCATGCCTGCCTCCGGAGTGATGCGTGAGTAGTTCACCTTGGACTACGGGTCCATAGCAGTAGCTAGATGGTTGTTTTCTCCTCCTATGCCTCAATGTTTAGATCTCGTGAGCTGCCTAACATGGTCGAGATTGTTCTTATGTAATTCTATATGCTGTGTTTGCTGGGATCCGATGAATATTGAACTTATGCCAAGTTGATTATAATCTTTATTGCATATGTTATTTGTGATCTTGCATGCTTTCCGTTGCTAGTGGTTGCTCTGGCCAAGTAGTTGCTAGTGACTCCAACAGGGAGTATTTATGATCGATAGTTGGGTTCATGCCTCCTTTTTGCCTGTGCTCGAGTTACAGAAACGTGACGGGGGAGGATGTGTTGTTGCCACTAGGGAGAAAACAGCGGTGTGAGTGCCCGCGTGCACAATCATTGCTTACATTACACACATTGCTTAATGTGATTATCTGTTACTTGCAACTTAATACCTAAGGGGGTTCAGATGATAACCTGAGGGTGGATTATTAGTCATAGACAATGTTCAGGATATCGCTTATCGTTAACTTATCGGTCGGCCCATGATAAGAGATATAGCGGCTTATCGGCCGATAAATCGATTTTATCGGTCGAGTGTTTATCAGCCATTTTTCTTGTAAATCCCAAATTGTAGCACTAAAATATGATATTCAAATATATCATATTGGCATTAAAAACTCTAAATTATGATATATAAATATATTTTATTCAATAATTCTAAAAATTCTATGATGAATGTCATCTATCATATGTTTCGGTGCTGGAAAATCGATATATCGGCCGATTTATCAGCATATCGACTGATAAACCGCTTGTAAGACTGATAAAATGGCCCGAATGATAAACTCCACCGGTATTCATTTATCATATCGGTCACTACCCGATAAGCGATAAATCGGCTGATAAATCGGCATATCGGATGATATTTGGAATAGTGGTCATAGATGAAGTTGGATTATGGTCTATGTATATTGTTGTAATGACCGCACTAAATATCATAGTAGTCATCATGTCATGAATGTGCACTACGGTGCAACCTCTATTTGTCAATTGCACAGGTGTAATTTGTTCACCCAGCATGCTATATTTTATGGAGAGACACCACTAGTGAACCTATGAACCCCGGTCCATTTTTCCTACACTGTTAAACAAACCATTACAATTTTCCTTCTTTCTTTACTTACTACAAGCATACAACATTTTCCACACTATACATCTAATCTTTATTTTCAGCAATACCGGTGAGATTGACAACCTCACTGTACCGTTGAGACAAAGTATTTTGGTTCTGTTGTGTGCAGGTTCCGCGTTGTTGCTGACACCGGTGAGGCGCCATCACCATCGTCAGTGGCATCAACTTTCCGAATATCCTCTTTCTCCTACTGGATTGATAACCTTGGTTCTTAACTGAGGGAAATTCTTACCGATGTACTCATCACACCATCCTCTTGGGGTTCCCAACACGCCATCACGAGCATCAAGAATTTCTGGCGCCGTTGCCGTGGACTTAAAATTCATCATCATCAAGAAGTCTCCCCGTCAAGGCACCATCAAGGCGTAGCACACGCCGTCCCTGTTTTTGACGAGGTCCTAGCCTTACCTCCACCGGGCGCCCCGGCCAGCCACATCGTCCATGTTGTCGGTGAGTGGTTGCAACACTGTCATATCAGCCATCTGCGTCGTTATGCAGGCGTCGGTGATGATGGGCCGGCCCACGTGAGACGTGAGAGGCAGGAGGATGTGCGACCTAGCATCTCATGACGCTAAGGCCTTGTTTACTTGTACGGGTTTTGCCGGGTTCCAAAGGGAATATCCCGGGCCACCTTACAATCCCGAAAGATCCCTCGAGACGCCTTTTACTTCCAGCCTATATCCGAGTTTTTTCCCGGCCCATCCCGAGAAATCCCAGCCGAAAGGCCTACACCTAATCACCCAGCCGATGACAGGTCCATGTAGCTGTAGGCATAAAAAAAGTAGGAAATACAAAGACTAACTATGCACACTTTTGAATTTGTGAACTGAAGTGTGCACTATTCCAATACTGAAAAACGATGTAAGATTGCTCTGTTGTAAATATATTTGCTAGCATGATGTCACTTAAATTGGCAATACCCGAACCATTTTAGGTAGTAGATGATCAACTTAGTGATCATGTAGATGGGAAATAGAACCTATATATCTACCTACTATACTATTAGATAAAATCTTGGTGTGATGATATTGTTTTCGCCTGAGCAAGGAATCTGTTGGTTCATATTATTTTTCTTCTTGCTGGAGTAACTTGAGTGGCAAGTGAAGTGTTCGGTTGAAAATATAAGCAATTTAGCATATGATTTAATTCGAAATAGTATTAGATAAATTATGACAGTAGAAAATACAGTAATTATGCAAATATCTAGATCTAGTACAATAGAAAGACCGATCCAATCTATAGCAAGAACTAGACATATGAATTCCAGTAATATCCCATACAGATGGAATAGAGGTAATTACGATGCAGTGGTAGCGGCACCGCCTGTGTTGTTTTCCATGTTGTTTCCATGTCGTCGATGAAGAGGTTGCCGAGGTTGGGGAAGAAATCGTCGTTGGGGAAGTAGTCGCTGTCAGCAGTCGCACGAGTGCGCTCCCCAAAAACCTGATCGCCCCTCTCCCGTACAGGATCACAAGAGGCGGGGTTCCGGAGGCCTGTTGTCCCTTCTCATGGTGCATGCCGGAAGGAGGGATGGAGAAGGCTTGATTGGAGGCACAATGGTTTGGAACGGTGCGAACCCATAGGACGAAGTGGCGGCTAGGGTTTACCGTATGCGCGTATTTATATCGCGGGTTGGGAGAGACGTGGGCGTAACTCCACGTCCGAGTCGGTTCGGTTCCCCAAAAAGGAAACAAAAACTTTAGGAATTAACGCGTCCGTTAATTATCAAGTTAATGACTCATTAAGTTTTTACCAACCGACAAAATAAACGCTCGTGACTCGGCTCATTCCCGCAACCCGCGGCGCGTCGTGACGAGGCGAGGCGGGCGGCAGAGGAGGAGCACGCGTGTGGCACACCTCTCCTCTTGCTTTGCCAACTCAGACATGAGATAGAATGGCTCACCTTATAAGGTGGTTCCATCCTTTCCAAACTAGCAACGTGGGACTAAACTCTAGTCCCACTCCCCACTTGTATTATTCATGAATGGGTCATGACAATTTCAGGAATTTATTGGGCTTAGTTGGGATAAGTGGTGCGGCCCATATAAATACCCAACAATCCCCCACAAAGTGTCATTAGCACATTTCATAATCTCTGTTCCAAAACATTGTTTATATACCGGTGTTTAGTGGAGACTTTTAAGTTGAACTTCCACTTAGAACATCATGCTACACTAGTTCACAACTTTAATAGTGGACTACGCCTTGAACTACAAGTTTTCTGTGATACCAGTTTCACACAACGTCTGAACCGATACTAGGCTGCCGCAAGGCTTCCCCGCGGGTGGAGCGTATGCGTCATACTTCGAAGGCCTTTCATGAGTTTATTAGAGACTATCCAATCCTCATAGACTACAACGTTTAACAGTCATCCTAAGGAGATGTTCAGCAGGACACATCTCTGCTTATATAAATAAGTCACTTGGAACATTAAGAGAAATGTCAACCTACCATACAGATTATGAGATTATTGCATCTTCATGGAGTGGGATAAAATATAAGGATACTCTCCTCTCAGCCGACCAACAGCTTGTCTCCCACTTCTAATTCACGGGATCTCCGATCACATAGAATGGGTTACCACTGTAGACAATTCATACCGTGGGTCTCAAACCCATCTCCCTCGATGCATTATCTATCACATTCTGTGATAAATCCTTTGTGAAGGGATCTGCCCAGTTCATAGATGTTTGGATTTAATCCAACGCAATAACTTCGGAGTTTTTCAATTTCCCGACGGATGTCAATCTCCTCTTCACATGTCTTGATGACTTCACATTATCCTTAAAAGTGTTCACTTTGATGATTACAGTTTGATTATCACAGTTCATTAGGATTGCGGGTATTGGTTTTTCAACCACAGGAAAGTCCATCAAGAGCTCACGAAGCCACTCTGCTTAAACAGTGGTTGTGTCTAATGCTGCGAGTTCTGCTTCCATAGTTGACCTCGTTAAGATGGTCTGCTTTCAAGACTTCCAAGAACAGCGCCACCACCAAATGTAAAAACTTACCCACTAGTGGCCTTAAGTTCATCAGCATCAGATATCCAATTAGAATCACTATATGCTTCCAGAACCCTTGGGTTTCCGGTATAGTGAATTCCATAGCTCGTAATGCCTTTTAAATAGAGCATAACTCTCTCAAGTGCACGCCAATGATCATCTCCCGGATTGGAAACAAACCGACTCAATTTTCTCACAGCAAAAGAGATGGCAGGCCTCGTGGCACTCGCCAAATACATAAGCGAGCCTACAGTCTGAGAACACCTCAGCTGATCTCTAGTAATCCATCGATTCTTTCGAAGCAACACACTAGCATCATATGGAGTTGAAGAAGGCGTGCAGTCACTATACCCGAAGCGACTCAACACCTTTTCCACATAGTGAGACTAAAACAGTGTGATCCCACCATTATCATCTCTCAACAGCTTGATGTTCATGATAACATCAGCTACTCCTAGATCCTTCATCTCAAAATAGCGAGATAAGAAATCCTCAACTTCCTTGATTAAATCAAGATTGGTCCCAAAGATCAATATGTCATCGACATACAGACATAGAATAACTCCCTCGCCCCCACCATGGCGATAGTACACACACTTGTCATCTTATTTTACAACAAAGCCTTCAAAAGTCAAAGTCCTTTTGAACTTCTCATGCCATTTCTTAGGTGCTTGCTTGAGGCCGTATAATGACTCCAATAACTTGCACACCTTGCCTTCCTGACCGGGTACTACGAAACCATCTGGCTGCTCCATGTAAATTTCCTCGTCCAACTCTCCATTAAGGAAAGCCGTCTTAACGTCCAGTTGATGAACGAGAAGACCGTGCGAGGCAACCAGTGAAAGTAGCACACGAATAGTGGTCAGTCTAGCCACAGGTGAGTAAGTATCAAAGAAGTCTTCACCTTCTTTTTGGGTATAACCCTTGGCCACAAGCCTTGCCTTGTACTTCTCAATTGTACCATCAGGCCTAAGATTTTTCTTGAACACCCACTTAGATCCTACAGGTTTACACCCATAGGGACGATCAGTGATTTCCTAGGTTCCGTTAGCCAAGATGGAATCCATCTCGCAACGGACAACCTCCTTACAGTAGTCAGCATAAAGAGATGCATATGCTTCTGAAATGGTCCTGGGTGTGTCATCCATGAGGTACACAATCAAGTCATTACCAAAGGACTTTGCAGTCCTCTTTCTCTTGCTCCTTACAGGAACTTCATTGTCATCCTCCTCAGGATTCTCAACGTGTTCTGTCGAAATGGTGGGTTCAGGAATCTCAGCTAATTCCTAACTAGATGAAACATGTTTCTCCTGATTTGATGAGCTAGGCATATCCTTGATAGTAAATATGTTCTCAAAGAAAGTCGCATCATTCGACTCCGTAATCGTACCAACATGCATGTAGGATACCTCCGATTTTACTATAAAAAATATATAACCAATGCTATTAAAAGCATTGCCCTGAAGAACACAATCTACGGTTTTGGTCCAAGCTTGCGCTTCTTGGGAATTGGTATGTTGACTTTCGCTAAACAACCCCAAGTACGTAGATAGGAGAGTTTCAACATTTTCCTTTCCCATTCCTCAAATGGAGTAATGGTTTTATTCTTTGTGGGAACTCGGTTTAGGACATGACATGCAGTCATTAACGCCTCCCCCCACCATGCCTTGGAGAGACCCGAAGTATCCAACATGGCGTTAACCAAATCAGACAGTGTTCGGTTCTTTCTTTCAGCCACCCCATTTGACTGAGGTGAGCAGGGAGGCATCCTCTCATGAATAATTCCGTGTTCCGCACAAAATGAATTAAACTCGTTGGAAAAATACTCTCTACCACGATCAGACCTAAGCCGTTTAATTTTACGATCAAGTTGGTTCTCAGCTTCGGTCTTATAGTTCTTGAAGTAAGTTAAATCTTCATCTTTAGATTTTAGAAGATACACATAACAATATCTAGTGGAGTCATCAATAAGTGTCATGAAATATTTCTTTCCACCTTTTGTCCATACGCCATTCATCTCATAAAGATCAGAATGTATAAGTTCTAGTGGTGCCAAGTCTCTCACCTCCTCGGTCTTATGAGACTTGCGAGGTTGCTTAGCTTGAACACACACTTGACATTTGGAGCCTTTAATAGTACTGAATTTCGGAATTAAACTCATATTTGCTAATCGCGTCATGTTCTGCAGGACACATCTCTGCTTATATAAATAAGCCACTTGGAACACATTAAGACAAATGTCAACCAACCATACATATTAGGGGATTATTGCATCTTCATGGAGTGGGATAAAATATAAGGATACTCTACTCTCAGCCGACCAACACCTTGTCTCCCACTTCTAATTCACGGGATCTACGATCACATAGAATGGGTTACCACTATGGACAACTCATACCGTGGGTCTCAAACCCATCTCCCTCGATGCATTATCTATCACATTCCGTGATAAACCCTTTGTGAAGGGATCTGCCAAGTTCATAGATGTTTGGATATAATCCAACGCAATAACTCCGGAGTTTTTCAATTTCCCGACAGATGTCAATCTCCTCTTCACATGTCTTGATGACTTTACATTATCCTTAAAAGTGTTCACTTTGATGATTACAGTTTGATTATCACAGTTCATTAGGATTGCGGGTATTGGTTTTTCAACCACAGGAAAGTCCATCAAGAGCTCATGAAGCCACTCTGCTTAAACAGTGGTTGTGTCTAATGCTGCGAGTTCTGCTTCCATAGTTGACCTCGTTAAGATGGTCTGCTTGCAAGACTTCCAAGAACAGCTCCACCACCAAATGTAAAAACTTACCCACTAGTGGCCTTAAGTTCATCAGCATCAGATATCCAATTAGAATCACTATATGCTTCCAGAACCCTTGGGTTTCCGGTATAGTGAATTCCATAGCTCGTAGTGCCTTTTAAATAGAGCATAACTCTCTCAAGTGCACGCCAATGATCATCTCCCGGATTGGAAACAAACCGACTCAATTTTCTCACAGCAAAAGAGATGTCAGGCCTCGTGGCACTCGCCAAATACACAAGCGAGCCTACAATCTGAGAACACCTCAGCTGATCTCTAGTAATCCGTCGATTCTTTCGAAGCAACACACTAGCATCATATGGAGTTGAAGAAGGCTTGCAGTCACTATACCCAAAGCGACTCAACACCTTTTCCACATAGTGAGACTAAAACAGTGTGATCCCACCATTATCATCTCTCAACAGCTTGATGTTCAAGATAACATCAGCTACTCCTAGATCCTTCATCTCAAAATAGCGAGATAAGAAATCCTCAACTTCCTTGATTAAATCAAGATTGGTCCCAAAGATCAATATGTCATCGACATACAGACATAGAATAACTCCCTCGCCCCCACCATGGCGATAGTACACACACTTGTCATCTTCTTTTACAACAAAGCCTTCAAAATTCAAAGTCCTTTCGAACTTCTCATGCCATTTCTTAGGTGCTTGCTTGAGGCCGTATAATGACTCCAATAACTTGCACACCTTGCCTTCCTGACCGGGTACTACGAAACCATCTGGCTGCTCCATGTAAATTTCCTCGTCCAACTCTCCATTAAGGAAAGCCGTCTTAACGTCCAATTGATGAACGAGAAGACCGTGCGAGGCAACCAGTGAAAGTAGCACACGAATAGTGGTCAGTCTAGCCACAGGTGAGTAAGTATCAAAGAAGTCTTCACCTTCTTTTTGGGTATAACCCTTGGCCACAAGCCTTGCCTTGTACTTCTCAATTGTACCATCAGGCCTAAGATTTTTCTTGAACACCCACTTAGATCCTACAGGTTTACACCCATAGGGACGATCAGTGATTTCCTAGGTTCCGTTAGCCAAGATGGAATCCATCTCGCAACGGACAACCTCCTTACAGTAGTCAGCATAAAGAGATGCATATGCTTCTGAAATGGTCCTGGGTGTGTCATCCACGAGGTACACAATCAAGTCATTACCAAAGGACTTTGCAGTCCTCTTTCTCTTGCTCCTTACAGGAACTTCATTGTCATCCTCCTCAGGATTCTCAACGTGTTCTGTCGAAATGGTGGGTTCAGGAATCTCAGCTAATTCCTAACTAGATGAAACATGTTTCTCCTGATTTCATGAGCTAGGCATATCCTTCATAGGAAATATGTTCTCAAAGAAAGTCGCATCATTCGACTCCGTAATCGTACCAACATGCATGTCGGATACCTCAGATTTTACTATAAAAAATATATAACCAATGCTATTAAAAGCATTGCCCTGAAGAACACAATCTACGGTTTTGGTCCAAGCTTGCGCTTCTTGGGAATTGGTATGTTGACTTTCGCTAAACAACCCCAAGTACGTACATAGGAGAGTTTCAACATTTTCCTTTCCCATTCCTCAAATGGAGTAATGGTTTTATTCTTTGTGGGAACTCGGTTTAGGACATGACATGCAGTCATTAACGCCTCCCCCCACCATGCCTTGGAGAGACCCGAAGTATCCAACATGGCGTTAACCAAATCAGATAGTGTTCGGTTCTTTCTTTCAGCCACCCCATTTGACTGAGGTGAGTAGGGAGGCATCCTCTCATGAATAATTCTGTGTTCCGCACAAAATGAATTAAACTCGTTGGAAAAATACTCTCTACCACGATCAGACCTAAGCCGTTTAATTTTACGATCAAGTTGGTTCTCAGCTTCGGTCTTATAGTTCTTGAAGTAAGTTAAATCTTCATCTTTAGATTTTAGAAGATACACATAACAATATCTAGTGGAGTCATCAATAAGTGTCATGAAATATTTCTTTCCACCTTTTGTCCATACGCCATTCATCTCATAAAGATCAGAATGTATAAGTTCTAGTGGTGCCAAGTCTCTCACCTCCTCGGTCTTATGAGACTTGCGAGGTTGCTTAGCTTGAACACACACTTGACATTTGGAGCCTTTAATAGTACTGAATTTCGGAATTAAACTCATATTTGCTAATCGCGTCATGTTCTGCAGGACACATCTCTGCTTATATAAATAAGCCACTTGGAACGCATTAAGACAAATATCAACCAACCATACATATTAGGAGATTATTGCATCTTCATGGAGTGGGATAAAATATAAGGATACTCTACTCTCAGCCGACCAACAGCTTGTCTCCCACTTCTAATTCACGGGATTTACGATCACATAGAATGGGTTACCACTATGGACAACTCATACCGTGGGTCTCAAACCCATCTCCCTCGATGCATTATCTATCACATTCCGTGATAAACCCTTTGTGAAGGGATCTGCCAAGTTCATAGATGTTTGGATATAATCCAACGCAATAACTCCGGAGTTTTTCAATTTCCCGGCAGATGTCAATCTCCTCTTCACATGTCTTGATGACTTTACATTATCCTTAAAAGTGTTCACTTTGATGATTACAGTTTGATTATCACAGTTCATTAGGATTGTGGGTATTGGTTTTTCAACCACAGGAAAGTCCATCAAGAGCTCACGAAGCCACTCTGTTTCAATAGTGGTTGTGTCTAATGCTGCGAGTTCTGCTTCCATAGTTGACCTCGTTAAGATGGTCTGCTTGCAAGACTTCTAAGAACAGCGCCACCACCAAATGTAAAAACATACCCACTAGTGGCCTTAAGTTCATCAGCATCAGATATCCAATTCGAATCACTATATCCTTCCAGAACCCTTGGGTTTCCGGTATAGTGAATTCCATAGCTCGTAGTGCCTTTTAAATAGCGCATAACTCTCTCAAGCGCAGGCCAATGATCATCTTTCTTAGATGTAATAATCATGTAAAGAAATTTAAGCAACCTTCTTTCTTGTCCCTAAATAATTTGCCTTTGTCGCTTACATTGGAGGCACTAGAAAATTATGCCTGCAGTCTCATCTTGTGGTTACAACTCTCTGATGAAATACAATATAACTTTTATATATATATATATATATATATATATGTGTGTGTATGTTGCCTTGTATAATAGGTTTATGTTAGTGGGCGTATTTGGCAGGAGCTGGTGGAAGCAATTATTATGTTATATCAGCCGTTTGTTTTTTTAGGACTGGTATTTGACAAGATTTTATGATGCTCACCTTCTGAGGAACTTGACGTTAACCAGATGCAATATTTGAGGATCATACTCTAGTTGATATATATGCTCTAGTTTGTTGAGCATATAATTTAATTATGTGTTCATGTAGCCTATGTCCTGAGATGGTTACCATGCAATTTCTTTTTCAGCCAATTAAAATTTTGCATGCCTTCGAGTTGATATTTACGTGTTTATTTGTCTGCCATGCAACTTTATATGTTATGTCTGCTTGTGAACTGGTTGAGTGCATATGTTAGTGCAAACATTGAATTTTTACTTGATTGCATATGTTCATTATCATGTTATAGGTGTAAAGTTCCATTTTTTATCAAATGCTCTCAATCATTTCCAATCCCCTCCCATCCCCAAAAATCAAAGTACACAGAAGGGATTTGGGTTATTGGGGGAAAATAGGGGAAACAGGGGGATTGGGTGAAAGGGAGGGATTCACCATATCCCCTCCCTCCCTATACCTCCCAGGGTTGAAAATAACCCACAAGTAAACAAGGCCTAAAGGCGGCAAATAGGATTTACCTAAATAGATGTCGTTCGAAAACGTCTACGGGTGGCGCGAAGATACCACTCGCAGTAACCGATGCAGAGTGGCCTGCTTCACCCGGAACTATCTTGAAATCGTTTGCGTAGCTCTTCGCGAGGACAGAACAGAGCGAGCCCCATGCCGAACTCAAGCCCTGGCAGCGGCATCGGCACCAGTAAGCTTCTCCCCGCCCTCCTCTCCCTTTCCCTTCCCCGCCATCCTATCCTCCTCCATGTTATCTTCCTAGTCGTGCTCCCACGTCCGCTATCCGTCCCCTCGGTCGACCGCAACCTACCATAAACCCTAGATTGACAGAAGCAGAGGACAAAATACTACAACAAGGAAGGGATGGGGGAGGAATCAGCAATGTTGCATTAGCTTAGGGATGACCTTTGATATGAAATTTGAACCCTGCCCAACAGAAATTGGACACCACAAGGTGCAGGAGGAGGGGGGTTGGGGGTGGGAGGTGGCAACAGAAAGTGATCGGGGGAGTCACGGCTAGGCGCGGGAGCGTTGTGATGGGAACAAAGGGATAGCTTAGTTGCTTGGCCTTTTGTGTTTGCTCTGGCCAAATTGTCAGGCTGAGAAGCGAACGTGAATGGAAAACCACCAACTGAAATTTTTAGAAGTAGGAAAGATGGTTTACTAATATGATCATCTTTTGAACACTCTATAAACTTGTCGTGCAATAGATTAAAATCAACATGCATTATCTGAAAGAACCAGTGTGAACCATTTTGCCTAGCGACACAATTGGACATATGAACTAGTTGAGGATGTATATCTCAACATTATCTTATTTGTATTAAAATGAGTTAAGATGGAAGATGCTTGGGTTTTTTTCTATTTTGTCAAATCTGGCACCTGGTGAACCAGTGTCGGGGGGCTACCCCCGAGTAGGGGTAAGGTTGGTAAAGTTTGCTGCTTGAGGTACTGTGCACCAAGTAGCGGGCTACCGAGATGACCTTGTCCGAAATCCAGCTGGATACTGGGTACTGAGATGGATCTATCTCAGTAGGCAACGTGAAGAGCCATGGTGAAGAAATGAGTGTTCGTCCGGGTTGTCCGAGTAGCGCTTGGAGAATTCGGATAGGCATGATGCTGCTCTTCTCGGAGGGAGGTCAACGGAGCAGTGATACCGCATATCCAGGGAGAGTACGCGCGTGTGGTTCAACTTACTAGGAGTGATAATGCGTATGCATACGCTGGTACAGTGCAGTGTATGAGCGAGACCACGTCCTGTCTCTGACAAGGGGGACAGGACATGGCAGCGACTAAGACAGCGGAAACTTTTGGCGTGTGTCAGTGAAGAAGCGGTGGCGTGCGCTACGGCACAGTGTGTAGTCACCTAACCTTGTACTATTAGTTGGTGGCCACCAGCATATAAGGTGGGCATACCCCTCCTGCGTGAGGATCAATACTTGAGAGGAGAATTGCTGCTAGTTTGTTCAGAGAGAGAGAGAGAGAGAGAGAGAGCAGTAGAGCTTCTTCTTCCTCTAGCTCCTTGAGCTTGAGGAACACTTGTACTCGGTTACCACATATACATAGAGAGAGGAAGAGGAGTAGGGGTGTTACCTCCTCATGAGGGCCCCAAACCTGGGTAGATTGTGTTGTTTGCAGTTTGTTCTGAGCGCCCCATCTAGGCGTGCGATCCCTCCCCGGATACCCACAGTGTCCATCGGCCCCAACTTTAGCCATCCTATGGCATCTGTCAGTTCGCCACCACGACAGTTGGTGCCCATCGTGGGGCCAGCAGCGGCGCTGGCTGGGGTTTCTATTCGGATGGGACCTCTTCTTCGTTTGGGAGAGCGCCTGGTCTGTGGCCTTCTCCATAGATTCGGCTCCTTCGACTTTGTCACCGACAACGCTGGTGATTTCGGCGGCAGGCCTGTGCCTGCAGGCGGCTCTGTCATCGGCTTCGGCGCGCACTTGGTGTATGTACCCCAAAGTGGTGGTCGTTGCTGAAGATCCTCCTGCCGTTCTCGCCGTCCGCGGGCAGCACATTGGTGGCTCTCCGGACAGTGTGGAGGTGATGATGACCAGTCCGGCTCCTGCTGCAGGGAAGAGCGCGACCGGTGGCACTGAGGCTGCTGGCAAGTCGACTCGGCCTCCTCACAAGCCGCTGGAGAGAAACGAGAACCAACCGGGCTACAAGGCTCCTACTACATCAACCGCAAGACCGGCTCCCTTCGCCGACGTCGTCGACAAGCTGATCACACATGTAGCCGCGGATGCGGATCCGGCGGTACTGCGGGAGCGACTCGAGGAGCAGCGTCAGGCCTTCCTGCTGGAGGCCACCGAGATGGCGAAAGGCAAGAGTTCGATCTTGACCAGAATGAGTACAATAGGGCTCAGTGTCTTACTCCTGTTGGTACCAATCCTAGTCGGCTAGGTGCTGTGCGGAACCGAGGTCGTGATCTCGGTGCCGAGTTAGCTAGAGATGGTAGAACTGCTAGTAAATCCGCTAGTGTTACTTCGACTGGTAGGCCCAAGTATAGTTCTCCTGCTAAGAACCTTAGGGAAGCAGAGGAAGCTGCTGCCGAGTTGCCAAATCTAACCGGTGAAGCTCGCACTAGGTAGCAGGACCGGCTTAATGAGCTTGTTCTTGAGACAGGGAGGCAAAATGAGGCTTTCCGGAAGGCGAATCCGGGAGCCGGTGCATCTCATGTGGTTTACTCGCATGGGGGGAGATCTGGAAGCAAGTCTTCCTCCCCTCATGTCGGTGTTGGAGGATCTCGGATTGTGAACTCCGGGAAACATAAACAGATCCAAGTGTACGACCCGGCTGTCGCTGAAAAACAGTTAGCTGTAGAGCGGCAGCCCGGGCAAAAACACGTTGTCCAAGATGGACATGATGCTACCCGAGTTCAGCAAGGAGGGCAAGGATGCAACCGAGATGGTCCATCTCAGCACCCGGTAGCCAACCCGGTTCAGGCTCAACCTGGTGCCGGTCAGCCCGGCAGTTTGACCCATGGGTACGTCCGTCCATGGGCATCCGACCCTAATGGGTAGGGTATGGGTCGCTTTTTCTGCCCATGGGTCTTGCCCGTGGGCGACCCGATTAGTCGTTGGCAGAGTATGGATACAAGTTTGTGCCCGTGGGTAACCCGATGGGTCGCCCGATTAATATAAACAATTATTATAAATATTTTTCTTACATGATTTGTAATATCCTTTTGCAAGTACATAGCTTTATTCTTTTTTTTTGAACAAGAGGAGGGCCCAAAGGACCCTAGAGCTGCGATTATATGGAACAGGGTGGTGAGTACAAAATGAAGACTGGCCCTTTTACAACACTTGCACTATGAACCTGAGAATTTGAAGATAAGGCCAGTCTTTTTGCAAACAAGTCCCTAGGACAAAAAACAGAAAAGCAATCCAGTCCCCAGGCCTCTTCACCACCGGTCGCCGGCGACCTCCAGACGCAGATGTCGAGGTCGAGAGCGTTGCTCGAGAGCTCTCCATCACCAGCGACGAGAATGATCCACCGGCTGCCAGGAGGAAGACGGGGACGGACCACTTGTCCTCCTCTCAGCAGCGAGCTCCAGCGCATCACTCGGAAGACCTCCGCAGCCGCGGAGGAACAAATCGGGCCGCCCTTCCGGCCACTGATAAGCGAGGTCAATGTGACCTCCACTTGATTCGATCTTCGATGCAGCATCCCGTACTGACCTGCAAGCAGAGAACAACAACAGCAGCTTCTCTTCCCCTCGCCTCCACGGCCGGCCGGCAGAGAAACCCATGTATTGAACCTTGTCGATGCAGAGCAGCCATGTCTGGCTCCCAGACTGAGAGGCCAGCCCACGAGCTTATGAGGTAAGGTGACCGCGCCTTGATCCTCCTCGAGAGACTCCGACCAACGGAGTAGCAGACGGGGGAGCAGCAAGACCAGCGGCAAGCTTCTGCGGCCCGGACACAAGAGCTCGCACGGCCTCAACGTCATAACGACGAAACTCACAACAACTAAAGCAACAACAGAAGAAATAAACCTAATTCTACTTTGTACAACCCGCGCGTAGCAGCCTACTCGCCTCCGACTGGCATCGCCGTCGGGGAGCGGGCGGGAGCTCGCCGGGATCTGAGATCTAAAGGCCAAGTACTGTAGCGGGGGGAGAGAGTCAGGAAGGAAGGGGGAGAGGTCAGGTGGACGTCTTCGTACATAGCTTTATTCACGGAATGCAATTCACCTAAGAAACACTTATTAGACGAACTAACGTAAAAAATGATCAGGGAAATAGCAATGCCTTTGGTTGCTAACGTGTCCAGTACTAGGAACCCAATAGTGCAAAAACATACCACAACTAGCGGTGGTAGTATCCCGACCTAGCGCAAGTCTGGCGACTAGGGTTTCAGCATCCCGAAGGAATCCACCGATCGGGAGTCTTATCTTCCCCAGCGATCGCTCCCTTCTCTGGATCGGGACGGAACTAGGTCTCTGATCTGGGAAACTAGGGATCGGTTTCTTCGCTTCCGATTTCGAACCGCCGATCAAGGTTCGTATCTGAATCGGTCTCGGCGCCCGGGGATTCTTAAGGGAGACGATCTCGCTACAGCGACAGCAAGGCTCTCTCAGGTTGTTGATGGCGGCTCCTAATGGATCGCAGGAAAGCAGTACGGGGCACATGGCCTCGGGGGGGGGGGGGCGAATTCCTGCTGAACCAATTGACGTGCTACTGCAACGACTCGGGGTTGAGGATGATGAACTCGATGATTTGGTCTTTGAAGAGGAGGAAGATGCTCCGAAGGAGGGGGTGAAGTGGCTAGCTCTTGCGCGTGTCCACACGACCAACAAATTTAGCGTACAAACCTTCGAGCAAACGATGCTTAATGCCTGGTCCCCGGCCAAATCGGTTGAAATCATGGCTCTTGAGGAGAATTTGTTTACGGTGCAGTGCTTTTGCCTAGGGGATTGGATGAAAATCATAGAAGGGGGGCCGTGGTTGTTCAGACAGCATGCGGTTGTGATAGAGCCATATGATGGATTGGAGGCGGTGCAATCTATTGATTTGAACTCAATTGCTGTCTGGGTTCAGATTCATAATCTTCCTCCAGGGTATAGAAAATCTACTAGCCTGATCACAAATTTGGCGGAGAAGAAGCTTGGGAAGGTGTTGAAAGTGGAGGCTGAACTGGCTGGGGTTGGCAACTTTGTTAGGGTCCGGATCAAGTTGGATGTGCGCAAAGTTTTGGCTCGTTTTGTTTCGGTTCCAGAGCGGGACAAAGATAATTTTATGCCATTAAATTTGAGAAATTCCCGAAGTTTTGTGGTGCCTGTGGACTGCTTGGGCATACCTATACTGAGTGCGGTTCGGGCGAACATGACATATCAACGCTAAAGTGGGGCGAGTGGCTGAAGGCCGACTGGGATACATGGCAAGGTCGCAGACAGAACATGGGGGCTAGGGATGCCGGCAGAGGAAGGGCAGGAGGATGGAGAGATCCAGCTGGTAGGGGCCGGGGTAGGGGTGCCCCTGATTTTGATTGGCGTGTTCATCCAGAACGGGCTGTTCTCGGTACGTTCTTGTTATCACTTGGAGTGGGAACATCAACATGGTAATAAACTCCGTAGACTCACGCCTTTCGGTACTTCGTCTAGGAGCCCAATTTGGAAAGCTCTATGGGCACTACATGTCCCTGCAAAAGTTAAGATACACTGTTGGAGGGCTCTCTTGGGCGCTATACCCTGTAATGGGGTTCTTGCTAATCGCCATATGATTGCATTGGGGCAATGCACTTTATGCAACACGGATTGTGAGAGTATTAGGCATGTCTTCTTCGGGTGCCCAAGGGTAAAGGAAATCTGGATGCGCTTAGGGATGGCCGAAATTGTTGCTAATGCTTGTGCAGTGGAAATCGAGGGGCGCTCAGTTCTGGAGGTCCTCTTGCGTGACGGAATTGGTAAGGCCCCGCGGATCGTTGAGGTCAAAATAAAAGATTTAGTGGCAGTAGCGGTTTGGTATATCTGGTGGGAGAGGAGGAAGGTGACGCACGGGGAGGTGGTGCAATCTGCGGCTAGAGCGGCACATGCAATATCGGCTCTATCACTGAACTACTCGAGGGCTAGGGCGAGAAACCGGGCGATTAAACGTCACGGCTGGACCAAACCACCTCCTGACTTTGTCAAACTCAACGTGGATGCTGGATTCAACGTTGATTCAGGTATGGGGAGTGTTGGCTCTATAATCAGAGATGATCACGGGCATTTTATTGCTGCAGGTAACCGGATGATCAACAATGCCGCGGACGTGGTGACGGCAGAGGCGATAGCACTTCGAGACGGCCTACTCCTAGCGGGCCAAGTGGGCTGCAACAGGGTGGTGGTGAATTCCGACAGTATGGAGGTTATGGATGTGATGACTAATGGCGGGAATTCTCTTGGACCTGTTGCGGCTATTTTTGAGGAGTGCTCGTTTCTGTCTCGCAATTTCACTCGTGTGGTCTATTCCCATTGTCCGAGAGAGGCTAATAGAGCGGCTCATATCTTAGCTAGGCTAGCGGAGGGACTCATGTCAGTTACTTGGCATGAGGAACCCCCTGATTTTCTTCTCTCTTGCCTAGCTGATGATGTAACACTTTTGTAACTTTGGGGGCAGCAAGTTTCTTACGCACTCTTTTCCTTCCAGGGTACCTAAGGGGGCTGGAAGGTTTTTAATGAGGCGGCTTGCTTGCTCGGTTATAGTGAGTTTCTTTAAGTTTCAAAAAATAGTGCAGCTACAAGCCTTCAATGGCACTAGTATAAACACTCACGTTTTGCTTTTGTTTTGAGGGAATTCTCACGTTTTGCTTTTTTTTAGAGCATTCTCACGTTTTGCTGATCGATGCAAAGTAGTCCGGCCAATATATCAAAAGCCCATACATGGGCCTCTATAGCACATACGCAGGACTTGGAAATGCCCAGCCTGTGGAGCTCATACGCGCACGCAGCAGTGTTTTCGTGACTACATGTTACTCATATAGTACCACCTTGCCCAGCCGATGAGCGCACTCCCTACATTCAATACGCCCGCGTTTGGTCAACGTATACGGACATGCGCATTTGGCTGTTTGGAACAATAATTTAAAATGTAATTATAATAAACCCGACGGGTGCCCGATCGGGTCCCGTGACCCGACGGGTTCGGGCATGGGTCTTACGTTAGACCCATGGGCACTGTCATGGGTAGTAATCATTGCCCGTTTAACAAATGGTCATGGGTCTAGAAGAGGTTGACCCGGCCAAACCCGACCCGATTGCCGGGTATAGGTGCCGGACCTGCTGTTCAGCCACAGGCGGTTGCCCCTGTGGTCAACCCGGTTCCCCAACCCGGTGCTGGACGGCAGGACCGGTACAATCATGGCTACTCGGCAATGGAGCAATACGGGTACTAGAGAAATAATCGCTATGCTGATGATGGAGGGCTCAGAGCTCGGTTGGGGCCTTGGATGCTGCAGCCAAGTGACGCAACATACAAGCTTGACAAGATCTACCTATCGGAAGAGATGGAGCTGCTAGGCCCACCTGGACCGCTTTGTTTTGGTCCCAGGATCATGAATGACCCCGTTGTGCCCAAGTTCCAGCTGGCAAGAGGGACCAAGACCTATGATGGCAACACCAAGACGGAAGATTCGCTGAATGACTATGTTACTGCCGTGCACATTGCCGGCGGTAACCGCACATGGGCAGTGAGGTACGTGCCTGAGATGTTGGAGGGCCCAACCCGAATTGGGCTGAACAACTTGCCGAGAGACAGCGTCAATTGCTAACTTGACTTCTCGGATGCTTTTATTAGCAACTTCACAAGCACCTACCGGAGACCAAACCGGCCACAACAACTCTCTGTGTGCAAGCAGAGGGAAGAGGAGACTGACCGAAAGTATCTGACTCGGTGGAGCACATTGAGGAACACCTGTGAAGGTGTGAATGAGTCTCAGGCCATTGCCTGGTTTGCTCAATGTCAGCAACAGGGAGGGAGAATGCTGTGGCAGAAGTTGCAGAGGGAGATGCCAAGTACATTGGCCGAGACCATCAAGATCGCTGATATGTAAGCACTCGGAGATCCCACGCAGCCTTTACTGGACCTGGTCGAGCCTAGTAGAAGAAACCGCAACAATGATGGTCTGGGATCCTCCAGGCGAAATGACCGTCAGGATTTCCGGAACAAGAGGCGAGATGACATGCCAGATATCCGCTATGGCTCGGATCATGTAGCCGCGGTGGATCCGGATCAACCTGGTGCAGGAAGCAGCCAGAGGCAAAAGAATGCTAGGCCCCGGTATGGGCAGAACCATAAATACAAGAAGAAGTGGACCGACCAGAAGAAACCGAGTGAAGACCAGCAGAGGTTCACTTTTGAGATGATGAGGGATGGTCCGTGCAGCTACCACACTCGGCATCCGAGTAGGCCGGCTAACCATACCTCCAGGCAGTGCGGCTGGTGGGACCGGATCATAACTGAAGATGTAGGCCAATTGCCTCCTCCTCCGCCTCTGCCCCTCTCGGGTGCAAATGTTGGCAGCTGCACCAAGGCCTGCAGAGAATCAGAAAAGGGAGAATGTGAATCAAGTGGCGCAGGGGGCCAACGACAACAATGCCCGTAACTACAACAACAACAACAACACTCGTAGCAACAATCGCAACAACAACCGCACCAACAACTTCAACCGAAACAACAACAACAGTGACAATGGTGGTGGCGGAAGCCAAAATCAGTATCGATAGCACCATCAGAGTTACATGGTGTTCACCACCGAGCCGGATGCTATGCAGAGCCTATGCACGCGGGCGATGGAAGTCAATGCAGTGATGCCGACGGTGCCGTATTACATGTTCTGGTGCGACCAAGAGATCGTTTGGTCTCGGGCTGATCATCCTAGGATCATGCCTAACCCGGGCAGCTATGCTCTGGTGCTGGACCCAACCTTCATTGGGCCCGAGATCAACGTTAGTTTCACCAAGGTGCTGATTGACAACGGAAGCAACATCAATATTCTGTATAGAGATTCAATGGAGAAACTCGGATTCATCGAGAACATGCTGCTGCCCAGCCGAACTACCTTCCACGACATTGTGCCGGGAGTGTCTTGTGCCCCCATTGGCCGGATTTGGATTGATGTGCTCTTTGGCACCAGGAGAACTGCCGAACTGAGTGCTTGCAATTCGAGGTGGTGGATCTGGAGAGCCCTTATCGTGCTCTTCTCGGCAGGCCAGCTCTGTCCAAGTTCATGGCCTCAACCCATGCGGCCTATATGAAGATGAAGCTTCCCGGCCCCACTCTCGGGTGATTACAGGCGCTTGATGCACTTTGTTGGGAACCCCAAGAGGAGGGTATGATGAGCACATCGGTAGGAGTTTTCCCCTTAGTTAAGAACCAGGGTTATCAATCCAGTAGGAGAAAGAGGACCTTCGGAAGGTTGATGCCACTGACGGTGGTGCTGGCGCTTCACCGGTGTCAGCAACAACATGGAACCTGCACACAACACAACCAAAATTCTTTGCCCCAACGGTACAGTGAGTTTGTCAATCTCACCGGTCTTGCTGAAAACAAAGATTAGACGTATAGTGTGGAAAACGGTGTATGCTTGCAGTAAGTAAAGAAAACAGGAAATTGTTGTGGTTTGTTGAACAGTGTGGAAAATGGACTGGGGTTCATAGTTTCACTAGTGGTGTCTCTCCATAAAAGATAGCATGCTGGGTGAAAAAATTACAGCTCGACAATTGACAAATAGAGGTTGCACCGTAGTGCACAATATGACATGAAGATTACTATGATATTTAGTGCGGGCATTACAACAAGATACATAGAACGACATCCATCTGCATCTATGACTAATAATCCACCCTCAGGTTATCATCTGAACCCCCTTAGGTATTAAGTTTCAAGCAACAGATAATTGCATTAATAAAAGTGTGTAATGTAAGAAATGATTATGCACGCGGGTACTCTCACCGTTGTTTTCTCCCTAATTGCAACAACACATCCCCCCCCTTCACGTTTCTGTCACTCGAGCAAGGCGAAAAGAGGCATGAACCCACTATCGAGCATAAATACTCCCTCTTGGAGTCACTAGCAACTACTTGGCCAGAGTAACCACTAGCAACGGAAAGCATGCAAGATCACAAATAGCATATGCAAATAAAGACTATAATCAACTTGGCATAAGTTCAATATTCATCGGATCCCAGCAAACACAACATATAGAATTACATAAGATCAATCTCGATCATGATAGGCAGCTCACGAGATCTAAACATGGAGACATATGAGGAGAAGACAACCATCTAGCTACATCTACGAACCTGTAGTCCAAGGATGAACTAGTCATGCATCACTCCGGAGGCAGGCATGGTGATGTAGAAGCCTCCGGTGATGATCTCCTCTCCGGCAGGGTGCCGGAAACAGCTTCAGAACCCCCCTGATCTAGGGCTGACAGTGACGGTGGCTGCATAACTTTTCGGAGATTTTTTATCAGGTGTTTAGGGTTTTCCATCCGGGGGGCTTAAATAGGCGAAAGGGAAAAGGCGGCGGAGCTCCATGGGCCCCACACCCATAGGTGGCGCGGCCGCGGGGACCCGCGCCACCCTATGGTGTGGCCCCTGTTCGGCTCCTCTTCGGTGTTCTGGATGCTTCCGGGGAAAATAGTAACTTCGGGCTTTGTGGGGTCCAATTCCGAGAATGTTTGCAGAACAACTTTTCTGAAACCAAAAATAGCAGAAAACATGGAACTGGCACTTGGCATCTTGTTAATAGGTTAGTCCCGGAAAACGTATAAAAATGCTATAAATAAGGGAGAAAACAAGTAGCAATTGGCAAAATATGATCATGGAGCATCAGAAATCATAGATACGTTGGAGACGTATCAAGCATCCCCAAGCTTAGTTCCTACTCGTCCTTGAGTAGGTAAACGATAAAACAATAATTTCTGAGGTGACATGCTACTAACATAAACTTGATCAATCTAATGTAAAAGCATATGCACGTTGAGATCATAAAACTTTAAACACAGGCGTGATAAATAAAACTTTAATAATAAAGCGTAGCAATTACTTTGCATCACGAAGAGTGACTCAAATAGAGGATCATGAATAATAATGCAAAGAAAGGTAAACGTTTGTTTCAGGTATAGAGAAAGCATGTCAAAGTGATATTTCGATAGTCCTTAAGAGTGGGGCAAAACATAAATGCCAGGACACCTTCAAAATTCATGAGGAAGACTAGAACAAATAATATCACATCATGAAGTAATTATTGATTCTTATGGGACAAATGCACACAGAACTCAGAATGGCAAAAATGCTCTCTCAACTATGCATAAAGTTAGAAGATGGAAACTCAACATAAAAGTAAAAGAAAGGCCCTTCGCAGAGGGAAGCAGGGGGCACTCATGTGCTAGAGCTTTTATTTTATTAAACAGAGGTATTAAAAGTTTGACACTCCTCCCATCCATCTTTCACAAACCATGGCTAACTGAATCCTCGGGTGCCTGCCAACAATCACATACCATGGAGGAGTGTCTATATTATGGGAGATGTATGCTAATGTCAACGAATGGTAAACAGAAAATACAGTACGTCACAAGCCAACTGGATTCACAAGAGTGGCTCCCATGG
This sequence comes from Alopecurus myosuroides, assembly GCA_028641055.1. Classification (NCBI taxonomy): domain Eukaryota; kingdom Viridiplantae; phylum Streptophyta; class Magnoliopsida; order Poales; family Poaceae; genus Alopecurus; species Alopecurus myosuroides. Next base: position 267,278,490 of record CM054060.1, read on the forward strand.
TGAAGGACGCAACTGGTGTAGAAGGTCATCCCTCTTTCTCTTTTGTTTACACAATTATGCTTTGACTGATAAATCAGGGGCAAAAATAGTGAAGATAATTTGTTTGTATTAATTTGGGGCTGGGCACCCCACTGCCATATCTTCTATAATTTGGATAAGCGGATGAAGCCACTAGTCCAGGGAGTGAAATCCAATCAACAAGTGAGATAAAGATTCTCTATTTACGTCCTCATGAGCAAAAACGGGAACATAAAGCAGGCGTAGTTTTGAAGGTTTTAAAGGTAACACATGAGCAATTTACTTGGAGTGGCAGTTAAATAACACATGTAGGTAGGTATGGTGGACACAATGGGAAAAACTTTGGTTTAAGGGAGTTTGGATGCACGAGTAGAGCTCATACTCAGTACAGATGGAGGCTAGCAAAAGACTGGGAGCGACAAATCAAGAGAGCATAAGAGCCATAATAATGCATAGCGACATAAGAATCATTAACTAAAACATAAGAAGTATCACAAGTTAAAAACTAAGTGGTCATGGAGGCTATTCGTGACTGGTTTGTAGTCATAAACATGGCGTGAGCATGCGCCAAGTCAACCAAATAAAACATTTGAAAGAGAATACCATATATTGATGCTTTACTATGACAAGAACAACTCATGAATCTTTCAAGACATATTAAAAACTCTCAGATATTTGAGGCTAATCATGATACTCAATAACCACAAGGATTTAAAACTAAAATAACATTTAGCATGGCATGAAAAAGTCCTAGCCACAGTCTATACAAGCTTCTACTAGTACTGTTATAAATTCTACTTCAAGCAGCTGTTTTCTTTCTCCCAACAAGCAACATACAAAACATGCTTTAACAAAAATACTCTTTATGATACAACAAGAAAACATGAGAGTACTCACATAACACTACTAAAACTAATATCTCTAATAAGAGATGCATGCAAAACAGGATCTAAATAAATGCAGCAGCTAGACAGAGATTGAGAATACAAAGTATTCTCATGAAAAAGCGGAGCGTGTCACTCTCCAATAAAAGAATGCTAGGGTCCAACCAAGCTTATTGAAAAGTAAAAACAAACTGAAAGAAAAAGCAAAAACAAACTGAAAACAAAAATAAAAATACGCTCCAAGCAAAACACATAAGATGCGACCGAATAAAAATATAGTTTCACTAGAAGTGACCTGATAATTTGTTGATGAAGAAGGGGATGCCTTGGGCATCCCCAAGCTTAGAAGCTTGAGTCTTCTTGGAATTTTCTTGGATGTACCACCGGGGCATCCCCAAGCTTAGGCTTTTCACTCTTCTTGATTACATCATATTATCCTCTTCTCTTGACCCTTGAAAACTTCATTCACATCAAAATTCTTACAATCTTCATTAGCAACGTTAGTGCAATTGAAATAATAAATTCACATGGTTCAGTTTCAACACAAGTATAACACTCAAAAACACATTAGCTACTTCCACAGCTTCTTTCGAAACTCTTTTTCTCAAAAGAACACCAAAAGAAAGAGATTAAGATACAAATGCGATAAATGGCAGAAATCTGCCAAAACAGAACATCAGGTAAAGATTGATTTTTTAAAAAGTCTTCTGTTGCTCAAATCAAAAAGTGGGTTTATAAGAAAAGTTGCGTATATAACTCAGGATTAAGCACAAAAAAACTCAGGTCATTTTGAATTTTCTGTGATTTTTAACGGAATTAACAGTGGACAGCATAAATCTGTTTCCTGCGCAGAAATCCGAAATATAGGCTCAACTTTCCACTAGAGTCTTTACTTGGCTCAACAAAAACTCAGAAGGAAACATAAAGCAGGGTTTATAAGGAAATAGACAACACCCAGGTGCAAAGCATGCCAAAGAAAACGAAATAAAACGGGTTGAAAACAACGAAATAAAATGGGTTGTCTCCCGGTAGCACTTTTCTTTAACGCCTTTCAGCTAGGCATAAAAGGGAAACTCAAGTATTTTCAAGTGAAGAATTCAAATCAAAATTTAGAAATTCTTTAATAATGCATTGTATTTTATCTAAGTGGGTTTCATAGGCTTCTCTCTTAGTACTTTTAGGCTTACTATCTTCATCAAATAAATTCTCAGGAACAATCAAATCAAAATTCTTTTCTTGGGCTTCGTGCAGTGCTACTAATTTAAAGGGGATTGGTATTTTATCCTCGTTTTCATTATTAGATTCAGTTTTTTCTAGAGCACCAACAATGTCTACACATGAGCCAAGCATATTAAAACGATCAAAGACTTTTCTAGCTTCTATTGCAACATCCCCAAATTCTTTAAGCATAGTTTCTAAGATGAAGTTTCTTTTCTCAACATCTTGAATGTTATTCAAGTTGAGGAACATATGTTGCATTATGGGATGGAGGTTAACAAACCTATCTTCTAGCATGTGAACTAAGGAAGTTGCAGCAGTCTCGAAATTGGGAGCAAGTTCTACTATGTACTTTTCCTCAAAGTTATCATGCTTACTAACATGATCAAAGAATTCTTTAGCATTGTCCTTTCCAAGTATAGAACCACTTCCTACCGACAAATCTTTCAAGGTAAACTTAGGGATCAACATGATGAGAAATAACAACAGAGAGACAAAAATTACAACTATGAAGTAAACTAATTTTTTTGTGTTTTCAATAAAGAGAAGCAAAACAAGACAATAAACAAAATAAAGAGGTTGAGAGTGAGAGACTCCCCTTGCCAGAAGACTTCCTTCTCCCCGGCAATAGCGGCAGAAAAATCCTTGATGCACTTTGTTGGGAACCCCAAGAGGATGGTATGATGAGCACAACGGTAGGAGTTTTCCCCTTAGTTAAGAACCAGGGCTATCAATCCAGTAGGAGAAAGAGGACCTTCGGAAGGTTGATGCCACTGACGGTGGTGCTGGCGCTTCACCGGTGTCAGCAACAACGTGGAACCTGCACACAACACAACCAAAATACTTTGACCCAACGGTACAGTGAGGTTGTCAATCTCATCGGTCTTGCTGAAAACATAGATTAGACGTATAGTGTGGAAACGGTGTATGCTTGCAGTAAGTAAAGAAAGCAGAAAATTGTTGTGGTTTGTTGAACAGTGTGGAAAATGGACCGGGGTTCATAGTTTCACTAGTGGTGTCTCTCCATAAAAGATAGCATGTTGGGTGAACAAATTACAGCTCGGCAATTGAAATATAGAGGTTGCACCGTAGTGCACAATATGACATGACGATTACTATGATATTTAGTGCATGCATTACAACAAGATACATAGACCGACATCCATCTGCATCTATGACTAATAATCCACCCTCGGGTTATCATCCGAAACCCCTTAGGTATTAAGTTGCAAGCAGCAGATAATTGCATTAAACAAAGTGTGTAATGTAAGCAATGATTATGCACGCTGGCACTCTCACTGCTGTTTTCTCCCTAATGGCAACAACACATCCTCCCCCTTCACGTTTCTGTCACTTGGGCAAGGCGAAAAGGAGGCATGAACCCACTATCGAGCATAAATACTCCCTCTTGGAGTCACTAGCAACTACTTGGCCAGAGTAACCACTAGCAACGGAAAGCATGCAAGATCACAAATATCATATGCAAATAAAGACTATAATCAACTTGGCATAAGTTCAATATTCACCGGATCCCAGCAAACACAGCATATAGAATTACATAAGATCAATCTCGATCATGATAGGCAGCTCACGAGATCTAAACATGGAGGCATATGAGGAGAAGACAACCATCTAGCTACATCTACGAACCCGTAGTCCAAGGATGAACTACTCACGCATCACTCCCGAGGCAGGCATGGTGATGTAGAATCCTCCGGTGATGATCGCCTCTCTAGCAGGGTGCCGGAAACAGCTTGAGAACCCCCCCTGATCTAGGGTTCACGGTGACGGCGGCTGCGGAACTTTTCGGGGATTTTTTATCAGGTGTTTAGGGTTTTCCATCCGGGGGCTTAAATAGGTGAAAGGGCAAAAGCGGTGGAGCTCCAGGGGCCCCACACCCATAGGTGGCGCGGCTAGGGGGACCCGCTCCATCCTATGGTGTGGCCCTCCTGTTGCCCCTCTTTGACTCCTCTTCGGTGTTCTGGATGCTTCCGGGGAAAATAGGAACTTTGGGCTTTGTGGGGTCCAATTCCGAGAATGTTTGCAGAACAACTTTTCTGAAACCAAAAACAGAAGAAAACAGGGAACTGGCACTTGGCATCTTGTTAATAGGTTAGTCCCAGAAAACATATAAAATGCTATAAATAAGGGAGAAAACAAGTAGCAATTGGAAAAATATGATCATGGAGCATCAGAAATTATAGATACGTTGGAGACGTATCAACGCTCTCTGGAGTGCACATCAGCTGGATCTCGGCTAGCCGAGTCGATGGTGATTGCAGCCTAGAAGAAGAAGATACACGAAGTGGTGGCCATGGCCCAAGCAGCTCAACTCGGCATGCCCGGGATGCCTAGCTCTCAGGACGGAGCCACCTTCCAAGCCTCTCAGGAGAACAAGAAGGTGCAGATTAACCCCGAGTTCCCAGAGCGTGTTGCAATCATTGGTGCTGGGATGGAGGAGAAATAGGAAAGCGAGCTCATCCACTTCCTCCGTGAGAATCAGGATGTCTTTGCATGGTCCAATCAGGATCTGCCGGGTGTCCTGAGGGAGTTAATTGAGCACTATTTGCATGTGAGGCCGGATGCCAAGCCGGTGAAGCAAGCTCTGCATCGTTTTGCTGCGGAAAGGAGGAAATCCATTGGTGATGAGATCACAAGGCTATTGGCTAGCGGATTTATCATGGAGGTACTGCATCCGGATTGGCTGGCCAATCTGGTCATGGTCGAGAAGAAGAAGGATGATCCTATGGTTGTTGTGGTGTGGAGAATGTGTGTGGACTACACCGACATTAACAAGGCATGTCCCAAAGATCCATTCCCGCTGCCCCGGATTGATCAGGTGATTGATTCCACGGCCGGGTGTGAGTTGTTGCCCTTTATTGATGCATACTTTGGTTTTCACTAGATTCCACTGAACTCAGTTGATCAAATAAAGACTGCCTTTATTACCCAGTACAAAGCTTATTGCTATCGTGTCATGTACTTTGGGTTGAGAAATGCAGTGCCACATACCATAGATGCATGCAGAAATGCTTGCATGAGCAAATAGGCAAACATGTGCAGGTGTATGTGGATGACGTAGTCATAAAGACCAAGGAGAAACACACACTCCTAGAGGATATTCAAGAAACTTTCGCAAATTTGCGGAAGTACCGGATGAAGCTGAACCCGACCAAATGCACCTTTGGTGTCCTGGCAGGGAAGTTACTCGGCTTCCTCGTGTCCAGCCGAGGTATCGAGGCCAACCCCTCCAAGATCAAGGTGATTGAGAACATGTCTCTACCGAGATCACTGAATGATGTGCATAAGTTCACCGGGTGCCAGGCATCCCTTAGTCGGTTCATTGGGAGAATGGGAGGAAAGGCCTTGCCTCTGTACCAGTTGATGAAGAAAAGTGACAAGTTTGTTTGGACTCCACAAGCCGATGTGGCGTTCCGAGATTTGAAGACCATGATGGGTACCGCTCCGGTACTAGCATCCCCACTGCCTAAGGAACCCATGTTGCTCTATATTGCAGCTACCAACCGAGTTGTTAGCGTGGTGGTGATAGTGCAGCGAGAAGAGGAAGGGAAATCTGTGCAGAAGCTTGTGTATTATCTCAGTGAGGTGATCTCCAACTCGAAGCAAAATTACCCTCACTATCATAAGATGACATATGGGGTGTATATGGCTGCCAAGAAACTCAAGCACTATTTCCAAGAGCATCCGATGACAGTGGTGAGTACTGCCCCCATCTCGGAGATTCTGGGAAACAAAGATGCAAGCGGCCGAGTAGCCAAATGGGCGATTGAGCCGGCAGCTTACACTCCGCGCTATGCAAGAAGAGAAGCAATCAAATCCCAAGCTCTAACGGATTTCTTTGTTGATTGGGCCGAGATGCAATATGAGCCTCCCTTGCCGGAAACAAATTATTGGCGAATGCATTTCGATGGCTCCAAGGTAAAAGAGGGTCTCGGTGCTGGTGTTGTGCTCACCTCACCCAAGCTGGATCAGCTCAAATATGTCCTGCAAATTCACTTCACGGCGTCCAACAATGTTCCCGAGTATGAGTCCTTAGTCCACGGACGAAAAGTATCCAAGGAGATTGGTGTATGTCGGATAATATGCTATGGCGACTCGGATTTGGTGGTTCAGCAAGCCTCGTGGACTTGGGACGCGTTGGATGCTAATATGGCTTCCTATCGGTTCCTTGTCTAAAACATGTCCGGATTCTTTGATGGGTGTGAGTTCCACCATATTCACCAAGATGAAAATGATAATGCGGATGCTCTGTCCAAGTTGGGCTCATCTCGGGAATTCATCTCGGCTGGGATTTCTTTGGAGCATCTCCGGAAACCGTCCATCAAGCCCTCACCCGAGTCGGATTCAATATTCTTCCCGGCTCAACCAGAATCAGAAGTTGTGCCAATGGAGGTAGATGTGGGGTGCATCATGGATAACTCAGGGACTGCCTCCCTCATCTCGGGGATTGTTTTGCAGAACCCGGGGACTCGTTCCCATCTTGGAGCTTGTCATGTCAGCAGAACCTAGGGAGGTTGATCAGCCAATATTTCTTATCCGGCCAATACCGAGTTGGGCTCAGCCCATTATGTCTTACCTGGTGGATAGTACTTTGCCGAGTGAGGAGATCTCGGCCAGGCAAATTCAGAAAAGATCCAAGAGCTATACCATCGCCAACAAGGAGTTGTACAACAGAAGTGCCACATGTGTTCTCTAGCGCTATGTTGAACCAGAAGAGGGAGAAGAGATTCTCCGAGAAATACATCAAGGGGAGTGTGGGCACCATGCCTCATCTCGGGCTCTAGTGAAGAAAGCTTCCCGGCACTGTTTCTATTGTCTCACTGCCTTGCGGCAAGCAGAAGATCTCGTAAGGAAGTGCAATGGGTGCCAGAGATATGCAACCAAAATACACATGCCAGCCTCCGGGCTCAAGACTATTCCCATCACTTGGTCATTTGCAGTATGGTGCTTGGACATGGTGGGGCCCTTCAAGCCAGCTCGGGGCAATATGACTCACATTTTGGTCATGGTTGACAAGTTTACCATGTGGATTGAGGTGAAGCCAATCCGAAAGTGTGATGGACACACATGAGTGAAATTCTTGAAGGACATTATTCTGAGGTATGGCTACCCGCATGGAATCATCATGGACAATCGAACAAATTTTGCTGAGGGAGCCTTTGCTCGGTTGTGTAAGGAGAAGAGGATCCGGCTATATGTTGCATCAGTCGCGCATCCGGAATCAAATGGGCAAGTTGAAAGAGCTAATGGCATGGTCCTATCCGGATTAAATCCTAGGCTAATTGAGCCATTACAGCGAACCCCGGGTTGTTGGCTGGACAAGTTGCCGGCGGTATTGTGGAGTCTAAGGACTACCCCTAACCGATCTACCGGATACACACCATTCTTCCTGGTATATGGAGCGGAGGCCGTGTTGCCCACTGACATTGAGCATGACTCACCGAGAGTGACCCTCTATACTGAGGCAGAGGCAAGAGAAGCCCGAGAAAATGATGTTGATTTGCTATAAGAAGTAAGAGAGTTAACTCTATCGAGATCAGTTGTATATCAATAAAACCTGAGACGCTATCATATCCGGAAGATAAGCCCACGGGTATTCGGAAAAGGAGATGTGGTGCTTAGGCTTGTGCAACGCATAGCCGAAATGCACAAACTTTCCCCTCCGTGGGAAGGGCCATTTATTGTGAGCAAGGTTTTAAACAATGATTCATACTATCTCATTGATGCACGAGAACATGAGAAGAACATGATGGCAAATCCGGAGAGGAAACCAAGCACCCCTGGAATGTAGCTCTACTCCGTCGTTTTCATTCCTGAAAATGCATTGTATGTATCTCCTTACCGAGTTGAAATGCATGTCGACACTCCGAGTATGAACTCGGGGACTGCCTGTCCCTAACTTGCTTTGTATATTTGTTCTTTACCTTTGTATGTCGATTACTCATCTCGGAATTTCATGCGTAAGTCTAGTAATGTGTTTAAACCTAAGGGCCAACCCTTCGACTTTGCTGATGTCCGAAACCCGGCTTCATGGCAAGCAAGAGAACAAGCCAAAGGTCAATAAACACACAAAAAAATACTAAGGAAAGAAAGAGTTAATCAACCGATATAAGTTGTTCTTTCTTTTGTTTTTGGCTAAGTGTTGGGCAGTTTTACTTCTTATCTCTGAAATATGAGTATTATAAACTTGGTTTTCGAAATCTTGTGACTCGACTGTCAAAAAAACACAAGTGGTAGACAAGAGAAAAGAAGAAAAAAAGCCAGGTGGATAAGAAACGAGCTCGGGGACTCGAATTAAAGCAATCTGACATTCAGCCAGTCTTGCGCAAACTTAATAAAACTGAGTGGAAAGCGATAAGTATTTCTTACAACTGCACCCGGCATACCGGGGATATGATAAAAATTTTGAGAGTGGAAAGCAGAAACTTAGGCCGCGGCCAGAGGTGTGGCATCTGCATCGGCCCCTGCCGGGTTGGAGGACTCGGTGGCGGACTCGGAAGCAGATGTCGCAGTTGGAGGCTCAGAGGTGGCGTTCTCGGCAGCAGGCTCTGAGGTGCTCAGATCGGGCAAAGGCTCCGAGATGACCATCTCGGTGGTGACAATCTCGGCACCGAGATCCAGCTGGGTACCGAGTTGGGGGGTACCGAGATGGATCTATCTCGGTAGGCAACGTGAAGAGCCATGGTGAAGAAATGAGTGTCCGACCGGGTTGTCCGAGTAGCGCTTGGAGAATCCGGATAGGCACGATGCTGCTCTTCTCGGAGGGAGGTCAACGGAGCAGTTGTGATCCCGCATATCCAGGGAGAGTACGCGCGTGCGGTTCAACTTACTAGGTGTGATTATGTGTATGCATACACTGGTACAGTGCAGTGTATGGGCGAGGCCACGTCCTGTCTCTGACAAGGCGGACAGGACATGGCAGCGACTACGACAACGGAGACTTTCGGCGTCTGTCAGCGAAGAAGCGGAGGCGTGCGCTACGGCACAGTGTGTAGTCACCTAACCTTGTACTATTAGTTTGTGGCCACCAGTATATAAGGTGGCCATACCTCTCCTGCATGAGGGTCGACACTTGAGAGGAGAATTGCTGCTAGTAGTAGCTAGAGGAACACTTGTACTCGGTTACCACATATACATAGAGAGAGGCAGGAGTAGGGGTGTTATCTCCTCACGAGTGCCCCGAACCTGGGTAGATTGTGTTGTTTGCAGTTTGTTCTGAGCGCGCCATCTAGACGTGCGATCCCTCCCGGGATATTCACAGTGTCCATCGGCCCCAACTTTAACCAACTTATGGCATCTATCAGTTCGCCACCATGACAACCAGTATGTTGCGTGCACATTTCATGTTATGGTGTTGAGGTTGTCGATATTCTTTTATGATGTGCGTGCTGTGAACAGATTACATAAAGTTTACTACTGCTTGCATTAGAATATGTATTAAGAATAGGTTCATGAAAGCAGCATACAGAGTACTTCATGATGCCAAACAAGCAGGAATTGCTGTTTTAATTTGCATTCAGAACAATCGTTCGTGTATTTTTGTTTTGTTTTTTCTAGTTGATGATGTATGCTCGTGTTTATGTTGCATTTTGCAGGAGTGGCAAATCGGTTCGTTGGAGACGGACTCGGACTATTCTTTCAAGACAGTGAGTTGTACCAATAGCAATACCTCTCAGTGGTCAAGAACTTCAGGACGCCGCCCCGCTCGAAAAGTTAGCACAAGTATATCAAGGCTGCTACAACTGGTAGTATTTGTGACAGGTCCCCACCTATCATGGAGAGGCCCCATTCTAAAACAAGACAAATGTTGGACTATCCTCAATCAGACAACATCATGTTCTCCGACTATCTAGAGACAATCAACCTAACGGAGAAAGTGCATGTGCCAGAACACGGGTCTGAAACATGGCAAACCCCGTTCTCAAGTCTCTTCTCCAACAAGGTTTGGGTTTACTTTTAAATGAACATCTCGAGCAGCACTCGCTCGGTGGATTATTCGGTTCCAACGATTTCATCATATCAAGAAAGAGTAGAGCTATGAGGCTCCCAAAGTATCCATCAGTTTGATTACACACCAGTGTCAGGTCAAGCAGACAAGGATCGATTTGCCAAGATCTGTGAAGATATTTTTGGTGGGAAGAGTAATGTCCCTATGGATATCTACGTGTGGCTTGATTGCATCAAGAGGGGTGTCGATGGGTGCATTCTCCGCAGACACATTAATATGCAACACCCACCACATCACAAGGAGACGTTCGAGACACTGCCAACAATGCAGGTTTACAAACAGTGGCCAGTCCATACCTTCAAATGGAGAGTCCTGAAAGTCCTGAGAACTAGGAGGCATTGATCAGGGCAAGGGAAGAAGAAGCTAGAAGCATGTCAATAGGCGCCAACAGTTACAAGGCCAGTAACAATGAATTGATGGAGGAAGCTTATAAGGATGATCTTGAAGGTCTTCTCACATTCATCAACGATACTCCCTCCGTTCAATAATAGATGACTTGCATTTATCTACATATGGATGTATCTAAACACTAAAACATGTCTAGATACAAACATATCTAGACAAACGAAAGTCATCTATTGTTGAACGGAGGGAGTACATTTGAGCACCCAGCCAGGGAGTACAAGAAGTACATGCTAGCCGTCATGTTGATGGAGTGTAAGGACCTTTTAGCTGACCTGCAGGAAGGGCTATATCTCTATGGGGAACTGCCACAACTGAAGCACTGAACTTGACACTCGCTCTCATATCAAATAGGCACGGTTAGAAGCAACAAGTGCCGCATGCTCCTAACGGTTTACTGCACCACTGTAGAGTGTCTTCTTAAATGACCGTGGCCTCAAATAGTATGCTAGGCTCTTCACTTTCTAGGGAAGCGAATAAACTTGAATAGATGCTCTTGTGAACCTGATACTGTACGGTGTGTTCCTGAAAGTGCGGATGGGGCTGTTCTATGCATGGCCGTTTCATTGCTGAATTCCGGCAATTCCTATTGCTTGATTGTTAATTTCCTTTTTCGGATGCTCTACTAGATCAGCTTTCCAGTATTCTAGTGAAAAACGCATCTGATTAGCATAATCGTGTTTTTTTTATCGCCCGTGTAAGGTGTATGCTGAAGTGCTGGACTTGGTGCTCTTCAGGTTACTACTATTGCTCTTTGGTGGTATGCTGAAGTGCTAGACTTGGTGCTCTTCGCGTTTTCTGATCGCCGGTGTAATGGTGTATGCTGAAGTCGCCTTCTATCTTAGTTTCTACTTTTACGCAGTTAATCCATTGAAAAGAGAGGAGTATAGCATGTAAATAATTCGTTTCATTTTCAAGAGTCCAGGCTCATCGTGGCTTCTACTTTAACAGCTTGTCTTCTCCTTTTAATGTTCTAAATGGTGGGAATGGCGTACCGTTCAAACTTGGACTGGGATGTGTGCCTGACTCAATACAGGTAGGCATACAACGTGAAGAAAATATGGTATTGCCGCAGTTATAAGTTGTAGTGTACACACTTTGGCATGAGCCAGGTTCGAATTGTGACGGCGTCGTGACGACCGCGTTACCGTCGTCCATAATCCCACCGGCCTTGCCATCGCCATCTTCCATATGAGCGCCACGTTGATGAAGTTCGAGCAGTCCTTCGTTGTGCTCATGATCAGGAGGCTGCTCACGGGTGCCGGCGTTGTGCTCATGGTGGGGAGGCTGCTCGCCGGCATCGACGCTGCGGATCAATCGAATGCCCGAAAACATTACCATAAGACTATTATAAAAACAGTGGATCAATCGATTGCCCCAGACTGTTTTCGCTAATTTTCATCACTCCACAAAACATCATGCAAAGTTGTGCAGCAAATATGTCAATTCCAAACAAATCTTGTTTAAAACATCCCTACTCAGAACACTTAAGGTGCTGCAAATGACATAATCAGGAGCCTAGGCAAATATGGTTTCTCTTCCAAACAGAAAGGACTTTGTCATTAATACCATTGACCTAAAGCAACAGAACTTTTATGACACATCATACAAACAGGAAATGGTGTTCTGACGACCATTTAGGGTCATTGGCTCTGAAACACAAACAGGAATGTGACAATGCATATTTGTTATTCATTCATACTATATTCGGAATCATGAAACCTGACAAATAACAAATGTTTCCCCCACTCCAGGGTTGATTACATGAAACAGTTCACAGGTAGTTGAGATCGAAATTAAATACATGACTCATTTTACACAAATACAATTTATGACAAAAAAAGGCTGTCAGCACAGCTTTTCATGATTAAGATATAGAGGGTTACAGGCGTTCAGAGGGGGTCCGAACAGAACAAGTAAAAGAAAAACGACATAAGGAAAAGGAAAAGAAGGGACAGACTCGACAAATTTTTAAGAAGCCCTGAACAGCAACTTTGTCCAGTCCGGCTCACGGGGTCTTCTCAGCAGGGTCATAGTCTTAACACGGCCTCCATTCGTTTCTCTCTTTTCAGGTCAACCCGAGTCCAGAGACCTCTGGTGAATGGGCAGCTAGCAAGAAGATGCACCGCTTGAGCCACCAAATGGGGCAGGTAGGGTTGCAAGGCCAACCCCGCTTCAGCAGCTTGTCGGCAGTGAGACAGCAGCCAAAATTCATCATGCCTTGAAATTGAATAGCATAAGACGCCACCGAAAAACGCCCGTCCGGCATCCACTTCCAGGTGACCGAGTCTGGCACATCCGGGTTGATTTTAGTGTGATCAAGCAGCTCCCACAAGATCACAAACTGGACAATCGCATCCTTCGGAAGTGGTGCGACCATCTGCTGTTGGGCAGCCATTACAGTCAGCCTGAGACGGGTACAGACGGCAAACAGCGGTGGCATACAGTCACAGAGGCAAACACCATGAAGCGAACATTATGCGCGATCTGGCACCCAGCTGAAAGATGACCGAAGCGTTGAAAAGGGCACGCACGCGTAACACCTTGCCCTTGATAATGTTTCATCCCGTACGCCTAACTGCAGATCTTTGAGGCATAGAGAGCTTTCCTCACATCCTCAATCAGCTGCGTCTTGTCGACAGCCACATCAGTTGGTCCAAGTGCGACACCAACCGAACAGAAGCACACCAATAACCTGCAAAAGCCAAAGCAATAACCTGATGCAAAAGATAAGCTACATCTGGCCTCAGATCTTAAGCTTCAATAAGCTCTATCAGTCAATGAGCTTCTGATTAATTCATGCACATCATTTGCACCAGAAGAAATCATGCAACAAAAGAGAAGGCCCAAGACTAAATAATACAGAGTTTGCGCCAAATAGACCATGCAAAGATGATTCGCCTCAGATTCCTTATTTCCAATCATTTCAACCAACTGAAAGTTAAAACTAAAAATGGAAAGAGAAACAAATTTCTGATGGATCTGTCTCGTAGTTTTTACACTCTCAGCAAGGAGGAGCATCAGGTGGCCAAAAACAACAAAATCAAAAGGATAGTTTGGTGCATCAGTGCATATTTATCATCATTGGCCAGAAATACAAAACTAGGCAATCAGAATAAAAACAGATGCAATGATGTTCTCATCAGAACAAAAAATAGCAAACTCGGCAGAAACACCTCAGTATATAAGTACCAGAAAAGAAAATTGGCTCTCCTAAAGGAATTTGCTACGTATACTATTGCATTCTAATATGGAATATGGAGATATAAGCAGTAGAAGTGGCATGGCATGTTTCTTTGCAAAAATGTAAATACTGTTCAATTCAAAGGTTATCTTTTTATTTTTGGCAAGTAGTGTTTTTTATAACATTTTTTATTATTTTAATATAGATTATACTATATAAACTATGGAAGAGAGGAGGAGGGGGAGGGAGAGGGGGAGGAGGGGCTATCACCAGTTTTTCCATGGCCACCAAACGCAACACCAAACCACTTTATAGTCAAATCTTTCATAGTGCTGTCTTTTTTGTCGCAAAAGCTTTCCTTCCAGCCATCTGGCTCAACAGCATCGACTCCAAGACCAGGGGCCCGGTCACTGGAGTTGAGGTTGACGGGGTCCTGCCAGTCAGGCACATAGGCAGAAACCCGCCTTTTGAACTTTTTCTTGAACTCCTCCCAGGCCTGGAACTTGTAATGGTTCACTCGGGCTATCCTCAGACTCCATTTGAAGTTGAAGCCAGACTTCAACTCGAAGTGATGCACATAGTTCTTGAAAGAATCGGCGATTGCATCAAGACGGACCAAGGATTTGTGTCTCAACACCTTGTCCAGTCGGCATGTGTACCCCTGGCAGACCCCGTCGCCTGGATGTGATTTGTGGCCCGAGGGGCCAAAGTCGTAGCAGGGAAGGTATACTTGGCCAACTCCCGGATCGACGTTAACAAGTGGTTCTAGGATGGACTTGGAAGGGGTCTCGAATAGCATATTCCACTGAGGTGAGAAGATAAATTCGTCTACGTCCAAAAAGGCCATCCATTGGCAGGAAGAGCGGTGCATGGCAGCACAGTGGGAGAGCCCAGCTTCTTGCGTTTTAGTCCATGGCCAGGCCACGGTAAACACATTGAATCCAGCACCTTGCAAACGATCCACCTGGCCTGCGAGGTCATCTTCGCTGCCGTTGTCGTATATGTAAAAGTTTTCGACACCTATAGCTGCGTGGTAGCGAACCCATTCGGGCAGAAATTTCGCTACGTTGCGTACCATTGTGCAAGCACATATCAATTTCCTGTCCGTACTTGTCACGGACGGGCCAGAAGTGAAGGTTGCAAGGGAGGGCAAGGGTTCGCCGCCTTTCAAAGCTACAGTGATCCGTCCGGAACGTAAAGAGGAGGGTGGAGGTGGACACCTGACGAGCTGCTGCGCCGATGTGACGGCTGGGAAGGAGGCAACCATGGTGCCATCCGCGGCGGCGCTGCTGTAGATGCACTGGATATCACCAGCTGCTGAATTGAGCCCCTGGCGGCGACCCTTGGCGAAGACGAGGACATCACCTCCTCCGCCGTCCAGTGGGGCTGAATCGAACACTAGACTAGTGTTGCTCCAACTAATGAGGTTTGTGGCGGCAGGGTGGGCAGGGGCAGGGGCAGGGGCAGGGGCCGAGGAGGGGAGCGATCGGGGTGCAGCGGTGCTAGGCGCAGGCGAGGAGGGCAGCAGGATTGGTGACTGGATGTGCTGGATACCTGATTCCGAGTCGGGCATGATGCAGAGGTAGGCGTGGCGCCCGGGGCCCGGCAGCCTCCCGAGCGCGCGCGCCGGGGACGACGCCCCACCCTGGAAGACGCAGTGGGCGTCCCCCACGGGGGGCTCAGCGGCGAGCACCAGAAGCTCCCGATCCGGGAGCAGGACTGAGTCGTGGTGTTGCGGCGGGGATCGGTGGCGGAGGGGGAGTAGGCGACGCGCGAAGGAGAGGTCGGCCTCGGATTCCTGGCGCGCGGGCGCCTCCGAGGCGAGCAGCTCAGGCGGGGATCGGGGGAGTAGGCGGAGCTCGAAGGAGCGGTCGGCCTCGGATTCCTGGCGCGCGGGCGCCTCCGAGAAGAGCAGCTCAGGCGGCGGGGTGAGAAGCAGTTCCGGCGGCGGGGTAAAGCTCTGCAGCTGCCAGGTGCCGACGGAGGGTGATCCCGGCGAGTAGAGCAAGGGGCGGGCGGCGTGCGCGATAAAGAGCAGCGCACCCGCAGAAGCCGCGCCGACGATGGGGAGGAGGCGGCTGCGGCGGCGGCGAGGCGGCATGACGGCGAGCTTTCCGGCGAAAACTGGGAGTTTTCGGGAGGGCGAGCGGGAGCGGTTTCTTGTTCGATCGCGCGAATCGAATCGAATCGAATCTAATCGAAACTAGGGCAGAGAGGTCGAAATCGAAATTAGGGCAGAGGGGGGATCCCAAATCGCGGGACGAAACGCTTTTAAGGTTCACCAGGTCGGTTAGTTTCACGCGCTTTCTTTCAGGTCGCTTTACTTTCACGCGCGATTTGGGATCTAAAAAAAAAACTCGCGTAGGGTGCGACGCTGCTGCTGGCGTATCGCTCCGCTCGCTAGCGTTTTTTCTTTTTTCGGCCCAATAGTGTTTTCTGGCCCAAGTAGGATACGTGAAACATGTTTTCCTTGCCTTGCGTTTTTTTTTTTTTTGACAGAAAATAAGGGTACTAGAACGCTGCTGTTATTTGCAAGCATGTATACTCCATTTACACATGCACGGCTAGTCGATCCTGGCGTTCATCGGTTCGCCACGTCCTCCGAAACTAGCGCAGAATGGAATCCCAAATCGCGGGAGAGTTGTAGTCGAAGTCAAACCGACTCAGCCACGTGGCAATCGAATTCGAATTGAGTCAAATTGGATTCGATTGGATTTGTACCGATCCATTTTCTTGTCCTTGAGTCAACTCTGCATGTTTCTTGTTACATCGATTTAATATCTAGATTTTCAAATCCTGTCATGACCCTAAACTCTAGTAGTATTAGTATTCACAAGGGTCGTCACTTTATTCATCTTTCTAGCAACCAAAACTCTCTACATATACTCCCAACCCACCACGGTTACAGCTCCAGCCTCAAGTCAAGCTCTGGCAATCTCCATCACCACAGTGGACTACGCTTCACTCTTGCCGGCAACCGTCCTCTGGATGTTCCATGCCCATGCACACAACCCACGCGCCACCAACGGCGACGGCATGCCGGTGCGCTAGCTATGGTGCCTGCCGACCACCTGCAGGCTCCATAACTGGCGTCAGCACCTCCTCTGCTCGGCCTCCGCTGACACCACCGGCATTCAGGCATTGGTTTTAGCCTTTTATTTTTAGCCTTTTAGCCTTTTATTAAGTTCACATGAATTCAGGCATTGGTTTTTTCACTTCCGGCATGCAAAATTGGTCGGCTGATGCAACCGAAGATCGCCGTTCGTGTGGGGATTTCATTTCCTATGTCGTGGACGAGATAATGGAACGAGCGTTGCTACACGTACGATAAAAGATGTCCGATCTCTGTACGACACGGTATCTGCAGCGTTGGTTGAAATTTCCTTGGCATCCTCACGGCACATCACAGTATCGTACAAATATCGGATGCCATTCCATCGTACGCAAAGTAATTCCGTAATGGAACTGATGGGTGATTAGGATACAGCGAATGGTAATACTGGGTTGCTATGCAATTATCGGATCCAAAAGTAGTATAGGTTTTTCAAACATGCCTGGGTTATGAAGCAGTACCCTCTCAGAAAAATATGGACTATACTTTGGCTTAGTCTAAGCCAATCTTACCACAGTCCTGGAACTATTCAACCTCTTATTGATTGGCTACAGCTTACTTTTGTTTAGGCAACCTTAGAACATAAACCAAGCAGTCCAAACTATTATAGAGGGCATATGACGTGCAATGCTCACGCGCGGCATCATATCAGGTCAAACAAAATTAAAGCCTGCTTAGACAAGAGCAATGACCGCAGGACACGCAAATGAAATTCTTCCAACCTATTTTTGCAAAAGTGTGCTGCAACAAAGTACATACGGAGGCACACATGCTTTCGGTGGCATGTTTCGAAGGTGTAGGCATGAAAACAGACCCAACAATCAAATGTTATCTTCCATGCTTAAGGTTCTTTAGTTTGTGAAATAAATGGGTCGCACAAGTTTTGGAGTGAAGGAACAACCTCCTACGTTATCTAGGGCTACAGGTGTTACGAACTCGGTCCATTCTACCCTTGAGAAATATTTACTGAACTTACAGTGGGTGTTTGCAACCAGGAAAATAAGGTTTCATAATATGAGGAAGAACTTGAGATGGTCAACGGAATATGTAAGAGTTTGAGACATATGTTGGACTTACATGGTAAGAAACATAATCTCCCCAGCCACTCAGGCAATCCACAGAAGACAGCAATGCTTGTGAGATTGTGTCGAATAGTTCTTCAGGTTCCTTTACCAAATAAAAAATTGAAACAAAATTGTCAAATTAACTGTGCCATATTTTGATAACACAAATTATTATAGATTCTGCAGGACGAGCTAGATAAGAAAATAGTTCTGTGATACAGCATATCAGGATGTAAGACATATCTCAAGTTAGTAAGCTAACCATGTCTGGTTTATACATGGACATACAAGCACCATATAAAGATTCCGAAGCAATGCCGGAAACCACAAAATATTTAAAGGAAGCATTTTTTTAAAACCAGATTACCTGCTACAGATATCATAGCCAAGCAAGAAGCCACCATTACGTGATTACGGTTCACGAGAATCAATATTATCATGTTTCAAATGACTTAAACATTAAGCACTTGCGGTTCAAGTATACCACAGATCACATGGGAATGGATATATTGTCATAATGTCTACATTACCAATATACCTTTGCATGGCTCGTGGCCAACTATAAAACAAGATAAACCTTCCAAATAATTTGTTCTTAGTGCATTTTATACCATAGTTTGGTGCTTTTTAAATGCCATGGTACAATATTCATGTTTTTTTCAGGGAAGGCATTATTCATACATCTTACAATAAGCATTGCCCATCGTTTAGTTTTTGTTTTAATTTGATAAAAACAGGGAGCAAATGGATAAAATTTGACAAATAATCAATCTTAACCTGAGACTATATATAACTGACGATTATGACTGAGCCAAAGATGATAAAGAGAATACTCTTCACTGTGATACAAATGCCCGTGAACATACATGAACATATGTGAAGCAAACATAGCACACATGTATATTCAAATAACCTGAACTTTTGAGAAGAAAGTAACGCGCACAAAAAGTTGCAGAACGACGAAAATGGGTACATACATGCCATCAACGTAGTCCATGGTACATATAAATGGCTGATCGTTTTCTCCTAGCCCAGCAATTATTGGTTGGCAGAAGTATGGCCCAGACCTGCATATCATGTAAGTAACTCTGTTAGCCATCTCCACAATTACGCAAATAGAAGGGCCTGTAATAAGACAGAAGGGCCAGTATAAAATAACAGCAATGCCACAAACATCCTACAGATTTCAGCTAATCAAAAATATTATTTATGAATTGGATTGAGAATATAAAGGACACATAACAATATGGACAATTGCACAACAGCATCAGCATAACTATGAAAAGCATTGACCTACATACCAGAGGATAAAATTTTAAATGGCAGCATTAGCGATATTACCGATTTTCTTAGATCATGAATTCATGTGTAAATTAACCCAACGGAAGGGCACACCTACTTCGCACTGGGTGACCAGTCACCTCAATTCAGTAAATCAAAATTAACTTCCTATTTTCAGCAGTCGTTGCGCTGCTTCCATATCATCCACGGCGTCAGGAGGGTGATGGAAGCAAGGCCTTTCCGCAGCGGTTTGGGCGTGTCTTGCTTCGCACGTAGCCACCAGTCCATGAGGGAACTTTCATGGTTAGGGGCCGCTGTCGGGAGCCGTAGCCACGCTAGAATCTCATGCCAAGTCTGCCTGGTGAATGGGCACTCAAGGAGGAGGTGCCTCATTGTAACATCCAAGTATGAAAACCCTTAGTTGTTTTACTTGTTGTTTTTATTTAAGCAATGCATCATATCATCATCCTCATATTTATTTCTGTTTGCATTGTTTTCATATGAAATTTAAACTTGTTATCAACTTCTGTTTTCACACTTGTCTGTTACAACCTTTCAAATAAAAAAGTGCAAACTAAAAACCTCTTTTGTTTTCAAGCAACTCATTATATTTCACCTTTTAAGTTGTTGCTAAAATCAATTGCTCAATTTAATCAATTATTTCCAAGTCTTTCCCAAACTCAAAACAATTCTCAAATCATCAATCCTTTGAATCCATGAAGTTATCACAACTTGGTATTCTCCAAAACATTCTAAACCCTAGGGGAAACCCTATTGAAAACACCCTATTTTCTAAATGTTAATTACTATGGCAATTTTCACTTAATTTGGTTCAATTTTGAAACAGCAATCAAACATTTGAAATTTTGAAAACCAAAAATACCAAATGGTTTCTTTTCACCTAAGAAGCTTACCCAAATTTTTCCAAAATTTTATCTAAGTTAAAACCTATTTATTTCTTCCAAAAGCTACAGCCACAAAAAAAAAACAGCACATCTCATAATACAAAAAAAAAAAAAGCAAAACGTTTCAACCAGGTGGGGGAGAAGGCCCAGCCCACCTGTGTTGGCCCGATACCCCCCTCTTCTACCTCCGTACAGGAGGTGACGCAATGGAGGACAGCGACAGGAGCATCTCCCTCCACCACTCGATGGTCCTCCCCCCTCCTATTTATCTCCTCCTCTCCCCTCCCGAGCTAAACCCTAACCCTAGTCGCTCCTCTCCCCCTCCTATCTTCCCCAGCCGCCGCCGCCTCGAGGGAGAACTCCCTCCTCTGCTGGTGCCACGGCCACCGGCCGCCGGCGCACGGTGCCGCCGCCTCCGCCACCCATCGGCCGCGCCGAGCCCGCCCCTGCGTAGAGGGTGAGGCAGCCTTTCCATTCCCACTCCTTCCCTCTCCTTTTTCCTGCGAATTGGTCATCAATTTCTTGCCCGAAGATTGCCTTGGTACTCTGTTCGTTGTTCATGTCTGTAACGATCTGAAGATCGTGTGTTCGGTTCGCTTGCAGGTTCAGATAACATCTCGTTGGCAGAGGTTAAAACCAACCAGCGCCCCATCCATTCAACGAACCATCAGCTAGCCCTTCTGGTTTGGAGCGCGCGCAGAGAACCCGCAGGTCTCGAGTTCGATTCCCAGCCCCACTCTTTTTCTGTTTTAATTCGGTACAGCCCGCACCCAACTCCTTAACCTGTTCAGAGGTGCAATTCCACCAACACAGCACATCTAGCCTAGTGGTTGTGTCCCTTTGCATCAACCAGGAGGTGTAGGGATCAAGTCCCCTCTCTCCCAATTAAAACAAAGTTTTATTTTTACAATAGTTTTGTACTGGAATGTTTAGCAAATCACCACTAGGCCCCTGGCCCTTATTTCTAGCCCCTGGAATTTTTTTTCCTAAGTCCCTAGAGGCATTAAAATGGCAGATTGCACCCTATAATTCTAAAATGCATAACAAATTCATTTTAACTCCAATTTTCACTTTTTAAATATGTTTTCTGTCCAAAATTAAATGCTCTATCCAAATATAAAATTTGTTTACTGTTTTGAATATTTTAAATTGGTGCAAAATTTGAAAACTTGTCAAATTCACTTAAACTTGCAAAATTCATAACTTGTTCATAAAAATTCCAAATTTCACAAACCAAATATGTTTTTCAATCAACTTTTCATGTACTTTCCAAATATAAATTTTGTTTTCTGGTTTGAATAATTTAAATTGCCTAAACAATTTAAATCTTGTTTAATGCAATTAAAAATTGTTTAATATTGTTTAATTCATAATTAAATAATCCAAAGTCCAATTTCAAAATGTGAAACATGTAATCCAACTAAAATTTGATAACCTTTTCAAATATCAACTTTGTTATTTGTTTTGCACCCTTTAACTTGATGAAAACAACAACTACTTGTTTAATGCCATTAAGTAACAAAATTTCCAAACTTGATTAATGTTTTCTAAAAATGGTTAACTATCATTCCAATTGCATTTAAATTGTTATCTTCTTGTTATTCATCATGCATGCATCATGCTAACTCACCAACACCTGATGCTTAGTGTTAGAACAATTAATTCAACTCTAAGGCATGGGTTTGCCATATGCAATCTATGCATATGGAATCCATTTAAACTTGTGTATCATATCCACTAGTTTATTTTGGTGCATCTATTAAACATGACATGCATCATCCCAATGTTTGTGCACATATGCCATGTATTGATTGCCGTCTTCCTTCGTTGTTGTTTTTTGCTTCTTCTCGCTTAGACGACGACGTTGGTACCGACGAGCCTTACGACACCACTACCCAGGACCTAGCCCAGTACCTGGCTGCTGAGCTTCCAGGCAAGTTATCACTCACATGAATCATCGAGTTCTCTTCCACACTTGTTGTCGATACTATCCTTTTGTCTACTGTTGCTAGCCCTATGTATCGTTGCTATTCTCCGAACCCATCACATGATTCCCTGAACCAATGATATTGCCTCACCTCCATACCCACAGCCTTTGTTTGTGCCTGTTCTTATCTAGCATGCTTAGGGTTGCTTTTGCTCGAGCCTGTTGTCGGTTACTTCTTTTATTATCGTGCTATTATTATCTGTTACCGTTCCGAGGGCTCGAATGTTAATCAATCAATCCTGTTAATGCTGCTGTTAATAATAATTTGATGATAAGGCACCGGCAGGAGGCCCTTTGTGGTTTTGAGGCCTGCTAGTGTCGACCCTAATAGGAAAAGGGTCTTGTCTACTGATCCATGATGAGCGCACTACCCGCATGTGGGAAGCAAGTATGGGCGCCCCCCTCAACTTGACTCGATTCGCATCTCGTCCAAATCGCCGTACTAGTTCGGGCTTTCCATTTGCTGCATCACATGCAGGTACGAACCCGAGGCCAGGGTGGAACTTTTGTAGTCGGCATTTATGGCGGCGTGGTCTTCCAGTGCTATGAGGGTCCTCCTTTTCTTCGGGGGGCTCGATTAGCCGCGCACGCACAGCACACGGTGCTTTGGGCTTGATGCGAAGAACAGTTGGTTGTGTTGAGTGTCTCGCTTGGTGGGTTTGATTCCCATCTGGCGGGATATTCTTACGTGTACGGTTACTATGGTGCACCCCTGCAGGGATAAATCTTCTCGAGAAGCCGTGTTTTCCGCGGTTATGGATTACTTGGTGAAAGTACTGGCTAACAAGTACTCAGGACAACTTAACATAATGATAACCATGTTTCACCCAATGACTAATAACTTGACTAGTAATAGGTTATTCACACAATAACTTGATTCACCTTATTATAACGGTGTGAGTTATCCTCGGATTGCTTCTTCGGATAAGGGGCGAGATCCAGGATGGGTTTGTTTGAAGTTATCTTTCAGTTGGTTACCATTCCTCGATCTTATCTTTTCTATTAGCCGAACACAAGTAGTGTTTTCTGTAGTTGGTTAGAGCAGCCCGCTGCAGCTTTTATAATACCTATCTTCTTCCGTTGATCCCAAGCATCAATGCTTGTGTTGACGGGTAACTCCTTGATGAAGTGTGAGTCTTGCTTGCCAGTACTTGGATGTACTGACCCCGTTGGGGCTGTGGTTTACGCAGAGTACGACTACGGCTACGATGATCCCCAGGATGGCTACTTTGTGGAGTTCGACGACGCTGCAGACGAGTAGTTGGCTGGACCCCGGGCAGGATCCAGGACCTACGTGGATGGGCTTCGTTTTTCGTTATCTTCTCCGGCTTCTTAAGCCTTGGATTTGTCTGTACTCAGACCCATTGATTGCTTCCGTTGATGTAATGGATGATATGTTGGGACATGTGTCCTCTGGATGAGTGTTTTGCTATCTCTGCCTTAGTGAAGGCTATTTGCAAACTTATTTCATTCTTTTGTGTCTTAGAGACAGTTTGTGCTATCATTTCGTTCAAAGCTGTTGACGTACAGTGCGTGCTTGAATATGAAGTACGTCGACAGTAGTGCCTTAGGTTCCTAGCGGATAGTTTACTTCGACGGTGGGAGCAGGGCTTGTGTTGTCGCGCATAAGCGCAGGCCTACCAGGAAGCTGGGACGTGGGAGCAGGTATGCCCCATAATCCAAGCACCTGACTTCCAGTTCGTGCGATGAGTATCCTCTAGAAACCGGGGTGCGACAAATGGTATCAGAGCCTGTCTGCCTGTAGGATCCCTTTTTACTGGTCGCAGTTGAGTCTAGAAACTATTTTGTAGCTATATAGGAAAAATGAAACGTGAGAGTAGGAATTCTGCCATTTTTCTTCTTTCCCCACCCACCCACCCTTTTCTGGTAAGGAAGTGCAACGTTGTTTTCTGTTCTCACCTAAACTTTCAAGTTAGGATTTCACGTGTTTTGGGTTCTCCTTAGTACCTCAGGACTTTTGGTCTCGTTTTCCCGATGTTGCTTCGATATCATGTTCTTTTCAACATCCTTTTCGTCCGTTGAACCTTGTTGTTGTTTTCCACATCCTTTTTCATCTACCGGAGTCTAATCAAAACCTTCCAAATCATCTGCAGATGGGTCTCAGCTACTACCCGCAGGTGGTTCGCATGACTCGCTGTGAGAGCACCGCCGGTTTTCCGGAGTTGCTGAGAGACATGGTTACCTATCTGGGGTTCCGTTGGGCGCCAGAGTACCAGGTCTACGAGCACCAGCGAGAGTTTGACCAGACTTGCTACCGGGCTATCGTCTACATTCTGTCAGATGATGGCAGGAGCATTGCACACCAGTACGAGGCAGTAGGGTCCACAGTGGATATGGCAGTGCAGCAGGCAGCGTATGTGAGCCTCACCGTCCTCCGTGCTGACTACTGGGGCTTTGATAAGTCCAGTTTTCGTCACATCCCCCGTGGTTACATCACGGCAGCGGGAGTTCACTTCACTGTCCACCGCGACCTGGATACCTACGAGACTGATAGCTCCAGGCTGCAGACCACTGCCCAGTTCGTGTGGCACAGTGACGCCGTTGCTTCCGCACTTTCTCAGGAGTTAGCCTCAGTCAGGGAGCAGCTCCACCTTGCTCTCACTCGTCTAGCGACGTATACCACAGACTTCGTTGGAGACGAGCGCTTTGCACGTTTCCAGCAGACACTGGGTTTTCCTCTGCCAGATGCTGGAGGTTACGAGCCGATCAGAGGCCCACTTCTCGACCTCGGAGCTGGTTACACAGGGATTCCCCGCTATGGAGCACAGGGAGAGGACGCTTTCTACTTCACCACACCGAGAGTTGCTCTCAGAGCAGTTCCTATCTACATGGATCGTCGTGATACCTACTTCCGTGGGGTTCCTCCTCACCGTATCTCTCGTCGTACTACTCACCGCCGTCCTGCGTGATGAGCATGGGAGTACCGATGTATCCGTTACTAGCTGTGTCTAGTTTATCCTTTCGTTTTCGAACCATGTATTGGTCTGTTGGATATTCTGATGTATTTGAACTCATGATGTACCTGTTGGTTATCTATTCATGCGTCGGAATAATCTCTCTTTCGGTTGCTAAGTTTATTCCTTCCTATTGTTGTGCTAAAATGCATTTCTGTTCAGGATGCCTCCAACAAGGAACACGCCTGAGCCACCGCCGATCGCTGAGCTCTTGACTCAGATGACTCAGGTCATGGCTCAGATGGTCCAGGTTCAGAACCACCAGAACAACCACCACCAGACTGCTCCAAGGGTCACCATCAAGGACTTCCTCAGTGTGGGTCCTAAGGCTTTCGTGGCAACACGCGAGCCTCTGGATGCTGATGACTGGATCCGTGACGTAGCAAGAGCCCTGGAGATTGCTCATGTTGCGGAAGAGGACAAGGTCAACTATGCTGCTTACCTGCTGAAGGGTCAGGCAGCCTCGTGGTGGGAGAACTACCAGGCCATGAGAGCTGGCTATCCTATCACTTGGGGTTGCTTCAAGGATGCCTTCCTGAAGTACCACATCCCCGATGGTCTCATGGAGAGGATGCGTGAAGAGTTTTGCTCGCTGAAGCAGGGCAAGCTCGACGTCATCGGCTACCAGAACGAGTTCAATCGCCTCGCTCGGTATGCTGGAGACGAGGTGTCTACTGAGACCAAGAAGATGGCAAGGTTCCGCCGAGGTTTTAACCCGGAACTGAAGTACGCTCTCACAAACATCAAGTGCAAGGACTTCGTCGAGCTCGTGAACACCGCGCTCAATGAGGAGAATGGGCGCAAGGCGTTCGAAGAGTCGCGCAAGCACTCGCGTGAGGGTGGTTCCTCCTCCAACATGACCACCCCTCCGCAGAAGCGCCGCATCTGGGTGCCAAACAGTGCTGTCACTAGGGCTCCAAATGCCCAAACTTCTCCAGGCTTTGGTCCCCGCCCACCCAACCCAGCTCAGATGCATGGGCAGAGGTTTGCAATGGCGCAGCCAAGGCCAGATCCTCCGCGTGTCGTCACTTGCTTCAAGTGCAAGGAGACTGGGCACTACGCAGATAAGTGCACTCAGAGGATGCTGCCTTCTCCACCACCTCGCCCCAACACCAACCAGGCGATGGTCCGCGCTCCTCCGCATAAGGCCTTCAACACCAACAACAGGCCTGTTGGGAGGACCGCAAGGGTGAACCACGTCAAGGTTGACACAGCTGAGGAATCTGCCGACGTTGTTCTCGGTACATTACCCGTAAACTCTAACCCAGCTAAAGTGTTGTTTGATACCGGAGCATCGCATTCGTTCGTGTCAAAGATCTTTGCTACAGCAGTTAAACTACCTTTTGTTGGTTTGGGTTCCCCGCTAGTAGTAAACTCTCCTGGAGCAACTATGCAAACTTCCAAGATCAGTCATGAGAATCAGATCTTAATTGGAGGTCACATATTCCTTGCTTCCCTCATTCTGCTTGGCAATTCAGACATTGATGTCATCCTTGGCATGGATTGGTTGAAGGCCAATAAAGCTACGATTGACTGTGCTAAGAAGTCAATAACTCTGTTCCACCCTTCCGGCCAGATAGTCTATTCTCCATATGGATCAAGTTCTGTTCAGCTGTTCAACCTCGATGCCAAACCCCTTCCTGCAATTGAGAATGTTCCGGTGGTTTGTGAATTCCCTGACGTCTTTCCAGAAGAGTTGCCAGGGATGCCTCCGGACAGAGCAGTTGAGTTCGTGATCGAGCTTGAGCCAGGTACTGCTCCAATCTCTAAGCATCCATATAAGATAGCTCCTCCTGAACTGAAATTGTTGAAGGAGCAAATCGATATGTACATGGACAAAGGTTTCATTCAGCCTAGTTCCTCCGCTTGGGGTTGCCCAACTCTGTTTGTTGCCAAGAAGGATCAAACTAAAAGACTCGTGGTTGACTATCGTCCTCTCAACGAGAAAACCATCAAGAACAAGTATCCACTTCCTCGTATCGATGATCTTTTTGATCAACTTGCTGGAGCCTCAATATTCTCAAAGTTGGATTTGAGGATGGGGTACCATCAGATAAAGATCAGAAAGGAAGATATTCCTAAGACAGCTTTCACCACTCGCTACGGTCTATATGAATACACCGTCATGTCCTTTGGTCTCACCAATGCACCGGCGACCTTCTCAAGACTCATGAATTCTGTCTTCCATGAATACCTCGACAAGTTCGTTGTGGTATATCTTGATGATATCCTAGTCTACTCAAAATCCGAGGAAGAGCATGAAGAACATCTTCGTCTCACTCTCATGAAACTCCGCGAGCATCGTCTATATGCCAAATACTCCAAATGTGAGTTCTGGATTCCAGAAGTTGCATATCTTGGTCATATCATCTCTGCCAAAGGCATTGCCATTGATCCTGAAAAGGTTAAGGCAATTGTTGATTGGAAACCCCCTAAGACGGTGAAGCAAGTCAGAAGTTTTCTTGGCTTGGCTAGCTATTGCCGTCGTTTCGTCCAAAACTTTTCCAAGATAGCCAAACCTCTCACTGATCTCACAAAAAAGGACAAAAAGTTCGTTTGGACTCCACAATGTGATGAGAGTTTCAACCTCCTGAAGACTAAGCTCACTTCCACCCCAGTCCTGGTTGGCCCAGATACTACCAAACCTTTCCAGATATTCTGCGATGCATCTCTTCAAGGTCTAGGAGCAGTTCTTATGCAAGAACGTCAAGTTGTGGCTTATGCTTCACGTCAGTTGAACCCACATGAGCAAAACTATCCCACACATGATCTTGAACTTGCAGCAGTTGTGTTTGCCCTCAAGAAATGGAGACAATACTTGTTGGGTAACAAAACTGAGATCTTTTCCGATCATAAGAGTCTGAAATACATCTTCACTCAGCCAGATCTGAACCTCAGGCAAAGGAGATGGATTGAGAAGATTAAAGACTTTGATCTCACCATTTCTTACACTCCAGGCAAGGCTAATGTTATGGCCGATGCTCTCAGTCGCAAATCCTATTGCAATAATCTCATGATCATGGAAAGCCAACCTCCACTTCATGAAGAATTCCAGAAGCTGAACCTTGGTCTTGTTCCTCAAGGCTATCTTGCTAGCTTGACAACCAGTCCAACTCTCGAGGATAAGATTCGTTCTGAACAACTTCGTGATGCTGAAATCAAGAAGATTGTAGAGCACATCAAAGAAGGCAATGATAAGTTCAAGTCCTTCTCTATTGATGACAAAGGAACTGTGTTCTTTGAAGGACGCATTGCAGTTCCTCAGGTTCAAAGTCTCAAGGATATCATTCTCAAGGAGGCTCATAAAACTCCCCTATCCATTCACCCTGAAAGTACAAAGATGTACCAGGATCTCAAGACTCTGTATTGGTGGTCTGGCATGAAACGTGAAATTGCTCAATACGTTTCTCAATGCGACGTTTGTCAACGTGTTAAGGCAGTCCATCAGAAGACAGCAGGTCTACTCCAACCTCTGAAAATTCCTGAGTGGAAGTGGGACATGATTGAAATGGACTTCGTTACTGGGTTTCCAAAGTCCAAGAAGGGCAACGATGCAATCTTCGTTGTTATTGATCGTCTCACTAAGGTTGCTCACTTCTATGCTGTAAAGGAAACTATCTCAGCTAGCCAGTTAGCAGAGCTCTACACAGCAAAGATTGTTCCCCTTCATGGTGTTCCATTGGAAATAAGCTCAGACCGTGGAAGTATCTTCACTTCTCATTTCTGGAAGAGCTTTCAAGAAGCATTGGGCACCAAACTTCTGTTCAGCACAGCTTACCACCCTCAGTCTCAGGGGCAAGTCGAAAGAGTCAATCAGATTCTCGAGGATATGCTCAGAGCATGTGGTCTCTCCTTTGGCATGAAATGGGAGGATTGCCTTCCATATGCTGAATTCTCCTACAACAACAGCTACCAGGCAAGCCTAGGCATGGCACCATTTGAGGCACTGTATGGTCGCAGATGCAGGAGTCCAATCAATTGGTCTGGAGCTGGTGAACGTTCACTTTTAGGCCCTGACATTGTTAAGGAAGCCGAGGAGAAAGTTCATATCATTCGTGACAATCTCAGGATTGCTCAATCTCGTCAGAAGAGCTATTATGATAGCAAGCACAGGGATATGGTCTATGCACCTGGTGACAAGGCATATCTCCGTGTAACTCCCCTCAGAGGTACTCATCGTTTCGGTGTGAAAGGAAAGCTTGCACCAAGATACATTGGCCCTTTCAACATCCTCTCAAGACGTGCAGAGAATGCTTATCGTCTTGAACTTCCAGAAAAACTATCCAAAGTGCACGATGTGTTCCACGTGTCACAACTCAAGAAGTGTTTCAAAGATCCAGATCGTGCAGTTGATCATGATTCCATTGAACTGCAAGATGATCTATCTTATGAGGAGCACCCTATTCGAATTCTCGATGAGACCGAGCGTAAGACTCGCAACAAGAGCACCAAGTTCTTGAAAGTCCAATGGTCGCATCATTCTGATAAAGAGGCAACGTGGGAGACCGAAGAGGATCTTCGCAAGAAGTATCCGGACCTTTTCACTTCTCCGTAGGAATCTCGGGGCGCGATTCCTTCAAGGGGGGCGTTTTGTAACATCCAAGTATGAAAACCCTTAGTTGTTTTACTTGTTGTTTTTATTTAAGCAATGCATCATATCATCATCCTCATATTTATTTCTGTTTGCATTGTTTTCATATGAAATTTAAACTTGTTATCAACTTCTGTTTTCACACTTGTCTGTTACAACCTTTCAAATAAAAAAGTGCAAACTAAAAACCTCTTTTGTTTTCAAGCAACTCATTATATTTCACCTTTTAAGTTGTTGCTAAAATCAATTGCTCAATTTAATCAATTATTTCCAAGTCTTTCCCAAACTCAAAACAATTCTCAAATCATCAATCCTTTGAATCCATGAAGTTATCACAACTTGGTATTCTCCAAAACATTCTAAACCCTAGGGGAAACCCTATTGAAAACACCCTATTTTCTAAATGTTAATTACTATGGCAATTTTCACTTAATTTGGTTCAATTTTGAAACAGCAATCAAACATTTGAAATTTTGAAAACCAAAAATACCAAATGGTTTCTTTTCACCTAAGAAGCTTACCCAAATTTTTCCAAAATTTTATCTAAGTTAAAACCTATTTATTTCTTCCAAAAGCTACAGCCACAAAAAAAAAACAGCACATCTCATAATACAAAAAAAAAAAGAGCAAAACGTTTCAACCAGGTGGGGGAAAAGGCCCAGCCCACCTGTGTTGGCCCGATACCCCCCTCTTCTACCTCCGTACAGGAGGTGACGCAATGGAGGACAGCGACAGGAGCATCTCCCTCCACCACTCGATGGTCCTCCCCCCTCCTATTTATCTCCTCCTCTCCCCTCCCGAGCTAAACCCTAACCCTAGTCGCTCCTCTCCCCCTCCTATCTTCCCCAGCCGCCGCCGCCTCGAGGGAGAACTCCCTCCTCTGCTGGTGCCACGGCCACCGGCCGCCGGCGCACGGTGCCGCCGCCTCCGCCACCCATCGGCCGCGCCGAGCCCGCCCCTGCGTAGAGGGTGAGGCAGCCTTTCCATTCCCACTCCTTCCCTCTCCTTTTTCCTGCGAATTGGTCATCAATTTCTTGCCCGAAGATTGCCTTGGTACTCTGTTCGTTGTTCATGTCTGTAACGATCTGAAGATCGTGTGTTCGGTTCGCTTGCAGGTTCAGATAACATCTCGTTGGCAAAGGTTAAAACCAACCAGCGCCCCATCCATTCAACGAACCATCAGCTAGCCCTTCTGGTTTGGAGCGCGCGCAGAGAACCCGCAGGTCTCGAGTTCGATTCCCAGCCCCACTCTTTTTCTGTTTTAATTCGGTACAGCCCGCACCCAACTCCTTAACCTGTTCAGAGGTGCAATTCCACCAACACAGCACATCTAGCCTAGTGGTTGTGTCCCTTTGCATCAACCAGGAGGTGTAGGGATCAAGTCCCCTCTCTCCCAATTAAAACAAAGTTTTATTTTTACAATAGTTTGGTACTGGAATGTTTAGCAAATCACCACTAGGCCCCTGGCCCTTATTTCTAGCCCCTGGAATTTTTTTTCCTAAGTCCCTAGAGGCATTAAAATGGCAGATTGCACCCTATAATTCTAAAATGCATAACAAATTCATTTTAACTCCAATTTTCACTTTTTAAATATGTTTTCTGTCCAAAATTAAATGCTCTATCCAAATATAAAATTTGTTTATTGTTTTGAATATTTTAAATTGGTGCAAAATTTGAAAACTTGTCAAATTCACTTAAACTTGCAAAATTCATAACTTGTTCATAAAAATTCCAAATTTCACAAACCAAATATGTTTTTCAATCAACTTTTCATGTACTTTCCAAATATAAATTTTGTTTTCTGGTTTGAATAATTTAAATTGCCTAAACAATTTAAATCTTGTTTAATGCAATTAAAAATTGTTTAATATTGTTTAATTCATAATTAAATAATCCAAAGTCCAATTTCAAAATGTGAAACATGTAATCCAACTAAAATTTGATAACCTTTTCAAATATCAACTTTGTTATTTGTTTTGCACCCTTTAACTTGATGAAAACAACAACTACTTGTTTAATGCCATTAAGTAACAAAATTTCCAAACTTGATTAATGTTTTCTAAAAATGGTTAACTATCATTCCAATTGCATTTAAATTGTTATCTTCTTGTTATTCATCATGCATGCATCATGCTAACTCACCAACACCTGATGCTTAGTGTTAGAACAATTAATTCAACTCTAAGGCATGGGTTTGCCATATGCAATCTATGCATATGGAATCCATTTAAACTTGTGTATCATATCCACTAGTTTATTTTGGTGCATCTATTAAACATGACATGCATCATCCCAATGTTTGTGCACATATGCCATGTATTGATTGCCGTCTTCCTTCGTTGTTGTTTTTTGCTTCTTCTCGCTTAGACGACGACGTTGGTACCGACGAGCCTTACGACACCACTACCCAGGACCTAGCCCAGTACCCGGCTGCTGAGCTTCCAGGCAAGTTATCACTCACATGAATCATCGAGTTCTCTTCCACACTTGTTGTCGATACTATCCTTTTGTCTACTGTTGCTAGCCCTATGTATCGTTGCTATTCTCCGAACCCATCACATGATTCCCTGAACCAATGATATTGCCTCACCTCCATACCCACAGCCTTTGTTTGTGCCTGTTCTTATCTAGCATGCTTAGGGTTGCTTTTGCTCGAGCCTGTTGTCGGTTACTTCTTTTATTATCGTGCTATTATTATCTGTTACCGTTCCGAGGGCTCGAATGTTAATCAATCAATCCTGTTAATGCTG
Organism: Alopecurus myosuroides; assembly: GCA_028641055.1. Classification (NCBI taxonomy): domain Eukaryota; kingdom Viridiplantae; phylum Streptophyta; class Magnoliopsida; order Poales; family Poaceae; genus Alopecurus; species Alopecurus myosuroides. Next base: position 267,310,890 of record CM054060.1, read on the forward strand.
CTGTTAATAATAATTTGATGATAAGGCACCGGCAGGAGGCCCTTTGTGGTTTTGAGGCCTGCTAGTGTCGACCCTAATAGGAAAAGGGTCTTGTCTACTGATCCATGATGAGCGCACTACCCGCATGTGGGAAGCAAGTATGGGCGCCCCCCTCAACTTGACTCGATTCGCATCTCGTCCAAATCGCCGTACTAGTTCGGGCTTTCCATTTGCTGCATCACATGCAGGTACGAACCCGAGGCCAGGGTGGAACTTTTGTAGTCGGCATTTAGGGCGGCGTGGTCTTCCAGTGCTATGAGGGTCCTCCTTTTCTTCGGGGGGCTCGATTAGCCGCGCACGCACAGCACACGGTGCTTTGGGCTTGATGCGAAGAACAGTTGGTTGTGTTGAGTGTCTCGCTTGGTGGGTTTGATTCCCATCTGGCGGGATATTCTTACGTGTACGGTTACTATGGTGCACCCCTGCAGGGATAAATCTTCTCGAGAAGCCGTGTTTTCCGCGGTTATGGATTACTTGGTGAAAGTACTGGCTAACAAGTACTCAGGACAACTTAACATAATGATAACCATGTTTCACCCAATGACTAATAACTTGACTAGTAATAGGTTATTCACACAATAAATTGATTCACCTTATTATAACGGTGTGAGTTATCCTCGGGTTGCTTCTTCGGATAAGGGGCGAGATCCAGGATGGGTTTGTTTGAAGTTATCTTTCAGTTGGTTACCATTCCTCGATCTTATCTTTTCTATTAGCCGAACACAAGTAGTGTTTTCTGTAGTTGGTTAGAGCAGCCCGCTGCAGCTTTTATAATACCTATCTTCTTCCGTTGATCCCAAGCATCAATGCTTGTGTTGACGGGTAACTCCTTGATGAAGTGTGAGTCTTGCTTGCCAGTACTTGGATGTACTGACCCCGTTGGGGCTGTGGTTTACGCAGAGTACGACTACGGCTACGATGATCCCCAGGATGGCTACTTTGTGGAGTTCGACGACGCTGTAGACGAGTAGTTGGCTGGACCCCGGGCAGGATCCAGGACCTACGTGGATGGGCTTCGTTTTTCGTTATCTTCTCCGGCTTCTTAAGCCTTGGATTTGTCTGTACTCAGACCCATTGATTGCTTCCGCTGATGTAATGGATGATATGTTGGGACATATGTCCTCTGGATGAGTGTTTTGCTATCTCTGCCTTAGTGAAGGCTATTTGCAAACTTATTTCATTCTTTTGTGTCTTAGAGACAGTTTGTGCTATCATTTCGTTCAAAGCTGTTGACGTACAGTGCGTGCTTGAATATGAAGTACGTCGACAGTAGTGCCTTAGGTTCCTAGCGGATAGTTTACTTCGACGGTGGGAGCAGGGCTTGTGTTGTCGCGCATAAGCGCAGGCCTACCAGGAAGCTGGGACGTGGGAGCAGGTATGCCCCATAATCCAAGCACCTGACTTCCAGTTCGTGCGATGAGTATCCTCTAGAAACCGGGGTGCGACACTCATTGTTTCGGGGGCCTGGTCAGAGGGGACAGCAGGGGTGGTGTTGGAGGCCGCGCCGAGCAAGGCAATCAGCGGTCCAGCATCTGTCCAGATTGGCGAGCCAGTGGAAGAATTTCACTTTCGGCGGCGCCCAGGACTTCCATATGAGCTTCCAGGAGAAGCAGCTCGTCGAGCCCTGGAAGGAGGCCTTGTAGCAGGAGCTTGCCGTGTAGACTCCGCTGGCCGTCCACTTCCAGACTAGTCTATCCGGCGCATCGGAGAGTGTGAGATGCACGATGACCTGCCATAGCTGCAGATATTGGCCAATCTCCTGTATGCCAAGGATCCCATGAATGTCGCCCGCCCAGCTGTTGTCACGGAGGCCGTCAGCCACTGTCCTGATCTTTCGGCGACGTTTGGGGATGCATTTGTAGATGGCGGGAGCGATCTCGCTGATGGACCTCCCGTCGATCCAGCGGTCCTCCCAGAATAGCGCCGTTCCCCACTACCATAGTGGTGGAGGCGAAGAAGAGCTCCCGTTCCTCCTTGGAAAACTGAAGGTCCAGTCCGCTCGTGCGGGCGAACCAAAGCCAGCGCAAGCGGAGTGCGATTCCGGCGCGCTCAAGGTCTTGGACACCGAGCCCGCCCAGCGAGATGGGGCGGCAGAGGCGACCCCAGTTGACATGGCAGTGCCCTCCGTTCGCAGCGGCACGGCCAACCCAAAGAAATCCGCGCTCGATTTTCTCAATTTCTCGTAGGGTCTTCTTGGGTGGCGCATATGCCAAGAGTTGGTGCACAGGAATGGCTCCCAACACCGATTTAACCAACGCGAGGCGCCCTGTTTTGTTCATGAGGCCAGCCTTCCAGGAAGGAAGCCGTCCCGCGATACCATCAACAAACGGTTGCAGCTGTGCAGCGGTTGGGCGGTGTATCGTGAGGGGGATGCCGAGATAGGTAATCGGCAGTTCCACGATAGGACATCACAGGTGGGCGATGATCGGCGCCACCTCATCTATGTCGCAGTTGAGCAGCGACGCGGAGCTTTTGGTGTAGTTCACCATCAGGCTGGAGGCGTGTCCAAACAGTTGCAGGATCCTCTCCACTGTAACAATATCGTTGGGCGAGGGGTGACAGAACAGCACCACGTCATCGGCGTATAGGGACATGGTGAGGACCATGCGTCTAGGGTGTAGGCGTGTGAGGACACCCAGCTCAATGGCCCTTCCCACTAGGCGTCCGAGGACGTCCACGGCCAGGACGAAGAGCTGCGGCGAGAGCGGGTCGCCTTGTCGTAGGCCCCGGCGATGCCAAATTGGGGGCCCTGGCTCTCCGTTGATCAAGACGCGGGTACAGGCTGATGTTCATGTTTTCACTATCCACATTGCTGTCTCTGACAAATCAAGTTGTCGATGCTTGAAAATTCTCACTTTTTCTTGTAGAGGATGCGGAGACAAGGCTGGTGAAGATTCTCTCAATTCGTCGTCAGCGGGCGAGGCAGGGTTGCTTACTGAAGAATGGGTCTCAGTGTCACTTTCTTCCTGAATTGTTCCCTGGACAGCAGGACACCTTTGTTAGAATCTTTCAAGCTATGATTGATTGAGCAGAGAAAAAAATTATGTTTGTGAATTCTCTAGTTTATGAGACAAAATATGCTCCAGGCCAAGAAGAGAACACCTCTTGTTTGTTCCTGTCCAGAGATGTTTCATTTGAACCATGGCTAAGTCCGCCATTACTAGCTGAAATCGGTTCATTTTCATGGGATTCCTGTTTAACATTTGGCAACAACAGAAAGGGTTTCAGTTTTTGAAAGAATTGATATGCCAATCAACAAGATGACCTGACCTCTTCCTCTTTGCTGTCTGCAGCATACCCGTCAGAATTCGGTTTTCCATCAAGGGCTTCAGATTCTATGCCGGCCTCTTCTGTCTGTTTTGCTTGTTCCAGAAGTTGTTTTCTTCTTGACTCTTCCTCCATTAATTTCTTAAACCTGAAACAAAAATGCACACACAATATTAACATATTTGCACCCTGCCAGGGCGAACAGAACAAATCAGAAATCCATCAATCCCAAGCAACACATGGCACCCTGCATTTTTTTCTTGCTGGTCCACTTCTAAAATTAGATGGTTTATCAGCTCTCGACATTCTACATTATTCTACTTGTTTGATGTATTCGCCTTATTTAGTAATGACAGAAGTGGTTGACCCTTTCAAATGAGATAAATGTGGCACCGAATCAAATTAATACAGTACCCAAAGGTTAGGATACGACACAAAGTGCTGCTTAAGCCCATCTCTAACAAGCTCCTCAGGTCAAATTCGTTATTTCTCCCTTCAGTTGTTTAGTTTTTGCAGTGTTTCCTATGGTTCAAGCATATGTTTCTTTCCTTCCATTATTTGTTTTTCTTCTGCTCTCATGTTTGTTGAATGAATTCTGATGACAACGGAAGATGAATCACATTATAATTTTGGTTAAGATCCATTACATTTTATTACAGCAGCTCCTTTAGACAAACTATATATGGCATAAGGAAACCGTAGCGCTTGAGCAGAGAAAAGAGCAATCAGGTCCATTTCTGTTTCTCTATGTTCCTGAAATCTGCAAGTTTAGTGTTAAATCCCAGGATCCTGGAGTGACACTGAGTTCTTTATAAAAGTCAAGTGATACTGGCTGCGTTTCTGGCTATGCCAAAAATATCACTCTTTATCGGCTTTTGCCTCTTTAGCATCCAAAAAAAAACTACACAGATTTTGCCGTCAATACTTGGGGTTTGGTTGACAACTGCGCTGAAATTGCTCCTCATTTGGCTTTCAGAATAGGAAGATCTCCTTTAACTACTGGGAAACTGCAAAATCTTGAGCTTTTACTTCAACAAGGGAAGAGAAGTCAGGCAATTCAAGGCTAATCCCTACCCCTAAATCACAAACTATCCAGTGGTATGTGTAAGGTGATATATGCTGAGTTTATCCAGCTGCCACCATAGCCTGAACCAAAACAATGTACGAGGCCATAAGGTTTTCAGCTCGAGAGCTTGGTGAGACATGAAGTGGAGCAGCAGAAGGTCGATGGAAGAAAGAGAGAGGATGACCAAGAGGCTGAGCGGACAATCGACAAGGCACAACCGATACTGAAGAAGTAAGTAGCATATGAATTTCTTGTTCAAAGGCATCCTGAATTTTCTAGGAAAAAGGTTACTAACAGTTTGAAATGCAAATCGGTCACAGCTTCATCGTCAAGTCAAGCTTTGGCAGCTCCTTATCTCCATCACCACAGCGGCCAACACTACCACCGCTCCCCTTCGTCCTTGCCGGCCGCCGTCCTCTGGACTTTCGGTGCACCCAAGCAACCACCTCTGAAGCTCACTCATCTCATCCTGTCCGAGCGGCGCCTGCGAGCTGCACAACTGGCAGCTGTTGCGGATCCTGCTCCACCCTCCGCTGACACCACTGGCAGAAAAGGCGCCTCCGCACGCCCATGAGGTCGAGCTCGACTGGCCAGAGAAATATAATCCCGTCGCCCGCAACCAAGCCATGACGATCATCGCCAGTGGCACTCACGAGAGCTGCAGCTCCCGGGCCTTCTTCTCCTCCTATTTTCTCCAGCTCTCCCATGGACAACAAGATACCAAAATGCAACGTAAGTTTTCTGTGTGCCGTGTAAAAATCTTGTAGGAATTGATCAAGCAGTGATACGGGCATTGGCTGTACATGTTCTTGTTAGCCTTTTAAGATCACATGCATGCAAGCATTGGTTTCTTGACTTCTGGCACATCATCGGCTGATGCAACACAAGATCGTCGTGTTCGTGTAGGAGATTTCATTTCCTATGTCCTAACGAGATAACAAAACTGATGGGTAAATTGGGACAGGATTAGATATGTCAAATATAAGATTGGTGCGACATCGTGTGGTCCAAAAATGGTGAATATGTCCGAGCATGTTTCCTTCGTGACAAAGGTTGCCACATTATTTATCAAACATGACTTTTTTTATTAAACATGCCTGAGCTAGGTTATCAGAATATGCAAAAAAAATATGGCAAATACTTTGGCTTAGTCTAAAGCATTCTTAGCACGATTTTTTGGAACTAAAATTGACTATATGGCCCTAAGCGGTCTGATTTAATTAACTCACAATGAATGGCAACCTTAGAACATGAACCAAACAGTCCGAAGTACCATAGAGGCATATGATGTGCAATACCCGCGGGCGGTATCATCAGGTCAAACAAAAGCCTGCTTGGACAAGAGCAATGATCGCAAGACACACAAATGAAATTCTTCCAACCTATTTTTGCAAAGGTGTGCTGTAAAAAAGTACATACACATGCACACGTGCTTTCAGTGGCATGTTACGAAGTTGTAGGGAATGAAAAACAGAACCAGCAATCATATATATCTTTAAGGCTTGATGTTCTTTAGTTTGTGAAATAAATGGATCACACAGCTTTTAGGTCGAATGAAGGAACTGCTACATTATCTGGGGCTACAGGTGCTATGAACTCGGTCCATTGTTCCCTCAACTTCAGTGGGTGTTTGCAGCCAGGACAAAAAGTTTCACAATATGAGGAAGGATTTAAGAGGTGACAAGCACCTTCCTCTCTGAACTTGGCCACTTGGAAAATTAGTACACCTATGGTGTGTAATAACAAAACCATGCTGGTTAAATAAATCTAATGTTCACATATCAAACACTTGTTGAAGGGGTTAACTGTCAGAGGTGCACTTTTGCACACCAAGTTCCAAATGATGAATTAAGTATTCGTTCAGCAGAAAGATGGTCACCTACTGACATGCACTACTTTTGCCATAGGATATGTAAGAGTCTGAGACATGTGGAACTTACATGGTGAGTGCATAACCTCCCCAGCCACTTAGGCAATCACGGTCAACAGAAGACTGCAATGCTTGTGAGATTTACTCGAATAGTCTTTCAGGTTCCTTTACCAAATAAAAAATTGAAAGAAAATTGTTGAATTAACTGTGCAAGACCCGATAACAGAAATTACAAAAGCATTCTGTAGAACGAACTACATAAGAAATTAGTTCTATAAAATCACATATCATGATGAAAGACATATCTCAAGTAAGTTAACGAACCATGTCTGGTTTACACATAGACTCACAGGCACCATATAACGATTCTGGAGCTGTGCCAGAAACCACAAGATCTTTTGCCAGTTCCCTGCGTAAAGGAAGCATTTTTTATCAGATTACCTTCTACAGATATAATAGTCAAGCAAGAAGCCACTATTATGGTTCACAAGAATAAATATTATCATGTTTCAAGAGAGTTAACATAAAGCACTGCGGTTCCAGGATACTACAGATCACATGGGAATGGATATTGGCATTACTGGCCAACCCCAAAACAAGATAAACCATCCAAATCATCTATGTGGTAACATATAGGCCAGCATTAAGTCATTTATTTGTTCTTAGTGCATTTTATACCATAGTGTGGTGTTTTCCGAACATCATGGTTCAATATTCATGTTTTCTCAGGGAAGGCACTGTCCATACACCTTACAGTTATCATTACCCTTTGTTTAGTTCTTGGTGTAAACTTAACAGAAAAAGGGAGCAAATGGATGACAATTGACAAATTATCAAGCAATCTTAACCGGGGACTAAATACATCTAAGCATTATGACTGGGCCAAAGCTGATAAAGAGAATACTCTTCACTACGATACACATGCCCATGGGAGATCGGCAACATACATGGAACTATGGAAGTGTGTGGATGAAACATAGCACACAGACATATTCAAATCCATTGGAATTTTGAGAAGAAAGTAACACACAAAAAGATAGAGAAAGAAAAGAACTTATACATACTTGGCACCAATGCAGTCCATGGCACATATAAATGGCTGGTCGTTTTCACCTAGCCCAGCAATAATTGGATCGCAGAATTATGGGCCAAACCTACATATCATGAAGTAGCTTTGTTAGCCCTTCTCTTATCTCTTGGGACAAAGTATGTTTGCCAAAGGAACAAGGAGGTTTGGGAGTTCTAGATATTGCCACTTATAACAAAAACCCTGCTCATGAAAAAACTTCACAAGTTCTTCAACAATGCAGATTTTCCATGGGTCAAACTTATTTGGGAAACTTACTACCAAGATAGGCAGAGCAAAGGCTCCTCATGGTGGAAGGCTCACATCAAGCATACTAACATTTATAAAACGCATGCTTCATGCTCAATTCAGAATAGAAAAACAGTTTCCATGTTACCAATGCCCTCCTGTTTTCATGAAAAAAAACTCTGTTAGCCCTCTCCACAGTTCAGCAAGAGGTGGTAACAGGGCAGAAGGGACAATATAATATAACAGCAATACTGTGTCTACACAACCATCCTAGAGATTTCAGAAAAAATTAAAAATATAATTATGAGTCAGATTGAACAAATAAAGGACACAAAACAACAACAACAAGAATTGCACACGCATCAGCATAACTATGAAAAACATTCACCTACATATCAGAGAAACATTTGAGCTGCAGAACCATCGGTATCATCAATTGTCTTGTGTTTTCAAATCATGAATTCATGTGGAGATTAACCCAATAGAAGGCACACCTACTTGGCACAGGGTCACGAGTCACCGTAATTCATTAAGTTTAAATTTACTCCATATCTTAACACTATCCACATTGCGTGCTCCTACAAATCAAATTACCAAGGCTTGAAACTTCTCACCTTTCTCGTACAGGAGGGCAGAGACAAGGCTGGCGAAGTTATCGGGCTTCATGCCCTCTCCCCCCGCAGCTGGTACCAAGGAAAGCCTCTGAATTAGGCGGGATCAATCACGCAACCAAAAAAAAGACCATAGAGGATTCGGCACCCACAGCGTCTGGGAGTCGGTGGCGAGGCCGGAGAGGCCGACGTACAGCTTGCCATAGATCCTGATTACTGAATACTATCTGGAATTCGGTAACTACGGTATGCAGCTGCACGCCGAGGCGCCGCGGTCGCCGGCGACGGGGAAGCAGCTTTTCCCCACCATCGCCACCACGGCACTCCCGTTGTACTCGAAGATCTGCGGAAGGAAGGCGAGACCGCCCGAATCAGACAGGGGAACCGAGTAAAACATGAGCGAGGAGGAGATGGGAGGGCTCGGTTCCGGTGCCGGAGGACACTTACCGACATGGTCGGCGCGGATGCTTCCGACAGCAGCCGGGGTCAGCGGAGCGAGAGGAGATTTTCGAGAAGAAAAGTGGGGACTGGGTGATTTGCTTACACGGATCGATCTCGATTCTCGAAGATGCAGAGCGACACGGGTCCACAAGTCAGTGTATGGGTCGGAGCGACTGGCCCACCCAAAATACTAACGGCCCATACAAGTCACCAGCCGAGCGCCCAGGACGCCCCAGGCCCATTTTTTTTTAGCGCCCGCAGCAAAAAAAAAATTCCCAGCAGCACCCCCACAACCCGTTTTAGCCAAAACAGCATCCGGCGATCCCACCCGAAACCTAGCGCACCGGGGGCCGCTGGGAGGCCGGCGCTAATTTTCTACGCTGTGGGGCCCACTGCCAGCCTCTCCGCACACTCTCTCCTTTTCTCCCACAGTCCTACCCCACTCTCTTCTCTTTTCTTTTCTTCCCCGCATCGAGGCAGGAAAGGGAGGAGCTTCCGATGCTTGCTCTCGACGGCGCCCGCCCATGGACCACGTCGCCGCGTCGCTAAGAACCTCGAGGCCGTCGTGGCCGGGCTCCGCGCTACCCTCGACCAGCTCCTGCAATCCCCTTGCGCAGGAGTCACCAAAGTAGCAACCATAGAGGGCAACGCCGAGGACGCGCGATCCTGCTGTTTCGAGACACCCGCGAGGGACGGTGTCGTGCAGGCACTTGTGCCTGTGCCCCGTGTGCGATGCCGCCGTACTCTGGTGCCCCTTGTGCTCGGCCACCAAGAATGCGTCGCGCGCCCTCTGTCTTCCCTCGAGCTCGGCGGCGCCCGGCCTGTCTGCTCCCCTCCATCTTCCCTCGAGGATGAGGCCGAGTTTGGCGGCGCGCGGCCCCTCAGGAAGCCCCCCAGGACGGTAGGGCCCACGTGGATGCCATCCGGGGCAGACCTCGCCGCTGCTCGCCTCGCCACGTGCGTCGTCGCTCCCTCGCCGCCAAGGATGCCAGCCGGAACCGCGTCCGTCTCCCCTCGGCAGCCCCCTCTGCTACTCGCCACGGCACAGCTCTCTACCTCACCTTGCACTGGCAGACGCGGGTGCAGCGGCACTGTCGGGGGGTTACCCCCGAGTAGGGGTAAGGCAAGTGATAAAGGCAAGATCAAAGGAGAGGTTTGGCAGAGTAGCTGGCTACCCGGTGCACGCTACCCGGTCGACTGCTATTCGGCCATACACGCTGATAGCCAGGAGAAAGAATCAAGGAAGTTATTCTCCTCCGAGTAGAGGAAGTGGTCCGAGTAGAGGTGGCGGTTTCCTACTCGGGCCAGAAGTCAAAGGAGCCGTTCTGACACAGGATCCCGCGTATCCTGGGTCCGTACTGGTGCACTGTTCATATGCAGAGCGCGTGCTTATCCGCGCCAGGGTGTCAGCAGGGCGATGCAGGTTAGGGGGCCTACCCTATGGTCGTGTCAGTGATAACAGATCGTCTTCTTGGTTTTGCACAACGACTTTCCACACAAGACAAACTAGGAAGCCAAAGCTGTCAGCGAGAAGCTGGAAGTGTGCAGTGTGCACACTATGTCGACATCTGTTTGTACTTTTCCCTCTTGGCTGTATCCGGCAGGGCACCAGTATATAAGGTGCCCTACCCCCTCCTGCGCGAGGGACGACACGAAGGGTCGCGTCTTAAGAGAGAACACCTAGCTTACGCCTTACGTAGAGAGAAGGGTGGTTACTCGGCTGTAGGCCAAAACTGTACTGTGGCTACTCGGTGACACACAAATACAAAGAGAGAAAGGCAGGAGTAGGGGTTTCACCTCCACATGAGGGCCCTGAACCTGGGTAGATCTTGTTGTTTGCAGTGCTTGATTCATCCCACACGCGGCTACTCGCTGCGTGATCCCTCCCCGAGCACCTCCAGCGTCCATCGACCCCAAACAATTAGCCATCTTATGGCATCTGCCGTGATACCACCACGAAAGTTGGCGCCCACCGTGGGGCAACCAGCGGCGCTTGCTGGAGTTCACGTTCGGACGGGATCCATTTCTGCTACTGGGGAGCGCGTGGTCTGTGGCCTTGTCCACAGATTTGGCTCTTTCGACTTCGTCATCGACAACGCTGGCGATTTCGGCGGCAGGGCCATGCCAGAGGACGGCACGGTGCTCTCCTTCGGCTCGCGCCTCGTCTACGTCGCCACCACCATCGTCCGCGAGTACCCCGAGCAGGTGCACATCGCGGAAGATCCCCCTGCTGTCATCGCTGCACGCGGAAAGCCAACTGGCTGTTCTGCGGACAGCGTGGAAGTGCTGATGACCGGCCCGGCTATCGCTGCCGGGAAGGGCGCGGCCGCATCCGTGGCAGTCGTTGAGGAGCTTGCTGACACGAGCGAGCTCCCGAGAACGCACAAGCCCTACTTCGCGCCTCACAACATCCCGGGCTATATCCCTCCTTCCACGACATCGGCGATACCGGCATCCGCCGTCCGAGTAGGCATGCCGCCTCCCACCGAGCTCGAGCTTATGACCATGAGGGCGCAGCTCGACCAGCAGCGTCAGGCGCTGCTCGCCGAGCAGCTGGAGCTGAAAAAGGTTAGGCTCGAGCTTAACCTGGACCAGAACGAGTACAACCGAGCTCACGGCTTTACGCCTGTGGTTAGGAGGCCTGCCAAGGCAGGCGCTACGCGCCGCAACCTAGGCACCGAGATGGCAGCAGTTGGCGAAACTGCTGGCCAAGCTGGTAGCCAAAACACCGCCACCACTAGACCCAAATACATCACCCCCGCCAAAACCCTTAGAGCTGCTGAGGCTGTAGCTGCTGAGTTGCCGCATCTCGATGGCGACGCGCGCGTTAGGCAGCAGGAGAGGCTCAACGAGCTAGTGCTAGAGGCTGCTAGGCAGAACGAGGAGTTCTGGAAAGCCAATCCGGGTGCTGGAGCTTCTCAGATGGTGCATTCGCATGCGGCTAGATCTAACGATCAGGCCTCATCACCGCATCCCAGCCGTGAGAGGGACCGGAGTGGGCACTCTGGCAGAGACAGGCAGATGCAGGTGTACGACCCGGCTGTCGCCGCGAAACAGCACGCTGTGCCGCGGCAGTCCGGTCAAAAACACAACACTGCAGGAGCAGGCTATCAAGCCCATAAAGCTCACAGCCAGGCGCGAAATGGAGATCGCCCAGGCCCTTCTCAGCATCAGGTTGCTCAGCCTACTCGGCAGAGACCGCAGCCGCGTGCGATCGCGCCAGCCGCCAACCCGGTGGAGCAACCTGCAGTCGTGCAGGTGGACAGATATGATGATGGCTACTCGGCTATGGGGTTGGCTGGCTATGATATCCTGGATCGCGTGGGCGAGCGTGTGCTGGAGCCTAGTGATGCCAGGCACAAGCTGGACCGGATTAGTCTATCCGCGCAACGAGAGCAAGGGGCCGCCTGGCCCAGAATGCTTTGGCCCACGCATCATGACAGAGCCATCCGTGAAGCAGTTCCAGCTCGCTAGGGGGACCAAGTGCTACAACGGCAGCACCAAGCCGGAAGATTGGCTCAATGACTATGTCACAGCCGTGCACATTGCAGGCGGCAACCGGAGATGGGCCGTGCGGTACATCCCGCAGATGCTAGAAGGACCAGCAAGAACTTGGCTCAACAACCTGCCCAAGCATAGCATCAACTGCTGACTTGACTTCGCGGAGGCCTTTGTCAGCAACTTCACCAGCACCTACCAGAGGCCGAATAGGCCGCAGCAGCTATCCGCTTGCAGGCAGCGGGAAGAGGAGACGGACCGAGAGTATCTTACTCGGTGGAGTACTCTGAGGAACACATGTGAAGGTGTGAACGAGGCCCAGGCCATCACTTGGTTTGCGCAGGGCTGCAGGCATGGCAGCATGTTTGAACACATGTGAGAGAGATGCCGAGTACTCTCGCCGAGACCATCCGGATCGCGGATCAGTACGCACTCGGCGACCCAACTCAGCCTCTTCTTGATGCTGCTGAGCCGAGAAGGAACTAAAACAACAACAAGCACAATGAGTTCCACAACAAGCGCAGAGGTGACCGGATTGATACCCGGTACGATCCTGAGGAGGTGAATGTTGTGGCTACCGGAGCTGGGAGTAGCCAAAGGCCAAAAACTGCTGGAGCCCAGTACGGGCAGAACCAGAATCAGGGCCAAGGCATCAAGAAGCCATACAATGCTCCCCAGCAGGGTAGCGGCAACTCGGGTCCTGTTCAGAACTTTTTCTTCAAGGACATGAAGGATGGCCCATGCAGCTTCCATACTCGGCATCCCGCTAGACCCGCCAACCACACTACTCGGCAGTGCAGTTGGTGGGAAGAGATCAAGAATGAGGGCCTGCCCCCTCCTCCTCCTCTGCCAGCTGCGAATGCCGCTGTGCAGCCTGCTCGCGCACCGGCTGCCCGGCCTCCAGCTTTCCCGAGAAGAGAGAATGTGAACCAGGTGGCTTTAGGAGCCAACCGCTACTTCAACAACGATGGCTACCGCAACAACAACAACAACAACGACCGCAACCGCAACAACAACAGAGGCAACAACAACAGAGGTAACAACAACAATGGTAACAATGGCGATGGAGGCCGCAACCAGTACTAGGAGCATCACGAGAGCTACATGATCTTCACCTCTGAGCCCGTCGACAAGCAGTCTCAGCACAGGCGTGCCATGGAAGTCAATGTTGTGATCCCTGATGTTCCTCACTACATGCACTGGTGCAACCAAGAGATCACGTGGTCCAGAGCGGATCATCCTAAGGTGATGCCCAACCCGGGTAGCTACGCCTTGGTGGTGGATCCCACCTTCTTTGGTCCTGAGAAGAACGTGAGGTTCAGCAAGGTACTGATCGACAACGGCAGCAGCATCAACATTGTGTACAGAGACACACTTGAGAAGCTCGGTATGGCCGAGAACATGCTGCTACCCAGCAAGACCACTTTCCACGGCATTGTGCCGGGAGTTTCTTGTTCTCCAATTGGCCGAGTGTGGATAGACGTTCTATTCGGCACCAGGGAAAACTGCCGCACAGAGAGCCTGCAGTTCGAGGTAGTTGATCACCAGAGCCCCTATCACGCCCTACTCGGCAAGCCTGCTCTGAGCAAGTTCATGGCCTCTACTCATGCTGCATATTTGAAGATGAAGATCCCTGGTCCCAATGGCGTGATCACCATTTCTGGTGATTACAAGAAGTCTATGGAGTGTGCCTCTGCTGGTTCTCAGTTGGCGGAGTCTATGGTGATTGCTGCTGAGAAGAAGAAGATGTACGAGGTGGTGGCTATGGCGCAGTCTGCGCAAGGCGGTGCGCCTGGCATGCCGAGTTCCCAGCACGGGATGGCGTTCCAGGCATCCCAGGAGACGAAGAAGATCCAGGTCGACCCCGAGTTCCCCGACCGTGTTGCCATCATTGGCTTAGGGTTGGGGGAGAAATAGGAAAGCGAGCTCATCCACTTCCTCCGTGAGAATCGGGACGTGTTCGCCTGGTCCAATGAGGATCTACCAGGTGTCCTGAGGGAGTTGGTTGAGCACTCGCTACATGTGCGTCCTGACGCCAAACCAGTGAAGCAGGCTATGCGCCGCTTCGGAGATGAGAGAAGGAAGGCCATCGGTGATCAGATCACCAAGCTGCTGATAAGCAATCTCATCATGGAGGTGTTGCATCCGGATTGGCTAGCAAACCCGGTCATGGTTGAGAAGAAGAAGGAGGACCCCAAGGCCGCTACCGCATGGCGCATGTGCGTCGACTACACCGACTTGAACAAGGCCTGCCCCAAGGATCCTTTTCCGCTACCCCGCATCGATAAGGTGATCGATTCCACTGCTGGTTGTGAGCTCTTGTCTTTCATAGATGCCTACTCTGGTTTTCATCAGATAGCTCTCAACCCTGCGGATCAAATAAAGACCGCTTTCATTACCCCGTACGGGGCTTATTGCTATCGTGTCATGTGCTTTGGGTTGCGGAATCCGGGTGCTACTTATCAGAGATGCATGCAGAAATGCTTGCATGACCAACTCGGCAAAAATGTGCAGGTGTACGTAGATGACATTGTCATCAAAACGAATAAAACACATACTCTGCTTAGTGACCTTGAGGAAACTTTTACTAATTTGCGCAAGTATAAGATGAAACTGAACCCGAGTAAATGCACCTTTTTGGCGTCCCGGCTGGCAAGCTACTCGGCTTCTTGGTATCCAGTCGGGGCATTGAGGCCAATCCTTCAAAGATAAAAACTATTGAGAGCATGTCTTTGAGGATGTGCAAAAATTCACTGGTTGCTTGGCATCTCTGAGTCGTTTCTTGGGCAGAATGGGCGAGAAGGCCCTGCCTTTGTATCAATTGATGAAGAAAAGCGACAAGTTCGTCTAGACACCGCAAGCTGATGTGGCATTCAAAGAGCTGAAGACAATGCTGGGTAGCGCTCCCATCTTGGCTAGTCCGCTACCCAAGGAGCCAATGCTGCTATATATTGCCGCTACCAACCGGGTAGTCAGCGTGGTGATTGTGGTGGAGCGAGAAGAGGAAGGCAAAAGTGTGCATCGGCCAGTGTATTATCTCAGTGAGGTGTTGTCCAGCTCCAAACAGAACTACCCGCACTACCAGAAGATGACTTACGGCGTGTACCTAGGCGCCAAGAAGCTAAAGCACTATTTCCAAGAACATCCCATCACCGTGGTGAGTTTAGCTCCCATCTCGGATATCATGGGCAACAAGGAAGCAAGTGGCAGAGTAGCCAAGTGGGCAATCGAGCTGGCCGCGTATGCTCCCGCATATGCGAGAAGAGAAGCCATCAAGTTTCAGATTCTGGCGGAATTTCTTGTGGAGTGGGCTGAGGTGCAGTATGAGCCTCCTACTCCGTTATCCAACTACTGGAAGATGCACTTTGATGGCTCCAAAATGAAGGAAGGCCTTGGCGCTGGCGTAGTGCTTACGTCACCCAAGCGAGATCAACTCAAATACGTGTTGCAAATCCACTTCAAGGCATCCAACAATGTTCCAGAGTATGAGGCCGTGGTGCATGGCTTGAAGGTAGCAAAGGAAGTTGGTGTGCAGCGCATCATATGCTATGGCGACTCGGATCTGGTTGTGCAGCAAGTTTCTGGCACTTGGGATGCTCTAGATGCCAACATGGCATCATACCGCTTCCTGGTTCAAACAATGACGGGATTCTTCGAAGGCTGCGAGTTCCAACACATCCACCGAGCAGAAAATGAAGCAGCGGATGAACTGTCCAAGTTGGGGTCTTCTCGGCAGTACATCCCGGCTGGGATTGCCTTGGAGCATTTGAGAAAGCCATCCATCAAGCCATCCCCCAACTCGGAGTCCATTTTCGTTCCTTCTCTGCCTAGTGAAGAAGCAGTTCCAATGGAGATTGACTGGGAGGGCACAAAAGAGAACCCGGGGACTGCAGTCTCCATCCCGGGTGTAACACCCGGGGGATTTCCCTCAAATAGAATTGCTTGTTTTCTTTTTGCATGCATTGCCTCATGCATCATATGCACCTTTGTTTTCAAACCAATTTAAAAATTCAAAAATGTTCCAAATGGGTTCAATTAAAATTGCAAAACAAATCATTTCACATTGTAATTCATATTTGAATTGGAAATACTAAAATTGGTTGGTTTTAAAAATTTGGTTTTATAAGAAACAATAAATTGAATTCAAAATTCAAATTTCAAATAAGTTGTGCAATTTGAATTTTTGGAAACAAAACGTCATGCACCTGGGCTTTTGTGCTGGGTAATCCACTAAAAATAATTGTGAAATGAAAATCCCCAAAACTTGCTCTCCTTTTCTCTTCTTTTTCTTTTCTACAAAAAAAAAACAAAAAAAAGAATGGTGGAGGAGGCAGCCAATCGGCCAGGCCCAAAGGCCCAACCGGAGGCCACCTACAACCCCTGCCCAGCCCATCTCCTTCTTCTTCCGTACAGAGAACACGAGGAGGGCATGGATGCCTTTTCCAGCAGAGCACCACCACCTCCATGGTCCCCTCCACCCTCTCCCTTATCTACCCCAAGGAGAACCCCGAACCCTAGCCTTCCTCTCCTCTCTTCCTTCCAGCCGCCGCCACCCTCCATTCTTCCTCCTCTGTTACCTCCCTCCTCTGCAATTGTTTCTGAACCGAGGGTGAGCCGAGAGCACCTCTCCATCGCCCCACCGTCATGGTCTCCGTCGAGCCAAGGGACCAGCGGGAATGGCACCGCCTTGACATCGTCATCTTCTACGCGGAAGAACGGGGGCCGCAGCTACCTAGGACGCTGCCGACATGGTCGTCTTCCTCCTCTGTCTCCTGTGCCGTCCGCACTGCTTCCTCGACGACTCGGTGCGCCTCCGACCATCTCCGGCCGCCCGCAGCCTTCCCCACGGTGAGGAACCCTCTGGGACTCGTTCCCCTTACCCCTCCTAGTGCTCTGGGAGCGGCGCCATCGAGCGTCGCCCGCTGTAGTTCGTCGCCGGCTTGGTTTCGTCCCCGTCGTGCTCTCTGAATTTCGTGTTCGAAAATTCAGTTAACCTCGCCGCGTCGCCTCTTATTTCTGCGGATGCGTATCCTATCACAACGGCGTTCACAGCCCAGTGGCTAAGCCCTTGTGTGCGCCTCCGGAGACCCAAGCTCGATCCCTGGCCGAGGCAATTGCCTCTCCTTTTTCCCTTTTACTGCGCGCAGCGCGACGGACCCCACCTGTCATAGACTCTGCGCGTCATCTCAGCTTCCACCCACGCCCAGTCAGCGCCGCGTGGCCTCGGGCCCGCGCGGCAGCCACACTGGCTGCCCCAGCCCACGGTGGAAATCGCCAGATCCAGATCTGGATCTGGCCCTTTTGCACCGAGCCCCCTGTACTTCCTCTGTTTTGCACCACAGCCCCTCCACGCACTGTCCAATCACAATCAGGCCCTGGAAATTCTTCTGAACTTTTAAAAACTGCAGATTAGCCCCTAAAATTCAAACCCACATATCTTTTGAATTTCAAATCCAAATTTAATAAATAAAATATGTTTTCCATTCCAAATTTCCTGAATTTTCCAAATATGCAATTTTTTTAATGTTTTGACCAATTAAAATTTGTGCAATTTTCTGTACTTTATTTAATTCATTTAAAATTGCATAAATCATAACTAATTCAAATTAAATTCAAATTTAATGTGTAAAATATGTTTTCCAACCAGAAAAGTGCAAGGAATATGAATATGCCATCCATGCTCATGTTTGCATCTTGTATTGTGCATTTTAGCCTGCGTTATGCATGTCAACTAAATAACCACATATGGAATGTGTTGGGGTATTAACTAAACATTGCCCTATTCCATTTAATATTGTTTAGCTCACCTACTTACTGTTTTGCATGTTAATCAACATTTAATATGATGGTTAGATAAACAACTTGAACCATAATTATTTGTCCGGACTCCGGGTCCGATTAAATTGTCTAAGTTGTACTTTTGCGTTGCATCCCGCATGTCATGCATATAAAATAGGATCATGATGGATCTTTTGCCGTAGTAGTAATTGTTGCATCCGGTGTTTGTTCTAGTTTGTTGCTTCTTCGCGGATAGGACGTTGAGATGATGTGAGCACCGACAAGTTCTTCGGATGTACCTCTACTTGCTGGATCTCAGGCAAGTATACTCACTTGCTACCCATGTTGCCTTTCCTCACTTGTTACCGATTCTTTCCGTTGTCTTTATGCTAGCCTTATGATTCGATGCTTGTGTCTCGATCCTATCATATGTTTACCTTGCAACCATGATATAGCCTTCCTTCCACTTCCTATTAACTGTTGTTTGTTTACCTTGTTGGCCCTCGTGTCGTAGTTGCATGCTTAGTGTTGTTTGCGCTCAAGTCTTGTTGTCCGTCTTATCACCTGTTTAGTTTGATAGTTGGGTTCCAACTTAATCAACAACATGTTAATGTTTTGGGTAATAATAATTTGATGATAAGGCACCGGCAGGAGGCCCGGCGTGGTTTTGAGGCCTGCTAGTGTCGAACTTAATTAGGAAAAGGGTCTTGTCCTCCGATCCATGATGAGCGCACTAACCGCATGTGGGAAGCGTGTATGGGCGCCCCCCGCAATTCTGATTCAATCCACATCTCGTCCAAATCGCCACACTTAGTTCGGGCTTTCCATTTGATGCATGCATATGCAGGTGCGAACCCTTGGCGCCAGGGTGGAACTTTTGTAGTCGGCATTTAGGGCGGCGTGGTCTTAGAGTGCTATGAGGGTCCCCCCTTTCTTCGTGGCGGCTCGATTAGCCGCGCACGCACAGCACGTGGTTCTTTGGGCTTGATGCGAAGAAGAGTTGGGTTGTGTTGAGTGCCTCGCTTGGTGGAAGTGCATTTCCATCTGGCGGGTTATTCTTACGTGTACGGCCAAATTGGTGCATCCCTGCAGGGTTAATCTTCTCGAGAAGCCGTGTTGTCCGCGGTTATGGATGACTTGGTGAAAGTGCTGGCTAACAAGTACTCAGACAACTTACACTTTACGATGATAACTTGACTAGTAATATAGATTACCTCCACCATAAAAATGAATGTCACCTTAATCAACAGTGTGAGTTTCCTTGGGTTGCTTCCTTAGTAGGGGTAACACTGGATGGGTATTGTTTGGTGAGTAGTTGTAGTTGGTTCTGATATGCTCTCTTATCCCTTTCTATTAGCCGGAAGTTGTAGCGCGTCTCTTTAATTGTTAGTGCTGCCCGCTGCCGCTTCTTTGCAATAATCCCTTCCTTCCGTTGTACCCAAAGTATTTGTATCTTGTGATGATTGGTTACGCTGGTATCTTGTGAGTATGGTTTATCCACTTGCCAGTACTTAATAGTACTGACCCACGAATCCATTTCGTGGCTGCATATTCCACATTGCAGTCAACAGGTTTGAAGTCTGACGACGTTAGCTTGGGAATCCCTCCGGCTTGGCCTGGGCAGGGATTGGACGTCATCGGTTATCTTCAGGACTCTTAGTCCAATTTGTATTTTGTCCGTAGTCGGACACTATGTTGTTTCTTCCGCTGTCATTTGGATCTTTGTATTGTATCAGTTGTATTGTTGACTCGTTTGAGTCGTCTTGTATATATCTCTTCTGTTGTTGTGGAATATTCGTGAACTGTTGTAATGCTATCACAAGTGGCAACCTGAAATCGGTTATTATGCGGATTTGGGTGGAAATGCCGAAATCTGCATAGTGCCCGATCCCGGGGCGTCACACCGGGGACTGGCGCCTGTAACCCGGGGAATGCCCCTCCTTACTCGGGGACTGCCCCTCTCAACTCGGGGACTGTAGCGTTCATTGAGGAAGTCCTTGCAAACTGTTCGAGGCTGCAGAGAGTTAACCCCAACCCAGAAAAAGACGCAATGGTGGTTGTTCTGATGGAAGTGGACGAACCAGTGTTTCCCGCACGGGAAACGCCGAGTTGGGCTATACCCATACTATCCTTTCTGAAGGACGGTACCCTGCCAGATGATGAGGTTACCGCAAGGCAAATTCAGAGAAGATCCAAGGGCTACACCATCTTCAGAGAAGTGCTGCATAAAAGAAGTCCCACTGGCGTGTTGCAACGCTGTGTGGAACCGGAAGAAGGAGAAGAAATTCTGGTGGAGATACATCAAGGAGAATGCGGGCATCACGCCTCTTCTCGGGCTCTAGTCAAGAAGGCTTTTCGGCATGGCTTCTTCTGGCTCACTGCTTTGAAGCAAGCTGAAGATATTGTGAGGAAGTGCAACGGCTGCCAGAGATTCACAAGTAAGATCGACATGCCTGCTTCCGAGTTGAAAACCATTCCCATCACTTGGCCATTTGCTGTTTGGTGTCTGGATATGGTTGGTCCCTTCAAGCCGGCTAGAGGCAACATGACTCACATCTTGGTCATGGTTGATAAGTTCACCAAGTGGATTGAAGTGAAGCCTATAAGGAAATGTGATGGAGCCACTGCTATGAGTTTCCTGAAGGATGTGATCCTGAGATACGGCTACCCGCACAGCATCATCACGGATAACGACACGAATTTTGCTGAGGGTGCCATGGTGAGATTCTGCAGAGATAAGCACATCTGACTAGATGTTGCGTCTGTCGCGCATCCCGCCTCCAATGGGCAGGTGGAAAGAGCAAATGGCATGGTGCTTTCAGGCATAAAGCCAAGGCTGATTGAGCCGCTGCTGAAAACACCGGGGTGTTGGTTAGACGAGTTGCCATCGGTGTTATGGAGTCTAAGGACTACCCCTAATCGGTCAACTGGCTACACACCATTCTTCTTGGTTTATGGGGCTGAGGCCGTGTTGCCAATTGACCTAGAGCATGACTCCCCCCGAGTAACCCTCTACACTGAGGCAGAGGCGAGAGAAGCTCAAGAAGATGACGTTGACCTGCTAGAAGAAGCAAGAGAGCTTACTCTGTCACGATCAGCTGTTTACCAGCAAAACTTGAGGCGTTATCATAGCCGGAAAGTGAACCCAAGGGTTTTCCGAGAAGGAGACATGGTGCTTAGGCTCGTGCCGCACACAGCCGGGATGCACAAGCTATCTCCTCCATGGGAAGGGCCATTCATTGTGAGCAAGGCTCTACACAATGATGCCTATTACCTTGTTGACGCACAGCCATCCCAGAAGAATAGGCCGGATAAAGCAGGAGAGGAATCTAAGCGTCCCTGGAATGTAGCTCTACTCCGTCGCTTTCATTCGTGAGCAAAAATGTGTATGTATCCTCTTATCCGAGTTAAACCTCTACTCTGCAATCTGAAATTGAACTCGGGGACTGCCCTCGTCCAAACTGTTCCTTGTGTTTACTCTGCTTTACTTTGTCTATTCGGTTGAAACACTTAGAATTTCAAAAGCATACAAAGTAGTGTGTTTAAACTCACCGGACACTCTGCGACTCTGCTGCTGTCCGCAACCCGGCTTCATGGCAAGCCAGAGAACAAGCCAACGAGTCAAGGAACACATGAAAAATTGCAAAGGAAAGGAAGCGTGTGGCAACCGAATAGAGCGTTCTTTACTGCTTTTTTGTTAACTTTTTTCGGCTGAGTGGTGGGCAGCGTTACTATGAATGTTTCTAAGTGGCTAAGTATTTGAAACTCCCACTTTGAACTCTTGTGACTCGACTACCAAAAAAGCAACAAGTTGCAGGTAAGAGCTGAGATAAAAAGTAAGAGTTGATGAAAAATGCAACTCGGGGACTTGCATGATAACGCAACCCGGCATCGAGCCAGAATTTCTCAAATACTAAGTATAAAACATCAAACTAGAATAAAAGCTGAGTAGCAACGGAAAAGATAATTGTTTGATACATATGCACCCGGCATCCCGGGGATTTGATAAAAAGTTCTGGAGCATAAGTGTTTACAGGGGATCACTGGTTGGAAGTAGCAGTGTTGTCCAGGTTGGCATTGGCAGCATCAGCTTCGGTGTTGACGGTGGCTTGCTCAGAGGTGGCAGTGGCCACCGAGATGGGATCGGTAGCTGAGGTGGAGGCAGCGGACTGCGTGCGGAGTAGTGCCGCGTCATCGGGTGCTGCGCCAGACGAAGAGCCCGGCTCGGGAGCCGCATCCTGGCTCGCCATCTCGGCGATGATGGTGGCGTCTTGGCCCCCGGCTTCCGGCTCCTCGTCGCTATCCGCAGCAGCCTTGCCCTTCCCCTTCCCGGATCCATCCTTGGCACCAGTGTTTTCGAAGCAACTCAAGTCATCCGACTCGGTGTCCTCGTCCTCGTCTTCATCTTCATCCTCGCCTTCCACCTCGGTGTCAGGCTCGGTGGGACCGTCGATGAAGATAGCAGTGTCCGCGTAGGAGGCGATCTCGTGCGCAACTGCCTTGCGGCGAGCCACGCAGTCGGGATCTTCCAGCCACTTCGAGTTTTGGCGCACCTCAAGGATGGTATCGAGATTCAGGTTCTCGTACCAGCTGCAGATGAAGAGGAGTAGAATATCGGCGCCTGCCCGAGCTGCGGTCATGCCATTGCTTCAACTCGGCCTTGACACCATTGAGCTTCTCGGAGAGCGTGCGGATGGTCGCTGGCGCAGGGTCTTGAGGACAGAACAGAGCGTGAAGCTTGAAGGTTGTGGACACCAAGTCGGTGCCCAAGCCCCTAAGATGATTGAGCTGTGACTGCATGCTCATGAGATTGTCCTCAATTGAAGACTTGGTGTCCGTGGGCAGTCCTTTCTCAGCTCGAATTTTTTCCGTCTTAGCCAGGGCAGGTGTGCAAGCCGAGCAGAGGTCAGGGAAGATTTCTAAAAATGCTATCAGAAAGGATTAGAAACGGAGGCAGAGAAGAGATGCAAATCAAGCCAAACAGAAGAAGAAGGAAACAGGCAGGTGCAGAGAAGCGCGAACTTACTGTTAAGTTCGCAGAGTAGCGCTTCCAGCTTTCTCCTCCAAGCCTCCTCATCCGCAACATGCTTCTCTTCAACTTTCCGAAAGTTGGCCAGCTGGAGCATGAGGTCCACGTTACTCTTCTTCAGCACCTCGTTTTCCAACTCGAGAGCCCTCTCCTTGGCCTTGGGTGCTGCCTTGATTTTGTCCTTCTCGGCGGCTTGATCTATAGCATCCTGGAGGGCAGCCCTCAATTGGACTTGCAGCTGTTCCAACTCGGTATCGTGCTTGTCCTTGAGCTCTGTTGCTTGGCTCTCCAGCTGCTGCTTCACCTCTGCGGGCTTCAGGCAATCAAGATGCTCCTCACGGAACTTCTTGTACTCTTCTGTAGAAGGAAATAGCACGGTGAGCAGAGTAACCAAGAGAAAGGAGAGAAACAAGCGAGAAGACGGCAACTCACCTTCCAGCTCCTTGATTTTGCTCTCGGCGGAGGCAGTGAAGACGTGGCAGTGCTGGTGCTGCTCCTGCAGCTCTTTGAGTTTGTCTGCAGAGTAAACAGAGTTAGAGCAAAGAGCAAATCCGGGCGTAAACACAAAACACACTAACCGAATAGCTAAAGGATTACCTTCCAGTGCAGAGAGTTGAAGGGCACGATCCACTGCCGCCTGCTCCGTCTCAGCGTCAGTCTTGCGCTCCTTCTCCAGGGCCTCAATGCGCCTCCTTGCGATTATATGATTCCAGAGCAGCCGCCGGAACAGATTTGTCCTCTTCATGAGGCTATTCTGTGAAAAAGAAAGAAAAGGAGTTAGATAGTTTTTTGAAGATTTGGCCCGAGAAGACGGCAACTCGGTTGAGTACCCGTCTACTCGGCCCGAATCTCGGGGACTGGATAGTGGTTAAGGAGGAAAACAAGAACAGAAGAGAAGAAACCGCAACTCGGAACGAGCAAAAGAAACTTACAGCATATGTCTGCTCGATGTCTTCGGCGGCCTTACGGTGAACGTATAGCTTCGCGGCCAGTGTGCTTGTAGTGGAGGAGATGGTCATGGGAGTGTAGCCCATGTCAGCTTTGTTCCAATCAATGCGCCAGTGGTCCAGTGGGCCCACGGTCATGCTGTCCCAAGTCTTGTTGCCATGGACGGCGCTCTCCCACACCTGGTCGATGAAGCCTACTCGGTCAATCATCTGCTCGAGCCCCTCGGAGTGCACCTCAGTCTCTTGGACCTCGCGTGAGTAGATCGAAAGAGCTTTCTTCCTGTCCGGCAACTTGGAATCTACCGCTTTGGCCTGGGCGCCCTTCGTAAGGGCGATCCCTTGCTCGGTCTTGTTCAATTTTATGCCGTGCTGCTTGGCCATCTGCACCATGTAGGGCAAGAAACAGGGCTGCTCTTGAGTGCTCGATCCCTCGCCTGCGCCAGCAGAACTGCCAGAAGCGCCAATTGTAAGCGGCGCGCTCTTCGCAGCAGCCTTCCCAGTTGATTTCGGCGGCGGCATCATAGCTGAATCCAGCGCAGCGTTGCACGGTGGATTCCTGCGGACTGGGGCGTCAGACGGGACGACTTTCTTGGGAGGAGGGCTCGACGCGGTCTTCTGTGTGCTCTGCTTAGCTGGAGGGCTTGGTGCAGTCTTGGTCTTCTTCGCTGGTCGTGGAGGGCTTGGTGCAGTAGGAGGAGTAGCCTGCTGGGTAGGCGGCACAGGGGGCCGGCTACCCGGCGCAGCATCTGGCTGCGCTTGGCCCTGCGGGTCTTGCTCCACCGCAGTCGCTTCAACCCGCTGCTCGGCAGCGAGATCTTGTAGTACATCTTCTGGTATTTCTACCCGCGGCTGGGCCGCGGGGTCATCTTGAACCGCAGCTTCGTCTTGCGGCTGCTCCAGGTTCTCATTCTGCCGCTCAAGGGTGGCATAATCTTGGTGCTCAGTTTCTTGATTGATATTCTCCCCAGCTGGGGGAGAAGAGGGCGTCTCATCATAAGCAGCATCCTGCGCGCTCTGTTCTGCGCGGGCCTGCTACTCCTGGTCCATGTCTTGGGCACCAGCGCCCATGTCCTCGGCGTTGGTGCCTTCTTCTTCTTCCTTCACGGGAGAGGGCGCACGTGTCCTATCCCATGCTGCTGGCTCATCCTCGTCCGCGGAAAGATCAATGAGAGCCTCGAGGTCGATGGCTGATCTTTTCTTGGAGGTGGCGGGAGCCGCAGCAACATCGGCATTCAAAGGATCACTGAAGGAGAAAGAGAGTTCAGAAAAAGAAAAGGGGAAGAGAACACCGAGAAGCAGCAGCAGAGTATAACGTAGAAGGAAGTTACTTACCCCTTGCGGGTGGGGAGTTGTCTTTTGGCGACAGCAACCTTCTTCTTCTTCTCGGCCTTCTTGGTTTTCTTGGCGGGAGGCTCTTGGGCACCGCTACCCGTCCTCTTCCGAGTAGTAGGAGCAGCTACAGAGATAGGATCGACGTCGAGGGCATCCTCGTCTTCCTCGTCCGCCTCGGGGTCATCTGCAGAGTAGAGGAGAAAAAGGGGTTGAGAAGCGGAAAGGAAAGGGGATTGCGCTACTCGCAGCTAGAGAGGCGAACTCAGTCACCTTCTTCTTCGTCCTCGGACCAATCCCGAATGGACGCATCAACGTGATGCTTACCCGGCTGTTTGGCGTGAGGGATACAGAGGGTGTCCTGGGTATCATAGGCAGTCTCATCGTCCTCTTCTCGGTCACTGCTCCAGTTGGCCTCAAAGCGCTCCTCATCTTCAACAGCTTGGCGATCGATATGCTGGAAAGACAAGCAAGTGGTGCAAATCAATTGAGTACAAGGCTGAGGGGCTCTACCCGGTACAAGATGCAAACACAAAGCATATAAATCCAGAAAATCCTATTCAGAGTAGCATGCAAACACAAAGCATATCAGGCTAAGGTTCTCTACTCGACGGGACGTGCAAACACAAAGCACATAAAGCCAACTAAGATGCTCGGGGTGTGCTACTCAACATGGCGTGCAAACACAAAGCACTTAAGGCCTACAGGGTATTTGAGGTGTTCTACTCGGTATCAAGGTACAGAGACAGAAAAGAGAGGGCTAACCTGTTCGATGCGCTTAGTACGGCTATACGGCACAAAGCCGTATTGCCAGGTGTCGGTGAGGTTGGTCTTCATGATGGATCTCGCCCAGACGGCGACATCAGCAGTGCTAAGCTCGAAGGTGGTGGTCCTCGTGCAATCCCGGCTGCCTCCCATGTGGCACATCTTGTGGGTGCGGCGTTGAAGCGGGAGCACCCGGCGTGAGATCCAACACGCGATGGGATCATCGCGTTTGAATCCCAACTCCATCAGCTCGGCGAGGCGCTTCTCGATCTGAAGGATTTTGTCATGGTTCTTCGGCTTGTATCCCCAATTCTGCTGGGTTGGCGGCGTGTTCGTCCACTTGGGGAGATTTATCCGGTCCGTGATTGGCGCTCCTTCTTCGGCAGGAACGTTCTTAACGTAAAGGAAGGAGCGCTGCCACTTACGTACCGTGTCGAGCCCCTTGATGCGCGGGTGGCTGCCGGCGGTGCGCTGCAGCATCATCGCGCTTCCTGTCTTCGTCATGCTGCGGGAGCTCTCCGTGCTTCCAGGCTTGGGGACGCTCTGCTTCCGGAAGAAGAAGTAGCGCGCCCAGGTATGCACCATTGGGAGCACGCCCAGGAACGCCTCGCAGACCACGGCGTGGTATGCGAGCATCACCACGGCGTTAGGAGGCAGGTGGTGCGGCTGCAGCCCGAAGTGGTTGATGAACTCCCTGAAGAAGTCCGACGCCGGGAGGCCGAATCCCCGCTTGAAGTGCGCGAGGAAGACGACGAACTCGCCCTCCGGCGGTGCGGGGACGATTTCGCCGTCCGTCTTCCGGCACTGCACGCCGGGAGGCACGCGGCGGGTATTGACCAACCAGCTGCAATCTTCCATCGTGACGTCGGATCCCTCCCATCCGGCGCGAGCGTCGTCATCACGAGCCATGGGGAAGAGACGATTTGGTGGAAGTTTCACGGAGATTTGGTGGAGGAGTTGCTAGCCTTACGGCGTCGCACGGAGCAGCGGCACGGCAAAGGTGCGCGGCGGCGGAGTGCTCTGCGGCGGCGGAAAGGCGAAGGGGCAAGAGATGAATGCGAGCAGGAAAGAGAAGGAGGAGTTATCGAGGGGGTATTTATCTCTCTCCCCTCGGGTTGCCGTTACCAGCGGAGTTAGTGGGATCAGTTGTGCGTGGAGATCGTGCGACGTGGGATGCGAGCCGGTTAGAAACGCACACAGCGCAGGTTGCGCGCGTAACGGGCGCAATTGATCCCACGTCGAGATCGTGGGTTAATAACTGAAGTTGATGTGACCTAACGGGCCGGTGGGCCCAGGTCGCAGTGATGGGCGCGTGGCCTATCATATCCCAGGCACCAAGGCGTCGGGGGTACGAGGGCGTGACACGTGCCCAGTTGTGATGCGGAGAGATGGATTTGCTCTGCCACGCTGAGATTCTGTTCAGGATTTCATAAAGTCATTTTACTCGGCGAGAGAGAAGAGAAATGCTGCTACTCGGAAAGGAAGAGACTCAAGCAAGAAGTGTAGGCTACTTAGAGGTGCTACTCGGCATCTCACGGTTCGAAGGCAAGATTTGTTTTAAGCTGGAAGAGCCCAGTGAACAAGTTCACAGGACTCTACCAGCTTCGGGGACTAATGTCGGGGGGGTACTCCCGAGTAGGGGGTAAGGCAAGTGATAAAGGCAAGATCAAAGGAGAGGTTTGGCAGAGTAGCTGGCTACCCGGTGCACGCTACCCGGTCGACTGCTATTCGGCCATACACGCTGATAGCCAGGAGAAAGAATCAAGGAAGTTATTCTCCTCCGAGTAGAGGAAGTGGTCCGAGTAGAGGTGGTGGTTTCCTACTCGGGCCAGAAGTCAAAGGAGCCGTTCTGACACAGGATCCCGCGTATCCTGGGTCCGTACTGGTGCACTGTTCATTTGCAAAGCGCGTGCTTATCCGCGCCAGGGTGTCAGCAGGGCGGTGCAGGTTAGGGGGCCTACCCTGTGGCCGTGTCAGTGATAACAGATCGTCTTCTTGGTTTTGCACAACGACTTTCCACACAAGACAAACTAGGAAGCCAAAGCTGTCAGCGAGAAGCTGGAAGTGTGCAGTGTGCACACTATGTCGACATCTGTTTATACTTTTTCCTCTTGGCTGTATCCGGCAGGGCACCAGTATATAAGGTGCCCTACCCCCTCCTGCGCGAGGGACGACACGAAGGGTCGCGTCTTAAGAGAGAACACCTAGCTTACGCCTTACGTAGAGAGAAGGGTGGCTACTCGGCTGTAGGCCAAAACTGTACTGTGGCTACTCGGTGACACACAAATACAAAGAGAGAAAGGCAGGAGTAGGGGTTTCACCTCCACACGAGGGCCCTGAACCAGGGTAGATCTTGTTGTTTGCAGTGCTTGATTCATCCCACACGCGGCTACTCGCTGCGTGATCCCTCCCCGAGCACCTCTAGCGTCCATCGACCCCAAACAATTAGCCATCCTATGGCATCTGCCGTGATACCACCACGACAGGCACGCCCGGCCTACTGGTACGTATTTGGTTCGTGAGAGGGAGGTCGTCAATGGTGGCGCCATGGTTGCCAGGGAAGGAGTCATGGTCCTACAGTTGGGCAACGCCATATCTGGAGCTGGTGTTCTGGATAGTGATTTGGTCTCGAGCGCTCCGTGCTTCCATTATGGTCGTGATGTCGGCGGTAGAGAGCGTCACCCCGCAGGCCGAGGCGCTGCGGTGGTGGACCGCGCTACGGACGGAGCTGGAGGTCGCGCGGCTGCGGGCTTAGGCGTCATGGCCGTCGCTCGCCCAACATTCTGGAGCGTCACCGCGCAGACCGAGACCATCGACGTCCTGGCCGCGCGCTCGCCTAGCGTCCTAGCCATCGGGGCGTGCTGCTCGCCCAGCATCGGTCGTCGTCCGCGCTGGACGTCGTCCCCTCGCCCAGGTCTCTGCCTCACCTCGCACTGCATCCGTCGACGATACCATCTCCGGTGGCGAGCACAAGCTGTTTTTTCAAATGACATGCAACAACTAGAATAAAAAATATAGAAATACTCTCGGTGGACGGCTGGGAAACTTTGCCCCCCTAGGCCAAAAATTTCGCCGGATGAACCCCAACCGGCGGAAATAACGCCTCCTGGGGGCAAACGGCTGGAGATGCTCTTATTACACGTACTCAATTGTGTGCATGTCCACTAAAAATGTAGGGTTTCTCTCTAGGGAATAGGCAAATCTGGCGGGGATCTCACCGCTGCAGGCTCCCAATCACCCGGCCAAGTATCCACGACCCTCCGTCTTTTCTCTTGACTCAGGATGATCACGGTGTTGGCATTGTTCGGCTACCCGGTCTTGGAAGACATGTAGTTGGGTAGGTTTCCTGATGTGTTCGATCAGATCTCGTGATTGCCATGGTTTCTCAGAGCTCCAAGGCGAGGAGTGATCTTTCAAAGGATGTCGACCTACAGGATCTGCTGAAGAAATTGAAACTTGATGAGGCGGAACTCCAAGACGTGGTGCTAGGAAAGAAGAGATGAAGGGTGATGGCGTGTAACACAGGTTCATTGGGATACCCCAAGAGGAAGGTATGAAGAGCACAAAAGCAAGTTTTCCCTCAGAAAGAAACCAAGGTTGAATCGACCAGTAGGAGAAAGAAATCACTTCTGAAGGTTGAAGACAGCTGATGTTGGCAGGACGCACTACCAGGCTCAGTACCAACTGATGGTGCAGATCTTGCACTCGTTGGGAGACCCCAAGAGGAAGGTATGATGAGCATAGAAGCAGTTTTCCCTCAGTAAGAAACCAAGATTTAATCGATGATGACCCACAAGTATAGGGGGTGTATCGTAGTACTTTTGATAAATAAGAGTGTCGAACCCAACGAGGAGCAGAAGGTGTTGACAAGCAGGTTGGATAGAGGATTCATTGTAAACACTAGCAAACGGATTTTTGGTTGTTTTCGATATAGCAGATAAATAAAGTGTGAGTAAATAAAGTGCAGTAAATAATATTTCAGCGAGTGGCCCAATCCTTTTGAGAGCAAAGGACAAGCCGGTTGTATTACTTATGACTACCAAACATTCTCGAGGACACATGGGAATTTCGTCAAGTGCTTTAGCTTCGTTACGGTTGATTAATATTCATTGGTTCGTGAAGTGTTGTGTGGGTGAACCTATGCTAATGCACCGCCCAACTAGGACTAACACATACTTGTGATTATACCCCTCGTAAGCATCCGCAAATACAAGAAAGTAATTAAGATAAAACTAACCACAGCCTTAAAACTCCGGGATTCTACGCTCCCACGTGCATTGGTTTCCTAACGGGGGTTTAGGTCGTGAATAACATATGAAATTGGTACACAGATACAATATCCATTACACGGTTACAGAAAGACTTACAAAGAGACATGGCCACATGACCAAGTCTAGCACAAATGGCACGCAGGGCAAACACACAACAAACCGAGTGGAAGACTAAAACACACACACAACATAGAAGATCCCAAGTCACGTCTTAACCTACAGGCTGCTGACCGGGAGATGATCCTAGTTCGCAAGTCCATCAGCGCAGTACTCCTCCTCGTAGATCTCCTTCTGAGGCTCCTTTTTTCAAGTATGGCAAGTAAACATCAGGGACGAAACCAATATGAGTACATTTGAAT
Source organism: Alopecurus myosuroides (assembly GCA_028641055.1). Lineage (NCBI taxonomy): Eukaryota > Viridiplantae > Streptophyta > Magnoliopsida > Poales > Poaceae > Alopecurus > Alopecurus myosuroides. The sequence goes on from CM054060.1 coordinate 267,341,475, forward strand.
GTACTCAGTAAGATACCCATCATGTAGCTTACAGAATGCAAGTATGATTATATAGTGTAGTAGGTAGGCTATACATAGGTTCACTATCCATGATATATGAAAGATATATCATAGTTGATTTTGAAAATCTATGTATCTTTGTTAAATAAGATACTTCAAAAGAAAATAGTATAGTTTTCTTTATCTTGTAGATATCACATGTACAAGAGGTTTTATAAAACTTTGTCAATAGAAGGTTTTATCTTTGCAAAACTTCTTGTAAAACAGCTTCTGGCTTTTCCTCAACGGTACCTCCATGGTACAATGTTCCTTATTTTAGTACTACATAAGTTCCAACTCATTTTCAAAACTCCTTTTTGAAAAAATTGACACAATGCTAGCTACATGGCCATTCAACTGTCCATATCCGAGAACGCGGCTATTCAGAATAGTTTGACTCTGCAAAGGTGTACACAATACACCAGATTCAGTGCATCCGCCGTGAACAACCACGGACTGTAACAACAATATGTAAGCATCAGATAACCGATCCTAACCATCCACTATGCTAAAGCTAGTAAATGCCTATCTCTTCAGTTGGGTATGATCTCCCCGGCACCAGGTCCCACCCCGCCACGGCAGGAGACCCAACTGTCGCGTACGGAGAGAAAGTTAATCCCACACTTTGTATGCCTCTTTGTTTCATGACTGTCGGCATTTCGGTTCGAGGGAAGTCACGTCCCTTATAGCAAATTGAGATAGAACACACACTAACAAAAACAAACTTCAAGTTAAGCCCCGTGCCCATGTTGGGATAGAGTGGCAGTACGGTAAAGGTTGTCCGACGAAGACTAGGTTATGTGTCATTTTTGCAAAAACAACTTTTTCCCAAAAATGACCACTTCAACAATCCTCCGGTGGATAAGGCTTCGCCTTTCCACCGGGTTTTTCCACAAAGCCCTTGTTTTGCAAAAACAATATTTTTAGGGTGTCCACTTAGGAACTTATACTTTTGGTGGTAATAAATACCATATGATGGCAATGGGCTTGGTACCATCAAGTATCAACTACTGGCATAGTACTATATAATATTAATAATAGTAGTAGTCACTCAAAAATAGATTTTGGTAATCAAAGTTTTTGTAAAACTTTCAGAAGTTAAACATGCATGATAGATAATGATAAGTGTAGTATAACAGCAAGCATCAGGATGGCTTGCCTTAAAACTCTTAGTGTCCCTGGCCTTGAAGTAGCTTGAACTTGACGCACAACTCTACAACTACTTCTTCTTCTCCTTCGTTCTCTAACGCCGTAAAAGAAATAAAGACACACACTCAGAACCAAAAAGGCAAACAATATAACAAGGCAACACATACATCAAGAAAACTTATACTAGCGCAATCACTCAAAAGTTATCGAGAAAACTATCTCACAAAACTCTCAGGGTACAAAACTATCGTCAAACAAACATTTGGTTGAGAAACCACATTCCACATATTATATATCATATATGGAGTGGGTGTACCACTCTCATACCAAGATACATAAGAAGCTAAAAATATAGCTTGTGGTCACAAGGTGAGACTACTAAAATAATAGCAATCAACCAAAGAAATACCCATGATAGCGGGTATTAACAACAACACAGGCAATCATCACCAAACGAGTTTACCACTAAACTAATGCATAGATAACAAGATGCTACTAAACACAACAACAACACTAGCACAACAATAACATAAGTACAATACTCATGCTAAGGTAAGCACTCAAACAATTCCAGATATTAAAGCAAACAAACCACACATGAATAAGCTAGTTACAGACTATGCTAAGGTCTACCCAAAAGTTAAGGAATCCATCAATCATGAAAATAACCAAACAAACCAATGAATCAACCAATGGTAACAAAACATAATACACACTCTAAAACACAATCACCATAAGGGGTAATAAAGCTAGAACATAACATAATAACAGGAATCCACTAATAACATACAAGTAGGAAAACAGCTACACAAGCATGCTATAAGATAAATAAGGTATTGTACAACCTATAGCCACTAGCAAATCAAGAAGTAAAGGCAATATAACAGAAGTGAAAACATCCTAAACATGCTATAATAAACATACAACCATTAAAACAGAAAGACTACACCATGAAACAAACTCATAATGTCTAGTGGTGACACTAATGCATTACTAGAGAAGCAACCATACTACAAGAATGCATGACCCTAAACAAGTAAATCATGAATATAAAATACTTACTAACAGCACATACATATTACACATGCTAGTGAGAAAAAATATAAAATAATCCTATGAAAACATCTACTTGGCAAGAATCAACCAATTCTAATAACTCATGTTTTTCTAACAATCAATTACCAAGCAACCAAGATACATGCTATACAACCAGTAGATATGTACTTAATACAAGCTCAACTAAACATAAATCCTAACACTCAAGGAAATATATCCACACATAATTTATCAATCACTAGGAAAACATTCTATTTGCAAACAATATTCAAAACCATCAAGCAATGGTTAAACATTTCTTAACATGACATTTCCAAGGGAACATACTATCAAGAAATGCATCACCACTAAACATACTAGGATTCACAAAGTATAGCTAAACACTTCAATCAAACAAGTAAAACAAACCACATTTTCCTTGGTGGAAAATACTAAACAAACATATAGTAATACATGCTACTAACACACAAGTGTATGGTAGGGGATTTGGATCCCTAACCAAAATGCAATGGGACCAGTGGGTTATGGGCCCACTAATACCAAGACACTGAGAGGTAACAAAGCCTCTGGTCACACTTGACAAAATTAATCTAACAAAGCATTCATCACACAACTATTATACTAGTGGAAACAATAAAGTGAAAACCACAAATGCTACACATGCATCTCTATAAAATAAAGTGCAAACTACAGAGATAATACCATCCTAATATCAGTACCAAAATGGTACTGGTCTCAACTTAACAATCATCAAAAACTTAGGTGCACAATCATACAAAGGTTTGCCCACACAATCTAGTCAAAAATAAATACTAGAAAACAATACAAGGCTATCTCTATTTCTACTTTGCTTCCAAACATGCACACACTTCCTAATGTAGTTGTACTACAAGGAAACAACCTAATAACAAGTAGCCACCCATCTACTCATGCTAGGAAACAAGTCTCACACAATCAAACATTTTATTTCAAACAAGTGCACACATAATAAAGAAAACAGAGAAGGTGATGTTTATACAAATGCATGCCAAAAATAATCTAGAACTCTAAAAATTCACCCAAGCTAGGATTACATAGATCTAGTCATATAAAACTCATCCAATTAGACTCACTTAAAAAATCATTTTTAAACTCTCTCTAAAAAACTTAGAAAAGCCTACTGGTCATTTACTAAAATGGATGGCATTTCCATTTGGTAACTCTAGTTGATGTGAGGCCAAGTTCTACGGATAGATATACTCACTAGCCACTCAAAACAATTTGGTTTGAACATTTTGGATGTAGATCAAAAAAGTTATGCCAAAAATGCCTTCACAGATACTCTGTGGCAAAACAATTACCAATGCAATAATAAAGGTGCAAACCTAGATCTACCAGCTGGACATGGTTAGGAAAACACAAATCTACTGCCACAAAAATTTGTAGATTTTATCTAGCACTTAAACTATTTTTGACAAGCTCAAAGCAATTAGCTATATTCTGTTGATTTTTAAAAAGAAAAACAACACAGAGGGGCGGGCTCGTTTCTCCCAGGCGCGGACCAACTAGCCACCGAAGCGGCCCAGCGTGGCGCGTGCGCGCAGTCTAGGCGCGGGAAGTGGTTGGTTCAAGCGCGGCCGTTGATCTAAAGATCAACGGCCGGCTGCCTCTCTTCTACCTCTCTCCCTCTCTCTCTCCTAACCGCACGTCGGAAAAACACGGGCGGCCGTGTGCTCACCTAGGGGGCTCGGCGAGGGGTGGCGCGGACTCGAGGGAGGTGCAGGGGCTTGGGGCTGTCGCGGGGCGTGGATCTTGCGGCCGCGGCGGCTGCAAACGGCGACGCCAAGCGGTGCGTTCGCGGCGGCAATATCGACGGTGGCGGTCGATCTACAAGCGAGAGGACGAGGGAGGGGGTCAGGAAGGTTGCTCTGGTCACGGGGGTCCAATGGAGGCGACGACAGGTGGTGGGAGGGCACGAGCGATGCCCTACCTGGCCCGAGTGGCCGCGGTGGCCGGCGGCGGGTTCTCGGCTCGAGGCGCGCTCGTGGAGGATCCTGGGCTCCTCTGCCTGCTCGAGGAGGGTGTGTGGGAGTGTGAGAGTGCAGAGGCGAGAGGGACTCGAGTGTGGAGGCATATAGCCACGACATTTTGGTCGGGGTCAAAGGGATGGGTGTCTATGAGCGGCATGGGGCGCCCTGGGGGTGTCCTCGACAGGCATGGCCAAGGAAATATGTCAAGGGGCAAGGAGGGTTAGGGGCAAGTCAGAAATGGCCTTTGGGAGGTGGGGAAAGCCAAGGCATGGCCACAGTAGCCATGGCACTGTTGTGCCCATGCCATTCCACCTCACCATTGACCCCTTCTCTTTCTCACATGCTATCTTCCTCCCCAAGTCTTCTGGAAGCAATGAAAAGGATCCTAGGTGGAGCTCAAACCATGGTCAACACAAGTGACAAAGTCCCACTTCCAAATTTGCAAGAAAAGGCAATGAAAACATATGTCAAACTTTGTATCTACCACTGTTCCTGTAAAATTCAGAAAATTCAGTTAACACTTAGAGAATTTTTCTAAGTGTTGGAAAACAGAAGAAATGAGCAAAAAGTTCAGGATGTTTTCAGAGAACAAATGGATTCCAACTTTTGTTTTCCAACTTGGAGTTTGTTAAACATGTTTTAAAATTTCAGAAACATCTTTTGAAAGAAAATTTGGAATAGTGGAAGGCTATGAAAACATAGTGGGAAAAGAGGCACTTTCTATTTTTCTCTGTTTTCTAAAAATGCCTTTTTCTGTCTTATTTTCCTTCCACAAAAACAACAACAAAAGATTATTTTTCTTATTCCAAAAATAAAACCAAGCTTATGGATTTGTAGTCCATATATCAAGGAACAAATATAAGTCAAGAAAACATAAAATGAAATATTATATCCTAGTGAAAACAAGTGTGGAAAACATGTACTTGGCTATATTTTTAGGGAATATTTTCTATAGAAAACTTAAAAGAAAACTTCCATAAATCATTTTGAAATTTTGTTTTCTTGGATCCAACAAAGATAAATATTTGTTTAAAGATGCAAACAAGCATGATCCAAGTATTGGAATAAAGATCACTCCAGTAACCTCAGGGAAAACATGAGGAGCAATTTATAAAAGTGTTTTCAGAAAAATTGGTATTGATTTTAAATATGAAACAAAACTTGCATTGCTTATATGATTAAGATCATATACAAATGTTGTTTAAAACAAACATGTTGTTAAAAAAATTGTTGGCCCACATTTTTGTCTCCTTGAACTACGGTACAAGAATCCAAAAACTGGGGTGTGTCAGACCTTCCCCCCTTAAAAGAATCTCGTCCCGAGATTCGCAGGCAAGCAAAAAGAGGGTGTGGTCAAAACAAAAATGTTAGATCATTAGTTTACAAAAAACAAGTGATGGTGGTTGGTAACATTAAGCACAGGTGCTTCCCCCCTTTGATTAATCTTACCAAAATCCACCGGCAGGTTAGTTTTCCAAAGGGTCTAGGTGCCATGTTCTAAACCTCAAACTTATTGTTCCTCAAAACCATAATGGTTATCTAGGGGTTATTCATTAGACAAAGACCTACTAGTTTCCAATCTCATATCCCTGATAGGCCTGCTACTACCAACTAGTTGCTAGAATCATCACTGATACATCAAGCTAAGATTAGCAATCCACTATTAACTTCTTTGGGGTATAAGCACTCTCATCACTATATAATTCAATTTACGGATATCCACCAATGTTTCTTAAGCAAGAGCTTCCCATTGCTCCTTCCCTAAAATCCAGGAAATCCATTGTCTTCCTGTTAATCTAATATACTCCTAGAAAATCAAGTCTCAAATCATTTGTCTCCTCAAAGTTATTTTCTCAATGTCCATATTGCTAAAGCTAAACCATCAAATTCAACAATCAAATTCCAACTCTCTACTACTTGTATAGATCCTTTCACACTCTCCAACTTTTATCTCATGATAGATGCTAAACCATTTTCCTCAAAACAATATCAATAGAGCGTGACAAGCTCCGAGAATATATCACCAAGAATAATCATCTACTAACTCCAAACCACATTGATTTTTACTAAAATCCAAAATCATTCTTTCATAACCACCAATTCCCTCCTATATCAAATCCAATATTCCTCCAATCCATCTTTTATTAAAAACAAATATATATTCCAATCCAACATAATCTATATGTACACTAAAATCCAGTATAAGAATCACCTATGCAAACCATTATCATTTCCATCCCAATATCACAAATCCTTCTCAATATACTACTTCTAATCAATCCAATCTTCATCACATAGCAAGTATTTCCTAAAAATCCAATAGCTTCCACCAATATTTCTAAACCTCAAATCATTTCTTCAAAGCTACAAAATTTAGTTACCGATAACTTCCAAAGTTTTGGGGTCCACAATTGGTTAGCCCGAGATAATATATACTATAATTCAACTCAACTAATTCATCATGTGATCCTCAAACTTTCACTCCTAAGCTAAACCTAAAATGAGTCTCCGCAATCGTATATCCTAAAATCTATTTCCTCCAAAATATATCCACGAAAGATCTTACTGCCTAGTAAAATCATAGCTCACAAATCCAATATTCCCTTCAACTTTCTCTTTATGTCAACCAACTATATCAAACATTCTAAGGCACCTTTCTCCTTGGTTTAGAATTTTTTTGTTAGTGGTTTTAAAACTGATGTTAGGTGTTAAGCTAAAGTTAGATAACATACGTTAGTATTGTTAATTTTAAAGATTTTTTTTCTACTCTGACGTGACACTTCTAGTGTTCCATTTACGTCGGATTTCTCAGGGTACAAGGTCAACCACAACTATGGGGATAACAGGTTTGGTTCGAAAACATACCATTAAATATGGCATGAGTCGCAGGTGCTTCTGCAACGTCATCTTGGTCTCGAGGTCCACTTATCAAACTCTTGCGCTTCTTCTGGGTTGGACCCTAGGTCTCTTGGTTCTCATCAGGATGAACTAGAGCACGATTTTTCTTGGGGCAATCACAACGGAAGTGCCCTTCCATTCCACAAGTATAGCAACCTGTGATTTTAGGCCTGACATTCACACGCTTCCTCGGGGGTTGTGGCATCGCAGGTAAGGTACTGCGAGTCACAGGTGAACTAGGTTCTCCTGGTGTCACTATCTTCCTTTTGCGACTCTCACTAGTAAATAGGTGTGGGTGTGCTCTCGTAAGGACAACATTATTCTCAGCGTTGGTGGTGGCAAGCTGAGTCAAATGCTCCAGGGTAGCAAGGGTGGCCACGTGGTCTGCACGAGCGGCTTCACGTTCTTCCATTATCATAGCAAACAGTTGGGCAACTGTCGGCTCCGGTGGTGGAGGTAAATCGCTGGCCATGTTGTGGAAAAAGGATGGCGTAAGATGAGAGCAGACAAAAGAGTAGTTTTGTTCTGAAAAACTCGTGAAACAAACCGACTCATAACAAAGATGAGAACGGTTGAGAACACAACAGCAAACAAGCATCTAAGAAACAACCACATTCACACACGGAGACTAACATACTCATGAAACAGAGTCTCAACAAGCATAATATAAACTTAAGGTTCACATGGATAAAGCATAAGTCCTACAACACATCTAGCACACACATAGCTCTTAGCAGAGTTCACACAACACAAACACAATCAAGCGTCTTGGGTGGGAGCAACACAACTCCTAATATCCTGTGGCAATCCTAAGTGCTCAAGGATGTGCGTAGATATTCCTCCAACTCTTCAACTCTGGTCTTGCTGGTTGCAAGACGAAATTGAAGGTCTCTCACTTGTGAACGATGCTGGGAGTCAACGTACTTCATGGTTTTATTTAGTACTTTGAGACGACGCTCAGTAGCAGAAGAAAATCTCAGGTCCTTCTTCAGCTGGTCCATCTCCCTTCCTCGGAGGTCGAACTCTCCCCTAAGCTTATCAAGAGAGAATTGAGTGTTGTACATCTGTCCCTCCATGTGCTGGAAGTGACGAGCAAAGACAAAGTCTCCAGTGACAACTAAAGTCCTGTCATCCTCGTCCCGCGCCTCCCATAGTATCTATAGGGGGTGCCTTCAAACTTGTCGCGAAAGAAGTTCGCGAGCTTGGAAATGGTCAACTGCATCACTCTAAGGATACCATCTTCCAATTGTTCTTCTTCACTTCATAGGTGATCTTTGGGGTCGACGGTGCTAGCAAAGGTGCACGAATGGTACAGACCACCAAACAGGACAATTCTCGTCCATCATGGTGAATCTGGGCTCCCTTCAACTCAGGTAGTGGGCGACCTATAAGACGAGTCATCTTGATCAAATCCTCCTCAAAGCGGCGGTAGCAAGGTGCATGCAGGACTCGGTGAAGACAACTGCCATCTACACCAATGGTTAGGTGCAGTTTAAGTTAGGTAACAGTGTGCAAGATTTTTAAGATATACAACGGTAACTTAGTATGCGTAGAATTTTCACAAAAACAGAGGGAATGAAGTATGTAGAACATTTTGGTAAATAGTAATCTTAGTGCTTAGTATTATATACTGACTCTTCAGAGTACTAGCTAACGCCCATGCTAACTAAGGTCTCCTAAGGTCAAGATGGCTCTGATACCAACTCTGTATGGTCCCCTAGAACCACTGTTCAAGGGCACCTCCGATATGCATACATTCACGATCCCAGATCACACCAGTCGTGAACAACATATCAAGTTGGTACACAGATACAATATCCATTACACGGTTACAGAAAGACTTACAAAGAGACATGGCCACATGACCAAGTCCAGCACAAATGCCACGCAGGGCGAACACAAAACACACACAGCGGGAGACTAAAACACACACATAACATAGAAGAGCCCAAGTCACTCCTTAACCTACGGGATGCTGATCGGGAGACAATCCTAGTTCGCAAGTCCATCAGCGCAGTACTCCTCCTCGTAGATCTCCTTCTGAGGCTCCTTTTTCCAAGTCTGGCAAGTAAATACCAGGGACGAAACCAATATGAGTACATTTGAATGTACTCAGCAAGACATCCATCATGTAGCTTACAGAACGCAAGTATGATTATATAGTGTAGTAGGTAGGCTATACATTGGGTTAACTATCCATGATATATGAAAGATATATCATAGTTGATTTTGAAAATCTATGTATCTTTGTTGAAGAAGATACTTCAAAAGAAAATAGTATATTTTTCTTTCTCTTGTAGATATCACATGTACAAGAGGTTTTGTAAAACTTTGTCAAAAAAGGTTTTCTCTTTGCAAAACTTCTTGTAAAACAGTTTCTGGCTTTTCCTCAATGGTACCTCCATGGTAAAAGGTTCCTTATTTCAGTACTACATAAGTTCCAACTCCTTTTCAAAACTCCTTTTTGAAAACATTGACACAATGCTAGCTACATGGCCATTCAACTGTCCATATCCGAGGACACGGCTATTCAGAACAGTTTGACTATGCAGATGTGTACACAATCCACCAGATTCGGTACATCCGTCGTGAACAACCACGGACTGTAACAACAATATGTAAGGATCAGATAACCGATCCTAATCATCCACTATGCTCAAGCTAGTAAATGCATATCTCTTTAGTTGGGTATGATCTCCCCGGCACCAGGTCCCACCCCTCCACAGCAGGAGACCCAACTGTCGCGTCCGGAGGGAAAATTAATCCCACACATTATATGCCTCTTTGTTTCATGATTGTCGCAATTTCGGTTAGAGGGAAGTCATGTCCCTTATAGAAAATTGAGATGGAACACACACTAACAAAAACAAACTTCAAGTTAAGCCCCGTGCCCATGTTGGGATAGAGTGGCAGTACGGTAAAGGTTGTCCGGCGAAGACTAGGCTATGTGTCTTTTTGCAAAAACACCTTTTTCCCAAAAATGACCACTTCAACTATCCACCGGGTTTTTACACAAAGCCCTTGTTTTGCAAAAACAATATTTTTAGGGTGTCCACTTAGGGACTTATACTTTTGGTGGTAATAAATACCATATGGTGGCTATGGGCTTGATACCACAAAGTATCAACTACTGGCATGGTACTATATAATGTTAATAATAGTAGTAGTCACTCAAAAATAGATTTTGATAATCAAAGTTTTTGTAAAACTTTCAGAAGTTAAACATGCATGATAGATAATGATAAGTGTAGTATAACAGCAAGCATCAGGATGGCTTGCCTTAAAACTCTTAGTGTCCCTAGACTTGAAGTTGCTTGAACTTGATGCACATCTCTACAACTTCTTCTTCTTCTCCTTCGTTTTCTAACGTCGTAAAAGAAATAAAGACACACACTCAACACCAAAAAGGAAAACAATATAAAAAGGCAACACATACAGCAAGAAAACTTATACTAGCGCAATCACTCAAAAGTTATCGAGAAAACTATCTCACAAAACTCTCAGGGTACAAAACTATCGTCAAACAAACAGTTGGTTGAGAAACCATATTCCACATATTATATATCATATATGGAGTCGGTGTACCACTCTCATACCAAGATACATAAGAAGCTAAAAATATAGCTTGTGGTCACAAGGTGAGACTATTAAAATAATAGCAATCAACCAAAGCAATACCCATGGCAGTGGGTATTAACAACAACACAGGCAATCATCACCAAACGAGTTTACCACTAAACTAATGCATAGATAAAAGGATGCTACTAAACACAACAACAACACTAGCACAACAATAATATAAGTAGAATACTCATGCTAAGGTAAGCACTCAAACAATTCCAAATATTAAAGCAAACAAACCACATATGAATAAGCTAGTTACAGACTATGCTAAGGTCTACCCAAAAGTTAAGGAATCCATCAATCATGAGACTAACCAAACAAACCAGTGACTCAACCAATGGTAACAAAACATAATACACAATCATCACAAGGGGTAATAAAGCTAGAACCTAGCATAATAACAAGAGTCCACTAATAACATACTAGTAGGAAAACTGCTACACAAGCATGCTATAAGATAAATAAGGTATTGTACAACCTATAGCCACTAGCAAATCAAGAAGTCAAGGAAATATAACAGAAGTGAAAACATCCTAAACATGTTAGAATAAACATACAACCATAAAAATAGAAAGACTACACCATGAAACAAACTCATAATGTCGAGTGGTGACACTAATGCATTACTAGAGAAGCAACCATACTACAAGAATGGATGACCCTAAACAAGTAACTCATGAATATAAAATACCTACTAACAACACATACATCTTACACATGCTAGTGAGCAAAAATAAAAAAATAATCCTATGAAAACCGCTACTTGGCAAGAATCAACCAATTCTAATAAGTAATAACTCATGTTTTTCTAACAATCAATTACCAAGCAACCAAGATACCTGCTATACAACCAGTAGCTATGTACTTAATAGAAGCTCAACTAAACACTTCCAAAAATACAAACACTCAAGGAAATCTATCCACACATAATTTATCGATCACTGGGAAAACATTTTATTTGCAAACAATATTCAAAACCATGAAGCAATGGTTAAACATTTCTTAACTTGAAATTTCCAAGGGAACATACTATCAAGAAATGCATCACCACTAAACATACTAGGATTCACAAAGTATAACTAAACACTTCAATCAAACAAGTAAAACAAACAACCATTTTCCTTGGTGGAAAATACTAAACAAACATATAGTAATACATGCTACTAACACACAAGTGTATGATAGGGGATTTGGATCCCTAACCAAAATGCAATGGGACCAGTGGTTTATGGGCCCACTAATACCAAGGCACTGAGAGGTAACAAAGACTCTAGTCACACTTATAAAATTAATCTCACAAAGCATTCATCACACAACTATTATACCGGTGGAAACAATAAAGTGAAAACCAGCAAAGAAATGCTACACATGCATCTCTACAAAATAAAGTGCAAACTACAGAGATAATACCATCCTAATATCAGTACCAAAATGGTACTGGTCTCAACTTAACAATCATTAAAAACTTAGGTGCACAATCATACAAAGGTTTGCCCACACAATCTAGTCAAAAATAAATACTAGAAAACAGTACAAGGCTATCTCTATTTCTACTTTGCTTCCAAACATGCACACACTTCCTAATGTAGTTGTACTACAAGGAAACAACCTAATAACAAGTAGCAACCCATCTACTCATGCTAGGAAACAAGTCTCACACAATCAAACATTGTATTTCAAACAAGTACACACATAATAAAGAAAACAGAAAAGGTGTTGTTTCTACAAATGCATGCCAAAAATAATCTAGAGCTCTAAAAATTCACCCAATCTAGGATTACATAGATCTAGTTATATACAAACTCATCCAATTGGATTCACTTCAAAAATCATTTTTAAACTCTCTCTAAAAATCTTAGAAAAGCCTAGTGATCATTTACTAAAATGGATGACATTTCCCTTTGGCAACTCTCCTTGATGTGAGGCTAAGTTCTATGGATAGATCTACTCAGTGGCTACTCAAAACAATTTGGTTTGACCAAATTGGATACAGATCCAGAAAGTTATGCCAAAAATTCTTTCACAGATACTCTGTGGCAAAACAATTACCCATGCAATAATAAAGGTGCAAACCTAGATCTACAAGTTGGACATGGTTAGGAAAACATAAATCTACTGCCACAAATATTTGTAGATTTTATCTAGCACTTAAATTTTTTTTGACAAGCTCAAAGCATTTAGCTATATTCTGATGATTTTTAAAAAGAAAAACAACATAGAGGGGCGGGCTAGGCGCGGACCAACTAGCCACCGAAGCGGCCCCGCGCGGTGCGCACGGGAAGTGGCTGGTTCAAGCGTGGCCGTTGATCTAAAGATCAACGGTCGGCTGCCTCTCTTGTTCCTCTCCCCCCCTCTCTCTCTCCTAACCGCATGTCAGAAAAACACGGGCGGCCGTGTGCTCACCTAGGGGGCTCGGCGAGGGGCAGCGCAGACTCGGGGGAGGTGCAGGGGCTTGGGGCTGTCGCGGGGCGTGGAGCTTGTGGTCGGTGGCAGCTGCAAGCGGCGACGCCAAGCGGTGCGTCCGTGGCGGCGATCTCGATGTTGGCGGTCGATCTGAAAGCGAGAGGACGAGGGAGGGGGTCAGGCAGGGTGCTCTGGTCACGGGGGGGTCCAATGGAGGCAATGACAGGTGGTGGGAGGGCACGGGCGATGCCCTACCTGGCCCGAGTGGCCGCGGTGGCCGGCGGCAGGTTCTCGGCTCGAGGCGCGCTCGTGGAGGATCCTGGGCTCCTCTGGCTGCTCGAGGAGGGTGTGTGGGAGTGTGAGAGTGCAGAGGCGAGAGGTACTCGAGTGTGGAGGCATATAGCCACGACATTTTGGTCGGGGTCAAAGGGATGGGCTCGGGTGGGTGTCCTGGAGCGGCATGCGGGCGCCCGGGGGGTGTCCTCGACAGGCATGGCCAAGGAAACATGTCAGGGGGCAAGGAGGGTTAGGAGGAAAGTCAGCAATGGCCTTAAGGAGGTGGGGAAAGCCAAGGCATGGCCATAGTAGCCATGGCACTATTGTTTTCATGCCATTCCACCTCACCATTGACCCCTTCTCTTTCTCCCATGCTATCTTCCTCCCCAAGTCTTCTAGAAGCAATGCAAAGGATCCTAGGTGGAGCTCAAACCATGGTCAACACAAGTGACAAAGTCCCACTTCCAAATTTGCAAGAAAAGGCAATGAAAACATTTGTCAAACTTTGTATCTACTACTGTTCCTGTAAAAATTCAGAAATTCCAGTTAACACTTAGAGAAATTTTGTAAGTGTTGGAAAACAGAAGAAATGAGCAAAAAGTTCAGGATGTTTTCAGAGAACAAATGAATTACAACTTTTGTTTTCCAAGTTGGAGTTTGTTAACATGTTTTAAACTTTCAGAAACATCTTTTAAAAAAAATTTGAATAGTGGAAGGCTATGAAAACATAGTGGGAAAAGAGGTACTTTCCGTTTTTTTCTGTTTTCTAAAATGCCCTTTTCTGTCTTATTTTCCTTCCACAAAAACAACAAGAAAAAGATTATCCTTCTTATTCAAAAAATCAAACCAAGCTTATGGATTTGTAGTCCATATATCAAGGAACAAATAAAAGTCAAGAAAACATAAAATGAAATATTATAGCCTAGTGAAAACAAGTGTGGAAAATAGGTACTTGGCTATATTTTCAGGGAATATTTTCTATAGAAAACATAAAATAAAACTTCCATAAATCATTTTGATTTTTTTTCTTGGATCCAACAAAGATAGAAGTTTATTCAAAGATGCAAACAAGCATGATCCAAGTCTTGGAATAAATATCACTCCAATAACCTCAGGGAAAACATCAGGAACAAATTATAAAAGTGTTTTTAGAAAAATTGGTATTGATTTTAAAAATGAAACAAAACTTGCATTTCTTATATGATTAAGATCATATACAAATGTTGGTTCAAACAAACATGTTGCTAAAAAAAAATGTTGGCCCACATTTTCGTCTCCTTGAAATATAGTACAAGAATCCAAAATCTGGGGTGTGACAACATGACACCACTAGAAGAATAGCACCACAACAAAAATACCGAACCACGAGATATTACTTCAATATAACTTCACCACTAACATCATGACTTCTCCCATGTCCTCAAGAACTAAACGCACTACTCACAAGACATCACATGTATCACAATCAGAGGTAATATAATGGATGATAACAATCTGTTCATAAAGTGCTAACACCGATAAATCTCACAAGCATCAACTACTAACAAGTAATCCACACTAGGAGAGAGATCTAATGTAAAACAACGATAGAGGTCACTAATTATTACAACGGGATGATGGTGGATGATGAGGGTGATGGTGCTGGTGGTGATGATGATGACGATGACGATCTTGATGATGGCCGGAGCGATGTCGGTGATGAGGGCGGTGATTTCCCTCTCTGGAGAGGAATTTCCCCGACAGATTTCTCCCTGCCAGAGAGCTTTTCTCTCTCGGGTGTTTTCCGCCCCGAGACGGCGGCGAAATATTTATTCGATGATGGTATGGGGATTAGGGTTCCCTGGGGTCAAGTACGTGAAAAATATCGACCAGAGGTGGGCCAGGATGGCCACACCACATGGCGGCGCGGCTAAGGGGGGCGTGCCACCCCATGTTGTGGGCCCCTGGTGGCCCCCTCAGGCTCTCCTCGTGGCTGGCTCCCTCTTATGGACTTCTAAGATACCTCTGGTGTCCCCCCTCTTCTTGTGATCTTCTGAAATAGGGTATCATGACGGTGCTTTTTTCCATCAGATTTCTGGTTCCGGTGTTTATTCTCCAATAATTATGAAACATGCAAAATAAGATAAAATAACATAAGGGATGCATCATAACATGAAATATATCGATGAATAACAGAAAATAACAACATAAAATAGTGATGCAAAATGGATGTATCAACTCCCCCCAAGCTTAGGCCTCGCTTGTCCCCAAGCGAAACTGAACTCAGTAAACATGACCACATGTTTATGGAGTGAGGTGTCGAGAAATGAAGTACAGACAAGAGACATCACATCTAACAAAGAACAAGTCATTTTAGCAACAACTTTCTCTCATATAATCAAACTTGAAACAAGTAAAGTAACAATAAAGGTGCAAAAAGTAAATCACAATTGGTAAAGGCAAACTTCATTCTTGGTCAGAGAACAATTAACAGTGTACTTATCTTTCGATCAGAGTCTTTTATACAAGAGCTATATTGCAGAGTTTATCATGCTCAATTGTAACGGTCTTGTTGCAAACATTGGTAACTTTCAAAGTGGTATTCAAACAGATAAAAGCATTTGTAGAAACAAGGAAGAATAAATGACATGATTGAGTAAATCAACATGTAGTTGGATGAATCACAACAACTCAAATGCTTGCTTAGACAGAAAGAAGTAGGTTTACTGACTCAACATAAATGTAAAAGATAGACCATTCGCAGAGGGAAGCATTGATCACTCATGTGCTAGAGATTTTATTTTGTAAAATAAAGGTATAAAATGGTTGACACTCCTCCCAGCCTTTCTTACACAAACCATGACTAACTGAATCCTCGGGTGCCTGCCAAAAATCACAAACTGTAGAGGAGTGTCTAATTTTGAGAGGTGTATGTTTATGTCAATGAATGGCAAACAAAAAATACAGTACGCCACAAGCCAACTAGACTTATCAAGAGCGGCTCCCATAGAAGGACGCAACTATTATAGAAGGTCATCCCTCTTTCTTTTTTGTTTACACAATTATGCTTTGAATGATAAATCAGGGGCAAAAAGAGTGAAGAGAATTTGTATTATTATTTGGGGCTGGGAACCCCGCTGCGAGCTCTTCTAGCATTTGGATAAGCGGATGAAGCCACTAGTCTAGGGTGTGAAATCCAATCAACAAGTGAGATAAACATTCTCTATTTGAGTCCTCATGAGCTAAAACAGGAGCACAAAACAGGTGTAATTTTGAAGGTTTAAAGGTAGCACACAAGCAATTTACTTGGAGTGGCGGTGAAATACCACATATAGGTAGGTATGGTGGACACAAAAGGCAAGGTTTTGGGCTCAAGATTTTGATGCACGAGAATAATAACAAGATGATCTAGGCCACTTGCAATTTTTTTTTGTTTTTCTATTTCAGAAAAGTTCGGAAGGAAATATTGTAACAGCCCAATTTTTGGAAGACATGAACAAACTTGTTTTCAATAAGCCAAAAATCAGGGTCATCAAAAACTTTTTGAAATGTTTGACTTATGCTCTTGTTTCATTTCTATTTGCTTGTTTTTGTGTTTGTGTTTGTTAACACCTAACAATAAACCCAATGATCACAACCCACTAAAAGTTTAACCCTTGTGATCAATTCATGACAAGAAAACTTATCACCTTCATCTATCAACTTATTTTGGCCAAACACTTTTGAAAATGATTTGGTTTTAACAACAACCCAAAGGGACAATCTTTTGAGAAAACAAAAGGTATTTTCCAAAACTATATGAAAAGTATGTTGGAGGTAATCATCTCCTACCTGTTTTCAACCAAGATATTTTTGCAAGTATTTCAAAAACCCTATCTCACTTCCTTCTTTGCAAAGACTACAAGTGGGGACTATATTACCCCTGTGTTTTTTCTCTATTATATTCTTTTGGAAATAATAAGCTTTGAGTTGAACTTCATTACAAAATCCTCTTGTCATGGTGTGGCTTTATCACTACCTCTAACTAACTCTTGAGAAAAGAAATTGGATTGAAGAACTCACTTGCTTGAGTGAACTTGTTAAGTCTTGTTATTATCTGCTTGTTGTGTGATCTTATCTTATGCTCGCCTTGAAGTGTTTATATCTGTTTGTAGATGAATGTGTGTTGGTTTAAGTAAATAAAATTTACAGATAACAAGACCAGACATCAATGTCATATTCTATCCTATTTCCATCTCATTTTGTGTTATGTTTAACTTCTCTAATTTTGGCATCATGTCATAATTGAAAAATCTTGATCTTTGACCAATGTACCATCATGGATATCATGGTACATATCTATAAGTCGTACCCAAGTGTTTAAATTGGATATTTAACCCCTTTATCATTTTCTTTCAAAGCCCTCTTGAGGTCGTTCCAACAATAAGAATCATATCCCTGTTATCATGTTGCCTTTCGACAGTCTTCCTAAAAATCACCCCTCTCTATTTTTGAGCTCCATTAACCTTCCCTTTCCATATTCATGACTTATACATCATATCCATGTGGTCCATTTATTTTTCAGTGGCCATTATCTTATTCTTCTCTCAAGGTTTTTGGGCCTATTAAATAATCTCCTGTTTTCACCTTTTTCCACTTGGAACCTCAAATATTTTCAAAAGAGTTATTTATTAAAAATCACTTTTGAGATCTATATTATATAATGTCTCACCCCAACTCGAAAATATTTGTTTTAAAAGCTTTTTACTATTTCCCATATTTTATTTTCCAAAAGGCTAGAAATGGACTTTTAAATATTTTGTTAATAGAATTATTTCCTAAATTCTTGGAAAAATTACCCAACAGGCCTATGGTCATGTGGGACTTATTTATACAAAAAAAATTGCAAGCTGTGTGGAAAATTTTGAAGGAAACATTTAAAACAGTTTCAACACTTTTTGAATTTCCAAAATTTTGTGAAACAAATGTTTTTGGAAAACCTTGAGACCACCAACCCTAGACTCCATTTTTCATTTTGTATCCAATGGACATGATATTTCACATGGGTTCTATTCAATGTAGTTGTGAAAAAACCAAAAACTCTCACCGGTTATTCTCGTCACCAGGGAGTTCATGCATGTCCTGGCCAAATCTTTCACTCTATTCACCTATCACTTGTTCAAGGAGACAGAAAATATCTCCCTCACCCTGCTAGACATGGTCTACCAGCTCCTAAACCTCTCCTTCAAAGCCACCAACTAGTGGAAAAGGATTGTGATCACCCCCTCCTTCTCACTCCACCTCCTCTGTCCAAACCAGAAGAAGCCCTTGTGCCACAAGGCTCATAATGCATCATGTGAACTCCCTGGCAGAGCCCCTCCCTCTCAACTTGTATTCTTCCTCCTACCCGTGAGCTGGCCATGGCGCCCAGGACGCACTCGCCACATCCCTCGCGTTCCGACACTTGGGATGCATGCCCGAGCTCGGGGCCTCGTCAACCAGCTCCACGAGCTCTCCAGGAACGCACCCGTGGACCTCACTTGCCCCCTCTCGCCTCCCTTACTCCTCGGTTCCCTGTCGAACACCTGCGGACTAACACTAGTGCACCCATCTCCTGCCCTCCTTGTTTCACCTCCAGCTTGCTCCACCCGCGAGACACCTCGGTCTCCTTTCTAGATGACCACAGGCGCACCGCCGTGTGCCTTGTCCGTCGAGCTCCGACGCCGAGTAGATCAGAGCCATCCCCTGGCTCTCCCTCATGTCTTCTTGCATCCTCTACTCCTCAATTGTATCCTAACACTAAAAGCCCCCTCTGATTTATCCTTGCTCGCCGGAATCGGAAGTGGCTCACAGACGGCCACCACCACCCCTCACTGTCGTTGTAGACCACCTCCTCCTCTCTCGTTTATTCCCCTAGCTTCCTCCCGAACCTAATCAGCTCGTGCCCCTCTCAATTTTGAAGTTCATCTTTTGCAGGGTCGTCGCCACCGACGACCCAGTTCGGCCGCCGCCTCTCTCCGACAATCTCTGTCTGGGAGACCTATTCTGGTCGCGCTCGTGGGAGCATCGGGTTCGCGGTGAGGTCATGATCCTCTTTTTGCCTTTCCTGCGTCTTGGTGACCACGGGAGACGCCGGCGATGAGCTCGATCCTCCACAGCGGCAGCCGGAGAGGACTCCACCGTGTTTTCTGGTCGTCGTCGGCTGGTACAGGCGCGGCCACCTCGCAGCCATCAGATCCGCATCTGACAGATTTGTTTGAACCCAAGCTTTTAAATCTCTGTCGTCAATCGTTGAGCGGACGACGACTTACCGGTTCGACGCGCGCTCGCCAGCGGGCCGGCCTGCCTCTGCGTGGCCCATCCTCCTTCAAGATATGTTTCTAACTGTTTGCTTTTTTTCTCTACAGGTTGTTTTCTTTTTCCCCGCAGATATGTTTCTAACTGTTTTCTTTTAATAAAAATGAAAATGCTAAACAACAAATTTTTCCAAACCAAAAATCACAGAGGTAGATCTACACTTTCTTAACCACCTCCAACTTGTAGAGTATTTTGTGCTATATTTTAGGAGAACTAATGTAAATGGCAGAAGCACTCTTTTTCACCATTTAAATCATAACTTGAGTTTTAGGTGTCCAAATCTTGCAAACTAAACTGTAATGGAAAGCTCTTGTTGATACCTATTTGCAGAAATTAACCTTGTGTTGACTTGAGCTACTGTTTGAAAATGCCATGCATGTTTGTTTAGGACCAGAGAGCACTTCTGTGAATTATCTAATTTTATTGGTGATGAATTTTGAGGTGAATCCAATTGTGTTTCTTTGCTAGTGAGTAGGAACACCTAATCCTAGTTTTTGATTATTTTAGGAATTGCAGAATAGGCTTGGTGAATTATTTAGTGTTTAGCCCTTTTCTGCCTATTATTATTATGTCCTTATTAATTGAGTTGGTGTGTTCTTATTGTTGTAAAATGTGATTGCTAGCATGTGTAGGGTGTTAATCCATCATTGTGATGTTCTTTGAGTGTGTCACTAGCATGCTAGGAATTGTGTGCGAAACCCATGTTTGTTATAGTATAATTCCCATAGGGTTGTTTTCCTAGTATTTAGAGATTAATATTTGATCTCTCCTTTTTATTTTTATGACTTGAATAAATGATTTAGTATTGTTTTCCATAGCATAGTGATGCATCCGGTTTGCATCACTGTTTTATATTGTTATTTTCTGTTATTCATCGATATATTTCATGTTATGATGAATCACTTATGTTATTTTATCTTATTTTGCATGTTTCATAATTTTTGGAGAATAAACACCGGAACCAGAAATATGATGGAAAAAGCATCGTCAAGATACTCTATTTCAGAAGATCAGAAGAAGAGGGGGTATACCGGAGGAGTCTTCGAAGTTCCAAGGGGAAGTGAGCCAGAAGGACACCCGGAGGGGGTCCATCTCGGGCCCACACCACCAGGCGGCGCGCCCCCCTCTGTCCGCGCCCGGGGGTGGTGTGCCCCCCTGGCCCACTCCTGGGCGCCCCCTTTTGCGTACTTGACCCCCAGGGAACCCTAAGCCCCAGAACATCATCAAAGAATTATTCCGCCGCCGCCTCAGGGCGGAAAACACCAGAGAGAGAAAAACTCTCCGGCGGGGAGAAATGTGTCGGGGAAATTCCTCCCCGGAGAGGGGAAATCATCGCCATCGTCACCATCATCGCTCCGGGCATCATCAAGATCGTCATCGTCATAACCGTCACCACCAGCACCATCACCCTCATCATCCACCTTCATCCCACTATAACAAGTAGGGGTCTCTATCGTTGTTTTACATTAGATCTCTCTCCCGGTGTGGATTACTTGTTAGTAGTTGATGCTTGTGATATTTATCGGTGTTAGCACTTTATGACCAGATTGTTATTATCCATTATATCACCTCTGATTATGATCCATATGATGTCTTGTGAGTAGTTCGTTTAGTTCTTGAGGACATGGGATAAGTCATGATGTTAGTAGTGAAGTTATGTTGAATTAATATCTCGTGGTTTGGTATTTAAGTTGTGGTGCTATTATTCTAGTGGTGTTATGTGAATGTTGACTACAAGATACTTTACCTTTATAGGCCTAGGAGGATGTATTGTGTATTTGGCTACTAATTGTGGGGTTGCCGGAGTGACAGAAACCTAAACCCCCGTTAGGAAACCAATGCCCGAGGGAGTGTAGGATCCCAGAGTTTTAAGGTTGTCGTTTGATTTATCTTAATTACTTTCTTGTATTTGCGGATGCTTAAGAGGGGTATAATCACAAGTATGTATTAGTCCTAGTTGGGCGGTGCATTAGCATAGGTTCACACACACAACACTTCACGAAGCAATAAATATTAATCAACTGTAATGAAGCGAAAGCAGTTGACGAAATTCCCATGTGTCCTCGAGAATGTTTGGTAGTCATAAGTAGAACAACCAGCTTGTCATTTGCTCTCAGAAGGATTGGGCCACTGATGCATGTAAAATGCATACATGAACTTTGCATGTTATTACTTGTTTTTCCTACATATTAGCAACTTATATTCATGTTTTATAATGATTTGGGGGATTTTCTAAACAATCCCCCTTCTTTTGGTTCTAACCCTGTTTTTCCAGAAAACGTACTTTTTAGTGTTTCAGACTTTTCGGGAGCTTCGGGACTCCAAAAAGGTCAAGGCCAAAGAGCACGGTTCAGAATTTTTGAGACGAAGACCATGGGCCAAAGTAGAGGGCCAAAAGGCCAACCAGGTGGCAAAGAGGACCCTCCACGCGGCCAGATTCCTTGGCCGCGTGAGAGGCCCCCTTTTTGCCCCCGTGGCTCCGATGCCGTTGATCTTTCTTCTCCCGAGTGTCTCGTGACCTAAAAACGACTATATAAAGGGTCCCCTGGCCTTCTCGAGGAGGAGGCGGCGGCGCCGAGAGACGAAACCACGAAACAGAGAGACAGAAGGCTGCCACCGGAGAAGATCGGAGGGGGGAAACGCCACCGGGATCACCCCCGGAGGGCTCCACCCCCCTCCGGCGTGTTCATCATCAACATCTACAGCAAGATCAGCTCCATCTCTCCATTGTAATCTCTTGGCAAACACGATGTATGATGCAATACTATATTCCCTTGATGTATTGTGTCTCCCCGTCTATGTTTGAGTAGTGAATTGTTCTTGGCAATGGTGAAATAGTTCTTTGATTGGTTGCATACAAGTTTGTTATCTTCTATGATTGTCTTTACGTACAATATATGAGTGCATGCATATGTTGGGTAATGCATGTAAGGTGATCACCGGTAGCATAATGGAGTGGTGGTGACTTGGGAGTGACAGTAACCTGAGACCGAGCCACAAAGTTAAGTTATTGGGGGATATATATAGGGGACCTTAGAAAGTAAGGCTATGGTGGGAATTTATGTCTTAATCAATCTTGTGCAGTAATTTACTTGGACACATGATCCATCATAAGGGGTTGTAGATCATTTACTTGACTATACCTATTCATGGCTCCTTCCTAGAAGAAACAACTAAGACTAAAACATGTGCTTCACTAATTGTGACAACCACACGAATGCAACACCTATTGCTAGAACACTTGCTCCCTTGAGATACTTGAGATATTTGCTGCATGCTACTTGTGAAACTTGCTTAGAAACTTGCATTTTAAACTTGCTTCACTAGTTACTAGACAAACCACACTCCACGTCACTTGCTTTTAATTAGTTAGTTCCTTTTAGTCAAACTTATTGCTTTGCATAAACAGTCATATAAGAGGGTTATAGGGCTTTAGAGAATAGATATCTTACCTTCAGCTCCTCGTGGGTTCGACACTCAAATACTTATCGAAAGGTACTACAATTGATCTCCTGCACTTGGGAGTCATCAAGCACTTTTCTGGCGCCGTTGCTGGGGAGTGTTGTGCTAAGCTTTTATTCTTGTTTGCATTGCATACTAACATATAAACCTAAAACACAAAAAAAATTATAAAATGGAAAACAACCAAACAATTTTAGAACTGTATAATATCTACCTTGAATTAGGACATGAAGTGTTTGAGGGGAAATTGAAAAATTATTTGCACAACAATCATATTTGTGGTAGTACTAATTCTTTGAACACCTTTATTGCTAAGGAAAACCTTGAGCTTGGGGAAGTTTGTCTTGATGAATATGATAATTTTAGTCCCCCTACTATTGAGGATAAAAATGATATACTTGCTAATTCTATGGAAAGTTTTAAGCTTGGGGAAGTTAGTTTTGATGAGCATGATATTTCTAGTTCCCCAAGCTTGGAGGAGAAAATTCACTTTGATGATACTATGTCTCCTATATATGATGATTGCAATGAAAATTATGAATGTTTAACTCCTACTATCACTAATGAGGATTTTACTTATGTGGAGAGTAGTGATTCTTTTATGCATGTGGCTCATGATAAGAATGTTTTATGTGATATTCATATTGTTGAATCTATTCATGATGCTACTGAAAATTATTATGAGAGAGGGAAACATGGTTACACATATTTCAACAATATTAAGTTTCCCCTCTTTATGCTGAAAGTATTGAAGTTGCACTTGATCTACCTTTCTATGCTTGCTATTATGTGCTTCTTTTATTTGTTTCATTACAAAATGCCAATGCATAGGAAATGGGTTAGACTTAAAAATAAATTGTTTAATTTTTTTTTTTGGTGTGTTCCTTATGCTTTAATTTCCTATTCGGTTTGAGCACACATTTATGTCTTTACAACATGTAAAATGCCTTTACCTACTGTTATGTATCATTTAGTTTAAGATTTTCATTTTATAAAAAATTTGGGAAAGTAAATGAGAAGGATGAGTAATGGAGAAGTTGGGGTCGACCTTGAACATGTGTTGTTCATGCCAATGAAACCATTGCAAAGTCTCTATCATTAAAACTTTTTCCAAAGATAAAAACAATAAAAATATTAGTTCACTACTGTAACATCACATTTCTGTCTTATTTCTCATCTTAAATGGCAAGAATAATCTTATATGAGAGATAGGATTAAACAATAGTAATTAGCTGTCAAGAAAACAGATTCCTGAACTTCACTGCGAAAAATGTTTAAAATCACATAAGTGGAATTTTGACCTGGTAATTTACGACAGAATTATTTAGTTATCACTACATATTTCATTAGTTTTAAGTTTTCTGATTTGAGCAACTTAAGTGCCTCTAAAAATTCACTCTTTATGGGCTGTTCAGTTTTTGGCAGATTATGTCTTTATTTTGCATTGCTCTCATTACTTGTGTTTTGTGTGGTTCTTTTGATCAAGGAGAAATGCACAACTGTAGTAACAGTAGTTAATATTTAGAATCAACTCATTATGTGTCTTTGCTTTACCTATGTGGATTTTATTTATGGAGCTACTAACCCCTCTAATCAAGTTATATGTTGAGATTTGTGTAAGAAGAATTTTTCAGGAGGAAGAGTTGAGTGAGATGAACAAAGATCAAGAGGGACAACCAATCAAGCTTGGGGATGTACCCCTGGGCTCACCCTACATGTATCAAATAAGTACAAGAATCCAAGCTTGGGATGCCGAGCCACCTCACTCCAACCATCATGATGTTAAGTAAGTAAAACCTAGCTATATGGCTATAAAGAAAGCGCTTTACGGGAGGCAACCCAGTTGTTTTTGTTTGGATTTTCCTAGTGTCCTCTTTCTGTCTCAAGAGATTAGTTTTTTTTTGTTTTAATTCTGGAGTTTTAAATAAAGAGTCAAGTCAAACCCATTTGGACTTATAAGTTGCTATCCTAGTGCATCAAATTTCTATTTCAGCACGAGTCTGCTCACGGTATGATTTTACGTTTTTTATTGGTATGTAGGATTGAGCTAATTTTTTAGTATGTTCTGAAAATTTTCGTGTTATGTGAGCACAAAAATTGTCTTAATTTTTTTGACGAGTCTAGCTTAGGGAAAAACGTTCGTTTTGCTGTTGTTGCTTTTCTGGACAGATTCTGCCTTCTTTTGTTTTATGCACTCTTTGGGCTTGGGAATCGAATTTCCATGATTCTTTAAAGCAAGAGAGTGAACATACAACATAATGAACCTTATTGTCTATCTACTAGAGCATTTGATTTGGAATTTTGCACAGCAAGCATGTGATTTGTTTGTCCTTGCTAATCTCACCCCACAGAAAAAGAATGGGAGAAACATGTTTTCTGAAGTTTTTTCACAGGGAATAGAGGAGCTGCGCCTCAAGAAATCCAAGAATGGTGAAAGCCATAAGCTTTTGGATGTGATGAACACACCACTGGAGCTACACTCTTTTGGTTAGCACACGTCTACTTTCTGTTTTTCTAAGCAAAGCATTTATCGTAGAGACTTGAAGCGTCTAGTTTTTATTTTTATTTTTGTTTTGATAAGACCACACCCATCATTTTATATGAGATTGAGCTACTGGAGTTTGGGTTTGGAATGTATTGGATGCTAGTATTATTACTTGGAATAGGGATGCCATGGTTGATTTGAAGAGCTACATATGTTTGCATGATTTATAGGCTTTTTATGTGTAGAAATTTGCAATAATGTTGTCTTGAGCTATCTCTTATTCATGTCCTTGATGTTAATTGCTGGTTTATTTAGTTTGTCATGAAATGAGTAGTTCTATGGACATATGCATGCATAGTAGCTGGTCAACTATGTCCCTCTTTCTAGCCAAAAATTTAAAAATTCCAACATGTAAAAACTTGTTCCAACACTCCTTAGCCAAGTATTTCCAGTGAGTCCATCATATCTTCCCATTAGCTTCATTGCTATTCCGAGTATGTTCACCATATTATTGTGTTATTTATGTTCTAAATTAAGATATTCACTTTATTAATTGTCATGGGTTGAACTTTGGATAGGACTCTCACGAACTTTTGAAGGCACACTTTACTTTTTATGCATCTAATAAACATGACCCAATAATGGGAGCCACAAGTTTTGCGTTTGACAAGTGTGTGGTTGGGAGCTAGCTATAAACGTGTATCACCGGAAAGCTTTCAACATTGCACAAAAATTTACATTTGGTTGATATCGTGTACTTTTGTTTTTGGACTCCTGCCATGCCGAAATGAAATAGAGGAATAGTAAGTTTTGATGAGTAAGTATCTATATGACTAGAGAAACGCATTGGGCCGCTAACCCAAGCCATGCTTTATCATGGTGGAAATTTACTTACAGCTTGAGTGACTCTACAACACATCCTACAATAAAATAAGAAGCTATGCATAATAGTGAATGAAAATAAAAAGGATGATGAGTCTACTCCGTTTGTTTGTCTTGTCATTGTGACATGGGCTTGTTTCCATGTCACGGGGCAAGAGGTACCTCTTTGCGGTTCTCTATGATGTCATTAATACTTATTATGATTGTACAAAGCTTATTAGGAATCTTAAGTTGAGTAATCATGGAGTAGGTTTTCACACTCACGGGGCATGAGGCTTTCAACCACCTTGTCATTCACATTACTTCAACATTCACCATTTAAGATTCTAGTGATAAAGGGGTAATGAGGGTCCTAGATCAATGGATACCACATTTCAATTAGTAATTTTAGTTGAATAATTTAGAGGATAAATAAGACTTGATCATGTTCTACCTCTACTCAATTTTCTCCAAAGTGTCCACCATATTTTCTATTTTCCATTATGCTATTCTTTGACCAATATATGATTTTATTTTTCATTTTGTGTATGCATTTGGTCCATAGTGCTTTTATTTCATTATACACTTTGTGAACTTTCGTGAAGCATCTTTGCTTGCATATTTGATATTTCTTACAACATGAATTGTATATTGCTACTCATTTCTAGTATTAATCATTTGATTATATGTAGCATGAATAATCCTCCTTCATATCCCATGATTGTTTCAATATGCAAAGTCCATGTTAGTTTTATCACCTTCATACTCGAGGACGAGCATGGGTTAAGCTTGGGGATGTTGATGCATGTAAAATGCATACATGAACTTTGCATGTTATTACTTGTTTTTCCTACATATTAGCAACTTATATTCATGTTTTATAATGATTTGGGGGATTTTCTAAACAATCCCCCTTCTTTTGGTTCTAACCCTGTTTTTCCAGAAAACGTACTTTTTAGTGTTTCAGACTTTCCGGGAGCTTCGGGACTCCAAAAAGGGCAAGGCCAAAGAGCACGGTTCAGAATTTTCGAGACGAAGACCATGGGACAAAGTAGAGGGCCAAAAGTCCAACCAGGTGGCAAAGAGGACCCTCCACGCGGCCAGATTCCTTGGCCGCGTGAGAGGCCCCCTTTTTGCCCCCGTGGCTCCGATGCCGTCGATCTTTCTTCTCCCGAGTGTCTCGTGACCTAAAAACGACTATATAAAGGGTCCCCTGGCCTTTTCAAGGAGGAGGCAGCGCCGAGAGACGAAACCATGAAACAGAGAGACAGAAGGCTGCCGCCGGAGAAGATCGGAGGGGGGAAACGCCGCCGGGATCACCCCCGGAGGGCTCCACCCCCCTCCGGCGTGTTCATCATCAACATCTACAGCAAGATCAGCTCCATCTCTCCACTGTAATCTCTTGGCAAACACAATGTATGATGCAATACTATATTCCCTTGATGTATTGTGTCTCCCTGTCTATGTTTGAGTAGTGAATTGTTCTTGGCAATGGTGAAATAGTTCGTTGATTGGTTGCATACAAGTTTGTTATCTTCTATGATTGTCTTTATGTACAATATATGAGTGCACGCATATGTTGGGGAATGCATGTAAGGTGATCACCGGTAGCATAATGGAGTGGTGGTGACTTGGGAGTGACAGTAACCTGAGACCGAGCCACAAATTTAAGTTATTGGGGGATATATATAGGGGACCTTAGAACGTAAGGCTATGGTGGGACTTTATGTCTTAATCAATCTTGTGCAGTCATTTACTTGGCCACATGATCCATCATAACGGGTTGTAGATCATTTACTTGACTATACCTATTCATGTCTCCTTCCTAGAAGAAACAACTAAGACTAAAACATGTGCTTCACTAATTGTGACAACCACACGAACGAAACACCTATTGCTAGAACACTTGCTCCCTTGAGATACTTGAGATATTTGCTGCTTGCTACTTGTGAAACTTGCTTAGAAACTTGCATTTTAAACTTGCTTCACTAGTTACTAGACAAACCACACTCCACGTCACTTGCTTTTAATTAGTTAGTTCCTTTTAGTCAAACTTATTGCTTTGCATAAACAGCCATATAAGAGGGTTATAGGGCTTTAGAGAATAGATAGCTTACCTTCAGCTCCTCGTGGGTTCGACACTCAAATACTTATCGAAAGGTACTACAATTGATCTCCTGCACTTGGGAGTCATCAGCCACTCACTGCAATATTGTTTACTGCACTTTATTTACTCGCACTTTATTTATCTGCTATATCAAAAACCTCCAAAACCCGTTTGCTAGTGTTTACAGTGAACTCTCTATCCAACCTGCTTGTCAACACCTTCTGCTCCTCGTTGGGTTCGACACTATTATTTATCAAAAGTAATACGATACACCCCCTATACTTGTGGGTCATAAAGACTATTTTTGGCGCCGTTGTCGGGGAGCTAAGCCCAATTGGTAAGTGGAATCGGTAAGAGAAACTTTTACTGTGAGTGTTGTTTTTATTTTTGTCTGTTGTTTTATTTCATTATGGAGAATACTTTTTGTTCTCTGTTTAGGGGTACTTATACCACTACTAGGGTAGTAGGTAACCCGTTATCTGCTGAATTAGATCCTTATAAAATACCTATGAAAATTGTTGGACATGTTATGGATAACTGCTATTATGGTGATGGAACTATCCATCCCGGTGATTATTTGCTCTTCATACATGAATTATGCAAGTTATTCAGGTGTACAGGTATTATAATGTATCAAGTTAAAAGGAAATTATTTTCTTTATCGCTAAAAGGAAGAGCTGAAGAATGGTGAATCTATTGGATGGGAGGAAATTGTTCTTCTCTTTTATTCTAAATTCTATCCTCCTAGTGAGATTCATAAAGACCGGAATCAAATATATAATTTATGGCCTCGTGGTGGAGAGAGTATTGCCCAAGCGTGGGGAGAATGAAGTTATTAATGCTCAAATGTCCCATTCATGAATTCCTGAGTAATATTGTTATCAGTATTTTTTATGCAAGGCTTTCTCTTCATGATAAGGATTTATTGGATGCTTCTTGTTCTGGATCATTCACACGTATGAAGGAAGAAGCTAAATGGGATCTTCTTGACCGTATTCATGTGGAAGTTTTATGTTGTAAGACTAAATATCCCACTGATTTGTAGTACTAGGTAAGGCTGATAGTAAAACTTGTCCTAATATTTTTGGTACACCTTTCTTGAACACTTGTGGTGCTATTATAGATTGTAAGAGGGAGAAGATATTGACTAAATTTGATGGAAAATCTTATGAGTTCAATTTCTCCAAATTTGCTAGAGCACGTTATGAATCTAAATTGCTTGATGAGAATTTTAAAGTTGAACAACTTGCTTCTATTGCTCTTTCTCCTAACAATGCTTTGCAACAATATATGGAGGACCATGAAAGTGAGGTCTTTATGGAAGAGAGAAATGATATTGACGATATTCTTCTTCGTCACTGGTGATACTGAAACATAATTTACCTGTGGAAGACTTGGGTACCACATTACCACCCAAGGAGGATCCTGTCTTTGATTTAAAACCTTTTCCTGATGACCTTAAATATTCTTATATTGATGATAAGAAAATATATCTTGTTATTATTAGTGCTAAACTTTTAGGTGAAGAAGAGGAAAGATTATTGGGAATTTTGAAGAAACATCGTGGAGCTATTGGGTATACCCTTGACGATTTGAAGGGGATTTCTTCTACTATATGTTAGCATGCTATTAAAAATTGAACCTGATGCAAAGCCAGTTGTTTAACATCAACGCTGTTTAATTCCTAAGATGAAGGAAGTGGTAAGAAATGAGGTATTAAAACTCCTTGATGCTGATATTATTT
This sequence comes from Alopecurus myosuroides, assembly GCA_028641055.1. Taxonomy (NCBI): domain Eukaryota; kingdom Viridiplantae; phylum Streptophyta; class Magnoliopsida; order Poales; family Poaceae; genus Alopecurus; species Alopecurus myosuroides. Next base: position 267,371,903 of record CM054060.1, read on the forward strand.
TTCCTATTGCTGATAGTAGATGGATGAGCCCTGTGCATTGTGTCCCCAAGAAGGGAGGAATGACTGTTGTGCCGAATGAAAACAATGAGCTTATTCCACAAAGAGTAGCAGTTGGTTATAGAATGTGCATTGATTTTATAAAGGTTAATAAAGTTACTAAGAAAGATCATTATCCTTTACCCTTTATTGATCAAATGCTAGAGAGGTTGTCTAAGACGACTCATTTTTGCTTTCTTGATGGTTATTCTGGGTTTTCTCAAATTGCTGTTAAGGCCAAAGATCAAGAGAAAACAACCTTTACTTGTCCTTATGGTACTTATGCTTATAGATGTATGCCTTTTGGTTTGTGTAATGCACCTGCTACGTTTCAAAGATGCATGTCTGCTATTTTTCATGGTTTTTGTGAAGAGGTTGTGGAAGTATTCATGGACGATTTGTCCGTCTATGGAACTTATTTTGATAATTGTATGCACAACCTTGATAAAGTTTTGCAGAGATGTGAGGAAACTAATTTTGTTCTTAATTCGGAAAAATGCCACTTTATGGTGAATGAAGGAATTGTTCTTGGACATAAAATTTCTGAAAGAGGTATTGAAGTTGACAGAGCTAAAGTGGAAGCCATAGAGAAAATGCCCTGTCCTAGGGATGTTAAAGGTATTCATAGTGTTCTTGGTCATGCTGGTTTTTATAGGAGGTTTATTAAAGATTTCTCTAAAATATCAAATCCTCTTAATAATCTTCTTCAAAAAGATGTACCATTTGTTTTTTAAGATGATTGTAAGGAAGCTTTTGAAACTTTAAAGAAGGCTTGAATTACTGCTCCTATCGTTCAACCACCTGATCGGAATTTACCTTTTTAAATTATATGTGATGCTAGTGATTTTCCTGTAGGTGTTGTTCTTGGACAACGCGTAGATAAGAAGTTGAATGTTATTCATTATGCTAGTAAGACTCTTGATGCTTCTCAAAAGAATCATGCTACTACTGAAAAAGAGTTCTTAGCTCTAGTTTTTGCATGTGATAAGTTTAGACCTTATATTGTTGATTCAAAGGTTACTATTCATACTGATCATGTTGCTATTAGATACCTTATGGAAAAGAAAGATGCTAAGCCTAGGCTTATTAGATGGGTGTTGCTTTTACAAGAGTTTTATTTTCATATTGTGGATAGGAAGGGTGCTGAAAATCCTATTGCTGATAACTTGTCTATATCGGAAAACATTGCTTTTGACCCTAATCCTGTTAATGATAGTTTTCCAAATGAACAGTTGGCGGCAATAAAGGTAAAATCCCAAGATAGTCCATGGTATGCTGATTATGCTAACTTTATTGTTTCCAAGTATTTGCCTTCAACATTTACAGCTCAATAAAGAAGAAAACTCTTTTATAATCTGAGGCATTATTTTTGGGATGACCCATACTTATATAAAGAAGGATAGATGGTATTATGAGAAGATGTGTTCCAGATCATGAACAACGTGAAATATTGAAGAAGTGCCATGGTAGTGCTTATGGAGGACATCACGCTGGAGATAGAACCGCATAGAAGGTCCTACAATCAGGTTTCTATTGGCCTACTCTCTTTAAGGATGCACGTAAATTTATTTTATCTTGTGATGAATGTCAAAGAGTTGGTAATATTTCTAGACGTAATGAAATGCCTATGAGTTATTGTCTTGTTATTGAACCTTTTTATTGTTGGGGATTTGACTTTATGGGTCCTTTTCCTCCTTCGAATGGTTATACTCACATTCTTGTTGTTGTTGATTATGTTACTAAGTGGGTAGAAGCTACACCTACAAAAAGTGCTGATGGTGAGACCTCTTTAAGAATCCTTAAAGATGTTATTTTCCCTAGGTTTGGTGTGCCTTGATATCTTATGACTGATGGAGGTTCTCATTTTATTCATGGTGGTTTTAGGAAAACCCTTGCTAAATATGATGTTAATCATAGAATTGCCTCGGCTTATCATCCTCAAACTAGTGGGCAAATAGAATTATCAAATAGAGAAGTTAAATCTATCTTGCAAAAGACTGTTAATAAATCGAGGAAGAATTGGTCTGATAAGTTGAATGATGCTTTATGGGCTTATGGAACTGCTTATAAAAATCCTATGGGTATGTCTCCTTATAAAATGGTTTATGGAAAAGCTTGTCACTTAACTTTAGAATTATAACACAAAACTTATTGGGAAGTGAAAGAACTAAATAAAGATTTTAAACTTGCTGGTAAGAAAAGGATGCTTGATTTGAATCATCTAGATGAATGGAGATGTGAAGCTTATGAAAATGCTAAGCTCTTTAAAGAGAAAGTTAAACAATGGCATGATAAAAGAATCCTTAAAAGAGAGTTTCGTGTTGGTGAGAAAGTTCTATTGTATCGGTCTCCTCTCAGATTTTTTGCAGGAAAATTACTCTCTAGATGGGAAGGACCTTATATTATTGAAGAAGTGTATCGTTCGGGTGAAATCAAAATTGCTTCCCTTAAAGATAACACTACACAAGTTGTAAATGGGCAAAGACTCAAACATTATATTTCTGGGGATTCTTATGATGAAGATGTTGATGTTATTCAAGTATTGACTCCGGAAAAGTTCATTAGAGGGAATATTCCATAATCTGCAGAGTCTTTTTTGGAATAGCTAACAGTTCTGTGAAGGAAAAGTTCGCGGAACACCTTTTGAGTTATAAATTATTGATTTTTGGAAAATATGAAAAATACCGAGCCGAAGAGGAGTTGGAGATGGTGCACGAGGGCACCATACCATGCCTGGGCGCGGGCCCACCCTTGGCCGCGCCTAGCTATGGTGTGGGCGTCCCGGAGCCCATCTCCGACTCGTTTTCGACCTGGACTTTCCTTTCGCTAGGCATATTTTTGCTATATTACCCCCGGACCCCGTGAGGTCCATACATCGTTTTCTCGTCGTGTTTCTGTTTAGAGTTGTTTCTGCCAGGTTACATCTTCAGATCTAGAGCCACGATGCCCTCTTCAGAACCTCCCAAAGACAGTTCTTTGCGAACATTGTCAATCCGTACATGAACGAGTTGAAGATGCATCCCAAAGAGTTGCTGCTCAAGGATGGGGAGGTGCAGATTGAGATGTTCGGGGCCCTAAAAGAGAAGGCAGTCTGGAAGCTAGGATGGAAGAGCTGGAGCAAGAAGTCTTTAGGTACAAGAAGATGGCGGAGCGTAAAGTTGACATCATCCACAGGATAAAGACAGAACAGATCGCTGAGTACAAGAAGGATACTTTAAAGCTTTGGGAGGAGATCTTCCCACTCACCGAGACCACCAACAAATTGCAAGCACAAATCTACTTTAAACTGAGAGTATGAGAACAGGTTTAAACATACAAGCTCTGCTGCTAGTTCAGGATATTGGATACCAAGACATCATTTGTGGATGGAGAGCCTTTACCTTGGAAGTCTGATGATGAGGACTCACCACCACCACCAAAGAATTAATTCATCATTGGTATTGGCATCCCCTTGGCTTGTTCCAAGCTTGGGGGAGTGTCGAGGTATCACACCTTTATCTTTCACCCTTTTTACCTTTTAGTAGAGTCATATCATGAATAGAGAAAATATCATATAGTATGGTTTGCAGTATGGAAGTATCACTATTTAGTTGGTTATCGTTGTATCCCTTGGTTTGAGTTGCCGTAATGAAATATTAATGTGAAGTTTCATCATCTACTTGCTCTACTTTATTTTAGTTTGCAATTTTTGCTATGTGATTGATCTTGTTATTAGTATTGGTATCAATGTTGGAGCTCCAAGTTAATCTAGTTGGTTTTGGCAAACTTAGCATTGGTCAGTAGCAACAATTCGTTAAGACTTGAGTAGAAAATAGGGAGTTGCATTTAGATATATTATTCCATGATCTTTCTTTCTTGTTAACCCATAAGCGTAGTATTCTCAAATAAGTTTGTTTGAACTTTCAAGGAAGATTGCATGATTGGCTTTATCATATATGTTTTTGTTTGTTTTACCTCATCTTATGCTTGCTACCCAACCTTGCTAGCCAAAAAACCTGTACTAAGAGGGAATGCTTCTCGTGCATCCAAACCTTGAGCCCCAGAACCTTGCAATTTGTGTCCACCATACCTACCTATATGTGATATTTCACCGCCACTCCAAGTAAATTTCTCGTGACTACCTTTAAACCTTCAAAATTATACCTGTCTTGTGCCCCTGTTTAGCTCATGAGGACTCAAATAGAGAATCCGTATCTCACTTGTTGATTGGATTTCACACCCTTGACTAGTGTCTTCATCCGCTTATCCAGATGCTAGAAGAGCTGGCATTGGGGTTCCCAGCCCCAAATAATAATACAAATTCTCTTCACTATTTTTGCCCTTGATTTATCAGTCAAAGCATAATTGTGTAAACAAAAGAGAAAGAGGGATGACCTTCTATAATAGTTGCGTCCTTCAACGGGAGCCGCTCTTGTGAAGTCTAGTTGGCTTGTGATATACTGTATTTTCTGTTTGCCATTCGTTGACATAAACATACACCTCTCTCAAAATTAGACACTCCTCCATGATTTGTGTTTGTTGGCACGCACCCGAGGATTCGGTTTGCCATGGTTTGTGTAAGAAAGGTTGGGAGGAGTGTCAACCATTTATACCTCAGTTTTACAAATTAAAAGCTCAAGCACATGAGTGATCCATGCTTCCCTCTGTGAAGGGCCTGTCTTTTACATTTATGTTGAGTCAGTAAACCTACTTCTTTCTTTCTTAAGCAAGCATTTGAGTTGTTGTGATCCATCCATCTATATGTTGATTTACTCAATCATGTTCTCTATTCTTCCTTGTTTGTACAAATGATTTTTTCTGTCTGAATACCACTTTGAAAGTTACCAATGTCTGCAAAGAGACTGTTATAATTGAGCATGATAAACTATGCAATATAAGCTCTAGTAGAAAGACTCTGATCAAAAGATAAGTACACTGTTAATTGTTCTCTAACCAAGAACGAAGTTTGCTTCTACCAATTTTGATTTACTTTTGCACCTTTATTGTGATTTCCTTTACTTGTTTCAAGTTTGATTTTCTGAGAGGAAGTTGATGTCTAAAATGACTTGTTCTTTGTTAGATGTGATGCCTCCTGTCCGGATTTTATTTATCGGCACCTCACTCCATAAACCTGTGGTCATGTTTACCGAGTTCAGTTTCGCTTGGGGACAAGCGAGGTCTAAGCTTGGGGGAGTTGATACGTCCATTTTGCATCACTGTTTTATATTGTTATTTTCTGTTATTCATCGATATATTTTATGTTATGATGCATCACTTATGTTATTTTATCTTATTTTGCATATTTCAAAAAATTTGGAGAATAAACACCGGAACCAGAAATCTGATGGAAAAAAACACCGTCAAGATACCCTATTTCAGAATATCAGAAGAAGAGGAGGGATACCGGAGGAGTCTAGGAGTTTTTTTTTAGATAACTTCGCACTTTATTGATTAATCGACATCATTACATAGTTCAGCCCGAATAAACTCCGGGGCAACATCAAATGAAAACTTACAGGATGATTGTTCCAAAGAACGAGCTAGACTCTTTGAGGAGTCTAGGAGTTCCGAGGAGGAAGTGAGCCAGAAGGGCACCCGGAGGGGGGCCACCTGGGCCACACCACCAGGCGGCGCGCCCCCCTCTGGCCGCGCCTAGGGGTGGTGTGGCCCCTATGGCCCACTCCTGGGCGTCCTCTTTCGCGTACTTGACCCCCAGGGAACCCTAATCCCTAGAACATCATCGAATAATTATTCCGCCGCCTCGGGGCGGAAAACACCAGAGAGAGAAAAGCTCTCCGGCACGGAGAAATATGAAAGGGAAATTCCTCCCGGGGAGGAGAAATCATGGCCATCATCACCGTCATCGCTCCGACATCATCAAGATCATCATCGTCATCACCATCACCACCATCACCATCACCCTCATCATCCACCTTCATCCCTACGTAACAGTTAGGGGTCTCTATCGTTGTTTTACATTAGATCTCTCTCCCGGTGTGGATTACTTGTTGGTAGTTGATGCTTGTGATATTTATTGGTGTTAGCACTTTATGACCAGATTGTTATTATCCATTATATCACCTCTGATTACGATCCATATGATGTCTTGTGAGTAGTTCGTTTAGTTCTTGAGGACATTGGATAAGTCCTGATGTTAGTAGTGAAGTTATATTGGATTAATATCTCGTGGTTTGGTATTTAAGTTGTGGTGCTATTCTTCTAGTGGTGCCATGTGAACGTCGACTACATGATACTTAACCTTTATGGGCCTAGTAGGATGCATTGTGTATTTGGCTACTAATTGTGGGGTTGCTGGAGTGACAGAAACCTAAACCCCCGTTAGGAAACCAATGCACGAGGGAGTGTAGGATCCCGAAGTTTTAAGGCTGTAGTTAGATTTATATTAATTACTTTCTTGTATTTACGGATGCTTACGAGGGGTATAATCACAAGTATGTATTAGTCCTAACTGGGCGGTGCATTAGCATAGGTTCACCCACACAACACTTCACGAACCAATAAATATTAATCATTCTTAATGAAGCGAAAAGCACTTGACGAAATTCCCATGTGTCCTCGAGAACGTTTGGTAGTCATAAGTAGAACAACCGGCTTGTCTTTTGCTCTCAAAAGGATTGGGACACTCGCTCCATATTATTTACTGCACTTTATTTACTCGCACTTTATTTATCTGTTATATCAAAAACCTCCAAAAACCCGGTTGCTAGTGTTTAAAGTGAACTCTCTATCCAACCTGCTTGTTAACACCTTCTGCTCCTCGTTGGGTTCGACACTCTTATTTATAGAAAGTACTACGATATACCCCCTATACTTGTGGGTCATCACATAGCTACTGATATTTTGGCATATTATACTTTCTTACATGAGGTTTAGATCATTTTGGCATGCATTGCTAGTTTTAGATGTTTTCTGCCTTATTTGTTGTTTGCATGCTTAACTTTTGATAAATTGTTTAGGTTGTTATTCTTATATTACTAGCATGCCTAGGTGTTGTTTTCTCTGATTATTTGGATGCTATATTATAGATCTAGCATGTTATAATAAGTCTTGTTTGATGATCTATTATTGTTATGCATGTATGCATGTCTAAATAGTCATCTTCCATGTCTAGTTTTAGTAGTTGTTTTGCTCCATGATTATTTTCATGTATTGAGTGATGCCATGGCATGTTTAGTATAGATATGTCTCTGTTATGACATTGCTTAGCCTCTGGTTATATTATTCCTCCATGTTTAGAAAAGCAGATGTTACTATAGGCTTGTGGTATTGCTTGTTATTATTTTCCTATGCATGTGTATGTGTTCCTAAGTTGTTTTCTTGTTGTTTTATTCATCCTCGTGAATGACCAGAGAGTCATTTAACCTTATATGGATATTTTATGAGGGTGGCACACCCACTGAAATCATGCCAATTTGGTTGAGGAACAATACCACGATTTCTAGTGTTTTTCATTGTGTTACATATGCATGCTTTGCTTGATGGTGTGTACCCTAGTGCTTTTGTATTTGAGTGTATTTGTTTGATGAATTACTTGTTGTATGTTTACTTTGTTATCAAGTGTTTTCCTTTTTTTTGGTTCTGATTGGGTGTTTTCCTTTTTATTTTACGACGTTAGATAACGAAGACGGTGTTATTCCCGGAGAGGTTTTTATTGCAACTCTTGTTTATTTCAATAGCAAGACCAAGACCAGTGCCAAGGCAAGCCACTCTAAATGTGTTTCTTGTTGTTTAGTTATCATTATCTATCATGCATGTTTTACTTCTGAAGTTTTACTAAAGTTTGATTCAAAAACTATTTTCTTAAGTGGACTATTGTAGCGCTCCCAGCTTTTAATAAAGGCAAGAACCCCTGTGTTACTGTGCTAGTCCCTGGATCAACTGCTAGCACCACAGTACAAGATGAAATATCATACAAATGCGTCAACATCTTTATTATATCGCATGATCCAGACTTTACAAAATTGTTTTACAACTTGCATAGCTCAAGGCTAGCGTAAATACAAAGTTCTGCAGCGAAAAACATAGTACATCAATGAGCCTCATCCTCTTCATGTGCCACAGGCAAAACATGTTGTATGTAGACTCGAGAACCTAAACGAAATCCTCACTCGTCATCGGAACCATCTGCACGTTGGAATATGCATCCACAAGGGAGTCAATACAATTTAATATATTGGCAAGTGACACTATGGTGGATATAAATGGCAAGTTACTAATATACATGCATATTTGGCGGGTGGAGTTTTTGGGCTAGTTTGCATAAAGACATTTGTCCTATCTTTTAATAGAAATTAATTTTTGCACATAATTGGACACTTTGGTTGATAGCAAAGTGCTCCTACCTTTTTTGGATTAGCACGCTGAAACACCATCAGGCACTTCTCCAATAACCCATAGTCAAATTGGTAGTAATCAATAAAACAAGATGAACGAGATATGTCATGCTTCCCATCTAGTTGTTTAATTGTCCCTAACCAATGGAACACGGCTAAGATCTTAGTTTTAACCCTCGCGAGGTTTGTGCCCTTTACCCGTGTTGCCTAATCGACCCCAAACACCATGATACACCATTAGTAACATGGAAGGAAAGAAGATTAAGCCAGAATTCATAAGAAGTAGATCCCCAAACCCTCCACGAGCCGGACCATCCTACTACTATTCTACATCTCTGGACACGTTGGGTTCGAGTCACCACAACCTACAAATTCTGTCTAGCCCATACTAATATGAAACACGGCTGCACACAAGAAACAACTACATACAGAAACTAAACATAATCTCAAGATACTGGGCGGCGGTCCCCACCAAAATTTGTACTCTGATGACATGCTAGCAATCCGCCCAGTGGTTAATTAATTATCATGTTGTTTTCATAAGCAATTAAAATAACGATTTTCATCATAACATGATAATAATCCCAACCACGAATAACTACAAGCATGGCTAAGCAATCTAGCATTACGGGTTTTGCCTAACATATGGATTGCTACATTTAGGGATAACATACGATTACTCCACTTGGGTGTTAGTGAAGAAATCTAGCATAGCGATAACACACAACTCCTACTAATGCATAGCTACAATAAAACTCTAATGCATATATTAAAATAGTAGGATCATGTGTGCCACTTGCCTTTTTGAAGTTGGTGTAGAATCACACTCTCTTCATAAATAGAACGTTCCTCTCCGTACAATCTAAACAATACAGATACATACAAATCAACAAGTCACTCACAAATACAGTGCATACAAAGGTAAACAAACATAGAAATGTTTTCAAAACAAGGTTGATTTACGTTATTCATTGATAGGATAGAGATTTTCACATAATTCGATATGCAAAAATAATTATGATTAGGTTGGTGGGTATTCTTTTATGGACAAGGGTTTACTTTGAAGGATTCAAACTTGAGTCGTTCCTATTGGTCAAGCAAGTTCCAAGAGTTCACTTTAGATTAGTAAAGAGCTATCACATCACTCAATATTGCAAAAGGAGTGGATGTAATAGTATTATTTAAGGTAGAAGACTTAATTCTATTAACAAAATAATTAAAGTGTTTGAGTTAGACTTTCCAGTTTGGTTAAGTTTGGTCTAGACGCACCACACAATTACATACAAAATAATCATGGTGACAGAGTTTTGAGTTTGCCATTTTGTCGATGGTCGGTCAAATTCCAATTGAAACAATTCAAACTTGAATAAGTAGTTGGGTTGTTCCAAGGGTCCAAATGGTTGGTCTCTAATCAAAATAATCATACAAGGTTTTGGTACAGGGGTTCTAGATGCAAACCATGGTTAACAAGATTCACATAATGGTTTTGAGTACTAGGGTTCTGTAAATTTTACAACCTGGCTTGTAAATTTGAATTGCATAAGGGTTCTATGTTTACTTGTATTTATAGTATGTGATTGACACATACTTGGTGCTGGTCTTGATCCAAATGATCACACCACAATTTGGGTATTAGCGATTAACAGCTACTATATCATGTTCAGTTAGTATTAAACACTAGGGATGGTTTTAGCCCAAAATTACATATAATAGGTTCACTAGTACCCATATGGTTTAGATATTGGTCTCTCTAGTCCAAGTTTACTAAATGGAACATTTTTGTAGAAGGGATCGTATTAAGATTATTTACTGAATTTAAACTAGGTCAAACTTACTCAAATGGGTATTTGGATTTAGATAAATTTTAAATAGTCAAATTCGAAATTAAACAATTCTAAAAGATTCTACAGGTTAAGGGCTTTTCAAAAAGTTCAAGTTTGCTAAATTTAGCGTTACGGTTCAAAAGTTATGATTATTCTAAGTTGTAGGGGGTTTTGGGTAAAACTAGCACACGAATTTTCTACTTAGGGTTGGTCCGGAAAATAGGTTGACTATAAGGCATGACGTGATTGGCTGGTAAAAGTAGTTTAGGTGATCTACTTGTGGGTGGTCGTAGGATCAAAATCGCGTGGTACGGCTATAGCGTGTCTTTATGTAGCTTACGTCGCGCAGTGTACGTACGACAAAATATTACGCTAGCCTAAAGTTAAAATAAAATATACTAAGAAATAAGTCTAATACTACGGCAACTAATTTTGCGGGCTCAAATATAATAAAACATTTAATCTACAAATATACGTACAAAAGACAATTTACGTGGTAACTTCGTCGCCGCCCGAAAAGAAAATAAGAAATCCCATCGAAAAATAATTATTTTATTCTAGTCAAACCAAAATAAATGGTTTGATCTGAATTTATTTTTGTGATTTTGGCTAAACCATTGGTTGCATTATATAGACGGGAGATGAGGCGTGGGGTTTACAATTTGACGATATGGGACTAAAAAGACGAACTGTGACCACGCCTCGCACGTACGTGTGTGGTTTGGTAAACCAGAGGATCGGTCCAAGGCCTGCGTGCGGGTGCGTGTGTATCCTTTTTTTTTCCACCAAATATGCTGACATCATTGGTGATGTCAGCGATTTGTTTTTTTTCTCCAAGGATTTATGTTCACCGTGCACGCGCTGGCCAGATCGGCCTACTTTTTTTTCGTTTTTCCTATTTTCTTCATATCTCTTGATTAAAATATTCAAATGATAGCAAACCAACTGCACTAGTTTTATAAAAACAATATCTATTAAACTACGACATTTTTGCTAATATTTTAATCAATATAATATTTTGACAAATTCAAATATTACTTTAACTACAAATAGGCATGTGTGTCTATTTCCAAAATAGTTCCAATTTGGCTTCAACAATTTTTTTGGAAAATACTATACATTATAATATTAATTTTAAAACATAGTATAATTATCTTCATACAAAATAATCTTGTTCAAACCTTTTAAATTATTTGAAATCTTGATAAAACATTAACATATGCACGTACTTATGTTTGTGCTTTTAAAATATTTAAGAAGGAAAACTATCATTAAGGTTTATGATCCTCTAGTTTTAAATATCATATAAATATTTTCAAAACAATTTTTTATTTGAATCGAATAGCTCTAGCTTTTAAATAACGTGAATTACTGTGCAAATGTATGTGTTAGAAAAGATTTTGAGGGTTTAGAAAATAGAGTTTTATTTGGATTAACATTTACAACTACCTTGAAAAGTCATATTAGACATTTTGTGTTTGAAATTTATTTGAATTTTGTGGCTTGCATTAACAACACAAAAAGTTTTAAATTTTAGTTATTTTTTTAACTTCCCAAAAAATCTGGGATGTTACAACTATACCACTATCTATTTATGTATCTAATATGTTATAGCCACTATATAATCTTGGTGTTACCAAACCCTTTAGACATTTTAGTATCATCACATAATCACTTTAAGTCCCTTAGTGGACATTTTTACTTGATGTTCTTGGAAATCAAAAGTTTTGGAAAAACCCCGAGGAAAGGTGGGACCTTGTCCGAGGAAGGTATGCGAAGGAGGAAATGTTTTCAATTTGTTTTCCAAAAATGACACATAACCTAGTCTTCGCCGGACAACCAAGCTATACTGCCACACTACCTCAATATGGGCACTGGGTCTACCTAAAAGCTTGTCGGTGTTAGTCTGTGTCTACCTCAATGTGCTATAGGGTTAAAGTCCACTGAACCGAATTGTCGCCAGAAAGAAAAAAGGGGACATGCAGAGTGTGGGATTAAGTTCACCACCGGTTGCAACAGTTCGGTCTCCTATCATGGCGATGTGTTGTTAGGGGAAACCGGATCGATATAGCTTACTCACTCAGTCACAGGGAGAACAAACCTAGTTTAAGACATAGTCATTTACTAGCACCTGCATAGTGGATAGTTAGGACCAGTTATCTGATGTTTTGCATACTGTCTCGGATAGTCCGTGGTTGTTCACGGCGGATGTACTGGATCATGTGGATTGTGTACACCTCTGCAGAGTAAAACTAGTCAGAATAGTCGCGTCCTCGGATATGGACAGTTGAATGGCCATGTAGCTAGCATTCACCTGACAGTCGTTTTTGGCTCACAAAGGGGTGACACTAAGATGACCTCAAATGGAAAAATAATGTGAATGAAGTTGCGCGTCTCGTCGAAACAAACAACTTTGATTTTTTTATCATCTCGATCCGAGGTCGTATGCAATTTCTAGAGCCAAAATACCACGTATCATCTCATTATACGAGCAAATCTGCCAAACCATAGACATACACTTCACTTTCGCGGAAGCATTGGTGAAACGAGGTGAAAACCTCCAGATTGCGTCAAAGTTCTTCCACCTGATTTTAAAGCATCAAGGTGAGGTCAAATTGAAAAACAGAAAACATGAATGTTCTTCGGTTTTTTTTGAGACGAACAACTTTATCTTCTGCGATATTTTGATATGACGTCGTTTACTGCCTCGAAGCTGGAAAATACGGACGGGTCAGAACTGACAGAATCATATTCGATTCAAACACGTTTTAGTGCAGATACAATTAAGCCTTCAAGATAATGTCAGATGAAAAATCGGAATCATGAAAGTTCTTCGTCTTTTCAAGTCGAACAACTTTGTCTTTTACGTGATTTCGATTTGAGGTTGTTTACTAACTCGAGAACGACCCGCAAGGAGCAGCCAGTTTTTAGACCGAACAGTTTACGAAGGTTCGAGTCAAACATCCGATTTGTATGCAAATTAGGGCTTTTGGACGTGAATCCAAGCCTTTTCCTTGCACGGGAACTCCAGTCGCCTCTTATATACATGAGGGGTGACGACCGATTGAACCAACACCAATCGAACAAACACAAATCCTAATTTATCGTGTTCATCTATGTCTCTCCCTTGTACCTTGCTTCTCATTCTTCGTTGTTCTACAGGTTTGGAGGATACGATCCACGAGGCTCCAGGGGCGTTAAGGACGACCTGGAGCAGCCAATCATCGCCGGGTCCTCCGACGGGGTCCCCCCCAAGGAAACGGGGCGTCTGGCCTCAAAAAGCGTCTACCGGACTGTCTTGCGTACCGCGCTTCCGACAGGCCTTCTGCGGTGCGAGTTGCAGAGCATCTCCCTCGGCGCCGCAGGTACACGAGGACGTGTTCGTGTGGCGCGTTCGCACGGCAACACACTTTTTTGGCGACTCCGCTGGGGACGAAGTATTGAACGGTCTCCAACATGTTCTTGCTACGAAGAGAGCGTCATCAAGAGCTGCAATCTATAACGGTATCATGAATCCTCAATCTCCACATGTAGATGCAAATTGCTCTCATGTTAATGTTACTAAATCTTTTTATATGAGTACGAAATCGTTTAACCCTAGTTCTTACTATGTGAAGAGCCGATGCAGAACAATCTTTATGTTTCAAATCGTTATAATTTTAGCAACGTGCAATATGTATACTCGAATTCTCATGCATCGGCAACCCCAAAAGTACATATGCTGATGAACAACATGGTGAGTGATGGGAGGCTTGTGGTGACCTAGGACACCACTGCATGTGTAGTGCGCAAGTCGTTGACATAATACTCACAAAAGGACTTATCCGTGAATATTACATCCCTCAGGGTAGTACAACAGAAATATAGCAGACCAAGCAAAACTATAGGATACAAACTTCATTACAAAATCTCGAGAATATCTTTGATGAATCAAAGAAGATCTCATGCAAATGAAACATCAGAAGAAGCAATTCGAAGATCCAATCTGGAGAAGAACTCTAGCTCAAAACTAATCCACTACGGCTGATCTCAGCCCAAATCTAGGGCTTGTAACAGCTAAGTCCAAGAATGGTCTCCACATACACCTTGATAGCTTCTCCTCCACGAGCTTTGTTGATGATGATTCTTTACCGACTAAGTAATCGATCACTCCACCTAGCTTCATGAGGTAGCGATGGCTTCACGATGACGACTTCCATAAGGCTTCAACTCTAAGCAGGGGGTCAACCGGGAACAAATGAGTAACGAGCGTTACTCAGCAAGTTCATGGTATATAGTGAGTAGTTTGATGCACTAACTAGAGCTTTAGCCTCAAAAGAGTCATAAGCTAATGCAAGGTTTTTGAAAATCTTTCTTCAAGAGGTTGCTTTTAATTTGGAAGACTATGCCCGCCAGATCTTCACAGGACTAGAATGTAACACCCCTGATTTTTGGAAAGTGCAAAAATCACAAAAATTGAAACTTTTTGTTTCCATGTTATGCAATTCACCAAAAACCAAATGAGATGTAAGAAACAAAAGGAAACAATACATATTTCAATGATATTGGAATTAAGAAGCCATTAGGCCTCTATTTTCCTAAACCCTAAAAGCCCATTCAAAATTTTCATTATTCAAAAAAATTGTTTTCTCTTAGAAATCCTTATTTTATAACATGTTTTCAAATCAACTATTACCTTGAAAAATGTTTTATAGCCTTTGAAACCATATAATTATTACCTCTTAACAATTTATATGCCTCAAAACTATTTTATGGGAACAATAGCTATTTATATTGATATACAAATGATACTCCAAGTTTTAAACATAAAGGAGTGAATATAAAATGCTTTACTTTGTAAATAACATTAAATAAGACTTAGAAAACAATATTATGACTTGTGGGATTTTTTCAAATTTTATGAAGCCACTTTTATATTTATTTAATTTTCTATTTTAAAAAAATGGAATAAAGTTACTATTAGTAAATCACTGAAATCTTAAATTTATAAAATATAAAAGTGTTGTGAAATGACTTTCAAAAATAGTATTTGACATGTTTAACGTCTCTGAAATTTTATTTAATCAAAAACTCATATTATTATTTTTATAATTTAAAATGTACATTTATCACTATTAGTGATTTATTTATATTTTCAAAAATATGAAAAGTGCAATGTGTTGAAAAGTTTATAAAAATGTTCTAAATAGAAATATATTATTTTTAGAAATTTTTAGAAATTTAAATGGGGTCATTTGGATTATTAAATCAAGAGATATTAAAAACAGGAATTAAAAAGAAAATCATTGATGACGTCATCAATGATGTCATCCTCTTTCTTCCCCGTTTGGAAACTGCGATGGCTGTTAGAGGCGAAATTTTCTCTCCTTGATTTCTCTCCATTAAGACCATTAATCCCTGCCCCGACCCTAGCTCCTTATAGCCTTGTGCCCCCTCTCCATTTCCCCCCTCCTCCTTCTCATTTTCGTGCCCCCACGACGCCGTTATTCCTCACCGGAGTCAGCACTGCCGCCACCGTATCCCCACGATTCCGGCGAGGTGAGACTCTCCCCGTGCCTGAATCCTCACCGAATCTCTTCCCCTCGATCTCCTCTGTCGTTTGATGCGCTCGGGTTTTATTTTCCGCAGCTATATCGCTGGCGCCGTCCACCCCCGAGGCCACCGAAATCGAACCACACGGGACCCGCACCGCGTCGTCGACAGGAGCCGCCGCAGTGGAAGCCACCGTCACCAATCGCCTCAGATCTTCACTCTGGTGCTCGTCGTGGTCACCATCGAGCCCGAAGGCCGCCGGAACGCCGCCGCCGTGTAAATCCCGAGCGTCTGCGCCACCGCGACGCCATCTCCGGCGAGATCCCTCCGGTGAACTCTCTCTCCCTTCTCTGTGCCATTAGATCTAGATCGAGTGGACATGATTTGAACCACCCCACGAAGAGGTATCCGCCAATCACGATGCGCCACCTCAGCGCCGCGACAACGCGCGTTAAGTTCGTTATCTGCCGCTCAAAGCAGCGCGTAGCCGGCCCAGGCCCAGTCCCTAACCATCGCCCTGTGCGGCAAATAACAGATCTGAGCCCAACTGCCTCTAGAATTTACTTCCGAATAAAATTAGAATGTAATTTTTGCAGAAAAGCCCCTACATCTTAGTTTCATCATAACTTTTCAACTATAAGCCCAAATTTAGCAATCTTGGACTTTTTGAAAATCACTTGACATTTAGAAACTTTTGGCACTGGCCAAATTCAAATTTGACAAACTTAAATTTGTTCAAATTCAAATATGCTTGTTTGATGAAATTTGACATAATTCAAATTATGTAAATCCAATTTGTGCAAACTAAATTGTTTTGGGTTCCTTAGAATGTGTACTAACAGATCCATAAGTCCAAAATATTATTTGAACAAGTTTATAATGGATTTAGAATTATATGGCCATTTGAGCAAATTTGACTTAGTTTAAATTCTATAAATAATTTTAATATGCTCTCTTAAGCAATGTTGCTCCATATGGCAACCTTAATCCATAGAAACCAGTTCCGTAGAATTTTGGACACATATGATCCATACCCATGTATTTTAGGCCAAGTTATCACACACATGTTTCACACCATATTAAAAATGACTTAGGAAATATTTTGCTTAAGTGGTTCTATATGTGTATGGCTATATGAAACCAAGGCTAAGTCCTTACTGAAGTTTCAACTTATACTTAGCCAACAAATGAACCTAAAAACACTAGTACAAATGTTTCCATCAACTTCTTTTCTCCCCATGCTTGCTTCAAGATTTCACCAAGTTGGGATTTGTGAGAACCATGAAGTGCAATGGAGGACTTAACCATCTAGAGATTTTTCAACATGAATATATAAGCCAATGAAGGACTTAGCAAATAAAACAAACTTCAGAAGCATCTCCAAGAAGTGGAAGCACTTAGAAGACTAACCCCCTTTCTCTCTAAGTCTTTTTCCTTCCCTTTTCTATTCTTCTCCTTTCAACTTGATGGCAAAATGAAGAGAAACAAGGAAGATCATTGAAGAAATGACTTAGGATCCACAAGAGTTTGAAGCATACTCCATGAAGTTCACATGAAGAAGAAGACTCACCTCTCCCATTCTATCCTCTTGTCTCATTTCTCCTCTATTTTGACTTAGTGATATTTTCACATTTGTTAAATAAAACACTTAGTTGTGACCACACCGCTTGGGAAACAACTAGTGAGAAAACCATGAAGACTATCAAGACCAAGAGAAGCACCACACCAAGGAAGGAAACAACTTAGATGGCATGATGATTATCTTCAAGAAGGCAATCACATGAGGTCTAGAAGCAATCCATACAAGTTGAAGAATAACAAGTTATTTTTGTCCAACCATTGACCCAAATGGAAAACCCAAGACTTAGTAATATTTTCCCTTTGATGATGAAGTTAGTAGACCTACCCTAACCACAATGTAAAATACTAACATAGTCACTCAAATATTTTTGAAGGTGAATATGACCAAGTGTTTGCATGTATTACTTTAGTTGAAGAAGTAATATGTTAATTCTTAGTGAACTCTTGGAACTTCCTCGACAAGTATGGTTATAATAAAGTTAGATCACATCAAACTCAACCTAGTCCTTCCCAAGTAAACCATTGGAATTTCCTTAACAAGTATGAGAGCATTAGAGAATGAATCTTTCAACTCAAACCTAGACCTTGTACTAGCCCACTAGGTTAAACTCCTTGGCTATGTTATTGCTTTGTATGATCTCTTCACTTGTATGTTTGCTTGATAGCATGTTTGTTTATTTTGTTTTCAATGAGTAGACTGTACGGAGAGCAACGATCCTTTGTGAAGAGAGTGTGACATCTCCACCAACTTCAACAAGGAAAGTAACACACCATCAACTACCCATTATTTTCTATACGCATTAGTTGATTTTTGAGTAGTATGCATTGATAGGAAATTTTACTAAGTTATATTATGCTATGCTATTATCCTAGTAGTGTGTAGCCATCTCTTTTATCCTTGTTATTTATAGCCTTAGAACTAGATAGATGCTATGCAACGTGGCAAATGATTTTTACTTGATGTTGTGGAAAAATTCTAAGTAACAACTTCAATGAACCACCTGGGTGGATTTGGTTGTTTGGCTGATGAGAGTTGAGTGTCTCCCCGAGGGGTGTTCACTTGAGGAATGCCACCCAGGGACAAAGTGATTATGATGTTCCCCAAGTTTAGATTGCTTCCAGTGCAGCCTTTAGTCATATGGGCTCTGTCTTGATTAATTAAGTTGCGAGGGTTCAGCCCGGACTTGACAAGCAGATGTAGCATAATTATAGGTGGAACGGGTCTTGCCATTGGGTTGGATTCTTGCTTCTGAAAGATCTCGTCTCGATTCTTCTCCTTTCCTTAATGCACTCAGGGTGTATAGGATGTTTGGGTTGAGTTGGGTCTGAAGGTGAAAGTGCACAAGCTCTGCAGAGTCAACAAACTAAGATCTTAGCCGTGTCCCCGGTTATGGACAACTATGAGCAGCTAGACAAGGATGGACGGAAGAATCACATCACCATTTTCAATAATTAAAATTTTGACCAAGTGAACAGTATTTGTGGTGCTTGGATCTTAATCCAATGTTACCACCCTTTAAAAACAAAAGTTGTTTTACAAAGATGATAGGAGAAAACTGGCTTTATGCAAACTTAGCCAAAACTCCACTCAGCCAAATAAGCATGTAGTATTAGTCTTGCCATTTATATCCACCATAGTGTTACTTGCCAATACATTAAATTGTATTGACTCCCTTGTGGCTGCATATTCCATATTGCAGATATTTCTGAAGACGAGTGAGGATTTCGTTTAGGATCTCGAGACTATCGCCAACATGTTTTGCCTGTGGCACATGAAGAAGATGGGCTCGATGTTGTTCTATGTTTTTTCGCTGTAATACTTTGTTTTCTGCTAGTCTTCTAAGACTATGCAAGTTGTAATACTATTTTGTAAAGACTGGATCATGCGATGTAGTAGAATTTGATGCATTTGCATGATATTTCATTTTGTACTGTGGTGCTAGCAATTGATCCAGGGACTAGCACAATGACACAGATGTCCTTACATTATTTAAATGTGGGAACGCTACAAAATGGTATCAGAGCATTGTGTTGCCTGTAGAATTCGAGACCCTAAGTTTGGAGAAGACCCTAGGATAGAAAATTCCCTATGTTCAAAATTCCTAGAAACAAAACAACCATCTTAATTCTTCTCATATCATCTCATCTATTATTCACCTTCAAAATTTTCTAGATGACCTACGTCTTCAATACCATCAAGACAGGAATGTTGATGATCATACCAAGAAGTGCAAGAATTATTTTCACCACATGAAGACTTACACTCAATGTTACTGAAGAACTTGAAGAAAACATAGACTTCACAAAAATCAAGAACACCTTAAGACATGGAGAGAAGAATTTGAAGAAAGCTAAAGAGGATATAGATGAGACCACCAATCTAGTTACTTTGTTAGAACAACGTTAACATGTTAGTGTATTGATCATACCAATGAGTATGGTATGACAATATTAGTGTTTTTTAAAAACCATGTTGTTTGGTGTGGTGAATGTGTTGCTATATGTTTGTTATGTGTTGTTTGCAAGATGAGTTTCCTTGATCTAATGTGTTGGGGTAGGAATTTCTTTAGTCTCTTTCTAATCTCTACTTTTTCATGCTAAGCCAAACCAAAACCCATACCCATTTACCAACCCTATTGGGCTACCCTATGAAGTGCAACAACAAACCTTTCACCCAAGAATGCCATGACTAGTTCTTTATAGAGACACAAGCCATACAATTGAGGAATGTCACAGATTTCAAGATCCCTTTTGTGTGAAGGAACAATCACATCTATGATCAATGCCAACTACATCATAAGGAGCAGTAAGCCAATCAACAAGTGAAGAAAGACAAGTGAACCCCAAGTTGCATGAGATATGAAGATTTCAGATCCAACTACACCGAGATAAGAAATAATGAAGAAACACAACTATCAAGTTTGTGTTACATAAGAGTTTTACGCAACCCACTAGTTAAAAAATGATAGTTTAGCTCAAGTTTGTCTTACATAATGGAAACATTTTGTTAGAAAATTGAGGTGACCTAGTGTTATTAAACAAGATTCACCAATCCAAGTACAAGGTAATGATTGAGTGCAACATGGATTGGCCCCCATTGTGACTACTCACATTATTTACTTTTGCTGTGAGGAATGTTAAATCTGAGTGACATACCTATTAGAGAGACGACGATGTTAAGCCTAAACCATAGAATGGTAGAATACAATAATGACCCTATGTTAGTGTTACTAAAAACGTACTATTTCCGGTGAGGATCAAGACAACCTTGGAGCTATCAAGCAATGGAAGAATTTTCCTACCATGAGAGTTCCTTTAGAAATAGCATGGTGTTTACCTTCAATGATGACAACCAACAAGATGGAAGATTGCCAAGGACATCAAAAGACCAAGTTGAGAGTGACCAAAGGACTTTTGATTGACCCAAAGAGTGACCCCTCAGTGTCAAAGGTAGTTCAACATACCTATGTTGTTCTACAGCTCTACCGCGAAGGAAAATTCTACTCAAGCCAATCTCAAATCAATCTACACCCCAATCTAATGAAAATAGACTACCCACAAAAGTTTCTTTTAAGGGTGGTAGCCCACGCAATTATTCTGGAAACCAGTTAGCCAATCATAATCTTTCTTTCTAGCCTTCCCAAATCTCGGGACGAGATTTCTTTTAAGGGTGGTAGTCTGTAACATCCCTGATTTTTGGAAAGTGCAAAAATCACAAAAATTTGAAACCTTTTGTTTCCATGTTATGCAATTCACCAAAAACCAAATGAGATGTAAGAAACAAAAGGAAACAATACATATTTCAATGATATTGGAATTAAGAATCCATTAGGCCTCTATTTTCCTAAACCCTAAAAGCCCATTCAAAATTTTCATTATTCTAAGAAATTGTTTTCTCTTAGAAATCCTTATTTTATAACATGTTTTCAAATCAACTATTACCTTGAAAAATGTTTTATAGCCTTTGAAACCATATAATTATTACCTCTTAACAATTTATATGCCTCAAAACTATTTTTATGGGAACAATAGCTATTTATATTGATATACAAATGATACTCCAAGTTTTAAACATAAAGGAGTGAATATAAAATGCTTTACTTTGTAAATAACATAAAATAAGACTTAGAAAACAATATTATGACTTGTGGGATTTTTCCAAATTTTATGAAGCCACTTTTATATTTATTTAATTTTCTATTTTAAAAAAATGGAATAAAGTTACTATTAGTAAATCACTGAAATCTTAAATTTATAAAATATAAAAGTGTTGTGAAATGACTTTCAAAAATAGTATTTGACATGTTTAACGTCTCTGAAATTTTATTTAATCAAAAACTCATATTATTATTTTTATAATTTAAAATGTACATTTATCACTATTAGTGATTTATTTATATTTTCAAAAATATGAAAAGTGCAATGCGTTGAAAATTTATAAAAATGTTCTAAATAGAAATATATTATTTTTAGAAATTTTTAGAAATTGAAATGGGGTCATTTGGATTATTAAATCAAGAGATATTAAAAACATGAATTAAAAAGAAAATCATTGATGACGTCATCAATGACGTCATCCTCCTTCTTCCCCGTTTGGAAACTGCCATGGCTGTTACAGGCGAAATTTTCTCTCCTTGATTTCTCTCCATTAAGACCATTAATCCCTGCCCCGACCCTAGCTCCTTATAGCCTTGTGCCCCCTCTCCATTTCCCCCTCCTCCTTCTCATTTTCGTGCCCCCACGACGTCGTTATTCCTCACCGGAGTCAGCACTGCCGCCACCGTATCCCCACGATCCCGGCGAGGTGAGACTCTCCCCGTGCCCGAATCCTTACCGAATCTCTTCCCCTGGATCTCCTCTGTCGTTTGATGCGCTCGGGTTTTATTTTCCGCAGCTATATCGCTGGCGTCGTCCACTCCCGAGGACACTGGAGACGAACCGCACGGGACCCGCACCGCGTCGTCGACAGGAGCTGCCGTAGTGGAAGCCACCGTCACCAATCGCCTCAAATCTTCACTCCGGTGCTCGTCGTGGTCACCATCGAGCCCGAAGGCCGCCGGAACGCCGCCGCCGTGTAAATCCCGAGCGTCTGCACCACCGCGACGCCATCTCCGGCGAGATCCCTCCGGTGAAATCTCTCTCCCTTCTCTGTGCCATTAGATCTAGATCGAGTGGACAGGATTTGAACCACCCCACGAAGAGGTATCCGCCAATCACGATGCGCCACCTCAGCGCCGCGACATCGCGCGTTAAGTTCGTTATCTGCCGCTCAAAGCAGCGCGTAGCCGGCCCAGGCCCAGTCCCTATCCATCGCCCTGTGCGGCAAATAACAGATCTGAGCCCAACTGCCTCTGGAATTTATTTCCGAATAAAATTAGAATGTAATTTTTGCAGAAAAGCCCCTACATCTTAGTTTCATCATAACTTTTCAACTATAAGCCCAAATTTAGCAATCTTGGACTTTTTGAAAATCCCTTAACATTTAGAAACTTTTGGCATTGGCCAAATTCAAATTTGACAAACTTAAATTTGTTCAAATTCAAATATGCTTGTTTGATGAAATTTGACATAATTCAAATTTTATAAATCCAATTTGTGCAAACTAAATTGTTTTGGGTTCCTTAGAATGTGTACTAACAGATCCATAAGTCCAAAATATTATTTGAACAAGTTTAGAATGGATTTATAATTATATGGCCATTTGAGCAAATTTGACTTAGTTTAAATTCTATAAATAATTTTAATATGCTCTCTTAAGCAATGTTGCTCCATATGGAAACCTTAATCCATAGAAACCAGTTCCATAGAATTTTGGACACATATGATCCATACCCATGTATGTTAGGCCAAGTTATCACACACATGTTTCACACCATATTAAAAATGACTTAGGAAATATTTTGCTTAAGTGGTTCTATATGTGTATGGCTATATGAAACCAAGGCTAAGTCCTTACCGAAGTTTCAACTTATACTTAGCCAACAAATGAACCTAAAAACACTAGTACAAATGTTTCCATCAACTTCTTGTCTCCCCATGCTTGCTTCAAGATTTCACCAAGTTGGGATTTGTGAGAACCATGAAGTGCAATGGAGGATTTAACCATCTAGAGATTTTTCAACATGAAGATAGAAGACCAATGAAGGACTTAGAAAATAAAACAAACTTCAGAAGCATCTCCAAGAAGTGGAAGCACTTAGAATACTAACCCCCTTTCTCTCTAAGTCTTTTTCCTTCCCTTTTATATTC
Source organism: Alopecurus myosuroides (assembly GCA_028641055.1). Taxonomy (NCBI): domain Eukaryota; kingdom Viridiplantae; phylum Streptophyta; class Magnoliopsida; order Poales; family Poaceae; genus Alopecurus; species Alopecurus myosuroides. The sequence continues at coordinate 267,395,457 of CM054060.1, forward strand.
TTCTCCTTTCAACTTGATGGCAAAATGAAGAGAAACAAGGAAGATCATTGAAGAAATGACTTAGGATCCACAACAGTCTGAAGCATACTCCATGAAGTTCACATGAAGAAGAAGACTCACCTCTCCCATTCTATCCTCTTGTCTCATTTCTCCTCTATTTTGACTTAGTGATATTTTCACATTTGTTAAATAGAACACTTAGTTGTGACCACACCACTTGGGAAACAAATAGTGAGAAAACCATGAAGACTATCAAGACCAAGAGAAGCACCACACCAAGGAAGGAAACAACTCAGATGGAATGATGATTATCTTCAAGAAGGCAATCACATGAGGTCTAGAAGCAATCCATACAAGTTTAAGAATAACAAGTTATTTTTGTCCAACCATTGACCCAAATGGAAAACCCAAGACTTAGTAATATTTTCCCTTTGATGATGAAGTTAGTAGACCTACCCTAACCATAATGTAAAATACTAACATAGTCACTCAAATATTTTTGAAGGTGAATATGACCAAGTGTTTGCATGTATTACTTTAGTTGAAGAAGTAATATGTTAATTCTTAGTGAACTCTTGGAACTTCCTCGATAAGTATGGTTATAATAAAGTTAGATCACATCAAACTCAACCTAGTCCTTCCCAAGTAAACCATTGGAATTTCCTTAACAAGTATGAGACCATTAGAGAATGAATCTTTCAACTCAAACGTAGACCTTGTCCTAGCCCACTAGGTTAAACTCCTTGGCTATGTTATTGCTTTGTATGATCTCTTCACTTGTATGTTTGCTTGATATCATGTTTGATTATTTTGTTTTCAATGAGTAGATTGTACGGAGAGCAACGATCCTTTGTGAAGAGAGTGTGATATCTCCACCAACTTCAACAAGGCAAGTAACACACCATCAACTACCCATTATTTTCTATACGCATTAGTTGATTTTTGAGTAGTATGCATTGATAGGAAATTTTACTAAGTTATATTATGCTATGCTATTATCCTAGTAGTGTGTAGCCATCTCTTTTATCCTTGTTATTTATAGCCTTAGAACTAGATAGATGCTATGCAACATGGCAAATGATTTTTACTTGATGTTGTGGAAAAATTCTAAGTAACAACTTCAATGAACCACCTGGGTGGATTTGGTTGTTTGGCTGATGAGAGTTGAGTGTCTCCCCGAGGGGTGTTCACTTGAGGAATGCCACCCAGGAACAAAGTGATTATGATGTTCCCCAAGTTTAGATTGCTTCCAGTGCAGCCTTTAGTCATATGGGCTCTGTCTTGATTAATTAAGTTGCGAGGGTTCAGCCCGGGCTTGACAAGCAGATGTAGCATAATTATAGGTGGAACGGGTCTTGCCATTGGGTTGGATTCTTGCTTCTGAAAGATCTCGTCTCGATTCTTCTCCTTTCCTTAATGCACTCAGGGTGTATAGGATGTTTGGGTTGAGTTGGGTCTGAAGGTGAAAGTGCACAAGCTCTGCAGAGTCAACAAACTAAGATCTTAGCCGTGTCCCCGGTTATGGACAACTATGAGCAGCTGGACAAGGATGGACGGAAGAATCACATCACCATTTTCAATAATTAAAATTTTGACCAAGTGAACAGTATTTGTGGTGCTTGGATCTTAATCCAATGTTACCACCCTTTAAAAAGAAAAGTTGTTTTACAAAGATGATAGGAGAAAACTGGCTTTATGCAAACTTAGACAAAACTCCACTCAGCCAAATAAGAATGTAGTATTAGTCTTGCCATTTATATCCACCATAGTGTTACTTGCCAATACATTAAATTGTATTGACTCCCTTGTGGCTGCATATTCCATATTGCAGATATTTCTGAAGATGAGTGAGGATTTCGTTTAGGATCTCGAGACTATCGCCAACATGTTTTGCCTGTGGCACATGAAGAAGATGGGCTAGATGTTGTTCTATATTTTTTCGCTGTAATACTTTGTTTTCTGCTAGTCTTCTAAGACTATGCAAGTTCTAATACTATTTTGTAAAGACTGGATCATGCGATGTAATAGAATTTGATGCATTTGCATGATATTTCATTTTGTACTGTGGTGCTAGCAATTGATCCAGGGACTAGCACAATAACACAGGTGTCCTTACATTATTTAAATGTGGGAACGCTACAAAATGGTATCAGAGCATTGTGTTGCCTGTAGAATTCGAGACCCTAAGTTTGGAGAAGATCCTAGGATAGAAAATTTCCTATGTTCAAAATTCCTAGAAACAAAACAACCATCTTAATTCTTCTCATATCATCTCATCTATTATTCACCTTCAAAATTTTCTAGATGACCTACCTCTTAATAACATCAAGACAGGAATGTTGATGATCATACCAAGAAGTGCAAGAATTATTTTCACGACATGAAGACTTACACTCAATGTTACTGAAGAACTTGAAGAAAACATAGACTTCACAAAAATCAAGAACACCTTAAGACATGGAGAGAAGAATTTGAAGAAAGCTAAAGAAGATATAGATGAGACCACCAATCTAGTTACTTTGTTAGAACAACGTTAACGTGTTAGTGTATTGATCATACCAATGAGTATGGTATGACAATATTAGTGTTTTCTAAAAACCATGTTGTTTGGTGTGGTGAATGTGTTGCTATATGTTTGTTATGTGTTGTTTGCAAGATGAGTTTCCTTGATCTAATGTGTTGGGGTAGGAATTTCTTTAGTCTCTTTCTAATCTCTACTTTTTCATGCTAAGCCAAACCAAAACCCATACCCATTTACCAACCCTATTGGGCTACCCTATGAAGTGCAACAACAAACCTTTCACCCAAGAATGCCATGACTAGTTCTTTATAGAGACACAAGCCATACAATTGAGGAATGTCACAGATTTCAAGATCCCTTTTGTGTGAAGGAACAATCACATCTATGATCAATGTCAACTACATCATAAGGAGCAGTAAGCCAATCAACAAGTGAAGAAAGACAAGTGAACCCCAAGTTGCATGAGATATGAAGATTTCAGATCCAACTACACCGAGAGAAGAAATAATGAAGAAACACAACTATTAAGTTTGTGTTACATAAGAGTTTTACGCAACCCACTAGTTAAAAAATGATAGTTTAGCTCAAGTTTGTCTTACATAATGGAAACATTTTGTTAGAAAATTGAGGTGACATAGTGTTATTAAACAAGATTCACCAATCCAAGTACAAGGTAATGATTGAGTGCAACATGGATTGGCCCCCATTGTGACGACTCACATTATTTACTTTTGCTATGAGGAATGTTAAATCTGAGTGACATACCTATTAGAGAGACGACGATGTTAAGCCTAAACCATAGAATGGTAGAATACAATAATGACCCTATGTTAGTGTTACTAAAAACGTACTATTTCCGGTGAGGATCAAGCCAACCTTGGAGCTATCAAGCAATGGAAGAATTTGCCTACCATGAGAGTTTCTTTAGAAATAGCATGGTGTTTACCTTCAATGATGACAACCAACAAGATGGAAGATTGCCAAGGACATCAAAAGACCAAGTTGAGAGTGACCAAAGGACTTTTGATTGACCCAAAGAGTGACCCCTCAGTGTCAAAGGTAGTTCAACATACCTATGTTGTTCTACAGCTCTACCGCGAAGGAAAATTCTACTCAAGCCAATCTCAAATCAATCTACACCCCAATCTAATGAAAATAGACTACCCACAAAAGTTTCTTTTAAGGGTGGTAGCCCACCCAATTATTCTGGAAACCAGTTACCCAATCATAATCTTTCTTTCTAGCCTTCCAAAATCTCGGGACGAGATTTCTTTTAAGGGTGGTAGTCTGTAACATCCCTGATTTTTGGAAAGTGCAAAAATCACAAAAATTTGAAAGTTTTTGTTTCCATGTTATGCAATTCACCAAAAACCAAATGAGATGTAAGAAACAAAAGGAAACAATACATATTTCAATGATATTGGAATTAAGAATCCATTAGGCCTCTATTTTCCTAAACCCTAAAAGCCCATTCAAAATTTTCATTATTCAAAGAAATTGTTTTCTCTTAGAAATCCTTATTTTATAACATGTTTTCAAATCAACTATTACCTTGAAAAATGTTTTATAGCCTTTGAAACCATATAATTATTACCTCTTAACAATTTATATGCCTCAAAACTATTTTTATGGGAACAATAGCTATTTATATTGATATACAAATGATACTCCAAGTTTTAAACATAAAGGAGTGAATATAAAATGCTTTACTTTGTAAATAACATAAAATAAGACTTAGAAAACAATATTATGACTTGTGGGATTTTTCCAAATTTTATGAAGCCACTTTTATATTTATTTAATTTTCTATTTTAAAAATGGAATAAAGTTACTATTAGTAAATCACTGAAATCTTAAATTTATAAAATATAAAAGTGTTGTGAAATGACTTTCAAAAATAGTATTTGACATGTTTAATGTCTCTGAAATTTTATTGAATCAAAAACTCATATTATTATTTTTATAATTTAAAATGTACATTTATCACTATTAGTGATTTATTTATATTTTCAAAAATATGAAAAGTGCAATGTGTTGGAAAGTTTATAAAAATGTTCTAAATAGAAAGATATTATTTTTAGAAATTTTTAGAAATTTAAATGGGGTCATTTGGATTATTAAATCAAGAGATATTAAAAACAGGAATTAAAAAGAAAATCATTGATGACGTCGTCAATGACGTCATCCTCCTTCTTCCCCGTTTGGAAACTGCCATGGCTGTTACAGGCGAAATTTTCTCTCCTTGATTTCTCTCCAATAAGACCATTCATCCCTGCCTCGACCCTAGCTCCTTATAGCCTTGTGCCCCCTCTCCATTTTCCCCCTCCTCCTTCTCATTTTCGTGCCCCCACGACGCCGTTATTCCTCACCGGAGTCAGCACTGCCGCCACTGTATCCCCACGATTCCGGCAAGGTGAGACTCTCCCCGTGCCTGAATCCTCACCGAATCTCTTCCCCTGGATCTCCTCTGTCGTTTGATGCGCTCGGGTTTTATTTTCCGCAGCTATATCGCTGGCGCCGTCCACTCCCGAGGCCACCGGAGTCGAACCGCACGGGACCCGCACCGCGTCGTCGACAGGAGCCGCCGCAGTGGAAGCCACCGTCACCAATCGCCTCAAATCTTCACTCCAGTGCTCGTCGTGGTCACCATCGAGCCCGAAGGCTGCCGGAACGCCGCCGCCGTGTAAATCCCAAGCGTTTGCGCCACCGCGACGCCATCTCCGGCGAGATCCCTCCGGTCAACTCTCTCTCCCTTCTCTGTGCCATTAGATCTAGATCGAGTGGACAGGATTTGAACCACCCCACGAAGAGGTATCCGCCAATCACGATGCGCCACCTCAGCGCCGCGACAGCGCGCGTTAAATTCGTTATCTGCCGCTCAAAGCAGCGCGTAGCCGGCCCAGGCCCAGTCCCTATCCATCGCCCTGTGCGGCAAATAACAGATCTGAGCCCAACTGCCTCTGGAATTTATTTCCGAATAAAATTAGAATGTAATTTTTGCAGAAAAGCCCCTATATCTTAGTTTCATCATAACTTTTCAACTATAAGCCCAAATTTAGCAATCTTGGACTTTTTGAAAATCCCTTGACATTTAGAAACTTTTGGCACCGGACAAATTCAAATTTGACAAACTTAAATTTGTTCAAATTCAAATATGCTTGTTTGATGAAATTTGACATAATTCAAATTTTGTAAATCCAATTTGTGCAAACTAAATTGTTTTGGGTTCCTTAGAATGTGTACTAACAGATCCATAAGTCCAAAATATTATTTGAACAAGTTTAGAATGGATTTATAATTATATGGCCATTTGAGCAGATTTGACTTAGTTTAAATTCTATAAATAATTTTAATATGCTCTCTTAAGCAATGTTGCTCCATATGGCAACCTTAATCCATAGAAACCAGTTCCATAGAATTTTGGACACATATGATCCATACCAATGTATTTTAGGCCAAGTTATCACACACATGTTTCACACCATATTAAAAATGACTTAGGAAATATTTTGCTTAAGTGGTTCTATATGTGTATGGCTATATGAAACCAAGGCTAAGTCCTTACTTAAGTTTCAACTTATACTTAGCCAACAAATGAACCTAAAAACACTAGTACAAATGTTTCCATCAACTTCTTGTCTCCCCATGCTTGCTTCAAGATTTCACCAAGTTGGGATTTGTGAGAACCATGAAGTGCAATGGAGGACTTAACCATCTAGAGATTTTTCAACATGAAGATAGAAGACCAATGAAGGATTTAGCAAATAAAACAAACTTCAGAAGCATCTCCAAGAAGTGGAAGCACTTAGAAGACTAACCCCCTTTCTCTCTAAGTCTTTTTCCTTCCCTTTTCTATTCTTCTCCTTTCAACTTGATGGCAAAATGAAGAGAAACAAGGAAGATCATTGAAGAAATGACTTAGGATCCACAAGAGTCTGAAGCATACTCCATGAAGTTCACATGAAGAAGAAGACTCACCTCTCCCATTCTATCCTCTTGTCTCATTTATCCTCTATTTTGACTTAGTGATATTTTCACATTTGTTAAATAAAACACTTAGTTGTGACCACACCGCTTGGGAAACAACTAGTGAGAAAACCATGAAGACTATCAAGACCAAGAGAAGCACCACACCAAGGAAGGAAACAACTTAGATGGCATGATGATTATCTTCAAGAAGGCAATCACATGAGGTCTAGAAGCAATCCATACAAGTTGAAGAATAACAAGTTATTTTTGTCCAACCATTGACCCAAATGGAAAACCCAAGACTTAGTAATATTTTCCCTTTGATGATGAAGTTAGTAGACCTACCCTAACCACTATGGAAAATACTAACATAGTCACTCAAATATTTTTGAAGGTGAATATGACCAAGTGTTTGCATGTATTACTTTACCTGAAGAAGTATTATGTTTATTCTTAGTGAACTCTTGGAACTTCCTCGACAAGTATGGTTATAATAAAGTTAGATCACATCAAACTCAACCTAGTCCTTCCCAAGTAAACCATTGGAATTTCCTTAACAAGTATGAGACCATTAGAGAATGAATCTTTCAACTCAAACCTAGACCTTGTCCTAGCCCACTAGGTTAAACTCCTTGGCTATGTTATTGCTTTGTATGATCTCTTCACTTGTGTGTTTGCTTGATAGCATGTTTGTTTATTTTGTTTTCAATGAGTAGATTGTACGGAGAGCAACGATCCTTTGTGAAGAGAGTGTGATATCTCCACCACCTTCAACAAGGCAAGTAACACACCATCAACTACCCATTATTTTCTATACGCATTAGTTATTTTTGAGTAGTATGCATTGATAGGAAATTTTACTAAGTTATATTATGCTATGCTATTATCCTAGTAGTGTGTAGACATCTCTTTTATCCTTGTTATTTATAGCCTTAGAACTAGATAGATGCTATGCATCGTGGCAAATGATTTTTACTTGATGTTGTGGAAAAATTCTAAGTAACAACTTCAATGAACCACCTGGGTGGATTTGGTTGTTTGGCTGATGAGAGTTGAGTGTCTCCCCGAGGGGTGTTCACTTGAGGAATGCCACCCAGGAACAAAGTGATTATGATGTTCCCCAAGTTTAGATTGCTTCCAGTGCAGCCTTTAGTCATATGGGCTCTGTCTTGATTAATTAAGTCGCGAGGGTTCAGCCCGGGCTTGACAAGCAGATGTAGCATAATTATAGGTGGAACGGGTCTTGCCATTGGGTTGGATTCTTGCTTCTGAAAGATCTCGTCTCAATTCTTCTCCTTTCCTTAATGCACTCAGGGTGTATAGGATGTTTGGGTTGAGTTGGTTCTGAAGGTGAAAGTGCACAAGCTCTGCAGAGTCAACAAACTAAGATCTTAGCCGTGTCCCCGGTTATGGACAACTATGAGCAGCTAGACAAGGATGGACGGAAGAATCTCATCACCATTTTCAATAATTAAAATTTTGACCAAGTGAACAGTATTTGTGGTGCTTGGATCTTAATCCAATGTTACCACCCTTTAAAAAGAAAAGTTGTTTTACAAAGATGATAGGAGAAAACTGGCTTTATGCAAACTTAGCCAAAACTCCACTCAGCCAAATAAGCATGTAGTATTAGTCTTGCCATTTATATCCACCATAGTGTTACTTGCCAATACATTAAATTGTATTGACTCCCTTGTGGCTGCATATTCCATATTGCAGATATTTCTGAAGACGAGTGAGGATTTCGTTTAGGATCTCGAGACTATCGCCAACATGTTTTGCCTGTGGCACATGAAGAAGATGGGCTCGATGTTGTTCTATGTTTTTCCGCTGTAATACTTTGTTTTCTGCTACTCTTCTAAGACTATGCAAGTTGCAATACTATTTTGTAAAGACTGGATCATGCGATGTAATAGAATTTGATGCATTTGCATGATATTTCATTTTGTACTGTGGTGCTAGCAATTGATCCAGGGACTAGCACAATAACACAGGTGTCCTTACATTATTTAAATGTGGGAACGCTACATAGAACTTCATGGAGTTGCCTTTCCTACAGCGTTCGCAGCTCCTTCCCGGAACAGGGGGTAACATGCCACATCATTTTACACTCTACAGAGGTGCGTTACTTTACCCATGGGCGTTCAAGACCATGTTGCGCAACCAGGGTTAAGTTCCTGTCCACGCCACTTAGGTGTGGGGCCCGGTTGTTGATCCAAGCCAAGCCATGCTTCTCCGCACAACGCATGCCCACCCATTTCCGCCAGCAGGTTGAACCCCTGATTTGACCCCTCACGATGGATATCTAGGCGCCCCTAGCAGACACTCATAGCCCTCAGAGTCCGTGGGAATTAAGGGATCCCACCCATGTGCATGTAGTCCCGCAAGACCTACAGCGTACATCTCTGGCAGTCCGTTGACATGCGAATGAGAGAAGATCACAACTGACTTACTCGCCCCATACAAGACCCATGGTTAACGCTGTATTTACGGCGCAAGAATCCTGACGACATTTGTTGTTAATTCCTAGGTAGTACGTTCCCATGCAGATGGAACCTTCCTTTCACCTATTCATCTTACCATGGTCCCATCCGCCCACCAAACAGAACACTACCACTCGGGTAGTCATTCAATTAGTCATATTATTATAAAAATAGGATCATGCATTCTTTTGATAGTAGATGGTATTATGATAGGGTTTTTGCAAATAGTTCGTTATGAAATACTGCAAAGGATATGAGCAAGTGATGAACTTGCTTGAGATTGGAATAATGACAATAAAAATCCATGTCTTCGGGTTCGAGGGTCGCGTCGAAAATCCCGACATCTGAAAGATAGCAAAGTAGTCCCGGTAAGGACTATAGAAAACAATGGCAAGATGATACATGCATAGTAATGAGATGCATCGCGAAATACCCTAGAAAATACCCCAGCTTACAAGTGTAAGCTATGATCGATACGATAACTTAATCACACAGGTTTTAGATGAATGGTTTCATTACTTGTGGTGATGTGGTTATTACTTCTTTTAGACTTACATGTGTTTCACTTTTACTTAACAAATCACTTGTTATCATGTTTAAGTAGAAGTTCTATCACATGGGTAGGTAATAAGACAACAACACATGGAAAATAGTTATTGAAAAAGATAACAAACACATTTTATTTTATATTTAAAAAGTGTAGAGCTTATGACAAAGAGTTGAATTGTAAATGATGAACTAATACAACTAACTCTATCATCACATACGTGCTAATGACTTGTGATGATAGGTTTAACATGTGTGAAAACATTTAAGAATTATTAGTAAGAAAAATAATGATGTGGTAGTTATTCCTGGTTATAATGGAATATTATAGAATTCCATTATAACTTTAGAAACAAGTTTATGAGTTAAACAAAATGTTTTATGTTTAACATATTTGAGTTGAAAATGTTTTTCTCTTTAATTTCATATAACATTTTATACTTTTTGAAAATATTTGAATAAGTTACTAATTTATTAATTTAAATGAATTAAATGACTAGGCAAATACTGCACACGTGAAAACTTGGTCAAATGACTATGAAAACATAATAGATGAGTTGTATTTTTCATTTGGAGCATTTTGGTATATAACTTGTATTTTTCTGATTTTATGAATTATTTATTGTTCTCTCAATTTTAAATGATTTATTTTAATTAAAGAAAATGTTTAATTTTAAGCTTTACCAAGCATGTTTAAAAAGTTGATAAACATATAGATTTTACTTTTCTAAACATTTTGATATATTTTTCATATTTTTCTGATAAGTGAATTAACAGATATTGATTTAATAGGATTTAAGCATTTTCTGCCATTTTTTGAATTGACAGGTGGGACCCACCTGTCATTTTATGTTTAATTTCAAAAATAAAAGAAAAAGAACTTGAAGTCATGATGACGTCATAGTTGCATCACCAAAGGAGGAATCTCCTCTGCTGAATCCGATGTGCGTGCCCGGGATCAAATTGATCCATTCGCTCCAGTTGAGCGAGTAGAGAAGGTTGAGACGAGCCTATGGGCGGTGGTGGACGACCAAATGGTCATCGGAATGACCGACGGCGAGCTCAAACGCGGCGGCAACCGGCGGCGTACGGGAATAGTGATGAAATTGGAAGAAATAACACAATATGAAGGTACCGGGAGATTCTCAAGCTCACTCTGAAGCTCGTAGGTGAGTCGAGGAAGCAAGCGGTGCCCGGAATCGACGGGAATCGGCCGCGGTGGCCGGCCGCCGGAGAGAAAGGAACAACGAAATCCTGCAATTTCCGGTCGTCCCAGCTTTTATGCATGCTCGAGGGAGTCGAGGAAGAGCAGGAGCATGCACTGGTGGTCTTAATTGGTCCCAGAGTGACCGGAGTCGACGGCGACGGGCGGTGGAGTTCGTCGGCTAGGGTTTCGTTTTTCTGTTTACAGAGGAAATGAATGACAGGGGAAAGTGTCCTAGAGGACAAAGGAGAGGAAGGGGATCAGTGTGATGTACTTCTCCTGGATCGAGCGGCAACCAGGAGGTGTCCAGGCGCCAATTTTGGCGATGATACGCACGGTGTCCTACTATCCAAGGTTGAAGATGAAATTTTTTCACAGAACCCCCTATAACTTTCTATTATTTACAGACTAGCCCTTCTGTCTTAAAAACTAAGAAGAAACCCCTGTTTTAGGGCTTATTTGTAAACACAAAAATTATTAAAAATTATATTTGGAAAACTCATCAAATTTGCAACCTCACCATGTTTTATTTTGGTGAATTTGAGCAATATTTGTATTTTTTTATGTAGGGTGCTAGATTAAGTGGTTTTGTTGTTTTCTCTTAATTTAATTTATTAAATGGTCATTAAATTATTTTAGGCATGATTATTATGATCACACACAACAACCATGTGGTTAACAAGGTGTTGTATCATAATTTGACAATTCTAGCTATAAGTTCTTTTTAAGAAAATAGTTTGGTAACTCTACTTTGTAATGTTTTAATGTATTATGGAAAATTCACCAACTATAAAGTATCACTCCAAATCATATCTGGTGATTTTTCTTAGTGAAAGGACTTGTTTTCTCTTTATGAGGCTTTGTTATTTTCATAGTTGTAACTCTTAGCCATTTTTGGTTGACATTTTACTTAGGTGTGTGTAAGCCATGTTTGTTGTTTTTAGTACTTGATCAAGTGGAAAACATGTGTGGCTTTGGGACCTTATTTGCTTGTTTTCCACATAGGTTCCAATATGGATATTATCCCATGTTTGTTTTAGAACATGTAATCATTTACTTGGTTATGTGTAGATGAATTTTTGTTATCATCTGTTAGTCTTATGTATGAAAAGGGTATGAAAAACAAGGTGTTAGCTTGTTACCATTAACCTCCACATATCAAGAAATGTGGATGAAATGGCTGGTTATTATTTCATACTTGATAATTGTTTCCATTAAAGATTATCATGTATTCCTTATCTTTGATGAGATTGACAAGGAATAGAGGTTATAGATCTCCATGTTACCTAATGATTCACTAGGTAATTGGTTATGATTCCTTACTGAGGCAGTGTTGCTTCTTGTGGTCTTTTGTTGCCTGATGTACTTGTGTCTAGTTCCCACTAGTCTTTTGTTATCACCTTTGTCCATTGCAGGTAGGTTCATCTCTTGGTTTCCAACTTCAACTGTCTCACCCTTGTGGCGAGGACATCCAATTACTCCAAGCAAAGATTTTACTTAGAGGATTATAAAAGAATGCAGGTTCATTTTATGACATCAAGTTGCCATATGCATACAGGAAGAATTTGTTAGCAAGTGGGCCAGACTTGCCTCCAGATTATAATCATATACAATTGGCTGAGATGTACTAGGTGATGTAACCTTATGCTTGTTTGTGTATGACATTCAATTGTTTGAGTATACAAAAGTGGTCTGTTAACAAGGTGTACAGGCTTGTTACCAAACTACTTCTATATAACCCTAACATTGGAATATCACACTATTTCTTGAGTACTTTATAAGATGAGATTAAGATATAAGAGTTTCCAAATACTCTTATGATAGATTGGAATAGCACTTCTAGAACAATCTGAATAATCTTCTTGAAGATCTTCCTGTGGTAGTTCCTCCTGTCTTCTCGGTTGCTTCTCTTGCAAAATGACTTAGAGAAGATTGGGAAACAAGATATAATGGTCTAGCTAGAATAAGAAGATCTAGATTAAGAGTTAGTTCATACTTTTATTATCCTTCCATACATTTATTGTTGTGTTTCCCATAAGATATGTACTTGTCTCATACATGATTGGTTTTACTAGCTTTCAATTCAATTCCTCTAATAGAGGTTATAACTTGTTGTTATTAATTAGTTATATCTAGAGATACTTTAGTTGTTGAATTGTTGAATTAGAATAGAAGTGTGAAATGCTCATGGAATGATGAATTAATAGTGAGTTGATCAAATGGTTCATTGTTGTGTTGAGATTTAATGTGCTCACTTGTATAAGATGGTTGAGACAATGAGCATATGAAGGTTATTAGGTTTAATGATTTAAGTCAGAGTTGGTAATTGTTCTCTCGTGTCATGATTTTACTTTATATTCTTCCTTTGTAATCTTTTTCATACTTAATGCAAACATAGAGGTTTGGGATGATCATATATCATGATGAAGGCTTAACAGTAGTTGAAGAAGATTTGATTCTTCTTTTAGGTACTTCTTTTATGGTTGATGAGATATGTACATATTCGATAAATATGTTAATACAATTACTATGTCATTTCCCACTTGTGGTTTTTGAATTAACAATTGTTTGTATTTTTGTGTTCTATTGAACCTTTGTTATTTACTTGTGAAGGTTCACTTAGTAGTTACTAAATAATTTGGAAAGATGTTGTGTGAATGGTTGATAACTTAAATAGTTCATGTTGTAGAGAGTCTAAAATATTTGTTGATGAGATTATTCCATCAAGCATTACTAACTTGTGGAAGTGTGATCATCAGTTATGAGATTTGGATACTCACCCCTCTTTGAGTTCTATATACCTAGTGAATTATCCCAAGTCACTTATAGACTTGTGGTTAAGGTTGTTGAGAGTTAGTGTTTGGTCATAACCAATGATGGTTTGTTTTATCAAATGACTTGATTTGTAGAGATACTATGTTAGAAAGATCACTCCAAATGTACTCTTGACTAGATGAACTAGACCTATTTCATCTTGTCAAGTGAAACATTGGTTACTTTGATTCGTTTAAACTTTCGCGCCAAAATTTCTCGTATTTTTAGATACATGCTTTACAAATGCACATATTATATTTAGATCCTTATAACCTCCCAAACCTCGGATGTTACAAGGCTACTTGCTCTCGTTGGTAAAACCCAAGAGAAAGGTTGTGAAGAGTGCAGCGGCAAGTTTTTCCTCGGAAAAGAAACCAAGGTTGAATCGACCAGTAGGAGGACAAGCAATCTCTGAAGGTTGATGCACCTGAGGTGGCAGGGCGCACTACCGGTTCAGCAGCAACGTGGAACCTATACAACACAATCAAGTCACTTTGCCCCAACGAAGCAGTGAGGTTGTCAATCTCACCGGTTTTGCTGAACACAAAGAGGTTAAACGTATGGTGTGGAAAATAGTAGGAAAACAGTATGAAAGCAGTAGTAACAGTATGAAAGCAGTAGGTGTTTTATAACTATGAGGAAAAAGGACCGGGTCTACAGTTCACTAGTGGTGTCTCTCCGTGAAAGATAAATAACATTTGTGGTGAAAAAATTACAGCTGGGCAATTGACATAAATGAAGGCTGCACCGTAGTGCATATGCAAGACATAGATATTACTATGTGATTCATGCGAGCATTATAACAAAAGACATAGACCGTCATCCAACTGCATCTATAACTAATAATTCCACCCTCCGAATATCATCCGAACAAACGTTCGGTATTAAGTCTGTAAGCAAAGTGTGTAATGTAAACAATGTAAACTAGGTAAACACCGTTGTTTTCTCCCTAATGGCAATAACACATCCTCCATCTGTCACGTTTCTATCACTCGAGCACAGATGCAAAGGAGGCATTAACCCACTATCGAGCATAAATACTCCCTCTTGGAGTTACTAGCATCTACTTGGCCAGAGCATGTACTAATAATGGAGAGCATGCAAGATCATAAATAACATAAGCATGAAGATAACATGGTAGATTGATAATCAGGAGACATAACATTCAACATTCATCAGATCCCAGCAAACACAACATGTAGCATTACATAAAGATGATCTCGATCATGTGAGGCAGCTCACGAGATCTAAACAAGAGGTACAAAGTGGAGAGAACAACCATCTAGCTACTGCAATGGACCTGTAGTCCATGGATGAACTACTCACGCATCACTTCGGAGGAGGGCATGGTGGTGTAGACCCCTCCGGTGATGAATTCCCCTCCCGGCAGGGTGCCGGGGAGAACTCCAGAACCCTCCCGATCTCGGGATGACGATGACGGCGGCCTTGTGTGTTTTTCGGGACGAACTGGGATATCTTTAGGGTTTACGCCTCGGGGGGTATAAATAGGCGAAAGGGCAAAGGTTGTGGAGGCCTGGGGGCCCCACAGCACCCCCATGGCGCGGCCAATGGGCATGCCGCCCTATGGTGTGGGCCCCCTGTGGACCCCCCGGGTCTCTTCACGACTCTGTGGAACCTCCGGGAATTCTAGACCTCCGCACTTCAAATTTCCCAATTCCGAGAATATTTCCATAACAACTTTTCTGAAACTACAAACTGCAGAAAACAGGGAACTGGCTCTGTGGAATCTTGTAAATAGATTAGTCCGTAAAGTCGATAAAAATGACATAAAGTGTATAGCAAACATGTGGGAAACAACATGGAACATCAGAAATTAAGGATACGTTTATGACGTATCAACATCCCCAAGCTTAGTTCCTACTCGTCCTCAAGTAGGTAAACGATAAAAACACAAAATTTCTGAGGTGACATGCTACCAACATAAACTTGATCATCAATAATGTAAAAGCATAAGTAAGCTGAGATCATAGAACTTAAACAAAAGCATGATAAATAGAATTTTAATAATAAAGCATAGCAATCACCTTGCATCATGCGAAGTAACACAAATAAAAGATCAATAATAACAATGCAAAAAAAGATATATGTTTGTTTAAAGTATGGAGAAAACATGGCAAAGTGATATTTCGCTAGTCCTTAAGAGTGGGGCAAAACATAAATGCCAGGACACCTTCAAAGTTCATGAGGAATACTAGAACAAATAATTAGAGAACAAGCAATAACACATCATGAATCAATTAATAATGTTTCTGGGACAATTGCACATAAAACTCAGAATGGTAACTATGCTCTCTCAACTATGCATAAAGTTATAAGATGTAGAATTAACATAAAAGTAAAAGAAAGGCCCATCGCAGAGGGAAGCATGGATCACTCATGTGCTAGAACTTTTATTTTATTAAACAGAGGTATAAAAAACATTTTCAAGAGAGGTGTATGCTTATGTCAACGAATGGTAAACATAAATATAGTACGTCACAAGCCAAGTAGACTTCACAAGAGCGGCTCCCATAGAAGGACACATCTGGGTAGAAGGTCATCCCTCTTTCTCTTTTGTTTACACAATTATGCTTTGACTGATAAATCAGGGGGGGAAATAGTGAAGAGAATTTGTTTTTATTAATTTGGGGCTGGGCACCCCGCTGCCAGCTCTTCTATCATTGGATAAGAGGATGAAGCCACTAGTCCAGGGTGTGAAAGTCCAATCAACAAGTGAGATAAAGATTATCTATTTACGTCCTCATGAGCTAAAACATGAGCACAAAACATGAGTAATTTTGAAAGTTTTAAAGGTAACACATGAGCAATTTACGTTGGAGTGGCAGTTAAATACCACATGTAGGTAGATATGGAGGACACAATGGGAAAACTTTTGTTTTTGGGAGTTGGATGCACAAGTAGAGCTCATACACAGTACAGGTGGAGGCTAGCAAAAGACTGGGAGCGACAAAGCAAGAGAGCATAAGAGCCATAATCATGCATAGCGACATAAACATCATTAATCAAAGCATAAGTGGTACCACAAGTTCAAAAACTAAATGACCATAGTGGCTATAAGTGACTGGTTCATAGTCATGAACATGGTGGGAGCATGCGCCAAGTCAACCAAATAAAACATTCAAAGGAGAACACCACAAATTTATGTTTCAATCTGACAAGAACAACTCATGATTCTTTCAATGTCACATTAAACACTCTTAAATATTTGAGGCTAATCATGCTACTAAATAACCACAAGGATTTAGAATTAAAATAACATCTAGCATGATATGAAAAAGTCTAGCCACAGTCTATACAAGCTTCTACTTGCACCGTTATAAATTCTACCTCAAGCAGCAGTTTATTTTTCCAACAAGCACCATACAAAACATGCTTTAACAAAAACTCTCTAAATGCTACAGCAATCAAACATGATAGTACTCACATAACACTACTAAAACTAACATCTCTCAACAAGAGATGCAATGAAAACAAGAGCTAAACAAGAATTTTTGCAGTAACTATAAGAAAAAATAAGAACACTAGCATAGCAAGTATTCAAACGAAAAAGCGGAGCGTGTATATCTCCCAACAAATAATGCTAGGGTCCAAATATATTATTTCAGCAATGAAAACAAAAGAAAACAAAAGACGCTCCAAGTAAACTTCATATGAGGTGACCGAATAAAAATATAGTTTCACTAGAAGTGACCTGATAAATTGTTGATGAAGAAGGAGATGCCTTGGACATCCCCAAGCTTAGATGTTTGAGTATTCTTAAAATATGCTTGGATGAACCACGGGGGCATCCCCAAGCTTTGACATTGCACTCTTATTGATCACATATATCACCCTCTTCTCTTGACCCTTGAAAACTTCCTTCACACCACACTCAAAGAGCAATTCGCATTAGAGAGTTAGTGCAACAATAAAAAAAATCCATGGGTTCTGTAAGGGTGCAATTGCTATTAATAATTTTGAACATTAGCTATAGCCACTAATGTTTCATGAAGCTATCGCAAAAGAGCAAATGCAAGAAAAATGGTAGAATCTGTCAAAACCATAATAGTCTGTAAATACGAATTTTTTTGAGGCGCTTACGTTGCTCAGATCGAAAAACTTAAAGAACAAAAAACGCTACGAAATTAGACGAGGAATAAGCACAAGAAATTTTAGGTCATTCCGATTTTTTTATGGTTTATACGAATTTTCACGATGGACGGCAGAAATCTGTTTCCTGCGCAGAAATCCGAAAACCAACTCCAACTCTCGTCAGGATCCTTACTTGGCACTACTAAAACATGAAAAGAAAGATACAAAGGAGTTGCTACAGAATGTTACAACCCCTTGAATCAAAGAAAACATAGAAAAACAAAGCAAAAAAAATAAAACCATGGGTTATCTCCCAAGAAGTGTTTTTCTTTAACGCCTTTTAGCTAGGCCCAGAAAAGTGGAATAAAGTATTTTCAAGTCGAGGGGCATGATACGTCATAAACGTATCCCTAATTTTTGATGCTCCATGATGATATTATGCCAATTGCTACATGTCTTCTCTATTATTTATATCATTTTTATAGGTTTTCTGGGACTAACCTATTAACAAGATGCCAAGTGCCAGTTCCCTGTTTTCTGGTGTTTTTGGTTTCAGAAAAGTTGTTCTACAAACATTCTCGGAATTGGACCCCACAAAGCCCGAAGTTCCTATTTTCCTCGGAAGCATCCAGAACACTGAAGAGGAGTCGAAGAGGGGCAACAGGGGGGCCACACCATAGGGTGGCGCGCCCCCATTGACCGCGCCAGCTATGGGTGTGGGCCCCCTGGCCTCCACCGCCTTTGCCCTTTCGCCTATTTAAGCCCCTTGGATGGAAAACCATAAGCACCTGATCAAAATCCCCGAAAAAGTTCTGCAGCCGCCGTCACCGTCAACCCTAGATCAGGAGGGTTTTGGAGCTGTTTTCCGGCACCCTGCCGGAGAGGAAATCATCACCGGAGGCTTGTACATCACCATGCCTGCCTCCGGAGTGATGCGTGAGTAGTTCATCCTTGGACTACGGGTTCATAGCTATAGCTAGATGGTTGTCTCCTCCCCATATGCCTCCATGCTTAGATCTCGTGAGCTGCCTATCATGATCGAGATTGATCTCATGTAATTCTATATGTTGTGTTTGCTGGGATGTAACATCCCAAGTATGAAAACCTACCATTTAGAATGTTTGATTTCTTGTTATTAAAGTATTGCATCATGTCATCATGTTTATTCCCTTGTTTGCATTTGTTACTATTTGTTTTGCATCTGTTTTATTCTGTTTCATAATTGAATTTCAAACAAATTCAAATGATGTGTTTCATACTTGTCATGTTACAATATTTTTCAAATAAAAATTGCAATCCAAAGTCTCATTTTATTTCCAATCATTCCATAAAGATCAACTAGTAAAATGGTGCTTTATTTCAATTAATTAATTCCAATGTGGTTTCAAATTCAAAGCAAATCATCAACAGCACCTAATTTGAAAGTTATAAAAGTACCAAACAAATTATATTCATAATTGTTCTATTTAATCAATAGGGGTCACCCTAATAAAAACATTGTTTTCAGTATTAAGTCATTAATTAACAAATTCTTCAAATTCAAATCAGAAACTTTCAAACAGCACCAAATTCCAAGTCATGAAAACTACCAAACTATTCTAATATTTTTAATCCAATTAATAATAGGGTTCACCCTATTAAATTTGTTGTTTTCTATATTAATCAATTAATTTGCAAAT
This sequence comes from Alopecurus myosuroides, assembly GCA_028641055.1. Classification (NCBI taxonomy): domain Eukaryota; kingdom Viridiplantae; phylum Streptophyta; class Magnoliopsida; order Poales; family Poaceae; genus Alopecurus; species Alopecurus myosuroides. Next base: position 267,414,765 of record CM054060.1, read on the forward strand.
TATTTAAATTCAAACCAATTTTACAAAATAGCAAATAAATTTGAATTTTCCAGAAACCTAAGTTGTCAAGAGTAGATATTGGACTAACAAATTCACATGAATTTTTCCAAAATTTTAGCAACTAAAAAAAACCATCAATTGCTTCCATTTTCTTTTACTACAAAAAAACTGCAGAGCAAAAAAAAAGGAGAAAGCCAGCGCGAGCGGCAGCTAGCAACGGCCCAGCCCACCTTTCCCTTTTTCCGCGCGCGCAGCCAGCCCACCTGGCCCGGTACCCCTTCGATTAGACGCCCCCGTCGTCTTCAACGTGTACGGCGCGCCATCTGTGGCGCCACGGCGGCAACCATCGCCTCCCGACGGCCAGGAGCTAGCCGTTCCCTCTATTTAACCCCCCTAGCACCCGCAGCCCTACCCTAAACCTAGCCTGCCCCTCTCCCCTCGACACCGCCGCCGGATTTCTCGCTCCCCGCCATCCTCCCATCTCTCTGTCCCTCGCCGGAGAGCGCCGCCGTGAACCAGCGATGACCACCGCCACCTCAACGCGTCTCCTAGCCACCTAACTGCAGAAACCGAACCACCACGATCCCCTCTTCTGGTTGCACACCGGAGCCGCTGCAGAGACGCCCGGTAGCCGCGCCGCCGTCGACGACCCCTCTGCTGACGCCGTCGATTCGTCGCCGAGCCTCTGCACGACGACAAACGACGGTGAGCTTCCACCGTGCCTCCTCTCTGTCTTGCCCACGAGCACTCCGCACTGCGCACACGTCCAGCCCCTCATCGCAGCACACGCGCCGCGAGCACGAGCACGGCGATCGCCGCAGTTGAGCGTTGGTCTCCGTCAGAGTTCAGACAAGCATTTGTTCGTCAGTTAACTGAAGGTCCACGAGCAGCACCTCAACTTGTCCGCGCATGGTTAACTGACAAGAAACGAAACCCACCCCACTGGTTCAGAGCACAGCAGCGCGAGCGAGAGGTTCAGGGTTCGAGCCCCTGGCCCCGCACGGGATAAAATCCCACTTTTTTCGCCCAAGTGCTGACAGGGAGGGCCCCCTGTCAGCCACTCACGTGCCACGCAAGCACAGCGAGGCCCCAGGCCCACTGGCAGTGCCTGTGGCTAGCCCCCTGTGCGGTAACATTTGTTTTTAAGCTTTCTGTTTTCAAAACTAGTCCTTTTATTTAACAGATTGGTCCCTAGTTTTAAAAACATTATAACTTTAGTTTTATAATTCCAAATAACAAAAATAAAATATGTGTGCTGATCTAAATTTAATTATCTATCTTTTGGTACCAATTGTTTCCTGTTTTGAAATTTCCAAATGCAATTCAAATTTGAATTCAAATAATTCAATTGTAATTTGCAAAAATTCATAACTATTTCATTCTTAATCCAATAAATGCAAATAAAATATGTTTTCCATGCTATTTCAAATAACCTTTTCAAATATAAATTTTGTTTCATGTTTTGAATAATTTAAATTGCCTAAATAATTTAATCCTTATTTAATTCATTTAAATTTTGCTAAAATCATAACTTGCTCAAAATAAATTATTTTTGAACATGCAAAATATGTTTTCAAACTAGAAAAGTATGAACTTTTCAAATATGAATTTGAATTTATGTTTTGAATAAATAAAAATTCAAATAAAATTCACACTTGTTTTAAATTCATTTAAAACTTGTTTAATATTGTTTAAGTCATAATAAATTCATCCTAACTCCTATTTCAAAATTTGAAACATGTAATCCAACTAAAATTTGGTATTCTTTTCAAATATGAATTTTGTTATTTGTTTTGAACACTATAAATTGATGAAAACAACAAATGCTTGTGTGACATGTTTAAGTAACCAAAAATTTCCAAACTTAATAAATAATTTCCAAACTTGTTAAAATCCTTTTCCACTTGCATCTATTGTTGTTATTTTGTTGTTATCATCATGCATGCATCATGCTAAGCAAACTTTCACATGGTAATTAATTATAGATCATTTGTTTCCACTTAATTCATGGACCTTTTTCATATGCAACTCAAAATGGCATATGTGTCCATTTAAATTGTGTTACCATGTCACTTAGTTTATTTTGATGCATCCATTAAATTGACATGCATCATCCCATGATTGTGCAATATGCCATGATATTGATTGTTTATATTTCTGTCTTGTTTGTTTGCTTCTTCTCGAATAGACGACGACGTTGAGACGGACGATCTTTACAGCACCCCTTCTGAGGATCTAGCTCAGTACCCGGCTGCTGAGTTTGCAGGCAAGTTATCACTCACATGAACCACTGTGTTCCTTTCAACATTGGTTACCGATACTTTCCGTTGTCTATCTTGCTATCCCTATGTGTAGTTGTTTCTGTTACGAACCTATCACATGAATCCCTTAACCCTGATATTGCTTCACCTCCACTCCTACAACCGTATTGTTTGAGCCAGTGTCTTACTAGCATGCTTAGGTTGTTTTTGCTCGAGTCTGTTACCGTTTCTTTCTGTTACTATTTCATTATGTTCTGGGGGCTCGATGTTTAATCAATCAATCATGCTAATGTTATTGTTAAATAATAATTTGATGATAAGGCACCGGCAGGAGGCCCTGTGTGGTTTTGAGGCCTGCTAGTGTCGACCCTAATAGGAAAAGGGTCTTGTCTACTGATCCATGATGAGCGCACTACCCGCATGTGGGAAGCGAGTATGGGCGCCCCCCTCAATTTGATTCGATTCGCATCTCGTCCAAATCGCCTCATTTAGTTCGTGTTTTCCATTTGCCGCATGCATGTTTTTGCGAGCCCAGCGCAGGGTGGAACTTTTGTAGTCGGCATATAGGGGGACACGGTCTTAGAGTGCTATGAGGGTCCCTTTTCTTCGGGGCTTGATTAGCCGTGCGCCCAAGGTGCTTTGGGCTTGATGCGAATAAGAGTTGAGTTGTGTTGAGTGCCCCGCTTGGTGGGAGGCATCCCATCTGGCGGGTTATTCATACGTGTACGGCCAAATTGGTGCAACCCTGCAGGGATAATCTTCTCGAGAAGCCGTGTTTTCCGCGGTTATGGTTAACTTGGTGAAAGTACTGGCTAACAAGTACTCCGGACAACTTAAACCTAATGATTCACAATCTCACACCCAATGTTTAACAACTTGACTAGTAATAGGATTATTGACACAACAACTTGATTCATCTTTAATCCAACTGTGTGAGTTATCCTCGGATTGCTTCTTTGGATAAGGGGCGAGATCCAGGATGGGTTTGTTTGATGTTATCTTTCAGTTGGTTACAATACTCGATCTTATCTCCTTTCTGTTAGCCGGAAGTGGTAGGATCTCTGTAGTTGGCTAGCGCAGCCAGTTGCAGCATCTCTTATATCCCCTTTCTTCCGTTGAACCCAAGGCATCTGTGCTTGGTGTTGACGGGCTACACTTTGGTGAACTGTGAGTCTTGCTTGCCAGTACGTCTATGTACTGACCCCTTTGGGGCTGTGGTTTCCGCAGACTACGCTTACGAGGATCCAGGTGACGGCTACTACGTGGAGTTTGACGAGGCTGCTGACGAGTAGTTAGCGGACCCGGGCAGGATCCGAGACTACGTGGATGGGCTCCGTCTTTATTTCAGTTTCCGGCTTCTTAAGCCTATTTGGATTTGTCTGTACTCAGACCCCTTTGAATGCTTCCGCTGAGATGTAATGATGTTATGTTGGGACATGTGTCCTCTGGATGATTGTATTTGCTATCTCTGCTCTAGTGAGAGCTATTTGCAACTTATTTCAATCTTTTGTGTCTTAGAGATATGTTGTGCTATCATTCTGTTACAAACCGTTGACGTACCATGTGTGTATGGTATGAAGTACGTCAATGGTAGTGTCCTGATTTCTATGGGATAGTTTACGTCGACGCTGAACATATAGGGGTTGGTTGTCACACATACGTGTGTTGGCCTACTCGTAAGAGGACGCGGGTGCCGGTAAGCCCTGTAATCCAATCTACTACTGTTCAACGGAACGGCGAGTATCCTTTAGAAGTCCGGGTGCGACAAATGGTATCAGAGCCTGTCTGCCTGTAGGATCCCTTTTACTGGTCGCAGTTGAGTCTAGAAACTATTTTGTAGCTATATAGGAAAAATGAAACGTGAGAGTAGGAATTCTGCCATTTTTCTTCTTTCCCCACCCACCCACCCTTTTCTGGTAAGGAAGTGCAACGTTGTTTTCTGTTCTCACCTAAACTTTCAAGTTAGGGTTTCACGTGTTTTGGGTTCTCCGTAGTACCTCAGGAGTTTTGGTCTCGTGTTTCCCGATGTTGCTTCAATATCCTGTTCTTTTCAACATCCTTATCGTCCGTTGAACCTTGTTGTTGCTTTCCACTTCAGTTCTCTACCGGCGTCTAATCAAAACCTCCCAAATCATCTGCAGATGGATCTCAGGTTCTACCCGCAGGTGGTTCGGATGACTCGTTGTGAGAGCACCGCCGGTTATCCGGAGATGCTGAGAGACATGGTCACTTATCTCGGGTTCCGTTGGGCACCAGAGTACCAGGTCTACGAGCAGCAACGAGAGTTTCACCAGACCTACTACCAGGCTATCGTCTACATTCTGTCAGATGATGGCATAAGCGTTGTCCACCGCTACGAGGCAGTAGGTTCCACAGTGGATATGGCCGTGCAGCAGGCAGCTTATGTGAGTCTCACCGTCCTTCGTGCTGACTACTGGGGGTTTGACGATTCTATCTATCGCCACATCCCCCGTGGTTACATCACTTTGGAGGGAGCTCACTTCACCCTCTACGACAACCTGGATGTCTACGAGCATGATAACACCAGGCTGCACACCACCGCGCAGTTTGTGAGGCACAGTGACGCTGTTGCCACCACACTTTCTCAGGAGTTGGCCTCAGTCAGGGAGCAGCTCTACCTTGCTTTGACTCGTCTGGCGACGTACACCACAGACTTTGTTGGAGATGAGCGCTTTGCACGTTTCCATCAGACAGTTGGACGTAGTTTGCCAGATGCTGGAGGTTACGAGCCGATCAGAGGTCCACTCCTCAACCTCGGAGCTGGTTACACTGGGATTCCACGTTTTGGAGCACAGGGAGACGACGCTTTCTACTTCACCACACCGAGAGTCGCTCTCAGAGCAGTCCCGATCTACGTGGATCGTCGTTCTACCTACTTCCGTGGGATTCCTCCTCACCGTATCTCTCATCGTACTACTCACCGCCGTCCTGCGTGATGAGCATGGGAGTACCGATGTATCCATTCCTAGCTATGTTTAGTTATACTTTGGCTTTCGAACCATGTATTGGTGTGTTGGATATTCTGATGTGTTTGAACATGTGATGATGTACCTGTTGGTTATCTATTCATGCGTCGGAATAATCTATCTTTCGGTTACCAAGTCTATCCTTTTCTATTGTTGTGCTAAAATGCATGTCTATTCAGGATGCCGCCAACAAGGAGCAACCCGCCTGAACCACCTCCGCTCACGGAGCTGTTGACTCAGATGACTCAGGTCGTGGCTCAGATGGCCTAGATCCAGGCTAACCAGCACAACAACCAGAATGCTCCACGAGTCAGTATCAAGGAGTTCCTCAGTATGGGTCCGAGAGCTTTCGTGGCAACACGTGAGCCTCTGGATGCTGATGACTGGATCAGGGAGATGGCCAGGGCTCTGGACATTGCTCACGTTGCTGAGGAAGACAAAGTCAAGTATGCCACCTACCTACTGAAGGGTCAGGCAGCTACCTGGTGGGAGAACTACCAGACCATGAGAGCTGGCTATCCTATCACCTGGGGTTGTTTCAAGGATGCCTTCCTGAAGCACCACATCCCAGATGGTCTCATGGAAAGGATGCGTGAGGAGTTTTTCTCTCTCAAGCAGGGCAAGCTGGACGTCATTGGCTATCAGAACGAGTTCAATCGTCTCGCTCGATACGCTGGTGATGAGGTGTCCACTGAGGCTAAGAAGATGGCAAGGTTCCGCCGAGGTTTTAACCCGGAACTGAAGTACGCTCTCACCAACATCAACTGCAAGGACTTCAAGGAGCTCGTGAACATCGCGCTCAATGAGGAAAATGGGCGCAAGGCGTTTGAGGAGTCCCGCAAGCACTCGCGTGAGGGTGGTTCCTCCTCCAACATGACCACCCCCCCCCCCCCCCCCCCCGCAGAAGCGTCGCATCTGGGTGCCAAATGCTGCTGTCACTCGGGCTCCATATGCCCAAGCTTCTCCAGGCTTTGCTCCCCGCCCACCCAACCCAGCTCAGATGCAGAGTCAGAGGGTTCCAATGGGGCAGCCAAGGCCAGGTCCTCCTCGTGTCGTCACTTGCTACAAGTGCAAGGAGACTGGACACTACGCTGATAAGTGCACTCAGAGGCAGCTACCTCCACCTCCTCGCCCCAACACCAACCAGGCAATGGTTCGTGCTCCCCCGGCTAAAGCCTTCAACTCCAACAACAGGCCTGTCGGGAGGACCGCGAGGGTGAATCATATCAAGGCCGACAAAGTTGAGGAAGCTGTTGACGTCGTTCTCGGTATATTACCCGTAAACTCTTTTCCAGCTAAAGTGTTGTTTGATACCGGAGCATCGCATTCTTTTGTGTCAAAGATCTTTGCTACAACGTACAACCTAGCTCTGGTTCCACTAAGCAATCAAATCTATGTTCACTCTCCGGGAACTAAAATGATTACTTCCAAGATAAGTATGGACAATCAAATACTAATTGGAGGTCGCATATTCCTTGCTTCACTCATGTTGCTGGGGAATTCTGACATTGATGTCATTCTGGGTATGGATTGGTTGAAGACCCACGAAGCTAAAATTGACTGTGCTCAAAAGTCAATAACTCTATCCCACCCTTCTGGCCAGATAGTCTATTCTCCATATGGATCAAGTTTTGTTCAGCTGTTCAACCTTGATGCAAAACCTCTTCCTGCAATTGAAAATGTTTCGGTGGTTTGTGAATTCCCTGACGTCTTTCCAGAAGAGTTGCCAGGGATGCCTCCGGACAGAGCAGTTGAGTTCGTGATCGAGCTTGAACCAGGTACTGCTCCAATCTCTAAGCATCCATACAAGATAGCTCCTCCTGAACTGAAATTGTTGAAGGAGCGAATCGATATGTACATGGAGAAAGGTTACATTCAGCCTAGTTCCTCCGCTTGGGGTTGCCCAACTCTGTTTGTTGCCAAGAAGGACCAAACAAAAAGACTCGTGGTTGACTATCATCCTCTCAACGAGAAAACCATAAAAAACAAGTATCCAATTCCTCGTATCGATGATCTTTTTGATCAACTTGCTGGAGCCTCAATATTCTCAAAATTGGACTTGAGGATGGGTTACCATCAGATAAAGATCAGAAAGGAAGATATTCCTAAGACAGCTTTCACCACTCGCTACGGTCTATATGAATACACCGTCATGTCCTTTGGTCTCACCAATGCACCGGCGACATTCTCCAGACTTATGAATTCTGTCTTCCATGAATACCTCGACAAGTTCGTTGTGGTATATCTCGATGACATTCTGGCTACTCAAAATCCGAGGAAGAGCATGGAGAACACCTTCGTCTCACTCTCATGAAACTTCGCGAGCATCGTCTATATGCCAAATTCTCCAAATGTGAGTTCTGGATCCCAGAAGTTGCTTACCTTGGTCATATCATCTCTGCCAAAGGCATAGCCATTGACCCAGAAAAGGTTAAGGCAATTGTTGATTGGAAACCTCCTAAGACGGTGAAGCAAGTCATAAGTTTTCTCGGCTTGGCTAGCTATTGCCGTCGTTTCTTCCAAAACTTTTCCAAGATTGCCAAACCTCTCACCGATCTCACAAAGAAGGACAAGAAGTTCGTTTGGTCTCCACAGTGTGATGAAAGTTTCAATCTCCTCAAGACTAAACTCACTTCTACACCTGTTCTGGTTGGCCCAGATACTACCAAACCTTTCCAGATATTCTGCGATGCATCTCTCCAAGGTCTAGGTGCAGTTCTTATGCAAGAACGTCAAGTTGTGGCTTATGCTTCACGTCAGTTGAATGCACATGAGCAAAACTATCCCACTCATGATCTTGAACTTGCAGCAGTTGTGTTTGCCCTCAAGAAATGGAGACAATACTTGTTGGGTAACAAAACTGAAATCTTTTCCGATCATAAGAGTCTGAAATACATCTTCACTCAACCAGATCTAAATCTCAGGCAAAGGAGATGGATTGAAAAGATTAAAGACTTTGATCTCACCATTTCTTACACTCCAGGCAAGGCTAATGTTATGGCCGATGCTCTCAGTCGCAAGTCCTATTGCAATAATCTCATGATCATGGAAAGCCAACCTCCACTTCATGAAGAATTCCAGAAGCTGAACCTTGGTCTTGTCCCTCAAGGTTACCTTGCTAGCTTGACAGCCAGTCCAACTCTCGAGGACAAGATTCGTTCTGAACAACTTCGTGATACTGAAATCAAGAAGATTGTAGAGCACATCAAAGAAGGCAATGATAAATTCAAGTCCTTCTCAATTGATGACAAGGGAACTGTGTTTTTCGAAGAACGCATTGCAGTTCCTCAGATTCAAAGTCTCAAAGATGTCATTCTTAAGGAGGCTCATGAAACTCCTCTCTCAATTCACCCTGGAAGTACAAAGATGTACCAGGATCTCAAGACTCTGTATTGGTGGCCTGGCATGAAACGTGAAATTGCTCAATACATTTCTGAATGCGACGTTTGTCAACGTGTTAAGGCAGTCCATCAGAAAATAGCAGGTCTACTCCAACCTCTGAAAGTTCCTGAGTGGAAGTGGGACATGATTGAAATGGACTTCGTTACTGGTTTTCCATAGTCCAAGAAGGGCAACGATGCAATCTTCGTTGTTATTGATCGTCTCACTAAAGTAGCTCACTTCTTTGCTGTCAAGGAAACTATCTCAGCTAGCCAGTTAGCAGAGCTCTACACAGCAAGCATTGTTCCTCTTCATGGTGTTCCATTGGAAATAAGCTCAGACCGTGGAAGCATATTCACTTCTCATTTCTGGAAAAGCTTTCAAGAAGCATTGGGCACTAAACTTCTGTTCAGCACAGCTTATCACCCTCAGTCTCAGGGGCAAGTCGAAAGAGTCAATCAGATTCTCGAGGATATGCTCAGAGCATGTGGTCTCTCCTTTGGCATGAAATGGGAGGATTGCCTTCCATATGCTGAATTCTCCTACAACAACAGCTTCCAGGCAAGCCTAGGCATGGCACCATTTGAGGCATTGTATGGCCGCAGATGCAGGAGTCCAATCAATTGGTCTGGAGCTGGTGAACGTTCACTCTTAGGCCCTGACATTGTTAAGGAAGCCGAGGAGAAAGTTCGCATCATTCGTGACAATCTCAAGATTGCTCAGTCTCGTCAGAAGAGCTACTATGACAGCAAGCACAGGGATATGATCTATGCACCTGGTGACAAGGCATATCTCCGTGTAACTCCCCTCAGAGGCACTCATCGTTTTGGTGTGAAAGGAAAGCTGGCACCAAGATAAATTGGTCCTTTCAACATTCTCTCAAGGCGTGCAGAAAATGCTTATCGTCTTGAACTTCCAGAAAAACTATCCAAGGTGCACGATGTGTTCCACGTGTCACAACTCAAGAAGTGTTTCAAAGATCCAGATCGTGCAGTTGATCATGATTCCATTGAACTGCAAGATGATCTATCTTATGAGGAGCACCCTGTTCGTATTCTCGATGAGACCGAGCGTAAGACTCGCAACAAGAGCACCAAGTTCTTGAAAGTGCAGTGGTCGCATCATTCCGATAAAGAGGCAACATGGGAGACCGAAGAGGATCTTCGCAAGAAGTATCCGGACCTTTTCGTTTCTCAGTAAGGAATCTCGGGGCGCGATTCCTTCAAGGGGGGCGTTTTGTAACATCCCAAGTATGAAAACCTACCATTTAGAATGTTTGATTTCTTGTTATTAAAGTATTGCATCATGTCATCATGTTTATTCCCTTGTTTGCATTTGTTACTATTTGTTTTGCATCTGTTTTATTCTGTTTCATAATTGAATTTCAAACAAATTCAAATGATGTGTTTCATACTTGTCATGTTACAATATTTTTCAAATAAAAATTGCAATCCAAAGTCTCATTTTATTTCCAATCATTCCATAAAGATCAACTAGTAAAATGGTGCTTTATTTCAATTAATTAATTCCAATGTGGTTTCAAATTCAAAGCAAATCATCAACATCACCTAATTTGAAAGTTATAAAAGTACCAAACAAATTATATTCATAATTGTTCTATTTAATCAATAGGGGTCACCCTAATAAAAACATTGTTTTCAATATTAAGTCATTAATTAACAAATTCTTCAAATTCAAATCAGAAACTTTCAAACAGCACCAAATTCCAAGTCATGAAAACTACCAAACTATTCTAATATTTTTAATCCAATTAATAATAGGGTTCACCCTATTAAATTTGTTGTTTTCTATATTAATCAATTAATTTGCAAATTATTTAAATTCAAACCAATTTTACAAAACAGCAAATAAATTTGAATTTTCCAGAAACCTAAGTTGTCAAGGGTAGATATTGGACTAACAAATTCACATGAATTTTTCCAAAATTTTAGCAACTCAAAAAAACCATCAATTGCTTCCATTTTCTTTTACTACAAAAAAACTGCAGAGCAAAAAAAAAGGAGAAAGCCAACGCGCGCGGCAGCTAGCAACGGCCCAGCCCACCTTTCCCTTTTTCCGTGCGCGCAGCCAACCCACCTGGCCCGGTACCCCTTCGATTAGACGCCCCCGTCGTCTTCAACGTGTACGGCGCGCCATCCGTGGCGCCACGGCGGCAACCATCGCCTCCCGACGGCCAGGAGCTAGCCGTTCCCTCTATTTAACCCCCCTAGCACCCGCAGCCCTACCCTAAACCTAGCCTGCCCCTCTCCCCTCGACACCGCCGTCGGATTTCTCGCTCCCCGCCATCCTCCCATCTCTCTGTCCCTCGCCGGAGAGCGCCGCCGTGAACCAGCGATGACCACTGCCACCTCAACGCGTCTCCTAGCCACCTAACTGCAGAAACCGAACCACCACGATCCCCTCTTCTGGTTGCACACCGGAGCCGCTGCAGAGACGCCCGGTAGCCGCGCCGCCGTCGACGACCCCTCCGCTGACGCCGTCGATTCGTCGCCGAGCCTCTGCACGACGACAAACGACGGTGAGCTTCCACCGTGCCTCCTCTCTGTCTTGCCCACGAGCACTCCGCACTGCGCACACGTCCATCCCCTGATCGCAGCACACGCGCCGCGAGCACGAGCACGGCGATCGCCGCAGTTGAGCGTTGGTCTCCGTCAGAGTTCAGACAAGATTTGTTCGTCAGTTAACTGAAGGTCCACGAGCAGCACCTCAACTTGTCCGCGCGTGGTTAACTGAACAGAAACGAAACCCACCCCACTGGTTCAGAGCACAGCAGCGCGAGCGAGAGGTTCAGGGTTCGAGCCCCTCGCCTCGCACGGGATAAAATCCCACTTTTTTCGCCCAAGTGCTGACAGGGAGGGCCCCCTGTCAGCCACTCACGTGCCACGCAAGCACAGCGAGGCCCCAGGCCCACTGGCAGTGCCTGTGGCTAGCCCCCTGTGCGGTAACATTTGTTTTTAAGCTTTCTATTTTCAAAACTAGTCCTTTTATTTAACAGATTGGTCCCTAGTTTTAAAAACATTATAACTTTAGTTTTATAATTCCAAATAACAAAAATAAAATATGTGTGCTGATATAAATTTAATTATCTATCTTTTGGTACCAATTGTTTCCTGTTTTGAAATTTCCAAATGGAATTCAAATTTGAATTCAAATAATTCAATTGCAATTTGCAAAAATTCATAACTATTTCATTCTTAATCCAATAAATGCAAATAAAATATGTTTTCCATGCTATTTCAAATAACCTTTTCAAATATAAATTTTGTTTCATGTTTTGAATAATTTAAATTGCCTAAATAATTTAATCCTTATTTAATTCATTTAAATTTTGCTAAAATCATAACTTGCTCAAAATAAATTATTTTTGAACATGCAAAATATGTTTTCAAACTAGAAAAGTATGAACTTTTCAAATATGAATTTGAATTTATGTTTTGAATAAATAAAAATTCAAATAAAATTCACACTTGTTTTAAATTCATTTAAAACTTGTTTAATATTGTTTAAGTCATAATAAATTCATCCTAACTCCTATTTCAAAATTTGAAACATGTAATCCAACTAAAATTTGGTATTCTTTTCAAATATGAATTTTGTTATTTGTTTTGAACACTATAAATTGATGAAAACAACAAATGCTTGTGTGACATGTTTAAGTAACCAAAAATTTCCAAACTTAATAAATAATTTCCAAACTTGTTAAAATCCTTTTCCACTTGCATCTATTGTTGTTATTTTGTTGTTATCATCATGCATGCATCATGCTAAGCAAACTTTCACATGGTAATTAATTATAGATCATTTGTTTCCACTTAATTCATGGACCTTTTTCATATGCAACTCAAAATGGCATATGTGTCCATTTAAATTCTGTTACCATGTCACTTAGTTTATTTTGATGCATCCATTAAATTGACATGCATCATCCCATGATTGTGCACTATGCCATGATATTGATTGTTTATATTTCTGTCTTGTTTGTTTGCTTCTTCTCGAATAGACGACGACGTTGAGACAAACGATCTTTACAGCACCCCTTCTGAGGATCTAGCTCAGTACCCGGCTGCTGAGTTTGCAGGCAAGTTATCACTCACATGAACCACTGTGTTCCTTTCAACATTGGTTACCGATACTTTCCGTTGTCTATCTTGCTAGCCCTATGTGTAGTTGTTTCTGTTACGAACCTATCACATGAATCCCTTAACCCTGATATTGCCTCACCTCCACTCCTACAACTGTATTGTTTGAGCCAGTGTCTTACTAGCATGCTTAGGTTGTTTTTGCTCGAGTCTGTTACCGTTTCTTTCTGTTACTATTTCATTATGTTCTGGGGGATCGATGTTTAATCAATCAATCATGCTAATGTTATTGTTAAATAATAATTTGATGATAAGGAACCGGCAGGAGGCCCTGTGTGGTTTTGAGGCCTGCTAGTGTCGACCCTAATAGGAAAAGGGTCTTGTCTACTGATCCATGATGAGTGCACTACCCGCATGTGGGAAGCGAGTATGGGCGCCCCCCTCAATTTGATTCGATTCGCATCTCGTCCAAATCGCCTCATTTAGTTCGTGTTTTCCATTTGCCGCATGCATGTTTTTGCGAGCCCAGCGTAGGGTGGAACTTTTGTAGTCGGCATATAGGGGGACACGGTCTTAGAGTGCTATGAGGGTCCCTTTTCTTTGGGGCTTGATTAGCCGTGCGCCCAAGGTGCTTTGGGCTTGATGCGAATAAGAGTTGAGTTGTGTTGAGTGCCCCGCTTGGTGGGAGGCATCCCATCTGGCGGGTTATTCATACGTGTACGGCCAAATTGGTGCAACCCTGCAGGGATAATCTTCTCGAGAAGCCGTGTTTTCCGCGGTTATGGTTAACTTGGTGAAAGTACTGGCTAACAAGTACTCAGGACAACTTAAACCTAATGATTCACAATCTCACACCCAATGTTTAACAACTTGACTAGTAATAGGATTATTGACACAACAACTTGATTCATCTTTAATCCAACTGTGTGAGTTATCCTCGGATTGCTTCTTTGGATAAGGGGCGAGATCCAGGATGGGTTTGTTTGATGTTATCTTTCAGTTGGTTACAATACTCGATCTTATCTCCTTTCTGTTAGCCGGAAGTCGTAGGATCTCTGTAGTTGGCTAGCGCAGCCAGTTGCAGCATCTCTTATATCCCCTTTCTTCCGTTGAACCCAAGGCATCTGTGCTTGGTGTTGACGGGCTACACTTTGGTGAACTGTGAGTCTTGCTTGCCAGTACGTCTATGTACTGACCCCTTTGGGGCTGTGGTTTCCGCAGACTACGCTTACGAGGATCCAGGTGACGGTTACTACGTGGAGTTTGACGAGGCTGCTAACGAGTAGTTAGCGGACCCGGGCAGGATCCGAGACTACGTGGATGGGCTCCGTCTTTATTTCAGTTTATGGCTTCTTAAGCCTATTTGGATTTGTCTGTACTCAGACCCCTTTGAATGCTTCCGCTGAGATGTAATGATGTTATGTTGGGACATGTGTCCTCTGGATGATTGTATTTGCTATCTCTGCTCTAGTGAGAGCTATTTGCAACTTATTTCTTTGGAAGGAGTAACCCCCCATGAGCGCCAACATGCGCGCCTCCATCGTCCGCAAGAGGACAACAACATGAGTGCTCTTCGTTTCAATGTCCCCAAGTTCAATGGTGAGAATGATCCCGAAGACTATCTTGCTTTGGCTCTCAAGGTTGACAAGATCTTCGGTATTCACAACTTCACCGACAAGAAAATGGTTGCTCTAGCATCTTTGGAATTCGAAGGCTATGCACTCTTATGGTGGGATCGTCTACAAGCCGAACGAGTCCGCAATCGCGTTGCTCCTATTGCCACTTGGAATGAGATGAAGCAATTCATGCATGCTCGATTCGTTCCTCCTCACTACACGCGTGACCTCTTCAAGAAGCTTCAAGAACTTCGTCAAGGTGTGAAGTCCGTTGATGAGTACTACAAGGAAATGGAGACATCTTTGATCCGCGCTCATGTGATAGAATCTCAAGAGCAAACAATGGCCCGCTTCCTCAATGGCCTCAACTATCCTATAAGGAAGATCGTCGAGTATCAACCGTATGACAACATTGTGGCCCTTGTCCACCAAGCTCTTAAGGCGGAACGTCAAATTGCGGAAGATCTCAAATATAGCAAGCAAAAGGCTTTCTTCAACTCAAGACCATCATCCTCTACTCCAATGACACAAGCTCCTCCTCCAACTACCACCAAGAGCAACCCGCGAGCCTCTAGTGCTCCCAACAAGTCTTCCCAACCATTCAAGAAGCAAGCTACTCCAACCTCATCCTCAAGTGCTCCTCAAGTCAAGTCAAGCACTATTACTTGCTTCAAGTGTGGTGGTAGTGGACACAAGTCCTTTGAATGTTCCAACAAGATGATCATGATTGTCAACCAAGATGGTGAACGTGATTCTATGAGCGAAGGCGAATACTATGCCTTGCATCAAGTTGCTCTCAACCCTTTGGACGTCTCCAACGATGATGAAGAAAGTGTGTATTGCGATGAGGACAAGAACCCATCCCTAGTGGTCACAAGAGTCCTCACTTCTTCTCCTCAAGATGAGCAAGATCAACGGTGCAATCTCTTTCAAACAAGAGCCGGTATTGATGGCAAGTCAATCAAGGTCATCATCGACGGTGGAAGTTGTCACAACTTAGCTAGCAAAGAACTTTGCGACAAACTCAAATTGCCTTACAAGCAACACCCTCACCCATACCATGTCCAATGGCTTAGTGACTCCGGCACCTTCAAGATTCAACACATGGTCTCCGTGACTTTCAAGATTGGTCCTTATGAAGACACGGTAGATTGTGACGTTGTTCCTATGACCGTGTGTCATCTTCTTCTTGGCCGACCTTGGCAATACGACAAGAGTGCTATCCATGATGGGCGTACCAATCACTATAGCTTCAAGTGGAACAACAAGACATTTGTTCTTCGTCCCATGTCTCCTAGCCAAGTGATCGCCGACAACGCCAAGACTCTTGCACGTCGACAAGAAGAGCTCAAATCTCGTGAGATGAGTGGTGAGAGAGTGATCCACCAAAAAGTGAGTGAGACCCACAAGCCAAACATGAGTGGAAAAATTACGAGTGATGCCAAAGGCTTTGCCTTACTTGCCACCAAAAGAGAGATGCGAGCGCTAAGAGAGGACCCAAACATACTTCACTTTGTCCTATTGTGCAAAGGGGAAGCACTTGAAACTAACGACATGACAAATCTACCTCCATCTTTGTTGCCTTTGTTGCAGGAATTTGAAGACGTCTTTCCCGATGAGCTCCCTTCGGGCCTTCCTCCCCTTCGAGGAATCGAGCACCGTATTGACCTCATTCCGGGCGCGCCCCTTCCAAACCGCGCTCCTTACCGCACCAATCCCGAGGAGACTAAGGAGATTGAGCGCCAAATCCAAGAGCTACTCGAAAAAGGTTTTATTCGCGAATCCCTTAGCCCTTGTGCCGTGCCGGTTATCCTTGTTCCAAAGCAAGATTCTACTTCCCGCATGTGTATGGATTGTCGCCCTATCAATGATATCACCGTTAGATATCGACATCCTATTCCTAGGCTCGATGACATGCTTGATGAATTGAGTGGTGCTACTATCTTTTCAAAAATTGATCTTAAAAGTGGTTACCATCAAATTCGTATGAGTATAGGTGATGAATGGAAAACGGCTTTCAAAACAAAACTTGGTTTGTATGAATGGCTTGTTATGCCCTTTGGTCTTTCGAATGCCCCATCTACCTTCATGCGTCTCATGAATGAAGTTCTACGTCCTTTCATTGGAAAATTTGTTGTGGTTTACTTCGACGATATTCTCATTTATAGCAAATCTTTGGAAGATCACCTTGATCATGTTTCACAAGTATTGTTGGCTCTTCGCAATGCAAAACTTTTCGCCAATCTTTCCAAATGCAATTTTTGCACCAACAAGCTTGTTTTCTTGGGTTTTGTGATCTCGTCCAATGGTATTGAAGTAGATAACAAGAAGATTGAGGCAATTAGGAATTGGCCCAACCCTACTTCCGTGGGTGAGATAAGGCGCTTTCATGGCCTTGCCGGTTTCTATCGCCGCTTTGTCAAAGATTTTTCAACTATTGCTTGCCCTTTGAATGAACTTACCAAAAAGAATGTACCTTTTCTTTGGGGCAATGCGCAACAAAAAGCTTTCGACACACTTAAGAAATGCCTAACCGAAGCTCCTTTGCTTGTCTTACCGGATTTCGAGAAAACTTTTGAGATTGAATGTGATGCTAGTGGTATAGGAATTGGTGGCGTTCTCATGCAAAACGGACGCCCCGTTGCTTACCATAGTGAAAAACTTGATGGTGCTAAACTCAATTACCCCATCTATGATAAGGAACTCTTTGCTTTGGTTAGAGTGCTAGAAGTTTGGCAACACTACCTTTGGCCAAAAGAATTTGTCATTCATTCCGATCACGAATCATTGAAATACTTGAAAAGCCAAACCAATTTGAACAAAAGGCATGCTAAGTGGGTGGAATTCATTGAATCTTTTCCTTATGTCATTAAGTACAAGAAAGGTAAAGAGAATGTGGTAGCCGATGCCTTGTCTAGGAAAGAATGCCTTCTTACACGTCTTGACATCAATGTGATTGGTTTGGATGAACTCAAAGACTTATATGCTTCCGATGCTTTCTTTGGTCCTATATTTGAGAAGTGCTTGCCTAACCGAGGTTTCGATGATTACTATCTTCACCAAGGTTTCTTGTTTAAGGCTAACAAATTGTGTATCCCCGAGTCTTCTCTTCGTTTATTGTTATTGAAGGAATCACATGAAGGAGGCCTCATGGGACACTTTGGACGCGACAAGACCTATGCCATGCTCTCCACCAACTACTATTGGCCCAAGATGAAGCATCATGTTGAGAGACACGTCCAGAGATGTTCTACATGCCTCCGATCTAAGTCCACTTCCAACCCTCATGGTCTTTACATGCCATTACCTATCCCACATGCACCTTGGAGTGATATTAGCATGGACTTTGTGTTAGGCCTTCCACGAACTAAAACCAACATGGATTCAATCTTTGTAGTTGTGGATCGTTTCTCTAAGATGGCACATTTCATTCCTTGTAACCGAACCGACGATGCTTCACATGTTGCTACTTTGTTTTTCAGGGAAATTGTGCGTTTACATGGTGTACCTACTTCAATTGTCTCGGACCGCGACGTCAAGTTCACCTCCTACTTTTGGAAGACATTGATGGCCAAGCTCGGCGTCAAGCTACTATTCTCCACCGCCTATCACCCACAAACGGATGGACAAACCGAGGTCGTCAACCGCACACTCTCTTCACTACTTCGAGCATTGATCAAGCCCAACTTGAAGAATTGGGAGGAATGCATCCCACACGCCGAGTTCGCCTACAACTGTGCTCTCCATCAAGCTACCAAGAAGAGCCCCTTCGAGATCGTCTACGGCTTCAACCCCAACACCGCCCTCGACATACTCCCTTTGCCTCTACGCGAGCGAGCAAACATGGACATTGACAAGCGCACCGACTACATCAAGAAGCTACACGACTCCACAAGGGCTACACTTGAGAAGCATTCCGAGCACCGAGCCTCTATCATGAACAAGAACAAGAAACCCATGGTGTTCCAAGAAGGTGACCTCGTGTGGCTACACTTGCGCAAGGACCGGTTCCCCGAAGAGCGCAACTCCAAGCTCAAACCAAGAGGTGACGGTCCCTTCAAGGTCATCAAGCGCATCAACACCAACGCCTACAAGCTCGACTTACCGCAATCCAAGTACCTCGTCCACAACTCCTTCAATGTCAAGGACCTCTCGCCCTTCCATGGATACCCAAGTGATGAAGACGACGCCGAGTCGAGGTCGACTCTTTTCCAAGGGGGGGGAGATGATGTAGCCCACCCAACTCCACCAAGTGCACCGATGACAAGATCACGCGCAAAGGCCATCAAAGATAAGGTGAACTTGCTCCTCTCATCCTATGCTTTCGGTCATGTGGAGAATGGTGCGCTACCTCATGGCGCGACACTGTGTGTGCTCAGGTTCAAGTCCACCAAGGGTGCCCAAGAAGACGCGGAAGGCGAACGAGCAAGACCAGCGCAAGGAGACGAAGCCGGAAAGCTCCAGGCAGCGGAACCTCCGGTGATCCCACCGGAGCCTCCGCTCCCCGCTCACCACCGGAACCTCCGGTGTGGCCTCCGCCCAAAAGCCCTTCGGGTGGAAAGTGGCGGAGCTACCACCGGAGCCACCACCGGAGCCGCCACCGGAACCCGGGCGGAACCTCCGGTAATCCCACCGGAGCCTCCGCTCCACGACTCGCCACCGGAGCCTCCGGTGCTCCCTTCGCGCGGAACCCCGTCGGGTGGGTGACCACGGAGCCACCACCGGACCCCACCGGAGCCTCCGCTCCAGCCACCGGAACCTCCGGTGGAAACCACCGGAGCCTCCGCTACTGTGCGGACTGCGTGACACTTGCGGGCCTTGGGCCTTGTTTCTTATCCTCCCACCTACCCCCTTTGGCACTAGGCTATATATAGTCACCCCCATTCTCAGATCTAGGGTTAGAGTTGAATTTAGAACATTTGGAGCTCAGCTCTCTTGTATCCCTCTTTGAGGAACCATCCCTCCGACATCGTCGAGGATTGTATCAAGGCACATCCAAATACTTGATCTCTCCCTTTGGGTTTCTATCAAGTACTTGACCAATCTTCCTCTCGATTATCTTGAGGTTCTATTGGCGTAGTGGACCGGCTACGGGTGTAAAGCGGTTTCAATCAAGGTGAGCTCAGTTGAATCGATCGTTCCGTAGGCGGCCCTCGGGGTTAGTTGACGGAAGATTTGGGGTTCTTCGGTTCTTACTAGTTATCCTTGTGTTTGTTTGCGTTGCCCACGATTTCCCCCTCGTTTCCCCCTCGTGTGTTCATTGTGTTCCTCGTGTTCTTCGTGTTCTCCGTCGATTCGTGAAGATCGGGCCAATCTAGGAGTAACCCTCCGCATCAGATATGTTGTGCTATCATTCTGTTACAAACCGTTGACGTACCATGTGTGTATGGTATGAAGTACGTCAATGGTAGTGTCCTGATTTCTATGGGATAGTTTACGTCGACGCTGAACAGATAGGGGTTGGTTGTCACACATACGTGTGTTGGCCTACTCGTAAGAGGACGCGGGTGCCGGTAAGCCCCGTAATCCAATCTACTACTGTTCAACGGAACGGCGAGTATCCTTTAGAAGTCCGGGTGCGACATGGGATCCGATGAATATTGACCTTATGCCAAGTTGATTATAGTCTTTATTGCATATGTTATTTGTGATCTTGCATGCTTTCGGTTGCTAGTGGTTGCTCTGGCCAAGTAGTTGCTAGTGACTCCAAGAGGGAGTATTTATGCTTGATAGTGGGTTCATGCCTCCTTGTTGTCGTGCTCGAGTGACAGAAACGTGAAGGGGAGGATGTGTTGTTACAATTAGGGAGAAAACAGAGGTGAAAGTGCCCGTGTGCATAATAATTGCTTATATCACACACTTTGTTTAATGCAATTATCTGTTGCTTGCAACTTAATACCTAAGGGGGTTCGGATGATACCTGAGGGTGGATTATTAGTCATAGATGCAGATGGATGTCGGTCTATGTATCTTGTTGTAATGCCCGCACTAAATACCATAGTAATCTTCATGTCATATTGTGCACTACGGTGCAACCTATATTTGTCAATTGCCCAGATGTAATTTGTTCACCCAGCATGCTATGTTTTATGGAGAGACACCACTAGTGAAACTATGAACCCCGGTCCATTTTCCACATTGTGCAACAAACCACAACATTTTCCTGCTTTCTTTACTTACTGCAAGCATACACTATTTTCCACACTATACGTCTAATCTTTGTTTTAAGCAAGACCTGTGAGATTGACAACCTCACTGTACCGTTGGGGCAAAGTATTTTGGTTGTGTTGTGTGCAGGTTCCACGTTGTTGCTGACACCGGTGAAGCGCCAGCACCACCGTTAGTGGCATCAACCTTCCGAAAATGCTCTTTCTCCTAATGGATTGATAACTCTGGTTCTTAACTAAGGGGAAAACTCCTACCGCTATGCTCATCACACCCTCCTCTTGGGGTTCCCAACAACACATAGAAAGGATTTTTCTGGCGCCGTTGCCGGGGACTTAAACATCATCATCATCAAGAAGTCTCCTCGTCAAGGCACCATCAAGGCGTAGCAAGGAATTTATGGCGCTGTTGTCAGGGAGGAAGAAGTCTTCTAGCAAGGTGAGTCTCTCACTATCAACCTCTTTATTTTGTTTATTGTCTTGTTTTTATTTTTGTATTTTTTTGCTTCTCTTTAGTGAAAACACACATTTTTTTTTACTTTATAGCTGTTATTTATTTGCTTGCTTTTATGTCTAGTTTTGTTCCTGTCACTATGTCACCGGAAGAAACAATTTTCGCTTTCAAGAAAGAGAGTGAGGAGAGTTTCAAGGAAGCTTGGTCTAGGATTCTTGATTCCTATAGTAAAACTGAACCCATGATGACCTTGAATTTATTTCTTAGTAGATTTTACTTTGGTCTTGTTCTTTGCTATAGATATGCTTTAAACTCTGCTGTAGGAGGAGACTTCCTATGTAGTGATGGGGATCGAGCTTTTACTGACATAAAAAAATTGATTGCAACTTCTAGCTCAACTATTAAATTTGATTCATCCCTTGTGAGTTTTCAGGCTAGATTAAATACTCTTGAAACAGATATATCATGTTTAAAAGAAGCCTATAACCAGATTTGTGCTCGTTATGATTATGTGCCAATAAACTCTGAACCTTCAATGTGGATCCCTACAGTAAAAGTAGTTATAAATGATGAAACTTTTTATGCTCATTGCGATATTAAGACTGAATTTTTTCTCATGCCTAGAAAAATCTACGAGTCTTTGAATCTTTGGAAACTTTCTGAAGGGGGAGAAGAAATACCCCTTATCAATAATACCACTATTTTGCCCATTGGGATAGCTGAGGGAGTGTTTATAAAAATCATGGGAAGTACCGTATCCACTGATTATCTTGTTATTGAATGTGTAGGAGAAGGAAGAATTACGCTTGGAAGGTCCTTGTTAAAGCTCCTGGGGGCAGTAATAGATGCGGGGAATGGTACATTAAAATTTACCTTCACACCATGTGAACACACATTCCCAAAACCCAAGAAGAAGGGTAAGAGGAGTAGAAAGAGAGTTATTGGTATTGATGTTGATTCTTCTTCACTTGAAAATACCTGAGTTGAACTTTTAGGCCTAGCTGAAAGGCGTTATAGAAAAGCGCTACCAGGAGACAACCCGTTTTATTTCTCTATTTTCGTTCAGTTTTCTTTCGTTTTCTTTGGTGTGCTTTAAACCTGGGTGTTTTCTATATCCTTAGCAACCCCTATGTATATTTTTTTGTGTGTTTTTGTTGAGCCAAGTAAAGCCTCTAGTGGAAAGTTGACACTATATTTTGGATTTCTGCGCAGGAAATAGATTTCTGCAGTCCACTGTTAATTCCGTTAAAAATCACAGAAAATTCAAAATAACCTGAGATTTTTTGTGCTTAATCCTTAGTTATATACGCAACTTTTCTTAGAATACCACTTTTTGATTTGAGCAACGGAAGATTTTTTTAAAAAATCAATATTTACCTGCTGTTCTATTTTGACAGATTTCTTCCATTTATCGCATTTGCATCCTAATCTCTTTCTTTTGGTGTTATTTTGAGAAAAAGAGTTTTGAAAGAAGTCGTGACAGTAGATAATGTGTTTTCAGTGTTATACTTATGTTGAAACTTAACCATGTGAATTTATTATTTCAATTGCACTAACGTTGCTAATAAGATTGTGAGAATTTTGATGTGAAGGAAGTTTTCAAGGGTCAAGAGAAGAGGATGATATGATGTGATCAAGAAGAGTGAAAAGCCTAAGCTTGGGGATGTCCCGGTGGTACATCCGATAAAATTCCAAGAAGACTCAAGCGTCTAAGCTTGGGGATGCCCAAGGCATCCCCTTCTTCATCAACAAATTATCCGGTCACTTCTAGTGAAACTATATTTTTATCCGGTCGCATCTTATGTGCTTTACTTGGAGCGTCTTTTATTTTTGTTTTCAGTTTGATTTTTCTTTCAGTTTGTTTTTAATTTTTCAATAAGCTTGGTTGGACCCCAACATTCTTTTATTGGAGAGTAACACGCTCCGCTTTTTCATGAGAATACGTTGTATTCTTAATCTCTGTCTAGCTGTTGCATTTAGTTAGCTCCTGTTTTGCATGCATCTCTTATTAGAGTTGTTAGTTTCAGTAGTGTTATGTGAGTAATCTCATGTTTTCTTGCTGTATCATAAAGAGTATTTTTGTTAAAACATGTTTTGTATGGTGCTTGTTGGGAGAAAGAAACTGCTGCTTGAAGTAGAATTTATAACAGTACTAGTAGAAGCTTGTAAAGACTGTGGCTAGGACTTTTTAATGCCATGCTAAATGTTATTTTAGTTTTAAATCCTTGTGGTCATTGAGTAGCATGATTAGCCTCAAATAGCTGAGATTGTTTAATATGTATTGAAAGATTCATGAGTTGTTCTTGTCATAGTAAAGCATCAATATATGGTATTCTCTTTCGAATGTTTTATTTAGTTGACTTGGCGCATGCTCACACCATGTTTATGACTACAAACCAGTCACGAATAGCCTACATGACCACTTAGTTTTTGAACTTGTGATACTGCTTATGTTTTAATTAATGATGCTTATGTCGCTATGCATGATTATGGCTCTTATGCTCTCTTGATTTGTCGCTCCCAGTCTTTTGCTAGCCTCCACCTGTACTGAGTATGAGCTGTACTCGTGCATCCAAACTCCCTTAAACCAAAGTTTTTACCATTGTGTCCACCATACCTACCTACATGTGGTATTTAACTGCCATTCCAAAGTAAATTTCTCATGTGTTGCCTTTAAAACCTTCAAAATTACACCCGCTTTATGTTCCTGTTTTTGCTCATGAGGACGTAAATAGAGAATCTTTATCTCACTTGTTGATTGGATTTCACACCCTGGACTAGTGGCTTCATCCGCTTATCCAAATGATAGAAGAGCTGGCAGCGGGGTGCCCAGCCCCAAATTAATGCAGAAAAATTCTCTTCACTATTTTTGCCCCTGATTTATCAGTCAAAGCATAATTGTGTAAACAAAAGAGAAAGAGGGATGACCTTCTACACCAGTTGCGTACTTCACCATGGGAGCCGCTCTTGTGCATCCAGTTGGCTTGTGACGTACTATATTTTCTGTTTACCATTCGCTGACATTAGCGTACATCTCCCAAAATATAGACAGTCCTCCATGTATGTGATTGTTGGCAGGCACCAGAGGATTCGGTTAGCCATGGTTTGTGAAAGATGGATGGGAGGAGTTTCAAACTTTTAATACCTCTGTTTAATAAAATAAAAGCTCTAGCACATGAGTGATCCTTGCTTCCCTCTGCGAAGGCCCTTTCTTTTACTTTTATGTTGAGTCTCCATCTTCTAATTTTATGCATAGTTGAGAGAGCATTTTTGCCATTCTGAGTTCTATGTGCATTTGTCCCATAAGCATCAATTATTAATTCATGATGTGATATTATTTGTTCTTAAATTATTTGTTCTAGTCTCCCTCATGAACTTTGAAGGTGTCCTGGCATTTATGTTTTGCCCCACTCTTAAGGACTATCGAAATATCACTTTGCCATGCTTTCTCTATAACTAAAACAAACGTTTACCTTTTTTTTGCATTATTATTCATGATCATTTATTTGAGTTACTCTTCGTGATGCAAATTAATTGCTATGCTTTATTATTAAAGTTTTATTTATCATGCTTGTGTTTAAAGTTTTATGATCTCAGCGTGCATATGCTTGGGGATCAAGTTTATGTTAGTAGCATGTCACCTCAGAAATTATTGTTTTATCGTTTACCTACTCGAGGACGAGTAGGAGCTAAGCTTGGGAATGCTTGATACGTCATAAACGTATCCCTAATTTCTGATGCTCCATGATGATATTATGCCAATTGCGACATGTTTTCTCCCTTATTTATAGCATTTTTATACGTTTTCCGGGACTAACCTATTAACAAGATGCCAGGTGTCAGTTCCCTGTTTTCTGCTATTTTTGGTTTCAGAAAACTTGTTCTGCAAACATTCTCGGAATTGGACCCCACAAAGCCCGAAGTTCCTATTTTCCCCGGAAGCATCCAGAACACCGAAGAGGAGTCGAAGAGGGGCAACAGGGGGGCCACACCATAGGGTGGCACGACCCCCCTTGACTGCACCAGCTATGGGTGTGGGCCCCTGTAGCCTCCACCGCCTTTGCCCTTTCGCCTATTTAACCCCCCCGTATGGAAAACCCTAAGCACCTGATCAAAATCCCCGAAAAAGTTCTGTAGCCGCTGTCACCATCAACCCTAGATCGGGAGGGTTCTAGAGCTGTTTTCCGGCACTCTGCCAGAGAGGAAATCATCACCGGAGGCTTGTACATCACCATGCCTGCCTCCGGAGTGATGCATGAGTAGTTCATCCTTGGACTACGGGTTCATAATGTAGCTAGATGGTTGTCTCCTGCTCATATGCCTCCATGTTTAGATCTCGTGAGATGCCTATCATGATCGAGATTGATCTTATGTAATTCTATATGTTGTGTTTGCTGGGATCCGATGAATATTGACCTTATGCCAAGTTGATTATAGTCTTTATTGCATATGTTATTTGTGATCTTGCATGATTTCCGTTGCTATTGGTTGCTCTGGCGAAGTAGTTGCTAGTGACTCCAAGAGAGAGTATTTATGCTTGATAGTGGGTTCATGCCTCCTTGTTGCCTTGCTCGAGTGACAGAAATGTGAAGGGGGAGGATGTGCTATTGCCATTAGGGAGAAAACAGCGGTGATAGTGCCCGCGTGCATAATCATTGCTTACATTACACACTTTTTTTAATGAAATTATTTGTTGCTTGAAACTTAATACCTAAGGGGGTTCGGATGATAACCTTGAAAGTAAAGTATGGGCACCTAGAGGGGGCTGAATAGGTGCTACGACCAATTTTTCTTTTTCTTTTGATTTAGGCTTGACACAAAGGTAAATTCTCTAGATAGTGCAACTAAGGTGAATTTACCTATATGACAAGGATAGCAATAAATCCAACAAGTACAACACTTAATGCAACTAGTACAACAATTAATGCAACTAGTACAAGTGAGTAAAAGATAAGGGAACTAGGTAACCGATGGGGGGACGAGGATGGTAGATCTTGGCCTTGACCTTGACTCGCATTAGTGAGAGGAGTGGGTACGACTTGCGTAGTGTCTTGGTAAATGAGAGGAGGGTCTTGAACATGTTCTTGGTTAGGTGTAATACTTGGCTCATTGGCTTGTTCTTCTATTGTAGAGGAGGGTTCCACTTGAGTAGAGCATAGTCCTTCTCGAGTCGCCATAAGGTGTCCCTCAATGGGGCGGAAAAATCCCACACCCATCCTTCCTATGGCTTCTTGAGGTATTTCAACATCTACATTAGTAACATGAAATTGCGCCACTTGGGAGCCATCATTTTCCTTGAAAGCCACACTACAAGATTCTATGACAATCCGTGAGGCTTTGTCAAAGACTCTATATAAGTGTGGGATTCGGCACCATAACCAACAAATATACCATCAATAGTTTTGGATTGAAATTTAGACAACCTAACACCCTTGATCAAATAAAAGCACTTACAACCGAATACACGGAAGTAGGAGGCGTTGGGCTTGTTGCCGGTGAGAATCTCATATGGACTCTTGTCCAAGCCTTTGCGGATGTAGAGGTGGTTGGAGGAGTGGCATGCGGTGGATATGGCCTCGGCCCATAAATATTGGGGAGAAGTGTACTCCGCCAACATGGTCCTTGCCATATCCAAGAGAGTGCGATTCTTCCTTTCGGCAACACCATTTTGTTGAGGAGTGTAAGTGGCGGAGTATTGATGACGAATGCCTTCTTCACTAAGGAATTCATTCAAAGTATAGTTCTTGAACTCAGAATTATTAGCACTCCTAATAGCCATGATTTGCACATTGTGTTGACGTTGCACTTCGTTGGAGAAGTCGATGATGGTTTGTTGAGTTCCACTCTTGCACTTGAAGAAATAAACCCAAGTGTATCTTGAATAATCATCGAAAATCACCAAGCAATACTTCTTGCCACCAAGACTTGCCTCGGGCACGGCACCAAAGAGATCAACATGGAGAAGCTCCAAGATCCTCTTTGATGAAATAATAGTCTTGGCCTTGTGTGTCTTATCATGCATCTTTCCTTCAACACACGACCTACAAACGCGATCCTTTGTAAAGGAAACATTTTCTTTTAGTCCGACAATAAGGCCACCTTTGTGAAGACTTTGCAAAGTTCTCATGTTGACATGGGATAAGCGGCGATGCCACAACCATCCCATGTCTGCCTTTCCGAAAAGACACGTTGTTTGAGAGTTGGTAGACTTTGAAAAGTCCACCACGAACAACTCATTTTCAACATGTCCCACGTAAGCGACGTCAAGAGTTTTTCTCCTCAAAAGGACCACAATATCAACATCAAAAAAGACAGAGAAACCCATCTTTCCAAGAGAGCGGACGGAAAGTAAATTGTAACCAAGGGATTCGACAAGCATGGCGTTCACGATAGTGATATCGGGAGCAACCACAAACTTGCCGAACCCGGATACCTTAGACGAGGACGAGTCTCCATAAGTGACGGTTGCTTGTATGTCATTTGGGCGCAACTCCGTCACAAGTTCTTTGCTTCCGGTCATATGGCTAGTGCATCCACTATCAATTATCCATTTAGTCCCACCGGAAGCATAGTCCTGCAAGAGATCATTGACTAGAGTTAGGCCCCGAGGAGGGTCCCTTCATGTTAGCAACAAGGGTCTTTGGAACCCAAATAGTATAGTCAATGAAACCCTCAATAGGACCAACATATTTAACTTGCACAACACCATAATAATCAACATATAAGAAATGGTGTGGATTGTTAGTTCCCGCGGAGGTGCTACGAGTAGTGTTGTCCCTCATGACACTACTACTCGAGGAAATAATGTTAGCTTGAGTGGGTGTGCTACGAGTAGTGTTGTCCCTAATGACAATACCACCCGAAGTACCATTGTTGGTCTTCTTCTTCTTGTTGTTGTTCTTCTTCTTGGCTACATAGCCAAGACCTTGCTTTCCCACTTGTTGCCTAGGAGCACTCAATTGTGGTCTAGCAATGACCACATTAGAGCTAGGGGCAACCACTTGTGGGGTGGGAATCACAACCTTCTCAACTTGAGGGCCTTTGCCCTTGAGCCTTGCTAGCTCATCCTTCAACCTAGAATTTTCCTCAATAATATTTGCATGATCACAAGAAGAAGTAGAGGTGCTAGAGTTGTTAGGTTGATTAAGTTGAGTTTGAAGTTGGTCATGCACCTCTTTGAGGGATGAGTGTTGGCTTTCCAAAGCTTTGTGAGCCTTGGTTAGCTTTTCAAACTCCTCGGTTAGTTTACCATGACCAACCCCAAACTCGAATTTATCCTTTTTAACCTTTTTATATTTAGCAATAGCAAGATCATGTTCCTTAGTGATGTTAGAGACAAGTTCATTATGAGTTAATTCAATAGATTCAAGTTCATCCTCTAGAGAAACTCTACCATCATGCTCTTCCTCAAGAGTCATAGAGAGGGATGCAATTTCATCCGCATACCTTCTTTCAACCTCACCTTTCTTCTCAAGAGCATCTTGGGCCTCTCCCAATTGCCTCATGAGATACTCAAAGTACTTCTTGGTCTCCCCTTGCATGTTAGACATAAAACGTTCCAAGGAGACACTCTCATCTTCTACTCTAAGACTAGCAAGATGTTCTAGTTCACTAGGGGTCTTAGAGTTGGAAGAAGGTAATACCTCTGTGGCCTTAGCCATGAAGCACTTGGCATTTTGTTGAGGAAGATCGTCATTGGGGGATTCAAAGAGGGATGAAGATGATGGAATAGAAGCAATTGCTAGAGCGACCACTTCACTTGTGGTTTCTTCTTCTTCATCACTCCCGGAATCATACTCCTCTTGAGTCAAGATCACAAACTTGGAGGGAGACTTCTTGTTGAATGGTTTCTTCTTGAAGTGGGGTTTCTTGTACTCAACCTTGGACTTGTCCTTGCGAACGAGATTGCCACTATGGAGATCTCTATTCTCATAGGGACACTCCGCAATGAAGTGGTGCTTATCTTGGCAATTGAAGCAAGATCTCACTTTTTGAGCCCCATCATTGCCATAGCGAGACCTTGTATTTTCCTCAACAAATTTCTTGCCCTTGGGAGGATTATTCCAAAACTTTTGCACGGTGAGAGAAATGAGATCCTTTAGAACGGGAGCATAGTCATGTTCCTTCAAAGGAGGCAATGCCTCTTATCCTTCTTCTTCATTCTCAACCTCTCTTGACAAAGCATTGGCCTTCAAAGTAACGGATGCTCCTTTGTGCATTCCAATGGCCCTAGCACGGTTGTCAAGAGCATTCTTGGTTTGCACTTTATAGGAGCACATTTCTTGCATCACTTGAGTTGAGGTCATGGAAGCGAAATCATGTCTTCCTTGAATGCTCTTCATGTCCGCGCCCTCAAATGGCATTATGGAAATTGTCGGGGGGTTACCCCCGAGTAGGGTAAAGACAGGTGGTAAAGGCAGCTTACAGAAGAGAGGTTTGGTCGAGTAGCCGACTACCTGGTACTCGCTACCCGGTCGACTGCTACTCGGTCTCACCTCAGGATGACCAGAAGGAGATATCAATCAAGTTCTGTCCTTTCGAGTAGAAGGGTTGGCCCGAGTACAATTGGCGGGAACAATTGGCGGGAACCTACTCGGGCCAGAAAGTCAAAGGAGCCGTTCTGACACAGGATCCCGCGTATCCTGGGTCCGTACTTGGCAGCATTCGAACTACTGTTCATATGGGACCGGTCTCCCTGACAGTGACAGCATGGAAGCAGGCGGTGGCAGGATAAGGGGGGCCTACTCTGTGCCTAGGTACAGTGATACCAGTCTGTCCCCTAGTTTTGCCCAACGACTTTACAGAAGCAGCCAAGGTTAGGAACCAAAGCTGTCAGCGGGTACTCGGAGAAAGGACGATGTGCACACTATGTCGACACTTGTCTAGATTTGGACGTATCCGGCTGGGCACCATGTATATAAGGTGCCCCGCCGCCTCCTGCGCGAGGCACGCTGATAGACGCTAACAGTTGCTCACTGGGAACCCTAGAAACCCTAAGTTCTTGACCTAGCTCTACTCGGAGAGGAGAGAAAGGCTACTCGGTTGAGATACCATTTGTACTGTGGCTACTCGGAGAGACATCATAATACATAGAGAAAGGCAGGAGTAGGGGTTTTACCTCCTCACGAGGGCCCTGAACCTGGGTACATCGTGTTGTTTGTGTTGTGTGGATCTCACCTCACGCGGCTACTCGTCGCGTGATCCCTCCCCGGACACCTCCAGCGTCCATCGTCCCCACATCTTTAGCCATCCCATGGCATCTGCCGTGACACCACCGCGACAGTTGGCGCCCACCGTGGGGCAACCAGCGGCGCTGGCTGGAGTTTCTGTTCGGACGGGATCTTCATCAGCGGAGCGCGTAGTTTGTGGCCTTGTCCACAGATTCGGCTCCTTCGACTTCGTCACCGACAACGCCGGCTGTTTCGGCGGCATGGCCATGCCCGAGGGCGGCTCGGTGATCTCCTTCGGCTCTCACCTCGTCTACGTCGCCACCGTCGCCAACAGTGCCTACCCCGAGCTGGTGCATGACGCGGAGGATCCTCCCGCGATGGTTGCTGCTCGCGGAAGGCCTGCATGCAGCTCTGCATGCTGCGCTGAGGTGATGGTGACGGGTTTGGCGACAAACACTGGCGCAGCTGCTACTGGCGCTGCGGCCGTCGTCGAGGAAGTTGACGACCCGCCTGCTGGTGGCAGGAACCACCGGCCCTACGAGAAGGAGAGCAACCTGCCGCCTTCCACGTCTACGGTCATCCCCGCGTCTGCTGCGCGAACTGGCATGCCCACTCCCACCGACATCGAGCTCCTAGCCGCGAGGGAGCAGCTCGAGCGGCAACGCCAGGAGCTGCTTGCCGAGCAGGCGGAGTTGGAGAAGATCAGGCTTGAGCTGAGTTTAGACCAGCTCGAGTACAACAAGGCTCACGGCTTCACGCCGGTCGCCAGGAGGCCCAGCAGGGTAGGCGCTACGCGGCGCAACCTGGGTGCCGAGATGGCGACAGTTGCGGAGGTGCCCGCGCAGTCTGCCACCGCGAACACCTTCACGAGGCCAAGGTACAGCACACCCGCCAAGACGCTCAGAGCTGCTCAGGCCGTGGCTGCCGAGTTGCCGCGCCTAGATGGAGAGGCGCGTCTCAGGCAGCAAGAGAGGCTCAACGAGTTGGTGTTGGAGGCTGCTAGGCAGAACGAGGAGTTCCGGAAGGCCAACCCGGGAGCTGGAGCTTCGCAGGTGGTTCACTCGCACGCGGCTAGATCTAACGATCAGGCCTCGTCTCCGCATCCCAGCCGCGAGAAGAGCCGCAGCGGGCGTTCGGGTAGAGACAGGCAAATGCAGGTGTATGACCCGGCTGCTGCCGCGAAACAGGTTGCTGTGCCGCAGCAGCCCGGGCAGGAACACAACGCTGCAAGAGCAGGCTCTCAAGCCCATCAAGCTCAAAGCCGTGCCCGAGAAGCCGCGCGTCCGGGTACTTCTCGGCAACCCGCAGCTCAGCCTACTCGGCAAAGGCAGCAGCCGCGCCCAGTGGCACCAGTCGCCAACCCGGTGGAGCAGCCCGCAGCCATGCAGGTGGATAGGTATGATGATGGCTACTCGGCTATGGAGATGGCTGGTTATGATATTCATGACCGTGTTGGTGAGCGTGTGTTGGCGCCTGGAGATGCAAGGCACCAGTTAGACCGTATCAGCTTGTCGGCGCGGCTTGAGAGCACGGGTCCTCCCGGCCCCGAGTGCTTTGGCCCGCGCATCATGAACGAGCCTTCCGTGAAGGGCTTCCAGCTCGCAAGAGGCACCAAGAGCTACAATGGTAGCACCAAGCCCGAAGATTGGCTCAATGACTACGTCACCGCGGTCCACATTGCGGGTGGCAATAGGAGATGGGCAGTGTGGTACGTCCCGCAGATGCTAGAGGGTCCAGCTCGCACTTGGCTCAACAACTTGCCCAAGCACAGCATAAATTGCTGGCTGGATTTCTCGGACGCCTTCGTCAGCAACTTCACCAGCACCTACAAGAGGCCGAATAGGCCACAGCAGCTGTCCGCTTGCAGGCAGCGAGAAGACGAGACGGACCGCGAGTACCTTACTCGGTGGAGCACCTTGAGGAACACTTGTGAGGGTGTGAATGAAGCACAGGCCATCACTTGGTTTGCGCAGGGTTGCCGACATGGCAGTATGCTTTGGCAGAGATTGCAGAGAGAGATGCCGAACACCCTGGCCGAGACCATCAAGATTGCGGATCAGTACGCACTCGGTGATCCTACTCAGCCACTGATGGATTCCTCTGAGCCGAGAAGAAACTTCAACAGCAGCAAGCGCAACGAGTTCCGCAACAAGCGCCGAGTAGATACTCGGTATGATCCCGAAGAGGTGAATGCAGTGAATGTTGGAGGCGGTGGTGGCCAAAGGCAGAAACCTGCTGGAGCCTACGGGCAGAACCAGAACCAGGGCCAGGGCAACAAGAAACCGTTCCGCACTGCGCAGTCGGGTAGCGGGAACTCCGAGCAGCCGAAGAAGTTTGTCTTTGACGACATGAAGGATGGCCCATGCAGCTTTCACACTCATCATCCCTCGAGGCCCGCTAATCACACTACTCGGCAGTGCGAGTGGTGGGATGTGATCAAGAGTGATGGCTTGCCTCCTCCTCCTCCTCTGCCAGCCGCCAATGCTACTGTTCAGCCTACTCGCGCGCCCGCAACTCGGCCGCCAGTCTATCCGAGAAGAGAGAATGTAAACCAGGTGGCTTTAGGAGCCAACCGGAACTTCAACAATGAGAGATACCGCAACAACAACAACAACAACTACAACCGCAACAACAACAACAACAACTACAACCGCAACAACAACAACAGAGGCAACAACAACTATCAGGGCAACAACAACGGCAACAATGGCAACAATGGGGGCAATGGCTCCAACCAGTACCAAGAGCACCATGAGAGCTATATGATCTTCACTTCTGAGGCAGTCGACAAGCAATCACAGCACAGGCGGGCCATGGAGGTCAATGCAGTGATTCCGGCTGTCCCTCACTACATGTATTGGTGTGACCAGGAGATCAGGTGGACTCGGGCAGATCATCCCAAGGTGATGCCCAATCCGGGTACCTATGCCTTGGTGTTGGATCCTACCTTCCTGGGCCCCGAGAAGAATGTGAGGTTCAGCAAGGTGCTAATCGACAACGGCAGCAGCATCAACATTGTGTACAAGGACACACTCGAGAAGCTTGGCCTGGCCGAGAACATGATGCTGCCCAGCAAGACCACCTTCCATGGCATCGTGCCCGGGATCTCATGCAACCCGATTGGCCGAGTGTGGATTGATGTGCTATTCGGTACTCGGGAGAACTGCCGCACAGAGCGCCTGCAGTTTGAAGTGGTGGATCATCAGAGCCCCTATCATGCTCTACTCGGCAGGCCTGCTCTGAGCAAGTTCATGGCCTCTACACATGTGGCTTATCTGAAGATGAAGATCCCTGGTCCCAATGGCATCATCACCATCTCGGGAGATTACAAGAAGTCCATGGAGTGTGCCTCTGCTAGCTCCCAGCTGGCGGAATCGATGGTGATTGCTGCCGAGAAGAAGAAGATGTACGAGGTGGTGGCCATGGCTCAGTCCGCACAAGCTGGCGCACAAGGTGTGCCGAGTACCCAGCATGGTACAGCTTTCCAAGCTGCCAAGGAGACCAAGACAGTCCAGGTTGACCCCGAGTTCCCGGAGCGCGTGGCCATCATTGGTGCCGGGTTGGCGGAGAAATAGGAAAGCGCGCTCATCCACTTCCTCCGTGAGAATCGGGATGTGTTCGCCTGGACCAATGAAGATCTACCAGGAGTCCCGAGGGAGTTGGTTGAGCACTCTTTGCATGTGCGTCCTGACGCCAAGCCCGTGAAGCAGGCTTTGCGCCGCTTCGGAGATGAAAGAAGGAAGGCCATCGGTGATCAGATCACCAAGCTGCTGATAAGTAACTTCATCATGGAAGTGCTGCATCCGGATTGGTTAGCCAACCCGGTCATGGTCGAGAAGAAAAAGGAAGATCCCAAGGCTGCCACTGCATGGCGCATGTGTGTCGACTACACCGACTTGAACAAGGCATGCCCCAAGGATCCTTTCCCGCTACCTCGCATCGATCAGGTGATCGATTCCACTGCTGGTTGTGAACTGTTGTCTTTCATAGATGCCTACTCTGGTTTCCACCAGATTGCGCTCAACCCTGCTGATCAAATAAAGACTGCTTTCATTACCCCGTACGGGGCTTATTGCTATCGTGTCATGTGTTTTGGCTTGAGGAATGCGGGTGCAACCTATCAGAGATGCATGCAGAAATGCTTGCACGACCAGCTCGGCAAGAATGTGCAGGTGTACGTAGATGACATTGTCATCAAAACGAATAAAACACATACTCTGCTTGCCGACCTGGAGGAAACCTTTGCTAACCTACGCAAGTACAAAATGAAACTGAATCCGAGTAAGTGCACCTTTGGGGTACCATCTGGAAAGCTACTCGGTTTTCTGGTTTCTAGTCGGGGCATTGAAGCCAATCCTTCTAAGATAAAAGCTATCGAGAGCATGTCTTTACCGAGGTCACTGAAGGATGTGCAGAAGTTCACGGGTTGTCTGGCATCTCTGAGCCGTTTTTTGGGCCGAATGGGCGAGAAGGCTCTGCCTCTGTACCAGCTGATGAAGAAAAGCGACAAGTTTGTCTGGACTCCGCAAGCGGACGTGGCATTCAATGAGCTGAAAGCAATGCTGGCTAGCGCTCCCGTCTTGGCTAGTCCGCTACCCAAGGAGCCTATGCTGCTGTACATTGCTGCGACTAACCGAGTAGTCAGCGTGGTGATAGTGGTGGAGCGAGAAGAAGAAGGCAAGAGTGTGCAGCGCCCGGTCTATTATCTCAGTGAAGTGCTGTCCAGTTCCAAGCAAAACTACCCGCATTACCAGAAGATGACATATGGTGTGTACCTGGGCGCCAGGAAGCTGAAGCATTACTTCCAGGAGCACCCCATCACGGTTGTGAGTTCTGCTCCCATCTCGGATATCATGGGTAACAAGGAGGCGAGTGGCAGAGTAGCCAAGTGGGCAATCGAACTAGCCGCGTACGCTCCCGCGTATACGAGAAGAGAAGCAATCAAGTCTCAGGTCCTGGCGGAATTTCTTGTGGACTGGGCCGAGATGCAGTATGAACCTCCTGCTCCAGTTTCCAACTATTGGAAAATGCACTTTGACGGCTCAAAGGTGAAAGAAGGCCTTGGTGCTGGCGTGGTGCTTACATCACCCAAGCGGGATCAACTCAAGTACGTGCTGCAGATTCATTTCAAGGCATCCAACAATGTAGCCGAGTACGAGGCAGTGGTGCATGGTTTGCGAGTAGCAAAGGAGGTTGGTGTGCAACGCATTATATGCTATGGCGATTCAGATCTAGTGGTGCAGCAAGTCTCAGGTACCTGGGATGCTTTGGATGCCAACATGGCATCGTATCGCTTCCTGGTGCAGTCAATGACTGGGTTTTTCGAAGGCTGTGAGTTCCAGCACATTCACCGAGCAGAGAACGAAGCGGCAGACGAGCTATCCAAGTTGGGATCTTCTCGGCAGTCCATCCCGGCAGGGATCGCCTTGGAGCATTTGAGGAAGCAATCCATCAAGCCTTCCCCCAACTCGGAATCTATCTTTGTTCCTTCTCTGCCAAGTGAAGAATCTGACCCAATGGAGATTGACTGGGAGAGTGCTGCAGGGAACCCGGGGACTGCCGTCCTCTACTCGGGGACTGCCATTCCCTACTCGGGGACTGCCGTTCCCTACTCGGGGCCTGCCGTTCCCTACTCGGGGACTGCCATTCCCTACTCGGGGACTGCCGTTCCCTACTCGGGGACTGCCACTCCTTACTCGGGGACTGCCACTCCGTACTCGGGGACTGCCGCCCTCAACCCAGAAGCTGTCGCATTCATTGAGGAAGTTCTCGCCAATCGGTCTGGGCTGCAAAGAAGCGCTCCCACTCCTCCTGCGCAACCACAAGAGCCTGCCCCAATGGAAATGGACGAACCAGTGTTTCCCGTGCGGGATACACCGAGTTGGGCAATGCCCATATTATCCTTTCTAAGGGACGGTACTTTACCTGAAGATGAGGTGACTGCGAGGCAGATTCAGAGAAGGTCCAAGGGCTACACCATAGTCCGAGATGTGCTGCACAAGAGAAGTGCCACTGGTGTGCTGCAACGCTGTGTGAGCCCGGAAGAGGGAGAAGAAATCCTGGTGGAGATACATCAAGGGGAATGTGGGCATCACGCCTCATCTCGGGCTTTGGTCAAGAAAGCTTTTCGGCATGGCTTCTACTGGCTCACTGCACTGCAGCAAGCTGAAGATATTGTGAGGAAGTGCACCGGCTGCCAGATGTTCGCAAGTAAGATTCACATGCCTGCTTCCGAGTTGAAAACAATTCCTATCACATGGCCATTTGCTGTTTGGTGCTTGGATATGGTTGGCCCTTTCAAGCCGGCTAAAGGCAATATGACGCATATCTTGGTCATGGTGGACAAGTTCACCAAGTGGATTGAGGTGAAACCTATTCGGAAGTGCGATGGGGTCACAACTGTGAAGTTTGTGAAGGATGTGATCATGAGATATGGCTACCCGCACAGTATCATCACCGACAACGGCACCAACTTTGCAGAGGGGGCAATGGTGCGATTCTGCAGAGATAAGCATATCCGACTGGACGTTGCGTCAGTCGCGTACCCTGCCTCCAATGGGCAAGTTGAGAGAGCAAATGGAATGGTACTGGCAGGCATCAAGCCAAGGCTGATTGAGCCATTGCTGAAAACACCTGGGTGTTGGCTAGAAGAGTTGCCAGCGGTGTTGTGGAGTCTAAGGACTACCCCTAACCGGTCAACCGGCTACACGCCATTCTTCTTGGTATACGGGGCTGAGGCCGTGTTGCCAATAGACTTAGAGCATGACTCCCCCCGAGTATCCCTCTACACTGAGGTGGAGGCGAGAGAAGCTCGAGAAGACGACGTTGACCTGCTTGAAGAAGCAAGAGAGCTGACTCTGTCACGTTCGGCTATCTACCAGCAAAACCTGCGGCGTTATCATAGCCGAAAGGTGAACCCAAGGGTTTTCCGAGAAGGAGACTTGGTCCTTAGGCTGGTGCAGCGCACAGCCGGGATGCACAAGTTGTCTCCTCCATGGGAAGGGCCTTTCATTGTCAGCAAAGCGCTGCACAATGACGCGTACTATCTTGTAGATGTGCGCCCATCGCAGGCGAACAGGGCAGACAAAGCTGGAGAGGAAACCAAGCGCCCTTGGAATGTAGCTCTACTTCGTCGTTTTCATTCGTAAGCAAAGATGTGTATGTACCCTCTTATCCGAGTTGAAATTCTACTCTGCAATCTGAAATTGTTCTCGGGGACTGCCCTCGTCCAAATTTGCTTTAAGTGTTCTTACTCGGCTTGGTCCTTTGTCTATTCGGTTGCTCCACTTCAGAACTCATAAGTGCATTGAGTAGTGTGTTTAAACCTATATGCCAACTCTTCGACTCTGCTGCTGTCCGAAACCCGGCTTCATGGCAAGCAAGAGAACAAGCAAAAGGTCAATGAGCACACGAAAATCGCTAAGGAAGAAAGAGTGCAGGAACCGAGCAGGTTGTTTGTTACTTTTGTTCCCTGTTTTCGTCTTCTCGGCTAAGTGGTGGGCTGCGTTACCATGATTTTTTCTAGCGGCTAAGTATTTGCAGCCCTACTACTTGATTCTTGTGACTCGAATACCAAAAAAGCGACAAGTCGCAGGTAGAGCAGAGATGAAAAGATAGGGTGAATAAGAAATGCAACTCGGGGACTCGCATGGAAACGCAACTCGGCATCAAGCCAGCGTCGTTCAAATTGATTAATGTCGAAATAAACAGAGTGGGCATAAAAACTGAGTAGCAAGCAAAATAAAGATAGTCTATTACATCTGCTCCCGGCATCCCGGGGATCTGATAAGTGTTCAAGTTGAAAGAGATTGCAGGTTGCTTCAAGATGAGGAGGCAGTGTTCTCGGCGCTGGCCTTGGCTGCTGTTTCTTCGGCGGCGGTCTTGGCAGCGGCTTCTTCGGTGGCGGTCGTGGCGGCTGTTCCTTCGGTGCTGGTATGGGTGGCATCCGTTCCCGTCCGGACGGTGGCGGATTCCTTCATCTCGGCATCATCCTGTGTGGCCGCCTGCTCGGAAGTGGCCGTGGCCACCGAGACGAGTCCTGGAGCCGAAGAGGAGCCTGAAGCCTGGCCAGGAGGGGGCACCGTGTCGTCGAGAGCAGCACCTGAGGAGGTGCCAAAGTCGAGTGCGGCGGTGTCAATGTGGGCGTACTCGTCCTCATCGCTACTCGCGACGGCGACGTTCTTCCCCTTCCCGGCCTTGCCCTCAGGAGATTCGAAGTGGCCTTCCAAGTCGGATTCTACTTCGTCGTCCTCTTCCTCTTCCTCCTCGTACTCGGTGTCGGGCTCAGGGAGGCCCTCGATGAAGGTCTCCGTCTCAGCGCACTCCGCGACCTCGTAGGCGATCTGCTTGCGTGTGGCCACGCAGTCGGGATCCACCTCCCACTTGGAATTGTTGCGCTTCCCGCGGATGAGCTGCATGTTGAGGTTTTCATACCAGGATGAAATGCAGAGAAGCATCACGTCTGCACCAGCACGGGCGCCCGAGGCACGCCATTTCTTTAACTCTTTCTTCACATTCTTCAGCTTGAAGGCTAGGCCCTTCATGGTGGTTGGCCGATCGTCATGAGGCCAAAACAGCCTGTGGAGCTCAAAGCCCTCGTGCACCAAGTCAGTTCCGACGCCAGCCAGCTGTTCGAAATAGTCCTTGAGCACCAGCAAGCTGTCCTCGATCCCGGCTCTGGTATCCGCTGCCTCACCTTTTGCAAGGCGAGCTGCTTGGGCCTTGGCCACCTTAGGCGCAGAAGGGGAATCAAGATGAGGCCAGATCTCTGAAATAGCATGTGGTAACTTCAGAACCGAGAAGATAAGAACCGAGTAGAGGAAAACCGAGAAGAAATATGACCGAGAAGAAAAGAAGCAGCAAAGAAAAGACTTACCGGACAGTTCGTTGCGCAGCCGCTGCAGCTGGGTCCTCCAGGACTCCTCGTTGGAAATGTGCTTCTCTTGGATCAGGCGCAAGCTATCCATCTGAGCAAAGAGATCAGCGTTGGTCTTCTTTAAGGTTTCGCATTCCTGCTCAAGGGCCCTCTCCTTGGCTCTGAAAGTGGTCTCGGCCTTGGCCTTCTCGGCGATTGCTTTGTCCCTCTCGGCGCCAATCTTGACGGCATCCTGGAGTGCCTTTTGCAACTGGAGTTGCAGCTTCTCGGTCTCCGTGGTGTGGTCCTTCAACAGCTCAACGGCCTGGTCGGACAGCTGCTTCTGCACCTCTGCTGGCTTGACACAATCTTGGTGTGCCTCAGCAAACAACTTGTAATCTTCTGCGAAGAGATAGATGAGGTTAGCAGAGGAGCAGAGAAGAAACAGATTCAAAGTCAAACCGAGTAAACAACAAACTTACCTTCTAGCCTTTTGATGGTGGCCTCGGAGTTCTCCACGAAGCTGCGGCATTTCTCATGTTCGTCTGCTAAGGCCTTCAGTTTTTCTGCAGAGAAGGAGAGGTTAGCGCATAAGAAAGCATAAGCGAGCGTAAACAAAAACGCATGAATCGCACAGCTAAAAGCGTACCTTGCACTTCAGTCAGCTGCTGGGTGCTGTCCTTGGCGTTCTTGCTGGCTGCCTCCGCAGCTGCCTTTTCCTTCTCTAGAGCAGCAATTCGCCTCCTGGCGATGGAATGGTTCCAGAGAAGAATGCGGTATAAGTGGGTCCGCTTAAGAACGCTATCCTGAAAAACGAGAAGAAAATGAGTTAGGCAAAGCAGAGAAGATTCAGCCCGAGTAGGAGGCTACTCGGAGAGTATCCGTCTACTCGACCCGAATCTCGGGGACTGGGGGTGATGGAAAGAAAGAAGAAAGGCGAGTAGAAGAGAAGAAAATTCAAATCGGAAAAGGCAAGAAGGACTTACTGCATAGGACTGCTCGATGTCTTCGGCGTTCTTGCGGTGCAGGAACATCTTGGCTGCGAGGGTTGCGGTCTCGGTGGAGACGGACATGGGCTTGTGTCCCAGATCAACCTTGTTCCAATCCACGCGCATGTGGTCGATGCCGCCAAGGGTCAGGCCGTGCCATTTCTCCTCCCCGAGAACCCTGCTGTCCCACCTGGCGTTGATGTGGCCAACGGTGTCCAATACCTGTTCAAGACCCTTGGATGTT
This sequence comes from Alopecurus myosuroides, assembly GCA_028641055.1. Classification (NCBI taxonomy): domain Eukaryota; kingdom Viridiplantae; phylum Streptophyta; class Magnoliopsida; order Poales; family Poaceae; genus Alopecurus; species Alopecurus myosuroides. The sequence goes on from CM054060.1 coordinate 267,454,985, forward strand.
ATTGGTTTGTCTTGGACTCCGCGAGAAGCAATGTTGACAGACTGGGGTTGGCTTGGATCCGGAGGAGGGGAGTTCATGGCTACAACTTTCCTTCCCCTCTGGATAGCTAAAGCTTTGTCCTTGGGAGGGAAGCCGATGGAGTGCTGATGGCTAACCTCAATCATGTACTCCGGGTAGCAAGGCTGGCCAGCAGCGCGAGCGTCTGCAGAGAGCGCAGCAGGAATCGGTCCGGACTCGTGGATCACGAGCGCTCCGCCTGAGGATGTACTCTGGTCTCTGGCCCGCTTCTTCGTTTGCTCTTTCTCAACCTTCTGCTTCTCGGGATCCTCAGTCTTCTTCCCGTCAGTCTTGGCCTTCGCCTTCTCGGCGACTGCCTTCTCGGCAGCTTGCTTCTCGGCCTTCTTCTGCTCAGCACTGGCTTTCTTCTGCTCAGCCTTGGCCTTCTCAGCAGCTTCCTTATCAGCAGTTTCCCTCTCGGCCTTGGCCTTCTCAGCAGCTTCCTTCTCGGCTGCCCTTCTGTCAACCTCACCCCTCAGAGCATCCAGGGCGCGTTGCCTGGTTACTCGCCCGGCAGGAGGGCTGGATGTATCCTTGGTTTTCGGCGGCGAGGAAGAGGTTGGCGGTGTAGGGCCTTGCGCAGTTGGCGGTGTAGGGCCTTGTGCAGTTGGTGGTGTAGGGCCTTGCGCAGTTGGTGGCGCCGCGGATCCGTCGCCCTGTGCAGCTCCTGGCGGGGCGCTACTCGGTGTCACGCCCGGTTGCACGCTGCTCAATGGGTAAACGTCAGTTATGGTGGCATCCGCGGCGGTGGTGTCTTCTACTCGCTGCTCGGCAGCGAGGCTTTCTTGTGCAGTAGCCCCTGTGGCAGGCTGCTCTTGCTCTGCTTCAGGCCGCTCGACGGCGGTGTCGTCTCGCATCTCTTGATCTTGTTTCTCCTCGGCATTGCTAGCCGGAGGAGAAGGGGGTCTCTCATGGTGGACAGTAGTGTCCTGCGCCGCTGGCTCTGACGCTGCTCCTTGCGATCCGCCGGTCTGTGGATTGGCAGCAGCAGCGTTGGCGGTGTCGTCCTCATCATCATCCAGATTGACCAGAGGTACTGGTTTTTCCTTAGTGTGATCAGACGCGAGAGCTGCGTTCGCGTCCATAGGAGGTCTGCAGAGAAAGAGAAATCACAAATTAGAAGAAGATTGGGGAAAATAGCACAACGCGAGAAGGGAGGCGACCGAGAAGAGGGCTTACGCGGTGGTGCACTTGAGCTCTCGTCTGGACCTCTTCACGACCACCTTCTTCTCGGCGGGCTTCTTCTTCTTGGCAGGAGGCGCTGGTGCTCCGCTGCCAGCCCGTTTGCGGGTCTCAGGAGCGGCGATGGACAGAGGCTTGACGACTAGGGGCACGTCGCCCTCGTTCTCGTCTTCGTCCTCGTCGTCCTTGTCCGCGGCAACTTCATCTGGAGATCAAAGAGAAAAGAGGAAAGAATCAGAAACAGCAAACAAGGGATTGATGTTTCTCGGAAACAAACAGAATGAAAGGGTATTTACCGTCAAAGTCTTCATCAGACCAGGTGCGGAGAGCGTCGCGCTTGTCGGTAGTGGGGGAGCGAGAAAGATTGGGCTGCTCCGCGGCATCGAAGGAGGGCACATCGTCCTCCTCGCGGTCAGGAGACCAGTTGCCCTCAAAAACCTCGCAGCTCTCGATTATCTGGCGAGTGAGGACCTGAAAATAAGAGAAGGATCACAGACTAGCCGAGTACCAGGAAGGAATTCTACCCGGATAGGCGTGCAAACACAAAGCATACTAAGCCTAAGCATGTTTGCCGAAAGGTATTACTCGGAAGGGCGTGCAGGTATAAAGCACATCGAGCCTAAGAATCATTCTCGAGTAGGCTACCCGGCAAGGCGTGCAGACACGAAGCATACTAAGCCTAAGGCAATTCGGCTAGATGTCCTACTCGGAACGCAAGGCAATTGCTAGTTGATGCAAGAAGGAGAAACTGTCTACTCGGAAAGAGTATGCAGAGAGCAAAGTAAGAAAGGCGTACCCGCTCAATCGGCTTTGTACGGCTATACGGGACGAACCCGTATTGCCAGTGGTCGCCAAGATTCGTCGTCAAGATGTTCCTCGCGTGCCAGGGAACGTCGATGTTGTCGATCTCGATGGTGGTGGTCCTGGTGCAGTCGCGGGGGCCTCCCATGTAACACATGAGATGGCACCGCTCCTGCAAGGGCAGTACTCGGCGCTGGATCCAGCAGGCCACCGGGTCGTCGTTCTTGAGGCCCTGCGCCTTCAGCCAGCCGAGTCGATTCTCCATCTCGATGGCGTCATCGTCATTGACGGGCTTGTCCTTCCAGTACATCCCGATTGGAGCGCGATTGCACCAAACGGGCAAGTTGATTCGATCATTCACCGGGGCTCCTTCCGTGGCGGCAACGTTCCTGACGTAGAGGAACGTCTTCTGCCACAGCTTGACGGAGTCCAGGCCCTTGATGCGGGGGTGGTTCGTCCCGGACCGCTGCACCATCATGGCGCAGCCGGTGTCGGTGGCGCGGGCGACGCCCGCGGAGTCCTTCTTCCCGGTGGATTGCTGGCGCAGGTGGAAATACCTGAGCCACGTCTCCCACGTGGGCCGGATGCCGAGGAAGGCCTCGCAGACCACGGCGTGGTAGGCGAGGAAGACGACGGCGTTGGGGGGCAGATGGTGCATCTGAATGCCGAAGTGGTTGAGGAACTTCCGCAGGAAATCGGAGGCGGGCAATCCGAACCCGCGCTCGAAATGCGCCAGGAAGACGACGCGCTCTCCCTCCCGCGGAGACGGCACGATTTCACCGTCCGGCGCCCGGCACTCCACGCCGGGAGGGACTCGCCTGGTATTGACGAGCCAGGCGCAATCTTCCGCGGTGACGGAGGAGCCGGCCCAGCCGGATTTGGCCATTGTGGCGAGTTGGGAAGGTGGAAGATTTCGAGGGGAGTTGGTTGGTGGATTGAGTCCGCGGCGGCGCGAGAGCTTGCGCGGCGGCGGAGAGCTCGGTGGCGGAGAAGAGCAGGAGACGAAGAAGGAATAGTGCGAGGGAAGGGGAAAAGGAAGTTACCGGCGGGGGTATTTATATCTCCTCCGCGAGTTTACCGTTACCGTCTTGGGAGTGGGATCGATTGTGGCGTGTGGTGGATCCTGTGGCCGGCTAGAAACGCACAGAAGCGCCGGTTGCGCGCGTAATGGCCACAGTTGATCCCACCACCGAATCGTGGCCTATAACTGCACTTGATGGGACATGACGGCCGGTGGGCCCACTGCGTGAAAACTGGACGCGTGGCAGGTCGTGTCCTGGGCAACGAAACGACAAGGTCGTGGATGCTTGACACGTGTGCAGTTGCTGCGCGAAGGGCTGGATTGTGCTCTGTGCTGCAGAGGCTCAATCTGAGAAATTTCTCTAAGTCTTTTTACTCGGTTACAGAGTAGAAAGCAAGTGCTACTCGGGAAAGAGGAAACTCAAGGTACCTTCCAGATAGCTACTCGGAGGTTCTACTCGGCATCTTGAGGTTCAAGGGCTGAGATGCAAAGGCTGGTTTTAAGCTGGCAGAGCCTAGTGAACAAGTTCGCAAGACTCAACCAGCTTCGGGGACTGCTGTCGGGGGGTTACCCCCGAGTAGGGTAAAGACAGGTGGTAAAGGCAGCTTACAGAAGAGAGGTTTGGTCGAGTAGCCGACTACCTGGTACTCGCTACCCGGTCGACTGCTACTCGGTCTCACCTCAGGATGACCAGAAGGAGATATCAATCAAGTTCTGTCCTTTCGAGTAGAAGGGTTGGCCCGAGTACAATTGGCGGGAACAATTGGCGGGAACCTACTCGGGCCAGAAAGTCAAAGGAGCCGTTCTGACACAGGATCCCGCGTATCCTGGGTCCGTACTTGGCAGCATTCGAACTACTATTCATATGGGACCGGTCTCCCTGACAGTGACAGCATGGAAGCAGGCGGTGGCAGGATAAGGGGGGCCTACTCTGTGCCTAGGTACAGTGATACCAGTCTGTCCCCTAGTTTTGCCCAACGACTTTACAGAAGCAGCCAAGGTTAGGAACCAAAGCTGTCAGCGGGTACTCGGAGAAAGGACGATGTGCACACTATGTCGACACTTGTCTAGATTTGGACGTATCCGGCTGGGCACCATGTATATAAGGTGCCCCGCCGCCTCCTGCGCGAGGCACGCTGATAGACGCTAACAGTTGCTCACTGGGAACCCTAGAAACCCTAAGTTCTTGACCTAGCTCTACTCGGAGAGGAGAGAAAGGCTACTCGGTTGAGATACCATTTGTACTGTGGCTACTCGGAGAGACATCATAATACATAGAGAAAGGCAGGAGTAGGGGTTTTACCTCCTCACGAGGGCCCTGAACCTGGGTACATCGTGTTGTTTGTGTTGTGTGGATCTCACCTCACGCGGCTACTCGTCGCGTGATCCCTCCCCGGACACCTCCAGCGTCCATCGTCCCCACATCTTTAGCCATCCCATGGCATCTGCCGTGACACCACCACGACAGAAATCATGTACTTCCTCTTGATCCAAGCATCATCAATGTACTTGGCACCAACATTTGAGAAGGCGGTGGCAAGAGTCTTGAGTCTCCGGTACATGTCCACATGATCGTCTCCATCATGCATATAGAACCCTTCGGCCTGATTGGTCAAGGCATCATATCTATTCCTTTGCATTCTCTCATTGCCCACAAACATGATGACAAGAGCGTCCCATGTTTCCTTGGCGGTGGAATATTGTTGAAGATGCGGCATGTGGTTAGGACCCACGGCTTGTTGAAGAATGGACAAAGCGGTGTAGTTGAGTTGGCAATCTACGGCTTCTCTTCTTGTTAGGTTCTTGGGATCAAATGGCTTGTCCATCACGAGTGATCCTCCAAAGATCTATACAAGAAGAGTTCAAGTGAGTTTCCATGTAATATGGCCATTCACGAAAAGAAAAAGCATCAATTTTAGGTTGATCTCCTCTAGGGATTATATGAGTATGTGGGACGGGAGGATCGGGAGAATAACTTCCGGGAACGGCATGAAATTCTCCATCACCTTCCGTACCCGTCTTAGTGGAGTGTTCGGCGGAAGTATTTTTATGTGGATCACCATCTACCCCTTTCTTAGCGCCCTCCGGAATAGTTTCCGGAGGAGAAGTCTCGGATACCTCCGGTCCTTTGGCTTTGAGAAGTTGCGACAAAACTTGACGCAACTCATCAAATTTAGCGTCAATGGATGAGGTCAATGAAGTTCTCAAATCATTGAGATCATCCATGGACACCCTTGCCTTGGACGATTCGGTATTCGATTCTTCTGCCATACTAAAACTCTTAGGCGGTTAAGCCCAATAGAAGAGCCGAGGATCTGATACCAATTGAAAGTAAAGTATGGGCACCTAGAGGGGGGGTGAATAGGTGCTACGACCAATTTTAATTTTTCTTTTGATTTAGGCTTGACACAAAGGTAAATTCTCTAGATAGTGCAACTAAGGTGAATTTACCTATATGACAAGGATAGCAATAAATCCAACAAGTACAACAATTAATGCAACAAGTACAACAATTAAAGCAACTAGTACAAGTGAGTAAAAGATAAGGGAACGAGGTAACCGATGGGGGGACGCGGAGACACGATGTATTCCCGAGTTCCTCCTTGTTAAGGGAGTACGTCTCGTTGGAGGGGTGTGAGCTCGCCACGAAGGCCTACTCAACGCCACAAAGGCCTCACCCTATTCTTCGATGAACTCCGCCACAAAGGCCTAGTTCACCTTCAACTATTGAACCCCTTTGAGGCGGGCATCGAGTCCTTTACAAACAAGTTTGGGGCACACACCCACAACCAAATTGGGGGCTCCCAACACTCACAAATCACCAAGAGTAGCAAGAAGCCTAGGTTCTCCACAAGACAAAACCCTAGGCAAAGATCCCTCAATCAAATGAGAGGGGAAATGAAATCCGGTTGGTGAAGATGTAGATCGGGGCCTTCTCCTTCAATCCTCTAAAGATCAAGGTTTTGGGTGGATGGATTGGCAGATCTAGCAAGGTGGGGGATCTCCAACAATGGTGACTTTAATTCTGGACGAGCTGGCTCAAGGTAGGTGGAGGGGAGGGGGCATTTATACCCCTCATAAAGTCTTGGAGCCGTTGGAGCATTTCTGCCAACTTCACACCGGAGACTCCGGTGTAAAGGCCGGAGACTCCGGTCTGAACATTTCGCAGAACCACCAGGCCGGAGACTCCGGATAGTCTCCGGTGTCCCTCTGGACTGGATGCAGCAGGCGACACCAAGTGCGCAACACTTGAAAAAGCTCGAGGAATCTTCAGTGCGGAGACTCCGGTCTGGAGGACCGGAGACTCCGGTCTTGGAGTTGCGGTTAGACCTGGAGAATGTCTGGGGTCGAGCAGAACCAACGGAACCCAGTCACACCGGAGACTCCGGACAGTTTCCGGTAAGACTCCGGTGTGAGTAACGCATGCGACACCAGAAAGTCCTTAGCCATTTCTTCAGAGGCAGCTCCCACACCGGAGACTCCGGTCTGAGAGTTTGGAGACTCCGGCTTGGAGAAAACTCCAGCAGACAGAGATCCTGGTGATTTGCCCCTTTTGCAACACCTCACCATCATATCAAATATGTTGTTTATGCCCTGAAATACATCAACACACTTAAGGATACATGTGTTGTTCACAAACACCAAAACAAGATGATTTAAGCGCGTTTGCACTTTCAAACCTGAGGGTGGATTATTAGTCATAGATGCAGATGGATGTCGGTCTATGTATCTTGTTGTAATGCCCGCACTAAATACCATAGTAATCTTCATATCATCTTGTGCACTATGGTGCAAACTCTATTTGTCAATTGCGTAGCTGTAATTTGTTCACCCAGCATGCTATCTTTTATGGAGAGACACCACTAGTGAAACTATGAACCCCGGTCCATTTTCCACAGTGTTAAACAAACCACAACATTTTCCTACTTTCTTTACCTACTGCAAGTATACACTATTTTCCACACTATACATCTAATCTTTGTTTTCAGCAAGACCGGTGAGATTGACAAGCTCACTGTACCGTTGGGGCAAAGTATTTTGGTTGTGTTGTGTGCAGGTTCCACGTTGTTGCTGACACCGGGAAGCGCCAACACCACCGTTAGTGGCATCAAACTTCCGAAGATCCTCTTTCTCCTACTGGATTGATAACCCTGGTTCTTAACTAAGGGGAGAACTCCTACCGTTGTGCTCATCACACCCTCCTATTGGGGTTCCCAACAACACATAGCAAGGATTTTTCTGGCGCTGTTGTCGGGGACTTAAAATTCATCATCATCAAGAAGTCTCCCCGTCAAGGCACCATCAAGGCTTAGCAGGGCATTCAAATCAAGATTTGGCAACTCCTTAATAATGCATTGTATTTTATCTAAGTGAGTTTCAGAGGCTCCTCTCTTAGAACTTTTAGGCTTACTATTCTCATCTAATAAATTCTCAGGAACAATCCAATCAAATTTCTTTTCTTGGGCTTCATGCAGTGCTACCAATTTAAAGGGGATTGGTATTTTATCCTCCCTTTCATTACGAGATTTGGCTTTTTCAAGAGCACCAACAATATCTACACATGAGCCTAGCATATTGAAATGATCAAAAACTTTTCTAGCTTCTATAGCAACATCTCCAGTGTCGGGGGGTTACCCCCGAGTAGGGGTAAGGCAAGTGCTAAAGGCCAGATCAGAAGAGCAGTTTTGACCAAGTTGGCTGGCTACCCGGTACCCGCTACCCGGTGGACAGCTATTCGGCCGTACCTACCAATGGCCAGGAGGAAGAATCAAGAAAGTTATATTCTTCTGAGTAGAGGAAGTGGTCCGAGTAGAGGGAGTGGATTCCTACTCGGACCAGAAGTCAATGGAGCCATTCTGACAAAGGATCCCGCATCCTGCGTCTGTACGGCGTGCGGTTCAACTTACGGAGTGCGTGATTATCCGCACCACGGCGTGGCTACAGTGCGGTAGGCGCCTGTCTAGTCCTGTCACTGACAGAGGGGACAGGACAGGGCTAGGGGCCTACCCTATCTCACTGACAAGGGTGGACAGGTCCCATCTCCGAACGGTGCAACGACTTACGGGGCGAGTGTCAGCGGGAACCCGGAGACGTGCGCGGTTCTGCAGGGCTCCTGTCAAATCATGTCGTACTTTATACTTGTTTTCTATTCGGCTGGGCACCAGTATATAAGGTGCCCCGCCTCCTCCTGTGGGAGGATCGCTGCGTTGGCTAAGACATTGAGCATTGGCTTCACGTAGAAAGAACTAGAGAGAAGAGTGGCTACTCGGCTGAAGGCCTGATTGTACTGGGGCTACTCAGTAGATACCATATAAAGAGAGAGGCAGGAGTAGGGGTGTTACCTCCACACGAGGGCCCTGAACCTGGGTAAGATTGTGTTGTTTGCAGTGTTTGTGATCCACTACACGCGGGTACTCGCCGTGTGATCCCTCCCCGAGCACCTCCAGCGTCCATCGGCCCCAACTTTAGCCATCCCATGGCATCTGCCGTGATACCACCACGACAGTTGGCGCCCACCGTGGGGCTGACAGAGGCGCTGGCTGGAGTCCATGTTCGGACGGGACTCGTTTCTGCTACTGGGGAGCGCATAGTCTGTGGCCTTGTCCACAGATTCGGCTCCTTCGACTTCGTCACCGATAATGCCGGAGATTTCGGCGGGAGGCCCATTCCGGCAGGCGGCTCGGTGCTCTCCTTCGGCTCACACCTCGTCTATGTCCCCACCGCCGTCGTCCGCGAGTTTCCAGAGGAGGTGCTGGTCGCGGAGGATCCTCCTACCGTGCTCGCTGCCCGCGGAAGGCCGGTGGGCTGCTCCGCGGACAGCGTGGAGGTAATGATGACCGGCTTGGCAACCGATGCCGGGAAGGGCGCGGTTGCTGCCGCGGAGGTCATCGAGGATCTCGCTGGCCCGAGTGTTGGCGGGAGGACCCACAAGCCCTACGAGAAGTATTCCAACATCCCTCTCTCCACTACACCGACGATACCGGCATCCGCTGCACGGATGGGCATGCCGCCTCCCACCGAGCTCGAGCTCTTGACCATGAGGGCGCAGCTCGACCGGCAGCGCCAGGAGCTGCTCGCTGAGCACCTGGAGCTTGAGAAGGTTAGGCTCGAGCTTAGCCTAGACCAGAACGAGTACAACAAGGCCCACGGCTTTAATCCAGTTGTTAGGAAGTCTAGCAAAGTAGGCGCTACGCGTCGTAACTTAGGCGCCGAGATGGTGACAGTTGTAGAGGCTCCTAGCCAATCTGCCACCGCAAACACCTCCACCAGGCCTAGATACAGCACCCCCGCCAAAACACTTAGAGCTGCTGAGGTTGTAGCCGCGGAGTTGCCAAACCTAGCTGGCGACGCGCGCGCTAGACAGCAGGAGAGGCTCAATGAGCTAGTGCTAGAGGCTGCTAGGCAGAATGAGGAGTTCCGGAAAGCCAATCCGGGACCTGATGCTTCTCAGATCGTGCATTCGCGTGCGGCGAGATCTCATGACCAAGCGTCATCACCGCATCCCAGTCGCGAGAGGGACCAGAGTGTGCGCTCTGGGAAGGGTAGAGAAATGCAGGTGTACGACCCGGTTCTCGCCGCGAAACAGCGCGCTGTGCCGCGAGAATCCGGTCAGAAACACACTACTGCAGGAGTAGGCTATCAAGCCCATAAAGCTCAGAGCAAGGGACATAGCGGAGACAACGCGGGGCCTTCTCGGCGTCCTGCTGCTCAGCCTACTCGGCAGAGGACGCAGCAGCCTGATGCAGCACAGCCGCGTGCGGCTGCGCCAGCAGCCAACCCTGTGGTGCAACCCGCTATGGTGCAGGAGAACAGGTATGATGATGGCTACTCGGCGATGGGGCTGGCCGGTTATGCTGACCCCAGGAATGTTGCTGATTGCCTTGGTGAGCGCATGTTGGAGCCCAGCGATGACAGGTTCAAGCTGGACATGATCAATCTGTCCGCGCAACTCGAGAACAGGGGGCCGCCTGGCCCAGAGTGCTTTGGCCCTCGCATCATGAACGAGCCATCAGTGAACCTGTAACATCCCTGTTTTGCTAACAAAAGGGTGTGTGGTGTTGTGTCATCTCAGACATGCATAAAAAAACATTGGTTAAAAATTTTGCATTTGAAAATAACCAAATGAAATGACCAAAAATCACTTAAAGTGATCACCCAAATTTTGTTCTAAAAATAATTTCAATTTTGGAAAGCAATTACATGGTGAGCTTGCAAATTTCATAAGGTTTTCAAAAAGTATTTTTGACAATTTTCCTGTTTTCAAAAAGGCCCTCAAAAGGTTGTTTTCTGTTCTGGTTTTAAAGAGAAAAGGACTTAACTGTGGTTTTCTAAAATTCTAGGGGTTTTTTGAAAACCTCCTTTTGTCTTCTACCTTGGGACAGAGGAGCAGCTGCGTGGCAGATCTTCCGCGTCGGAGCCACCTCCTGCTTCCAGCCATCGAGGGGTTGAGGCCCCGGGAGACGTCCAGATCGAGTAGACACCCCGCAGAACCCCCCCACCTCGAGCTCTCTCTCTGTTCCTCTCTATGCGGACCAAACCCTAACCTACCGAAGCAGCCGCCGCTCGCCGCCGGTGTTCCGGCCATCTGCGAGTCCCGCCGTGGTCACCCACCTCGCCGCCATGTCTTCCTTGCCCTCCACGACGACTCACGCCTGCCAGAACCACAGGGAGGGTCCGAATCGAAGCATCCCTTCCAACTCCGGCCGGTGGCCGCCTCCGCCGATTCCGGCGCCACCGCTGCCCCTCCGGCCTCCTCGAACCTTCCATGATGCTCCCGGTGAGCTCCTGGTCCTAATGGACCCCTCCCCTACTCTCCTTGTTCTCTGTACCGCGCGGGAGCCGAACGCCGATGAGCTCCGCCGCCGTTTATGCTCGCCGGCGAGCTTCCGGTGGCACTTCTCGGGCGGCGCTGCCACCTTCCGGTTCGTCGTTGTCTCCTCTACGTCGTAGTGCCCTCCAATTTTGGAATCGCGTGGTGCATCGAGCAATTGTGAGGAGACAGTGGAGATCCGGCCATTGCTGACGTCATCTTGACGTCAGCATGGTGTCATATTTCCTTTTTTTTTTTAGGAAATTGAGGAAATTCCAGAAATGATAAATTTGTTTAATTTAACAACTACTGTTTTATAATTCAGAAAAATAAAAGTGAGGTACCAAAATGTTTGGAAAAATAAACTATACCCAATTAGGTAATTTTCTTACATGTTTGACAAAGTTGAATTTTGGACATTATTTGAGTTTGTTTAATTCATTTAAAAATAGAAAAATAAGTTTTTATTCAATAAAATTAGAAAATTAAAAGTTATATACCAAATTGCTCAAAATGACAAATGCAACATGTCTATGATGTTTTTAACCTCATTTGAGCTTTTAAAATGGTACTCACTTTCAGAATCGTCTGAAACCCCCTCCGGGGTCTATTTCGGGTTAATTTCAGTAAAATTTCGTATCTGCCATACGAACCCTAGCAACCCATCGAACATGTCTAGGGCTTTATTTCAATGCATTAATTTGCTCATGCATACATATTGTGCATTGCATCGATGCCATGGTTGATTGTTTTCCTTTTCGGTGTTGTTTTCCCCTCGGTAGAACGTGACTCCGAAGAGAAGCCAGCAGTCCAACGGCGAATACTTGATCCTAACCGACAAGTCAAGCACTTATTCCTGAAGACTTTATCTGGTTTTCTTATAACCAAGGCAAGCATAACCTCTTATCTGCCCATATATGATTTCGAAAGACTTTTCGTTCTCGTACAAATGCATTCGATTCCAATGTATCTTGAGTCAGTAGATAGAGTTATCCTATTTATTTGCATAACCCAGATATCATGACTCAATGCTCCTAGCAGACATAGGATTTGTTTCTGTGTATCGCCAGAGCCTCAAATATGCTATGCTTAGTCATACATGTCTGTTGATCTCTGCTCCATCCGGTTGATGAATCAGAGCCGCGAATGAATCTAGTATGATAGTATGTTGTGGAAAGTTAAGATAACTTGGTTAACATGACTTAAAGGTGTGGATGACGACACCACAGAGGGTCTGTGGTGGTTGTCTCGTTCATGCCCCTAGGAGCGAGTTCTCGTCTTCGAGCCAAGACTAAGCGTGCATCCACACGGGGCTTAGATTCCCCTCGGTCTCAACTTGCCTAGTTTGTTCCATGAGTTGCCTAGTTCGGGCTTTCCATTTGGATTTGCGGGGATGTTAAAAACATTTACAAAACTAGGACGTGGCGGTGCAACAGCCTGTGGCGAGACAGTAGTTGAAGCACCGCTCACAACGATAGAGACCCGGCAGGAGATGGCCACTCCCTATTGGCGGTCCATCTCTACTCGGAGCGACTCATGGAATAGGCGAAGCAAGGGAAAGGTCGTGGTCAACCTCCCTCTGCCGGCACTTCCCGGACTAGTGCTACCACCGGTGGCATTAAGAGTTGGTTGGTACGTGTGGTTAAAGTTGTACACCCCTGCAGGGTTAAATCTTTTCGAAAAGCCGTGTCCGTGGTTAAGGACGACTTGGTGACGGATTCTGTGATCATAGACAACTTAAACGGAATGATTAAAACTTGTTGATAGTGAATGAAGGATGCCTCCTCGGAGATGCCGAGAGGGGTTACCTTGTAGCATGAGTTACCGGAACAACTTGAGGTGGTGATCTTTGAAGCACGAGGTGCTGAAATTGTTCGGTGGATTAAAAAGATGATGATATCATTAGTTGAGTAGCTTTCTCATCTGTTTTGAAAACATTCTATGAGACGTGCTATTCCTTCCTCAATTTGGAAAAACAAAGATTGCTTTACGCAAAACAGCCTTCATAAAACCCTCTCTGAAACCCGCAGATATATAATAGGTTAACTAAGTCTTGTTGAGTACCTCCCGTACTCAGGTTTGCTTAATTTTGGTTCAGGAGAAGAACTCCATCGGTGATGATTCAACGAGGACATCGACGAGTAGTTCGGGGTTCCCAGGTGGCAGCCTGGAATCTATGGGCTGGGACGTCGCCTTATGTTGCGGCCTCTTAGGCCTTTTTGGTTCTTGTTGATTAGCAACATAATTTGCCTTTCGTTGTCTGATGTAATGTTGGGTCGTGTGACCTCTGCTTGTAAGCTATACTCTAGTATCACCTGTTTAATAAAGCTTCATTTTTAGAGTACTGCTTTGATCGGTTGTTGGTTTCGAGCTCATTGTTATACAGTTTTGGCTATGCCTGCATAGTTGTCGCAGTCGAGGGGTTGTGGAGCCGATGATCCATGTCCGAGCCCGCCTGTCGATGTGATCGGCCTGGGGCGAGGTAACCCCAGTAACCCTCGATTGTTGTTGCACTTTCTGGACACATAGCAGCTCTGTATAACTTTGGTCCCGTTCCTTCAGTTTCATCCGACTCGTGGACGCTTGGGTATGCATGATTGGTTATGACTAGCGTGGATACAAGGAGTAGTAGACCGGGGATCCGGACTACGTGCCGATGAATCCGGTCTGCCTGCCGTTGTTTGTTGCGGCCGGGGCTGGTAACCCTCAAGCCCTTGTGAGTCCATGGCTAGGAGCACATAACAGTATGTATATCTCTGGGTCCGGGGTCTGACAGAAGTGGTATCAGAGCAGGACTGCCTGTAGGAAAACCTTACTGCTTGGTCGATGTCGAGTCTAGTGTTTGTGAAAACTATTTTGAAACTTCAAATGATTGTGAAAAACCTTCTTAGGATTCTTTTTACTCCTTACCTGGTATCGCTCTGACTCTGGGTCATCTTACCTGTTTTGATTTGAAAAGGTTTTGCTATCTCTTCTAGTCATTCAAAACCTAGGTGCCTTCTGTGGCAAGACGTTCTTCCACCCAAGTTGACCTAGTGTTATAGTTTCTGGAGTCGTGTGTGTTCCGTGTTCCGTTATCTCTTAAACCGGGAGATTTCCTTTCCATTCTAATCTCTCAGAGTTGTGTGGGTTCCACATACTCCTGTTCTAAGTTTCAAAATCCTGAACCTCGAGATTTCCTTTTCATCTCGAATGTATCCGTTACCCTCTGTTCAAATTCTTCCGGAGTTAAGTTTTTTTTTTTTGGAAAGATACTTTGTGTTTGCTATTCGTAGTGTCCTTCAAGGCACTAGGATAGTAGGTAATCCTTTCTTAGGGTTTTAACCTTGGACTTGAACCGAAGGTCCCGGAATGTGCTGAATTGTGGTGGGTTGAACCATGTGGTTTCATAACCATGTGATGCTCACACTATCAGTACAGGATGCTGACCTTTAACCCAAGTTCTGTTTCTTTGGATCCTGAGGAATATCTTCTACCTCAGGATGGCTAGGTAGTTTCAACTCCAATATTCCGTAGGTTTTCTCTTGTAATAAAAAAAAAGGAATCACAACAAGAGTGGTCATCATGAAATCCACATCTTCGTTCTCAATTCAGCTATATCGATCTTCTAGCATGGGTTTTACAAAAAGAGTATCACCTGTGCACTCCCCATGGCCTCTGGATTTTCCGGAGCATGTTCCTATCTTCCAGTTGCTCTCAAATCCACATCCGTTGTTTTGAAACCAAATTGCATATGTGTGTGGGATTCTTCCAATACATTTGTTCTTGTTTTCCGTCAAAACATTCCACCTTGGAATGTCAGGAGAAACAAACTCCAGTACCTCGTTCATCTTACGAACCAGGTCAAAGTTTTGTAATTCTCAGATTAAAGAAGTTTCATTAGCTTCTAATATGTTCTACTTCCGAGTATCACACTCTTATATATCAAGAGGTTGTGTTGAGTTTCATGACTCTGTTGATGAAGTGATGCTCCTAGACATCTTTACTCACCCTCCCCCCAAGTTTGAATGCTTGGAAATGATGGGTCTGCTCATCGACATGTGTATCAGCTATTCCTAGCAATTCTTATTGCTTTGAAAATCTAAGAAAACATCTGTATCCTTCTTAGCACTATTGGTCACCCGGTTCCTATCTAAAGTTGACCGTGTTACCAAATCCATTCATTCTGGTGCACATTGCTGATCAGAGAGTTAGGTTCATACCAAAGCTCTCAAGATCTTATCAGTTGCTTTGAAAAGCAAGATTCCTTCCTAACCCGAAGACATAATGGTAGGTTGTGGTATTCTGGTTGTCTTTCCAGAAGTATCACCAGGTTTTTCACCTGACCGTAACTTCTAAGCAAGGGGTAGTTTGAGCTACTCCTATCTCCAAGGAACCTTGCTGGATATCCTGAATTAGTTGGTTGAGCTTAAAACAATAACTTGGAGAGTTGAAAGACATAAGCTCATCCTAACTTGTTCCTTTGGAATGGGATGTCTAGTTCTCATCATGTTGAAGCATGATAGTATCTCTCCAATGGACATACTGTCATTCTACCTTTGATCTGATTTGGGCTATCGTCAGATCAAGTCCAGATTCAAGGACTATCTTGATGGTGTTTTCACTCATGGTGTTTGGCCCGAGTATACCTCATGTCCTTTGGTCTGACCAATATTCTGCCTCGTTCATATCGTATATGAATCCCTCTTCTTGGAGTGTTTTGATAAGTGTGTTCTCGAGCCCATCGATGACATTCCTATTTACCCAAGTCGCAAGAGGTTCATGTTGAACACTTGGCATTAATTTTGGAAACTCTCGAGAACCATCTTTGTTTCATTATGAAGATTGTGTTCTGGATGTCTGAAGTGACTTTCTCAGGTTCATGTGCATATGGTGAAAGTTGTCGCCATGGATCCGAGTAAAGTTTTCTTATCTCCCTCGGGAATAATCCCAGTCGGTCATGCATGTGTGGAGTATTCTTGAGATGGTTGGTTGTTACCTCCATTCACTTAAGGAAGTTTGCATGCACACTAAGCCACTGACTGACCATTTGTGAAAGAGAAGAAGTTTCAGAACTTCGTTATCTTTGTTATCGTCTTTTCCACAAGGACTCCGATGTGTTCCTCCGTAAGGAATCCATGTAGGTGCAACCGTCTTTTGCAAGCTGCTAATACATGAGTTCTACAATCCTGCTCCTCTTCTTGAGCTTGGCATCGTAGTCCATGTCTTGAGAATCTAGTAAATGTGTCCCGTTGATAACCGGTGCAACCTCTTATCAAACATATCGAGTCTGAGTTATTCAATCCACTAACCAGAGCTGAATCTCAAGCAGCAATGATGGCTTGTGTTTTCCTCAAGGGTACTGAATTAGGTTCTTTTAAAATACGGCATGGTTGATGTGGTGGTTGACACAATTAGCCGGAAGGCCTAATGTCATATCTCTTTGAATCTGTAAGAACAACCACTCTCCGTGAGAATTCTTGTGTGACCCGTTCTCAACAAGTTTTCCTCACCGTTCCTTTGACCAAAGTTTAACTTCCACTTGATGACCTATGGAAGGTTCGTCATGAGCCTGCTATCGGTTTCCATAACATCAGGACAACTTGGAAGTTGTAGTCATAAGCCTGATATCGGTATCTAGAACATCCAGGAGAACCTGGAAGTTGATCTTTCCAATATCTCTCTGTTGAACCTCCAAAACCTTTGTCTTAATGGAAACAAGTTCATCGTGAAAAACATCTCGTGGTGTTTCGTAACCGCCGTTGATCAGTTTCCTTTTTCAAGTTGTTAGTACCTGAAGTTCTGTTCATCTCACACATCGTGTGAATTTGTCAGTTACTTCAGCCATGGGATCTTAACCATGTGGTAAACGTATCGCTACGTCCAAACCACAGTAGGAAAGAGATTCCTTATTCCTTTCGGTGTCTCAGTCCCCGTTGGTTATCCATTCTTAAGGTGTGACCAAGAATTCCTCCCTAACTACGGTGTTTCAACATCCTTTGGCTACTCATCTTATGCAGTGAAGTAACATCCCGATTCTTGATAAAGTTTTCGACAAACTTTGACGGAATGAAAGTTCCGTTATCTTCCGTGTCCACTCAGAAGAGTGAACATGATTTCGTATCAAATTCTCTCCGACGCACGATTACATTGTTTTCTCGTGTTTTCCTTCGTCTATGGATATTACTTTGTGGTATCCAAGACAATCCTTTTCATCTTGGTTATCTGTTTGAAGAAACCTCGATGTCATAAGTGTCCAACCTTTCTTTTTCAAAAGGATTTAAAGTCTTGTGCAAAGCTCATATTCTAAATCCTTTCAAGACCAATCGTCTGAACACTTGAAACCATCTTCTATTCCCTCCGTTATCTTGATGTGTTTCATGCACGTTAACTCAACAGTTCTTTACGGACATTCTGGTCATGAGTTAGCCATGAGATACTCGATCTTCGTGAAGATCATTTCCTAAGAGTTTCCCTCTTACCTAAGGTGTAGCTTCTGAAGATCTTCGCAAGTGCTACGGATCAATCTCTTCGAGAAGAGAACCGTAAGGTTCGAGAAG
Source organism: Alopecurus myosuroides (assembly GCA_028641055.1). Taxonomy (NCBI): domain Eukaryota; kingdom Viridiplantae; phylum Streptophyta; class Magnoliopsida; order Poales; family Poaceae; genus Alopecurus; species Alopecurus myosuroides. The sequence continues at coordinate 267,472,395 of CM054060.1, forward strand.
ATCGTTCAAAACCGGTGTTCCTTCTTTCTTCTCCTTCGAGAATCTCGGGACGAGATTCTTGTAAGGGGGGTAGATTTGTAACATCCCTGTTTTGCTAACAAAAGGGTGTGTGGTGTTGTGTCATCTCAGACATGCATAAAAAACATTGGTTAAAAATTTTGCATTTGAAAATAACCAAATGAAATGACCAAAAATCACTTAAAGTGATCACCCAAATTTTGTTCTAAAAATAATTTCAATTTTGGAAAGCAATTACATGGTGAGCTTGCAAATTTCATAAGGTTTTCAAAAAGTATTTTTGACAATTTTCCTGTTTTCAAAAAGGCCCTCAAAAGGTTGTTTTCTGTTCTGGTTTTAAAGAGAAAAGGACTTAACTGTGGTTTTCTAAAATTCTAGGGGGTTTTTGAAAACCTCCTTTTGTCTTCTACCTTGGGACAGAGGAGCAGCTGCGTGGCAGCTCTTCCGCGTCGGAGCCACCTCCTGCTTCCAGCCATCGAGGGGTTGAGGCCCCGGGAGACGTCCAGATCGAGTAGACACCCCGCAGAACCCCCCCACCTCGAGCTCTCTCTCTGTTCCTCTCTATGCGGACCAAACCCTAACCTACCGAAGCAGCCGCCGCTCGCCGCCGGTGTTCCGGCCATCTGCGAGTCCCGCCGTGGTCACCCACCTCGCCGCCATGTCTTCCTTGCCCTCCACGACGACTCACGCCTGCCAGAACCACAGGGAGGGTCCGAATCGAAGCATCCCTTCCAACTCCGGCCGGTGGCCGCCTCCGCCGATTCCGGCGCCACCGCTGCCCCTCCGGCCTCCTCGAACCTTCCATGATGCTCCCGGTGAGCTCCTGGTCCTAATGGACCCCTCCCCTACTCTCCTTGTTCTCTGTACCGCGCGGGAGCCGAACGCCGATGAGCTCCGCCGCCGTTTATGCTCGCCGGCGAGCTTCCGGTGGCACTTCTCGGGCGGCGCTGCCACCTTCCGGTTCGTCGTTGTCTCCTCTACGTCGTAGTGCCCTCCAATTTTGGAATCGCGTGGTGCATCGAGCAATTGTGAGGAGACAGTGGAGATCCGGCCATTGCTGACGTCATCTTGACGTCAGCATGGTGTCATATTTCCTTTTTTTTTTAGGAAATTGAGGAAATTCCAGAAATGATAAATTTGTTTAATTTAACAACTACTGTTTTATAATTCAGAAAAATAAAAGTGAGGTACCAAAATGTTTGGAAAAATAAACTATACCCAATTAGGTAATTTTCTTACATGTTTGACAAAGTTGAATTTTGGACATTATTTGAGTTTGTTTAATTCATTTAAAAATAGAAAAATAAGTTTTTATTCAATAAAATTAGAAAATTAAAAGTTATATACCAAATTGCTCAAAATGACAAATGCAACATGTCTATGATGTTTTCAACCTCATTTGAGCTTTTAAAATGGTACTCACTTTCAGAATCGTCTGAAACCCCCTCCGGGGTCTATTTCGGGTTAATTTCAGTAAAATTTCGTATCTGCCATACGAACCCTAGCAACCCATCGAACATGTCTAGGGCTTTATTTCAATGCATTAATTTGCTCATGCATACATATTGTGCATTGCATCGATGCCATGGTTGATTGTTTTCCTTTTCGGTGTTGTTTTCCCCTCGGTAGAACGTGACTCCGAAGAGAAGCCAGCAGTCCAACGGCGAATACTTGATCCTAACCGACAAGTCAAGCACTTATTCCTGAAGACTTTATCTGGTTTTCTTATAACCAAGGCAAGCATAACCTCTTATCTGCCCATATATGATTTCGAAAGACTTTTCGTTCTCGTACAAATGCATTCGATTCCAATGTATCTTGAGTCAGTAGATAGAGTTATCCTATTTATTTGCATAACCCAGATATCATGACTCAATGCTCCTAGCAGACATAGGATTTGTTTCTGTGTATCGCCAGAGCCTCAAATATGCTATGCTTAGTCATACATGTCTGTTGATCTCTGCTCCATCCGGTTGATGAATCAGAGCCGCGAATGAATCTAGTATGATAGTATGTTGTGGAAAGTTAAGATAACTTGGTTAACATGACTTAAAGGTGTGGATGACGACACCACAGAGGGTCTGTGGTGGTTGTCTCGTTCATGCCCCTAGGAGCGAGTTCTCGTCTTCGAGCCAAGACTAAGCGTGCATCCACACGGGGCTTAGATTCCCCTCGGTCTCAACTTGCCTAGTTTGTTCCATGAGTTGCCTAGTTCGGGCTTTCCATTTGGATTTGCGGGGATGTTAAAAACATTTACAAAACTAGGACGTGGCGGTGCAACAGCCTGTGGCGAGACAGTAGTTGAAGCACCGCTCACAACGATAGAGACCCGGCAGGAGATGGCCACTCCCTATTGGCGGTCCATCTCTACTCGGAGCGACTCATGGAATAGGCGAAGCAAGGGAAAGGTCGTGGTCAACCTCCCTCTGCCGGCACTTCCCGGACTAGTGCTACCACCGGTGGCATTAAGAGTTGGTTGGTACGTGTGGTTAAAGTTGTACACCCCTGCAGGGTTAAATCTTTTCGAAAAGCCGTGTCCGCGGTTAAGGACGACTTGGTGACGGATTCTGTGATCATAGACAACTTAAACGGAATGATTAAAACTTGTTGATAGTGAATGAAGGATGCCTCCTCGGAGATGCCGAGAGGGGTTACCTTGTAGCATGAGTTACCGGAACAACTTGAGGTGGTGATCTTTGAAGCACGAGGTGCTGAAATTGTTCGGTGGATTAAAAAGATGATGATATCATTAGTTGAGTAGCTTTCTCATCTGTTTTGAAAACATTCTATGAGACGTGCTATTCCTTCCTCAATTTGGAAAAACAAAGATTGCTTTACGCAAAACAGCCTTCATAAAACCCTCTCTGAAACCCGCAGATATATAATAGGTTAACTAAGTCTTGTTGAGTACCTCCCGTACTCAGGTTTGCTTAATTTTGGTTCAGGAGAAGAACTCCATCGGTGATGATTCAACGAGGACATCGACGAGTAGTTCGGGGTTCCCAGGTGGCAGCCTGGAATCTATGGGCTGGGACGTCGCCTTATGTTGCGGCCTCTTAGGCCTTTTTGGTTCTTGTTGATTAGCAACATAATTTGCCTTCCGTTGTCTGATGTAATGTTGGGTCGTGTGACCTCTGCTTGTAAGCTATACTCTAGTATCACCTGTTTAATAAAGCTTCATTTTTAGAGTACTGCTTTGATCGGTTGTTGGTTTCGAGCTCATTGTTATACAGTTTTGGCTATGCCTGCATAGTTGTCGCAGTCGAGGGGTTGTGGAGCCGATGATCCATGTCCGAGCCCGCCTGTCGATGTGATCGGCCTGGGGCGAGGTAACCCCAGTAACCCTCGATTGTTGTTGCACTTTCTGGACACATAGCAGCTCTGTATAACTTTGGTCCCGTTCCTTCAGTTTCATCCGACTCGTGGACGCTTGGGTATGCATGATTGGTTATGACTAGCGTGGATACAAGGAGTAGTAGACCGGGGATCCGGACTACGTGCCGATGAATCCGGTCTGCCTGCCGTTGTTTGTTGCGGCCGGGGCTGGTAACCCTGAAGCCCTTGTGAGTCCATGGCTAGGAGCACATAACAGTATGTATATCTCTGGGTCCGGGGTCTGACAGAACCACTTCCAGCTGGCCAGAGGGACCAAGTGTAACAATGGCAGCACCAAGCCGGAGGACTGGTTGAGCGATTATGTCACAGCCGTGCACATTGCAGGCGGCAACCGGAGATGGGCTGTGCGGTATGTTCCGCAAATGCTTGAGGGTCTAGCTCGGACTTGGCTCAACAACCTGCCCAAGGACAGTATCAATTGCTGGCTGGACTTCTCGGAGGCCTTCATCAGCAACTTCACCGGCACTTACAAGAGGCCGAATAGGCCGTAGCAGTTGTCCGCTTGCAAGCAGCGGGAAGACGAGACCGATCGCGAGTACCTTACTCGGTGGAGCACCTTGAGGAACACCTGTGAAGGTGTGAATGAGGCCCAGGCCATCACTTGGTTTGCGCAGGGTTGCAGACATGGTAGCATGTTGTGGCCGAAGCTGCAGCGCGAGATGCCGAGTACACTCGCGGAGACTATCAAGATCGCGGACATGTATGCACTTGGCGACCCAACCCAGCCTCTGATGGACTCCCCCGAGCCGAGAAGGAACTACAACAACAACAGCAGCAAGCGCAATGATTTCCGCAACAAGCGCAGGGGTGACCGGATTGATACTCGGTATGATCCCGAGGAGGTGAATGATGTGACCACGGCTGCTGGGAGTATCCAGAGGCAAAAAACTGCTGGAGCCTAGTACGGGCAAAACCAGAATCAGGGCCAAGGCATCAAGAAGCCGTACAATGCTCCCCAGCAGGGTAGCGGCAACTCGGGTCCTGCGCCAAACTTCATCTTCACGGATATGAAAGATGGCCCCTGCAGCTTCCGTACTCGGCATCTAGCCAGGCCAGCCAACCACACTACTCGGCAGTGCAGTTGGTGGGAACAGATCAAGAACGAGGGCTTGCCTCCTCCTCCTCCTCTGCCAGCTGCGAATGCCAATGTGCAACCAGCTCGGGCACCCGCTCCTCGGCCTGCAGTCTTCCCGAGAAGAGAGAACGTGAACCAGGTGGCTTTAAGAGCCAACTGCAACTTCAACAACGACCGCTACCGCAACAACAACAACAACAACGACCGCAACCGCAACTACAACAACAACTACTACACCCGCAACAACAACATGAACCACAACAACAACAACAGCCGCCAAGGTAACGACAGCAACGGCAACAATGGCGGTGGAGACCACAACCAGTACCAGGAGCACCACGAGAGCTACATGATCTTCACTTCTGAGCCCGCCGACAAGCAGTCCCAGCACAGACGCGCTATGGAAGTCAATGTTGTGATTCCTGCCGTGCCCCACTACCTGCACTGGTGCAATCAAGAGATCACTTGGTCCAGAGCTGATCATCCTAAGGTGATGCCCAACCCGGGTACCTATGCTTTGGTGGTGGATCCCACCTTCTTGGGTGCTCAGAAGAATGTCAGATTCAGCAAGGTGATGGTTGACAACGGCAGCAGCATCAACATCGTGTACAGAGACACACTCGAGAATCTCGGGATGGCCGAGAACATGCTGCTACCCAGCAGAACCACTTTCCATGGCATTGTGCCAGGAGTGTCTTGCTCTCCAATCGACCGCGTCTGATAGACGTCCTATTCGGCACCAGGGAGAACTGTCGCACCGAGAGCTTGGCCTTTGAGGTGGTTGACCACCAGAGCCCATACCATGCCCTACTCGGTAGGCCCGCTCTCAGCAAGTTCATGGCTTGAACCCATACTTCATACTTGAAGATGAAGATCCCTGGTCCCAATGGAGTGATCACCATCTCGGGTGACTACAAGAAGTCCATGGAGTGTGCCTCTGCTGGCTCCCAGCTGGCGGAATCCATGGTCATTGCTACTGAGAAGAAGAAGATGTACGAGGTGGTGGCTATGGCGCAAGCAGCGCAAGGTGGTGCGCCTGGCATGCCGAGTTCCCGGTACGGGACTGCATTCCAGGCGTCCCAGGAGACAAAGAAGGTCCAGGTCGACCCTGAGTTCCCAGACCGCGTTGCCATCATTGGCGCCGGGTTGGGACAGAAATAGGAAAGCGAGCTCATCCACTTCCTCCGTGAGAATCGGGACGTGTTCGCCTGCTCCAATGAGGATTTACCAGGTGTCCCGAGGGAGTTGGTTGAGCACTCGCTACACGTGCGGCATGAAGCCAAGCCGGTGAAGCAGGCAATGCGCCGCTTTGGCGATGAGAGAAAGAAGGCCATTGGTGACCAGATCACCAAGTTGCTGATAAGCAACTTTATCATGGAGGTTTTGCATCCTGACTGGCTAGCCAACCCAGTGATGGTTGAGAAGAAGAAGGAGGACCCCAAGGCGGATACCGCATGGCGCATGTGCGTGGACTACACCGACCTGAACAAGGCCTGCCCCAAAGATCTCTTTCCGCTACCCCGCATAGATCAGGTGATTGATTCCGCTGCTGGTTGTGAGCTTTTGTCTTTCATAGATGCCTACTCTGGTTTTCATCAGATAGCTCTCAACCCTGCTGATCGAATAAAGACTGCCTTTATTACCCCGTACGGGGCTTATTGCTATCGTGTCATGTGCTTTGGGTTGCGGAATGCAGCGGCTACCTATCAGAGATGCATGCAGAAATGCTTGCATGATCAAATTGGCAAAAATGTGCAGGTGTACGTAGATGACATTGTCATCAAAACGAATAAAACACATACTCTGCTTAGTGACATTGAGGAAACATTTGCCAACTTGCGCAAGTACAAGATGAAGCTAAATCCGACTAAATGCACCTTTGGCGTCCCGGCTGGCAAGCTACTCGGCTTCTTGGTATCCAGTCGGGGCATTGAGGCCAATCCTTCAAAGATAAAAGCTATTGAGAGCATGTCTTTGCCGAGATCCCTGAAGGATGTGCAAAAGTTCACTGGTTGCTTGGCTTCTCTGAGCCGCTTCCTGGGCAGAATGGGCGAGAAGGCCCTGCCTCTGTATCAGTTGATGAAGAAAAATGATAAATTCGTCTGGACACCGCAAGCTGATGTGGCATTCAAGGAGTTGAAAGACATGCTGGGTAGCGCGCCAATCTTGGCTAGCCCGCTACCCAAGGAGCCAATGCCGCTGTACATTGCTGCGACTAACCGAGTGGTCAGTGTGGTGATTGTGGTGGAAAGAGAAGAAGAAGTCAAGAATGTGCAGCGGCCTGTATACTATCTCAGTGAGGTACTGTCTAGTTCCAAGCAGAACTACCCACATTACCAGAAGATGACTTACGGCGTGTACCTGGGCGCCAAGAAGCTGAAGCACTATTTCCAAGAGCATCCCATCACTGTGGTGAGTTCTGCTCCCATCTCGGACATCATGGGCAACAAGGAGGCAAGTGGCAGAGTAGCCAAGTGGGCGATTGAGCTGGCCGCGTACGCTCCTGCGTATGCGAGAAGAGAAGCCATCAAGTCTCAGATCCTTGCGGATTTTCTGGTGGATTGGGCTGAGGTGCAGTATGAGCCTCCTAGTCCGGTAGCCAACTACTGGAAGATGCATTTTGATGGCTCCAAGGTGAAGGAAGGCTTGGGTGCTGGCGTGGTGCTCACGTCACCCAAGCGAGATCAACTCAAGTACGTGCTGCAAATCCACTTCAAGGCATCCAACAATGAGGCAGAGTACGAGGCCGTAGTACACGGCTTGAAGGTGGCCAAGGAGGTTGGTGTGCAGCGCATTATATGCTATGGCGACTCGGATCTCGTTGTGCAGCAAGTTTCAGGCACTTGGGATGCTCTGGATGCCAACATGGCTTCGTATCGGTTCCTGGTGCAAACCATGACTGGATTTTTTGAAGGATGCGAGTTCCAACACATACACCGAGAAGAGAATGAGGCAGCTAATGAGTTGTCCAAGTTGGGGTCTTCTCGGTAATACATCCCGGCTGGGGTTGCCTTGGAGCATTTGAGGAAGCCATCTATCAAGCCATCCCCCAACTCGGAATCCATATTTGTTCCTTCTCTACCTGGTGAGGAAGCTGTTCCCATGGAGATTGACTGGGAGGATGCAAAAGAGAACCCGGGGACTGCCGTCTCCATCCCGGGGACTGGCGCCTGCAACCCGGGGACTGTCCCTTCTTACTCGGGGATTGCCCCTCTTAACCCGGGGACTGTCACATTCATTGAGGGGGTTCTTGCCGCATGCACAAGGTCTCGGGGACTCGCCCCCAACCCAGAAGAAGAAGAAGTGGTGGCTGATCCAATGGAAGTGGACGAACCAGTGTTTCCCATCCGGGAGACACCGAGTTGGGCCCTGTCCATATTATCCTTTCTAAAAGACGTCACCTTGCCGAGTGATGAGGTTACCTCGAGGCAAATTCAGAGAAGATCCAAGGGCTATAAAATCTTCAGAGATGTGCTGCATAGAAGAAGTCCGACTGGTGTGCTGCAGTGCTGTGTAGAGCCAGAAGAGGGAGAAGAAATTTTGGTGGAGATACACCAAGGAGAATGCGGGCATCACGCCTCTTCTCGGGCTCTGGTCAACAAAGCTTTTCGGCATGGTTTCTTTTGGCTCACTTCCTTGAAGCAAGCTGAAGATATTGTGAGAAAGTGCAATGTCTGCCAGAGATTCGCAAGTAAGATTCATATGCCAGCTTCCGAGTTGAAAACCATTCCCATTACTTGGCCATTTGTTGTTTGGTGCTTGGATATGGTAGGCCCTTTCAAGCCGGCTAGAGGCAACATGACTGACATCTTGGTCATGGTTGACAAGTTCACTAAGTGGATTGAGGTGAAGCCTATTCGGAAATGTGATGGAGTCACTGTTGTGAGTTTCCTGAAGGATGTGATCCTGAGGTATGGCTACCCGCACAACATCATCACGGATAATGGCACAAACTTTGCTGAGGGTGTATTTGCGAGGTTCTGCAGAGATAAGCATATTCGGCTAGATGTCGCATCTGTTGTGCATCCCGCCTCAAATGGGCAAGTGGAAAGAGCAAACGGTATGGTGCTATCAGGCATAGAGCCAAGGCTGATTGAGCCGCCGCTGAAAACACCTGGGTGTTGGCTAGACGAGTTGTCAGCTGTGTTGTGGAGTCTAAGGACTACCCCTAACCGGTCAACCGGCTACACGCCATTCTTTCTGGTTTGTGGAGCTGAGGTCGTGTTGCCTACTGACCTAGAGCATGACTCGCTCCGTGTAACGCTCTACACGGAGGCAGAGGCTAGAGAAGCTCGAGAAAATGACGTTGACCTGCTAGAAGAAGCAAGAGAGTTAACTCTGTCACGTTCAACTGTTTATCAGCAAAATTTGAGGCGTTATCATAGCCGGAAAGTGAACCCCAAGGGTTTTCCGAGAAGGAGACATGGTGCTTAGGCTCGTGCAGCGCACAGCCGGGATGCACAAGCTATCTCCTCCGTGGGAAGGGCCTTTCATTGTGAGGAAGGCTCTACACAATGATGCCTATTATCTTGTTGACGCACAGCCATCCCAGAAGAACAGGCCGGATAGAGCAGGAGAAGAATCCAAGCGCCCTTGGAATGTAGCTCTACTCCACCGTTTTCATTCGTGAGCAAATTATGTATGTACTCTCTTATCCGAGTTGAACTTCTATTCGGCAATCTGAAATTGAACTCGGGGACTGCCCTCGTCCAAACTGTTCCTTGTGTTTACTCTGCTTTACTTTGTCTATTCGGTTGAACCACTTAGAATTTCAAAAGCATACAAAGTAGTGTGTTTAAACTCACCGGACACTCTGCGACTCGGCTGCTGTCCGCAACCCGGCTTCATGGCAAGCCAGAGAACAGGCCAAAGAGTCAATGAGCACATGAAAAATTGCAAAGGAAAGGAAGCGTGTGGCAACCGAATAGAGTGTTTTTTACTGTTTTTTCTTTCCGGCTAAGTGGTGGGAAGCGTTACTATGAATTTGTCTAAGTGGCTAAGTATTTGAAACTCCTACTTTGAACTCTTGTGACTCGACTACCAACAAAGCAACAAGTTGCAGGTAAGAGCTGAGATAAAAAGGAAAGAGCGGATAAAAATGCAACTCGGGGACTTGCATATTAACGCAACCCGGCATTGAGCCAGAGTTGCTAAGAACTTAAACTGAAATAAAATGGAGTAGAAACAAGAGACTTAATTGTTTGATACATGTGCACCCGGCATCCCGGGGATCTGATGAAAAGTTAAGATAAGTATTTCAGGCGGCAGCAGTGTCGACAGCGGCAGTGATATCCGCGTCAGTCTTCTCGGCATCGGCGCTCTCGGCATCAGCTTCTGTGTTGGCATTGGCGGCTTGCTCGGAGGTTGCCGTGGCGACGGAGATAAGATCCGTGGCCGAGGTCGATGCGGCAGCCTGGAAGCTGCTGCTGGTCGCGCCCAACTCGGGAGCCGCCTGTTGGATCACCATCTCGGTGGTTATGGTGGGCTCCTCGACATGGGTTTCTGGCTGCTCGACTTCGTCATCAACCTTGGCCTTACCTTTTCCCTTCTCGGCAGCTCCTTGCGCGGCACCATCTTCGAAGAAACCCAAGTCATCGAACTCGGTATCCTCATCTTCGTCGTCACCCTCGCTCTCCACCTCGGTGTCGGGCTCGGTGACGCCGTCGATGAAGATGGCGGTGTCCGCGTAGGAAGCTACCTCGTACGCTGCTGCCTTGCGGCGAGCAACGCAGTCGGGGTCCTCAGACCATTTGGAGCCCTGGCGCATCTCGAGGATCGTGTCAAGGTTCAGATTTTCATACCAACTGCAGATGAAGCGAAGCAGCAGATCAGCTCCAGCCCGGGCTGAGGAAGCACGCCACTTTTTCAGCTCGGCCTTCACGCCATCCAGCTTCTCGGCAAGATCGGTGAAGCTGTTGGGCGCGGTTTCGTCCGACCAGAACAGATCGTGGATTTTGTACGTTGTGGACACCATGGTGGTGCCCAGGCCTTTGAGTTGCCGCAGCTGGGTCTTGATGTTCAGGAGGTTGTCGTCGATGCTGGATTTGATGTTGATAGGCAGCCCGGAATCAGCTCGGAGTTGTTGCGCCTTTGCCAGAGCAGGCGAGCTCACGGCGCGAAGATCAGGAAAGATGTCTAGAGAGGAACCAATAAAAGTTAGATAAGGAGGCAGAGAGGAGATAAAATCGAGAAGAAAGAGTGGGAGGAAAAGCAAGCCAAGTAACGAAGAAGAGAAACAGAAAAGTGCCGGGAAGAGAAAACTTACTTCTAAGATCAACAAGCAGCGCATCCAGCTTGATCTTCCAAGCCTCCTCGTCCGCAAGATGCAGGTCTTCGATGCTGCGCGCGTTGGCAACCTGCTGCGCGAGCTGCACGTTGTGCTTCTTCAGCACCTCGATCTCTGCCTCGAGCGCCTGCTTGGTGGCTTTGGCGGAGGTCTCGGTCTCCAGGGCGCCCTCGAGAGCTGTTTTCAGCTTCACATGCATCGCCTCGAACTCGGCGCGCTCGGCATCGCGTTCCTTCTTGAGTGCAGCATATCGGGCGGCTAGCTGCTGCTGCACCTCGGTAGGCATCAAGCAATGGAGGTGCTCTTCCCGGAACTTCTTGTATTCTTCTGCAAGAAGGACAACACTGTTAGAAGAATAGCCAAGTAGAGGAGAAGATACAGACATCAGAGTAGCTGGCAAATCACCCTCCAGCTCCTTGATCTTGCTCTCGGCGGAGGCAGTGAAGACGTGGCAGTGCTCATGCTGTTCTTGCAGTTCTTTGACTTTGCCTGCAGAGTAAACTGAATTAGAGCAAAAAGCAAAAGCGGGCTTAAACACAAAACACACAAACCGAATAGCTAGAAGCTAACCTTCAAGCTCAGAGATTTGGAGAGCGCGGTCCACTTCCGCCTACTCCAGAGCAGAATCATCTTTGCGCTCGGCTTCAAGGGCCGCGATGCGCTTCCTGGCAATGCTGTGGTTCCAGAGCAGCCGCCGGAACAGGTTAGTCCTCTTCAAGAGGCTATTATGTGAGCAAGAAGAAAAGGAGTTAGGAAAAACTTGGAAGATTCGGCCCGCGAAGACGGCAACTCGGCTGAGCGTCCGTCTACTCGGCCCGAATCTCGGGGACTGGGTAGTGGCTAAGGAGAGAAAGAAGAACAGAAGAGAAGAGATACCGCAACTCGGAAAAAGCAAGAAACACTTACAGCGTATGTCTGCTCGATGTCCTCGGAGGCTTTGCGGAGGACGAACAGCTTTGCGGCCAGCGTGCTGGTGTCGGAGGCAATGGTCATGGGATGGCTGCCGAGATCGGCCTTGTTCCAATCAACGCGATAATGATCAACATCGCCCAACATGCTGCCATTCCACTTATCGACGCCGTGGGCGTCACTCTCCCAAATCCTGTCGATGAAGCCTACCCGGTCCATGACCTGCATCAGCCCCTCTGATTGGATCTCATCCTCGCCAGCTTCACGCGAGTAGATCTCGATGGGCTTCTTGGCCTTGAGCTTGGTGTCCACTGCCTTGGCCGGGCCGTCCTTCAAAGCAGAGATCCGCTGCTCGCCTTTGGACAAGGAGATGCCGTACTGCCTGGACCCAGACAACACATATGCTGGCCAGCTAGCTTGTGCACTCGATCCTGCGCCTGCACCAGCAGATCCACTAGCAGCGCCAGTGGTGACTTGTGTGCTCTTCACTACCGGCTTCCCGGTGGACGAAGTAGGCGCTTTGGGCGGTGGCATCAGGCTGGCATCCTGCGCAGCATGGCGTGGCGGATTCTTGCGGGTAGCGGCAGCTTCAGTCTTGATGGTCTTCTTGCCGGTGTCCTCCCGAGAAGCGGGTGCAGGCACTTGGCGCGCAGCGAACGGAGCCACTTGGCGTGAGGCTGGTGGAGGCATAAGCTCAGATGCAGTCTTGGTCGTTTTCTTCTTTGGGGGAGGGCTTGGAGCAGTTGGCGGTGAGGCCTGCTGGGTAGGCGGCACAGGGGGCCGGCTACCCTGCGCAGCGTCCAGCGGCGCTTGGCTCTGGAGCACGGGCTCCACCACAGTCTTCTCAACCCGCTGCTCGGCAGCGGGATCAGGTCTGGCGGCGTCTTTTTCTTCTACCCGGGGCGTGGCCGCGGGGTCTTCATGAGCTGCAGAGTGTTCTTCCTGCTGCTCGGTGTGGTCCTCCGGACGCTCAAGGGCGGCGCGGTTCTGGTTCTCGGGGTCTTGATCAATATTCTCCCCAGCTGAGGCAGCTGGGGGAGAAGGAGGTGTCTCATCGTGAGCAGCATCCTGCGCCTCTGGTCCGCGCAGGACTGCTGCTCCAAGTTCTCGTCATCTTGGTCACCCGCGCCCGTGTTCTCGGCTCCAATGTCCTCTTCTTCCATCTTTACAGGAGAGGGCGCGCGCGCCCTATCCTGCTGCACGGACTCGTCCTCCTCCTCGGAGAGATCGACGAGTTTCTCAAGGTCGATGACGGATTTCCTCTTGCCGGTGCGAGTGGGGGCAGCGGCTGCGTCGGCATCCAGGGGATCGCTGGAAGAAGGAAGGAAATCAGAAAGAGAAAAACAGAGAAATAGAATAGCGGGAGGCAGAAGTTAAGTGTAATTCAAATGGAACAACTTACCCTTTGCGGGTGGGGAGTTGCCTTCTGGAGGTGGTGGTCTTCTTCTTCTTCTCGGTCTTCTCGGTTTTCTTGGGCTTCTTGGCAGCGGGTTCTTGGGCACCGCTGCCCGTCCTCTTCCGAGTGGTGGGAGCAGCCACAGAGAGAAGCTGGACGTCGATGGGATCCTCGGCCTCCTCGTCATCCTCATGCTCGACATCCTCTGCAGAGTAAAAGAGGAAAAGAGACTGAGAAGCAGAAAAGGAATTATGATTGCGCTACTCGCGGTCAGAGAGGCCAACTGGGTCACCTTCGTCATCCTCGGACCAGTCGCGGATAGACGCATCAACTTGGTGCTTACCAGGCTGGTTGGCATGAGGGATGCAGAGGGTGTCCTGAGTGTCGTAGGCGGTCTCGTCGTCCTCTTCTCGGTCACTGTCCCAGTTGTCCTCGAGGACCTCCTCGTCTTCCTCAGCCTGGCAATCGATGTGCTGGAAAGGCAAACAGATGGCATGAGTAAGTTGAATTCTGCACTAAGAGATCCTACCCGGTGTGGCATGCAAGCACAAAGCATATAAGCCTAAGGAATCCTACCCGGTGTGGCATGCAAACACAAAGCATATAAGCCTAAGGAGTTCTACCCGGTGTGGCATGCAAACACGAAGCATACAAGGTTAAGGAATTCTACCCGGAAAGACATGCAAACATAAAGCATATTCGTCTCAGTTATTCTACTCGGAACAGCATGCAAACATAAAGCATACAGAGCTAAGAGGTTCTACTCGGTATCAGAGTGCAGAGGTAAAGCACAAAAGGCTGGCCTGTTCGATTGGCTTGGTGCGGCTATACGGCACGAAGCCGTACTGCCAGGTGTCGGAGAGGGATGTCTGCGCAATGGACCTCGCCCAGATGGCGACGTCTGCGGTGCTCAACTCGAAGGTGGTGGTCCTCGTGCAGTCCCGGGGCCCTCCCATGTAGCACATCTTGTGGGAGCGGCGGTGGAGCAGGAGCACTCGGCGCGAGATCCAGCACGCGAGAGGATCATCGCGGCGGAATCCCTCTTCCTTCAACTCGGCAAGGCGCGACTCGAGTTGAACAAGGTCTTCGATCTTGTTCTTCGGGTTGTAGCCCCAGTTCTGCTGGGTTGGCCTCGCGTTCTTCCACCTAGGGAGCCCTATCCGGTCCTGGATTGGCTTCCCTTCTTCGGTGGGGACGTTCTTGACGTAGAGAAAGGAGCGCTGCCACTTGCGCACCGTCTCCAATCCCTTGATGCGCGGGTGGCTACCAGTGGAGCGCTGCAGCATCATGGCGCTCCCCGTCATCATCACCGCGCAAGCGCTCTCTGTGTTTCCCGGGTTGGGTATGCTCTGCTTCCGGAAGAAGAAGTAGCGCGCCTAACTGTGGATAGTTGGGTACACGCTGAGAAACGCCTCGCAGACCACCGCGTGGAAGGCGAGTATCACCATGGCGTTTGGGGGGAGATGGTGCGGCTGCAACCCGAAGTTGGAGAGGAACTCCTTGAAGAAGTCGGAGACGGGGAGGCCGAATCCACGCTTGAAGTGCGCGAGGAAGACGACGAATTCGTCCTTCTCCGGCGTGGGGATGATCTCGTTGCCCGGCTTCCTGCACCTCACACCGGGAGGGACACGGCGGGTGTTGACTAGCCATTGGCAGTCCTCCGCCGTGACATCGGAGCCCTCCCATCCGGCGCGGGCGGCAGCATCGTCCTCTCCGCGAGCCATGGAAGCGAGAAGATTGGTGGGAGATTAGAGTTTGGATTGGATGAGTTTCTCTCGAGATCTTTCCGGCGGCGCGTGGAGCGGCGACGCAGCAAGCGGTTGCGTAGGCGGAGCGCTCGGCGGCGGCGGAGAAACGAAGAGGCAGGGGATTGAAGTGAGCAGGAAAGAGAAGAAGAGGGAATCGAGGGGGTATTTATCTCTCCCCTCGAGTTGCCGTTACCAACGGAGTTAGTGGGATCAATCCTACCGAGAGATCGTGCGGCGTGGGAAGCGAACCGGTTAGAAACGCACACAACGCATATTGCGCGCGTAACGGGCGCAGTTAATCCCACGTCGAGATCGTGGGCAATTTACTGCGGTTGAAGTGACATAACATGCTGGTGGGCCCTGGTCGCAGTTACTGGCGCGTGGCCTGTCGTATCCCAGGCACCGAGGCGTCGGAGTGACAAGGGTGTGACACGTGCCCCGTCGCGACACACAGAGGTGGATTCGCACCGTTGAAGCGGGATTGTGTTTTGAGATTTCGCTAAGTCATTTTACTCGGCATCAGAGAAGAGAAATGGTGCTACTCGGAGAAGAA
This sequence comes from Alopecurus myosuroides, assembly GCA_028641055.1. Taxonomy (NCBI): domain Eukaryota; kingdom Viridiplantae; phylum Streptophyta; class Magnoliopsida; order Poales; family Poaceae; genus Alopecurus; species Alopecurus myosuroides. The sequence goes on from CM054060.1 coordinate 267,487,776, forward strand.
GAGATTCAAGCCAAGGATAAGGGCTACTCGGAGGTGCTACTCGGCATCTTATAGTTCGAAGACAAGATTTGTTCTTAAGCTGGAAGGGCCCAGTGAACAAGTTCGAAGGACTCTACCAGCTTTGGGGACTAATGTCGGGGGGTTACCCCCGAGTAGGGGTAAGGCAAGTGCTAAAGGCCAGATCAGAAGAGCAGTTTTGACCAAGTTGGCTGGCTACCCGGTACCCGCTACCCGGTGGACAACTATTCGGCCGTACCTACCAATGGCCAGGAGGAAGAATCAAGAAAGTTATATTCTTCCGAGTAAAGGAAGTGGTCCGAGTAGAGGGAGTGGATTCCTACTCGGACCAGAAGTCAATGGAGCCGTTCTGACAAAGGATCCCGCGTATCCTACGTCCGTACGGCGTGCGGTTCAACTTACGGAGTGCGTGATTATCCGCACCACGGCGTGGCTACAGTGCGGTAGGCGCCTGTCTAGTCCTGTCACTGACAGAGGGGACAGGACAGGGCTAGGGGCCTACCCTATCTCACTGACAAGGGTGGACAGGTCCCATCTCCGAACGGCGCAACGACTTACGGGGCGAGTGTCAGCGGGAACCCGGAGGCGTGCGCGGTTCTGCAGGGCTCCTGTCACATCATGTCGTACTTTATACTTGTTTTCTATTCGGCTGGGCACCAGTATATAAGGTGCCCCGCCTCCTCCTGTGGGAGGTTCGCTGCGTTGGCTAAGACATTGAGCATTGGCTTCACGTAGAAAGAACTAGAGAGAAGAGTGGCTACTCGGCTGAAGGCCTGATTGTACTGGGGCTACTCGGTAGATACCATATAAAGAGAGAGGCAGGAGTAGGGGTGTTACCTCCACACGAGGGCCCTAAACCTGGGTAAGATTGTGTTGTTTGCAGTGTTTGTGATCCACTACACGCGGCTACTCGCCGTGTGATCCCTCCCCGAGCACCTCCAGCGTCCATCGGCCCCAACTTTAGCCATCCCATGGCATCTGCCGTGATACCACCACGACATCCAAATTCTTTAAGAATGGTTTCTAAGATAAAGTTTCGTTTCTCAACATCTTCAATGTTATTAAAGTTGAGGAACATATACTGTAATATGGGATGAAGGTTAACAAACCTAACATGTGAACTAAAGAAGTTGCAGTAGTCTCATAATTTGGAGCAAGTTCTATTATGGATTTTTCCTCAAAATTATCATGCTTACTAACATGATCAAAGAATTGTTTAATGGTATCCTTTCCAAGTATAGAACCATTTCCTACTGGCAGATCTTTCAGGGTAAACTTGGGGAACAACATGATGAAAAATAACAACAAGGTAACAGAAGTAACAACTAGAATAAGAACTATTTTTTTGTGTTTTTGATAAAGAGAAGCAAACAAGAAAAAATAAAATAAACTAAGCAAAACAAAAACAAAGTAAAGAGATTGGAAGTGAGAGACTCCCCTTGCAAAAATTCTCTTCCTCCCCGGCAACGGCGCCAAAAAACTTGATGGGAGGCTACTTTCTCTCGTTGGTAAACCCCAAGAGAAAGGTTGTGAAGCGTGCAGCTGCAAGTTTTCCCTCCGAAAAGAAACCAAGGTTGAATCGTCCAGTAGGAGGACAAGCAATCTCTGAAGGTTTATGAAGCTGAGGTGGCAGGGCGCACTACCGGTTCAGCAACAACGTGGAACCTACATAGAACAATCAAATCACTTTGCCCCAATGAAGCAGTGAGGTTGTCAATCTCACCAGTTTTACTGAACACAAAGAGGTTAAACATATGGTGTGGAAAACAGTATGACCGCAGTAGTAACAGTATGAAAGCAGTAGGTTTTTTATCAGTATGAGGAAAAAGGACCGGGGTCCACAGTTCACTAGTGGTGTCTCTCCGTGAAAGATAAATAACATGTGTGGTGAACAAATTACAGTTGGGCATTTTAAATAAATGAAGGCTTCACCGTAGTGCATATGCAAGACATAAAGATTACTATGTGATTCATGCGGGCATTACAACCAAATACATAGACGGTCATCCAACTGCATCTATGACTAATAATCCACCCTCCGAATATCATCCGAACAAACATTGAGTATAAAGTTGCTAGCAACATATTATCGCCGTAAAGAAATTGTGTAATGTAAACAATGTAAACTTACCGTTGTTTTCTCCCTAATGGCAACAACACATCCTCCATCTGTCACGTTTCTATCACTCGAGCATAGATGCAAAGGAGGCATGAACCCACTATCGAGCATAAATACTCCCTCTTGGAGTTACTAGCATCTACTTGGCCAGAGCATCTACTAATAACAGAGAGCATGCAAGATCATAAATTACATAAGCATGAAGATAACATGATAGATTGATAATGAGAAGACATAGCATTCAACATTCATCAGATCCCAACAAACACAACATGTAGCATTACATAAAGATGATCTCGATCATGTGAGGTAGCTCATGAGATCTAAACAGGAGGTACAGAGTGGAGAGAACAACCATCTAGCTACTGCTATGGACCCGTAGTCCAGGGATGAACTACCAACGCATCACTTAGGAGGAGGGCATGGTGGTGTAGACCCCTCCGGTGATGAATTCCCCTCCCGGCAGGGTGCCGAGGAGAACTCCAGAACCCTCCCGGTCTTGGGATGACGCTGACGGCGGCCTCGGGTGTTTTTCGGGACGAAGTGGGATATCTTTAGGGTTTACGCCTCGGGGGGTATAAATAGGCGAAAGGGCAAAGGCGGTGGAGGCCTGGTGGGCCCACACCATCCCATGGCGCGGCCAGGGGCACGCCGCCCTATGGTGTGGGCCCCCTGTTTCCCCCCCTCCGAGTCTCTTCGGGAATCCGTGGAACCTTCGGGAATTCTAGGACCTCCGGACTTTGAATTTTCCAATTCCAAGAATATTTCGAGAACAACTTTTCTGAAACTAAAAACAGCAGAAAACAGGGAACTGGCTCTATGGCATATTGTCAACAGGTTAGTCCAGAATATTGATAAAAATGACATAAAGTGTATAGAACACATGTGGGAAACAACATGGAACATCAGAAATTAAGGATACGTTTACGACGTATCAGTGAGTTCGGTTAATCAATACGAAACACCCAATGTTAGAAATTTTAATTACATGCAAGAGAGTGTTTCACCTTTATATGCATTAGCAAGTGACATGCAATATGTTAGTTCATCTTTAAATATGCCGATGGACAGGGGAATTGGACGTGCAACTACTAGCTATTTGGCCAATTGCCCCCAACCATCATATGTTACATCTCATGTTAATAATATTTCATCTTCATGTGCAACTGGTGCGATTCATAATTCGGCTCCGCACTTTTATAGTGGCCATGGACGAATAAGTGAAAATTTAACAGTAACACATGTATCTTCATCTACTTCTATCGCATATGGATTTGATGGTTTCAAGGAAAAACTTGCAGCTGAATTCAAGAAGATAAATGCTATTCATTTGAGAGAAGCAGAAAATCCCCATGATCTCGCTGCAATACAAGCTTTAGAGGCGCTTAAAAAGAGACGTGAAAAGAGCGTAAACAATTTGAGCTCAAATGTTATCCTTCACAGCCACGAAGTTTCAGCAACGCATTGCCGAACAAAACTAAAAGTATCGGGGGTAAATCTCGCCATGCAGAGCATAGCACTGACGGATTCACCAAGCCAACTTGGGAGGAATTATCGGAAGAACAACGCCAAGGCTATGAGATAATCAAGAGGAAGCGCCTTGAGGAATCTGAAGTGCTTAAGAAGAAACTCATGGAGAAGTTTGAATAGGAATGTAGGCAGAAGTTTCTTGCATATCTAGAGAAGAACCGTCAAGAAAATATTACTTCGGTTGGAGAAATCAAGTCTACTCCTCCTTGCACCAATCAAGGTGAACCCTCTAAAAAATCTAAACAAGATGAAGAAGTTTTGTGAATTGATAGGATCCATGAAAAAGGTGAAAATGATTCGGAGAGTGTTGCTACTTGGTTAGTGGAAAAGCCAAATCAAATATTACATGTGCCAAATCTATTGAATCAAAATAAGCAAGGTTCACTGATGAAGAGCATGGAAAGCTTAGAAAAACAACAATGCTTGATTTTTCTAGAAGTAAGGGAGCTTGCATGTTTCCCTATAAGTTTTATGCCAATGAGATTAATGAACTTAAAGTGCAAGAAAGTATAGCCGAACCAAGTTCGATTGACATTGAGCATCAAAGTAATGTGATACGAGACCCAGAAAATGAAGAAGAAAAGGTGTTGGAAAATTATCTAGAGACGAGGCCAGATATTGGTCGTGTCATGCAATCATCATGTCTTCGAAGAGGTATATCTAGAAAATAATTACTTACTTTCCGATTTAGTCTATACTATGTTGTTGATGCATCTATTAGCAAGATTTTCATAAGAAACGTTGAAAGACCAACCATGAAAGGTAACTTATTTGTTAGTGACAAAACTGGAACAAAAACTACTGGTCAACATATTACAAAATTTAGAGAGACCGATAGTATCAAAAGCTTTCCCCGTTGTTGCATTTAAAAATTGTATCAACGTGGGTGGATTTGCTTATATCATACTTGGCTAACATTTGGTTTCAAGTGAGACATTTTTGTTCTAACTATTTTGGTTTCAAAAATGTAAAGCCAAGCATAGAATCTCTTGAGAAAGCCGATGCTTATATGATGGTTTTTTCAAAAGCATCGGAAAATCATTGCAGAAGTCAAAGCATAGCCGAATGGGGTGGTGTCGAACTTGAATCATACGGTTGCTTAACTCAAATCCATTCTCATAACATGATCGACTTGTTAATAAAATGTGTACCTTCAGTTTGAGTAATTGTGGTCACATTTTTTATATATTTCTAAATGATAATTATATTATGATTCTTGATCACCGTGCAGAGCCATCAATGCAAGGACGAATGTATTGCAAGTTGCATGATTCGTTCGAACATAGTATTATCAATTGTGACATGTTTTAGCAAATAGTGCAATAGGCCATTGATAAAGGGCGATTGAATTTTGGTGAGTCACATATAGATGACCAATCTATTTTAGTCGTCTACCTTGAGCCGATTCATTAGAAGACGAACAGGTACACGGTGAAGATGGTGAGATCAAGTCTTCAAGAAATAAATTGTTCAGGAGCACATGAAAAATATTCTTGAAGATGGGAATTCCATTGATGCTACACCGATGACATCAAGCATTGGGGGGCAACAAGAAAATTTGAAGATTGATGCATGTGAAATCAAGAAGAACAAAGGCCGCTATAAGCACAAGGGTAAGAAATCGAAAGTTACTTTTGAAGAATTATTGGAAAAATATCAAAAGCAGAGTGAAGAAAATAGTGCTTATCGGCCAAGTAATGCAAAAGTATCGAGATCATCCCCAAGGTGCAAGCACATCAAGCGGCATTGGCGAAAAAACAAGTTCAACGAAGCAGATTCGTATCCTGTTTTTAGGACGCCAATACAAAGGTCATGGACATCTACCTATGCTAATTATTATCCATATTAATCATGGGACATGTATGATTCATGGACATATTATCCATATTATTCTAGACCGTCTAACCCAAATTATGCAGCTCCAAATAGATCATCATTGGATCAACAATCGCATGCCAAAGACAGTTTCGATAAAAAGAATCGGTCTGGAGCTCAAAGGAAAAGAAGGAGGTGGTCAAGCAGGTTTACCAAGTGAAAAAGGATGGTCGCGAGTGTGCTGTTTCACATTCAGTTTCAAGTAAAAAAGAGCCGGTCCAATTGACCTTGGCTATTAAAGGCAAATAGATGAAACAACAAATTGTTGAAGATCAAAGTGCCAAATATGAATGCGCGAAATTGAAAGTGCCAAAGCTCAATAAAGAGTTGCCAAAGCGGAAACAAAAAGTACAGCTGTGGTGACCCAACACACCACTGCATGTGTAGTGCGCAAGTCGATGACACAATACCCACAGAAGGACTTATCCGTGAATATTACATCCCTCAGAGTAGTACAACAGAAACATAGCAGGTCCAGGCAAAACTATAGGATACAAACTTTATTACAAAATCTCGAGAATCTCTTTGAAGAATCAAAGAATATCTCTTACAAATGAAATATCAGAAGAAGCAATTCGAAGATCCAAGCTGGAGAAGAACTCTAGCTCAGAACTAAATCTACTACGGCTGATGTCAGCCCTAATCTATGGCTTGTAACAGCTAATCCAAGAATGGACTCCACCTACACCTTGATAGCTTCTCCTCCATCAGTGTTGTTGATGATGATGCTTTACTGGCTAATTAGTATAAGACTCCACCTAGCTTCCTTAGACAACGATGGCTTCTCGATGACGACTTCAATAGGGCTTCAACTCTAAGCAGTGGGTCAAACAGGAACGAATGAGTAACGAGCGTTACTAAGCAAGTTCATGATATCTAGTGGGTAGTTTGATGCACTAACTACAGCTTTAAACTCGAAAGAGTCATAAGCTAATACAAGGTTTTGTAAAACTTTCTTCAAGAGGTTGCTTTTACTTCTGAAAACTATGCCCGCCAGACCATCACAGGACTAGAACTTCATGGAGTTGTCTTTCCTGTAGCGTTCGCAGTTCCTTCCTGGAACAGGGGGTAACATGCCACATCCATTTACACTCTGCATAGGTGCGTTACTTTACCCATGGACGACCAAGACCATGTTGCACAACCAGGCTCGAGATCATGTCCACTCCCACTCAGGTGTGGGGCCCGGTTGTTGGTCCAAGCCAAACCGTGCTTCTCCGCACAACGCATGCCCACCCATTTCCACCAGCAGGTTGAACGCCTGATCCCACCCCTCAATATGGAGATCTACGCGCCCCTGGCAGACACTCATAGACCCCAGAGTCCGTGGGACGTAAGGGATCCACCCATGTGCATGTAGTCCCACAGAACTTACAGCGTACGTCTCTGGCAGCCCGTTGACATGCGAACGAGAAAAGATCACAGCTGACTTACTCCCCTCATAGAAGACCCATGGTTAACGCGGTATTTACGGCGCACCGAGTTCTGACGGCAGTTGTGGTTAATTCCTAGGTAATACGTTCCCGTGCAGATGGAACCTTCCTTTGACCTATTCATCTTACCATGGTTCCATCCGCCCACCAAACAGAACACTACCACTCGGGTAGTCATTCAATTAGTCATATTATTATAAAAATAGGATCATGCATTCTCTTGAGACTAGGTGGTAATACGATAGAGTTTTTGCAATTAGTTTGTTATGAAGTACTGCAAAGGATATGAGCAAGTGATGAACTTGCCTGAGATTCAAATAACAATAATAAACCATGTCTTCGGGGTTCGAGGGTCGCGTAGAAATTCCCGACATCTGAAAGATAGCAAAGTAGTCCTGGTAAGTACTACAGAAAACAATGGCAAGATGATACATGCATAGTAATGAGATGCATCGTGAAATACCCTAGAAAATACCCCAGCTTACAAGTGTAAGCCACGTTTGATTCGATATCTCAATCACACATGTTTTAGGTGAATTGTTTCATTACTTGAGGTGATGAGGTTATTATTTCTTTTAGAGTTACATGTGTTTCAATTTTACTTGGCAAACAATTGTTATCATGTTTAAGTAGAAGTGTTTATTATTTGATTAGATAACAAAACAACAACACATGAAAATAACTATTCAAAGGATAACAAACACAATTTATTTTATGTTCAAAAGTGTAGGCTAATGATATCAAGTGTATTTGAAAATGAGGAACTAATACAACTAACTCTATCATCACACAACTTGTTAGTAAATTGTGATGGTAGGTTTAGTAGGTGTGAAAACATGAGGGTTTTATTAATAAGGAAAATAATATTTGTGGTAGTTGTTTATGGTTATAAGGGAATATTACAGAATCCCATTATACCCTTAAGAACAATTTTATAAGTTGAACAAAATGTTTTATGTTTGACATATTCGAATTGGAAACGCTTTTATCTTTAATTTGATATATCATTCAATGCTTTCTGAAAATATTTTAATAAACTATTAATTTATTAATTTTAAATGAATTAAATGACTAGGCAAATATGGCACACATGAAAACTTGGCCAAATGACTTTGAAAACATCATAGATGAGTTGTATATGTCATTTGGAGAAATTTGGCATTTAATTTGTATTTTCTGATTTTATGAATTATTTCCTATTTTTCTCAATTTTAAATGATTTAATTTAATTAAAGAAAATATTATTTTTTAAACTTTATCAAATATTTTAAAAAGTTGATAATCATTTAGATTATATTTTTCTACTTAATTTGTCATATTGTTTATATTTTCTGATAAGTATTTTAAAAGATATTGAGTTAACAATTTTTATTCCTAATCGACCCGAGGAATTCATCGACGAAATTAACGACGAAGGGCACCCAGAGGTTGCTTATCTCACCCTGAAGCCCGTGGAAGTGTCGGGCAAGCAAGGCAAGGTAGCATTCGACGGCGAGGAGCTTTTCCCTTCGGCAGCCGGGGAAGATGGATCGGCTCGATTCGGGCGGCTCTGCTCTTCCCAGGAAACGAGGCTCGGTGGGGAGGTGAAGGAAAGCATGCCGGTTCTCCTGGTGGTCTCGGCTTGCTCCGAGGAGCCCGGAGTCGACGGCGAGGACCGGTGTCCGCACGGTTAGGGTTAGGGTTTGCTCGCGAGGAAGCAACAGAGAGAGAGGGAGACTGCGAGGAGGAAGAGGAGCTCACGACACTCCCTCTCGGTTCTTATACCTGCGCGAGGAGGCGGCGGAAGACGACATGGCGACGATGACGAGATGATGGCCGCTTCGGCCTTCTGGCCAGAAACGAGGAAGAAGAAAAAGAAATGGAACCTTTCGATAACCCCCTGAGATTTCTATAATTTGCAATCAAGTCCTTCTGTTATTAAAACTGAGAAGAAAAGCTTGTTTTCTGGGCTTTTTTGTGAACCTAAAAATTATTAAAAATCATATTTTAATTCCTTATCAAATTTCACATCTCACCATGTTTTGTTTTGGTAAATTTGAATAATATTTGTATTTTTTATTTAGGGTGCTAGATTAAGTGATTTTGTTGTTTTCTCCTCTTTTAATTTATTTAATAGCTTTAAAATTATTCTAAAGCATATTTAATAAAAGTACACACTCCAAACTTGTGGGTACCAAGGTGGTGTATAATAATTGGACAATTTTAGGTATAATCCCTTATAGAAAATAGTTTGATAACACTAGTTAGTAGTGTTTTTATCTGTTATGGAAAATTCACCAATTATGAAATATCACTCCAAGTCATACCAGATAATTATTAATTGGTGAAGGAACTTGTTTTCTTTTAGGTGGCTTTGTTCTTTTCATAACTAAGGTTCTTATCAAGTCTGGTGGACATTTCTTTATATTGGGGCGCAAGCCATATTTGTTATTTTATGCACTTAATCATGTGGAAAACAAGAGTGGCTTTGGAATCTTATTTACTTGTTTTCCACCCAAGTTCCAATATGGATGTTATCCCATGTTGGTTTAAGAACATGTAATCATTTACATGGTTATCTACAGATGAATCTTTGTTGTTATCTATTAGTCTTGTGTATGAAAAGGATTTGGAAAAAAAGGTATTAAGCTTGTTTTCATCTACCTCCACATATCAACACATATGGATGCAATTGCTTGTTATTAATTCATTCTTGATAATTATTTCCATTTAAGATATTACTATGAGTTCCTCATTTCTGATGGGATTTATAAGGCATAGACGTTAAAGATCTTCTAATATTACCTAATGCTTCACTGAATAATTTCTTATATTCCCTTAATGAGGCAGTGTTGCTTCTTGTGGTCTTCTATTGTTTGTGTATGACACTCAATTGTTTGAGTATACAAAAGTGATATGTTAACAAGGTAGCTAGCCTTGTTATCAAACTACTTCTATATATCACTAACATTGTAGTATCACACTATTTCAAGAGTGTTAATAAGATCATATTAAGATATAAGAGTTTCCAAGTACTCTTATAGAAGATTAGAGTAGCACTTCAAGCACACTCTAAATAATCTTCTTGGAGATCTTCATGTGGTAGTTCTTCCTGTCTTGTGGTTTCTTCTCTTGCAGAATATCTTGGAGGAGATTGAGGAAACAAGATACATTGGTCTAGCCAAACTAACAAGATCTAGATTAATATTTAATTCATGCTTTTATTATCCTTCCCTACATTTCTTGTTTTGCTTCCCATAAGATATATACTTATCTCATACATGATTGGTTTTATTTAGCTTTCAATCCAATTCCTCTAATAGAGGTTATATCTTGTTGTTATTCATTACTTGTATCCAGGAATACTTGATTTGTTGATTATTGATGTGGGTGGAAATATAGAGTGTTTGTGGGATGATGACTTAAGATAGTAAGTTGATCAAGTGGTGCCTTGATGTGTTGAGATCTCATATGCTCACTTATATAAGATGAATAAGACAATGAGCAGGTGAATGTTATTAGGGTTTAATGACTTATGTAATAGTTGTTAGTTGGTTACTCAGAGTGTCATGTTGTTATTTTATATTATTCATTTGTATTCATGATACAGACATAGAGGTTTGGAAAGATCATATGTGATGAGCAAGGTTTTAGCAGTGGTTGAAGAAGATTAGATTCTTCTCTTAGGTACTTGTTTTATAGTTGATAAGATATGTACATATTCGATAAATATGTTAATACAATTATTATATCATTTTCCACTTGTGGGTTTTGAGTTAACACTAGTTTGTATCTGTTGTGTTCTATTGAACCTTTGTTATTTACTTGTGATGGTACACCTGATAATTATGAGATGGTTTATAGAGATGTTGAGGGAATGAATTGATAACTTAGGGAGTTGTTGTTTTATAGAAGATCACATATCTGTTGATGAGATGGTTCAATTGTGTATTACTCACTGGTGGAAGTATGATCATCAATTGTGTGATTTGGTACTCAACCCTCTTTGAGTTCAAAATACCTAGTGAATTATCCCAAGTCACTTAAAGACTTGTGGTTAAGATTGTTGAGAGTTTGTGTTGGTCACAACCAATTATGGTTTGTGTAATCAGATTATTTTATTTCTTAAGATACCTGTTATAAAGATCATTCCAAATGTACTCTTGACTAGATGAACTAGACCTATTTCATCATGTCAAGTGAAACTTTGGTCACTTTGATTCGTTTAAACTTTCGCGCCAAAATTTCCCGTACTTTTAGATGCATGCTTTGCAAATGCACATATTAAATTTAGATCCTTACAACTTCCCAAACACTGGGATGTTACAACAGCCGACATGCCCACTCGACTTATCAAGTTGGCAAGAAAGAAAATTGCAATCTCTTAGTGCTAAAGAGTTAAAAAAGAAAAACATGGCATGGATTCCTAAGGAGAGCCGCAATAAAAATAATGATGTGCAAGCTTCTAACACAGAAAAATCACGTGGATAAAGAAAGAGAAGAATGAAGGTAATACACAATTAATCCAAAGGTCTACGACCAAGAAAAATCTTCGGTTGTCATATCATCTATATTCTTCAACCATTCCATCATTGCCTTTGTCGTGGAGTTCACCACCAGATATGATTGGTTACCTCCCGTGGACTTATTTGGATCCGAGGGTGCATCATAATTATTTATATCATGGAAGGGTAATACCAAATTAATATGCATTTGATTAATTTCTATGTTATTGTTATTACAAAGAGTCGAAATATTTTGAGTTCATTATGGTTTTGTGTTTAATTTATTTCGGCTAATACATATTTGGTGAGTGATTTCTGAATGCCCTTGAGGCAAAGATATGGGGCCGATAGTCTTTTATCGTCCTAATAAATTATTGAGACATGACCGGTGTGGTGTGATAACATCGTCCTTAGTACTACTACATACCGATACAAGGTATGCGCCAATTCAAAATTACGTTCTTACTCATGATTTGATGAAATTTGGCTTGTGAGACTTTAAAATTTATGAATGGCCAAATTTTGCTAGCTATCTTGTTGGGCAACAAATCGATCATGAGCATAATTTTTTATATTGATTTTGTCTCGCTAGTACCATGGAGATTGCATTTGTTGACTTATCTTTAAGACAATGTCATATGCATTGGCATTGTTTATTTATCTCCTTATGGTGCTATTATTTGAAGTCTCGTGCAATTTAGGATGTCTTGCATAAATGATTAGGCCGAATATGAATTTTCTCTATTCGCGCTAGAGGTTTTATTCATTATGGTGCCACATTTTGAGACTTTTGGTGATTCATTGTGAGTAGTGCAACAATTTTAATTTCAACCATGTTTCGACGAATCACCTCCTGGTTATCGTCATACATGTCTAGGTATAATTTTTATCTTGTTTTCTATATGTCTAGGCATGAATACTAGATGAGTTGGTGCACAAACATCTGGCTACTATGTAAATCATGGCATATCGCCTTATCCCCGTGAGCTGATGCTTTGTCTCGCTAATGTAGTAAGGCCGGATTAGGGCAAGCCACTTCGGGCATTAATGGAAAATCTAATGCAGTTGAAAGATCCGAAGAAGCTCATTGTCAATTATGTGCAAAATCTTACAAGAGGGTGAGAATGACCGTTCGGTGGGTAGCTCTTCAAATACACATTAATGAGTGGCGACCTTTATGGACGAATGGTTGGTGGTATTCTTTTGGAACACTTGAATGAGGAGCAATTAAGGTTTTCTATGGGGGACAATATCAAGGAAGTTACGACTTTCATCAATCAACAAGCAATATGGCCGATAAACTTGTATCGCCTAGAGAACTCATGGCTGATGGAGTGTTGATATCGTCCTTAGAATGATAATGAGGAAAATTATTTTTTGTCACGCAAGCTTTGCCTAAAAACGGGGGGCACGTGTTGACAGTCGTTTTTGGCTCACAAAGGAATGACACTAAGATGACCTCAAATGGAAAAATAATATGAACAAAAGTTGTGCGCCTCGTCGAAACAATCAACTTTGATTTTTTTATCATCTCGATCCGAGGTCGTATGAAATTTCTAGAGCCAAAATACTACAGATCATCTCATTATACGAGCAAATCCGCCAAACCATAGACATACTCTGCACTTTGCGGGAGCATTGGTGCAACGAGGTGAAAACCTCCAGACTGCATCGAAGTTCTTCCACCTGATTTTCAAGTATCAAGGTGAGGTCAAATTGAAAAACATAAAACATGAATCTTTTCGTTTTTTCGTGACGAACAACCGTGTCTTCTGCGATATTTGGATCTGAGGTCGTTTACTACCTCGAATATAGAAAATATGAACGGGTCAGAACTAACAGATCCGGATTCGATTCAAACATGTTTTAGTTCAGATACAATTAACCCTTCGAGATTATGTCAGATGAAAAAACAGAAAACACGAAAATTCTTTGTCTTTTCAAGGCAAACAACTTTGTATTTTATGTTATTTCCATTTGAGGTTGTTTACTGACTCGAAAACTACACGCAAGATGCAGCCAGTTTTTAGACCGAACGGTTTTGGAAGTTTCGAGTCAAACATTCGAATTGGATGCAAATTAGGGCTTTGGACGTGAATCCAACACTTCTCCTTGCACGAGAAGTCCAACCGCCTCTTATATACATGAGGGGTGACGGCCGATTGAACCAACATCAATCGAACAAACACAAATCCTAATTTATCGTGTTCATCTATCTCTCTCCCTTGTACCTTGCTTCTCATTCTTCGTTGTTCTTCAGGTTTGGAGACTATGATCCACGAGGCCCCAGGGGCGTTAAGGACGACTTGGAGCAGCCAATCATCGCCGGGTCCTCCGACAGGGTACCTCCCGAGGAACCGGGGCGTCTGGCCTCAAAAAGCGCCTGCCGGACTGTCTTGTGTATCGCGCTTCCAGCAGGCCTCCCGCGGTGCGAGTTGCGGAGCATTCCCCTCACCGTCGTGGGTACACGAGGACGTGTTCGTGTGGCGCGTTCGCGCGTCAACACATTGTATCAATGTTTTCAAAAAGCTTGAAAAGTGTTTTCAGTATTGTACCTGGGAGGTACTTGGAAAGGTAATGATTGTACCTTTGAGGTAGAGGAGAATGATGGTCTTGAAGATGTGATCTTCCAAGAAGTTTTGCAAATAAAAACTTTCTTTTATTTAGAATGCCTTATCAAAACCTTGTGGACATGCAATGTCTACAACAGAAACTAAATATATTTTGAAGTATATTCTTCAACAAGAAAAACTAAAACTTGATCAACCATGATGAATCTTCAATTCATCATGGCTAGTTGAACCCTAATTTTGAAGTATATATTCGCATGCTTTAGCTTTCATTTGGGGCTACTTGCGAGTACAATCCAATGTACTCATATTGGTTTCGTCCCTGTCTATTGTCTTAGCCAGACTTTGAGCAGCACTCCGGAGATCTCAACGAAGATGGCTCCGCTGACGACTGTGCGAACTAGGAACATCTCCTAGTCAGTAGCCTGTAGGTATTCAAGGCATGACTTGGGTTTTTCCACGAGTGTGTTTTGAAAAAGTCTTTTGTTTAGTTTGTTTTCTGCCTTGTGGGGCAGTTGTTTTCAACTGAGTCATGTGACCAGTTGTGTAAGACGTGTATTCGTGTAGTGGATGTTGTAATCTGCAATGCCAACTCGAGTATGTTGTTCACGACTAACTGGTCATGGGATCGTGAATGTATGCATACTAGAGGTCTGATACATCATAAACATATCCTTAATTTCTCATGTTCCATGTTTTTTTCATGTTATTTCCTACATGTTTGCTATACACTTTATGTCATTTTATCAATTTTCAGGACTAACCTATTGACAAGATGCCACAGAGCCAGTTCCCTGTTTTTTGTTGTTTTTAGTTTCCGAAAAGTTCTGGAAATATTCACGGAATTGGAAAATTCGAACCCCAGAAGTCTTAGAATTCCCGAAGGTTCCACGGAGTCCCGAAGAGGATCGGGGAGGGGCCACAGGGGGCCACACCATAGGGCGGCGCCCTCCACCCCGGCCGCGCCTAGGGATGGTGTGGGCCCCTCGGGCGTCCACCGCCGTCGACCTTTCGCCTATATAATCCATCGATACGTGAACCCTAAACATATACCACTTTTTCCTGAGAAACACCCGAGGCCGCCGTCATCGTCATCCCGAGATCAGGAGGGT
This sequence comes from Alopecurus myosuroides, assembly GCA_028641055.1. Classification (NCBI taxonomy): domain Eukaryota; kingdom Viridiplantae; phylum Streptophyta; class Magnoliopsida; order Poales; family Poaceae; genus Alopecurus; species Alopecurus myosuroides. Next base: position 267,502,917 of record CM054060.1, read on the forward strand.
TTCGGAGCTCTCCCCGGCACCCTGCCAGGAGGGAAATTCATCACCGGAGGGGTCTACACCACCATGCCCTCCTCCGAAGTGATGCGTGAGTAGTTCATCCCTGGATATGGGTCCATCGAGGTAGCTAGATGGTTGTCTTCTCCACTTTATGCCTCATGTTTAGATCTCGTGAGCTGCCCTACATGATCGAGATCATCTTTATGTAATGCTACATGTTGTGTTTGCTGGGATCCGATGAATGTTGAATGTTATGTCTTCTGATTATCAATCTATCATGTTATCTTCATTCATATGTTATTTATGATCTTGCATGCTCTCCGTTATTAGTGGATGTTCTGGCCAAGTAGATGCTAGTAACTCCAAGAGGGAGTATTTATGCTCGATAGTGAGTTCAGGCCTCCTTTGCATCTGTGCTCGAGTGACAGAGACGTGACGGACGGAGGATGTGCTTCTGCCATTAGGGAGAAAACAACGGTGTTTACCTAGTTTACATTGTTTACATTACACACTTTGCTTACTGCGATTATCTGTTGCTTTCAACTTAATACCCAACGTTTTTGATACGTGATATGTCATAAACGTATACTTAATTTCTGATGTTCCACGTTGTTTTCTTATTGTTTCCCGCATGTTTTCTATACACTTTATGTCATTTTTATTGATTTTATGGACTAACCTACTGACAAGATGCCACAGAGCCAGTTCCATGTTTTCTGTTGTTTTTAGTTTCAGAAAAGTTGTTCTGGAAATATTCTCGGAATTGGAAAATTCGAAGGCCGGAAGTCTTAGAATTCCCAAAGGTTCCACGTAGTCCCGAAGAGACCAAGAGGGGGGGGCTCAGGGGGCCCACAGCATAGGGCGGCGCACCCCCCCCCCCTTGGCCGCGCCGGGGGTGGTGTGGGGCCCCCAGGCCTCCACCGCCTTTGCCCTTTCGCCAATATAATCCCCCCGAGACGTAAACCCTAAATATATCCCACTTTTACCCGAGAAACACCCGAGGCAGCCGTCACCGTCATCCCGAGATCGGGAGGGTTCGGGAGCTCCCCCCGACACCCTGCCGGAGGGGAAAATCACCTCCGAAGTGATGCGTGAGTAGTTCATCCCTGGACTACGGGTCCATAGCAGTAGATAGATGGTTGTTCTCTTCACTTTGTAACTCATGTTTAGATCTTGTGAGCTACCTATCATGATCAAGATCATCTTTATTTAATGCTACATGTTGTGTTTGTTGGGATCTGCTAAATGTTGAATGCTATGTCTTGTGATTGTCAATCTATCATGTTATTTTCATGCTTATGTTATTTATGATCTTGCATGCTCTCCATTATTTTCTTGATGCTCTGGACAAGTAGATGCTAGTAACTCCAAGAGGGAGTATTTATGCTCGATAGTGGGTTAATGCCTCCTCTTCATCTGTGCTCGAGTGATAGAAACGTGACGGATGGAGGATGTGTTGTTGCCATTAGGGAGAAAACAACAATGCTCTGTCCAAGGATGATGTTATTGTTTACATTACACACTTTGCTTACTGCGATTATCTGTTGCTTGCAACTTAATACCCAACGTTTGTTCGGATGATATTCGAAGGGTGGATTTTTGGTCATAGATGCAGTTGGATAACGGTCTATGTATTTTGTTGTAATGCCCGCATGAATAACATAGTAATATTTATGTCTTGCATATGCACTACGGTGCAGTCTTCATTTCTGTCAATTGCCCAGTTGTAATTTGTTCACCACACATGTTATTTATCTTTCACGGAGAGACACCAGTAATGAACTGTGGACCCTTGTCCTTTTTCCTCATACTGATAAAACACCCACTACTTTCATACTACTCTCATACTGCTTTCATAATGTTTCCCACACCATACGTTTAACCTCTTTGTGTTCAGCAAAACCGGTGAGATTGACAACCTCACTGCTTCGTTCGGGCAAAGTGATTTGATTGTGTTGTGTAGGTGCCACGTTGCTTCTGAACCGGTAGTGCGCCCTGCCATCTCAACTGCTTCAACCTTCTGAAGTTACTCCTTTCTCCTACTGGTCGATTAAACCTTGGTTTCTTACTGAGGGAAAACTACTGATATGCTCGTCATACCTTCCTCTTGGGGTCTCCCAAGGAGTGCAAGACCTGCACCATCAAGCTACTTTTCTGGCGCCGTTGCCGGGGAGGAAGAGAATTTCTGCAAGGGGAGTCTCTCACCTCCAATCATTTTTACTTTGTTATTGTTTTGCTTGTTACTTGCTTTATTATGCTTGCTATCAATGTTTGATGTCTTTGAAACTAGATCTTATAGGAAAGGTGGGTTCACGGATGAAGAACAAAAATATTATAAGGAACACCGCTTGTCACAAAAAGGAATACACTTATGGGAGCAAATTAATAAATTGCATGACTATGCTAAAAATTTGTGCTCTACTTATAATGTTACTTATTGCTTTGATAAATCTTGCTGATGTAAGAGGTATAAACACCTCCCTTTTCAATGTGAATATAATGATGATGTTACCATATCTTCTTATGTTAAGGGAAATTATGAATTATATGATGTGGAACAAATTGAAGAATTTATTTCTTGGAAGGGTGCATTCGAAATTGCTTATTTACTTGAAAGTATTGATGATGAACCTTATAAATACGAGATTTATGCTATACTTGAATACTGCTTTGATAATTACAAGGATTGTAATTACTACATAATGGAATATCTTAATGAATGCTCTCAACCTAAGGAAGAGACTAATGCATTGCAGGAACCTATGGAAGAAGAAACTGCTGAATCTGGAAGCTCATTGGATGAAAAAGAGGAGAAGAGTGAGGATCAAGAGGAGGAAGAATGGAACCCATGTCTACCTCACAATGATAGTAACTCTTTAACTCATACATTATTTGATGAAATTGATACTTCCTATACTTGTGACCTTGATACTACTATGAATGAAACTTGTGAGAATGATATTGCTACTGTTATGTATGATAATCCATGCTACTTGGATAAATTGTATGATAATGCTCTAGATGACGGTCCTATGTTACTTGATGTTATAAATTATAATGCTACTTAAAGTAGGATTGCTATAATGTGTCCTATACCTTTTATGAGTGATCAATCATCTTGTTTTGCTATTGCTAAAAGTGGGGAAAAAAGGAGCTGATTTTAAATTTTGACCCCACTGTTTTAGAGCTTGATATGAATTGTGTGCTTTTAGATCATGACAAACATACTTTATGTGATAATTACGTTGTTGAGTTTGTTCATTATTCTACTGAAAATTATTATGATAGAGTAAAATATGGTTGTAAGAATTCTCATATTACTAAATCACCTCTCTTTTTGTTTAAAGTTTTGAAGTTGCTCTTGTTCTACTTTCCCATGATTTCTAGTTTGAGCTTCTTTAATTTGTTTCTTTATAAGATTCCTATGCATAGGAAGTGGGTTAGACTTAAATTTGTTTTATATTTTCTTCTTGATGCTCTCTTTTGCTTAATTCATATCTCTTATGTGAGCATCTTCTCCACTTGAAAATACTTGATTCCACTTTTCTGGGCCTAGCTAAAAGGCGTTAAAGAAAAACACTTCTTGGGGGATAACCCATGGTTTTATTTTTGCTTTGTTTTTCTCTGTTTTCTTTGAGTCAAAGGGGTTGTATACTTCTTTAGCAACTCCTTTTTATCTTCGTTTTCATTTTTTTAGTAGTGCCAAGTAAGGTTTCTGAAGAGAGTTGGACTTGGTTTTCGGATTTCTGCGCAGGAAACAGATTTCTGTTGTCCACCGTAAAAAGATCCTATAAATCCTGGAAGATCAGAATGATCTTAAATGTTTTGTGCTTATTCCTCAGCTAATTCCGAAACCTTTTCGTTCTTTAAGTTTTTCGATCTGAGCAACATAGGGGCCTCGAAAAAATTTGTCATTACAGACAGTTCTGGTTTTGACAGATTCTGCCATTTTTCTTGCATTTGCTCTTTTGCGATGTCAAGTGGATTTCTTTGCTTCACGAAACATCAGTGCTATAGATAATTTTTAAAATTATCAATAGCACTTGTGCCATACAGAACCAATGGATTTTTATTTGTTGCACTAACCCTCTAATGCGAATTACTGTTTGAGTGTGGTGTGAACGAAGTTTTCAAGTGTCAAGAGAAGAGGTGATATATGTGAAAAAAAGAGTGCATGGTCAAAGCTTGGGGATGACCCCATGGTTCATCCAAGAACATTCTTAGAATACTCAAGTATCTAATCTTGGGGATGCCCAAGGCATCCCCTTCTTCATCAACTATCTATCAGGTCACTTCTCGTGAAACTATATTTTTATTCGGTCACATCATATGAAGTTTACTTGGAGCGTTTGTTTGTTTTTTCTTTTGTTTTCCTTTGTTTTATTTTGTTTTCCTTGATGCAATAATATAGTTGGATCCTAGCATTCTTTGTTTGGGAGAGAGACACGCTCCGCTTTTTCGTTTGAACACTTGTTATGCTAGTATTCTTAGTTTTTCTTCTAGTTGCTGCAATTCATGTTTAGCTCTTGTTTTCATTGCATCTCTTATTCAGAGCTGTTAGTTTTAGTAGTGTTATGTGAGTTGTCTCATGTTTTCTTGTTGTAGAATTTAGAGATTTTTGTTAAAGCATGATTTGTATGGTGCTTGTTGGGAAAAGAAACTGCTGCTTGAGGTAGAATTTTTAACAGTGCAAGTAGAAGCTTGTATAGACTGTGGCTAGAACTTTTTCATATCATGCTAGACGTTATTTTAGTTTTAAATCCTTGTGGTTATTGAGTATCATGATTAGACTCAAATATCTTAGAGTGTTTTAATGTGCCATTGAAACAATCATGAGTTGTTCTTGTCATATTGAAGCATAAATTTGTGGTGTTCTCCTTTGAATGTTTTGTTTGGTTGACTGGGCGCATGCTCACACCATGTTTATAACTATGAACCAGTCACGAATATCCTCTATGATCATTTAGTTTTTGAACTTGTGGTACCACTTATGCTTTGATTAATGATGTTTATGTCGCTATGCATGATTATGGCTCTTATGCTCTCTTGATTTGTCGCTCCCAGTCTTTTGCTAGCCTCCACCTGTACTGAGTATGAGATCTACTCGTGCATCCAACTCCAAAAAACCTATATGTGGTATTTAACCGCCACTCCAAAGTAAATTTCTGATGTGTTACCTTTAAATTTTTCAAAATTACTCATGTTTTGTGCTCCTATTTTAGCTCATGAGGACGTAAATAGAGAATCTTTATCTCACTTCTTGATTGGACTTTCACACCCTGGACTAGTGGCTTCATCCGCTTATCCAATGATAGAAGAGCTGGCAGCGGGGTGCCCAACCCCAAATTAATAACACAAATTCTCTTCACTATTTTTGCCCCTTATTTATTAGTCAAAGCATAATTGTGTAAACAAAAGAGAAAGAGGGATGACCTTCTACCCAGATGCATCCTTCTATGGGAGCCGCTCTTGTGAAGTCTAGTTGGCTTGTGACGTATTGTATTTTCTATTTACCATTCGTTGACATAAGCATTAACCTCTCTTAAAAAAGTTTTCAATACCTCTGCTTAATAAAATAAAAGCTCTAGCACATGAGTTGATCCCTGCTTCCCTCTGTGAAGGGCCTTTGTTTTACTTTTATGTTGAGTCTCCATCTTCTAACTTTATGCACAGTTGAGAGAGAAATTTTTCCATTCTGATTTTTATGTGCATTTGTCCCAAAAACATTATTCATTGATTCATGATGTGTTATTGCTTGTTCTATAATTATTTGTTCTAGTCTTCCTCATGAACTTTGAAGGTGTCCTGGCATTTATGTTTTGCCCCATTCTTAAGGACTAACGAAATATCACTTTGACATGTTCTCTCTATACTTGAAACAAACGTATATCTTTCTTTGCATTGTTATTCATGATCTTTTATTCTAGTTACTTCTCATGATGGAAAGTGATTGCTATGTTTTATTATTAAATTTTTATTTATCATGCCTGTGTTGAAGTTCTATGATCTCGGCTTACTTATGCTTTTACATTATTGATGATCAAGTTTATGTTGGTAGCATGTCACCTCAGAAGTTATGTGTTTTTATCGTTTACCTACTCGGGGACGAGTACGAACTAAGCTTGGGGATGTTGATACGTCATAAACGTATCCTTGATTTATGATGTTCCATGTTGTTTTCTTATTGTTTCCCACATGTTTGTTATACACTTTATGCCATTTTTATCGATTTTCCGGACTAACCTATTGACAAGATGCCAAAGAGCCAGTTCCCTGTTTTCTGCTGTTTTTTGTTTCAAAAAAGTTGATCTGGAAATATTCTCGGAATTGGAAAATTTGAAGCCCGGAAGTCTTAGAATTCCCGAAGGTTCCACGGAGTCCCGAAGAGACCCGGAGGGGGGCCTCAGGGTGCCCACACCATAGGGAGGCGCCCCCCCTTGGCCGCGCCAGGGGGTGGTGTGGCCCCCCTGTCCTCCACCGCCTTTTCCCTTTCGCCTATTTAACCCCCCCGGGACGTAAACCCTAAATATATTCCACTTCGTCCCGAAAAACACCCGAGGTCGCCGTCATAATCATCCCGAGATCGGGAGTGTTCTGGAGGTCTCCCCGGTACCCTTCCGGGAGGGGAAATCATCACCGGAGGGGTCTACACCAACATGCCTTCCTCCGAAGTGATGCGTGAGTAGTTCATCCCTGGACTACGGTTCCATAGCAGTAGCTAGATGGTTGTTCTCTCCACTTTTTACCTCGTGTTTAGATCTTGTGAGTTGCCTAACATGATCAAGATCATCTTTATGTAATGCTACATGTTGTGTTTGCTGGTATCTGATGAATGTTGAATGCTATGTCTTCTGATTATCAATCTATCATCTTATCTTCATGCTTATGTTATTTATGATCTTGAATGCTCTCCGTTATTAGTAGATGCTCTGGCCAAGTAGATGCTAGTAACTCCAAGAGGGAGTATTTATGCTCGATAGTGGGTTCATGCCTCCTTTTCATCCGTGCTCGAGTGACAGAAATGTGACGGATGGAGGATGTGTTGTTGCTATTAGGGAGAAAACAACGATGTTTACCTAGTTTACATTACGCACTTTTCTTACGGCGATAATATGTTGCTAGCAACTTAATACCCAACGTTTGTTCGGATGATATTCGGAGGGTGGATTATTAGACATAGATGCAGTTAGATGAGGGCCTATGTATTTTGTTGTAATGGATGCATGAATCACGTAGTAATCTTTATGTCTTGCATATGCACTACGGTGCAGCCTTCATTTCTGTCAATTGCCTAGCTGTAATTTGTTCACCACACATGTTATTTATCTTTCACGGAGAGACACCACTAGTGAACTGTGGACCCGGGTCCATTTTCCTCATATTGATAAAATAACTACTTCTTTCATACTGCTTTCATACTACTTCATATTGTTCCTACTGTTTTCCACACTATACGTTTAACCTCTTTGTGTTTAGCAAAACCGGTGAGATTGACAACCTCACTTCTTAGTTGGGGCAAAGTGATTTGATTGTGTTGTGTAGGCTCCACGTTGCTGCTGAACCGGTAGTGCGCCTTGCCATCTCAGCTGCTTCATCCTTCTGAAGTTACTCCTTCCTCCTACTGGTCGATTCAACCTTGGTTTCTTTGTGAGGGAAACTTGCTGATGCACTCTTCGTACCTTCCTCTTGGGGTCTCCCAACAAACGTGTGTTCACACGCATCAGTTTGTTTGGATGATATTCGGAGGGTGGATTATTAGTCATAGATGCAGTTGGATGACGGTCTATGTATCTTGTGGTAATGCCCGCATGAACCACATAGTAATATTTATGTCTTGCATATGCACTACAGTGCAGCCTTCATTTCTGTCAATTGCCCAACTGTAATTTGTTCACCACACATGTTATTTATCTTCTATGGAGAGACACCACTAGTGAACTGTGGACCCCGGTCCATTTTCTCATACTGATAATACACACACTATTTCCACTATTTTCACATTGCTGCTACTATTTTCATACCGTTCCCATACTATTTTCCACACCATACGTTTAACCTATTTGTGTTCCGCAAAACTGGTGAGATTGACAACCTCAGTGCTTTGTTGGGGCAGAGTGATTTGATTGTGTTGTGTAGGTTCCACGTTGCTGCTGAACAGGTAGTGCGCCCTGCCATCTCATCTGCATCAACCTTCTGAATTTACTCCTTACTCCTACTGGTCGATTCAACCTTGGTTTTTTTCTGAGGGAAACTTGCTACTGTGCTCTTCATACCTTCCTCTTGGGTTCTCCCAATGAACGTGTGTTACACGCGCATCAAGCTAATTTCTGGTGCTGTTGCCATGGACGAAGAGAATTTCTTCAAGGGGAGTCTCTCACCTCCAATCTCTTTACTTTGTTTTTGTTTTGCTTAGTTTATTTTATTTTATCTTGTTTGCTTCTCTTTATCAAAAACACAAAAAAATAGTTCTTATTCTAGTTGTTATTTTTGTTACCTTGTTGTTTTTCTTCATCATGCTGCTCCCTAAGGTTACCCAGAAAGATCTTCCACTTGGTAGTGGTTCTATACTTGGAAAACATACCATTAAAGAATTTTTTAATCATGTTAGTAAGCATGATAATTTTGAGGAAAAATCCATAGTAGAACTTGCTCCAAATTATGAAACTGCTGCAACTTCTTTAATTCACATGCTAGAAGCTAGGTTTGTTAATATTCATCTAATACTGCAGCATATGTTCCTCAACTTGGATAATATTGAAGATATCGAAAAAAGAAATTTTTCCTTAGAAACCATGTTTAATGAATTTGGAGATGTTGCTATAGAAGCTAGAAAAGTTTTTGATAGTTTCAATATGTTAGGATCATATGTAGATGTTGTTGGTGCTCTTGAAAAAGCTAAACCTAAAAATTACAATGAGGAGGAAATACCAATTCCCTTTAAATTGATAGCATTGCATGAAGCCTAAGAAAAGAATTTTGACTGGATTGTTCCTGAGAATCTATTTGATGAGAATAGTAAACCTAACAGTTCTAAGAGAGGAACATCTGAAACGCATTTAGATAAAATACAATGCATTATTGAGTAATTGCCTTATCTTGATCTGAATGCCTCTCCACTTGAAAACACGTGAATCCACTTTTCTGGGCCTAGCTAAAAGGCGTCAAAGAAAAGCACTTCTTGGGAGATAACCCATGGTTTTATTTTTGCTTTATTTTTCTCTGTTTTATTTGAGTCAAGGGGTTGTATACTTCTGTATCAACTCCTTTGTATCTTTATTTTCATGTTTTAGTTGTGCCAAGTAAAGTTTCTGACGAGAGTTGGAGTTGGTTTTGGATTTCTGCGCATAAAACAGATTTCTACTGTCCACTGTAAAATGTCGTGAAAAATCCAGAAAGATCAGAATGAACTGCAATGTTTTGCGCTAATTCCTCAGCTAATTTCGCAACTTTTTCATTTTTTAAGTTTTTCGATTTGAGCAACGTAAGTGCCCCAAAAAAATTCGTCTTTACATATTGTTCTGGTTCTGTCATTTTTCTTGCATTTTCTCTTTTACGATGTCAAGTGGATTTCTTTGCTTCACGAAACATTAGTGGATGTAGCTAATGTTTAAAAGTATCCGTAGAACTTGTGCCCATATAGAACTCATGGATTTTTTATTGTTGCACTAACCCTCTAATGCGAATTACTCTTTGAGTGTGATGTGAAGGAAGTTTTCAAGGGTCAAGAGAAGAGGGTGATATAATGTGATCAAGAAGAGTGCAAGGTCAAAGCTTGGGGTGAAGGGTTCGTTGCATAGAAAACAAAAATTTTCCTACGCGAGAGACACCCGAAAGGCCAAGATCTAATCTAGGAGACGAATTGCAACGGGCAATGAGAGGGTTAAGAAGAACACATACCCTCGAAGACTCAAAGTGGTACGAGATCAAATCTCGTTGTTGGCGTAGTCGTACTCACACCGATCCCGATAGCGAGAAGATGAGCACCGCAATCCGGCGGTGCATCCGTGATTGGTCACACGTACGGTTGATGACGACCTCCGTTCCCTCGTTCCAGCGGGGCGCGGAAGTAGAGGATCCCTCGGAACTCCAGCAGCACGACGGCGTGGTGTGATGGAGAAAAACATTGCTCAGGGCTTCGCCAAGCGCACGAACAAGTGGTGGAGCAGCGGCAGGAGGGAGGAAGAGATGACACAAGTGTGTGTGTGGGGGAGAGGGAGCTCTCACCCCTCCTTTTATAGGAGGGGATGGCAGCCACGAATTTTTGGCTGCCTCCACCTCTCCCTCATCATGTGAGTGGAGTCTCCACTCAACCCACTCATTCTTCCATTAATTCCCACTCAAAATCCCAAGGGTTTTCTTTAATAAATAAATAAAACAATTTTATTTCTTTATTTTAATATTTGTTAATTCCATTAACAAACATTAACATATAACCCCTTGAGTTAGTTGTTAAATCTATTAACAACCATTTGATAAGAATCCCCTTGAACTATTTCAAAATTACTCGAAACAATTTCGGTGACTATTTCAATATTCCCCGAAACAATTTCGGTGCTGTCCAAACTTTTCTCCGATATTCCGTATCCTCTCAAATGCGTCATCGAACCTTAAGTGTGTCACCCTACGGTTCGCGAATAAGATAGACATGATTGAGACTCCTCTCCGATCAATAATCAACAGCGGGATCTGGAGATCCGTGATGACTCCTATATATTCAACGATGACTCTCGTGATCGTGTGAACCAACAACGCCGTGAACTATTCCCTTTGTCTCGCGATATTTTACTTGTCCGAGATTCGATCATTGGTATCAACCATACCTTGTTCAATCTCATTACCGACAAGTACTCTTTTCTCGTTCCCGTGATATAACATCCTTGTGATCATATCACGTGCTTGCAAGCGGTTTCGATGTGATATCACCGAGAGGGCCCAGAGTATATCTCTCCGTCATTTGGATGGACAAATCCCACTCTTGATCCATGATCCTCAACTAATAATTTCCGAATACTCAACGACACCTTTATAGTCACCCTGTTACAGTGTGACGTTTGATGCCATCAAAGCACTCTTCCGGTATCAGTGATTGACATGATCTCATGGTCTAAGGAATAAGTTACTTCGTATGTTTGATATAACAATGTAAACTAAATGACTTGATCGCATTGCTATATTCTCTTTGGGTATATGTTCATCACATCATTCTTCTAATGATATGATCCCGTTATTAACAACATCTAATGTTCATGATCAGGAAACCTTGATCATCTATTAATCAACGAGCTAGTTAAAAGAGAGGCTTTACTAGGAACCATTGTTTGTTTATTAAGCACACATGTATCAATGTTTCCGGTTAATACAATTCTAGCATGAGAAATAAACATTCATCATAGACAAGGAATAAGATAATAACCATTTTATTATTGCCTCTCGGGCATATTCCCTTCAGTCTCCCACTTGCACTAGAGTCAATAATCTAGTCTGTAAGCACTTAACACATATGGCGTACCAGTGTTATTACCATGCTTCGCATGCGGTAAACATCATCAAAAAGATCTGAACTGTTCAGGTCCTATTGTATTTGCATGTCCTTTGCGTCTACACGCATCACTCATTCTCTAAATGAGATGGCTTTGTATATATATGGTCAATTGGTGAAAACTTAATTCCTCAGCTTAAACTGATGTCACTAACATTGTGAAAATGTAGCTTCATAGTGTTAGCATTCTTGGAAACTCACCAAGTTCCGGTGATACCTTAATTCCTCAGCTTAAACTGATGTTACTAACATTGTGAAAATGTAGCTTCATAGTTTCAGCATTCTTGGAAATTCACCAAGTTCAATAAAGAACTCCTTGACACAAAATACGCTTATAATCAGTTGTTAACACAACAATATACTTTAGCCTTTCTTGTAGTATCTGTCACAATATTTTAATTTTGAAACTCTTTCAAATCCAGCATGGAACTTTCTTCCATCCTATTGTGCTACCCTTCATCACATATTTTTAATTGAGATAAAATTACTTGAATAAATGACAAAATTATTAGTGTAACATATTACAACTAATATTTTGTCATTACTATATAGGAAAACATATCCTTAGCATTTCTAAAATGACACGAGGATCTCTCCCACTGTTGTCTAATCATCATATGAATTATCCTGCTATAACATTTTATAGCATAGGACTCATCTGGTCGTGTACATAGCATGGAAACATGACTTAGAAATCTCAATTTCAATGATGCTCATCATGTGTCAAAACACATGAATCTTGCTCAATTATTTTCCATGTGACAAGAACTCCTTCTTGTCATTTTCATATTGACTTACTTCAATATTTCATCTATGTAATTTGGCTTCAATCATATCAGGTGCGTCAATCCATCTTTTATAGATATCGATGCCCAATATCTTCTAAGCCTTTCATCAATATGAAATCGAAAATATTAACCGTGTTAATTTAAAATACATATTTTCCAATCAACCATATGTCATCTACATAAAGTATTGGAAATATGTCATAGCGCTCCCACTTAATTTCTTGTAACTCTACAAGCATCTTTATCATTCATGATGGAATCAAACTCTTTTGATAACTTCATTAAGGTAAAGATTTCAACTTCGTTATGCTCACTTCAACCATTGAAGTGCGCATACCTTTCTAGCAACCTTTTTGAATTTTACAAAACTCTCAGACTGTGTCAAGTACACATCCTTGATAAAACTTCCTTGAGAGGAGAGTTGGTTTTGTTATTCAACTGCCATATCATAATATGTAACTTTGCTAGAACTATCTGCAAAGACTAAGCATTACTACGGAAGATCAAAATCTTGTAGTAGTGAACTCTTTGAACTTCGTCGAAAACAACTTTTCGATAAGTACAACTTTCAAAGGATGTAAAATCCATGTCTTTGTCGCTATATAGACCCTTTTGCTATCGTTAGGCATCATGCCTATCGAAAGGACTACCAAGTCACATACTTGATATTCATACAAGGATACTATGGCGGATATAATGACTCATAGTCAATTTTACGAAGCCAGGGCCCATCATTTGCTTCCTTTATAAGGTCCAGGTCCTTTTGTTGTCAAAACAACACTTTACACTTAAACCACAAGTTGTTCTAAGTACAAAGTTTTTGGACTTTACTGGTACAGTTCGCAAACTCATTTGAAGTATCTACAACATTTGTAGTGTCTTCTACTTAGTCAAAATAGTAAACCCCGGAACAACTTCCAGTGCTGCGCTACTCTCGACATGATAACGAAGATTCTCTAATCTCGTTGAGTTTGTACTGTGCTCCCACTCACTTGTTTCGCAAGAACTACTTTCTCGAGAAATCAACCCTTTCTGACAAACAACATTTGTCTTTTGGTTCGGTGATAGGAGAAATACCCAATGTATTCTTTAGAATAACCTTATAAACATATATTTATCCTATTTTGGTTGTAAACATTTTACACATGCTATGCATACCAAAACTTAAGAAAATGACAATTCGGGTCACTACCCAAACCATATCTTATATGTTGTCAATTTCAACGGATCTTGATGGTGCTCTTTTCAGTGTAAAAGCGGTTGTCCTTAATGTATAAACTACAAAATTATAATGGCAATTTTATTAATCTTACCATGTCAAACAGGGTTTGATTTTGTCTTTTGAATACTCCAATCTAATGTGGGGTATTCGAGAAGTATAAGTTGTAGAACAATTCTTCAACTTCTCAGATGTTTTGCTAAACTTGTAACTCAAACTTTATCCTTTATGATCCAATCATAAATACTTTATTATCTTGTTACATTGATTTTAACTTCATATTAACAACCTTTTGAACCAATTCAAAATGTCAAACTCCGTTCCCTTTAAATAGATATACTCACATATCTACTCAAGTTGTCGACGGAATTTTATGAAGGAAAAATTAATCCACCATACATGACTACACATAATAGACTATATACATCAATATGTATAATCTCCACTAAATTAGTCTTCCATTCTACTTTGGCCTATGAACGGAATTCTAGTCATCTTTTGGAAGAGGTCTCACAAGCGTCAATTTATTCAAAACAAAATGACTCCGGAAGTCCATCAATATGGAGTTCCTTCATGTTTTCCTTTCCGATATGAACTAAAATGGTGGTGTCACAATTTAAGTGAAAATCTTTTACGTCTTGCAACGTTTAGCATTCAGTCTTATAGATGTTTACTTTACCAACATGATTTATATTAACATATCCATCAATTATGGAATATGGTCATCGTTTGAACAATCTCATTTGTTCTCATAAAAGACTAGAACAAAATAACAAATTATTAAGTTCTTCAAATAAATCTTGACTGGTTGGTTCGATACGACAATGAACACAATAACACTTTATTTATGTTCTTGTCATAATCGATTCCACATCTATTACTAGTTCCTTTTAGGCCCTTGTATTTCTTTCATTGCGTTGCTTTGTATGACAACTCATACCAACCAATGTGGTATTAAAATACCAAAAATACTTTGTTAACTAGTAATACATCTATAACTTGTATATCAAGTATATACTCCTGAGCTGGACTTTTCCAGTTATCTTCTTTTCTGCCATATATCTATTTGTAATTCTATTTTCAATATTCCCTTTCCTTTATAGAAGAATCATTCAACATCAAACAATGCTAGTCTTACTAGCTCATTTTCTTTGGCGTGTTAGTCATATACTATCACCCATTGAGTCATACTTTGAGTTTGATTGTTCTACTAATATCACCATATTAATAATATTCTTCTAGATTCCACTCTTAGCAATTTCCAAGTAAGGTAAACTATTTTACCCATACTTCTAATCCATCCTATCATAACAATTTTATGATTAAGCTACTATAGCTCGAAGGAAGGAATTTAGAGGATAATTTTTAGCGCCCAACTTCTTGGAATATTCAAACGCCTAGCGTCTCCAATCATTGCATATATTCAGATAATATAAGCAAACATTGTCACGCTAAATTATACTCAGTCATGTTGCTACAAATAGGTTTCTAGATATCAATATATCTTTCACTTGATTGTTTCTGAAAACAACTCTTTTCAGTTCCAAAATCACCTTGATCAACAAAACATTCTTTTGAAGATAAAGTAATACGGAAGCAACCATGACTCTGGATTCTAAGTAGGAATTATTTGCTCTCTAGATTAATCAATCATTAACCATATGGAGCTAGGTAGGAAATACCAAAAAATCTACAATAGGACTCAATTTTAAATATCACTAATACGGTACCAATCTTAAATGGTATTTACCAGATCATAACAGTTATATCTCAATTAACAATCTAAGTGTAAGGTAATTATAGATGCCAATGAATACTACAATTTGTGCAAATTCACTTTGATTTGTTGTTCATGATAAATAAGTTCAAGTTAATTCAAAAAATTAAACCATGAACTGCCACTCAAAAACAACATCCCTCTTAGTCGTCTTTAGTGATTACACGAACCAAATTCACTACACCAAAACCGATCATCACGTGAGATGATGTAGCTTCAAAGGCGAACATCTACATGTTCATCATATCATCCATATGACTCATGCTTTACCTTTCGGTTACGTGTTCCGAGGCCATGTCTGTACATGCTAGGCTCGCCAAGTAGAACCGTAGTATTGCGTGTGTTTCAAGGCCATGTCTGTACATGCTAGTCTTGAAAACACCCGTTGTATGCGAACGTTGAGTCTATCACACCCGATCATCACGTGGTGTCTCGAAACGACGAACTTTCTTAACGGTGCATACTTAAGGAAGAACACATTATTATCTTGATATTAAGTGAGAGGGATCATCTTATAATGCTACCGTCGCTATCTAAGCAAAACAAGATGCATAAAAGGATTAACATCACAAACATCACATGTAAGGATAACGTGATATGATATGGTCCTCCTTGCACTTGATCTCCATCATGTGCATTATGGTATGATCTCAATCATTCCACCGGCGTGGTACCAAGTACCATGGCACCCCAATCTTGATTGTCCATCAATAAGAAGACAATCATATGGATACCTTCCGGTATATCAATAATTTACAAAATAGATCATCTCATAATCAAATTTGTAATATTGACCATGTCACATCACATGCCCAGCAAAAACTAGTTAGACGCCTCTAATTTATTTTTGCATATTTTACGTGGCTTAGGGCTTTCGATGATAGAACCGTTCATACCTACGAACATCAACCACAACATTGATAAACATATTTTTAGCAACCCTTCGTAGATTAGATCTTAACTATAGTAGGAGAAACAGACACCCGCAAGCCACTTATGCAATACAAGTTGCATGTCAGTTGTGGAACAAGTCTCATGTACGTGGACATGTAAGGTTAGTCCGGGCCGCTTCATCCCACTATGCCACTAAGATCATAAAATAGTCAAGGAGGTAATAACATGATCATCAACGCCCACATACACCTATGTGTTCTACCCGTACAAAACATCTACGCATAGATCCGGCTCTGATACCACTGAAGGGTTCGTTGCATAGAAAACAAAAATTTTCCTACGCGAGAGACACCCGAAAGGCCAAGATCTAATCTAGGAGACGAATTGCAACGGGCAATGAGAGGGTTAAGAAGAACACATACCCTCGAAGACTCAAAGTGGTACGAGATCAAATCTCGTTGTTGGCGTAGTCGTACTCACACCGATCCCGATAGCGAGAAGATGAGCACCGCAATCCGGCGGTGCATCCGTGATTGGTCACACGTACGGTTGATGACGACCTCCGTTCCCTCGTTCCAGCGGGGCGCGGAAGTAGAGGATCCCTCGGAACTCCAGCAGCACGACGGCGTGGTGTGATGGAGAAAAACATTGCTCAGGGCTTCGCCAAGCGCACGAACAAGTGGTGGAGCAGCGGCAGGAGGGAGGAAGAGATGACACAAGTGTGTGTGTGGGGGAGAGGGAGCTCTCACCCCTCCTTTTATAGGAGGGGATGGCAGCCACGAATTTTTGGCTGCCTCCACCTCTCCCTCATCATGTGAGTGGAGTCTCCACTCAACCCACTCATTCTTCCATTAATTCCCACTCAAAATCCCAAGGGTTTTCTTTAATAAATAAATAAAACAATTTTATTTCTTTATTTTAATATTTGTTAATTCCATTAACAAACATTAACATATAACCCCTTGAGTTAGTTGTTAAATCTATTAACAACCATTTGATAAGAATCCCCTTGAACTATTTCAAAATTACTCGAAACAATTTCGGTGACTATTTCAATATTCCCCGAAACAATTTCGGTGCTGTCCAAACTTTTCTCCGATATTCCGTATCCTCTCAAATGCGTCATCGAACCTTAAGTGTGTCACCCTACGGTTCGCGAATAAGATAGACATGATTGAGACTCCTCTCCGATCAATAATCAACAGCGGGATCTGGAGATCCGTGATGACTCCTATATATTCAACGATGACTCTCGTGATCGTGTGAACCAACAACGCCGTGAACTATTCCCTTTGTCTCGCGATATTTTACTTGTCCGAGATTCGATCATTGGTATCAACCATACCTTGTTCAATCTCATTACCGACAAGTACTCTTTTCTCGTTCCCGTGATATAACATCCTTGTGATCATATCACGTGCTTGCAAGCGGTTTCGATGTGATATCACCGAGAGGGCCCAGAGTATATCTCTCCGTCATTTGGATGGACAAATCCCACTCTTGATCCATGATCCTCAACTAATAATTTCCGAATACTCAACGACACCTTTATAGTCACCCTGTTACAGTGTGACGTTTGATGCCATCAAAGCACTCTTCCGGTATCAGTGATTGACATGATCTCATGGTCTAAGGAATAAGTTACTTCGTATGTTTGATATAACAATGTAAACTAAATGACTTGATCGCATTGCTATATTCTCTTTGGGTATATGTTCATCACATCATTCTTCTAATGATATGATCCCGTTATTAACAACATCTAATGTTCATGATCAGGAAACCTTGATCATCTATTAATCAACGAGCTAGTTAAAAGAGAGGCTTTACTAGGAACCATTGTTTGTTTATTAAGCACACATGTATCAATGTTTCCGGTTAATACAATTCTAGCATGAGAAATAAACATTCATCATAGACAAGGAATAAGATAATAACCATTTTATTATTGCCTCTCGGGCATATTCCCTTCATGGGGATGCCCCCGTGGTTCATCCCAGCAAATTTTAAGAATACTCAACCATCTAAGCTTGGGGATGCCCAAGGCATCCCCTTCTTCATCAACAATTTATCAGGTAACTTCTAGTGAAACTATATTTTTATTCGGTCACATCATATGAAATTTACTTAGAGCGTCGGTTTTTTTTCCTTGATGCTATAAATATCATTGGAACCTATAATCCTTGTTTGGGAGAGAGACACTCTCCACTTTTTCATTTGAATACTCGTTATGCTCGTATTCTTAGTTTTTCTTCTCTCTGCTGCAAAATTTATGTTTACCTCTTGTTTTCATTGCATCTCTTATTCAGAGTTGTTAGTTCTAGTATTGTTATGCGAGTACTCTCATGTTTGCTTGCTGTATCATTTAGAGAGTTTTTGTAAAAACAAATTTGTCTGGTGCTTGTTGGGAAAAGTAACTACTCCATGTAGTAGAATTTATAACGATGCAAATAGAAGCTTGTATAGACTATGGCTAGATTTTTTCATATCATGCTAGATATTATTTTAATTATAAAGCCTAGTGTTTATTTAGTAGCATGATTTGTCTCAAATACCTAAGAGTGTTTAATGTGACATTGAAAGATGAGTTGTTCTTGTCATATTGAAGCATAAATTTGTGGTGTTCTCCTTTGAATGTTTTATTTGGTTGACTTGGCGCATGCTTACACCATGTTTATGACTACAAACCAGTCACTTATAGCCTCTATGATCATTTAGTTTTTGAACTTGTGGTACCACTTATGCTTTGATTAATGATGTTTTTGTCGCTATGCATGATTATGGCCATATTGCTCTCTTGATTTGTCGCTCCAAGTCTTTTGCTAGCCTCCACCTGTACTGAGTATGAGCTCTACTCGTACATCTAACTCCAAAAAACCAAAGTTTCCAAATGTGTCCACCATACCTACCTACATGTGGTATTTAACCGCCACTCCAAAGTAAATTGCTCATGTGTTACCTTTAAAACTTTCAAAATTACTCATGTTTTGTGTTCCTGCTTTAGCTCATGAGGACGTAAATAGAGAATCTTTATCTCACTTGTTGATTTTACTTTCATACCCTAGACTAGTGGCTTCATCCTCTTATCCAATTGATAGAGAAGCTAGCAGCAGGGTGCCAAGCCCCCAAAAAATACAAACAAATTCTCTTCACTATTGCCGCCCCTGATTTATTAGTCAAAGCGTAATTGTGTAAACAAAAGAGAAAGAGGGATGACCTTCTACACCAGTTGCGTCCTTCAATGGGAGCCTCTCTTGTGAAGTCTAGTTGGCTTGTGACGTACTGTATTTTTTGTTTACCATTCGTTGACATAAGCATACACCTCTCTAGAAAAATAGACACTCCTCCACGATATGTGATTGTTCGCAGGCACCCGAGGATTAGGTTAGCCATGGTTTGTGAAAGATGGTTGGGAGGAGTGTCAAACATTTTATACCTCTGTTTAATAAAATAAAAAGCTCTAGCACATGAGTTAATCCTTGCTTCCCTCTTCGAAGGACCTTTCTTTTACTTTTATGTTGAGTCTCCATCTTCTAACTTTATGCACAGTTGAGAGAGCATAGTTGCCATTCTGAGTTTAATGTGAATTTGTCCCATAAACATTATTAATTGATTCATGATGTGTTATTGTTTGTTCTCAGATTATTTGTTCTAGTCTTCCTCTTAAACTTTGAAGGTGTCATGGCATTTATGTTTTCCCCACTCTTAAGGACAAGCAAAACATCACTTTGCTATGTTATCGCTATGCTTGAAACAAACGTATAACTTTCAGTGCATTATTATTCATGATCTTTTATTTGTGTTACTTCTCATGATGCAAAGTCATTGCTATGTTTTATTGCTAGAATTATATCTATCATGCTTGTGTTTAAAGTACCATGATCTCATCTTACATATGATTTTACAATATTGATGATCAAGTTTATGTTGGTAGCATGTCACCTCAGAAATTATGTGTTTTTATCGTTTACCTACTTGAGGATGAGTAGGAACTAAGCTTGGGGATGTTGATACGTCAAAACATATCCTTAATTTCTGATGTTCCATGTTGTTTTCATGTTATTTCCTACATCTTTGCTATCACTTTATGTCATTTTTATCGATTTCCGGGACTAACCTATTGACAAGTTGCCACAGAGTCAGTTCCCTGTTTTCTGCTGTTTTTAGTTTCAGAAAAGTTGTTCTGGAAATATTCGTAGAATTAGAAAATTCGAAGCCCGGAAGTCTAAAAATTCCCGAAGGTTCCACGGAGTCCCGAAGAGGCCCGGAGAGGGGCCACAGGGGGGCACACCATAGGGTAGCGCCCCTGGCCGCGCCTAGGGTGGTGTGGGCCCCTCGGGCGCCTACCGCCATCGCCCTTTCGCCTATATAATTCCCCCGACACGTGAACCCTAAAGATATACCACTTTTCCCTGAGAAACACCCGAGGCCGTTGTCATCGTCATCCCGAGATCGGGAGGGTTCTGGAGCTCTCCCTGGCACCCTACCGGGAGGGAAATTCATCACCGGAGGGGTCTACACCACCATGCCCTCCTCTCAAGTGATGCGTGAGTAGTTCATCCCTAGAATACGGGTCCGTAGCGGTAGCTAGATGGTTGTCTTCTCCACTTTATGCCTCATGTTTAGATCTCGTGAGCTGCCCTACATGATCGAGATCATCTTTATGTCATGCTACATGTTGTGTTTGCTGGGATCCGATGAATGTTGAATGCTATGTATTCTGATTATCAATCTATGATGTTATCTTCATGCATATGTTATTTATGATCTTGCATGCTCTCCGTTATTAGTAGATGCTCTGGCCAAGTAGATGCTAGTAACTCCAAGAGGGAGTATTTATGCTCGATAGTGGGTTCATGCCTCCTTTGCATCTGTGCTCGAGTGACAGAAACATGACGGATGGAGGATGTGCTGCTGCCATTAGGGAGAAAACAACAGTGTTTACCTAGTTTACATTGTTTACATTACACACTTTGCTTACTGCGATTATCTGTTGCTTGCAACTTAATACCCAACGTTTGTTCGGATGATATTCGGAGGGTGGATTATTAGTCATAGATGCAGTTGGATGACGGTCTATGTATCTTGTTGTAATGCTCGCATGAATCACATAGTAATCTTTATGTCTTGCATATGCACTACGGTGCATCCTTCATTTATGTAAATTGTCTAGCTGTAATTTGTTCACCACACATGTTATTTATCTTCTATGGACAGACACCACTAGTGAACTGTGGACCCTGGTCCATTTTCTCATACTGATAATACACACATTGTTTCCATTGTTTTCACACTGCTGCTACTGTTTTTGCACTGTTTTCCACACCATACGTTTAACCTCTTTGTGTTCAGAAAAACCGGTGAGATTGACAACCTCACTGCTTCATTGGGGCAAAGTGATTTGATTGTGTTGTGTAGGTTCCGCGTTGCTGCTGAACAGGTAGTGTGCCCTGCCATCTCAGCTGCATCAACCTTCCGAAGTTACTCATTCCTCCTCCTGGTCGATTCAACCTTGGTTTCTTTCTGAGGGAAATTTGCTACAGTGCTCTTCATGCCTTCCTCTTCGTGTCTCCCAACGAACGTGTGTTACACGCGCATCAATGTCTCGGACTGCTAGTATGGGTTCCCACAAATATTCTCGGAAAGGGCTGAAAATCCGCGTAGATCAATTTTTACCCGGAACGAAGACGGTATCCAAAGGAGAGACGGAGGGGATCGAGGGGCGCACTAGGAGGGTGCCATACGCGCCCCCTAGGCCTCGCCTGGTGGTCCCCTGGGAGCTCCTGGCACCGCCTCACGTCCCCACTTCGCTTATAAATTGCCTTTAACCCTCAAACCTACGGGAACAGAGTTATTTTCCACGAAGCATACAGAGAGGTGCCATCACCTTGAAAGTCCAATCTAGGGCTTCTGGAGTCCTACTCCGGCACCCTGCCGTAAAGGGAGATCGTCACCGGAGGCCTCTAAATCGCCATGATCGTCTCCGGACAGATGCGTGCGTAGTACATCTCGGGACTACGGGTCCATATCAACATCTAGATTGTTGTTCTCTCCCCTATGCCTACATGTTTACAGTCTCGTGAGCTGCCTCACATGATCGAGACTAGCATTATGTAATTGTGCATGTTGTGTTTGTTGGATCCGATGAACCATGAAATTATTATTACTTTGTTCCTGTCAATCTAGGATGCTTCACTTATATTTTTAGAGAGTTTTAATCTTGTCTTGCAATGCTCTCCAATGTTTATGATTACCTTGGCCACATAGTTGTTTTCACCTCAAAGAAAGGGTTTATATGCTAGATAGTGGGTTCATGCCTCCTTGTTGCCTACGCTCGAGTGACAGAAACATGCGGGGGGGGGGGGGGGGAGGATGTGTTGTTGCCACTAGGGAGAAAACAACGGTGCTCTTATCTACGGATGAGAATCACTGCTTACATTACATATTGATCTTAATGCATTTGTCTATTACACACATAGTAATCACTTTGTTGCGGCAACTTAATACCAAGGGATTTGCTGGATAGCTTTCTTGAGTTGGAATTTTAGATATGGATGCATGTTGGATAGCGGTCCATATGCCTTGCGTAATGCCTACAATTCTAGAACCCGTGAACTTTATCTCGTCATAATAGTATTGTTATACGTTCATGATTTGTCAATTGCCAAGCTGTAATTTTTTCACCCAACATGTTTGTTTTCTTTGGAGAGACACCACTAGTGAACCTATGGCCCACTGTCCTATTTTCCTCATATTTCAAACCTTCTTTTAAGCATTTTCATAATTGTTTCCTTGCTGTTCCGTTTTTACTTATTATTTTCCAAGACTTTTTACGTTTAATTCTCCTATTTTCAGCAAGACCGGAAGATTGACAACCTTCTGGAAAGTTGCTGCAAGAGAGAGTTTGTACTTGTGTGTAGGTTCCACGCGTCGTCAACAGTACTTTCTGGTGCCGTTGATAAAACAACCTTCTTCAATACTATGAAGTTTTACTGGTTCGATAAATCTAGTTCTATAATAGGGGAAAACTTACTCTAGACTGCATCATACCTTCCGCTTGGGGTCTCCCAACGAGCATGTGATCGCGTCATCATCATTCTCCCATCATATAGCAACCTTCATAAAAGACTTGGGTTTGCGTGCGCCACTTGTATCCAAGGGTCAAATCATTCTTATCGTCTGCAAGTGGTTATGGATTGATGACTTGTATCCAAGGATTAGTCTGTACAAGCGGTATCATATGGTTATCTTGACATTCAGGCATAACTAGTCATGAGCTTGGAACACGATCATCGAAAGATGAGCAAGAATCACATGCGTGATTGGCAAGGTGACCTACTCTTCAAGTTATGGTTGGTTGAGATGTATCCATCCTTCTTGTCATAATTTATTAGGATCTCGTTTCACTGAAAGTTGATCTTGAGGAATATCAATTTCATTGGGAGCATATATTAATATCAATTTTATTTTAATTAAGTAGTGCAAAATAATTTTGAACTGTAGTGTCTAAATAAAGTTGTTTTATTGGAGAGATGTATCCCTTTGTTAGATATCAATTTAATCTGATGATGAGTCATAAGCCTTTGGCTGCAAACGGAAACAATTTTGGGGAATGGTTCCATGCTCTGATGGGGGTTCACAGGAACTCCAATATGGATCACTTTGCGAGTCACATTCCTAGAGATGAGGATCATGACGGTCCACATATCCAATGTGATGTATGCCTTGTCAAGGAGCTCATGCACACATGCATTGATGGAGAGTTGGTTTACTGGTTATGTAACCATCATCCCTACTATCTAGTAGAGGAACTGACAACTATGTTCTCACATCAAGTGCGCAATGAGTGTTTTAATCTGACCATAGTACTAATGAATAGTAGGCTTGGATTGGGTGAAAAAATAGAGCTATTTGAAATCAGGATGACCAGATTAGAAAGAAAACTCAGAGATGTTGGTTTTCCAATACTCATGAGAATTTCTGTGACATCGTACTAGGATCGCTTCCTCCAATATTCCATGGTTTTGTAAAGCTTTACAGTACCATTACGGAAGAATGGCATGTTCAGATGATGTTTGCCTTACTCAAGGAAGCAGAAGCTGATATTGAAGCCGGAGATCCTACATGAACTAAGATAGGTATAAAATTTATACCGTCAACTATTGACATAGTTCCAGCAAAAGTCAGTTAGTATGAGATACTAATTGATGCTCTTACTTGCGCCAGCGGCAGGTACTTTGGAAGGAGAAAATGCTGGAAAGAATATGAGGTTCTGGAATGATGTAGCGAATGCACTTGGAGTGTAGCTGGTTATCTCAAGAAGTACAAGTCAATAGAGAAGATCAACACTAGGACTTCGAGGTAATAGTTATTTTGAGTTCGATCATTATGTAATGAATATTTTATGATTCTGAACCCTCTTGAGTTCAAATTATAAAATATGCGTGGTAATTCCAAGCCTGGGAATTCAAAGTTTATGATCTTATTTATTGTGTTATGTCAATAACTTTTATTATTAAGCTCAAGTTCGAGTAATAGTTTAATGGCTTGTTAAATAAATTGGAGAAAAGTCTTTTATTTGATTTATCAAGGTCAAAATATATAATTTTTTCAAAATCCACTAATTGCTAGGCGCTTGTGAATTTTGAAATTCACATAAGTTTTGGATGTTTTCTCCATTGGCTTAATTCCATTCAAGATTCAATATGCTAAGTTAATCATATTGATGAAGTGGAATAGATGAAATAATTATAGTTAATATTTCATAAAAGTCATTGGGGTTATTTTGAATAAAAAAATTAGATCAAAGAAATTTGATTGAAGTAGAAAAGGACTTAATATAAATTATAACATGGATTGACAAAGAATATTTTCTTAGTCAATAATTACTCATGATGGATTTTGAGAGATTCAAAATTATCGTGATAATAAAATCTTTGTGAGACAAGGATTTAAGCAATGTTATAATTTTCGAAATTCTTTGTGTGTAATAAAGTGATAGCATGAAACGAAAATAATTCTCAACCTGCTAAAGAAAATTATTTTGTTTGTTTGTTTAAGTTGGGACTATGTCATTTATTAACTTAGAGTTATTTTAATGATAATCCCGAGTAATCAATATTTCTCAAGCATGGAGGATATTTGATTAAAAGGTTTTGCATAAAACCAATAAGTTTATTGGTAGTAAATTTCCACTTTTTACTCCATGTAATTTAAACACATTGGATTAAGGAGAAAAGTGTCTTCTCATGAAAGAGATGTGGAAATTATATTAAGTTGTGATTGTTAATCTTTAGAGAAGGACTGAGTGAAAGGGGCAACATGCAAATGTTTCCATATTCATCACCTTGTCCAAGAATTTATGTATAAGATACATAAATTTCAAACTTAATATTTAAATAAATGTCATATGAGGAATTTAATGTCATATTCACTTTGTGAATTATCCATCGAATTTCCAAGATAATGACCACGATGTGCAAAACAAAACAAACAAGATAATGGTACTCATAAATATATGATACTGGATTATCATATAGATCCATTTTAAAAGAAAATATTCATTTTTTTTACTCCAAGATTTTATCATGAGAGTAAGTTGGAGTGATTTTATAAATCACAAGAAAACTGAATGTTTTTATGGGAAAACGGATATGAATATTTTATATTCATCAAACTAGTATTGATAAAATCATTTTATCAAGTACGAATAGATAATAACGATGAGTTAAAAATAACTTATCATATCAATTGTTTGGTGATGTTATTGGATCAACTAGCAAATTATTTTGCTAAGTGTAATTAATTTTGATTACTAAGAGTAATCAGAAATATTTACAAGTATGAATATTAAGGTAGTCATGTTAATGAAACGGAAGAAATTTATTTTTATTATATAAAGGGAAGGGACTTAAAAGTCGGTGGGATCTGATTATGATCTTTTAATTTGGCTAGGCCTAAGTAATAGAAAGATACCTCGTGGAAAATATGTGAAAAGGTTTTTAATGCAATACCAGAAAATGTCTTATTAAATTCACGGTCGATGGGATAGATTGAGGAATTTAATAAACATAAATATGATGGGTGTGTTAAGTGTAATTATGAAAGAAAATTTGAATTACATCGAGATAAAAAATTATTTTTGTCTCAGAAGAAAAATGATATGATATTTTGCAATAGACATGACCTTCGTAGTCATTGGTGAGAAAAATATAAAGGGTTGAGATCAAATCATAACATTTGACCAATCTCATAGTCATTAAAAGGGAAAACACACAAGAACCGGTAGATTTCCGTTGACTTAAATTGTTTTGGTCAATCCAGTATACAGGAGAAAAACTTCAGGAAAAGTCTTTATTATGAAGTTAATTGTTTGTAATAAAACCAATGAATATTATGGTGAGAAGTTTCTCACAGAAATATTCAACAGTAATATTACAAGGTGAAAAACAACTCAACATAATTTTGTATAGCTACAAATAATATTGTGAGAAGTATTCACATATGCATTTGTGATGGAATTATAAAATCAAATATTTATTGATTTTAACTCAGATTATGGTTCTTCAATTGGTAATACCATATGGTGTATAATTATCAACATTAGAGTATTATGAGTGGACTCTATAGTATTTTTGTGGATAGTTGCAACACAATGTTAGACATTGTTGGTTACAAGTTATTAGATAAAAGTCATTCGACTTAGTGAGGTTTCAAACGATAATATAATAATTCATTTGGAGACGCTTGAATTTTTAATATTGTCACGGAATTAGGTTCACACAAAATCCAATTCCTAATAAATCCAAAGGAAAGTTTATCACAAGTTGATGAGAGCAAAAGTTGAAATAAACATGTCTAAAATACCACATGCATAGTGTGAGTAACACTAGAATTCCATATGTGTTATGTCATCATACTAACTAGAGTATTAATTAACTCTAGTGCAAGTGGAAGACTGTTGGAGGTATGCCCTAGAGATGATAATATCCAATTATTATTTTATCTCCAAGTTTATAATTAAGTTTATATCATCATCATACAACCGCTATAGCACTTGAAAAGTGAGTTTACAAAGGAAAATCGTTGCGCGGATGTGAAGACATAAACAAATAAGAGTTCCTAATATTGTCTCTAAGATTAGCTTATGGTTTGTGAGATCATCAAATTTTCCTGATCATGGACTTAGAAGAAAGTCTAGAAAAACATAAGAGTTTATTTTTAGGGTAACGATAATACTGAACCGACCAAAGTATATGTTGTTGCTAAAAGATACTAAGCAATCATTATGTATTTTAGCAAAATGCATATGAAGTTAACATTGACTATAATTTCTATACTATGAGAATATCTAGTGACCGTATGCTCGAAAGTTATACTTTGGATATCATCAACAGTCTTGCCGTAACTAGGGATTATAACGGTGGTATCTGGGTATGACCTAGAAAGTGAAATGGAACTTAGATCGTTCAAGACTAGTGCTTAACTCCTATAGACGATAGAGAGATACATTACCTAGGCCCTCTCACTATCACCGATGACATATTGTTTGGCCAGACACAGTGTGATTTTTCACAGGGTCATCGGGTATATGGATGAGAAAAGAGAATGATATTGGAAACGAGGTGTATGTGTTATGATCAAAGCGTCTAATCAGAATAGATCACATAGTCTCACCTCGTGATATTGTTGGTATCGTGCAATGAGTAACTTATAAGGTTCCCTCGTTCTTCGTGAACACAGGAGTGAAAGTGCATTTCATTTTCCCGGTGTTTTGTGTGTTAGTTAACAATACTAAGTACATTATTTATCGAGGTGTTAAGTGTGATGGTGTTATCTTTAACATCGGCATAAATCACCAAAAAGATCGGTGAAGATTGGGCTAAGAAATTTGGGACAGCGAGGAGCCGGATTATTCTAACCGGATTATTCTAGGAAACCGGATATTCCTGTTAGGATGGTTTCTGTCCAATTCGGGACAGAGAAGAGCCGGAATATTGGTACCGGATTATTCATACTGTACCGGATATTCCGGTTGAGGAAGTTTCTTCTCAAAATCGGCTAAGGACTGAAGATGGAACTCACAGAACCTAATCGGATTATTTGAACCGGATTATTCCGTGGCAACAGGAATATCTGGTTCAGGTTCCAGCGCTGGACAGAAGCCAGCTGGAATACTGCTACCGGATTATTCAGAGCCAGTCGGAATATCTGGTTGAAGTCAACAAAGTTCGAAACAGATCTGGAGAAATATCCCGACCGGATATTCCGGTCCAAACTTGGACCGGATATTTTGGTACCTCTTTTCCAGCTAAACGACTAGATTTGAGGAGGGGTATAAATACCCCTCCTCTTCCTCCTTGAGCTCTAGTTCATCCATTAGCATTCAATAGCATTTATTGAGTTCACCAAATCCGCAATTACTCCCAATCCCTCCCACCAAACTTTTTGATCTTTGGTGGATTGAAGGAGAAGGCCTCGATCTACATCTTCACCAAGCCGTTCTTAATTTACCCCTCATTAGCTTGAGGGATCTTGCCTAGGATTTCCTCTTGTGGAGAACCTAGGCATCTTGCTACTCTTGGTGTTTCTTGTGATTGTTGGGAGCCCCTAATTTGGTTGTGGGTGTGTGCCCCAAGTTGTTTGTAAAGGATTCGATTCCCGTCTCAAAGGGGATCAATAGTGGAAAGTGGACTAGGACTTTGTGGCGGGGTTCATCGAAGAATAGGGTGAGGCCTTTGTGGCGTTGAGTAGGCCTTCGTGGCGAGCTCACACCCCTCCAACGAGACGTACTCCCCGAACAAGGAGGAACTCTGAAATACATCATGTCTCCTTGTGCTTTATATCGGTTACCTCGTTCCCTTCCTCCCTTACTTATGCTTGTATTGTCTTTGTGCTTGTTCTAGTCATATAGGTAAATTCACCGTAGTTGCATTATCTAAAGAATTTACCTTTGTGTCAAGCCTAATATTGTAAGAAAATTAAAATTGGTCGTAGCACCTATTCACCCTCCCTCTAGGTGCCCATACATTACTTTCAATTGGTATCAGATCCTCGACTCTTTTATCGGGCTTAACCGCCTAAGAGTTAAGTATTGTAGGTGAGACGGAGACCGCCGGTTCCGCGGTGCAAGTCTCTATGGATGATCTCTATGAGTTGAAAATTTCATTGAACTCATCCATGGAGAACAAAATCGATGAATTGCGACAACTCATCTTGCAATTCATGAAAGCCAAGGAACCGTAGGTCTCTACTTCACCTCCTCCGGACAAAGTTCCGGATGGTGCCGAGAAAGGGGATAATGGTGTTCCATCTAAAGATGCTTCTGCTAACAACTCCACTGATAAGGGTACGGAAGGAGATGGATAATATCACTCCGTCAAAGGACATTATTATCCCGATCCTCCCGTCCCACATCCTCATATAATCCCTAGGGGAGATCCACCTAAAATTGATGCATTTTCCTTTCGTGAATGGCAATATTACATGGAAACTCGCTTCAACTCTTATTTTATAGAACTTTGGAGGGTCACTCATGATGGATACAAGCCTCATGACCCCAAGAACTTGACAACAAGAGAAGCCGTAGATTGTCAACTCAACTACACCGCCTTGTCGATTCTTCAACAAGATGTGGGTCCTAACCACATGCCTCATCTTCAACAATATTCCACCGCCAAGAAAACATGGGACGCTCTTGTCGTCATGTTTGTGGGCAATGAAAGCATGCAAAGGAATAGGTATGATGCCTTGAGCAATGAGGCCAAAGGGTTCTATATGCATGATGGAGAGAGCCATGAAGACATGTACCGAAGGCTCAAGACTCTCGCCACCACATTCTCCAATGTTGATGCCAAGTACATTGATGATGCTTGGATCAAGAGGAAGTACATGATTGCTCTCATTCCATTTGA
The DNA here is from genome assembly GCA_028641055.1 of Alopecurus myosuroides. Taxonomy (NCBI): domain Eukaryota; kingdom Viridiplantae; phylum Streptophyta; class Magnoliopsida; order Poales; family Poaceae; genus Alopecurus; species Alopecurus myosuroides. The sequence continues at coordinate 267,533,044 of CM054060.1, forward strand.
GCCCGCGGAGTTGAAGAGCATTCAAGGAATACATGACTTTGCTTCTTTGACCTCGACCCAAGTTATGAAAGAGATGTGCTCCTATCAAGTGCAAACGAAGAATTCTCTTGACAACCGTGCTAGGGCCATAGGAATGCACAAAGGGCATCGGTTGCCTTGAAGGCCAATGTTGTGTAAAGGGAGGTTGAGTATGAAGAAGTGTGCCATGAGGAGTTGGCTCCATTGAAGGATCAAGAATATGATCCCATTCTCAAACATATCATTGCTCTCACCGTGCATTTTTTTTGGAGGAATCCTCCCAAGGCCAAGGAATATGTTGAGGAGAAGACCAAGTCTCGCTGTGTCAATGATGGGACTCAACGAGTGAGGTCTTGCTTCAATTGTCAAGATAAGCACCATTCCATTGCAGAGTGTCCCTATAAAAATAGAGAACTGCATGGTGGCAAGCTCATTCGCAAGGACAAGTCCAAGGTTGATTACAAGAAACCTCACTTCAAGAAGAAACCATTCAACAAGAAGACCCCCACCAAGTTTGTGCTTGTGACTCAAGAGGAGTATGATTCTGGAAGTGATGAAGAAGAAGAAACCACAAGTGAAGTGGCCGCTCTTGCTGTTGCTTCTACTCTGTCATCTTCATCTCTCTTTGAATGCCCCAATGAGAATCATCCTCACCCAAATGCCAAGTGCTTCATGGCTAAGACCTCGGAGGTATCACCTTCTCCCAACTCTAAGACCCCAAGTGAACTAGAAAATCATGCTAGTCTTAGAGTAGAAGATGAAATTCTCTCTTTGGAACGTTTTATGTCTAACATACAAGGGGAGACCAAGAAGTACTTTGATCATATCATGAGCCAATTGGGAGAGTCCCATGAAGCTCTTGAGAAGAAAGGTGAGATTTAAAGAAGGGATGTGGATGAGATACCATCTCTCTCTATGACTCTTGAGGAAGAGCATGATGGTAGAGTTTCTCTTGAGAAGGAACTTGAATCTATTGAAGAGTCACATAATGAACTTGTTTCTAATATCACTAAGGAACGTGACCTTGCAATTGATAAATATAAAAAGGCTAAAAGGATAAGGTTGAGTTTGGTGTTGGTCATGGTAAACTAACCGAGGAGTTTGAAAAGCTAACCAAGGCTAACAAGGCCTTGGAGAGTCAACATTCTTCCTTCAAAGAGTTGCATGAACAACTTCAAACTCAACTTAATCAACTTAACAACCCTAGCACCTCTACTTATTCTTGTGATCATGCAAATACTATTGAGGAAAATGCTAGGTTGAAGGAAGAGCTAGCAAGGCTCAAGGGAAAAGGCCCTCAAGTTGAGAAGGTTGTGGTCTCTATCCCACAAGTGGTTGCCCCTAGCCCTCATGTGGTTGTTGCTAGACCATAAATTAGTTCTCCAAGGCAACAAGTGGGCAAGAAAGGTCTTGGCTATGTTGCCAAGAAGAAAAATAAGAAGAAGAATAGCAAGAAGAAGGCCAACAATGGTGCTTCGGGCGGTATTGTCATTAGGGACAACACTACTCGTAGCACTCTCGCTCAAACTAACAGTGTTGCTTCAAGTAGTGGTGTCATGAGGGACAACACTACTCGTAGCATTTCCGCGGGAACTAACAATCCACACCATTTCTTATATGTTGATTATTATGGTGTTGTGCAAGCTAAATATGTTGGTCCTATTGAGGGTTACATTGACTATACCATTTGGATTCCAAAGACCCTTGTTGCTAACATGAAGGGACCCTCCTCGGATCCTAAATTTAGTCAATTATCTCTTGCAAGACTATGCTTCTAGTGGGTCTAAATGGATAATTGATAGTGGATGCACTAGTCATATGACCGGAAGCAAAGAACTTGTGACGGAGTTGCGCCCAAATGATATTGATGCAACCGTCACCTATGGAGACAATTCCAAGTCTAAGGTATCGGGGTTTGTCAAGGTTGTGATTGCTCCTAATATCACTATCGTGGACGTCATTCTTGTTGAATCCCTTGGTTACAATTTACTTTCGATTCGTTCATTAGGGAAAATGGGTTTCTCCGTCTTCTTTGATCCTGATATTATGGTCCTTTTGAAGAGCAAGACTCTTGACGTCGCATACGTGGGACATGTTGAAAATGAGTTGTTTGTGGTGGACTTTTTGAAGTCTACCAACTCTCAATCAATGTGTTTTTTCGGAAAGGCAGACGTGGGGGTGGTTGTGGCATAGCCGCTTATCCCATGTCACCATGACAACTTTTCAAAGTCTTCACAAAGGTGGCCTTATTCTCGGACTAAAAGAAAATGTTTCCTTTTCCAAAGATCGGGTTTATAGGTCGTGTGTTGAAGGAAAGATGCATGATGCCGCCCACAAGGCCAAGACTATTATCTCATCAAAGAGTATCTTGGAGCTTCTACATGTTGATCTCTTTGGTGTCGTTCCCGAGGCAAGTCTTGGAGGCAAGAAGTATTGCTTGGTGATTGTTGATGACTACTCAAGATACACATGGGTCTATTTATTCAAGTGCAAGAGTGAGACCCAACAAACTATCATCGACTTCAAAAACCAAGTGCAACGTCAACATAGTGTCCAAATCATGGCCATTAGGAGTGATAATGCCTCCGAGTTCAAAAACTACACCTTGAATGAATTCCTTAGTGATGAGGGTATTCGTCATTAATATTCCGCCACCTACACCCCTCAACAAAATGGTGTAGCCGAGCGGAAGAATATAACTCTATTGGATATGGAAAGGACATTGTTGGCGGAGTATTGTTCTCCCCAATATCTTTGGGCGGAGGCTATTTCTACCACATGCCACTCCTCCAACCGCCTCTACATCCGCAAGGGCTTGGACAAGACACCATATGATATCCTCACCGGCAACAATCCCAACGTCTCCTACTTCCGTGTATTAGGTTGTAAGTGCTTCTATTTGATCAAGGGTGTTAGGTTGTCTAAATTTGAATCCAAAACTATTGAGGGTATATTTGTTGGTTACGGTTCCGAATCCGACACTTATAGAGTCTTTGACAAAGCCTCACAGATTGTCATAGAATCTTGTAGTGTGGTTTTCGAGGAAAATGATGGCTCCCAAGTGGCCCAATTTCATGTTTCTAATGTATATGTTGAAATTCCTCAAAAAGCCATAGGAATGATGGGTGTGGGATTTTTCTGCCCCATTGAGGGACACCTTATGGCGACTCGAGAAGGACTATGCTCTACTCAAGTGGAGCCCTCCTCTAAAATGGAAGAATAAGCCAAGGATCCAAGTTATGCACCTAACCAAGAACATGTTGAAGATCCTCCTCTCATTGACCAAGTCACTACGCAAGATGCAACCACTCCTGCCATTCATGCTAGTCAAGGTCAAGGCCAAGATCAACCATCCTCATCCTCCTCTCCTCAAGTTGAAGCTAGTGTTGAAGAAGTTGTTGTTGATGATGATGATGATGATAATGATGATGATCAAGGCCAAGTTGGTCAAAAAGGGGACCCAAATGATCAAGATGATCAAGTTATTCCTCCTCGCAATAATGAGGAGATCGAAGCCCGTCGTGCTAGAAGGATAAGAAGAGCTTTGAAGAAAATTGATGCTCAAGACAACAAAGTGTTGGAAGATGTTCAAGCTCGAAGATCCACAAGAAGGCAATTGGCACATTTTAGTGAGAATAAAGCTCACATATCTATGGTGGAAACAAATAAAGTGTTTGAATCTCTTGAGGACTCTGATTGGGTCAAAGCTATGCATGAAGAGCTCAATAACTTTGAGCGCAATAAAGTTTGAAAGCTAGTTGAGAAGCCCAAAGATTGCCACAATGTTATTGGCACTAAGTGGATATTCAAGAACAAGCAAGATGAGCATGGTATTGTCATAAGGAACAAGGAAAGATTGGTGGCTCAAGGCTACACTCAAGTGGAAGGCATTAATTTTGATGAGACCTATGCTCCCGTGGCTCGCCTTGAGTCCATCTGTATCCTCCTTGCATATGCATCTTCGCATAATTTCAAATTGCAACAAATGGATGTCAAAAGTGCTTTCTTGAATGGTCCACTAAAATAGGAGGTATATGTTAAGAAACTTCGGGGTTCGAGAACCTCAACTTTCCTAACAATGTCTACAAACTTGATAAGGCGCTCTATGGACTTAAACAAGCTCTACGTGCATGGTATCAGCACCTTAGAGAGTTGTTGGAAGACCGTGGTTTCGAAGTTGGGAAGATCGACCCCACCCTTTTCACAAAGAGGGTAAAGGGAGAGCTTTTCATATGCCAACTCTATGTGGACGATATTATCTTTGGCTCAACTAACCAAGATTTTAATAATGAGTTCTCAAAGCTTATGACTGACAGGTTTGAGATGTCCATGATGGGAGAGATTAAATTCTTCCTTGGCTTTGAGATCAAGCAATTGGCTCGTGGAACTTTTATCTCTCAAGCCAAGTACACCCAAGTCATGCTCAAGAGGTTTAATTTCCAAGGTGCAAAGTCGAAGCCATCTCCTATGCAAGTCAAATGCCACCTCAAGCGCAATCCGAATGGTAAAGATGTGGACCAAAAGTTGTATCGTTCTATGATTGGTTCTTTGCTTTACCTTTGTGCATCTAGGCCCGATATTGTTTTGAGTGTAGGTGTGTGTGCAAGGTATCAAGCGGCTCTTAAGGAAATCCACTTAGTGGCGGTCCATAGGATCTTTCGGTATTTGGTTGATACCTCAAGATTTGGTTTGTGGTACCCAAAGGGGGACAAATCTCTCTCAAGGGCTACACGGACTCAGATTGGGCCGGTGATCAAGATGATAGGAATTCTACTTTTGGGGCATGCCAATTTCTTGGTAGGTCCTTGGTGAGTTGGTCTTCCAAGAAGCAAAATTGCATATCTCTCTCCACCGCCGAAGCCGAGTATGTGGCCGCCGCTAGTGCTTGCACCTAATTTCTATGGACGAGGAAAACCCTCAAATAGTAAAATGTTCACTTGGAGAAGGTTCCCCTCATGTGTGACAATGAAAGTGCCATCAAGATTGCCTACAACCCCGTGCAACACACAAGGACGAAGCATATTGAGATTCGTCATCATTTCATCCGGGATCATGTGGCAAGAGATGATATTGATATAGCATATGTACCCACCAAGGATAATCTCGCGGACATCTTCACGAAGCCTCTTAATGATGCAAGATTCATGTTCTTGGGGAATGAGCTAAATATCATTGATTCTAGGAGTTTGACTTGAGGATCTTGCACACACCCCTATAGTTGTTACGTGTTTGGGTTTAGGTGTAGGCATGGACATAGGGGGAGTGTTATCCTAACACATTGGGTTCTCCCTCCCCCCATTATGCCCAAACCAAAAATTCATTGTTATCTCTATTTTTCTCATATTGAATTGTGAGCTTCAATGTCGAGTATTGGCCATGCACCCAAGATATATCTTCACGGTGTCAGACCATGATCTCTTACATGGCGGCTTAGGACAATGATGACCCACAAGTATAAGGGGTGTATCATAGTACTCTCGATAAATAAGAGTGTCGAACCCAACGAGGAGCAGAAGGTGTTGACAAGCAGTTTCGATGAAGGAATAACTGTAAATACTGGAAAACAGATTTGTAGGGTTTTTTGATATTGCAGATAAATAAAGTGCGAGTAAATAAAATGAAACATTAATAATTGCAGCAAGTGGCCCAATCCTTTCTTCAGCAAAGTACAAGCCGGTGAGTTTACTTATGATTAACAAACGTTCTCGAGGACACATAGGAGGTTTCTGTCAAGTGCTTTTGTTCCATGCAGCTGAGTAATGTTTGGTGTTTTGATAAGTGTTGTGTGGGTGAATCTATGATAATGTACCGTACCATCCAAGACTAATACATACTTGTGATTATACCCCCTTGCAAGCATCCGCAACTACAAGAAAATAATTAAGAAATAAATCTAACCACAGCTTTAAACTCCGAGATCCTACGCTCCCTCGCGTAATGGTTTCCTAACGGGGATTTAGGTTTCTGTCACTCCGGCAACCCCACAATTAGTAGCCAAATACACGATGCATTCCCCTGGGCCCAATATGGTGAAGTATCATGTAGTCAACGTTCACATGACACCACTAGAAGAATAACACCACAACTTAAATATCAAACATTAAATATTATTCAACATTACTTCACTACTAACAACTTGACTTCTCCCATGTCCTCAAGAACAACATGAACTACTCACAACACATCATATAGATCATGATCAGAGGTGATATAATGGATGATAACAATCTGGTCATAAAGTGCAAACACCGATAAATCTCACAAGCATCAACTACTAACAAGTACTCCACACCGGGAGAGAGATCTAATGCAAAACAACGATAGAGACCCCTAATTGTTACAGCGGGATGAAGGTGGATGATGAGGGTGATGGTGCTGGTGGTGATGACAATGATGATTACGATCTTGATGATGTCCGGAGTGATGACGGTGACGATGGCGGTGATTTCCCCTCTCCGGAGAGGAATTTCCCCGGCAGATTTCTCACTGCTAGAGAGATTTTCTCTCTCTGGTGTTTTCCGCCCCGCAGCGGCGGCGGAATAATTCTTCGAGGATGGAATGAGGCTTAGGGTTCCCTCAAGGCCAAGAACGCCAAAGATGACCCCCGGAGGTGGGCCAGGGTGGCCACACCCCTAGGTGGCGCGACCAAGGGGGGCGCCACCCCTAGGTGTGGGTCCCTGGTGGCCCCCCTCCGGCTCTCCTTCTGGATGAGTTCCCCCTCTGAACTTTTAGGAACCCCCGGATGTCCCCCTTCTTCTTCTGATCTTCTAAAATATGGTATCTCGACGGTGCTTTTTCCATCAGATTTCTGGTCCCGGTGTTTATTCTCCAAAAATTATAAAAGATGCAAAATAAGATAAAATAACATAAGGGATGCATCATAACATGAAATATATCGTTGAATAACAGAAAATTATAATATAAAATAGTGATGCAAAATGGACATATCAACTCCCCCCAAGATTAGACCTCACTTGTCCCCAAGCGAAACTGAACTCAGAAAACATGACCACATGTTTATGGAGTGAAGAGTCGATAAATAAAATACGGACAAGAAGCATCACATTTACCTATGCACCAATCATTACAGACAGCAACTTCCTCTCATATAACTTAACTTGAAAAAAGTAAAGGGAGTCACAAACAAAGATACAAAAGAGAGAATCAAAATTGGTAATGGGAAACTTAGTTCTTGGTCAGAGAACATTTAATGAAATTATATTTATCTTAGCTGAAGTCTTTATAACAAGGTTTATAGTGTAGGGCTTGACATGTTTAATTATAACAACTCTTTTACAATGATTCATAGCTTTCAAAGTAATATTCATTCAGATAATAAAGCATGTGCTAAACAAAGAAGGATGGAAAACATGATTGAATAAATCAACATATAGATGATGTGATCACAACAACTCAAATGCTTGCTGGAGACAGAAGGAAATGGGTTTACTGACTCAACATAAAAAAGTAAAAGATAGGCCCTTCGCACAGGGAAGCAATGATTACTCATGTGCTAGAGCTTTTATTTTAATAAACAGAGGTATAAAATGCATGACACTCCTCCCATCCATCTTACACAAACCATGGCTAACCGAATCCTCGGGTGCCTGCTGAAAGTGCACTATGGTTAACTAGAGGGGGGTGCATAGGTTGACTACCAATTTTTCTTCTTTTCCTGTTAATTATGGCTAAGCAAGATAAGATAAGGTTCTCTAGATGTGCAACTAGGTAAGCAACCTAAGTGATACAAGATAAGATACGCAACGGAAGTAAAACGAAAGGCAACAATATAAACCACAAGTGTAAACAAGGAGAGAAGGATATGTTTCCCGTAGTTCCTTCTCAAGAGAAGTACGTCTACGTTGGAGAGGTGGGGAGCCACCTAGGCGCTCCTCAATAGCACAGTTGTGCACACCTTATTCTCCTTGAGCTTCTCCGGTGAGGAAGATTATCGTTTCCACTATGAGGTCGACTTGAAGGCGTTGACCAAACCTTTACACAAGGTTGAGGAGACTCCACAAGATGGATGGAGGCTCTCAACATATCCGAAGCTTCTTGCAACAAGGTGGAATCTACAAGCACAAGATCTACTAAGGTTTCTAGGCCTCGAGTAGGATTCTAGATCTACTAGGATGTGGTGGATGGATTTGAAATTCCTTTGGTGGAATCACGTATATAGGTCTCCTCTAGCTCTCCACAAAGTTTCGGAGTGTTTGGGTGGTTGGAGAGGGAGATCTAGGAGGTTGAATCTTTCATTAGTGGCTAGGAGAGAGAATGGGAAAAGCTTGGGCATTTATGAGGTAGGGGAAGGCTTTAAATACCCCTTTCCCCAAGTGGCCGTTGTGTAGTCCACGCAGCGCCGGAGGCTCCGGTGGTCTTCACATGCGCGCAAATGTGCAGTCCATTTTCTTCACGCTGTATTCTGTAGGGAGGAGGCTCCGGTGGTTTTGGCGGAGGCTCCGCCCACCGGAGATCCACCGGAGGCTCCGCTCTGGCCTCCGCTCTTTTCCACCCGAACGCCATTTTGGCGGAGGCGCCACTGGAGGCCAGCCCCACAGTGGGGGTAGTGGAGCCAGTGGAGGCTCCGGTGGTTTCACCGGAGGCTCCGCTCTGGCCTCCGCTCTTATCCACCCGAACGCCATTTTGGCGGAGGCCACACCGGACCCAACACCGGAGGCCCGCGCCTGGATTGTGCTGGAAAATGAATGGGGCGGAGGTTCCAGTGGTTTAACCGGAGCCTCCGCTGCATACAAAAATAGCTCTGCAACTTTGTTTCTTCGAGCTCTTTTCATTCCAAACAATTTTGTAACCCATAGAGATTGTATACTTGATGAACCTGGGCATTTTCATATATAACAAATAGACATTAGTCCAACAGGTATGTTGTCATTAATCTATACCTAATAATAAAAGCGCTAAGGTTTCTTCCTCCCGTTCTTCGTCCGTTTATTCGTCCGTCAAACTGCGTTTTCGTCCGTCGGCCAGTACGTTTTCCGTGAAACCTTTGTCCTCGGTTGGATCGACCCTCTCTGTCGATCCCGAGTCCAACTCAGCTGGAAGAAGGACAAGCAGATGTCCCATAAATACGCTTCGGATGTAATCGTTGTGTCCGTGGACATGCAGGACGACAAATCAAGAAGATCGCGGTTCATCGGAGGGACGACTTCGGAGGTGCAGAGGAAAACTCGAGGTGCGCGCTATGCCCTCGCCGGCCGAGCGGAGAGCAGATACACGAGACCGGCTCGACGGATAGAAGATCAGGCACACAATGCGCAGCAGGCGGCGACAGTGTCCTCGCTGGCCACAAGAGGAGCGGCGGCGTCCTCGCCAACCATGCCATGCGTGGGTGCTGTAGCTGGTCTGGTGTCTGTTGCTAGGGCACAAAGTCTTCCATGGGGAGCGCACCTATGGCTGTCGGGGCACGTGAACATAGCGGAGATGAAGACGAGGGATTTTGCCCCCAAAATTTGGCCGCGACGTGCCGGCAGGCAACGGCGGCGTCCTTGCCGGCCACACGACGCGTGACAGGAGGTGGCGTCCTCTCCGGCCACGCGACGCACGGCAGGCGACGACGGCGTCCTCGCCAGCCACGCGACACGCGGGTGCTGTATTCGGTCCGGTGTCTGTTTCTAGGGCGCAAGGTGTTCCACGGGCGAGCGCACCTATGGCTGTCGGGGCACGTGAACATAGCGGAGATGCAGACGCGGGATTTTTCTCCAGAAATCCAGCCGCGACATGTGACGGAAGAAGCAGAGACAAGAAGAGAGCAACAACGACGCGCAAGTGTTGATGAACCAGATGCTCGTCCGAGGCGCTGCCTTCTACAACGCGCTCATCTCGGAACACGCCCGGTAGGGGTCCCCCGTCTCTGCTGCCAAGGCGCTCTCCAGATCAGCTTCTCCTCCCCCTTCTGGTGACCATGGCGGCCGGCCTGGGAGCTTCGATGGTAGGTCAGGCTTTCCGATCTGCGGAGCTGGTTCTGATTTTGCCGCTCTTCCTTTCGATGGTGAACTCACCGGATAGACCTCTGTGTGCTTGCTCAAGGCAGAGCACACCGTGAGTCCTGACGAGCAACGAGGGATTTCCTGGACCTCGCTCTGCTCGCAAGCCCAGATGACATCGACTAGCTCAGCCTCTTCGGGCTCCTACTATGGGAGGCGGACCTAGACAAGGTGCATGCCTTCATGGTCAATCGCGATGTCACTCAGTCCTTCGGTTCTGCAACTCTGATTTCGTCAGACATGGATTGATGACACAAGGGCATGCTGACCAATCTGAGATTACTGATGCGATTGAGTCTGAGCCTGCAAAGGGGTTGTCGCATCAAGCAAGCCTAAGGTAAAACTTTGGATGTGATTACTTGATGTTTTCCTTGTACAGAACATATGGGAAAAATCAAGAACCTAAACTCAGGTTTAAGATAGATAATAATAATGTTTATTTATGCAATAATTTCGGTGTAGAATCTGTTCGTGTCAATTTATTCATATACAACTATGGGAATTGCTAAAGATTCTAGAATCCTTTTGAGCTTACCAAGTGTACAGATAATAACACATTTCTGCCTTGGAATCTCGCATCTAAAATCACTACCGGCTTAATGAATTGATTGTAAACTGGACTTTCAAAGTAGCTGAGCTGAGTTACTGTAGTACTATCACATAAGGTTCATGTCGGGCCATTGCAGGTGCTAGCAATGCATACCACCCAGAATGCAAGCTGGTAGCTCAGGCTTTTGATTGGTGACTCAACAACATCAGTTACACATATCTGAGAACACAATAAGCACATGTCTTGGAACTAAGATCAGAACCATATACTTGACAATTTATTCTAGGGAAGTATCTTCATTCATGTTGCTTGTACTCTGTATGTGTGTGCGGATGCCGGGAAGACTATGCCTGTGATGTTGCTCATCATGGTGACAACTTAAGGATATTGTCATGAAAAAAAGTTGAACACAGGTATACAGATGCACTGGATTTAGTGACCAATATTGTGTTTTACAGGGTACCTTTAACAGATGCAAGCTCTAAAAGATAACATGTTTTCTTCTTAGCGTGTATACTTAGATTTTGTTTTTAACTAAAGCTATTTGTAGCATGTGCATTCAAAGAAGCATATACTGCTTTTTACTAATTGTGTGGATTCATTTGCTTGATTGACGTATTGTAGGAGTCTAGCTAGGAAACATTGCCATACAATTCCGATGTGGTGTCACCTATAAACTACAAAGCAATAATCATTGTAGGAGTTTTTGACTTCGTCGGAATCTCCCCGTTTCGACCGTACTCCACATCTTCGCCTTCTCACTTACTTCGCGAGAATCTCATTGCTCCGACTGACTTAACTTAGTAATAAGAAATCTTGAGTTATCGACTTTGTAGGGATCTCGTCATTCTAACCATGCTCGACATCTGCGCCTTCTCGTTGTTATATAGACTAACCCGGAATCTCATTGTTCCGACTGATTTCACTAGAATTATGCCTTTGGACATTTCCAACATCTCGCCATTCCGCTCGTGTTTAACATTCCTACAATATACCGATACTAATATTGGGTTGAGATGTCGATTGCGGTGCACGATAATGCCCTCTAAATCGTCGAGCATGCCGGGGACACATTAAAGCCATATGTTTTCACTTTTTTTGTTCCAACGAAAACATACTTTATGCATCTTCACGTCAAAGATTTTCTCCCCCGTTGCAACGCACGAGCATGCTTGCTAGTTATCAAAATGGAAGATGATCTTTCATTCTCCCCCTTTTTGGTAATTGATGATAACATCCCTATTTGCATAATTATAACACACAACATGGACGGAGCTCCCCCTAGACATATATGCTCCCTTCATGTTGAGAGAATTTAAACAATATGGATATCTAAACACATATGTAATAGTTAGCACACAACAAGTGATAGAGTTAAGGTACTAAGTTCACAAGCTCACATAATGCATATAACGAGGTTCACAACGCACAATAATTAAACAAATGAAGTTTCCAAATATAACCAACTCTCTCAAGCAAGAAGAAATATGAAAATCGAAAATACACTTGAGAGACCCATGCAAATGCCCGCTCCTAAGTAGATATCTCTACCCCTTTGGCATCAAGATACAAAAAGAGGGAGGAGACCGATGCTAACGGCCCGAAGATCACTCAGATGAGTTATCCATGCTCGGAGGGCGGGCTCGGCGGCGAAAGATGGTGACCTCTTCTCCTGCTTCCTTGTCAGACCACTCGATGAGCTTCCCCGCGGAATCCTTGGCTTGCCACTTGTCCCAGTTGGTGATGCTAGGTAGCACCGGGGACTCCACAGATTCACCACCATCACAACGAGACTGACGCTCTGCTTGTGCTGCCTTGCGGTGCTTGAGATCCTTATCATAGTGAACTTCCCATTGATGCTGCTCAATCTTCTTGTTCACTTTGAACACTTTCTTGAGGGCCCTTGCCATCCACTTGAAGGCACTGTCAGAAGGAGGAGGGCGAGAGGGACCAACTTCCTCTTCTTCATCAATGATGACCTGTGGCTTGGCTTGCCTTTGCGAGCAGCAGGAATGGGATGCACAATAGGATCGGTGTGGTCCTTGATGAGAAGCCTCTTCTCCGTATGTGGGATCGATTTACTATCATCAAGAGGATCGTCCGGGAACTTGTTCTCCCACACATACAAGATGATCTTCATGATGAAAGGCCCAAAGCAAGCATTCTTCTTCTATATGACGACATGCCACAACTCATTCCACAAATAGTCAAGCACATCGAGCCTCTGAGTCGGACCGGAGAGCCGCTTCTCATGAGTAAGAAGGATGAGATTCTTGAGGAAGCCTTGGATATCATCAATGTTCCCCGCCTTTGGGTTGATGGTCTCTCGATAGATGCGGAGCATAACATCATAAGTGGGGTAGAGACCTTTGACAAACCCAACAGCAAATTTCTTCCAGTGATACAGAGGGGTGAGTTGATCCTTGGAGAGTGATTGAGTATTGGTGGCATGAACACGGAACCATCCACTGTCAAACTCCTCGCCACCGGCAAAAGATCCATGATCCGGGTAACCGCAAAGAAGAACCCCAACTTCAGACCACTTGATAGTCAGCCGCTGTCCCTTGGTCATCCAAATAAGATGACGCTTTGTTTCATTGGCAAGGTGTACCATGGCCAAGAACTCACAGACAAATCCTTCATCATAATATTTTTGGACTTGCAAAATGGGAGCAAGGCCAAGTCCATCAAGAATCTCTAGTGCCTCTCCAAAGTACTTGGGATTCCTCTCCATATGCCCAAAATTATTAGCATGTTGAGGGGAAACATTCTCCTTGGGCTTCCTCGTCAAGATCTCATGATAAATTTGGCTTTGAAAGACGGCGTGGAATCGAGGGTCCTTACCCCGGAATTGTGGCATCAGACGGTTGCGTTCAATAATATAAGGGTTCTTGCAACATTGTGCCAAGAACACTCCCTCGAACATTTGAGAAGCAGATTTTTTCCTGCGAGGCAAAGTCTTCTCGGGAGCCGGGAATCTCGTCCTGCACTTGGGCTGAGATGGGTCCAATGTTTCCTCGATTTCATCAACCCTTGGAGCCTTGCGACTAGCCACGCTCTTGGTGCGAGTGCCCTTGCCCTTGGCCTTGGAACCGGATGCATCTATGAGAAAGATATAGCAAGAAAAGCATGAAGAAAAGGTAATGCTCAAGTTTACATGACGCACAAATCCAAGAAACAAAGATATGAATAGCATTAGGGTTGAATAACAAGGGGTAGGGCCCATTAACAAATCCACCCTAAGAACCGAAGTTATTCAAGCATAATACTCACAATCTAGGTTTCTAGGTCTTTTACTCGTGATTTCCTACTCCCAAAATCCAAATCCACGCATCTAGATGTGAAGAACATGTAGCTCCTAGTGCTTCCCCATCCATCAACTAGATGAGAGAGAGAGAGAGAGAGAGAGAGCAAACATACCCGCATCCATGGTGGAAGGAGAGGAGGAAGAAGGTCTCGGGGTGGTCCAAGGCAAGGAGGAGAGCCTCCCGGCGGCGAAGACGTGAGGGGGCGGCGGCGATTTGGAGGAAGAAGGGGAGGGAGAGTGGGTAAAATGAGATGGGATCTTGTTGACCCTGCTCGCCCTAGATCTTATCCCGCAGAACCGCAACGGGTGGAGCCTCCGGTGGTTTCACTGGAGCCTCCGCCCCCTTTCCATGTAGCCTAGTGCGGTATGGATCCGCTGGGCGAATTTCGCACCAGCGGAGGTACCGGTGGCCTCCGGTGGACAGGCGCAGCGGAGCCTCTGGTGGTTTCACCGGGGCCTCCGCCAAACCCAGTTTTCGCGCGCCAAGAATAGAAAAACGAGAGCATTAAGATTGGAATGGTGTTTTGGGAAAAGGGAGCTTGGGTTGGAAGATGGTAACTGTCGTACGAGAGACATTACTCGATGGGGCTCGCAAGATGCAAAGATATAAAAGCCGAACCCGCACAAGTTGTCAAGGGAAATAGGATATTCGGGAATATCCAAAAAATAAAAACAACTCCGAGAGGAGGAGGTCGGTGGCTGAAGCCACCATGTTTGAGTGTGTACTTTGGCACCGCGAAGATATATCTTGGGTCCAAGAGTACTACTCACAATTAAGCACAATAAGTCACAAATTGACTAGATATGCAATGATGAATTTATTTTTGCATAATAAGAGGAGTGTATACTCATGAGTTGAGTGACGCTCCCCCTATGTCCATGCCTACATCCAAACCTAATAACACATATAATGAAGGTACATATGCAAGGTCTCGAGTGAAGTTGGAAGAATCGATGACATTTAGTTCATTCCTCAAAGCTCGAAATCTTGGTTCATCAAGGGCCTTCGTGAAGATATAGGCAAGTTGATGCTTGGTGGATACATATGAGAGATCAATATCACCCTTCTCAACATGATCCCGAATAAAATGATGACGAATCTCAATGTGCTTCTTCTTGGAGTGGAGAACGGGGTTGTAGGCGATCTTGATAGCACTCCCATTGTCACAAAGAAGAGGCACCTTATCAAAATGAATACCATAATCCTTCAAGGTTTGCCTCATCCAAAGCAATTGGGCACAACAACTTGCCGCGGAGATATACTCGGCCTCAGTGGTGGAGAGAGCAATGCAGTTTTGCTTCTTTGAAGACCAACATACTAGGAAGCGGCCAAGGAATTGGCAACCCCCGGACGTGGACTTCCTATCCGTCTTCTCTCCCGCATAATCCGCATCCGAATACCCGATGAACTGAAAGCTTGAACCCTTGGGATACCAAAGACCAAAATGTGGGGTATGAACTAAATATTGAAGATCCGTTTCACCGCTTCCAAATGACTTTGCCTCAGAGAGGCTTGAAACCTTGCGCATTTACCTACACTATACATGATATCCGGTCTAGATGCACAAAGGTAGAGCAAAGAGCCAATCATGGAGCGGTATACCTTTTGGTCTACCTCTTTACCGTTGGGGTCGGGTTTCAAGTCAGTGGTTGTGGACATGGGAGTCTTCATAGGCTTGGCGTCATGCATGTTGAATATCTTGAGCATGTCTTGAGTGTATTTGGCTTTTTTTATGAAGGTTCCTTCATGATATTGATTCACTTCAAATCCAAGGAAAAACTCCAATTATCCCATCATAGACATCTCAAACCTATCGGTCATAAGCTTGCAAAACTCTTCATTGAACAAAGTGTTAGTAGACCCAAAAATAATGTCATCCACATAGAGTTGGCATATGAATAAGTCACCTCCAACCGTCTTAGTAAAGAGGGTGGGATCTATTAAACCAACATTAAACCCACGATCCACAAGAAACTCTTTAAAGTGCTCATACCACGCACGTGGAGCTTGTTTAAGTCCATAAAGTGACTTATCAAGTTTATAGACGTGATCGGGGTGGTTGGGATCCTTGAAACCCGGAGGTTGCTTAACGTATACTAACTCACTAATGGGAACATTTAGGAAAGCACTCTTAGCATCCATTTGTTGCAACTTAAAATTATGATGAGATGAATAAGCAAGTAAGATGCAAACGGATTCAAGACGATCTACGGGGGCAAAGGTTTCGCCGAAATCAACGCCTTTGACTTGAGAAAACCCTTGAGCCACTAATCTTGCCTTGTTGCGAATGACGTTACCATCTTTGTCTTGCTTGTTCTTGAACACCCATTTGGTGCCAATAACATTCTTGCAATCCTTGGGCCTTGGCACTAACTTCCACACTTTGTTGCGCTCGAAGTTATTGAGTTCATCATGCATGGCTTCAAGCCAATCTTGATCTTCGAGAGCTTCATAAACCTTATTGGGTTCAATGAAAGAGACAAAATCATGAGCCTTGCTAAAATCCGCAAATTTCTTCCTAGTGACAACCCTTCCACGAACTTGCCCAAGTATCTTGTCCTCCGTGTGACCCCGCTCGTTCAAGATTCTCTAGCGTTCTCTTTGCTCTACGAGCTAGTATCTCCTCCAAAGATTCTTTGGATATTGCTTGAGAATCACCTTCTTCATCGGAGACATGTCCATCTTCATCTCGGCCTTGATCATTAATGGGTGAAGGATCACCACTAGGTTGAGTTCTCTCAACAATGATGGGAATTTGATCATGACTTTGATTAGAAGTTTGGCCTTGATCATTATCTTGGACTTGATCACTTGCTTGACCTTGATCATTAGATTGAGGGGTTGGTGAATCTTGTTGGGTAGCTTGTTTATCAATGGGTGTAGTCAATGAATCCACTTGAGTGGGGCATAGTCCTTCTCCCTCCGTAATCCGGTAACCCTCAATGGGAATTATTTCACCAATCCCCATTCTTCTTATGACGATGGGAGGAATTACATCTCCTACAACACCATGATCTATACGCCCCCCTTGGGAGCCGTTATCCTCATCAAACACCACGTCTATAGATTCTTCAACTTGTCCGGTGGACTTGTTGTAGACTCTATAGGCGTGAGCATTTGTGGCATAGCCAACAAAAATACCCTCGTAAGATTTGGTCTCAAATTTTGACAAACGTTTACCTTTCTTGCGAATGAAGCACTTGCAACCAAAGACCTTGAAGTAAGATACGTCTGGCTTCTTGCCCGTGAGAATCTCATAGGGAGTCTTGTTCAAGATCTTGCAGAGATATAACCGGTTGGTAGCATGACAAGCGGTGGAGACGGCTTCAGCCCAAAAGTTATAAGGAGAAGAGAACTCCGCAATCATTGTCCTAACCGCATCCATCAAAGTCCGGTTCTTCCTTTCCGCAACACCATTTTGTTGAGGGGTGTAGGGAGAGGAGTATTGGTGAGCAATGCCCTCTTCACTAAGAAATCCCTCAATGGTATAGTTCTTGAACTTCATACCATTATCACTCCGAATGGCCAATGTGGAAGCATTGTGTTGGCGCTCCACTAGAGTGATAAACTCGATGACTCTCTTTTGAGTCTCACTATTCCTCTTGAAGAAATACACCCAACAATATCTTGAATAATCATCCACAATAACCAAGAAATACTTCTTTCCTCCAAGACTATCATAAGATAGTGGAACAAAGAGATCTAAGTGAATGAGATCAAGGATTCTTTTGGTGGAGATATTAGTCTTGGTTGGGTGGAATTCTCCATGTTACTTTCCAAAGGCGCAAGAACTACACACACGATCTTTAGCAAACTTATCCTTGGTTAGTCCTAGAACATGATTGCAACTTTGAAGGTCATGCAACATTTTCATATTGGTGTGGGCTAACCGACGATGCCAAAGCCACCCCACATCAACTTTAGCCATTAGGCATGTCGCGGCACACATGTCACCTTTAGACAAGTCCACTACATACATGTCGTTCTCGACAAACCCAACAAAGGCTACTTTAAGATTTGTTTCCCAAGTGATAATCACATTCTCTTTATTAAAGAAAGAGGTAAAACCACAATTTGCAAGTTGAAGAACGGACATCAAGTTATAACCAAGGGTCTCAACAAGGAGAACATTCTCAATTGATACATCATTTGAGATAGCAACCTTGCCTCGTCCCAATACCTTAAGTTCGAAATTGTCACCAATAGTGACGCAACTGAGATGAGATAATGGAGGTTAAATATTGCTCATTGCGTCATTGCTTATGGTCATATGTTGGGATGCACCACTATCCACCGTCCATCTACCGGACCCTAAAGCACTTCCCTACAAGAGATCAATTTCTTGATTTAGGTACCCATCCTTCAATGGGTACTATTTTGTTAGTAACAAGGGTCTTAGGAACCCAAATAGTCCAATGATAATCATCACCATAAGAAGTACCAGCGTATTTAGCATAAACATGACTATCTCTAGATTTCATAAGAACATAAGAGGGGTTATATTTTCCGGCAAAGTTGTTGTGAGTGAAGCTCCCCCTTGAGGTATCATCACCCACCATGGAATTGGTATCCTTCTCCTTGGTCACCTCTCCCTCTTTCACAAATACGACATTCCGAGAGGGAGAGGTGGCATTCTTGGTTTTCTTCTTTGACTAGGCAACGAAGCCAAGTCCTTCCTTTCCCTTCTTGGCTCCTTGAGAGCTTATGGCGTCATTGAGAAATTTCTCTCTTCCTACAACGTTACTAGTAGTACAAGAGGTAGGCATGATAACAATACTATTAGAGGAGGGAGTCACTTGCTTATTAGATTGTTAAGCTAGGAGCTTATTTCGGGATATGGTGAGTTTGTCATGGATTTCTTTCAGAGACGTGAACTCCTTTTCTAGTTTTCCATGACGCTCAACAAGTTCCTCATGAACTATCCCTAGCTTCAACTCTTCTTATTCAAAGATTTTAAGTAAAGCACGAGATTTTTCATTATCTTTCCTAAGTTTGGAAACACTGATAGCATAAGTATATTCTAAACTAGATAGTCTCTCTTCAAGAGAGGCTCTCAAGGATCTTTATTTCTCAAGAGCTTCTACAAGCTCCTTCTTATGATTCTCATGAACACCACCATAACTCTCCAATGTTGTGATGATCTCTTCCTTCTCATCTATGAGAGAGTTAGCATCATCAAGTTTCCTCAAGAAAGCCTTTACCTTTTCCTTGGTTTCACCTTCAAGACTACATAACCAAGAGCTAAGATTCTTGGTATCCTCATCATCCACAATGTTTTCAACACAATCCAATAATGAGGGAGAACTAGTAGCAATAGACTTGGAGGTGTAAGATATTACCGCGGTGGCTTTTGCCATGAGACATGTAGGTCAGACTAATTCCTTCTCATTGGGGGATTCGAATAGAGAGACCGATGAAGAGGAAGTCGTAGCTATGGCGACGTGGGCCACGCCTACGACTTCATCTTCTACTTCATCTTCGGAGTAGTATGTTTCCAATGTGGGGCCTTCTTGAACATATAGATCCCTTGGGACTCTTCTCGCGAGATTCTTGTTTTGTGGAGCTTTGTTTTTGTCCTTGCGAACAAGCTTCCCTTCATTCTCTTATCTTGGCTCAAAAGGAAACTCCTTGACGAAGTGATTTGCACTTCCACAATTGAAGCATGTCCTTGGCCGCTCCCCCTTCTTCTTTTAGATCTTGTTTCTTGAAGGTCTAGGAGCATCGGCCTTGTGAGCCTCCCATCTCTTCCAATAGTCGTGCATGGCAAGAGAAATGCACTTGTGATCACCCTTGTATGTATCTTCATAATCCTCATCATTCTCATCGTCCTCATCCACTTCTTCTATCCGAGCAACCGCCTTGGACTTCAAGGCGAGGTTGGGGGACTTTCCAACTCCTCTTGAGCGAGCGAGAGCATCATCCGTGCTCTTGTGAGATAGGAATATGGCTATGAACTCACTAAGAACACCAATGGAGTTGAGGGAGTTGTAGTCTGATCTTGTTCGAATGCTAGTGGATAGGTTCTTCTCGAAAGGAGTTATGGCCTTGACAAACTTCCTCTTGATCCACTCATGGGAGATCTCTTGTTTCCCAAAGTCCCTCAATTGGTTGCCAAGAGTGAAAACCCTTCTATATAGTTCTTCCTGACTTTCATATTCAAGCATAACGAAGTTCTCGGACTTGTCAAGAGCCACATCATACTTGGAGGATCAGATGCTAGCATTGCCTTGAAACAAGGTGTCAAGTTTATCCCAAGCCTCCTTGGCGGTCTTAATACCACGGATGTCTTCAAGATGTTCTCTTGGGAGAGCCTTCTGGATAGTGACAAGAGCGGTCTTGTTGATTTCAAATTCCATGTCTTCTCTTGGATTCAAGTTGCTTGCATCGTGAGGATGAAATCCATGGAGAACATTTCTCCACAAGGCGGTGCAAGACCCTGAAATATGAGACTCCATATCGAACTTCCAAGAATAGAAATCGTTAGTGTTAAGCATGGGAGGAAGTCCAACATTTAGAATGTGTGGCATTGTGGCAATAGGATGGATAGTCTCATAATTGGGAGGTGGTGGTACTTTTGCGTTAGACCCCGAACCGTTAGCCGAATGAGACTTGGAGCCTTCAGAGCTCCCACCGCTCTTAGCCTTTTTATCGCCTTTTTCCTTGGCTTTCGCCTTGGCTAAAACAATGTTAGCTTCCATTTCGGCGATGTCCGGAATGGACTCATCATCCGAGCTAACATCATCAGTGGTGAGAGGTGGTTCCTCGAGCTTCTTGGTTTTCCCCATCATGGCCTCAAACATTTTCTTTATGCTAGAAACCTCTGAGCCAACACTAGAGCTAACCTTGGACAATTCGGTTTGGAGGGTTCCAACCGTTTCTTCTAGGTTAGTTATAGTGTCGGCCATTTTGGCGATTTCCGCACTAGAACCGTCGGGCTCATTTTCATTGACCATTATACTCTTAGGCGGTTAAGCCCTTAGCAAGAGCCAAGGCTCTGATACCAATTGAAAGTGCACTATGGTCAACTAGAGGGGGGGTGAATAGGTTGACTACCAATTTTTCTTCTTTTCCCTTCTAATTATGGCTAAGCAAGAGAAGATAAGGTTCTCTAGATGTGCAACTAGGTGAGCAACCTAAGTGATACAAGATAAGATACGCAACAGAAGTAAAACGAAAGGCGACAATATAAAACACAAGTGTAAACAAGGAGACAAGGATATGTTTCCCGTAGTTCCTTCTCAAGAGAAGTACGTCTACGTTGGAGAGGTGGGAAGCCACCTAGGCACTCCTCAATAGCACGGTTGTGCACACCTTATTCTTCTTGAGCTTCTCCGGTGAGGGAGATTCTCGTTTCCACTATGAGGTCGACTTGAAGGCGTTGACCAAACCTTTACACAAGGTTGAGGACACTCCAGAAGATGGATGGAGGCTCTCAACGGATCCTAAGCTTGTTGCAACAAGGTGGAAGCTACAAGCACAAGATCTACTAAGGTTTCTATGCCTCAAGTAGGATTATAGATCTACTAGGATGTGGTGGATGGATTTGAAATTACTTTGGTGGAATCACGGATCTAGGTCTCCTCTAGCTCTCCACAAAGTTTCGGAGTGTTTGGGTGGTTGCAGAGGGAGATCTAGGAGGTTGAAGCTTTCATTAATGGCTAGGAGAGAGAATGGGCAAAGATGAGTCATTTATGAGGTAGGGGAAGGCTTTAAATACCCCTTCCTCCAAGTGGCCGTTGTGTAGTCCACGCAGCACCAGAGGCTCCGGTGTTTCCACCGGAGGCTCCGGTGGTCTTCACATGTGCGCAAATGTGCAGTCCATTTCCTTCATGATGTATCCTGTTGGGCGGAGGATCCGGTGGTTTTGGCGGAGGCTCGCCCACCGGAGATCCACCGAAGGCTCCGCTCTGGCCTCCGCTCTTATCCACCCGAACACCATTTTGGCGGAGGCGCCACCGGAGGCTAGCCTCACAATGGGTGTAGTGGAGCCAGCGGAGGCTCCGGTGGTTTCACCAGAGGCTCTGCCCACCGCATGTACACCAGAGGATCCACTCTTATCCACCCGAACGCCATTTTTGCGGAGGCCACACCAGATCCAACACCGGAGGCGCGCTCCTGGATTGTGCTGGAAAATGAATGGGGCGGAGGTTCCGGTGGTTTCACCGGAGTCTCCGCTGCATACAAAAATAGCTCTCCAGCTTTGTTTCTTCGAGCTCTTTTCATTCCAAACAATTTTGTAACCCATAGAGATTGTATACTTGATGAACCTGGGCATTTTCATATATAACAATTAGAAATTAGTCCAATAGGTATGTTGTCATTAATTATCAAAACGGAAGATGATCTTTCACCTGCCAACAATCACAAACCGTGGAAGAGTGTCTAAATTTTGAGAGGTGTATATTTATGTCAACGAATGGCAAACAGAAAATACAGTACGTCACAAGCCAACTAGACTCACAAGAGCGGCTCCCGTAGAAGGACACAACTGGTATGGAAGGTCATCCATCTTTCTCTTTTGTTTACACAATTATGCTTTGACTGATAAATCAGGGGAAAAAGAGTGAAGAGAATTTGTATTATTATTTGGGGCTGGGAACCCCGCTTCCAGCTCTTCTAGCATTTAGATGAGCGGATGAATCCACTAGTCTAGGTGTGTGAGTCCAATCAACAAGTGAGATAAAGATTCTCTATTTGCGTCCTCATGAGTTAAAACAGGAACACAAAACAGGAGTATTTTGAAAGTTTTAAAGGTAGCACATGAGCAATTTAATTGGAGTGGCGGTGAAATACCACATGTAGGTAGGTATGGTGGACACGAATGGCAAGGTTTTGGGTTTAAGGTTTGGATGCACGAGAAGCATTCCCTCTTAGTACAGGGTTTTTGGCTAGCAAGGCTGGGTAGCAAGCATAGGAGTTGAAGGAAAACAAACAAATATACATATGATGAAACCAATCATGCAATCTTCATTGAAAGCACGCGCGATCTTACCTTGTGAATACTAAGTTTATGAGCTAATAGGCAAATTCCTCTTTCTTGTACTTGCAACTCAAATTATTATTTCTGCTGACCCAAGCTAAGTTTGCCAAAACCAACTAGACTAACTTGATGATCTCTAGAGTGATACCAAATACTAATAGCAAGCTCAACGATATGACATAAGTTGAAAACTGAAATAATGTGCATAGAAAGTAAATGATGAAACTTCTCATTAATATTTCAAACCGGCAACTCACACCAACGGATACAACGATAACCAACTAGGGAGAGACACTTCCATACTGCAAACCATCCTATATGATAACTTCTCTACTCATGATATGACTCTACTGAAAAAGTAAAAAAGATGAAAGATAGCGATGTGATACCGCGGCACTCCCCCCAAGCTTTGAACAAGCCGAGGGGATGCCAAAACCAATGACGAATCAATTCTTCGGTGGTGGTGGATCCTTCTAATCCTCGGTCTTCCAAGGTAAAGGCTCTCCATCCACAAATGACGTCATGGTCTCCATCATCCTGAAACTAGCAGCAGAGCTTATACGTTTAAACCCGTTCTCATACTCACAGTCCTGGTTCTGTACGTCATAGAGTTGTGCTTGCAGATTATTGGTGGCCTTGGCGAGTGAGAGAATCTCCTCCCAAAGCTTCAAATTCTCCCTCTTGTATTTAGCGATCTGTTCTGTCTTTATCATGTCGATGATCTCAACTTCACACTCCGCCATCTTCTTGTACCTAAAAACTTCTTGCTCCAGCTCTTCCATCCTAGCTTCCAAACTGCCTTCTCCTCTAAGGCCCCGAACATCTTCAATCTGCACCTTCCCGTCCTTGAGCAGCAATTCCTTGGGATGCATCTTCAACTCGTTCAAGTACGGGTTGACGACGTTCTCAAAGAAACTGTCTTTGGGAGATCCAGGAGAAGCCATTGTTGCTCTAGATCTGAAGATGTAATCTGGCAGCAACAACTCGAAACAGAAACACGACGAGAAAACGATATACGTACCTCGGGGGGTCCAGGGGATTATATAGCAAAAAGTTTCACAACGAAAGAAAAGTCCAGGTCGAAAACGAGTCGGAGAGGGGCTCCGGGGCACCCACACCATGGGTTGGCGCGGCCAGGGGTGGGCCCACGCCACCCTATGGTGTGGAGACTCCGGGATCCGTCTCCCTCTCGTTTCCGGCTCATAGTTTTTCATATTTTCTTAAAACGGTAAAAATATAAGTTGGAAGATGTTTCGCGAACATTTTCTTACCAAAACTGTTACCTATTCGAAAACTGACTCTGCAGTTTGTGAAATATGCTTCTTAATAAACTCCTCTGGGATCATGGCTTGAATACAATCGACATTTTCATTATAAGGATCTCCAGAAATATAATGCTTGAGTCTTTGGCCATTCACCACTTGTGAAGAGTTGTCTTCAAGGTAAACAATCTTAATTGCCCCCGAACGATATACCTCTTCGATAACAAAAGGTCCTTCCCATCTCGAGAGTAATTTTCCTGCAAAAAATCTGAGACGAGACATATACAATAGCACTTTCTCACCAACATGAATGTAGAAGGATGAGATTGGCGGAATATGGTGGATGTATTATTGAGCCTCATGGGCGAGTATATATTGGGGTACAAACTTGGAGGGAAAGAAGCCTCGTAGAGATAGAGTAGGAGATGGATTACAAATCCTAGACTACCAAAGATACGTACACCTAATATATCTCTAACATCCCCCCGCAGTCGTAGCGGTAGCGTTGCGAACAACAGGAGCGTCCCGGACGGTCAGACTGAAGAGAAACCGAAGTAGAATCCAGTGGGCTGACATCGTGGACGGTGTCACGGTGCTGGAGCTTGGACCCTAGAGGAAGCTGATGAGTGCTCAAGGCGAGATGATAGCCCTTTGTGCCGAGGTCGAGGTAGCCGAGAGCGTAGGGTGGTGTAGCCGTGGTCGAGGTAGCCGTGCGAGGGTTGCCGAGGTCGATGTCGAGTGGGGGTAGCCGGTGTCGAGGTAGTCGCCGTGTAGCCGCGGGGCGCAAGGAGGCGCCAAGTTAGACATAGGCGCAGTGGTGTTGAAGTAGTGGTGCGCCGGGAAGAAGACGGTATGGACGAGGCGTCGCGCCGGGTTTGCCAAGCCCGTGGACACGTCGTGGACGAAGGCACGCGCCAGTGTTGCCAGCACCGGGCATGCGTAGAAGGACGAAGTCGATGTTGACGAGGCGTCGCACCAGGCTTGCCAGGCCCGAGGACACGTCGTGGACGAAGGCTCGACGACGGTTGCAGCGCCAGTCGGCGTGGGGGTAGAAGGTGCCGATGTCAACCACGGTTGTCGGAGCAGAGGAAGTGGTCGAGGAAGATGACGGTGATGCGTAGAAGGACAAAGTCGATGTTGACGAGGCGTCGCACCAGGCTTGCCAGGTCCGGGGACACGTCGTGGACGAAGGCTCGACGACGGTTGCAGCGCCAGTCGGCGTGGGGTTAGAAGGTGCCGATGTCAACCACGGTTGTCGGAGCAGAGGAAGTGGTCGAGGAAGATGACGGCGATGCGTAGAAGGACGAAATCGATGTTGACGAGGCGTCGCACCAGGCTTGCCGGGCCCGGGGACACGTCGTGGACGAAGGTTCGACAACGGTTGCAGCGCCAGTCGGCGTGGGGGAGAAGGTGCCGATGTCAACCACGGTTGTCGGAGCAGAGGAAGAGGTGGACGGCGATGTAGTCGGCGGAACCAAATGCAGCCCGTGGGGGGGCCATGTCGGTTGCCGTTAGGAGGGACGCGGCGGCGGTAGCCCGCGAAGGGCCACGACGGTCACGTGTAGAAGCGCGGTGACGATGCTCGTAGTAGGCGAGGAAGAACCCAACAACTCGAAAAACACCATGCGCGGACGGTGGCGTTCCCGCGCCTAGGGAGGCGGCGCGACGCATACCACGAAGAGGTCAACGCGCGGGGACGGCGGAGTGGACCGCACGTTGTGGCGCTACGGCTCGAAGAGCGACGCAGCGGCGACGTGTGTGTCGGGGCGACGGCGGGAAGACCTCGGGGCGGCGACCTGGACCGCGTGTGCTGTGGCGCTATAGCCCGAAGGGGTGACGCAGCGGCAGCACGCCATCAGGGCAACCGCGGGAACGGCCTCGTGGCGGCGGGCACCGCGTGCTGTGGCACTACGGCCCGAAGGGACGACGCAGCGGCAGCGCACCGCCAGTGAACCACTGGAACAGCTCGGGGCGACGGCGGGGACAGTGTGATGCAGCGCTACGGCCCGGAGGAGCGAGGCAGAGGCGACGCGCGGGGTGATGCAGCCGCGGTGAAAACCCCGGGGCGGCGGCGCTACGGCCCAATGGGGCGAAGCAGCGGCAGCCCGTTTGCTCGATCGGTGATAGACACACACTCAGGGACGGTCTTCACGGGAACCTGCAGAGGCGCACGTAGACGACTGTACGGGTCGGCCGCGCAGCCTGGATGGAACGGATCACGAGCGGGCGGGTGATCAATCCGCTTGCTCGCGAGGTGGAGGATGCGCCGCTCAGCACGATGGTGATGACGTAAGGCTAGGTAGTGGAGGCCAAGCGGCGAATGCAGCGTCGTGCCTGAGCGGCCAAGGCAGCTCCATGCGTGAGGCAGCCACGGTGAAGGCGGGGTAGTGGAGGAGTCCCGATCGGAGCATGGGCGATGACGATTGACACAAAGAGACGGGCGGGTAGATGCGCGGAAGGCGCCGTTAAGGCCGCCGCATCGCGCGAGGCCGCCGAGGCGGCGAAGAGGCCACATGGACAATTGCCATTACGGCCGCCGCGTGGCGTGTGACTCCGTCGTGTCGGTGAAGAGGCCGGTAGTCGCGCCGGTGTCGGTGTAGAGGCGCGTGAGGATCGACGGTGGCGGCGGGCGACGCAAACCGATGTTGAATCGGAAAACTAAAAAAAAGAACGCCGGCCAAGCGACCGGCGGAGAGAAAGACGCTCTAGGGCAGCCGATTCACGGGACCGGCGGACGAACCCTAGGTACGGGCTGCGCGGCCCCCGGCGACGATCATAGATCCGTCCCGGGGGCGGCGCGAGGCGACGACGACAGCGGCGGCGGCTAGGGTTAGATCGTGTTTAGGCTGATACCATGTAGAAGGATGAGATTGGCGGAATATGGTGGATGTATTATTGAGCCTCATGGGCGAGTATATATTGGGGTACAAACTTGGAGGGCAAGAAGCCTCGTAGAGATAGAGTAGGAGATGGATTACAAATCCTAGACTACCAAATATACGTACACCTAATATATCTCTAACAATGAAATTCTCTTTTATTAATTCTCTTATCATGCCACATTTTAACTTTATCTTTAAAGAGCTTAGCATTTTCATATGCTTCACTCCTCCATTCATCTAAAGAACTTAAGTCAAGCAGCCTTTTCTCACCAGCAAGTTTAAAATCTCTATTTAGGTCTTTCACTGCCAAATAAGCTTTGTGTTCTAATTCTAGGGGAAAGTGACAAGCTTTTCCATAAACCATTTTATAAGGAGACATACCCATGAGATTTTTGTAAGCAGTTCTATAAGCCCACAGAGCATCATTTTATTTCTTAGCCCAATTTTTTCTAGATTTGTTAGCAGTCTTTTGCAAGATAGATTTGATTTCTCTATTTGATAATTCTACTTGCCCACTAGTTTGAGGATGATAGGGTGAGGCAATTCTATGATTAACATCATATTTAGCAAGGGGTTTTTCTAAAAACAACATGAATAAAATGAGAACCCCCATCAGTCATAAGATATCTAGGCACACCAAACCTAGGGAAAATAATGTCTTTAAGCATTTTTAAAGAGGTTTCACCATCAGCAGTTTTAGTAGGTATAGCTTCTACCCACTTAGACATAATCAACAACAACAAGAATATGAGTATAGCCTTTTGAAGGAGGGAAAGGACCCATAAAGTCAAAACCCCAACAATCAAACGGTTCAATAACAAGAGAATAATTCATAGGCATTTCATTACGTCTAGAAATATTTCCAACCCTTTGACATTGATCACAAGATAAAACAAATTTTCTAATGTTTTTAAAGAGAGTAGGCCAATAAAAACCTGATTGTAGAACTTTATGTGCAATTCTATCTCCAGCGTGGTGTCCTCCATAAGCACTACTATGACATTTTCTGAATATCTCTTGTTGTTCATTTGCAGGAACACATATTCTCATAATACCAACAACACCTTCTTTATATAAGTGTGGGTCATCCCAAAAATAATGCCTCAAATCATAGAAGAATTTTCTTCTTTGTCGAGCTGTAAAGGTAGGAGACAAATACTTCGAAACAATAAAGTTAGCACAATCAGCATACCAAGGACTCTCCTGAGAGCTCACTTTTATTGCAGCTACCTGTTCATTAGGAAAACTATCATTAACAGGAATAGGGTCATCAGAAATATATTCTAATCTAGACAAATTATCAGCAACAGGATTTTCAGCACCCTTTCTATCCACAATATGTAAATCAAACTCTTTTAAGAGAAGCACCCATCTAATAAGCCTAGGTTTAGCATCTTTCTTTTCCATAAGGTACTTAATAGCAGCATGATTAGTATGAATAGTAACTTTAGAATCAACAATATACTGCCTAAATTTATCACGAGCAAAAACTACGCTAGGAATTCTTTCTCAGTAGTAGCATAATTCTTTTGAGCAGCACCAAGAGTTTTACTAGCATAATGAATAACATTTAACTTCTTATCTACCCGCTGTCCAAGAACAACACCTACAGCATAATCACTAGCATCACACATTATTTCAAATGGTAAATTCCAATCAGGTGGTTGAACAATAGGGGCAAATATTAAAGCCTTCTTTAAAATTTCAAAATCTTCCTTACAATCTTCATAAAAAACAAATGGTACATCTTTTTGAAGAAGATTAGTAAGAGGTTTTGATATTTTAGAGAAATCTTTAATAAACCTTCTATAGAAACCAGCATGACCAAGAATACTTCGAATACCTTTAACATCCCCGGGACAGGGCATTTTCTCAATAGCTTCAACTTTAGCTCTATCAACTTCAATACCTCTTTCAGAGATTTTATGTCCAAGAACAATTCCTTCATTAACCATAAAATGACATTTCTCCCAGTTAAGAACAAGATTAGTCTCCTTACATCTCTGCAAAACTTTATCAAGATTCTGCAAAAAATTATCAAAAGAAGTTCCATAGACGGAGAAATCATCCATGAAAACTTCCACAATTTCTTCACAAAAACCATGAAAGATAGCAGACATGCATCTTTGAAAGGTAGCAGGAGCATTACATAAACCAAAAGGCATACGTCTATAAGAATAAGTTCCATAAGGACAAGTGAAAGTTGTTTTCTCTTGATCAAGCTTTTTAACAACAATTTGAGAAAACCCAGAATAACCATCAAAAAAGCAGAAATGAGTTTTCTTAGACAACCTTTCTAACATTTGATCAATAAAGTCAAAGGATAATGATCTTTATTAGTGACTTTGTTAACCTTCCTAAAATCAATGCACATCCTATAACCAACGACTACTCTTTGAGGAATAAGTTCATTATTTTCATTTGGCACAACAATCATCCCTCCTTTCTTAGGGACACAATGCACAGGACTAACCCATCTACTATAAGCAATAGGATAAATAATGCCAGTGTCAAGGAGTTTCAATACCTCATTTCTTACCACACCCTTCATCTTAGGATTTAAACGGCGTTGATGCTCAACAACTGGCTTTGCATCAGGTTCAATATTAATAGCATGCTGATATATAGCAGGATAAATCCCTTTCAAATCATCAAGAGTATAACCAATAGCACCTCTATGTTTCTTCAGTATCCCCAATAATATCTCCTCTTCTTTATCAGAAAGTTGAGAACTAATAATAACAGGACATAATTTCTTATCATCAATATGAGCATATTTAAGATTAACAGGCAAAGGCTTTAAATCAAAAACATGATCCTCCTTGGGTGGTAATGTGGTACCCAAGTCTTCCACTGGTAAATTATGTTTCAGCATTGCTGACTGATGCAGGAAAATCTCATCAATTTCATTCCTTTCTTCCATAAAGACATCACTTTCGTGGTCTTCCATGTATTGCTGCAAAGGATTGTTAGGAGCAAGAGCAATAGCAACCAATTGTTCAACTTTATAATTCTCATTAGGCAAAATTCAGCTTCATAAGGTGTTTTAGCAAATTTGGAGAAAATAAATTCATAAGACTCTCCATCAAACTTTGTAAGAATTTTCTCCTTTTTACAATCAATAACAACACCACAAGTATTTAAGAAAGGTCTGCCAAATATGATAGGACAAGTATCACTAGCAGAAGTGCCTAGCACTAGAAAATCAGCAGGATACTTAGTTTTACCACATAAGACCTCCACGTCTCTAACAATACCAATTGGAGAAATAGTTTCCCTATTAGCAAGTTGAATAATCACATCAATGTCTTCAAGTTCACCAATTTCATGCATGATTTCTTTATAAAGCTCATAAGGAATAGCACTAGAACTAGCACCAATATCACATAAACCATAATAAAAATGATCACCTATCCTAACAGATAGCACAGGAACACTAGGTTTCCTAGATTTACTAGGGTGAGAGACAATACTAGAAGCATCTTCACAAAATATAATGTGTCCCTCTTCTACATTTTCAGAAAACAAGGTCCTTTACTATTTCTACTGTAGGTTCTATGGTTATTTGTTCCTCGGCTTCTATAAGTTTCTTTGCACTTTTATTAATCACACTAGATAACATAGAGTGTTCTTTTACCTTAGCAGGGAAAGGAATTTTCTCAATATAAGGTTCAGGCACAATAGAATCAACAGTATGAACTTCTATATCTCTAGCAGGAACACAATTAATATTATCTTTATAAGGTGCATGGTACTTATCCCATTCCTTTTTAGGAATATCAATGTAAGAAGCAAAAGCCTTATATAATTTTGCAACAACTTGAGAATCAAGACCATAAACAACACTAACATTATGAAAATCCTCAGATGACATAAAGTTTTTAATGCATTCATAGTCATAATTTATACCTGACTTTCTACCTTTGTAATTCTCCCATGCTTCAGCATTTTCTTGAATACGGTCAAGAAGATCCCATTTAGCTTCATCCTTAATACGTGTAAATGATCCTGAACAAGAAGCATCCAATAAATCCTTATCATCAAGAGGAAGCCTTGCATAGAAATCTTTACCTACTAATAAAAGCATTAAGGTTTCTTGCGAAATTTTCGTCCAACGTAAATTGACTGTTTTGCCCTCACACCAAATCCCATACTACATCAAATTGCTATTGCACCGGTTCACCCATGGAATTACAAGGAGATTGTGATTAAAACGTTCCCCTGGTCGTATGTTTCCTAGATCGTTGGTTTTGAAGCCGGATTGTTTCCTTCCTTCGGAGAGTATGCACCGACAAATAAAGATCCAGGGAGCCCACGACCTCATCAAGTCATCATCGAGGTTCAAGAACTAGACTCTAACGATTCATCAGCATAGGTCTAGGTCATAGGCCAAGCGTGCTTCGGATCCTTCTCGTCGTCGAATCGTTCACCAAGGAGACTAGGACAGACACGAGCAGACCGAATCAAGTCATCCTTGCTCGACAACCATATGGCGATCGGTGTCTCCTGCATGACCTCGGGAACCCATGCCGTCGTGACCGAGATCCAGGCGCTGGAGCTGGGTGACCCTCTGCGCAGGTCAAGGGAACCTATGTCGTCGCCGCCAAGAACTCAAAACTGCGGACACCCTTTCAGCCTGATTCGGAAGTGACCAATGGGTGGGACGGAGGACGGAGGACAGCGTCGGACGGCTGGCCATGCTTGCTGTTCCCTGGGACCACTGTCGCGTTACTTTGGTTAACACGAACGAGCAACGGTAAGCGATGTCGCCGTAGCGCCAAAGGGTTGTGCCTTGCCTCCCTCCGCTCATGGCCGGCCACATCTATCTGGATCATCCCTTCCAAAATAGATAGGCACAAGCTTTCTCTCTGCAGATTAGTTATGGGGAAAGTCAATGGCTCGATGTACCAGCTTCAGGGTTTGCCCAGGCCCGGACACCGGCCATGGGGTTTCTATGTGTGTTGAACTTCGTCATGCCACCTTCGTCGTCAAGTACGTTGTCCGATCACCGCTGCCAACGCCGGAATGTGCAAGAGGATCAAGCTCCACACCACATCCATCGATGAGGGTCCCGTTGGACGGCATCTTCAACTCGGCCACCGAGAAGTAAGACGAAACCCTGATCATGCGCGACCTGCCGCCAGATGCTACCAGCGTCAATCACTTCGTCCGGTTGGGTACGGCGCTTAGAGCAAGGATTATGAGGCGCTTTTGTGACAGTGTGCGTTGAACAAGGCGTCGTGCAGGCGAAGACGGAGACAGCAGCAAGCGCCCATGGTCTAATGATCATCTGGCGGTACTCTTTTTGCCAGGGAAGTTGAGCATCCGCACTGCTTGTCTATTCACAGGGAGAAGGATGAAGAGGGTGCCAACTGCCAACGTGATCACCGGCGGGAAGCCATCGATAGTGCTAGCTTTTGACGTCGACCACGAGGTGATTTCTACCATCACACATTCACACTACCACCGGGCGAGCATGTCCTGTCACGGCTAATGGAGTTTGCCTAGGCCGGGGACCCGGAGCTGCCTCTGCTGCATGCGGGACGGCGACAAGCAAAACGTCCTGCATGCGGGATGACTCCGTTCACCAGCAGGAGAAGTTGTGCGTCCCGTGCCGCATCTAACGAAGCTCGTCGACTTCAAATGGAACAGAGCTCTGCACGTCGCTTGCGAGTTGCGACTTCACCGATGTTTTGCTGGACAACTCAATTGCCTGCTTGTGGGATCGAGGAATTTAGAGTTTCTGGACATCTATGCATGGTTAGCCAAGTGCGTACGTTCTGGTACCACAAGAACTAATCATTGCAAATTCGTGTTGCGTTTAGAGACCACACTTTCAGCTTGAGGTAAAATCATGGATTAATCCCGATTTGTGCGGGTAAATCTTATACATTTTCCACGACCAAACTGTTTATCTTTTACATTCCCAACTGCAACACAAAAATAGTCTCTCCCAGATAAACCCAAAATTAACTTCTGCTACTGTTTGCACCATATTGCAGGTCTAATTAAGTTCCCTTTTTTTGTTAAGATATTTTTTATGTATGCATAATCTCTCCCTCATTATACTACCGGAATAATAAAAAATTAGTTAATTGCTTTACATTGTACACCACGTATTACGTGGACCTATTTTTTTTGGTTATTTTTGTCGAATGCAAGTAGAAGCACTAGCGCTGCCCATTATATTAGGAGAAATGAACTACAATAGGGGACTACAAGAGATGATCATTGCGACAGTTTGTACCATATGTCTGGAGTGCTTAATTAAGTTTGTCCTCTGATCTTCCAGATTATATATCTTTTCTCGATGCCCTGGTCATTATATTAGAAGGAGGTATTTGTTTGCACAAGGAATGCTAGAACCTACGTCGGCGAGTAATATTTATTGAATATTTATGAAAATATTGTTTCTATTCAAAGTTTTCATGACCTCATGGTCATAAGAGAAATTTTAATTAAAAGCTACGCCATTTGAGTTCTTCAAATGTAAGTAAATTGTAGTTTTTAATCGAATAATTTTAATTTAGCAAAATAGAATCCTATTGTTTTGACCTATTATGTGGCTATTTATTTCTATGCTCTCAATTATGCTGACACGGAATTTTTTCTCCCGTTGCAACGCACGGGCATGTGTGCTAGTTATTAATAACGATATTACTAGGGAGCTCATGAATGGGGCATTTGAGCATTAGTAACTTAGGTCTCCCCCATGCTTGGGCAATACTCTCTCCGTCATGAGGCAAAAAATTATATATATAATTCCGATCTCTATGGATTTCACTTGGAGGATAGAATTTAGAATAAAAGAGAGGTACAATTTCCTCCCATTCAATAGTCTGGCTATTTTTCAGCAATTTGAACCATTCAGCGGCTCGGCCTGTCAATGATATAGAGAATAATTTCCTCTTCACTTGGGTCATTGTAATACCTGCACACTTGAACAACTCGAATAATTCATGTAAAAAGAGCAAATGATCACCAGGATGGACATTTCCATCACCTGAATAGCAGTTATCCATAACATGTTTAACAATCTTTATAGGTATTTTATAAGGATCCAAATCATCATGCAGTGGGTCACTTACTACCCTAGCAGTGGAAGAAGTGCCCGCAAATAAGGACTCAAAAGGAGTTCCAAACATAGTGTAATAAAACAGTAGACAGAAATAAAAACAGAAATAAAAACAACACTTACAGCGGAAGCTTCCTTTATCAATTCCACTTCTCAATAGCGCTTCACTCCACGACAACGGCGCCAGAAAATAGTCTTGATGACCCACAAGTATAGGGGGTGTATCGTAGTACTTTCGATAAATAAGAGTGTCGAACCCAACGAGGAGCAGAAGGTGCTGACAAGCAGTTTCGATGAAGGAATAACTGTAAATACTGGAAAAAAGATTTGTAGGAGTTTTTGATATTGCAGATAAATAAAGCGCGAGTAAATAAAATGAAGGAGTAATAATTGCAGCAAGTGGCCCAATCCTTTCTTCGGCAAAGTACAAGCCGGTGAGTTTACTTATGATTAACAAATGTTCTCGAGTACACACGGGAGGTTTCTGTCAAGTGCTTTTGTTCCATGCAGCTGAATAATGTTCGATGTTTTGATAAGTGTTGTGTGGGTGAACCTATGATAATGTACCGTACCATCCAATACTGATACATACTTGTGATTATACCCCCTTGCAAGCATCCGCAACTACAAGAAAGTAATTAAGAAATAAATCTAACCACAACTTTAAACTCCGGGATCCTACGCTCCCTCGTGTAATGGTTTCCTAAAGGGGGTTTAGGTTTTTGTCACTCCGGCAACCCCACAATTAGTAGCCAAATACATGATGCATTCCCCTAGGCTCATAAATGGTGAAGTATCATGTATTCGATGTTCACATGACACCACTAGAAGAATAACACCACAACTTAAATATCAAACATTAAATATTATTCAACATTACTTCACTACTAACAACTTGACTTCTCCCATGTCCTCGAGAACAACACGAACTACTCACAACACACCATATAGATCATGATTAGAGGTGATATAATGGATGATAACAATCTGGTCATAAAGTGCAAACACCGATAAATCTCACAAGCATGAACTACTACCAAGTAATCCACAACGGGAGAGATCTAATGCAAAACAATGATAGGGACCCCTAATTGTTACAGTGGGATGAAGGTGGATGATGAGGGTGATGGTGCTGGTGGTGATGATGACGATGATGATGACGATCTTGATGATGTCCGGAGTGATGACGGTGACGATGGCGGTGACTTCCCCTCTCCGGAGAGGAATTTCCCCGGCAGATTTCTCCCTGCCAGAGAGCTTCTCTCTCTCGGGTGTTTTCTGCCCCGCAGCGGCGGCGGAATAATTCTTCGAGGATGGAATGAGGCTTAGGGTAACCTCGGGGCCAGGCACGCCAAAGATGACTCCTGGAGGTGGGCCAGGGTGGCCACACCCCTAGGTGGCGCGGCCAGGGGGCACGCCACCCCTAGGTGTGGGCCCCTGGTGGCCCCCCTCCGGCTCTCCTTCTGGCTGAGTTCCTCCTCTGAACTTTTAGGAACCCCCGGATGCCCCCCTTATTCTTCTGATAATCTTAAATATGGTATCGCGACGGTGCTTTTTCTATCAGATTTCTGGTCCTGGTGTTTATTCTCCAAAAATTATAAAACATGCAAAATAAGATAAAATAACATAAGGGATGCATCATAACATGAAATATATCGATGAATAACAGAAAATTATGATATAAAATAGTTATGCAAAATGGACGTATCAGCCACCAACCTCTTCTTTATGAAGAGTTGTATCTTAGTTGGGGTTTATTCGATATTTCATTGCATTTCTCTTGTTTTCCCTCGCTAAGTGTTTTCGTAGGAAAATCTCTCTCAATTGGTATTTTTGATTGTTTTGATTCTTGCAATTGAGCAAGATAAGTACTACTTCCAGTTTGGAGTTTCTATCCCAAGCCTTTCTACCCAAAAACCAAACTCTATCTAGCACAAGTGTCGTTCCATTGAAACTGAGAAGTTTCGAATCAGAAGGTAGCCGGAAAATCCGGTTCAGTTTTGAACCGGAATATCCGGGTGGTACCAGAATATTCGGTTCATACTTGAACCGGAATATCCGGTCTGGCGCATCTTCACTTATTCGGAGGGGCACGGGGAGAGAGGCAGTTCGTGCCTTTTCTTCCCCAACTCCCCTTCTCCACCTACGCGCCGCCTCTCCGATTCTTGGCCTCCCGGGCCACTTCCTCCACGGGATCTGCAATTTCTTGCCCGAATCTTGTTCTCCATCACCTTGGGAGCATTTCCATCCAAGCATCTTCATCCATGGATGCCGGTAAAGTTCAAATCTTTTGAATCTTGGTGCCATAACCATACCTCTCCATGGATTAGTGCTTTTCTTGCAAATGCTTGGTAGTGAATGTTTCCTAGGGTATCCTATACATGCTAGAGACAATAGGTTAGATTCACATGCCACCGATCTAGTTTTCAAATCTAGGAAAGGATCAATCTATTGCTGGTTTCGAGCACTTGGAATATCCGATTCACTTTTGAATCGGAATACCCGGCTATGTTTTGTCACGAAATCGGAATATCCGGTACAGAATTGAACCAGAATATCAGGTCGAGTTCTGTCCCAAATTTCTTCAGTACTATTTTGATCCTAGCTAGAATTGATTCTCGATCGTACCATGGACTCTTCCCTATTGTTTTGACGTATGATTCCTCCATTATTAGACATGTTTGCACTTACCCCATTGCTTCCTCTATGATTCTCCTTCACAGGTAGCTCTCGCGCTGATAAGTTGGGCCCTCGCAAGCGTCCTTCGTACAAGGACACTAGTGATGAGGATCCCGGTGACTCTCGCCCTCCAAGGAAAGTTGTTGCCAAGATCAAGTCTGTTGCCTCAAAGCCATCAAGGAAGAATAAAGGAAAGGAACCTAGGAAGAATTACAAGACGGATGTCACCACTCATGATTATGCTCAGATCCGTCAGAAGGATTGGTACAACACTCCACGTGATGTTGATTGTGAGGATGCTCGGTTCTGGTGCATGGAGCAGTCTTACATCTATGTGGATATCTACTCTGACTACAAGTTTCCCATCCGTCAGATGCATCCCACCAGGTTTGAGATGATCAGGGAGAAGGAAGAGTTTGGTGATGCTGCTAGTATCATTGAGAGGTTCTGATGGAGGGATAATAACCCGGTAGGCAAACTCCAAGGTGTAACCCGGCCCAAAGGACGCTGCGCAAGATCCGGCTAAGGATAAAGAAACTTCTGGAAGGCCCAAATTTGTAGGCCTCATAACCCGGATTGTGGGTTACGGTAAAGGAAAGTTAGGGTTTGTATGCGGTGTCCGGGTAGGATTCAGGGTGCGCTTTGGAGGGTAAGCCAGGGGTACGGGTGCTTTATAAACCGACCCCTAGGTTTAGCTGGGAGAGATCTAAGAACCCTAGCAAGATCGTTTGGTATCGAGTATCCAGTGTAATACGAGAGTCGAGTTAATATCTTGAGATCGGAGACTCGGCGACTTGATTGCCGGCTACCAGATCGAGTTCCATCATGTTTTCCTCTGAGCGAAACCCTCTCCCAAACGCCTGTGACGTCTTGCCCCAAGATCCGTTACCCCCGGTAACGTCTGCCGTGATTATCCCACGACAGTTGGCGCCCACCGTGGGGCCTACGTCCAAAGGTGTTTACATCACGGGAGAAGCTCGGAAGAACATGGAGAATCTTGTCGTCGGCGAGATCTACATCGACCACGAAGGAGAGAAGATGGTGGACGATTCCGGCTGGGGACCGGAGTCGGATCACCTCGAATCCGGATCTATTGTGACGATCGGCCAGATCAGCGTCTTCGTCGGTATGGTACGTACATCTGATTTAAAAGGACAATATCATGTGCATACCACAGGAACTTCTAATAGGGACAAAAAGATACTCAAGCAAGCTGTGAACTCGGTTTCCTCGGCCGGTCCGGGATACCTGAGATGGGCGGAGCAAGAGATAACGTGGAGCAGAAGAGATCACCCGGAAAGAATAGAGCACCCAGGAGTCTTAGCATTGGTAGTCGCACCACAGATTAATGGTTACGAGTTGAAAAGGGTCCTGATGGACGGTGGAAGTAGCATCAATATCTTGTACTGGGAAACTTTTTCACGCATGGGTCTCAAAGAGTCCCAGCTACAGAAAAGCTCAACAATTTTTCATGGAACAGTGTCGGGTCACTCGGCATGTCCCGAGGGGAAAATCGCATTGGAGGTAGCTTTCGGAGAATCAACGGATAATTATCGAGTCGAGTGGCTCACGTTCGAGGTGGTCAAATTGCGCAGTCCTTATCACGCACTATTTGGAAGACCGGCTTACGCCAAATTCATGGCCAGGCCGTGTTATGTGTATTTGCAGCTGAAGATTCCGGGTCCTAAGCAGACCATCACCATACACGGAAGCCGGGATATAGCGGCCGAGTGCGATGAAGGAGATTCGGTAATGGCCGAGCAAGCTTGCAGAAAAGAGGAACTCAAGTATTATCGGTCTCAAGTAGATCCGGATGATGGAACCGCATTGAAAAGGCCGAATACTGAGGACGAAAGAGCAAAATTCAAGGCAGCACGGGACACCAAGATGATAGATTTTGTCGAAGGTGACCCCACTAAGCAATTTACTATAGGGTCTAACTTGGACAGCGAGCAGGAGAAGGCACTTGTGGAGTTTATTCGTTCGAATGCGGACGTATTCGCCTGGACACCTAGCGATATGCCGGGTATCCCTACAGAGTTGGCAGAGCACAGTTTGCATGTATACCCCAAGTCCAGGCCTGTGAAGCAGGGCTTGAGGAAGATGAATGAGGAAAGAAGGAAAGCTATAGGTGAAGAAATTGCTCGGCTATTGACAGCCGGCTTCATCATGGAAGTATTTCACCCGGATTGGTTAGCAAATCCGGTGCTAGTGATGAAAAAGACCAATGAGTGGAGAATGTGCATTGATTTTACGAGTCTCAACAAGCATTGCCCAAAGGACCCGTTCGCACTACCA
This sequence comes from Alopecurus myosuroides, assembly GCA_028641055.1. NCBI lineage: Eukaryota > Viridiplantae > Streptophyta > Magnoliopsida > Poales > Poaceae > Alopecurus > Alopecurus myosuroides. Next base: position 267,572,097 of record CM054060.1, read on the forward strand.
AGGATAGATCAGATCATAGATGCAGTAGCTAGGAGTGACCTATTATGCTTTCTGGACGCTTATTCCGGATATCATCAGATTAAACTCAAGAGGGAGGATTGGGAGAAAACATCGTTTATAACCCCTTTTGGGGCCTTTTGTTACAAAACCATGACATTTGGGTTGAAGAACGCTGGTGCAACTTATCAACGGTGTATTCAGAAGTGCTTCGAGGACCAAATTGGACGCAACGTCCATGCTTATGTGGATGATGTGGTTATCAAGACCAGGAAGGCAGAAACATTTATCGACGATCTGAAGGAAACGTTCAAGAACTTAAGGAGGTATCAGATGAAGCTTAACCCGACAAAGTGCGTATTTGGAGTTCCAGCCGGGAAATTGCTTGGCTTTATCGTTTCCGAGAGAGGAATTGAGGCAAACCCGGACAAAATCAAAGCTATCCAAGGTCTGAAAAAGCCGGAAAATTTGAAGCATGTCCAAAAGCTCACGGGCTGCGTAGCAGCCTTGAGCCGATTTATATCAAGACTCGGAGAAAAGGCAATACCCTTGTACCGGCTCTTGAGGAAATCCGACAAATTTGTATGGGATCAAGAGGCGGATGAGGCGTTCGAAGCACTAAAGAAGCAGTTATCTGAAGCACCAGTACTAGCGGCCCCGGGTCCTAAAGAGCCTATGTTGCTATACGTGGCAGCTGGCCCCCGAGCCGTCAGTGCAGTAGTGGTTGTGGAGCGTAAAGAGGATGGGAAAGGTTATCCAGTCCAGAGGCCGGTTTATTATGTCAGTGAGGTATTATCAGAGGCAAAGCAGCGCTATCCGCATTGGCAAAAGCTGGTTTTCGGGGTCTTTATGGCCAGCCGGAAACTGAAGCCGTATTTCCAGGAACACCCCATAACAGTGGTTAGCTCAATACCAATGTCGGATATCATCAGAAACTCGGATGCGACCGGAAGGATAGCCAAATGGGCGATAGAAATGGGGGATTATCACATTAGCTACGAGCCCAGGTCAGCAATCAAATCTCAAGCTTTGGTTGATTTCGTTAATGATTGGACACACACAGGCATGACTACCATGGTTCCAAACTCCGAGTCATGGATTATGCACTTCGATGGATCAAAGCAGTACGAGGGATCAGGAGCTGGAGTGGTGCTAACATCACCCAAAGGAGACAAATTGAGTTACGTACTACAAATTCACTTTGACTGTTCCAACAACGTGGCCGAGTATGAGGCCCTATTGCATGGCTTAAAGGTAGCCAAGGAGATGAACATTAAGAGGATATGATGCTTTGGAGATTCGGACCTTGTGGTAGAGCAGGTGTCAGGAACTTGGGATAGAAAGGACGCAACTATGGCGGCATACCGCAGGGAAGTTGATAGGGTTGCGGGATGTTTTTCCGGGTACGAGGTGGAGCATATAGACAGAAGAAAGAACGAGGCAGCCGACGCCCTCTCTAGACTCGGCTCGCGCAGAGAGCCGGTTCCACCTAACGTTTTCCTGGACGAATTATGGCGACCATCAGTTAAAACCGAGTCAGAGGAGGAATTGGCAAATCAAGACCCGGATTTAGGACTCGTGGCCACTGTACGTGCTATTCCCGAGTGGACAGAACCGTTTTTGGCCTACCTATCACGGGGCGAGTTACCACAGCAAGAGGTGTTAGCAAGGCAAATTCTGCGGCGAGCAAAGGGATATTCTATCATCAATGGGGAGTTATACAAGAGAAATGCAGCAGGAGTCTTTTTGCGCTGTGTAGCACCAGAAGAAGGCCGACAGATTCTTAAGGAAATCCATGAAGGTGATTGTGGGCATCATGCGTCAACAAGATCCCTTGTGGCCAAAGCTTATCGACACGGATTTTTCTGGCTCACGGCTCTAGCAGATGCGGAGCGCTTAGTGGCAAGGTGTGACGGATGTCAAAGGTACGCACGCCAAACCCACGTGCCGGCTATGGAATTACGGACTATTCCGTTAACTTGGCCGTTCGCGGTTTGGGGTATGGACATGGTTGGTCCCTTTCACATGTCACCTTGCAAGAAGACACATCTTTTGGTGGCTATTGATAAGTTTACCAAGTGGGTTGAGGTTATGCCAGTCACCAACTGTGAAGCAGTTACAGCAGTCAAGTTCCTGAAAAGAATCATCTATCGGTTCGGGTATCCCCACAGTATAATTACCGACAATGGAACCAACATGTCCCTTGGCGCAATGGAAAGGTTTTGTGGTAGCAATGGAATCCGACTTGACGTAGCATCAGTGGCTCATCCGCAGGCCAATGGACAAGTGGAGAGGGCAAACCAAGAATTACTTCGTGGACTAAAACCACGTCTGCGAGTCCCTTGCATTAGGGCTGCGGGTGCATGGGTCGAAGAACTACCTTCCGTAGTCTGGGGTATCAACACTACACCTAACATATCTACTCAGATGACACCATTCTTCATGGTTTATGGTGCGGAAGCAGTGCTGCCGAGTGATATTATTCATGATTCACCTCGAGTATCAGCGTACGTCGAGGTAGAGAACGAGAAGACCCGGCAGGACGTCGTAGATATGTTAGAAGAGCAAAGGGAACAAGCCCTGGAAAGATCAGCCATATATCAGCAAGATCTACGGAGGTATCATAGCCGGCGCATGAAAACCCGGGTATTCCAGAAAGGAGACTTGGTTCTGCGCCTGGTACAGTCAAACGAAGGAAAACACAAATTATCACCGCCATGGGAAGGACCGTTTATCATAAGCCGGAATCTGCATAATGGATCATATTACTTGGTAGATGCAAGGGAAGAGTCGGCTACAGTTAATGACACCGCTCATACCACTTCATCTATGCAAGAAAGAGACAGACCATGGAACGTGGCTCAGCTACGTCCATATTACACTTAGTAAAGACTATATTGGCAAGTGGAATTGCACGATGTAACGGGCAGTAGGTTTCAGACGTACTCTTTTCCTATCCAGGGTACCCTTGGGGACTGGATGGGTTTTTAATGAGGCGGCTTGCTGACCCAACATTCTCATATCAAGAAAAGAAGTGGTTATTCTCATGTTCCTTAATCTCAGTACGTTGCATATATATAGGTCTTGGGGGCTGATTGCTTGAATAGCACAGTTGCAAACTCAATGACCCGGCCTTGATGCCTATGAGTTATAAGGGCCGATTACTCGCAAACGAGTACGGCTGCAATCTTATAACCGGACAAAGGAGCCAAACTTTCTTGACTTTTCTTACTTAAGCTCGATGTGACTCGCAATAAAAGTGGCATGATTTGCTCGCTTACGATTACAATCAGCCATGAAGCCCAATGGGACTTGCCTGACCCTGTTTTCGTATAGATGTAACAACATGATATCCACGCGAAAGCCGGCTTATAGTACAAGATTGTCAAAAGGGTCATCTAAACCACAAGTTATGCAGAGTATAAGGCTAATAGCTGGAAACTCAATGTTTATCAAGCATAACTTCATTACCTATGAGAAACGGCTCTGGGTTTGGGCTTAGCAAACAACAAAACTCGTTCTCTTCGAAAAGACCACATATCCTAGACTCGGAAATTCGGGTCTTGGCGATTCGGGATTTTGGAAAGGAAAAAGTAGCTTAGTTGCTAAGGCTCAAAAAACCCAAACATCCGAGTCTTGGGGACTTGGGGGCTTGGAAGCAAGTCCGCTCGTCAACACCCACGAAACTCGGAAACCGAGTCTCACAAAAGGAGTCGTAAAGAAAGTCGGATATCAAGAACAAGTTGACTCAAAAGTGGATAAATTTAAACGATCATAAGAAGCACAAAGTGTATCAAGAACTTAGAGTGCATTACAAACTCCGGCAAATAGTACCAAAGGTGCACAGGCGCACCATCCAAAAATAGTTGTTTTAACGGCACATCGATCAACTAACGCATATGAAGTAGCATCAGGCATCAAGTATCACTCGGCGTTCTAGGCCGCGGCGACCATCTTTGCCTTGCCCTTGCTATCACTTGGGGTAGCAGCAGCACCCGGATCAGTAGTACCGGCTCGCGCAGGAGGAGGAACGACTGGTGTGGATGTAGCGGGTGCAGAATCGGCTTCAGCTTTCTTTTTGGCAGCCTCCTCCCTCAACTTAGCAGCTTCCTCCTTCCATCGGGCCAGCATGTCATACGGCTCGGGAAGATCCGACTTAACCGCTTCACCAGTAGCATCATACGCAGGAACGAGGGAATCGACATCTAAGCCGTCAGCAATCACGCTGGCCGGGTAACGAACCTCCTTCTGGACGGCCTGGAAATCCTTCACGGAGAACTTGGACCCATCAAGCTTGTATTCCGGGAAACCGCCCATAAGCTTGGCTAGCTCGAGCTTAGGGAAGTAAGCCTTGGTAAGCGCAAGACCCCGGGTTACTCCAACCCGGCAGGACGAGCGTTTCCAGTGCCAAATCCACTCGAGGATAGTGGAGCAAGCGTCTAGCATTCTCTTCAGGTCGCCATGCCCTTTACCCGGCCACCGTATTTCTTGAAGGATCCATTTGGTTCCGGCGCATAGCTGCCGGATAACGCTCTTGATAGTTTTCAGCCTGGCAATGTCACCCTCGCCCGGCATCACTTCATCCGGACCTGCAGAAATGGAAACATGAGTCAGGAAACTCCGGCTATTTATCAAAAGGATAACCCGGATGAAGAAACGTACCAAGCAAAGCACGATACGTATCAGCAATTTGAACAGAAAGGCTCGTTAGATCATCTTCTGCTGTGTGAGCCCTCCTCCTATACTTCTTCATTATCGTCCTGCTCCTCCTGGCCTCAGCCTCGGCCGCCTCACGCAGAGCCACCTCCTTTTCAATGAGCTTGGTGGCCTTGGTCAGTTTCTCCTCAGATTGAGTCACGAAGGACTGCATGGATGCAAGGAAAGATTAGCCGGGTAAACGGGCAAGTTATCAGTCGCTTATATCGTAAAGTTCCAAGCAAATTGTGAATTAATTCACTCGGAACTTGGGGACTGGATAAGGACACAAGCAGTATTAGTCGGGTTTACCTCGTGTTTGGCTATTAAAGCCTCCAAGATGTTTTCTTCATTAGCCCTCAAAGCGCGCAGGGTTTCGAGCATCTGGACAAACGTCAGGTCCTCGGGTCGGACACCGGAAGAGCCGGCAGCCTGGTCGCCTGATGGGGGAGCTCTCCCCGCCCTTGGAGTCGAGACCCGGACAGTCTGAGTATCCGGGTTGGGAGAACCCATCCTCGTGTCCGGAACCTCGATCTCCTCGTCCACTGGTTCGGATGACTCAGGAGACCCGGCAGCTTGTTCCTGGTTGTTCTCAGTATCACCGCCGGTCGCGGCGTCTACGTTCTCAGTCGGCTCCTCTGTCTGACGGTTATCCGCCTCCCGGTTATCCATCTCCACATTCTCCGGGTCACTAACGGTGGCTTGAGCGCTAAAGAAAGATGAGAAGAGGCAGTTAGCAATGGTGATTGAAAATTGTCAGGTATCAAAGGATGTCATATAGCAAAAACTTACCCGGTATTTACGGCGTAATCCGGCGGGAGTTCGCCGCTGGAAGCAGACGAAGATGTCAAAGGGACCGATAGCGGAACCCGGAATTGCCCGGCACGTGGATGGTTAGGAGAAGGGTGGCGCTGAGGAGAATTGGAAGGACGAGGCGGAGGGACACTGGCACGATGGACGGGGGAGGTGGAGATGCCCGGGTTAAGGGGATCCTCACCCGGGGAACTCCGAGTTACTCTGCGCTTGGCTGGAAGAGAATCCTTCAAGTACGACGAGTTCGATAATTGATGGTTAAGTTGTCTCATGGCATCAAAGGAGTAAGGTTCAGAGGATATAGAAGAGAAAGGAACCTTGGACACTGCCCCTCTGGTCTTCCTCTTGGCTCCAACTGTTGCCTCTTGATCAGATTCGGTAGCCTCCGGGTCATCCTCGTTATTCTCACCTTCGTCCTCCAGCCCTGCGAACCGAGTGTGTGTTCGTGGAAAAAAGTTAAATAGGAGGAAAATGATGCAAGTAAAAATAATGCAAGATCCGGGCAAATACCTTCATCACCGTCAGCCGGCTCATCTTCTTCTTCCGGGTCTCTGGAAGGGGGGGAGGTTTCAACTTTCCAGAAAGGATCATCGGCCTGAGACATAAAGATGAAAATAAGAACTAGGAGCAGTATCGAGTCAAGATGAGGAAATAAACTAATGAGTATCGGGTCTTACCGCTGGGGCCGGATTTTCCCGAGTAAACGGAGGTAACCCGGCGATGTTCTTTATCACCTCCAGCTTCTCTGTCAAAAAACCCTTGATGGTTTTGTTGGTATCCCCGGCTGCAAAGCTCTTGGTGGAATATCGAAGGGCGTCTGTGGTGTGCCCCGAGTATTCGCACATCAATTTGGAGCGGATAGAATTGGGTTGGATCCGGAAGTCGACCCAAGTTTTCACTAAGTTGAGCCCAAGAAGGCCTTGGGCTGAGAGAACGGCTAACTTAGCTAGCAAAGGTATGATTGCCTCCCTGTCTGAGTCAGGGGCGAAAGCATTGAAATTCTCGGAGGTATTGAGGAGGCCCTCCGAGTAACCCAGCAGTCTCTTCTCGCCGGGTGGAGAGGTGTCGTGACAGTAGAAGAAGGATAGTTGCCAGTGTTTAACATGGGAGTTCAGATTAAGGGTTGACATTGGGGAGTTTTTGCGGCGTTGGATGGATACCCCGCCGCAAGTGAGAAGTGCTCCGTCACCGCTTTCGCGACACAGCTTGCACTGGAAAAGTTCAATAAAGAGAGTCAAACTTGGCGGAGTGCACAAGTATGACTCGGATAGGACAATGAAGTGAGTAATATTCAACATAGAGTTAGGCCCTATGTCGAATACCCGGAGGCCGTAGTGGCTCAGGACCTCGCGAAAGAAAGGGTGACCCGGAGGGCGGAATCCCCAGGTCACGTGCTCTAGGAAACAGATTACCTCGCCGTCGGCGGGTGTGGGCCGGGTCTCGTCACCCGGCGCCCTCCAGTGGATGTCCTTTTGAGGGGGAAGGACCCCCAACTCGGCCAATTCTTCCAGCTTGGCCTTTGTGACACTGGATCGCCCCCAATTGGCGGATATGGATTGGGTTGTCTTCGCCTGGGCCGGCTGTTTCCCTTGCCTTTTGGGAGCCATGGGATCAACCTGCAAAACACAAGGAAAAAAGGTACAGGAAATAAGACTCGGAAGTATTGGATTATCCGAATATGGGGTATCAAGAAAGTATGAAAACTAAGAACTATCCGGGTATCACGCCATGGAGTGGAGATTGCGAGGTATCCGGGTATTAAGTACAACTATGGAGATTATTGGTCACTTACATATGGAAAAGTATTTGGGGAAGACGGATGGTTGCCCATGTATCTACTGCAAGCAAAATAGCCGGAAAAGGAGGGTTTTCCGGGTGTCAATATTATGCGCGGAAAATTAAGGTGAAATGGATCTAGATTGGAAAACTTGTGAACGATTCTACGAAGAAATTGGTGATTAATAATGGTAGGAGGATGAGGTGTAATCATCAAACATGTGGTTAAAGGAGTTAGCGAGCGTCAAATCGATCTAATCCGGTGCAATAGGAAGAACGGCTCGCAGGTTGACCTAGATCCAATCTGAGGCGAATCGAAAAATTGCGGAGCTATCTTAACAAATACTTACTGGGAGGAGCTTGAATCTGGCGTGGCGGCGGCTGATGTCGCGATATGGATGTCCCCCTGCAACCCTTGATGAGCGGGATGAAGGCGCGGTGACAGAGTTTGGCGGCGGCGCGGAGCAGTTCAGGGATGAACGTGGTCGACGGCGGCCTTGCTACGATGGCGGCTTGAGATTCTTGTGGAATTGCGGAGCGCAGGGAATAAGGAAGCAAAGGGAAGGTTGGAATGAAACGTTGGGATCTAAGTTACCCTCTGGGCTCTATTTATAAGATGTGGGTGGATAAACCTATCCTAACAGGTGGGATCCGGAAATTTTGGGATAACGGTCATCTGTGCGGATTTTTCGAGATATGCTTCAAGTGTTGAACGTGATATCCGGGCAGAAATAAGAAGGAGATATTTTCCGCGATATCAGGGTTGATTATCGAGTAAAGTAAGTCGAGCTTTTGGCATTTTTTATCAGGGTTTAGACCTGGAGAGCTAAGCCAAGTACTTGGAGAAAAGCCGGGTTACTATATGGCCACCATGGAGTTAGGCCTAGCTATTTATCAAAGCACCTTAACCCGGCCTCCATACACTTGTGCGTTTGACATTTTTTCAAGGAATAGCAGGCGCTTCAAGGACGGATCCGTGAAGCCCAAGCTATTCTGGGGACTACTGATGGAGGGATAATAACCCGGTAGGCAAACTCCAAGGTGTAACCCGGCCCAAAGGACGCTGCGCAAGATCCGGCTAAGGATAAAGAAACTTCTGGAAGGCCCAAATTTGTAGGCCTCATAACCCGGATTGTGGGTTACGGTAAAGGAAAGTTAGGGTTTGTATGCGGTGTCCGGGTAGGATTCAGGGTGCGCTTTGGAGGGTAAGCCAGGGGGTACGGGTGCTTTATAAACCGACCCCTAGGTTTAGCTGGGAGAGATCTAAGAACCCTAGCAAGATCGTTTGGTATCGAGTATCCAGTGTAATACGAGAGTCGAGTTAATATCTTGAGATCGGAGACTCGGCGACTTGATTGCCGGCTACCAGATCGAGTTCCATCATGTTTTCCTCTGAGCGAAACCCTCTCCCAAACGCCTGTGACGTCTTGCCTCAAGATCCGTTACCCCCGGTAACGTCTGCCGTGATTATCCCACGATAGGTTCGGTCTTGTGAGGCTTCTGGAGACCCGTTTCCCCTACAACACCGAGCTCATTGTTCAGTTCATGTCCAACGTGGTGTTTGATTCCAGTGTTCCATGTGGTCTGAAGTGGATGAACAAGTCCACTCCTTGTGAGGCCCCATTCCACAGGCTGGGTCGTCTTCTTGGTTACCAGCATAGCTCTCATCCTCCACTTGGTCACCGTATGCATGACGTGGAGAGACCACAGTGAGAGAGGTCCATGGCAGATATGTATGGTCTAGGTTTCACTGTTGGGAAGCTGGAAGGGCTCCTCCCCTTCTATGATCAGCTTGTGCGCCTCTTCCGGTCCTTCTTGGTACCTAGTGGAGGTAACAATGATGCTCTCACCAGTTCATGGTGCAATCTTCTCATTTTGGCTAAGCAGTGTATGGAGGATGAGGATCCTACTGCCTCCTATACTGTGGATTTCATGGACATTGTCTTCCATGAGTTGTGCAGTGCCATGATTGGTGGGAACACCATACTCTATGGACCATATATTATGATGCTGATCAAGGACACCATGAAGAGGGATTTCAATGAGCTTCCAAAGGAAGAACATCATTTCAAGAAGTTGTATGTCAAGAGGAAGAAGGCTATACGTGCTCCTGTTCCTCCTCCTGAGGGTGATGCCTCTATGGGAGGAGTGGCCCCTTCTAGTGCTCGCAGGTCTGATTCTTCCACCACTCTGCGCAATGTCAGGAAGCTCTCCCGGTTTCAGCGCAATGTGCTATGAATGAAGGTGGATATCCACAAGGAGCAGTATCAAGCCTACTGCATGGACACTGCCATGTCCAGCTCTCAGCGTCAGATTCTTCACCATGTGAGTGGTGCTACTGGTGATTTTCGTGTCGATCTTGTCCCTCAGTCGTATACTTAGTGGTCATCCAGAGACCGTACCCCTGGGAACAGATTGAGGAGGCTCTTTGTGCCACAACTACTTCTTCCAATACCCATGTTGGAGATGATTTTGATGAGGAAGATGAGGATGCGAACGAGGATCTGGAGAGGGTTGCCGAGGGTGCTTCTGATGCGTCAGCTGGAGAGTCATCTGAGCATTCCGATGATTAGATCGTTGTTGGGACGCTAGCACCACTGCCTATCTCCTTTTTGGTGTCTCGGTGCCAAAGGGGGAGAAGTAGTATTAGGCCGACGGGATTTGCATGGGTTTCAGGCACAAGCATATGCTTTTACCATTTCTTGAGAGCTTGTGTCCATTTAGTCTTATTCGTGAACTATTTGTTTGTTTTTGTCTCGTTTAAAACTATGTGATATGTGTTGTGAGATTACGTGATTATGGTTATCTACTATGGGTATTGGTTATCTATGGTTATCTATGATCATCTATTATATATGTTGACGATATTATCTATTATTGTGCTTGGGTATTCTTGTTGTCATCTCTACGCACAAGGTATATATTTCTCTCTTCCTCAACATATTAGTTACTTTGGCATGTTTTCTACTCGTTGGAAATTCCTCTCCTTGTATTATTGCATTTTTGCATTTGAGGCAAACAAAAGTTGTGCATATAGATAGGGGGATACATTTCCATCTTGTTTCGAACATGTACTCGTCAAGGTTTTATTGCAAATCTTAGTATTGTCATCTAACACCAAAAAGGGGGAGATTGAAAGTGCATTTCGTTTTCTCGGTGTTTTGTGTGTTAGTTAACAATACCGAGTATATTATTTATCGAGGTGTTAAGTGTGCATGTGTTATATTTAACATCAGCATCGATCACCAAAAAGATCGGTGAAGATTAGACTAAGAGATTTAGGATAGTGAGGAGCCGAATTATTCTGGGAAACCGGATATTCCGGTTAGGATGGTTTTTGTCCAATTCGGGACAGAGAAGAGCCAGAATATTGGTACCGGATTATTCATACTGTACCGGATATTCCGGTTGAGGAAGTTTCTGCTCAAAATCGGCTAAGGACTGAAGATGGAATTCACAGAACCCAACCGGATTATTTGAAACGGATTATTCTGTGGCAACAGGAACATCCGGTTTAGGTTCCAGCGCGGGACAGAAGCTAGCCGGAATATTGCTACCGGATTATTCAGAGTCAGTCGGAATATCTGGTTGAAGTCAAAGAAGTTCGAAGCAGATCTGGAGAAATATCCCGACCGGATATTCCGATCCAAACTTGGACCGGATATTCCGGTACCTCTTTTCCAGCCAAACGGCTAGATCTGAGGAGGGGTATAAATACCCCTCCTCTTCCTCCTTGAGATCTAGTTCGTCCATTATCATTCAATAACATTTATTGAGCTCACCAAATCCGCAATTACTCCCAATCCCTCCCACCAAACTTGTTGATCTTTGGTGGATTGAAGGAGAAGGCCCCCGATCTACATCTTCACCAAGCCGTTCTTCATTTCCCCCTCATTAGCTTGAGGGATCTTGCCTAGGGTTTCCTCTTGTGGAGAACCTAGGAATCTTGCTACTCTTGGTGTTTCTTGTGATTGTTGGGAGCCCCCGATTTGGTTGTGGGTGTGTGCCCCAAGTTGTTTGTAAAGGATTCGATTCTCGCCTCAAAGGGGATCAATAGTGGAAGGTGGACTAGGCCTTTGTGGCGGGGTTCATCGGAGAATAGGGTGAGGCCTTTGTGGCGTTGAGTAGGCCTTCGTGGCGAGCTCACACCCCTCCAACGAGACGTACTCCCCTAACAAGGAGGAGCTCGAGAATACATCGTGTGTCCGTGTGCTTCATATCTGTTACCTTGTTCCCTTCCTCCCTTACTTATGCTTGTATTGTCTTTGTGCTTGTTCTAGTCATATAGGTAAATTCACCGTAGTTGCATTATCTAGAGAATTTACCTTTGTGTCAAGCCTAATCTTGTAAGAAAATTAAAATTGGTCGTAGCACCTATTCACCCCCTCTAGGTGCCCATACATTACTTTCAAGGAGTCATCATGGACGTCCACGGTCCCACTGTTGGTTATCCTCCAAGCTATGTCTAGTCTAACGTTTTTTAACACCACATATAATTCGTATAAGTATAAGTTAATTCTTCAAAAGTCACAAATGAATTATGTATGAAAAAATTCTAAATAAGACGCGACTCCACATCAGATCACAACTTTACACAAAATAACAAGGATCGGAAAAAACAACAAATATCATTCTTAAACACAAGATAACAAAGTGAAAGCATCCAAGCGGCGAGAATTCACATCACGACACATGACGAGTTCAATACATCATATAGTAATTATTACATGTTCAAAAGTACTAGATTTCAAACTTTCATACATCACTCCAAATCGATAAAAGCAATTCATAAATTATAATTAGTGTATCATCACTTCAATTCTCAACTAAAATATCACAATTTTGCCACGAATTCTGACTATGATGCCCTGGTATTAACTCTCCAGATTTCATGCTAGTGTTGCAGAAGAAAAGTATGTATTTAATACCTTGTAATCATCCTGGATATTTTTACAAGTAAATACAAAATAAGAGAATGAACAAACAAGCTTCTTGGACGCGTCCAACATAAAAAACATGGAGTAGATTCAGGTTTTAAGTTTCACAAAATTAGCCTACAATTTTATTTTAATCATGCTACAATAGTAAAGCTACCTCTCTCAAAAACAAGAATCAAGAAATAGCCAGTACTATATTTGGATGGCAACAACCTCTTCAGTAATATGCAACTACAACTAGTACTAAACATGGAGTATGTATGCTAAAAAAGAGTTCTCTTTTGGTTGGTGCTACAAGACTGAATTAGCACCATGAATTTGCTCTGAAGGAAAAACTTCCATATCCCAAATTACAATTATGTTCTATGTGGAGAGGAGGCAACTAAGACATAAATGATCTATTCTAGAATTGTGGGTTCACACAACATAGGTGGAATTCTATTCTTATTCTATCCTATCATCCAAGGAGCGAGGCATTTCTTCCTATGACGAAGTGTGCTTGCCCAGACAATATTTGCACAAACATATTAATACAAATATCCTTATTTTGGGATGCATCATATTTAATCATCCAAGGACCGAACATATGTATGCATCATATTTTATCATTTTGCAACCTTCCATCTCTAAGGTGTAGTTGCATAATAAATTAATAAAAACCTGGAAGAGTCGAATCATGTTGAACATGTAGTTAACAATGTTAACTAGTTGATGATCATGATAAATAACCAGAGGATTCTGTTATGTGTTGAACTATGAGAAGCTAGCCTAGATTATCTAAGTTCTGTCTAGGGATTGTGGCTGCTACTAGGACAATACCATAACCTGTTAGGTTGTGACCATTTTTTATGTCACCATTTGCGTAGTTTTTCTAGATGAATTGTCTGTAACCTAATTTATTTGCAAACACACCTCTAACTTGCACCCACAACATGTATACTTAAATAACACCTCCCATATTTCCAGAAAAATAAGCTTCCTATTGTTACATAAACAGACAACAATTTAAGGTTTGTTAGATTGTTCTATACATTAGATGATCATGAAAATACCCTCATCGGTTCACACATAACAGTTACGCGTATACTTGAAAAATTGACATGTAAGCTACATCATTATAAATACAAACTTCCATATCACTCCCCCAAATTTAGAGTAGATCGCAATTCATTGATTTCCATTTATTATATCCCAACTCCTTGATGCATTTATATCTACTACACGGGGTTTTAAAATATCAATGCAACAACGTTATCAATACAAATTTTAAAAGGACAAATATACCGTTTGAGACGCACAACAAGGATTCTTCAAACTCTTTGCACCATAAATATGTTTTCCCTGTCTAATCGTAACCATTAGACTATCAAAATCTTTGCACTCACTCATATAGTACATCAGTAGAATCCACGAGGACTGATGGCGTGTGAACACGTTCGTTGGGAGATCCCAAGAGGAAGGTATGATGAGTACAACAACAAGTTTTTTCCCTCAGTAAGAAACCAAGGTTTAATCGGACCAGTAGGAGAAAGAAATCACTTCTGAAGGTTGTTGACAGCTGATGTTGGCAGGCGCACTACCAGGCTCAGCAACAACGTGGAATTTTCACACAACACAACCAAGATACTTTTCCCCAACGAAACATTGATGTTGTCAGTCTCACCAGTCTTGCTGAAAACAAAGGATTAGACGCATAGTTTTGGAAAATCATGATTGTTTGCAGTGAATAAAATGAGAACAATGTTTGAAGTGAAAAAGAACAGTGTTTGCAGTAGGTCGTATTATCAGTGTAAAAGAATGGACCGGGGTCCACAGTTCACTAGTGGTGTCTCTCCATAACAGATAAATAACATGCTGGGTGAACAAATTACAGCTCGACAATTAACAAATAGAGAATGCACCGTAATGCATATACATGACATGATGACTACTATGATATTCATTTGGGCATTACAACATGATACATAGACCGTTATCCAACTGCATCTATGACTAATAATCCACCCTCATGACGTCATCTGAGCAAACTTTGGGTATTAAGTTGCAAGAAGCAAATTATTGCATTAAGTAAAGTGCGTAATGTAAACAACACAATTATCCTTAGACAAAGCATTGTTGTTTTATCCCTAGTGGCAACAACACATCCACAGTCTTAGAAGTTACTGTCACTCTCCCAGATTACTAGAGGCATGAACCCACTATCTAGCATAAATACCCCCTATTGGAGTCACAAGCATCTACTTGGCCAGAGCATCTACTAGCAACAGAGAGCATGCAAGATCACAAATAACATATATGATAGATCTATAATCAACTTGACATAGTATTCAATATTCATCGTATCCCAACAAACACAACATGTAGCATTATAATAAGATGATCTTGATCATTTCAGGCAGCTCAAAAGATCTAAACATGATGGCACAAAATTGGAGAAGACAACCATCTAGCTACTGCTATGGAACTGTAGTACAAGGATGAACTACTCACGTATCACTCCATAGGCATGCATGGTGATGAAGAGCCCTCCAGTGATGATTCCCCTCTCCGGCAGGGTGCCGGAAAGAGCTTCAGAACCCTCCCGAATTAGGGTTGACGACGGCTACACAATTTTTCGTGGATGGAGTCTTAGATACTTAGGTTTTTCCCGAGGAAGCCAATATATAAGCGGAAGGGCGATGTCGGTGGGCGCCCAGGGGCCCACACCACGTGGTGGCGCGGCCAGGGGGCGCCTCCATATGGTGTGGCTGCCTCCGTGGCCCTCTTCGGGTCTCCTTCAGACTCCATGTACGTGACTAAAAACTAGGGACTTCGGCTTTTGTTTCGTCCAATTTCGAGAATATTTCCAGAACAACTTCTCTAAAATACAAAAACAACAAAAAACAGGAAGTGACACTGTGACATATTGTTAATAGGTTAGTCCTAGAAAATACATAAAAATGCTATGAAGTGTATAGAAAACATGTAGCAATTGGCATAATATCAACATGGGACATCATAAATTATAAATACTTGTAGACGTATCAAGGACATGAAACAACGAAATACTATTGCATACACATGTAGGTATAATTTCAGAAAATTAAGCACCAACCTTACTGCAACTTAAAGCTTGTGCTACTTGTGCTCCATTGTTCAGGACAATGCAACCGAAATAGAATTGTCCTAAAGACACATTCCATCGAGTGAATGATATTTTGAGAAATCTATCTAAGTCATCTCAAGTGGCAACATAGCAAGACATCTATTGATGAGATTGACTGACAAGGCATCACTTAAAAAACCAATCAGAGATGCAACACAAAGATCTCTAGATCTGGAGCAGCACAGAGATCTAAATCTGGAGGAGTAATTAATCACTGGAAGGACTAAGACATGAACTACAAAAAGCAAAACTCTTTATATCTTTACTATCTCAAGGCTTCTCAAAAAGTTCGGATGTTTTAGGTCTTCCAATGGCCACATAGCATACAGTAATTTGCCATGAAAAAATTAAGTGGACCTATCTACATAGCATAGAGTAATTTTCCATACCGATTGAAGCTATGTTTCCTTTACTGCTTACAGCTCCCAAAAAGCTTTGTAATTAATGAACATATTATTACTCAGATATGGATAGAAGAGGTCTTTATCAATAAAGAAAATAGATGTGATCCTTAAGATATCGCATACCACTATTACAGGGAGCTGATACTTGGAAACTTGCTAGAACCTAAGATTGGCTCTCTTGACATGACAAGACGCACAATGCATGCCTGTGTTAGGTCCATTTTGTCCTCAACTAAGCACACATGGTTTAGGACGAACACACGGGCATCTAGTATTGAAAAAACAGGTAACCTAGCAAGCTTTAGGATAGTTATCTGCATGAGTCCCTTGGCTGATCATGGCCTGGACAAAGTGTTTACAGGGCAAAAATATTTGAGAGTGATAGACCTTACTAGCACTAGTATTAGGCACACTCCGGTGTCAGTAGCACTTCTACTTCACCTTAGGGTCTTAAATCTCTCTAACTCAGCTTCCAGAGTCCATTGAGAGACTCAGAAATCTGCAATTTTTGGTCCTACAAAATTGCAATGGCCATCATTCTCTGCCAGAGGGAATCAATAAGCTGCATAGGTTGTAGTGTCTTGACCTCGAAGGGACTGCACCACAACTAGTCTTGTCAAGCTTGGTAGACTTGAAGCAGCTAACAACTCTATGTGGTTTCATAGTAAACCACAAGATAGTTACGGAGAAAGATGTTAGTGGGTGTCCGTTCGAAGACTTAAAACATCTACAGTTTTTGAGAAGCCTTCAGATAGTGAAGATAGACAGAGTTTTGTAGTCTTCCAAGGCAAAAGAAGCTACACTGGAAGTCTCACCTTACGTAGCTTGATCTAAACCTGGAGCGGTAATTTATCCGTCGGCCGCCGCCTTCGCCAGAGAGGATCTGGAGCATCAATAATTTAGGGCGTGGATGAATAAGGCAGTAGAGAAGCAAGACGATCTAGGGAGAAGCACTAATGGTGAGAAGAATAGTGGCTGACCTTGCGGGGACACCCGCGGAGGACAGTCCTCGCTGCCGGAGGGTACCGGAGGTCGGCGGATAGTGGATCTTGGGGCGGTAGAACGAGGAGCGCCAAAGAGCGGAGCGGGCAGAGAGGGGAGATGCGGGGAGAAGGATGACGAGCCGAGAGCACTCGGAAGGGGACATTGCTTCCGGTCGCCGTGGAGTACAACGACCGTCGTCCCCAGCGTCGTCGTCGTTCAGTCGAGAGAGAGGGAGCCATCGAGCGAGCGAGTCTCGTGTTTCCAACCCTACCTACCGAGTCGTGGAATCCTCTCTGGGAAAAGGCCGCGAAACGACATGGATACCTCCCATGGATCGCTAAATGGGTCGGTGGGGCTACACGGACTCAACTAGGCCCGCGGTTTCTTCGGCCAAGGGAAAGGCCAGGTTCCTGGTTTTCCGAAAAAAAGGTTCCCTAGTTTTCCAGGCCCACACATGCTCAATCAAATCTTGCTGGAGCTGTGTATACATCGGTGAGTCCCTCATTTCGTTGTCCATCTTTATCCTGGCTGCTAGGCTTGGTGGTGCATTGTTGTGTATCGCCGGGCCGACATTGGAATCAACTGTCTCATAGATGTCGTCCAAATTGGTACCACGCTCATCGTCGATGATCATGTTGTGCAGAATGACACATGCACGCATGATCAACCCAAGAGTACGCCTCGAGTAGGAGCGTCCCGGAACTGCTATAATGTTGAACCTAGCCTTCAGCACTCCAAAGGTACACTCGACATCTTTGCGCCAAGCTGATTGAGCAGTAGTGAATAGCCGATGCTTTTCACTTTGTGGAAGAGTAACACCTTTCATGAACACCGACCAGGAGGGGTAGATGCCGTCGGCAAGGTAGTAACCCCTGTTGTACTCGTGTCCATTCACCGTGAAGTTCACTATGGGTGCTTCTCCCCTAAGCACATCAGTGAACAACGGCGACTGATTGAGTACATTGATGTCGTTGTTGGACCCGGCCACTCCAAAAAAGGCATGCCAGATCCAACGATCATACGACGCAACGGCTTCTAAGATTATGGTAGGGTGTTTGATGTCTCCCCTTGTGAATTGATCGGCATGCGCAACTGGGCAGTTCCTCCACTGCCAATGCATGCAATCGATGCTCCCTAGCATGCCCGGAAAGCCACGCTCCTCGGCTTTCGCTAGTAGACGCTGAGTATCCGCGACTTTTGGTCGACAGCAAAACTCATCCCCGTAACAGTGAATGATGCCTTCACATAATCTCTCTAGACATTCTGATGAAGTTTGTCTAGCTAGCTTAAGCCACTCATCTATCGTATCTGCAGCGGCTTCATAAGCTAATAAACGCAAAGCCGCAGTATACTTTTGTAGGGGAGAAAACCCAGAACGGTTGAGAGCATCAACTCTTTGGGTGAAATACGGAGAGTATTCACCCAGTCTATCCACAATGCGTAGAAAAAGGTGTCGCCTCATCCGATACCTTCGCCGAAATAAGTTCGGAGGATAAGCACAGTTGTCGGCGAAGTAGTCGTCGTAGAGCCGATCGTGGGCACCCAGACGATCACGCCTGATGTACTCTCGATGGCGTCGCGTCCGTCTCGACTCCGCCTCGAGGTTGAGCATCGCCTCCTCATACTCCGCCTCGAATGCACCGATCATATCACGCTCCATTCCTTCGCTCGAATTGCTGCTGGACGAAGACATGACATCGAGAGGAGTGGAAATGGAGAGTGGAGGAGATGAAGTGGGGTGTGGAATGAGTGAAACCGGGTGGGGGGTATTTATAGGGGGTTGTGGATGAAATTTGAATTTTTTTGCAATTTTTTTCGAATTTTTCGAGGCTGCAACGGATACTTCAACGGCTAGTTGACGTGGACGAATCACAGCTCGCCACGTCAACTAGCCATGGGCCCGCGTCGCTACCGTCCCGCTCTCGCCCCACCTCGCCAACGCGCCGCCTGACTCTCGCCTCCCTCTCGCCCCGCTTTCGCCCCCAACGCGGACGACAGGCGGGCGGTACCGCCCGCTACCGCCGGGCGGTGGAACCATCGCTCGCCGCCGCGCTGTCGCCTCCCTCTCGGCCCTCCCTCTCGCCCGCGTTGGCACCAGCCTTAGTAATTGGCAATTACAACGCCCATTCCATTCTCAAAAAAAATAAAAAATAACACCGCCCACTCCCCACTTTTCTTCTCGTCGCCATCTCCTCTCGCTTCGCTGACCCCGCCCGCTGTCGGAAAAGCATCCGCGCCGACCATGCCGGTAAGTGTCCTCCGGCACTGGAACCGAGCCCTCCCATCTCCTCGCTCATCTTTTACTCGGCCCCCCGTCTGATTCGGGCGGTCTCGCCTTCTTTCCGCAGATCTTCGAGTATAACGGGAGCGCCGTGGTGGCGATGGTGGGGAAAAGCTGCTTCGCGGTCGCCGGCGACCGGCGCCTCGGCGTGCAGCTACATAGCGTAGCTACCGAATTCCAGAGAGTGTTCAGTTTTCAGGATCTCCGGCAAGCTGTACGTCGGCCTCTCCGGCCTCGCCACGGACTCCCAGACGCTGTGGGTGCCGAATCCTCTATGGCCTTTTTTATTTGTTATTACGTGGTTGATCCCGCCTAATTCAGAGGCTTTCCTTAGTTTAGGCTGCACTAGAAGAAAAAGGCGCGCTTTGCTGCGCCCCTATATATAAAACACTAGCACAATACCCGTGCGTTTCTACGGAAAGACAAGTGCTTGACACATATTTATAGCAAAATAATTAGGAAAAAACATCTATTGAGAAATGATTTCCTGTGAAATGTTGGAAAATTTCTATCTATCCCTTCGGATCAACGATAGACAACATATATCGAAGTTGGGAAACCAATCAGCTTAATAGTGAAATGGGTACACGAATAGCTCATTTGAAATCCTATAATCTTGCATTCCCTAGTAATGTCAATCTATCATGCCAAATCGCTTGCAGATTTAACATCCATTTTATCACATAAAACAACATTATTTTTTACTAAAGATGGTGCATTTGTTTTTCTGTCAAATAGCAAGGATTATGCCGTACTTTTATCTTGGACTAACTGATAAACTGCTAGATGCAGTACAAGGCCATGTTGCCGATCGATCTAGACATACTACCTCCGTTACAATGAATAAGGCGCACACGCATTTCAAGACAAACTTTGACCGAAAGATTTGAGTAACAATATCTTGACTATATAGTGCAAATTTGACATTGTTAGATTCGTATTGAAAAACACTTTCTATTGATATTGATTTTATAACAAATACTATTATATATTGATTAATTCTTGGTCAAAGAAAAATCTCGAAAAGCATGTGCAGCTTATTCATTCGAATGGAGGGAGTATAGGACAACAGTGAAAAACCATTGAGCCTTTTTCTACATGGTCATTAGCATATCAATTATGGATGTTGATTATTATACTTTTTGAAGTAATTTTCTCCTCTTCACAACTGGAGAGACATAATATGAATTCAGTAACTTTTTTTTTGAAACGAGGCAAAAGCTTTACCTTTTAAATTGATATAGGAGAAGCAAACAGAAAGAACGAGGCCTAAAAAATAAAAATGGTACAACTCGAGTCAACGAACACGTCACCCTAACTATCATAGCCGCCACTACCATCGCTACCAGGTAACTTGGCTACCAGGTAACGGTATATAAATGCTCAAGCTCCATACTTCCATCTCTGTTGCATTGGCTTGACACCAAATGGTTGTTCTAAGATTCCCATGGCACTTACAAAATTCATCAATATATGATTTCCTTGTCAGTTATCAAAATTGTGAAGATACATGCATAAATAAACTTAACTCGGTCAGAACAAATAGACCCTGCGCATGTCTGTCACTAAATTAGCTCAACTGGACAACATACTATCTGTCCATGAAGAGCCTGCGCTCGAGTTCCCGTTGTCGACACCCATGGCGGACACCTTGACGCCGAAGCGGCGCGTCGTCTCTTCCAAGAAGTTAGGGAGGACGAGACGATGTCCATGAGAGTTGGTGGCTCGCCTAGAGAGTGATGCCGCGCATGTTTTGCTCGGGGATGACGAGGACGGCCGGACGGAGTCGAGGTATAGGAAGAAGAGTGATATTGGCCGTTGAGCAGAAGCGTTCGGCGTCATGGCGTCCTGGCTTCTGGGTTCGTCTCCTTCCCAGCAAAGGAGGTCGGTGAGGTGCTCCACTTGGCGAAGTAGGCAGGTTGAAGGTGGCCTTGGTCAAGCTGGGCACGAGCTCTGTCGTCCTTGTGTCGAAGGAGTGGCAAGGCAGTGGCGGCGGCGACGTCTGCAATGTGGAGATTATTCGGAATTTCGGGCAATCGATATGGGCTGAAATTTGGGTTTCGATCTTTAATACGCGTACCATTTGCAATGAAATTGATGGATCTAAGCCCAATTTAGATATGTTCAAAAAAAAAAAGCCCAATTTAGACGTAATAAAAAAAACACAGACCAGGTAGTTTCCCTCGGTGTGCAACGTGAAACGAAGCTATTGAGTACATGGACTCGATAAAGTGCATATGCTATGGTACGTATATTTGGTCAACTCAAGAAACGGACAAACATCGAGACGTATTGGTATAGAATTACTAACCGGTGCATGCCTTCTCCTACTTAGGAAACTATAGCCTATCGTGTGCGAGGCGGACAAGAAAGCGTGTACAATTAGTTCGGCGTGCGCCACCAATGTACGCAAGGGATGCGAACACGGACACAGTATTCTATTGGACACGTACCGCAGGAGGGTTCATATGTGAGGCGCCTGCACGTAGTGCAGAGAAGAACGTACGACCTACCAACCACGACGTACCATCACGGCGTTAAGCCGCATTAATATAAAACATTAAGACATTCTCTCAAAAATATTCATCCCATTATAAGAAAAACTTTATGAGGCATTAAACAATATGTTACACTCCAAACACAAAAATATAGTAGTGTAATCTTTACTAAGCATCTCAACAAACAAATTAGTCTGTAGGTTACATTCGTATGTCAGCTCAAACAGGGTTGGACCACAAATATTCGATGGTTCAACGTAAAACATGATGTATAACATCGTACAACTACTATCACAAAGTCTCAAAATCTTTTCTCGCAAATTAAAAGGCCACCACTCTTATCGTGCTTACAACTCAGTTATGAATGCATAACCAGATAAAATCATTCTTCAGTAATCCATACTTACTCGTATCTCATGATACCTTTTTGAGTGAAACAGCTCTAATACTCATGGCCGTGTCAAAATAAATTCCGCGCATATACTATACAGTAGATCTACCAGAAATTCAAGTACATTATCACCAAATTTCATTTCGATTTATTTCTTATTGTTCTGAAAGATATGAACATTAATAATGTGCTTTGCCAACGGTTAAGAAAATGTAGAAAAATATTTTTTTAGTTTAAAGGATTAGCATAGGTCGAACACATATCCATGGTTCCAGTTTATGAATGCGAAGAAATAAGAGCGAGGTTAAGACGAAGTAAACCAAACCAATCTTAGATGCAAAAGAAAAAAATGACAAACAAAGGTCCCGGTTTAATATGTATTCACAATGTCACTGTGAAGCAAAAAAACAAAAAAAAACAAAAACTATCCTTTTACATGCATATATAAATAAGAATAAGAATTTGCCTTTCATAAGGAAAAAGGGAACAATCGTTTATTACTTTTGAGTGTATATGGTATACCAGACCGTGAACGGCATAAAAATAGACCTAATGTATAATCCACGTTTTGGCCTTCAGATCCGCACTTTGCTTTCCTATTTGTACATGGGAAAAATGTCATAGGAATAAGGTAGAACTGGTAAAATAGCCACACGGCCAATATTTAACAGGTTAGGCATATGGAATTATATTTAAAATTATATATTTGTTTTTTAGATAGAATAAAATGACAACATGAATCTATTTAACTACTTCGGTATTGCGAGTGTCATATCCTACTATTGGTAGGTCGCCATGGAGTAATTTTTCTTACTATTTGACCCGCTTGCTGCTTTCTCTTGCATATGTAATCTGAATATCTAAACCGTCTTTCATTAGCTCTGTCATTGCATACTGATATTACTCAATATTGATTGTAAGCAATAAATACATATAATCTTGTTGTACCACGTAGATGTATCACTCTATAATATAGATGATGAGTAGTCTTTTTTTAGGCAATTAGGCAGGTGCTCTGGTGATTCAATTAAGAGGAGAAGAAATGAGTTTAGTTACATACCAGAGAGGATCTTGCAAGAGAAAAAACATAAGAGCCCAAACAGGACTACTCGCTACCTACCAGTGCAATGCGAGGAGCCTCAGCCAACTCTTGCTCAATAAGGTAGGAGCCTAGGATCAGTAGGTCTTCTATCAGTTCAATAAGCCGCGCTTCAGAAAGGTTGACCTGCTGAAAAACCCGATGACACCTTCTTTCCAAATGTGCCAAACCCCATAAATTGCTATAGATGATGAGTACTCACCAAAATTAGTAGCAAGTCACAGTGTATTGATCTAACTCATGTGAAAACTTGTATTTTGTGGAAGTACACACTGGTATGCAGTAACATTTATCTAGAAACAACAAAATACAGTAATATAGCTAAATCTTGGGTGTGTTAAACAATTGTAATTCTAAACGGATTGCCCATTCACCTATTTAATAGTCCAAGCAAGTGTATTTTTATTCATTTTCTTACTCCTCTATGCAATATTTCAAATAGTAAAAGGGAAGAAAATCCCAATGCTGCAATTCAACTAACAGTGTTTGTGGGACAACAACTTAAATAGATAAATTAATGCAGAAGTACATGATCCTCCATATGATGCAGTTGGTAAACTTACATATAAGCCTTATAAAATAGATAAATTAATCATTTGTGAGGTCTTAATTTTTACAAGAGCTATCATCGATCATGCATTGTCCTACATCAAGAGTGAAAGCAAATAGTGTAATCCATTGCCACTTGACATCCGTTCATTCAAACATGCCATGGCTTATGTACGATTTGGTTGAACGCTTTATTGATATCTAGAAATAGGCTACTTTCAGGCTTAATTGTGCGTCAATGAACTACACTCAAGGAACCAAATATAAGATCAATTCATAAATTAGTTGTACAGAGACTGGGAATAATTAGCAGGCATGTTGGTCAATGAACGGATTGAACAAACACAATCTAAGAAAAATAGTTCTAAGGATGGAAGGCGTTGGGCTCATACCAAGATCCACCGATTACGGTCATGGCTGCCGCTCCGCTTGCAGATTTTCTTTTTTGATCAGTCCTGGCAAGCAGAACATCGATAGCATGATTTCCTATCAGGTTGCTTGCTTGCTGCTGCCACCGCGGAACTTGGATACGGCTGCCGGACCACTTGTTTTATATTTGTTAAACAATCGTGGAAGCCACCAGCATATTACAAAATAACAATGGCATGATTTCTGGTGCCGTCGATGATGCATACGACCCACGACGGAGACAAGGTTCATGCATGGAAAATAGGATCGGATGATAGGTGTAGTAATTAGAGACTGGGGCTGGTCGAGAGGGGACCCAAGTTGAGAGACAACGACACGTTGGGGCTGATGATCCTGGTACCTACCGAAGAGGGAGCTCGGAGGCGGCATGATTTACCTTTCTGCCTAGGTTTGACTAATGCAGCACCAACAACAATAACCGAAATTAACATCACATACCAACATCACAACACTTTTTTTTGGATGGGATCGAGTTTGCATGCGGCTGCGAGGTCGACATCTTTCGGTCGACGATGGGATTCGGCCGAGCTTGGGTTGTCGCTGTGTTCCAGCGAAGCTGGAGGTCGTCGCCGGTGAGAGAGGAGGGCGTGGGATGGAGAGGAGGGCCGCAGCAGGCGTCGAGGAAGGCAGGGCTGGATCCGTGGCCGGCGGCGAGGAATCTCGCGCGGCGGCGGAAACCCTAGCAGAGAGGAACGGATGGTGGAAGCTCGGTTGGGGTCAGGGTGCGTCGAGCGGTGACCATGCGAGAGAGACAAACCCACAAAGACGACATAGGTGCCGACAAGCGGGCCCAGGCAAAGAAACAGCACGCATCAGCCAAGGCAGCGGCCGACAGGCGGGCCCGCCCTGAGGACGCAGGAGAGCACGGGAATTCCTCCCCAATTAGAGATGAAGAAGATTACGTGTGTATAGGTACCAGCTGCGGGGGGAGAGGGGCATGAAGGATGAAGCCCTATAACTTCGCCAGCCTTGTCTCTACCCTCCTCTACGAGAAAAGGTGAGAAGTTTCAAGCCTTGTTAATTTGATTTGTAACAGCACACAATGTGGATAGTGTTAAGAGTACTGATTCATGTGGAAACATGAACCACCGCTTAAAATATGAAGTAAATTTAAACTTAATGAATTGCGATGACTAGTGACCCTGTGCCACGTAGCTTTGCCTTTCTATTGGGTTAATCACTTAATCTCCACATGAATTCGTGATTTGAGAAAACAAGACGATTGATTTCAAATGTTCCTCTGATATGTAGGTGAATGTTTTTCATAGTTATGCTGATGATGTTGTGCAATTTTTGTTGTTGTTGTTGTTTTGTGTCCTTTATTTGTTCATTCTGATTCATAAATCATACTTTTAATTATCTGAAATCTGTAGGATGTTTGTGTTGACACAGTATTGTTGTTATTTTATATTGACCCTTCTGCCCTGTTACCACCCCTTGCTGAACTGTGGAAAAGGCTAACCGAGTTTTTTTTTCAAACATGAAAAAAGTAAGGCATTGATAACATGGAAACTGTTTTTCTATCCTGAATTGAGCATGAAACATGCGTTTTCTAAATGTTAATAAGCTTGATGTGAGCCTTCCACCATGAGGAGCCTTTGCTCTGCCTATCTTGATAGTAAGTTTCCTAAATAAGTTTGACCCATGGAAAATCTGCACTGCTAAAGATCTTGTGAAGGTTTTCATGAGCAGGGTTTTGTTACGAGTGGCAATATCTAGAACTCCCAAACCTCCTTGTTCCTTTGGCAAACATACTTTGTCCCAAGAGATAAGAGCAGGGCTAACAGAGCTACTTCATGATATGTAGGTTTGGCCCATACTTCTGCCATCCAATTATTGCTGGGATAGGTGAAAACGATCAGCCATTTATATGTACCATGGACTGCATTGGTGCCAAGTATGTATAAGATCTCGTCTTTATGTAACTTTTTGCGTGTGTTACTTTCTTCTCAAAATTCCAATGGATTTGAATATATTTGTGTGCTATGTTTTATCCACACACTTCCATAGTTCCATGTATGTTGCCGATCTCCTACGGGCATGTGTATCGTAGTGAAGAGTATTCTCTTTATCAGCTTTGGCTCAATCATAATCCTCAGATGTATTTAGTCCCCAGTTAAGATTGATTGATTATTTGTCAGTTGTCATTCATTTGCTTCCTTTTTTGTTAAATTTACACCAAGAACTAAACAAAGGGCAATGGTAACTGTAAGGTGTATGGACAGTGCCTTCCCTGGGAAAACATGGATATTTAACCATGACGTTCGGAAAACACCAAACTATGGTATAAAATGCACTAAGAACAAGTAAATGACTTATTGTTGGCCTATATGTTACCACATAGATGATTTGGATGGTTTATCTTGTTTTGGGGCCAGGAGCCATTCAAAGTTGTATTGTTGATGTAGACATTATGCCAATATCCATTTACATGTGATCTGTAGTATCCTGGAACCGCAGTGCTTTATGTTAGCTCTCTTGAAACAGTAATGTTTATTCTTGTGAACCATAATAGTGGTTTCTTGCTTGGCTATTATATCTGTAGCAGGTAATCTGATAAAAAATGCTTCCCTTATGCAGGGAACTGGCAAAAGATCTTGTGGTTTCTGGCACAGCTCTGGAATCATTATATGGTGCTTGTGCGTCTATGTGTAAACCAGACATGGTTCGTTTACTTACTTGAGATATGTGTTTCATCATGATATGCGATTTCACAGAACTAAATTCTTATGTAGTTTGTTCTTCAGAATGCTTCTGTAATTTCTGTTATCGGTTCCTGCACAGTTAATTTAACAATTTCCTTTCAATTTTTTATTTGGTAAAGGAACATGAAGGACAGGAAATCTCACAAGCATTGCGGTCTTCTGTTGACCGTGATTGCTTAAGTGGCTGGGGAGGTTATGCGTTCACCATGTAAGTTCCACATGTCTCAGACTCTTACATATTCTATGCCAAAAAATATTGCATGTGAATATGTGACCATCTATCTGTTGAATGAATACTTACTTAATTCATCATTTGGAACTTCGTTGGCAAAAGTGCACCTCTGACAGCTAACCCCTTCAACAAGTGTTTGATATTTGAACATTAGATTTATTTAACCAGTATGGTTTTGTTATTACGCACCATAGGTGTAGTAATATTCCGGTTGGTCAAGTTCAGAGAGGAAGGTGCTTGTCACCTCTTAAATCCTTTCCCCCATATTATGAAACCTTTTTTCCTTGGTTGCAAACACCCACTGAAGTTCAGGGAAGAATGGACTGAGTTCATAGCACCTGTAGCCCCAGATAATGTAGCAGTTCCTTCATCCGACCTAAAAGCACATCAAGACTTATAAAGATATATATGATTGCTGGTTCTGTTTTTCATTCCTACAACTTCGTAACATGCCACTGAAAGCACGTGTGCCTGTGTATGCACTTTGTTACAGCACACCTTCCAAAAATAGGTTGGAAGAATTTAATTTGTGTGTCTTGGGATCATTGCTCTTGTCCGAGCAGGCTTTTGTTTGACCTGATGATACCGCCCGTGGGTATTGCACATCGTATATGCCCTCTATGATAGTTCGGACTGTTTGGTTCATGTTCTAACTTCTAAGGTCGCCACTCATTGCGAGAGTTAATTAAATCAGACCGCTTAGAGCCATATAGTCAATTTTAGTTCCACAAAATCGTGTTAAGATTTCTTTAGACTAAGCCAAAGTATTTGCCATTTTTTTTATTTGCATATTCTGATAACCTAGCTCAGCAACGTTTGACAAATAATGTGGCAACCACTGTACACGAATGAAACATGCTCGGACATATGCACTGTTTTTGGACCACATGATGTTGCACCAATCTTATATTTGACATATCTAATCCCGTCCCAGTTTACCCATCAGTTTCATTTTCTCATTAGGACATAGGAAATGAAATACCCTACACGAAAACGGCGATCTTGGGATGCATCAGCCGATGATGTGCCATAAGTCAAGAAACTAATGACTGCATGCATGTGAACTTAAAAGGCTAAAAAGAACATGTAGAGCCAATGCCTGTATCACTGCTTGATCAATTCCTACAAGATTTTTTACACGTCACACAGAAAATTTACACTGCATTTTGGTATCTTGTTGCGCATGGGAGAGCTGGAGAAAGGAGGAGGATAAGCCCGGGAGCTGCAGCGCTCGTGAGTGCCAGTGGCGATGATCGTCATGGCTTGGTTGTCGGCGACGGGATGATATTTCTCTGGCCAGTCGAGCTCGACCTCATGGGCGTGTGGAAGCGCCTCTTCTGCCAGTGGTGTCAGCGGAGGGTGGACCAGGAGTTGCGACAGCTGCCAGTTCTGTAGCTCCCAGGCGCCCCTCGAACAGGATGGCACGAGTGAGCTTCCGAGGTGGTTGCTTGGGTGCACCAAGAGTCCAGAGGGCGGTGGCTGGCAAAGACGAAGGGGAGCGGTGGTAGTGTTGGCTGCTCTGGCGATGGAGATAAGGAGCTGCCGAAGCTTGACTTGACGCTGAAGCTGTGAGCCTGTGACCGACATGCATTTCAAACTGTTACTAACCTTTCTCCTAGAAAATTCAGGATGTCTTTGAACAAGAGATTCATATGCTACTTACTCCTTCAGCATTGGCTGTGCCTTGTCAATTCTCCTCTCAGCCTCTTGGCCATCCTCTCTCTTTCTTCCATCGACCTTCTGCTGCTCCACTTCATGTCTCACCAAGCTCTCCAGCTGAAAACATTCTGCCCTCGTACATTGTTTTGGTTCAGGCTTTGGTGGCAGCTGGATAAATCAAAATATATCACCTTACACATACCACTGGATAGTTTGTGGTTTAGGGGTAGGGATATGCCTTGAATTGCCTGACTTCTCTTCCCTTGTTAAAGTAAAAGCTTAAGATGTTGCAGTTTCCCAGTAGTTGTTAAAGGAGATCTTCCTATTATGAAAGCCAAATGAGAAACAATTTCAGCACATTTGTCAACCAAACCCCAAGTATTGAAGTGCAAAATCTGTGTAGGATATTTTTTTTTGGATGCTAAAGAGGTAAAAGCCGATGAAGAGTAATATTTTTGGCATAGCCGGAAGGACCATAGAGAAACAGAAATGGACCCTGTTTGCAAAGTTTCCTTATGCCATGTATAGTTTGTCTCAAGGAGCTGCTGTTAATAAAATGTGATGGATCTTAAACAAAATTATAATGTGATTCATCTTCCGTTGTCAACAGAATTTTATTCATCAAACATGAGAGCAGAAGAAACACAAACAATGGAAGGAAAGATACATATGCTTGAACCATAGAAAACACTGCAAAAAACTAAACGACTGAAGGGAGAAATAACGAATTTGACCTGCTGGGCCACCTCCATGTGTGGGAAGCTTGTTAGAGATGGGCTTAAGCAGCACTTTATGTTGTATCCTATGTCTTCCCTTCGAACCCAGGTTTCACTGGTTTCACCGCAGTTGCATCTCATGGAGATATTGTGAGAGAGAAGGATATGGAAAGGACATATATAAATGGTGATTTGGCACGACCTCCATAGTGGGTGGGTGGGGGGGGGGGGGGGGGGGGCTTTGGTATTGTATTAATTTGATCCAGTGCCACGGTTATCTCATTTGAAAGGGGCAATTACTCCTGTCATTACTAAATAAGGTGAATGCATCAAACAAGGAGAATAATATAGAATGTCGAGAGCTGATAACAAACCATCCAGTTTTAGAAGTGGACCAGCAAGAAATAATGCAGGGTGCCATGTGTTGCTTGGGATTCATGGATTTCTGTTTTGTTCTGTTCGCCCTGACAGGGTACAAAATGTTGATATTGTGTGTGCATTTTTATTTCAGGTTTAAAAATTTAACCGAGGAAGAGTC
Source organism: Alopecurus myosuroides (assembly GCA_028641055.1). Taxonomy (NCBI): domain Eukaryota; kingdom Viridiplantae; phylum Streptophyta; class Magnoliopsida; order Poales; family Poaceae; genus Alopecurus; species Alopecurus myosuroides. Next base: position 267,601,945 of record CM054060.1, read on the forward strand.
AAGAAGAAAACAACTTCTGGAAGACTGGAACAAGCAAAACAAACAGAAGAGGCCGGCATAGAATCTGAAGCCCTTGATGGAAAACCAAATTCTGACGGCTATGCAGCAGACAGCAAAGGGGAAGAGGTCAGGTCATTTTGTTGATTGGCATATCAATTCTTTCCGAAACTGAAACCCTTTCTGTTGTTGCCAAATGTTAAACATGAATCCCATGGAAATGAACAGATTTCAGCTAGTAATTGCGGACTTAGCCACGGTTCAAATGAAACATCTGTGGACAGAAACAAACAAGAGATATTTTCTTCTTGGCCTGGGGCATATTTTTTCTGATAAACTGGAGAATTCACAAACATAATTTTTTTTTCTTCTCTCAATCAATCGTAGCTTGAAAGATTCTAAGAAAGGTGTCCTGCTGTCCAGGGAACAATTCAGGAAGAAACTGACACTGACACCCATTCTTCAGTAAGCAACCCTGGCTCGCCCGCTGACGACGAATTGAGAGAATCTTCACCAGCCTTGTTTCTGCCCTCCTCTACAAGAAAAGGTGAGAATTTTCAAGCATCGGTAACTCGATTTGTCGGAGCCAGCAATGTGGATAGTGAAAACATGAACAACTGCTGAAAATAGGATGTTAATTTAGATTTACTGAATTGAGGTGACTGGTCACCCAGTGCGAAGTAGGTGTGCTCTTCCATTGGGTTAATGTACACATGAATTCATGATCTAAGAAAATCAGTAATATCGCTAATGCTGCTGTTTAAAATTTTATCCTCTGATATGTAGGTCAATGCTTTTCATAGTTATGCTGATGCTGTTGTGTGATTGTCCTTATTGTTATGTGTCCTTTATTTTCTTAATAATATTTTTGATTGCTGCTATTTTATACTGGCCTTTCTGTCTTATTACAGGCCCTTCTATTTGCGTAATTGTGGAGACGGCTAACAGGGTTGCTTACATGATATGTAGGTCTGGGACATACTTTTGCCAACCAATAATTGCTGGACTAGGAGAAAACGATCATCCATTTATATGTACCATGGACTACATTGATGGTATGTATTTATCCGTTTTCGCCTTTCTGCAGCTTTTTGTGCGCGTTACTTTCTTCTCAAAAGTTCACGTTATTTGAATATGCATGTGTGCTATGTTTGCTTCACATATGTTCATGTATGTTCACGGGCATTTGTATCACAGTGAAGAGTATTCTCTTTATCATCTTTGGCTCAGTCATAATCGTCAGTTATATATAGTCTCAGGTTAAGATTGATTATTTGTCAAATTTTATCCATTTGCTCCCTGTTTTTATCAAATTAAAACAAAAACTAAACGATGGGCAATGCTTATTGTAAGATGTATGAATAATGCCTTCCCTGAAAAAAACATGAATATTGTACCATGGCATTTAAAAAGCACCAAACTATGGTATAAAATGCACTAAGAACAAATTATTTGGAAGGTTTATCTTGTTTTATAGTTGGCCACGAGCCATGCAAAGGTATATTGGTAATGTAGACATTATGACAATATATCCATTCCCATGTGATCTGTGGTATACTTGAACCGCAAGTGCTTAATGTTTAAGTCATTTGAAACATGATAATATTGATTCTCGTGAACCGTAATCACGTAATGGTGGCTTCTTGCTTGGCTATGATATCTGTAGCAGGTAATCTGGTTTAAAAAAAATGCTTCCTTTAAATATTTTGTGGTTTCCGGCATTGCTTCGGAATCTTTATATGGTGCTTGTATGTCCATGTATAAACCAGACATGGTTAGCTTACTAACTTGAGATATGTCTTACATCCTGATATGCTGTATCACAGAACTATTTTCTTATCTAGCTCGTCCTGCAGAATCTATAATAATTTGTGTTATCAAAATATGGCACAGTTAATTTGACAATTTTGTTTCAATTTTTTATTTGGTAAAGGAACCTGAAGAACTATTCGACACAATCTCACAAGCATTGCTGTCTTCTGTGGATTGCCTGAGTGGCTGGGGAGATTATGTTTCTTACCATGTAAGTCCAACATATGTCTCAAACTCTTACATATTCCGTTGACCATCTCAAGTTCTTCCTCATATTATGAAACCTTATTTTCCTGGTTGCAAACACCCACTGTAAGTTCAGTAAATATTTCTCAAGGGTAGAATGGACCGAGTTCGTAACACCTGTAGCCCTAGATAACGTAGGAGGTTGTTCCTTCACTCCAAAACTTGTGCGACCCATTTATTTCACAAACTAAAGAACCTTAAGCATGGAAGATAACATTTGATTGTTGGGTCTGTTTTCATGCCTACACCTTCGAAACATGCCACCGAAAGCATGTGTGCCTCCGTATGTACTTTGTTGCAGCACACTTTTGCAAAAATAGGTTGGAAGAATTTCATTTGCGTGTCCTGCGGTCATTGCTCTTGTCTAAGCAGGCTTTAATTTTGTTTGACCTGATATGATGCCGCGCGTGAGCATTGCACGTCATATGCCCTCTATAATAGTTTGGACTGCTTGGTTTATGTTCTAAGGTTGCCTAAACAAAAGTAAGCTGTAGCCAATCAATAAGAGGTTGAATAGTTCCAGGACTGTGGTAAGATTGGCTTAGACTAAGCCAAAGTATAGTCCATATTTTTCTGAGAGGGTACTGCTTCATAACCCAGGCATGTTTGAAAAACCTATACTACTTTTGGATCCGATAATTGCATAGCAACCCAGTATTACCATTCGCTGTATCCTAATCACCCATCAGTTCCATTACGGAATTACTTTGCGTACGATGGAATGGCATCCGATATTTGTACGATACTGTGATGTGCCGTGAGGATGCCAAGGAAATTTCTACCAACGCTGCAGATACCGTGTCGTACAGAGATCGGACATCTTTTATCGTACGTGTAGCAACGCTCGTTCCATTATCTCGTCCACGACATAGGAAATGAAATCCCCACACGAACGGCGATCTTCGGTTGCATCAGCCGACCAATTTTGCATGCCGGAAGTGAAAAAACCAATGCCTGAATTCATGTGAACTTAATAAAAGGCTAAAAGGCTAAAAATAAAAGGCTAAAACCAATGCCTGAATGCCGGTGGTGTCAGCGGAGGCCGAGCAGAGGAGGTGCTGACGCCAGTTATGGAGCCTGCAGGTGGTCGGCGGGCACCATAGCGCACCGGCATGCCGTCGCCGTTGGTTGTGTGCATGGGCATGGAACATCCAGAGGACGGTTGCCGGCAAGAGTGAAGCGTAGTCCACTGTGGTGATGGAGATTGCCAGAGCTTGACTTGAGGCTGGAGCTGTAACCGTGGTGGGTTGGGAGTATATGTAGAGAGTTTTGGTTGCTAGAAAGATGAATAAAGTGACGACCTTTGTGAATACTAATACTACTAGAGTTTAGGGTCATGACAGAATTTGAAAATCTAGATATTAAATCGATGTACTACCTCCGATCCATATTAATAGGTGGTAAAGTGGATGTAACAAGAAACATGCAGAGTTGACTCAAGGACAAGAAAATGGATCGGTACAAATCCAATCGAATCCAATTTGACTCAATTCGAATTTGATTGCCACGTGGCTGAGTCGGTTTGACTTCGACTACAACTCTCCCGCGATTTGGGATTCCATTCTGCGCTAGTTTCGGAGGACGTGGCGAACCGATGAACGCCAGGATCGACTAGCCGTGCATGTGTAAATGGAGTATACATGCTCGCAAATAACAGCAGCGTTCTAGTACCCTTATTTTCTGTCAAAAAAAAAAACGCAGGGCACGGAAAACATGTTTCACGTATCCTACTTGGGCCAGAAAACACTATTGGGCCGAAAAAAGAAAAACGCTAGCAGCAACGTCGCAACCTACGCGAGTTTTTTTTTGAGATCCCAAATCGTGCGTGAAAGTAAAGCGACCTGAAAGAAAGCGCGTGAAACTAAACCGACCTAGTGAACCTTAAAAGCGTTTCCTCCCGCGATTTGGGATCCCCCCTCTGCCCTAATCTCGATTTCGACTCTCTGCCCTAGTTTCGATTCGATTCGCGCGATCGAACAAGAAACCGCTCCCGCTCGCCCTCCCGAAAACTCCCAGTTTTCGCCGGAAAGCTCGCCGTCATGCCGCCTCGCCGCCGCCGCAGCCGCCTCCTCCCCATCGTCGGCGCGGCTTCTGCGGGTGCGCTGCTCTTTATCGCGCACGCCGCCCGCCCCTTGCTCTACTCGCCGGGATCACCCTCCGTCGGCACCTGGCAGCTGCAGAGCTTCACCCCGCCGCCGGAACTGCTTCTCACCCCGCCGCCTGAGCTGCTCTTCTCGGAGGCGCCCGCGCGCCAGGAATCCGAGGCCGACCGCTCCTTCGAGCTCCGCCTACTCCCCCGATCCCCGCCGCAGCAGCTGCTCGTCTCGGAGGCGCCCGCGCGCCAGGAATCCGAGGCCGACCTCTCCTTCGCGCGCCGCCTACTCCCCCTCCGCCACCGATCCCCGCCGCAACACCACGACGCAGTCCTGCTCCCGGATCGGGAGCTTCTGGTGCTCGCCGCTGAGCCCCCCGTGGGGGACGCCCAGTGCGTCTTCCAGGGTGGGGCGTCGTCCCCGGCGCGCGCGCTCGGGAGGCTGCCGGGCCCCGGGCGCCACGCCTACCTCTGCATCATGCCCGACTCGGAATCAGGTATCCAGCACATCCAGTCACCAATCCTGCTGCCCTCCTCGCCTGCGCCTAGCACCGCTGCACCCCCATCGCTCCCCTCCTCGGCCCCTGCCCCTGCCCCTGCCCCTGCCCACCCTGCCGCCACAAACCTCATTAGTTGGAGCAACACTAGTCTAGTGTTCGATTCAGCCCCACTGGACGGCGCAGGAGGTGATGTCCTCGTCTTCGCCAAGGGTCGCCGCCAGGGGCTCAGTTCAGCAGCTGGTGATATCCAGTGCATCTACAGCAGCGCCGCCGCGGATGGCACCATGGTTGCCTCCTTCCCAGCCGTCACATCGGCGCAGCAGCTCGTCAGGTGTCCACCTCCACCCTCCTCTTTACGTTCCGGACGGATCACTGTAGCTTTGAAAGGCGGCGAACCCTTGCCCTCCCTTGCAACCTTCACTTCTGGCCCGTCCGTGACAAGTACGGACAGGAAATTGATATGTGCTTGCACAATGGTACGCAACGTAGCGAAATTTCTGCCCGAATGGGTTCGCTACCACGCAGCTATAGGTGTCGAAAACTTTTACATATACGACAACGGCAGCGAAGATGACCTCGCAGTCCAGGTGGATCGTTTGCAAGGTGCTGGATTCAATGTGTTTACCGTGGCCTGGCCATGGACTAAAACGCAAGAAGCTGGGCTCTCCCACTGTGCTGCCATGCACCGCTCTTCCTGCCAATGGATGGCCTTTTTGGACGTAGACGAATTTATCTTCTCGCCTGAGTGGAATATGCTATTCGAGACCCCTTCCAAGTCCATCCTAGAACCACTTGTTAACGTCGATCCGGGAGTTGGCCAAGTATACCTTCCCTGCTACGACTTTGGCCCCTCGGGCCACAAATCACATCCAGGCGACGGGGTCTGCCAGGGGTACACATGCCGACTGGACAAGGTGTTGAGACACAAATCCTTGGTCCGTCTTGATGCAATCGCCGATTCTTTCAAGAACTATGTGCATCACTTCGAGTTGAAGTCTGGCTTCAACTTCAAATGGAGTCTGAGGATAGCCCGAGTGAACCATTACAAGTTCCAGGCCTGGGAGGAGTTCAAGAAAAAGTTCAAAAGGCGGGTTTCTGCCTATGTGCCTGACTGGCAGGACCCCGTCAACCTCAACTCCAGTGACCGGGCCCCTGGTCTTGGAGTCGATGCTGTTGAGCCAGATGGCTGGAAGGAAAGCTTTTGCGACAAAAAAGACAGCACTATGAAAGATTTGACTATAAAGTGGTTTGGTGTTGCGTTTGGTGGCCATGGAAAAACTGGTGATAGCCCCTCCTCCCCCTCTCCCTCCCCCTCCTCCTCTCTTCCATAGTTTATATAGTATAATCTATATTAAAATAATAAAAAATGTTATAAAAAACACTACTTGCCAAAAATAAAAAGATAACCTTTGAATTGAACAGTATTTACATTTTTGCAAAGAAACATGCCATGCCACTTCTACTGCTTATATCTCCATACTATAATGCAATAGTATACGTAGCAAATTCCTTTAGGAGAGCCAATTTTCTTTTGTGGTACTTATATACTGAGGTGTTTCTGCTGAGTTTGCTATTTTTTGTTCTGATAAGAACATCATTGCACTTGTTTTTATTCTGATTGCACTACTGAAACAAACATGAAATTGTTTGGCGTAGCACTTGAACCAACTGATGATAAAAAAAAAGGTTAGGAAACACATGTTAACATACCTTTACAAATACCTTTAGGAAAGCCAAATTTGTTTTCTGGTCACTATATACTGAGGTGTTTCTACTGCTCTTCTTTATTTAATTTTGTTCTGATGAGAACATCACTTTGTTTTTCTTCTACTCCCTCCGTCCCAAATTAATTGTCTCAAAGTTGGACAAAAGTGGGTTTATCTAGACATGTTTTAGTGTTAGATACATCTATTTTTGTCCAACTTTGAGACAACTAATTTGGGACAGAGGGGGTAGTTGAGTTAGTCTAGGTTTTAACTCCGCCTATGTTATTATCTCAACATAGCCGGTCCCAAGCCCGGATAAAGGAGGAGGGTTGTGATAGGCTTGGCGAGCCAACGTCAAAACTCAAGCCACTCTTATGGAGATGAAACCCAAAAGAACCTTGTTGGGGCATAACCCTCTTAGCGACGCGCCAGTTTCTCTCCACTACCTGTCATAGTTCCTTTCATGTAATCAACCCTTGAGAGAGAGAGAGAGAGAGAGAGAGGGGGGGGGGGGGCATTGTTATTTTCGGTTCTCATGATTCTAAATTTAGTATGAACAATAATATGCATTTTCCTGTTCATGTATTTTACTTGTGTTTCAGAGCCAGTGATCTTGCTTTGTCAGCAGAATCATTGTCTGTTTGTATTATATGAGCAGTAGCCTGTTTGTATGTTATGATGGTAATTTTTTCGTTTTATGTGCCAAAAACATTTACCCTAATGTTTGGCAGGAGCAACTGCAGATATGAATACCTGGAAAGACCCGGTGAACCTTCAGTCCGGTGACCGGGCCCCTGGTCTCAGAGTCGAGGCCATCGAGCCACATGGCTGGGCCAAGGGCTTCTGTGAACGTAATGACACGATATGAAGGAAATGAGCATCAAATGATTTGGCGTCAGATTTGGACCAACCGGTGATATAACCCCCTTCCCCTCCTCTCTTCAAGAGTTATGCTGATGCTGCTGTGCAATTGCCCTTCTTGTTATTTCCTTTATATTTTCTCAATCAGATTCTTAAATCATATTTTTGATTAGCTGAAATCTGTAGGATGGTTGTAGCATTGCTGTTATTTTATGCTGCTCCTTCTGTCTTTAGAAAATCGATGATATAGCTGGTGCTGAGTTATCCTCTGATATGTAGGTCAGTGCTTTTCATAGTTCTGCTGATCCTGTCGTGCAATTGTCCTTGCTGCTATGCCTCCTTCAATTTTCTCAATACGATTTATAAATCATACTATTTTTTATAAGCTGAAATATCGTAGGATGTATGTGTCATTGCTGTTATTCAGTGCAACTGTTGGTCACTGAACAGTTGTATTCTTCTCCTCCTCTTCCATGTATTCTTGCTGAAATTTGGTTTCTTTTTCCTGTTTAACATGTAGGCAGTAGAGAAAGCATGCATGTACGGAGTATTTCACTCAATTAAAACCTGTTTTGTGCATAGGCAGTACTCTGAAATGGAAGATGAAATGGAGTACTCTGTTTTGTGCATAGGCATGTATGGAGTATCAAAACCTGTTTTGTGCATAGGGATGTATGGAATGCTCTGTTTTGTGTATAGGCATTTAGCTCTATTTCCAGTCCCCCTTAAATCTGATGATGTTGTTCAAATGTGTTCTTGGAGTAGTCGGGCTGTAGTGCTTGATCTGTCGATGGAGTAGTGCAACAATAAATACTCCTGCTTTAAAGTCGTGTGCTGCTCGTGGGAGAGTTGCCAAAGTGGGCGTACGATGGACGAGTAGTTGAAGTTACTACTAGGAGTACTGTATATATCTATAAAATATACCTTAACACAAAGACAAAGGTGCTGCTGCTACTGGAAAGGTTGTCGAGTTTGTTGAGCTATTGCCATGTGACCTCATCTCACCTCACAGTGGTCATGTCCGTTGACACAATGGATGGTGAGAGCCCGCGGGTGCACTTCCTTAGAAATCTTGACGAAGAATCTTGTGGCTGTGAGATGATATGCCTATGGTCACAAGGGCGTCTGCATCAAATCTTGGGAAGTTTGCTGCCACTGTTGAACAGAGCCATTTGAGGACAGAAATCATGTCGATCTTTGATGATTTAACCCAGGATGATACTTTCTCAATTCATGCAAATAGTTATCTATTGATTCATGCAAATAGTTGCCTATTTGTTCAAAAAGCGGAATAAAACATATATACTTTCTTATTTGCCATAAAATAGTTGTTTTGTTGACTGGATGATTGTGTCTGTAATCACGTGGTCTCTTCCTTAATCTGCAGTGAAGATGAACCGTCAACTTGTTGTGGTGGATTTTCAGACTGATCAAATTAAGCAGTCACTTAGCAGAACTTTATAATATTACCAATTGAGATGCTATCGTTGGCATTGAGAAAATCCTTTGTTAGTTTCAGGTTATATTCTGTGGATTCAACTAAGTATATTGGTTATAGCCATATGAATCTTGTGCTGCTTCCAGGTTGGCTTATGTGAGTGGTGTCTTAGATCTAATATCATATAAACAAGTTTCTTGCTCCTTAATGCTTACTAGTGTAGTTTTTTGATTTTTCTATTACTTGTTGCTTATTTTTATCTTAATTGGAGTTTCAAATTTGACATACCTTGCTGTAGTAGTTTGCATATTTGTGTGGTACTGTTAACTGTCCAGTTTTTGTGCTGTGTTTCTTTTCACGAGATTACGTGCAATTGTGTGATGAGAATGCTTGAGGACTGTAAACAAAAATTAAACTGTTTTATTTTACCTTCTTTAATGAACATGATATTGTTTTGTCTATGCTTGAAGATATGGAAGTAAACTTTTTAAATTCAGTGGTTATTTTACCTTCTGTCTATGCTTGAATTTACTAGGTGTTTCCGATTTAGTTTGAGGTTTTCATCGAGCAACCAAGTTACTGGGAGATGCTTCTCTTTCTATCATGCTCTAGGTCTCCTGAATCGCTTTTCGTGGATGCAAAGAAGGGATCCTTTGTGCTCAGAAGACGTGTTTTTTCAAGACATCTGTCATCTTTGTTGACCATCTTTAGGAGTTTCTTTCTGCTGCGTTGACTAGCACAACACTTCCCATTCCTTCCAATGACTGTCATTGGCCAGCTTGGTTAAGGTTACTTGGCCTTCATATATGCGTTAGTCTTTGTTCTACTGGAATTACTCCTATGCTTATTTTTTGACATGAAAATAGCTGGGTAGAATATATCGGTTTCCTTATCCAGTTAGTTTTCTCCAAAAAGTATTGCACCAAAAGTTCCAAAGCTTCTACTTGATGAAATTAATCCCACTGGGTGTACAGGAATACTATTGCATAGTAATCTTACAAATATGGCTGCCTTTTTTGAGTATTCAATTAGATAGTATGGAATTGCCATTTAGCATTTGGAAAGTAGGATGAAAGTGAGAATATGGCGTGCTATCATATTTCTATTCAGCTTGCATAATATATACAGTTAGGGTTTCTGACCTCCTAATTCAAGTCATCTGTTCATGAATGCCCAAGTGTGGGTAGCTCTTAATGTATGTTAGCATAACCTTTTCATTTCCTGTTATCATTGTTAGAGATACAGTTCTATACAACTATGGTTTATGGTAGCATCGTAGCAAACAATATTGTTAGTACGTTGTCGTTGCAATCAAGGTCTGAGGTTCTCTTTTCTGTTTGCCATGAATAGATGTTTGACAAGAGTAGCTTATAGAAGGTTATTTTTCTTGATATATATTTTTAGATCATTACATACTACTCACTTGTTGTTTTTGGTATGACTTTCATTGCCCTTGTATTTTGCTAACGTTATGGTTTCAAGGATGACTCTGGTCCCGTCCTTGCTGGAGATAGTACTACCTGCCATGGAGAAAAATATTTCTTGTGGATATAACTCGCTTATAAGATGTAAAGTATTTAGTGGGGAGATTCTGTCCTTAGGCATGTCTGCAAGTCTGGGGTACTTTGACTTCTAGAGGAGGGACAGGCTGCACGGGAACCTGGTGCAGGTGTAGAGGGACTAGTTTGGTGCTCAGACCTACAAGAGGGTCGACATGCCACGCTCCTTCCATTCTGAGTGGTACAAGATGCTGAACTCGAAGACTTGAGCTGCTGGTCCACAGGGGCATGGTTCCGTCTTGTCAGTATATCTGTTGTCCAGCCATGGGGTTCCTTTCCTGTAGGGGAAGAACTGCTGTTTAATTTCCTGTATTTAATTTCGATAAGGAGGTCCAATTTCTCTCAACTAGCTGTGATAGCTCGATGTAAACCAACTTGTTATTTGCCGGATCTCGTCATTCTGAATACGGTATGAATAATAAGATGCATTTTCATGTTCCTGTGTTTGTCTATGCATTTTCTGAATTTCAGAGCAAATGATCCTGCTTCTTCCCCAGTACTACTTTGTCAGCAAAATCAGTGCCTTTTTGCCCAGTATGCTGCATTCTCAGAAAAATTACTATGTTGCTTTGTCAATTGTATTAGTGACCAAGTCCTTTTTGTTTGGAAGAGGACCCATATTTGCCTAAGCTCCTGTTTATGTCCCCTTTGATATTTACAGTACCTTAAGAGTGTTGTGAGTAGGGATGTGGATACTGAAAGTTTTAAACTTTCATTAGAATTTCTCACAGCAAAGCCCCAACCCCATGTTCCATGGTCCACGGCTGTTTCTCCTTGGTGAAAAGTTGCTTAAATTCAGAGGCTGAACTTTTGGCATGGCAGGTAACAGAGTTTTTTTTTTCTTGATACAGCAGGTAACAGAGTTTTGGAATTCACCAGCAGCAGTTTTCAGTTCTGGAATTCCACAGCCACCAAAGCAGGCCAGTCGTCAACAACTTTTTGCATTTTCTCACCCCCGTGATAAAAGCCTTTTCAGGAGTAGATTCTGGACTAAACTGCTGGGCGATCGATCGTTCAAGTAAGAAAACACTAGGGAAAACAGTCTACGCGAAGGAAGGTAGAAGGCGTATTTTAGCTACACTGAGTAGAGAAGCAGCGAAGGCGGTTTCCTGCTCTGTGCTTCTGCTTTCGAATTGCTTGCTTCCTTGTTCACTGCCGCGCACCAAGCCAGGCTCGCAGTGGCAGAATAGCGGCAGCGGCGGAAGAGCCGTTTTGCACGCGTTCGACCGCTCCGCACGCTGGTACCCCTCCTTCGTCCACGGCGGTGGTGACGACGACGACGGGTACCCAGGTGCGTGTGTGGGCCGCGGCGTGCTCGTCTGCCGATTTGTCTTCCGCTATAATTTTGCCCCCCTACCCCAACTCTCACTCTGAATTTGGAACCTAGGCTGCTCGGATCGATCCTGAGGAAGCGCCGGCATGCCGCCTAGGCTCGTGGGGGTATACGCCTCGCCATCGGCGGAGTACGTCCTGGCCGTGCTCACGTGTGGTGAGGCATTCCTGCCGCTGGACCGGTGATGGCCAGACGAGAGGGTTCAGTCGGCGTATAATACGGCGCTAGTCGTATCGTCAGGGGTTACACCAGAAGAACATCTCACAATGGTCCGGTAATGGAGAGTGTGGATTGGTCGAGAGGAGCTTGTTCGGCACTTGGGCCATGCCAGCGCCAGAGGCTCCACGGAGTTCTGTTTTCACCTTTGTTTCCTTTGGACGACCCAACCATTATCATACGAGAGAATAACATAAATTTGTTGTTTGGTACCACTTTGCCAATAGAGTACATAAATCTACCAGATTTTGGATTCTATTTCGCGGAAAAGACTGACCGCTCTTTGATCCCGAATTGACATTCGGCGGATGAGAGAGAATAGCATAAAACTACCAATTTTCAATCTAAATTTGTTGTTTGGTACCATATTTAGATCGCAAAGTGGTAGTTTTATGTGATTCTCTCACGTCAGTTCGAGTGTCTATTCATGATTAGTCTTTTCTGCGAAATAGAATTTAAAATCTGGTAGATTTATGTATCCTATCGACAAAGTGGTACCAAACAACAAATCTATATTGCAAAGTGGTTGTTTTATGCTATTTTCTCTCATATGTAACATTATGAAAATTAGCCTTAGAAATTCATTTTGGCACCCGGTATTTAGAAACCAAAATTTGAAATATAAAAAATTCCAAAAAATTAGTTGGTAAATCTTCACATTCTACGTGTCCGCAAAGTCGTTTCATCGAGAAAATACATTTTTTGTGGCTTGTGTAAAAAAGATAAAAAAATCTTGTGAAAAGGCTTAATACATAGACCACACAAAATGTCCGCTTTCTTTGAAACCACTTTATGAATATATTTTTTTTTTTGATAAAGGGCTTTATTACTCGAAAAGATTCAAGCATTACACCCGGCCTCTGCATCGTAAAATGCACACAGCCGAAATCCGAAACAGAAAATAAACAGAGCGACAATACTACAAAACAACCGATGTAGACTGTCGATGCTATGGAGCCGCTATCCGTAGATCAAGTGGCCATCCATGTGGGATAAAAATATCCCTCGCCACCTGCTCCAGTCGTGCACATGCCTCCGTAAAAAGGCCTCGTAACTCCCCTCGCTGTAATGTGGACCACGAACGGAGAATACCTGTGCTCCTGAATAGAACCTGCATACGAGAAAAAATTTTATCATTGAAAATCTTGTCATTTCTACATAGCCAGAGCGACCAAATAACGGCAAGCGCTCCTACCCTAATAGTAGTCTTAAAACGTTTATCGACCCCATTTAACCAGTTGCCGAATATGTTCGCAACGGAAGTAGGTTGATAAAGATTCGAAGCCATTTGGATAGCGAACCATATAGAACGCGCAAATGTGCAATCAAAGAATAAGTGTTTAATTGTCTCATCATGAGTACAAGAAACACACCTAGAGCTCCTATGCCAATTACGTTTGACAAGATTATCTTTTGTAAGTATGACTCCCTTACGAAGATACCACGCAAAGATTTTAATCTTCAGCGGTATCTTCATACGCCATACATTTTTGAAAATATCGACTGGCAAGTCTGATTGGATCATAGCCCTGTACATGGAGTCCACCGAGAACAAGCCGTTCTTAGTGATCTTCCACCGAAACTCATCAGCGCCTGGTGTAAGAGTAACCATAGTTAATCTATCAACCAAGGCCTGCCAAGACGTAAGTCGAGGGCCGATTAAATCTCGTCTAAACGTGACATTAGGAGGTGAAGTCTGCATGACCGTAGCCAGCGTATCATCCTTATGTCGCGCTATCGTGTACAAAGCCGGATACTGTTCTCGGAGTGTGGTATTACCTAACCATTTGTCCTCCCAGAATCTTATCTGCGATCCATCCTTAATGTTAAATACCCCATAGCGAAAAAACTTATTTTTGTTCGCCATAAGTCCAGCCCAAAAGTGTGAATCACCTGGTTTCCACATAACCTGTGATATTGCTTTCGAGCCTATGTACTTACGTTTAAGGATGGTTTGCCATACCCCTTCCTCGGTTAATAGTTTGAACATCCATTTACCAAGTAGGGCTGAATTCTTGACTTGTAGGTCATGAATACCTAACCCCCCGATCCCGTGGACGACAAACTACATCCCATCTGGCCAATCGATATTTCTTTTTCTCGTTGTCGCCTTGCCAAAAAAATCTTGATCGGAAATTATCCAATTTTTTCAAGACTCCTTTAGTTAGTTGGAAGAATGATATCATATACAGTACCATATTAGTTAGGACTGAGTTAATGAGTACCAGTCGACCACCAAGCGACAACAATTTACCTTTCCAACTAGCTAGCCTTTTCTGCAAACGTTCTTCAACGTGGCCCCATTCTGCATTAGTCAATCTCCTATAATGTGTTGGTATTCCCAAATACTTGATAGGAAATTGACCTTGCTCACATCCGAATAGTTCGATGTATTGTGCAACTGCTTCTTGGGCCTCGCCAAAGCAAAACAATTCACTTTTGTGGAAATTAATTTTTAATCCGGATAGTTGCTCGAACACCGACAGAATTAACTTCAGGTTCGCCGCTTTCTCCAAATCATGTTTCATAAAGAGAATTGTATCATCTGCATATTGAAGGATAGACAATCCCCCATCAACCAGATGTGGAATTACTCCCTCAATTTGGCCATTTTCCTTGGCTCGATCAATCATGATCGCTAACATATCAGCCACAATATTAAACAATATGGGCGATAGCGGATCACCTTGTCTCAAGCCTTTTTTTGTTTGGAAGTATCGGCCAACATCATCATTGACTTTGATGGCCACGCTACCTCCAACTACAAAGCTGCGAATTAGAGCGCACCACTCTTCTGAGAATCCTTTCATTCTCAGAGTCTGTTGGAGAAACTCCTAATTCACTTTATCATATGCCTTTTCAAAGTCTATTTTAAAAATTACCCCATTAAGTTTTTTCGAGTGCAGCTCATGTACGGTTTCGTGTAAGGTCACGACCCCATCAAGGATATTCCTACCCTGCATAAATGCAGTCTGTGTAGGTTTTACCACATGATCTGCCACAAAATTCAACCTAATAGTTGCAACTTTCGTAAAGATTTTGAAACTAACATTGAGAAGACAGATTGGTCGATACTGTTGTATCTTTTCTGCATTCAAAACCTTAGGTAACAAAACGATTTCCCCAAAGTTAAGGCGATACAGCTCCAGTTGTCCACTCTGCAAGAAATCAAACATTTCGATGAGATCATGTTTAATGATCTCCCAGAAATGTTGATAGAACTCGGCCGGACAACCATCTGGACCAGGTGCCTTGTTATGTTCCATTTGGAAAATCGCCTTCTTTATCTCCTCTTCAGAGAAGTGAGCATTAAGAAAAGCATTTTCCTCTATGGATACTTGGGGAATATCATCTGTGCGGTTCTCGTCCATAGTTATATTAGCTACTTCAGGAGGACCAAACAGATCTTTATAGAACTTTGTGATATAGGTCTTGAGATACTCATGTCCCTCAATGAGACCTTCATCTTGATGGAGAGAGTGAATTCGTTTTTTCCTATGTCTGCCATTAGCAACATTATGAAAATAACGTGTATTCGAATCTCCTTCAAGAATGAATTGAGCCTTAGATCTTTGATACCATTTGAGTTCCTCTTCTCGCAACATTTGTGCTACTTTCGCATTGGATTGACTTTTAAGTTCAACCTCTTGCAAAGATAGCAACCTAGTCTCTGCGATCCGATCTAACTCATCAATGATGGAACAAAGACGCTCTTTTTCCTTCTTGAGCAAACCGGTCGTATGTCTCGCCCATCCACGGAGATATTTACGCAAATTGCGCATTTTATTATTCCATCTCCGTATTGGGTTATCACCTAAGACCGGCTTTGACCATACTTTCTTAACTAGTTCATCAAAACCATCACGTAAAAACCAACCTAGTTCAAACTTGAACTGTGCCTGGCCTTTTGGTTTTGATGTGCCAGTTGAAAGTAGAAGGGGAGCATGATCTGACAGAGCCTCAATACGTTCTAGAGCGCGTACCGTAACCAAAGGGAACTTATCTTCCCAATCGGTACTCATTAATACGCGATCTAGTTTTTCGTATGTCGGTTCCGGCAGACTATTTGCCCAGGTGAACTGTCTTCCGGTCATGTGCACCTCTCTCAAATCCAAGCTATCAATGACAGCGTTAAATAAGAAAGGCCAATGACCGTCAAACCGTCCCCGACTTTTCTCGTGTGGGAACCTTAGCAAATTAAAATCTCCTCCAATTAAAATTGGATGTGGATTATTATTCTCCAAGTTAACCAGTTCACGTAGAAAAGCCTCCTTAAATTCCTCCTGGGCAGCACCATACACAGCGACTAAACTCCATACGAAGTTGTCGGCACGGTTACGGAGGTGTAATTTAATATGAAAATCACCATCCGACCTTGCTAACACATCGAAGGAGTCAGTTTTAACGCCTAGTAGAATGCCACCCGATCTACCGCGTGGAGGAATAGAGTACCAAGTGAAGTCTAAACCCCCTGAGAGGCGGTTCAGAACACTCGCTTGAAAATCTCTCCCCCCGGATTCGGAGATCGCCACAAACTCCAAATTGTGATCCTTGACGTATTGTGCAATATTCAAATGTTTAGCCAAGTCACCAAGACCTCTGCTATTACTGAATAAGACATTCATCGGGAAACAATTGGGTTTTTAGGCGGTCTCTCGGAATATCGCGGTGAGTGTTTCCGCTTTTGTTTGGCGGTTTTGGATTTCCGGCCGGAAGCATAGAGATCAAATAAAGATCCTAGCCCGTCCTCATCATCCATCCCCACCTCAGTCACTTCCCCCACAAGATGTGATAAAAGCCGTCCATCCGAAGAGGCATATGCTGAATCATCATCCATATGGGGTGTATCCATCCTAGCGTTAGAGCTGGGTTTGACCGTTAAACGGTCAAATTCCATGTGCTTCAACGCATTAGTGGATATCGTGACTTCCGAATCATTCTTCCCTAATGAAACACCGACAGCACCTAAACTAGATGATATCTTGGTATTGGAAAAAGAAAGAAATGATTTCTGAGCAGAAGACGTACCCAAAGTCGAAGACGAAAGCAATGCCGTTTTCCGCCGCATGGCCTTGGACATAGCATCCTCATCCGTCGATGTAGCTCCGTCCGCTGCGACGAAATGGCGAGCACTACGTCTCAGCCCCTTCTTTGGCTGCCCATGATCCGCAGAGGAAGGCGCCACGGCGGAGGGGGGCATTGGCGAAGAAGATACCCCCCGACCACCATGTTCTTAGCCACCGTGCCGTAGTCTGCGCGTGGTGGCGTCGTCACCGGCGCCGTCACAATCCCCTGCGCGGCATCTAGCTGCGAGTCGCACCGCGCAGGCGACACCTGCCCCATGCCGACAGCGTACACTGTCCCTGGCGGTGAAGACCGCGGCCCGGAAGCAGCTGGCACTCCGCCGCTGCTAGATGTCGCCTGGGCGACGGGTAGCGACGCCCCGCCCACCCCAGCGGTGGCCTGCCCAGCCGGAGGGCTGGCTTCCTCCGGCGGTCCAGCAGTAGCAGGCGCACGCCCGCAGCTCGCCGTCGCCTGGGCGGCTGTTAGCTGGACACCGCCAAGTCCAGCCGCAGCAGCACTGGAAGGCGAGAGGGCCTCGTCCAACCGCGCGGCGAAGTCGCAGGGGACCGCCACCCGGGCGACAGCTAGTCGCTGCCCGCCCACAGACGGTAGCAGGCCGTCGCCAGCGCCGGGTGTCGCGCCTCCCGTCCGAGTCGACTGAACAACGGATAGCGGGGTGCCACCTGCACCCTGCAATCCACCAGAAGATGTCGCGATCCTCCCTGCAATCCCGGCAATAAAGCCACCAGAAGAATGCATCATCCGCACAATCTCCTTGCCCCTAGGAGTAGTAGGAGACAAGTTAACCGGCGTTAATGCATAATTCTGCAGTAGCTCCATCGCCTGTGAACGAACATGATCGCCGCCATCCGCAGTGGGCGTATCGATAGCCATACTCGCCGCACCACCCGCATCTCCGTCCGGTACAGTAGCAGAGCCAAGCATATCAGTATCTCGCACACCTCGAGAAGAGGACTCCGACGACACTCTCAAGTCCCACACATAAGGCACAAAATCAGGCTCTGGCACATAATCCTCGGACTCTGGGCGGAAGGTGAAACCATAGCCTTTCAGACGTAGCACACCATCTGTGTTTGTGTACGGACCTATCTCATCCACCTTATTGAACACCTCATCATCAGACAACGCCATCCTCAGACGAACGATACCTCTACGACGTAGAGCCAACAGGTCCACATCCAAAGTAATGCCGATGAGAGATCCCACCGCCCACAGGCCTAGGAAGTGCCGCAAAGGATTTGGGACCCCCTCCACATGAACCCAAGACTGCTCGAACTCAAGTTTTGGCTCAACGTCTTCTGGCTCCCATTTGTTGAACAGAAGCCTAGTAGACTGTGATGGAACCCCAAAATCCATCCCATCGAATCTCTCCAACTCAGCCAGCGACGGGAACACCACCTTGTACCGGTTCTCACCAGCAGGCAGCGCCTCCCACTTCCACCTCGGAGTAGAGCACATACGAGCCACCGTCACCTCAACCTGCTGTGCCGTAGCGGCAGTTCCCACCACCGTAACCAGCGCGACAGGTCCACTAGCAGCATCCGTCTCCTGGAAGAGATCATCAGGGAACTGAGAGAACATCGTGTGCTTACTACCCACTCCCCCAATAAACACAGCCGGCTTCGGAAGTCTGAGAGTGGGGCACTTCTTCATGGGATGCTTATTGGAATCACAGACGTAACAATAGTGGTCCACAGGACAGTCTCTTGTTGCATGTGTATCCACTTCGCATTTCCAGCATCGTGTCTTCCTAACCGGAGCCGCGGCAACATCAACCCCCCCGGGTCTAGCGGCGACTAGCACCTGCTGTTCAACCGTAGGAGTTGGTAATGCTACAGCCTCTCCCTGCGCAGACCCAACAGCCGCAGCGGCTGGAGTCACCTTCTTCTTCTTGTTCTTGCGCTTCCCTGCACCACCTGCTGCCACCGTACCAACCGCGAAGCCCTGACCAGCAGGCACCGCCACCGTCGCTGGCACCATTGGCACCACAGCAGCAGTACCAGCGCCCGCCACCGCCGCAGGCTGTCCCAAGGCCATCGGCGCCACCTGCGCCGTAGTGATGACCGCCGGCTGAACCACCCCCGGCAGCGGGAGCATCTGCCGCGGGGGGACACCGCCAGGCTGCACGGGCGCGAAGAACGGTGGCCCCGCCGTTGGTCTTCCCGCACCCGCCGGTACACCGCGCCCGGCGCCACGCCCTCTACCCCCCGGAACCGGAACCGGGGGACGAGGACCTGCGTGTCCTCCTTGCCGCTGCGGCGCCGCCATCTCCGAGGCGGGCGAGAGCAAGTCTAGGAGGAAGGATTTCTTCCCGGGGAGCTGTCGAATCGGAGTAGGCGAAGACGAGGCAGCAGCGATCATCGACGAAGGCAGCGGCGACGTAGCGATCGTAGAAAAAACCCCCTGTAGCGATCGAACCCTATTCCGGTCCGCTTTAGCCCACATGTGGTCAAAGGCGTCCAGAAAATAGGCCCATGGTCGCGTCTTGGGCCCATCGCGGACCCCACCTGTCAGGCCTGCACTTCGAAACGTAGCCGTCGCTCGCAGATCCGCGGTCAGCGGAACGGATTTCGCCACACGTCCGTCCTCGCCCGACACCGCGCCATCATCGACAGAAGCCGAGCACTCCGCAACACCATCGAAGCCAGCGGGGAAAAAATCGCCGAGGCACGGCGCGGGAGTAATCCTTGTCCGCGGAATCGGACCCCGCCAGCCGACTCTAACCGGTGGCGACCTAATCCGGCGACCACCGGTCTTCTTGGACGGCGCAGGATCCGAGCAGACCGCCGGCGACACCGGTGTCCTCGATCCCACGGGTGCCGAACCACCTCCGTCTTTGCCTTCCCAGAAACGAGATTCCCTCGCCGGAAACCCCGCGCGTGCCCAGAAATCCGACGCGAGCTGATCGTCGGAGACTTCCGGCCGGTTCACCTCCGGCGAAGAGACAGGCCGGTCCTCCCCCAGCACCTCCTCGGCCGCAGCCCTAGCCGTAGTCCACTCCTCGCCTAGATCCCCCGCGAGCACGACACCATCCTCCTCGATTGCGAGCGCACCGAACCGAGACTCGCCAGAGACGTTGCCGGCCGAGAGCGAGGACGAGAGCGCCCCCGGGGCTAGGGTTAGCCGCCGCCGGTGACCGCCACCGGGCGGATCGCCCGTGGACTCCTCTTCCATTCCGCTCTCCGACAGGCTCGCTTTTTCACTGCTATAGTATATTAATATCTCTGCGTGAAGTTTTTTACAATTTTTTTTGGCATTTGCGCCCGAGGGCCTGTCCAATTTAACAGTAATCCACTAGCATCTCGCAAATTTCAGATCAAACGCAGGCCATGCCTCAGCTAATTGTCAGATCAAAGCTCCCAACCATGATTGACCCTGCGATCAAGAACACGATGGACTTGAAGCACTTGTACCAAGTACTATTAACTATATAATTTTTCTTCTTTCATTGCTATTACAGTTAATTAGAGTTCCTATTAATATTTAAGAGGCAATAGAATTTATTATACAATTATAAGATTTTGCGTTCACTATATAATCTATAATATTAAAAGTATCTCTTGGAAAACCTATCACTCAACTGAACATTGCTGGATCCACGAAAACATCAGATAAAACTGCATAGAAAAACAAATTAATTTGTGGGACCAATAAAATAATATAAATATCATTTCTTGTATCTCCAAGTAACTTGAAGCGTGTGAAAGGACATTTTGTCCCCTAATCTTATTTTGGTGTTTGATCACGATACATAGAAGTTCAAATCGTTTGCCAAAGTGTTTTTAGGAAATTAAATTAAAGATACAAAAGTCTAGAGACATGTAATATGGAGAAAAGTAAAACAAGACTCTCCGTATTTTTACCAGTGATATAATCAACTTAGAAGACCTTGCAAAAAGGAAGAAATCCAAAAAGAGAGAAGAGGAGAAGAATCTGCCTAGCCGGCCTGGCCGGGTCTTGAGGCCGGGCGGCTCAGGTCGGCAGCCGGCCTACCAAAGCAGGAACGCCGACCGGGATCTCAGGGCGGGCTCTAGCTGGCCGGCCCTAGGTCGGGCTACGAGCCGATCTCGCTACCTCTGCGGGCCGGGCATCCGGCGAGCCGGCCCAGGCCGCGGTCCAGCTGGTCTAAATGCCCTCGAGGCTGGGTGGCTCTATGACCCAGCCGGCTGATGTCTACGCACGCTTCCATTCTTGTAGATAGTGTTGGGCCTCCAAGTGTAGAGGTTTGTAGAACAACATCAAGTTTTCCTTAAGTGGATCACCCAAAGTTTAACGAACTCAGGGAGGAAGAGGTCAAATGTATCCCTCTCAAGCAACGCTGCAATTACGATACAAGAAGTCTCTTGTGTCGCCACACACCTAATACAATTGTCAGTTGTATAGATGCACTAGTTAGGCAAAGAGAGAGTAAATACAATTAGTATGGATGATTATAAGTGATAATTGCAATATGAAATAAAAATGGCAGTAAGAAAACATGTAGCAGAACTGGTTGTAAACGGTGTTTCAATTTTTCGAAACAAGGCCTAGGGAGCATACTTTCACTAGTGGAGACTCTCAACCATAATAACATAACTGAATGCATAAATATCATCTCTTCACTACGCTACTCCAAACCACTCTCCGGTTGAATAACAAACACCAATCATTGCGTAGAGCTATAAAAGCACTCCTTAGAGTTCGCATTTCCCCATCTAGATAACCCCCCACGCTATCACCATGAGACCTAGATGGTTCCTGACAAACACCACAATTTCATAGGGTCATCCAACACAAAATATAAATACCATACGAAACCACACGATGCACACACTGTCACCTTTACACCGTGATCAAAGTGCCTATAGAGATCTCATAAATAAACCACTTGAGTAGCAAACAGATGAAGAGTAACATATACTTATTCAACTAGATTACCAAGCTCAAGATCACATAAAGATCACACCATGGAAGAGAGAGATGAAACACATAGCTACCGGTAGAGCCCTCAGCATCGGGGGAGAACTACTCCCTCCTCATTATGGGAGTCAGCAACGGCGATGGAGATGGCAGTGGAGTCGATAGAGATGGCTCCGGGAGCACTTCTTCGTCCCGGCAGGGTGTCAGAACAGAGATTTCTGCTCCCCGAAACTTGGCGGTGGTGGCGGCGGAGCTACCAAACTTTTCGTGGAGGAAGACTGGATTTTTTAGGGTTTAGGCATTGGGGGATTATATAGGCGAAAGGGCGATGGCGGTGGGTTCCCAGGTGTCCCACACCACCTGCAGGTGTGGCCAGGGGGGCTTGCGCCCACCCATGGTGTGGTGGCTCCAGGGCACCCTTCCGGGCCTCCTCCGGACTCTGTGTACGTGACAGACTTCTAAGGTCTTTGGCCTTCGTTTCGTCCAATTCCGAGAATATTTCCAGAACAGCTTTTCTGAAACCAAAAATAGCAGAAAACAAGAACTGGCTCTATGACATCTTGTCAATAGGTTAGTCCATGAAAACATCTGGAAAACAAATGAAAACATGTGAAAACATAAAGATATTGAATAGAAAACAAGCATGGAGCATCGAAAATTATAGATACGTTTGAGACGTATCACCGGCCTACCCTCACGCCCAGGCCGGGATTCTTGCACGACAGAAAATGCCCCCAACGGCGACATTTCACCTACCGCTATAAATAGGGGTCTTATCCTACCTTTAAAAGGTGTCACTTTAAACTTCTCTCTCCGCCATTGTTGACCACCTCAAAATTCAAGGATCTCCCCAAATCCCCAACCAAAGTCCTTGATCTCTTGGGATTTGGAAGAGAAGCACTAGATCTACATCTCCACCAAACCAATTTGTCACCACCCCACTTATCCCTTAGGGATCTTGTAGTTCTTGCTTCATTTGGAACCTAGAATCTTGTTGCTCTTAGTTCATTGGAGCTTAGAGCCTTGTTGGTGTCCCTCAAGCTTTGGGAGCTCCTGGATCTTGTTGCTTGGAGTCTTGGAGGCTTTCAAATTTGGTGAGGACCCTCCAAGGTGTGGTGTGTGCCTCATCCTTGTAAAGGTTCTAGTTGTCAACTTCAACGACAACATAGTGATTCGAGCCTCTCCATATCGGTGGAAGGACTCAAAGGAGATACAGTGTGCCATTTGACGGTTATTCGGTGTTCCACTTTGGTGGCACCGCACCGCTCCAACGGAGACTAGCTTCCATTAAGGAGCTAAGTTTGGAATACATCTCCGCGTCATTGTGTTCGGTTATTCATCAACTTATGTTTACTTGTTGCTACTATCTTAGTTGAATAAATATCTTATGCTAGTAGTATTTTCTCATCATATAGGATTGTTCACTTAGTTGCATAATCTAGATAATCTATATTTGAGCATTATCTTGTTAATCGAAAAAGATGTAAAATGTAGTTAACCTATTCAACCCCCTCTAGTTAACCTCTCTATCATTCAATTGGTATGAGAGACTCGTCTCTTTATTAAGGCTTTACCTCCTAAAGAGGAGGATGGTGGATCCACCCGTCACCATGTATGCTATTCAAAAGCTAATTGAAACCATGGTTGAAAATTCAGAAGAGGTTGGAGGGACTAATAAGAGATTTTGCATCTTCATCTAAATGAAAATAGACTCCAATTCCTTCTAAGGAAGATACCAAGACATCTAAGCTTAAAAATAAGAACAATGAAAATGCCTTCGGTTTTACTTACAACAATGCTCCTAATGTTCAACATGCACATTAACAATCTTGGTGCATCTCCTTTAGTAAATATGACCTTTTTTACTAATTGGAAAGCTTCCTTGAAGTCTTACATGTGTAGCTCTTAAATGCAAATATGGAGGATCATTGAGAAGAGATATGAGCCTAAGGACCCCAAGAACAAAAGCTCAAGTGATGTCACAAATGAGAAACTCAATGCCCATGCCATACACATTCTAGAGAAGTGATGCGTGTGAACACACGTTCGTTGGGAGACCCGAATACGGAGGTATGAAGAGTGCAGCAGCAAGTTTCCCTCAGAAATAAACCAAGGTTGAATCGACCAGTAGGAGGAAGGAGTAACTTCAGAAGGTTGATGCAACTGAGACGGCAGGGCACACTACCGGTTCAGCAGCAACGTGGAACCTACACAACACAGTAAAATCGCCCCAACTAAGCAATGAGGTTGTCAATCTCACCGGTTTTGGTAAACACAAAGAGGTTAAACGTATGGTGTGGAATACAGTATGAGAACAGTAGCAGAAGTGTGAAAGCAGTGGAAACAGTGTGTGTATTATCAGTATGAGAAAATGGACCGGGGTCCACAGTTCACTAGTGGTTTCTCTCCATAGAAGATAAATAACATGTGTGGTGAACAAATTATAGCTGGGCAACTGACAGAAATGAAGGCTGCACCGTAGTGCATATGCAAGACATAAATATTACTATGTGATTCATGTGGGCATTACAACAAGATACATAGACCGTCATCCAACTACATATATGACTAATAATCCACCCTCCAAATATCATCCGAACAAACACTGGGTATTAAGTTGCAAGCAACAGATAATCGCAGTAAAAAAAGTTTGTAATGTAAACGAAGTAAACATCGTTGTTTTCTCCCTAATGGCAACAACACATCCTACATCCGTCATGTTTTCAGTCACTTGAGCACAGATGCAAAGGAGGCATGAACCCACTATCGATCATAAATACTCCCTCTTGGAGTTACTAGCATCTACTTGGCCAGAGCATCTACTAATAACGGAGAGCATGCAAGATCATAAATAACATATGCATGAATATAACATGATAGATTCATAATCAGAAGACATAGCATTCCACATTCATCGGATCCTAGCAAACACAACATGTAGCATTACATAAATATGATCTCGATCATGTACATCAGCTCACGAGATCTAAACATGAGGAATAAAGTGGACGAGAAAACCATCTAGCTACTGCTATGGACCCGTAGTCCAGGGATGAACTACTCACGCATCACTTTGGAGGAGGGCATGGTGGTGTAGATCCCTCCGGTGATGAATTTCCCTTCCGGCAGGGTGTCGGGGAGAGCTCCAGAATCCTCCTGATCTTGGGATGACGATGACAGCGGCCTCAGAAGTTTTTCGTCGAAAATTGGTCTCCTCTTAGGGCATCTCCAGCCGTTCGCCCCACCAGGACGCCAAAATCCCGCTTTTTCGGCCGCCGCGGCGCGAAACGGCGCAAAACAGGAAAATGGGGGGGGGCGTTTCCCAGCCGTGAAACCCAGGCCGCCCCCCCAGCCGGCGATTCAGCCATATTTGGGCATGTAGAGTTTTGCCACACAAATAAATAGATTTTTGGCACACAAATAAATAGTTCAACAATTTAAACAAATAAAATAAATTACACTATGCATTGTCATTGTCCTCAACATTGCCATTCCCCTTTCGCGCCCACAAATGCTGCACCAGGTCATTCTGTAGAGCTTGGTGTGTTCGAGAGTGTCAAATCTCCTGCCGCGTGGCGAGGAAGGTTGTCCATGATGTTGGCACCTGGTGATCAACATTTGCAAGACAGTAGTATGGTGTGCTTGCCTCACTATCAGGAACCGGGTCATCCCGCTCACTCTCAATGATCATGTTGTGCAAGATCACACAACACTGCATCACCTCCCACATGTTGGACTTCGACCAAGTCATAGCTGGGTACCGGACAACAGCGAACCGAGATTGCAGTGCGCCAAATGCCCGCTCAACATCCTTCTTGGAAGCCTCCTGGAACTTGGAAAACCAAGCTTTTGCGCTTCCTGGCATAGGGTTGGAGATGCTCTTCACAAATGTTGCCCACTTCGGGTAGAAGCCATCTGCAAGATAATACCCCTTTGTATACTGGTGTCCATTGATCTCATAGTTCACAGGGGGGGCATGGCCTTCGACAAGCTCGGAAAAGACATTCGAGCACCTCAAGACATTGATGTCGTTGTGACTTCCAGGCATACCAAAGAATGAATGCCAAATCCATAGATCGTACGAAGCCATGGCCTCGAGAACCACCGAGCACTCTCCTTCCTTTCCCTTGTACATCCCCTGCCAATCAAATGGACAGATCTTCCATTCCCAATGCATACAGTCGATACTACCAAGCATCCCAGGAAAGCCTCTTGCTTCATTCTCTGCGAGGAGACGAGCAGTGTCTTGCGCATTGGGTGATTGCAGGTATGTTGGGCCAAAAACTGCAACCACTGTCCGGCAGAACTTGTTCAAGCACTCAAGGGCCGTGGACTCGCTCATGCGCAGGTAGTCATCTTATGCATCTGCGGGAGCACCGTATGCAAGCAACCTCATGGCCATCGTGCACTTCTGAATAGAGGTAAAGCCTACCGTGCCGGTGCAGTCCTTCTTCAATTGGAAGTAGGTGTTGAACTCCCGGATGGCATGCATGATCTTGAGGAAGGGCTTGTGTTTCATCCCGAAACAACGCCGGAACACCCTTCTCGTTGTTGGTGGGATCCTCGGCGAAGTAGTCGGAGTAGAGGATGCAGTACCCCTCGTACCTCTGCCTCAGCTTGCTCTTGTGGCGACCGGGCCTCGATCCAGCACACCGCGGCTGGGCGGCCTGGGCCTGCAAGCCGGCTAGGCAGCTCAGGATCAGCAAGTGTTCCTCGTCGTCGATGGCGGCCTGATCTTCCTTGTCGAACAGCTGAAAGTAAAGTATGGGCACCTAGAGGGGGGGTGAATAGGTGCTACGACCAATTTTAATTTTTCTTAAAGTTTAGGCTTGACACAAAGGTAAATTCTCTAGATAGTGCAACTAAGGTGAATTTACCTATATGGCAAGACAAGCAATTAATGCAACTAGGACAGCACTTAATACAACAAGTACTACAATAAATGCTACAAGTACAAGTAAGTAAAAGGTAAGGGAACGAGGTAACCGATGGAAGCACGCGGAGACACGATGTATTCCCGAGTTCCTCTTTGTTAAGGGAGTACATCTCGTTGGAGGGGTGTGAGCTCGCCACGAAGGCCTACTCAACGCCACAAAGGCCTCACCCTATTCTTTGATGAACTCCACCACAAAGGCCTAGTTCACCTTCCACTATTGAACCCCTTTGAGGCGGGGATCGAATCCTTTACAAACAAGCTTGGGGCACACACCCACAACTAAATTGGGGGCTCCCAATAATCACAAATCACCAAGAGTAGCAAGAAGCCTAGGTTCTCCACAAGAGGAAACCCTAGGCAAAGATCCCTCAAGATAATGAGGGGGAAATGGAAATCCGGTTGGTGAAGATGTAGATCCGATGCTTCTCTTCCAATCCTCCAAGTTTCAACAAGACTTTGTGGAGGAGGTGGGAGATCTAGCTTGGAGGTTGAGCTCAAACAATGGAGTCTTAAATGCTGGAGGAGTTAACCCTTGGGGAAGAAAGAGAGCCTCTATTTATAGTCCCCACTCAAACTAGCCGTTTTTCTGCCCAGATTGCGACCATTCCGGAATCACCCGGAATAAATCCGGATCCCGAAATAATTCCGGAGCAATCCAAATGCCAACAAAGATATTTGCGTTCATGTCGGAATTTCTCCGGAATAATTCCGGAGCCTGGAATCCACCCGGAATTTTCCGAATGCCAACAGAGATATTTGCGTTTAAGTCGGAATCCACCCGGAATGATTTCGGGCTACTCCGGATTGATCCGGAATAATTCCGGGTGCCATTTCAGAGCTCTTCTTGTGGCTAGAAAACATCTCTTGAACTTTAATCTTCTTCACCATTTCTTTGACACCATATATGTGCTGATTATGACTATAACCTTTTAAGCAAAATAGCACACATGGTTAAAACTTCTTTATGTTGTTAACAAACACACAAAACACAGAGATATCGAAAATGCACTTTCAATCTCCCCCTTTTTGGTGTTTGATGACAACATAAGGATTCACGGGGATAAGCAAGAGGAACAAAAAGAAATGGTCTCCCAAAAATAGACGGAGCTCTTCCTCGATATGTGTCGTGAGGCACATACTTCATAGGCTTTGCTCCCCCTATGTTTTAGACACCAAGCAGTCTAACCAAGTTCACACATCATGCATATAGATAATAATAAAGAAGCAAACATGATAGTAGCATAACCACAGGTAGGGTGACACAACCAAGTCACGAGGTTCCACACACGAATAATAAAAAGTTTGCAAAGACGAGAAACGAAACGAAAGAAACCGGAGCACAAGCCTATAAGATCGAAAATGAAAGGCAAAAGACTCGTGCTCCCACCCTTGCAACACCCGTGACAACCTAATAGAAGACTCCTTCTCCCCCTTTGGCATCAAAGACGCCAAAAAGGGGAAACGAGTCCAACTAGCATCCCAAGGGATCACTCGATGTCATCATATCCTCCACGGTGAGTATCTTCATCTTCCTCTTCCTCTTCCTCTTCTGGATGCGCACGCTCACCACGGTCCCCAGCACCATCAAAGTCATCCTCGTCAGACAGTTCCTCATCATCAACATCAGCTGGAGGCACCCCGAAGTAGAAGTCATCATCATGGATCTCAGGCATCTCAATGGGAACATACTCAGCAGCAGCAAGCGAGAGAGGATCATCAGGCACATCTATCCCAGCATCTCTGCGGTCGGCATTCTGAATGCGCCGAGTCTCCTTGGCCAACTCCCTAGCCTCATGGGCAATCTCCCTAGTGTCACTGCACATACTGAACATTGCCCTGAAGAACTTTGCAATGCCACTAGAGGGACGCTGAGAGGCACCACTCGAAGAAGCAGAAGGACTAGCCATAGGAGCCTTGGATTGTGCCTTGGAGTACTCAGGAATCTCCACACCACGAATGAGAGATGGAACCATCCTCTTTCCCTTGACTACCGGAAACTCGTCCATGATCTCAACACCCAGCTTGGCATTAATGAACCTCTAAATCAGTGGGCCAAAAGCGGGATTCCTCTTCTCCATGACCCCAATGCAAATCTCACGGTACACAAAGTCCATCACATCAATCTTCTTTTGGTTCTGAGGCCTGGTGAGGAACATGAGGTTCACCATAAAGGCCCTAATAGCAGAGTAGTCACCAGCCTTGATCACAATGGTGGCACGGAAGATCTTGGACAGCAGGTTATAGTAGGGGTACATGCTGGAGTTGAAGGGCCTAGTCTTGCCCTGAGCATCAGGAGGATAACAGAACTCCAAGCTTGAGTTGTCATACTCTGGGTTGTCATGGACTTTGAAACCATGATTAGCATACGTGGCAGTCCACCTGTATCCTAGTGCCTCAGCAAACTCACCCAAGTTGCTCGAGATCCTCTGATCTCCGGATATCCAAGTCATGGAGCGCACAACATCACCTGTGCAGTGGAGAGTGCAATAGAACTGAGCAATAAGGCCCGGGCAATACTCGCACTCGACCTCCAGAAGTGGTGCCACACCTAGCTTCACCAAGAAAGCATGAACATGACGAAGATCTCCAGTCTTGTGTCTATGATAGTAGTCCATGTCAAGCTGAGCCTGCTCACATACAAGTGGTTTCTGAATAGAATAGAAGTCCTCCCAAGTCTTGAGCTGAAGGTTTGTGCAAAAACAAGGATCTGGACAAGTGGACTCAATGAAGCGGTATGGATTCTTCCGCTTGATATGCTTCCACTGAGAAATGGTGTAGGACTTGAGATCCCCTTCGGGCACCCTCTCAGTCTGATCATCATCACGATACCCTCCACGAGAACCGGAGGTGCGACCCCTTGTAGGGCGAGCACCCCTCCCAGCAGATGATTTCCTCTTCAAACCAGTGCGTGAGCCAGAACCTGTGAATAGAGGACATAGGAAAAGCAATATATAAGTGCATATGCCAAACGGGAAACAAAGGAACTCCAAAGAGTTAGATGTAGTGCAAGTTGTCGAGATTCTGGCATGATCCGGAATTATTCCGGATGAGCCCGGAATAATTCCGACTGGGTCGGATTTATCCGGAAAAATTCCGGCTGGGCCGGATTCATCCGGAATGATTCCGGGATCCTCGATCTGTTCCGAGAGAAGCCCAAAAACTCGAAAACTTGGCTCACTAACTGCACCAAACTTTGAGGAAAACCATGGAAACGATCCTAGAAGAGTTCTATCGTGCTGGAATTTTGTGGGAGTGACAAAATACGTGATGGGGAGTGGTT
Organism: Alopecurus myosuroides; assembly: GCA_028641055.1. Lineage (NCBI taxonomy): Eukaryota > Viridiplantae > Streptophyta > Magnoliopsida > Poales > Poaceae > Alopecurus > Alopecurus myosuroides. Next base: position 267,631,905 of record CM054060.1, read on the forward strand.
AGACTAGATCTAAAATGCCATGGGAACTTGGTAGGGAGATTAGCAAGATGAATTAGTTGACATGAACTCGGATCTAGATCAGACCCTAGGTGAGATTTCATCTAGAACCCAAAAATCAACCAATAGAAACAAGAAAAGAGAGATGCTAATCACAATACCTTCCATGGGGGGTGTCCTTGTCCAAGGAGGGATCAAAAATCCTTCCTAAGGGCAACGGGGACGGAACTAGCAAAATTTGGTGGCTAGGGCACGGGAGGAGGGGGAAAAGGTGGAGGAAAACTGCATCCCGTGCGTGCGGGCCTATTTATAAGGAAAACTGGCACGTCCGAAATGGCCTGGAATTAATCCGGTTCGGTCGGAATTATTCCGGAATTATTCCGGAAGTACCCGGAATTTTTCCGGTTAGGTCAGATTTGTCCGGAATTATTCCGGCCAGAACAGGATTTGCTCCAAACAAGACCAGAAATGACAATTTGGAAAGGCTAGGATCGATGTGACTTTGTGTGGAGTAAGGCATATGCAGAAGAACATGAGTAGGGAACAAAATAGGGCAAAACACAAATGGGTTAGATTCCCTAGTCTTACTTCTCGGGGAGGATGCAAATAAGATACGAAATAGCAACGATAAGTAGTGTTCGGAAAGATAACACAATAAACCAAAAGATAGCCAACTAAGAACCAACTCTTCAAAGGAGAAGAGGTTGGTGGACTAATCCACCATGTAAGAGTTCATGGTATGCAACCGCGAAGATATATCTTGGGGGCATTGCCATTACTCGACATTGAAGCTCACAATTCAACATTAGAAAAAGAGAGATAACAATGAATTTTTTCTTTGGGCATAATGGGGGGAGGGAGAACCCAATGTGTTAGGATAACACTCCCCCTATGTCCATGCCTACACCTAAACTCGAACATGTTTCATCTATAGGGGTGTGTGCAAGATCCTCAAGTCAAACTCCTAGAATCAACGATATTTAGTTCATTCCTCAAGAACAAGAATCTTGCATCATGAAGTGGCTTCGTGAAAATATACGCAAGGTTGTCCTTGGTGGGCACGTAAGATAGTGCAATATCCCCTCTTGCCACATGGTCTCGGATGAAATGGTGGTGAATCTCAATGTGCTTCGTTCTTGTATGTTGCACAGGATTGTATGCAATCTTGATGGCACTTTCATTATCACACAAAAGAGGCAACTTATCCAAATGAACTCCATATTCCTTGAGAGTTTGCATCATCCATAGCAATTGAGTGCAAGCACTTGCGGCGGCTACATACTCGGCTTCGGAGGTGGAGAGAGATATGCAATTTTGTTTCTTGGAAGACCAACTCACCAAGGACCTACCAAGAAATTGGCAAGCCCCGGAAGTAGACTTCCTATCATCTTGATCACCCGCCCAATCGGAATCCGTGTAGCCCTTGAGAGCAAATTGTGCCCCCTTTGGGTACCACAAACCAAATCTTGGGGTATGAACCAAATAACGAAAGATTCTATGGACCGCCATCAAATGGCTTTCCTTAGGAGCCGCTTGATACCTTGCACACACACCTACACTCAAAACGATATCGGGCCTAGATGCACAAAGATAGAGCAAAGAACCAATCATAGAACGATACAACTTTTGGTCCACATCTTTACCCTTCGGGTTACGAGATAGGTGACACTTGACTTGCATGGGAGAAGACTTGATCTTTGCATTTTGGAAGTTAAACCTCTTGATCATGTCTTGTGTATACTTGGCTTGAGAAATGGAAGTTCCACGAGCCAATTGCTTGATCTCAAAGCCAAGAAAGAGTTTAAGCTCTCCCATCATGGACATCTCGAACCTATCAGTCATAAGCTTAGAGAGCTCATTATTGAAAGCTTGGTTAGTTGAGCCAAAGATGATATCGTCCACATATAGTTGGCATATGAAAAGCTCCCCCTTTACTCTCTTGGTGAAGAGAGTGGGGTCAATCTTCCCAACTTCGAAACCACGGTCATCTAACAACTCCCTAAGGTGCTCATACCAAGCACGAGGTGCTTGTTTGAGACCATAGAGAGCCTTTTCAAGTTTGTAGACATGGTTAGGAAAGTTGAGATTCTCGAACCTCGGAGGTTGCTTAACATATACCTCCTCTTTTAGTGGACCATTCAAGAAAGCACTTTTAACATCCATTTGTTGCAATTTAAAATTATGCGAAGAAGCATAAGCAAGGAGGATACAGATGGAATCAAGGCGAGCCACAAATGCATAGGTTTGATCAAAGTCAACGCCTTAAACTTGAGTGTAACCTTGAGCAACCAATCTAGCCTTGTTCCTTATGACAATGCCATGATCATCTTGCTTGTTCTTGAAAATCCACTTAGTACCAATAACATTGTGGCAATCTTTGGGCTTCTCAACCAATCTCCAAACTTTGTTGCGTTCAAAGTTATTGAGCTCATCATGCATAGCTTCAACCCAATCGGAGTCCTCAAGAGCTTCAAACACTTTCTTAGGCTCCACCATAGAGATATGAGCTTGATGCTCACTAAAATGTGCCAATTGCCTTCTTGTGGATCTTCTAGCTTGAATATCCTCCAAGACCTTGTTGTCTTGGGCATCAATTTGCTTCAAATCTCTTCTTATCCTTTTGACACGACGGGCTTCGATCTCCGCATTATTGCACGGAGGGATCACTTGATCATCTTGATCATTTGGGTCCCCATCTTGACCAACTTGGCCTTGATCAACATCATCATCATCATCAACAATATCTTCAACACTTTCTTCAACTTGAGGAGAGGATGAAGAGGATGGTAGATCTTGGCCATAACCTTGACTCGCATTAGTAGTAGGAGTGGGTACGACTTGAGTAGTGTCTTGGTCAATTAGAGGAGGGTATTGAACATGTTCTTGCTTAGGGGAAACACTTGGCTCCTTGTCTTGTTCTTCTATTGTAGAGGAGGGCTCCACTTTAGTAGAGCATAGTCCTTCTCGAGTCTCCATAAGGTGTCCCTCAATGGGGCGGAAATATCCCACACCCATCCTTCCTATGGCTTCTTGAGGTATTTCAACATCTACATTAGAAACATGAAATTGTGCCACTTGGGAGCCATCATTTTCCTCGAAAGCCACACTACAAGATTCCATGACAATCCGTGAGGCTTTGTCAAAGACTCTATAAGTGTGGGATTCGGCACCATAACCAACAAATATACCCTTAATAGTTTTGGATTGAAATTTAGACAACCTAACACCCTTGATCAAATAAAAGCACTTACAACCGAATACACGGAAGTAGGAGACGTTGGGCTTGTTGCCGGTGAGGATCTCATATGGAGTCTTGTCCAAGCCTTTGCGGATGTAGAGGCGGTTGGAGGAGTGGCATGCGGTGGACATGGCCTCGGCCCATAAGTATTGGGGACAAGTGTACTCCGACAACATGGTCCTTGCCATATCCAAGAGAGTGCAATTATTCCTTTCGGCAACACCATTTTGTTGAGGAGTGTAAGTGGCGTAGTATTGATGACGAATACCTTCTTCACTAAGGAATTCATTCAATGTGTAGTTCTTGAACTCTGAACCATTATCACTCCTAATAGCCATGATTTGCACATTGTGTTGACGTTGCACTTTGGTGGAGAAGTCGACGATGGTTTGTTGAGTTTCACTCTTGCACTTGAAGAAATAAACCCAAGTGTATCTTGAATAATCATCGACAATCACCAAGCAATAATTCTTGCCACCAAGACTTGCCTCGGGCACGGCACCAAAGAGATCAACATGGAGAAGCTCCAAGATCATCTTTGATGAAATAATAGTCTTGGCCTTGTGCACCTTGTCATGCATCTTTCCTTCAACACACGACCTACAAACGTGATTCTTTTAAAAGGAAACATTTTCTTTTAGTCCGACAATAAGGCCACCTTTGTGAAGACTTTGCAAAGTTCTCATGTTGACATGGGATAGGCGGAGATGCCACAACCATCCCAAGTCCACCTTTCCGAAAAGACACATTGTTTCAGAGTTGGTAGACTTCGAAAAGTCCACCATGAACAACTCATTTTCAACATGTCCCACGTAAGCGACGTCAAGAGTCTTGCTCCTCAAAAGGACCACAATATCAACATCAAAAAAGACGGAGAAACCCATCTTTCCAAGAGAGCGGACGAAAAGTAAATTGTAACCAAGGGATTCGACAAGCATGACGTTCACGATAGTGATATCGGGAGCGACCACAACCTTGCCGAATCCGGATACCTTAGACGAGGACGAGTCTCCATAAGTGACAGTTGTTTGTATGTCGTTTGGGCGCAACTCTGTCACAAGTTCTTTGCTTCCGGTCATATGGCTTGGGTCACACACCCACAACTAAATTGGGGCACACACCCACAACTAAATTGGGGGCTCCCAACAATCAGAAATCACCAAGAGTAGCAAGAAGCCTAGGTTCTCCACAAGAGGAAACGCTAGGCAAAGATCCCTCAAGTTAATGAGGGGGAAATGGAAATCCGGTTGGTGAAGATGTAGATCCGATGCTTCTCTTCCAATCCTCCAAGTTTCAACAAGATTGGGTGGAGGAGGTGGGAGATCTAGCTTGGAGGTTGAGCTCAAACAATGGAGTCTTAAATGCTGGAGGAGCTAACCCTTGGGGAAGAAAGAGAGCCTCTATTTATATTCCCCACTCAAACTAGCCGTTTTTCTGCCCAGATTGCGACCATTCCGGAATCATCCGGAATAATTCCGGAGCAATCCGAATGCCAACAGAGATATTTGCGTTCATGTCGGAATTTCTCCGGAATAATTCTGGAGCCCGAAATCCACTCGGAATTTTCCGAATGCCAACAGAGATATTTGCGTTGAAGTCGGAATCCACCCGGAATGATTCCGGGCTACTCCGGATTGATCCGGAATAATTCCGGGTGCCATTTTAGAGCTCTTCTTGTGGCTAGAAAAAATCCGTTGAACTTTAATCTTCTTCACCATTTCTTTGACACCATATATGTGTTGATTATGACTATAACCTTTTAAGCAAAATAGCACACATGGTTAAAACTTCTTTATGTTGTTAACAAACACACAAAACACAGAGATATCGAAAATGCACTTTCAATAGCTCGGCGAGCATCTCCTCGGCGTCGGAGTCCATGGGACGGGCACAACCTCCCTCGTGGCGGAGGGGAGAGTAAACGGCGCCGATGGTGTGGCGGAGCTAGACGGCGGAGGTTCGGCTTGTCGCTCGTGTGTGGTGGTGGCCGACGGCGGCGGCGTGGGGGTGGCCGACAGGGTGGCGACGGCGAGTCGAGCGAGAGGAAAGGCGAGTCGGGATGGGGAAAGTGGGGGGGGGAATGGTGTTGCCTCGCCGACGGTGCTGGCCCACGCGCGCTTTTCCTTCCGCCGCCCCCAAGCCGAACCCAACGGGCTGGGTTTCGCCTGGGTGCGCTGACGCTAATTTCCGCCGAAACGGCGCTATTTGGGGATCTGGGGGGGCGGCTGGTAGAAAAATGACACTTTTGTTGGAAAACAGCGCTAATTCGCGTCCTGGGGGGGACGGCTGGAGATTCCCTTAGGGTTGATATATAGGGGGGAATAAATAGGCGAAAGGGAGATGGCGGTGGGTGCCCGAGGGGCCCACACCACCCCCAGGCGCGGCCAGGGGGCGCCGCCCTATTGTGTGGCCCCCCTGTGGCCCCTCTCCAGGCCTCTTCACGACTCCGTGGAACCTTCGGGATTTCTAAGACTTCCGGGCTTCGAATTTTCCAGTTCCGCGAATATTTCCAGAACAACTTTTCTGAAACTAAAAACAGCAGAAAACAGGGAACTGGCTCCGTGGCATCTTGTCAATCGGTTAATCCTGGAAATCGATAAAAATGACATAAAGTGTATACCAAACATGTAGGAAATATCATGAAAATAACATGGAACATCAGAAATTAAGGATACATTTATGACGTACAACATCCCCAAGCTTAGTTCCTACTCGTCTTCGAGTTGGTAAACGATAAAAACACATAATTTCTTAGGTGACATGCTGCCAACATAAACTTGATCATCAATATTATAAAAGCATATGTAAGCTGAGATTATAATACTTTAAACACAAGCATGATAGATATAATTCTAGCAATAAAATATAACAATCACTTTGCATCACGAGAAGTAACACAGATAAAAGATCATGAATAACAATACATTGAAATTTATACGTTTGTTTCAAGTATAGAGAAAACATAGCAACATGATATTTCGCTTGTCCTTAAGAGTGGAAAAAAACATAAATGCCAGGACACCTTCGAAGTTTATGAGGAAGACTAGAACATATAATTTGAGCACAAACAATAACACACCATGAATCAATTAATAATGTTTCTGGGACAAATGCACATTAAACTCAGAATGACAACTATGCTCTGCATAAAGTTAGAAGATGGAGACTCAACATAAAAGTAAAAGAAAGTCCCTTCACAGAGGGAAGCATGGATTAACTCATGTGCTAGAGCTTTTATTTGATTAAATAGAGGTATTAAATGTTTGACACTCCTCCCAACCATCTTACACAAATCATGGATAACCAAATCCTCGGGTGCCTTCCAACAATCAAATATCATGGAGGATTGTCTATTTTTTAGAGAGGTGTATGTTTATGTCAACGAATGGTAAACAAAAAATACAACACGTCACAAGCCAACTAGACTTCACAAGACCGGCTCCCGTTGAAGGACGCAACTGGTGTAGAAGGTCGTCCCTCTTTCTCTTTTGTTTACACAATTATGATTTGACTGATAAATCAGGGGAAAAAATAGTGAAGAGAATTTGTTTATATTAATTTGGGTCTCGGCACCCCGGTGCCAGCTATTCTATAGTTGGATAAGCGGGTGAAGCCACTAGTCCAGAGTGTGAAAGTCCAATCAACAAGTGAGATAAAGATTCTCTATTTATGTCCTCATGAGCTAAAACGGGAACACAAAACATGAGTAATTTTGAAAATTTTAAAGGAAACACATGAGAAATTTACTTTGGAGTGGCAGTTAAATACCACATGTAGGTAGGTATGGTGGACAAATTTGGCATACTTTGGTTTTGGGGACTTGGATGCATGAGTAGAGATCATACTCAGTACAGGTGGAGGCTAGCAAAAGACTGGGGGCGACAAATCAAGAGAGCAATAATGGCCATAATCATGCATAGCAACAAAAACATCATTAATCAAAGCATAAGTGGTACCACAACTTCAAAAACTAAATAATCATAGAGTCTATTGGTGATTGTTTTATAGTCATAAACATGGTATAAGCATGCGCCAAGTTAACCAAATGAAATATTCAAAGGAGAACACCAAAATTTATGCTTCAATATGACGAGAACAACTCATGACTCTTTCAATGGCACAATAAACACTCTCAGATATTTGAGAAAAATTATGCTACAAAATAAACACTAGGATTTAGAATTAAAATAACATCTAGCATGATATGAAAAAGTCTAGCCACAGTCTATACAAGCTTCTATTTGCATTGTTTATAAATTCTACTACATGCAGCAGTTTCTTTTCCCAACAAGCACCATACATGATATGTTTTAATAAAAAATATCTAAATTATATAGCAAGAAAACATGATAGTAATCACATAACATTACTAAAACTAACATCTTTGAATAAGAGATGCAATGAAAACAAAAGCTAAACAAGAATTTTGCACCAGCTAGAAGAAAAATTAAGAATACGAGCATAACGAGTATTCAAATGAAAAAGTGGAGCGCGTCTCTCTCCGAAACAAGGATGCTAGGTTCCAATTATATTTATTACAGCACGGGAAACAAAATAAAACAAAAGAAAAATAAACGAAAAATAGAAGACGCTCCAAGTAAATTTCATATGATGTGGCTGAATAAAAATATAGTTTCACTAGAAGTGACCTGATAAATTGTTGATGAAGAAGGGGTGCCTTGGGCATCCCCAAGCTTGGATGCTCGAGACTTCTTAGAATTTGCTGTGATGAACCACGGGGGAATCCCCAAGCTTTGGCCTTGCACTCTTCTTGATCACATTATATCACCCTCTTCTCTTGACCCTTGAAAACTTCCTTCACACGATACTCAAAGAGTAATTCGCATTAGAGAGTTAGTGTAACAGTAAAAAATACATGGGGTATGTGTGCGCACAAGTGCTATTGATACTTTAAACATTAGCTACATCCACCTATGTTTCGTGAAGCAAAAAATCCACTTGACATCGTAAAGAGAAAATGCAAGAAAAATGGCAGAATCTGTTAAAACTAGAACAGTCTGTAAAGACGAATTTGTTTGGGGAACTTACGTTGCTCAAATCAAAAAACTTAAAGAATGAAGTTTCTTTGGTCCTGATATAATCCAAGAAGCAGAGGAGAAAGTTAGATTGATTAAGGATAGACTCAAGATAGCCCAGTCAAGACAGAAGAGCTATGTTGATAACAAATGCATGGACGTCACTTATGAACTTGGTGATAGGACTTAACTAAGAGTATCACCTCTTCGTGGAGTCAAGAGATTTGGAATCAAAGGAAAAAATAGCACCTCGATTTATTGGACCATTCAAGATTCTCTCCCACAAAGGTGAAGTGGCTTATGAGCTAGAACTGCCTGAGATTCTGTTAGCAGTTCTTAATGTGTTTCATGTTAGTCAATTGAAGAAGTGCCACCCTGAGATGTTGGAAACTCCGTTGAAGTATACTGTACCCCTTGAGGAAGTAAAATTGTAGAGTGATCTGACCTATGAATAGAAACCAATCAAGATATTAGAGACTGCAGAAAGATTTACCTATACTAAAACCCTTAAGTTCTGCAAAGATGATCTTCGAGAATACCACCCACACATATTTGCTGACCTTTCTGAAGTTGGAGGGCGAGCTTCATTGTCGAGACATCGTAGTAGGGATCATAGACGGGGGTGCCATGAGCCTACGGTTAGACACGTGGGGGGAACGTGGTAGTATGACAACTAGGGACACCAAAGTTTACGTAGGTTCGGTACGTCGCAACTAGGCGGCGTTCGAACTCCTGCAATCTCACTAAATCAGGGTTGAAGCCTGAAGTATACAAAGTACAATGTGAGTTTGGGTTGCTAACTCGACGAGGTTCAATTCTCGGCGAGTTGGCTTCTAGCTTATTGTCTATGTCTGTTCTTCTCTCTCGTCCGGCTTTATATAGATAGCCGGGTTAGGGCTTACAGAAAGGAAACTTAAAAGACTACGGTAATCTTCTAACTTGGAAGGCAAGAATACGCCTTCTACTCCAAGACGCACCACGTGGGCCGTGGTCCGGGTTCTTCTAGAATCCGGCTTCTGCGCGTCAGCTTACTGGGACGCCTAATGGACTGTGATCCATTACCAATCAGGCCACCCTGGTAATCCGGCTCTTTAGGACAATGCCGGATATACCCCTAATCGGTATATATCCGACAGTAGCCCCCAAGAAGGATTGAGACTTCAACTCGCCGTCTTTCGTCAATTTGAACTATTTCCGAGAAATGTTGGCTCTTCGTCTCGATTCTTCTTTTCCTTAAATCATGCATTAACGCGAAACTCGGATTTCGGGAAAAAATCCGGCTTTCTCTTCCACGAGCCTTCGTGGAGAAGGAACTTCCTACGTCAGCGATAAAATCATGCTGACGTCAGGGACGTTTGGGTTCCAAATGTGAAACCCTGAAACGTATCTCTGACAGATTCTCGCGGGAAACAAGGAGATAGCCATAATCACCCGCCACCTCATTTCCCGGATTGTCCGGCGAGTGACACGCGTTGATGATCTAACGGTCCAAAGATCCGTTGAAACGCATCTCAAAGGTTTTCCGGCTATAAATAGCCTCCCTCGAACCCTCCGGTGATCCTTCTTCTATCACTTCACCTCCCAGCTCCCAAGCGCCATATCCCCCGAGCCAAGGTTCCTCTAGCGAGAGTAGAGCCCGTGCACGTCCGGCACCATTCCCGGAACTGCTCCGTCGGAAGCTCAAGTCCCCCACTGCGCCGCCCGCAAATGGACGCCGGTGGCTCACCACACGCCGCAGAGGAGCACTCGGTCTCCGTCGACATAGACGAGATAATAAACAACATCGACCGCAGCTCGATTCTCTGAGCCGCGCCGCCGCCAGCGCGCCGGAGAAACCTTCCAGCGACCAGGACCGCGAGGATCCTCCTCTCACGGCCGTGAACCTGGCCGCCTCTTCCTCTGCGCCGCCTCTGCCACTCGTCCCTGAAACGCAGAAGAAAAAATCCTGCTCGTCGGGGAAGAACTCGTCGCTGCGGCCTTCGCCGCCGGAGCCGAAGACGAGGGCTAGATGTTCGGCAATTGGAGCCGGTGCAACTTGGCCCCTGTCCTTCTTCCGACAATGGAGAAGGAGGGGCTGATTGTGAAGAGGAAGAAGGACAGGGAAAGGGTTCTCCTGACCTCGCACATTTCTTGAGGTATGGGAATACCGCCTTCCGCCTTCTTTCTTCAAATCCTCAACCACTACAACATCCAACCCCACAATCTGCCTCCAAACTCCATTCTTTATTTAGCCGAGTTCCAGGCCCTCTTTGAAGGGTATCTAGGGTTAGAACCTAGGTTAGATTTCTAGCAGTATTGCTTCGGGGTTAAGCGAAACCCCTCAGAGGGCACACTCCCAACTTGCGGGACCATATCCTTCACCCTGCGTAGATTCGGGGAGAATTGGTTCCCCAAGATCAAAACATCGGAATCCGTCAAATTATGGACGGGTTCCTTCTTCTACCACCAAGAAATCCCGTTTCCTGGAAAGGAAACGGGGATTCCACCTTTCACCAACTGTGCTGCCACTCCCCAAGATAATTGGGCAGTGGAGGCAGTTCAGACTCTGCCGCCGGATTTGCTTAGAATTAAGCGACGCATCGCTAAACTCGTCTCCTCCGATGCACCTCTCACCGGCATGGACACAGTCCTTTGCTGATTAGAAAGCTGAATTCATCCTCTGGCTCATCACAGTCCTCGACTTATGTCCGAGTACTCGGGAACCGAGGACGCCATGCGGACGACGAGCAAATCTTTGATGGCAAAAGATTTGAGGAAACGCGAAAATCAGTTGGTCGCAGCATTCGACCAATATGAGGAAAGCCGGCCGATGTACACGGCGACCAATCCGGATCCAAAGGTACGTCTTTTACATTCTGGGTTTTGGTTTTACGTTTCTTCTTTCTCGTATATTTGTCTTAACCCGGATTTTGTCTTTTTTGACAGATTGTCGATCTTCCTGAGGCAGATCTTGCGACCGATGCCGAGTTGGACGCAATGCGTGCCAACTTTGCAGGCGGATGGAAACGCAAGAAGCCTTCCGCTACCCAGGAGATAATCGACCTTGACGGGGTTCCCGTCGCTACTTCCAGGCAAATCATCCGGGTTACTTCTTTCTCCGCTTTTTGTCGCAGGACTCCTTATTATTTTCTCTGAATTCTAACATCTCGGATTTTATATTTCCAGCCTGGCTCCGACAACATTGAAGCCAAAAGTCCGGAAGAAAATCAAGTATGTGGCTAAAAGAGGACCACATCCTTATCCTGCCACTGCCCCAAATACTCCGGTCGCGGCCGCAGAAGGAAGCACTGCTTGTAGGGAAGAAGAAACCCAGCAGACCAGCCAGCCTATTGTGCCGGAAACGGACACGAGGGAAAAGGCGGTCCCGGAAATGGGTGGTCCTTATCATACAGCTGAGGAGGAGCCCATTCCGACTTTCGACAAGGATTTCAAGGTCATCTAGGATGGCCTCAATCACGTCGGGACTCTTTTTGCAGAGTATGCAAAAAGAGTTCAATGAAAACTTTTCGGGTCTGCAGCGGATGAGCCAGGTAATATCTCTAGCCCCCAAGCAATAAGTCAAATGCATACTTTTGTCTTAATGCTTTTTTCATTGCTATGCTTGTTTTTAACTTAAGCATTTTTTGTCTCTTTTCCGTGTTTCAGCAAACTCCTGAGAACATCAACATGGAGATTTTCAACAAACTTACCATCAAGAACAAGGAGGTGAAAACCCTTCTTACAATTCTTGAAGATAAGGAGGCAAAACTGGCATACACTCAGCAACAGCTGAGCGAATCAGCAGGTAAAAATTTCTCTGCTTTGAGTTGTGATTTTTTCTAAGTAGTTTTCCGAGTTTTTAACTCTTCCTTTACTTGCTTTTCAGCTTCTTTGGCGAAAGCCAAACAAATTTCTGAAGATGCCGGCAACGCCGAAAACCTCCGCAGCGAAAACCTAGATCTTCACAAGTTGATTGGGAAGCTCCAGAAGGACCTGGAGGCCAGCCAACTAGCTATTGGCATTGCCGAGTCTAAGGCCTCCAGCCAGGCCGATAAAAATAATGCCACCATCCGGGATCTGGAGAATCCCTCGAACCAGCGCCTTGAGGAAGGCACCGAGATGGACCGGATTCTCGGTAAGCTACTTTGCCTTTTACCGGATTTTCCTTGTTTTCCCTTCTCCTGTTTTTTCTAACACTTGTGTGCTGATTGAAACAGAAGGTAGCCCCCAGCTTACCAGGATTGAAAGAATCCGGGCTTTCGGGAAGGTCTTCACCGCGATCAAGGCTGCGGGAATGCTATTTATCAACAAGTACATTCCCGAGAAATCTGGGGAGCTCTCGGAAGTTGAAAAACTTCCGTAAGCTATCGTGGAGGTGGCGAATCGCAAGGATTCCCTGCTCCGTTCTACGGCTCGCGGTGGTGCACACATGGCCCTTGGGCTCATGCGCATGCACTACCCTACTGCCCAATCTTGGCGTGTGGCGTTCGGCATCCCGCAAGCATACACGGATGCCCAGCGTACCAACATCTTTGATGGAATTAAAGTTCACGTCACCAAGATCGCCACTATGGTGAACATCTCCACCTTCTAGCCCGAAGAAGCAATCCCGGCAACTCCCGAGGAATCCAGCAGCAAGGAAGAGTCGGATGCCTGAAGAAGCTGCCTGGTCCTGAATAGGAGATGGGAAAAAATAGAAGCATTATTGTTCTTACAATGTAAACCTTATTGTAATGCTTTCTATTCCTTTGTATAAACAAGTACTCCGCTTTTGCAGTTTATACTAAGTCTTTGCAAGTTTTCCGGGTTTTGATTCCTTTATCTTCTAAGTTCTCTAGTTTATATGTCTTAACTGTCCTTAGTGTTTGAAATGGCTCGATAGTATCTAATCTTCATGCCAAGTGACCGGGTATAACCATCAGTCGAAACTCGGAAACATGGATCATACTAAAGGCATTTTTACTTACTAGCTGCAGTGACCCAACATAAAAACAATTATATAATACTTAGAGAAAAAGTAAGGAATTTTGTATGAAACTCACGCACGCAGGCACAATCTGGGTTTCCTTAAGCCTCCTTAGGCTGAAAATCATTCAGTTTTTTAACTCCAAGCACGCAGGCACAATTCGGGTTAACATTGAGTATTTTGTAAGATCATTGGGAAATAGATAAGGCGGACTTATGCTTTGTATGAAAACAGATAAAACAGTAATGCATGAATTCCGACAACTTTATTTCATGATCTTAAAGATGTTTACATAGAAATTGAACTAAGTGTAGAAGGGACGTAACTGCTGGATGCTCTAGGGCCTTTTTGTCTCTCCTAGCTCAACATCTATAGTTCTCTTTCTTTTGCGATTCAGACGCTTGGGATCATCTTCCATGTCTCGAATATCTACAAGATAATAAGATCCATTTTTCATAGCCTTGCTAATGACAAATGGTCCCTCCCAGACTGGGGCTAACTTGTGCTTCCTTTCTTGCACCAATCTTAGCACTAGGTCACCTTCTTTGAAAGATCGATGCCTGATTTTCCGACTATGATAGCGTCTCAATCCTTGCTGATAAATGGCGTATCTTTGAAGCACAAGGTCTCGTTCTTCTTCTAAAAGATCGACGGCATCCTGTCGAGCACATTCGGCATCCGAGTCATCGTAAGCCTGCACTCTTGGGCTATCATGGAGCATGTCCGTTGGAAGCATTGCTTCTGCGCCATAAACTAGAAAAAACGGGGTTTGCCCTGTTGATCTATTTGGCGTCGTTCGAATACTCCAAAGCACGTAAGGTAATTCTTCTACCCATGCTCCAGCTGCTCTATGAAGAGGAGATTCGAGTCTTGGGCGTATTCCTTGCAGGATTGAGCTATTCATTCTTTCAACCTGCCCATTGGATTGTGGGTGAGCCACGGACGCAAGGTCTAGGCGTATTCCTGTTTATCGGCAATATTTTGCCAACTCTCCAATAGAGAAATTTGTCCCGTTGTTGGTGATTATGTTGTGTGGAACGCCATATCTCATGACTACATCAATGATGAAGTTTTGGGCGGTCACACCGTCATGTTTTTTTTGATAGGTTTTGCCTCCACCCACTTGGTATACTTATCTACTGCTACGAGTAGATGCGTGAGTCCGCCTCTTCCAGTTTTGAATGGTCCCATCATATCTAGCTCCCAGACCGCAAATGGCCATGTGATAGGGATAGTTTTGAGTGCTTGGGCTGGCATATTCGTCTGCTTGGCGTAATACTGACATCCATCACATGTGTTTACTATGTGTTCGGCGTCTGTCTTGGCTGTTAGCCAGAAAATCCTGCACGAAATGCTTTCTTAACTATGCTTTCTGATTGAGCATGATGTCCGCAATCCCCTGCATGGATTTCTTGCAGTATTTCTTGGCCTTCTTCTGGCGAAATACATCGCTGAAAGATTCCGGTAGTGCTGCGTTTATACAGGCAACCATTGATTACCGTGTATCCTTTGCATCGACGTTTTATTTGTCTTTGCAAGACCTCGTCTTCTCTATCCGGGTACTTCTGATCTACTAAGAATTTTAAATATGGAATTGTCCAATCTGGGTTAACGAGCAAGACTTCAATTGACTAGGACACAAGTGGATAATCAACATCTCCACCTTTTATTGATGGTTTATGCAAATGTTGGACAAACACACCTGGTGGTAGAGTTTTCACTCTTTCCGAGGCCATGCGGGCTAATGCGTCTGCGTTCCAATTTTCTTCCCTTTTGACATGAAGTACTTCAAATCCCAGGAAGCAAATAGCAAACTCGTCCACCGTTCTCCGATATTCGGCCATGATGGGGCTTTTGGCGTCCCATGTTTGGCTGAGCTGATGCTGTACCAAATCTGAGTCACCATAGCATAATATGCGTTTGACACCTGTTTCTTTTTCAATGTGCAAGCCATGAAGCAAAGCTTCGTATTCTGCCATATTACTGTTGGCGTTGAAGTGTATTTGTAATACATACTCCATAGTATCTCCTTTTGGGAATTTTAGCACTACACCAGCTCCAGCGCCTTCCTTCATCTTGGATCCATCAAAGTGCATAACCCAGTATTCCGACTCCGGCATTGGTGTGTTTTCCATTGCTTCTGTCCAATCAGCGACGAAATCTGCCAACGCCTAGGATTTAATTGCCGTCCGGTTTTGGTACTTAATGTCGAACGCAGCTAGCTCTATGCCCCATTTGGCTACTTGGCCTGTTGCGTCCGCATTGTTAATTATATCCCCTAGTGGTGCTTTACATACCACTGTTATGGAATGTCCTTGGAAATAATGGCAGAGTTTCCGAGATGCGAAAAACACGCCATATGCCAGATTTTGATAGTGTGGGTACCTTTGTTTGGAGTCGGAAAAAACTTCGCTTATATAATATACCAGATGCTGATCTGGTATGCTTTGCTCTTCTTTCCTCCTTTCCACAACTATCACAACGCTAATAACCCTGTTTGTTGCTGTGAGATACAGTAACATCGGTTCTTCGTCTTTTGGTGATGCCAAAATCGGAGCTTTCATCAAGGTTTCTTTTAGCTGGGTTAATGCTTTGTCCGCCTCTTCTGTCCACTCAAATTTTTCGGATTTCTTCAACAATTTGTATAATGGCAGAGCTTTGTCTCCAAGCCGGCTTATAAACCTGCTGACGGCGGCTACAGAACCCGTCAATCTTTGTACATCTTTTAAGCACGTAGGCCTTGTGATGTTTAAGATTGCCTTGATCTTTTCCGGGTTTACTTCTATTCCTCTGTGAGAAACAATAAAACCCAGAAGTTTTCCTGTGGGAACCCCGAATACGCACTTAAATGGATTCAACTTCATTTTGTAAGTGCGTAAATTTTCGAAGGTTTCTCGCAAATCTTCATGGAATGTGTCCTTTTCCTTGGAAATGATGGCAATATCGTCCACGTAAACGTGAACATTTTTGCCAATCTTACTATGCAAACTTCGTTGCATCCAACACTGGTAAGTTGCACCTGCGTTCTTGAGGCCAAAAGGCATGGTTATGTAATAGTATGTTCCATACGGGGTTATGAAGGAAGTTTTGATTTGATCCTCTTTCCTTATACGTATTTGATGGTACTCGGAATAAGCATCCAAAAAGCATAAAATCTCAGAGCCAGCAGTGGCATCTATTATTTGATCGATTCGTGGTAATGTGAACCTATCTTTTGGACACAACTTGTTCAGGACGGTGTAATCTATACACATCCTAAGAACAATACTATCTTTCTTCGGGACTAATACTGGGTTCGGAGACCATTCAGTATGTATAACTTCCCGGATAAAATCAGCTGCTAATAGCCGGATGATTTCTTGCCAATAGCCTTCTGTCTTCTTCTGTCAAATCGACGGAGACCTTGTTTGACGGGTTTAGATCCTGGAATCACCTTGAGTTGATGCTCAACAAGTCCCCTGGGTACACCTGGCATGTCCGCAGGACACCAGGCAAAACTATCCCAGTTCTCACGGAGGAACTTGATGAGCGCGCTTTCCTATTTGTCGGTCATCCCTGTCCCTACTACGACAAATTTTGTCGGATCTTTGGGGTCGAGGATAACCTGTCTTGTATTACCGGAAGCTTTAAAACTATCTGCGGGCTTTCGGCTTTCTTTTCCTGCCGACATTTATGTCGGCGATACTTCTTTTGCCAGCTCTTTCAATTCCTCCTTTGCTATCACTTTTCAGTGCAAAGGGCGTTTCCTTTTTCCAGGTCGTTTGCCAATTTGAAGTCTCCCGATATGGTGATTAATCCTTCTTTTGGCCCTGGCATCTTCAGCTTGTTATAAATATAACATGATCTTGCCATGAATTTGGCGAAAGCTGCACGTCCGAGAATTGCGTGGTATACACTCTCGAACGACACAACCTCGAAAGAGATTTTTTTCCTGTCGGAAGTGCTCTTTTTCTCCAAAGGTTACGTCTAGGGAAATTTCTCCTACGGATTGTGCTTATCTGCCAGTAACGACTCTCGGGAAGTTTGGTTCGCCTTTTCGCTGTTGTTCCTGGATCTTTTCGTCAGTGTCCGATTCACTGTCTTCTTTTTCAGCTTCTGGCTTTTGCTTGGAGAATTTTCTCTTGGAGTTCTTCCCCTTGTTCCCGGATTCTGCACTGCCTTTCATATGCTTATTAAGCCGGCATTGTGCGTTAGTATGGGTGGCTTTTCCAAATTGCGAATGGTGGACACAGTTCTCTGACTTAATCTTTTCCCACTCTTTCTTTGTGTAGGAGATAGGTTCTGTGTTTCTTCCTTTCCATTTGCTTCCATTATCCTTTCCAAAGGCTATGTTAACTTCTTTGGGATTTGACTGTGTTTCTGGAGTAGCTTTTTTTTCTTAGAACGAGGCATCTTTTTGGCCTGAGCCAAAGCATCGATACTTCCACCTCTCGCTCTGATGTCATCTTCGGCCGCTGCATGCTCATTTGCGGTTGTAAGCATAGATCCGAGATCGTTGTGTTGCTTTGAACCAACCATGAACGGTACGAGGCCGGGTTTTAAGCCATTGACGAAAGCATGCACTGCTTGTACATCACTTACTCCAGAGCAGCTGTTCTTCATTGTAGTCCATCTTGAGATAAAGTTCACGTATGGCTCATCTTCAAACTGGGTGCAGCGGTTTAGCTGGTTGATGCTGTTGGGGCATTTGTAAGTTCCCCGAAAATGCTGAGTAATACTCTAGCCATATCATCCTAGCTATCGATGGTTATTGACGGAAGCCCGTTAATCCAATCTCTTTGTTGATCTGGACGACTGTGTGATAGTCTGAGACCAGGTATCCGGGTTTGTACTGCCGGTATATTTTTTATATGTTGGACCAACTTTGGCAAAGCCAGAATGTAGAGTTATTCTTCGGATCCTGTCAGTGAAACACTTAGGTCCAAAGTATAGATCATCTCTTTCCACTTTATCGGCGTGTGCGGAATATCTACCGACTGAATGGACAGAAGGGGATCTGCTCCTTTCTGGCCCATTGTTGCGCGAGTGCGATCTTCCGGGATTATCCCTGTTTCGTCTGTTAACGTGCCCTTTGGAATGAGGCGTAGTTCTGCTCCTTGGCCTTTCCTTATTCCTAGGGGGAGTACGGGATCTCTCACGCCTGTGAGGAATTCGTATCGTCCGACTTTTTCAGCAGGGCGTCTCGGAGGGTATCGGGAATTTTCCGTCCTTCCGGTTCTGTTCTTTCCGATCATGGGGGTTGACTCCACCTTTCGGCGGATGGGATCCTGTTTTGGACGCTGCATCCTTGTTATCGGAATTTTCTTGTCCTTTCTCGGATCTCCTTTCTTCTTTTTGGAATTGCCTGAATCTCCAGGTTCTCCAGGTCCAGGTGCTCCAGCGGCGCATGTGGCTGTTTTACATAGGGCTGAGTCGTCATACAACTTCCCTGATCTTGCCTGCCCTCACTGCTGTTGTTGCAATGCTTTTCCTAAGAAAGCATACACCCCTTGGAGTTTTTCGTCACTGGATTACAGATCATCATTGAGGATGGAGAATGCGGCTTCCGCGTTTTCTGCTGCGGTTTTGTATATAGGTTCGCCCCTGGCATCGATGCCATTTGCTTGCTTTTGCCAGACAGGGTTTTGGAACCGTTCCTTTTGCTGCAATACTTCCGGTCTTACGATTCCGGGTAACCGTGTAGGTTTTATGCCAGATCTATTTTTTCTCTCGTACTCCTCAATTTCTTCCTACTTCAACTTAATGTCAGCCTGGGTTTGTAGGAGATTTTCCCGAGTTCTGAATAGATGTTTCTGTTGCCTTTGGAGAGCTTGTCTCCTGGCTTCCAGCACTTCAGGGGGTTCGTGTAATCCCACTGGTGTTTGAAGTAAATCCCGTTAGTCTTGTTCTGACATTAGTGGAACAGGGATTTCCTTCGTTTTCTTCTCCACAGACTTGACTCCGCTTCCTCCTCCTATTTCCAGGTTTTCGTTGGCGGGATCCACCAGTTTTTTCTTCCGGAGTTTGTACAGGAGTTTCTTGGCAGCCTTGTTTCTTTTCTTGGAAGAGGGAGGTTTTTTACCAGGTTCTTCTTCTGTCAATTCCTTGACATCAGGGTAAATTGGACTGGTTTCACCGTCCTCTCTTTCCTCATCTGGCGGAGGTGTTTGAGGGTCTTCCTCACTTTCGGCATCCGTGTTTTCAGCCGGTTTTGCCATAAGTACTTCATGGAGTCCCTCTTGAAGAGACTTGACCTTTCTTTCGAAAGCATCTTCATCTTTGTCTTCGGAATCGAGCTCATCTGATCCGGTTTCCGACTCTAATCTCGCCTCAATGGAGGCTAGCACAGAATCGGCTTCCGAGTTCGTCGTCGTATCGACGGATGTCGGATCTTCCACTTCTACTGTGGGGTTGTTTTCTTCTGCCTTTTCTACGAGATTGTTTTCGTCCGCGTTTTCGGCGATCTCAGATTGCACCATACCAATAAAGTGCGATCTCATTGCAGGCATCTCCGCAGAGGCAGCAATTTGTGCGGGATATTGGCGATCGAGCAAAATCCGGCATCATAATTTTCTTCAACTGGATATAGGGCGGGTGGGATAAATCTACTTCCACCACAGAATCCCGTTGCCTCTGCAGTTAATCCGATAAAAATGTTTGCAGATCCAATCGGTAAAACGCAGGCACTTACCAGATGATTCCGTGCTGGCATGTACGATCCATTGTCGAGGAAGCGCCCGACGTCGTTGTCGAATTCCAAGCTTCCGACAGTTATGGTACTGCCGATTCCGCCGAGTATCCCCGATCGAAACATAACGCCTCACGTCGCTGGGCTCATCGCACCCCCGTCTATGATCCCTACTACGATGTCTCGACAGTTGGCGGCCAACTGTCGAGACATCGTAGTAGGGATCATAGACGGGGGTGCCATGAGCCTACGGGTACAGACGTGGGGGGAACGTGGTAGTATGACAACCAGGGACACCAAATTTTACCCAGGTTCGGTACGTCGCAACTAGGCGGCGTTCCTACTCCTGCAATCTCACTAAATCAGGGTTGAAGCCTAAAGTATACAAAGTACAATGTAAGTTTTGGCTGCTAACTCGACGAGTTTCAATTTCTCGGCGAGTTGGCTTCTAGCTTATTGTCTATATCTGTTCTTCTCTCTCGTCCGGCTTTATATAGATAGCCGGGTTAGGACTTACAGAAAGCAAACCTAGAAGACTACGGTAAGCTTCTAACTTGAAAGGCAAGAATCCGCCTTCTACTCCAAGCCGCACCACGTGGGCCGTGGTCAGGGTTCTTCTAGAATCCGGCTTCTGCGCGTCAGCTTACTGGGCCGCCTAATGGACTGTGATCATTACCAATCAGGCCACCCTGGTAATCCGGATCTTTAGGACAATGCCGGATATACCCCTAATCGGTATATATCCGACATTCATATTAAGGGGTTAGTCTGTAACATCCCAAGTTTTCAAACATTTAAAAAAAATCATGCATCATTGCATGTTTCATATTCCTTTTTACCAAATTTTCAAAACCCTAGACCTATTTAACCATAATAATGTTTTTTGTCATTTTGGAAATTCACCAAGTCACACTATATAAAGCTATTTTATTTTGTGCAAGAACAGTGCCAAAAGACTCCATATTCTCTAAGCTTTTCAAAACATATTTTTATGAATTATTTGGACAAGGTTTGAATGAGTTATGAATTTATTTGTGAGCCATTTGAATAAAAACATAAAAAGGAAAATTAGTAACAAAAAAAAGAAGAGAAGGCAGAAAACTTAACCTACCGCACCCCCTGGGCCAAGCCGACTTCTTTCCCTCTCGCGCGCACGCAGCAACAACCCACCAGAGCCCATGCGCACAGCCCGCCACCCTCTCCTCTCTCTCTCTCTCTCTCTCTCTGGCCAGCGGACCCCACCAGTGACGCCACGTCACCTCTTATTCCTCCACACGAAAGCAATCCCGTGACGAACGCCGGATTTCTGCGGCCATTACTCGCTGTAATTAGCGCGATTTCACCCCGCGCTCGGCCCTATATAATTCCTCCGAGACTGCCTCTCTCCTCTGTGCCCCAAATCCTAGCCATTCAACCACCACACCGCCCGCAGTGCAACTCGGATCTCGCCGCAGTCGCCGATGTCTCCGAGCGATTCCGAACGACGCTGCCGTGTACGCCCGCAACCACTGGCCGCCCTGCACGACTTTGGCAAGCTATTCGAGGAGAACCAGGACGCGAGAAGGGAAACGTCTTTGCCATCAAGATCCCCTCGACGTGCTGATCATCACGGTGAGCTCTGTTACCCATATGTCCTCGTATAACCACCGCGTCGTGTTTGCAGAGCCGCGCGCTCTGGTATCCGGCGATGTTCCGGCGACTAGCGCCGCCGCGCCCGTACCTTTGAATGAGGGCCGTTGGATCTGATCCTACGGATCAGATTAGAACACTAGGGCGAATCGGTATTTTAGATCTGGGCCATTCCGCATAACTTAGATCGGACGGTTCCGCGCGATCCGTACGAATCGGTACGGACCAATCAGGACGCTCCATTCAGGGTGACACGGATCGACCCTTTTCTGTTTTTAAACATATTTTTATTTAATCTTGTAAATTCAATAACTTTTGTTCTGTAAACCCAAATGCAATAATTTTGTACTTTCTAAAATCAGCAAGATTAGTAGAACACAAGGGATCTATAGATATTTACTTTTAACACGTGCACAAACTTGTTATTCACACAACTTTGTATATCATATTTTGTTAATAACTTTTGTTCTACAACTCCTTTTTGAGTAAATCCAATTGGTCTAGTCTTGTTTTGGAATAATCTATCTAGTAGAAGAATGGGAAAAATTTGTAGAACGATTTGATAACATAATATTTTTGTATCTTGTAATAGCCTTATTTAAATCCCTAATTTTATTAAAATTTATTGCTTGTGTTTCTCTATCATCATATACATAATTAAACATCAGAGAACAACAAAAAAGTAGTATCTCGAATTGTGGTAGAGTTTTTCTTTAAAAACATTTACCCATTGCATATCATGCATGCATACATGTTTATGTAATGCCATTTTGAATGTTATGTTTTTTTTATTGTTTGCTTGTCTAGATTGTGAGGAGGAGCAATTATACAATTATGGTTGTTGTTCCTACTCTACCTGCTGCCAAGCCAAGTGATACCACATATTTTTACCTATATTTTCACTAAGCATTAGTGGTTTTGTGTAGTGTGCATGATAGGATATTTTTAGTATTGTGTAGCTACCCTTATACTTTGTTACTTTTGAAACCTTGTTACCTAGTAGATGCTTAGCCTTGCTAGAAAAAAAATCTTTGTGGAAATATTCCAAGCTTAACCTTAATGAAATACCTGGGTGGAATTTGTACGTGATTGGTTTATGTTGAGTGTTGCCTCAGGGCCCTTGTCTAATGGTTATTCCACTTGAGGTTGTCACTTTTGGATGGCCACTCAGGAATAAAGAGATTAATAAGTCTCTCTAAGTTTAGTAGTGTAACATCCCAGTGTTTGGGAAGTTATAAGGATCTAAATTTAATGTGTGCATTTGCAAAGCATGCATCTAAAAGTATAGGAAACTTTGGCGCGAAAGTTTAAACGAATCAAAGTGACCAATGTTTCACTTGACATGATGAAATAGGTCTAGTTCATCTAGTCAAGAGTACATTCGGAATGATCTTTATAACAAGTATCTCAAGAAAATAAATCACCTGATAAGATAAAACATAGTTGGGTATGACCAACACAAACTCCCAATTAGCCTAACCTCAAGTCTATAAGTCACTTGGGATAATTCACTAGGTATCTAGAACTCAAAGAGGGGTGAGTATCCAAATCTCTTAACTAGTGATCACACTTCCACAGGATAATAGTGCACAACTTAACCATCTCATCAACAGAGATGTTATCTCCTATAAAAAAACAACTCTCTAAGTTATCAACCATCCACACCACATATGTATAAACTGTCTCATAATTGTTAAGTGCACTTTTCACAATCAAATAACCAAGTTTCAATGGAACACAATTGATACATACAAGTGTTAACTCAAGTTTCACAAGTGGGAAATGATATGATAATTGTATGAACATATTTATCGAGTATGTACATATCTCATCAACCATAAAAGAAGTATCTCAAATAAGAAATAAATCTTCTTAGTCTACTGTTAAATCTTTATCATTACCTATGATATTCCCAAATCTCTATATCTACATTACAAATGACAAAGGTAATAAAGTGATGAATAGAAAGTAAATCATTCTACCTGTTTCAAATATTTTCTAAAGACATTATGCAAGAGAAGCAACCCACAAGAAAGGAGGAACTACCACAAGAAGATCTACAGAAGGATTCTTTAGGTTGTCTTAGAAGTGATAACTCAATCTATCCTGAAGAATTTGGAAAATCATACACCAAGATCAATTCTTATTAAACTATCTAGAAACAATGTGGTATTCTAATGTTGGTGTTATATAGAAGTAGTTTGGTAACAAGTTTGCAGCCTTGTTAACAAATCACTTTTGTAGGCTCTAACAATTGAGTGTCATATACAAATAAACATAAGGTTTGATAACCTTGTATCTCTCAGCCATTAGTATATGAAAAGTAATTTGAGGGCAAGCCTTGCAAACTTGTCAACAAATTCTTCTTATATGCATAGGGAAAATTGATGTTATAAAATACACCTACATTCTGTTATATAAAACCATGATCTATAAAAGGAATAGAATAACAAGGAGAAAATAATAAACCACATTATAACTTGAACCACACATACAAGTTATAAGTAAGGAACAAACCAAGATAAGGAAGAAAACAAGCAACATGTGAAATCCAAGTGTTTGATGTTATATAAGAATAATTTGATTGCAAGGTCAGATCAACCTTGTGAACAGAATATTCATGTAAGCATTAAAACAACTGAGTTTCAATAAGCTAATCTTCATCATAATTGAATACACCACAAAAATGAAATGGTTATGGAAATAAATGAATTCATTCCATCAGGAGTCATAGATTGCTACTGAGGTCCCTATATCCTATCAGCTCTAGTGGTGAATTTCTTAAGTCAAAAGACCATCAAGGGATGGTATTACTTGCAAAGAACCAAGGCAATGTATGAAGACAAGTGGCAACTAGAGAGAAGAACATCAAGCAACAAAAGACCATAAGAAGCAACACTGCCTCAGTAAGAGAGTATAAGAAATTATTCAGTGAAGCATTAGGTAGTCTTAGAAGATCTATAACTTCTATGCCTTGTCAAGCTCATCAGAGATGAGGAACTCATAATAATAACTTTAATGGAAACAACTATCAAGTATGGGATAATAACAAACCATTACATCCAAATGTCTTGATATGTGGAGGTAGATGAAAACAAGCTTAAAACCTTGTTTTCCAAATCCTTTTCACATGTAAGACTTACAGATGATAAACAAAAACTCATCTATTTATAACCATGTAAATTATTATATGTTTTAAAACAGCATTAGATATTATCCACAATTAGAACCTATGTGGAAAACAAGTAAATAAGATTCCAAAACCACACATGTTTTTCACTTGGTCAAGTACTAAAAACAACCAACATGACTTGCACTTACCTAAGTAAAATGTCAATCAAGATTGTGAAGAGTTTCAATTATGAAAATTACATAGTATTATAAAAAGAAAACAAGTTCCTTCAACCATTATAATCATTTGATGTGCCATGGAATAAAATTCAATATTAAATGATTTTCACAACAGTGCATAGAATCAGTACCCAAGTAGTTTTACTAAACTACTTTCTATAAGGGATTATACCTAAAATTTTCCAATTATGATACACCACCTTGTATCCACATGATTGGAGTGTATACTTTTACGAAACATGCTTAAGAATAATTTTAAAGCCATTAAATAAACTAAATGAAGAGAAAACAACAAAACCACTTAATCTAGCACCCTAAATAAAAATATAAATATTCTTCAAATCCACCAAAATAAAACATGGTAAGATGTAAAATTTGATGAGGGGTTCAAATATATTTTTTATTAATTTTTATGTTTACAAATAAGCCCTGAAAACATAAGTTTCTCCTCAGTTTTTTAAGATAGAAGGACTTAGTTGTAATTAGAGAAAAATGTCAGGGGGTTATTGAAAATTGCCAACTCATTTTCCTTTCTTCTTCCTCTGCCAGAAGGCAGAGGAGACCGTCGCCGTGTCGAGTGGACAAGAGCTCCAGGAGACGTATGAATCGAGCACTTCCTCCTCCCCTTGCTCTCTGTCTCTCTTGTTTCCTCTGTACAACGAAAACCGAAACCCTAGCTATTCCGGCCGCCACTCGCCATCGTCGATTCCGGCCACCTCGAGGGTAGCTAAGGCCACTCGGAGATGCACCTGGACCTCCTCTTCCTCCTAGAGAAGTCACATAAGCCAGGAGAAACGAACAACGACAAATTACATGGTTCCCTTTTCTCACTATGTCCGGCCGCCGCGGAAGCGCGCTGTCGCGGTGAAGCTCCCCGTGCCAGTTCATCTACACCAGCCCACTCCTGGTATGCTGCTGCACCCCTGGGTGCTTTCGCTTTCGAAAATCATCCAGCAAATCGGTCGTTCACCTTGTGTCGTCGCTCGTCGCCGCGCCGATGGACGCCGGCGCAACTCCGGCGACCATTTGGTCAAAGAGTTGCCTCCCCTAAACTCGTGGACACCTCCTCTGGCCCGTGGTACCAATAGTTTGATCAAATTCGTAGCCATTGGCCCGATTGGAATTCAACAGAGAGGAATTCCTCTAGGATGATGCAGCTATGACGTCAGCATGACGTCCTGGCTATTTTCCTTTTCTTTTCTTTTATTTTTGATTTTAGAAATTAAACTGACAGGTGGGTCCCACCTGTCAATTTAAATATTGGCAGAAAAATAATTAAACTTGTTAAATCAATAACTTTAATTCTATTAATCAGAAAAATAAAACTAATATACCAAATTAATCAGAAAAATGTAATTTAAATGATTATGAACTTTTCAAAAATGTTTGATAAACTTTTAGAATTAAATCTTTTGAATTTAAATTAAATCATTTAAAATTGTGAAAAAAATAAATAATTCAAAAATTCAGAAAAAATCAAGTTATATACCAAAATTCTCCAAATGACAAGTACAACTCATCTATGATGTTTTCATGGTCATTTGACCAAGTTTTTATGTGTGCAATGTTTTGCCTGATCATTTAAGTCATTTAAAATTAATAAAATAATAACTTATTCAAATATTTTCAGAAAACATAAAATGTTATACCAAATGAAAGAGAAAAGCATTTCCAATTAAAATATGTCAAGCATTAAACATTTTGATCAACTTGTTAATTTGTTTCCAAAGGTATAAATTGAATTCTGAAATATTCCATTATAACCATAAACAACTACCACAAACATTATTTTCTTTACTAATAAAATCCTCATGTTTTCGCAGCTAATAAACCTACCATCACAAGTCATTAGCAAGTATTGTGATGATAGGGTTAGCTGTACTAGTTCACCATTTTCAATTCAACTCCTTGTCATAAGCTCTACACTTTAAAAATATAAAATAAAATGTATCTGTTATCTTTTTAATAGTTGTTTTCCATGTGTTGTTGTTTTGTTATCTAACAAAGTAATAAACACTTCTACCCAAAACATGATAACAATTTTTTGCTAAGTAAAAGTGAAACTCATGTAAGTCTAAAATAAGTAATAACCACATCACCCCAAGTAATGAAACATTTCACCTAAAAACCTGTGTGAGTAGATTATCGTATCAAACGTGGCTTACACCTGTAAGCTGGGGTAGTTTCCAGGGTATTTCGCGATGCATCTCATTACTATGCATGTATCATCCTTGCCAGTGTTTTCTGTAGTCCTTACCTGGACTACTTTGCTATCTTTCAGATGTCGGGATTTCCTACGAGACCCTTGAACCCGAAGACAGGAATTATTATGGTTATTTCAATCTCAGGCAAGTTCGTCAAGTGCTCATATTCTTTGCAGTACTTCATAACAAACTAATTGCAAAAACTCTATCGTATTACCACCTAGTCTCAAAAGAATGCATGATCCTATTTTTATAATAATATGACTAATTGAATGACTACCTGAGTGGTAGTGTTCTGTTTGGTGGGAGGATGGAACCATGGTAAGATGAATAGGTCAAAGGAAGGTTCCATCTGCATGGGAACGTATTACCTAGGAAATAATCACAACTTCCGTCAGGATTCTTGCGCCGTAAATTCACGTTAACCATGGGTCTTCTATGGTGGGAGTAAGTCAGCTGTGATCTTTTCTCGTTCGCATGTCAACGGGCTGCCAGAGACGTACGCTGTAGGTCTTGCGAGACTACATGCACATGGGTGGGATCCCTTAATTCCCACAGACTCTGCGGGTCTATGATGGTATGCCAGGGGCGTGTAGATATCCATCGTGAGGGGTGGAATCAGGCGTTCAACCTGCTGGCAGAAATGGGTGGGCATGCGTTGTGCGGAGAAGCACGGTTTGGCTTGGACCAACAACCAGGCCCCACACCTGAGTGAGAGTGGACAGGAATGTACACCTGGTTGTGCAACATGGTCTTGGTCGTCCATGGGTAAAGTAACGCACCTCTGCAGAGTGTAAAAGGATGTGACATGTTACCCCTTGTTCCGGGAAGGAGTTGCGAACGCCGCAGGAAAGGCAACTCCATGAAGTTCTAGTCCTGTGAAGATCTAGCGGGCATAGTCTTCAGAATTAAAAGCAACCTCTTGAAGAAAGATTTACAAAAACCTTGCATTAGCTTATGACTCTTTTGAGTCTAAAGCTGTAGATAGTGCATCAAACTATCGCCCATATATCATGAACTTGCTGAGTAACGCTCGTTACTCATCATTCCCGTTTGACCCCCTGCTTAGAGTTGAAGCCTGATGAGAGCCGTCATCGTGAAGCATCGTCATCAACAACGCTGATGGAGGAGAAGCTATCAAGGTGTAGGTGGAGTCCATTCTTGGAGTTAGCTGTTATAAGCCATAGATTAGGGCTGACATCAGCCATAGTAGATTTAGCTCTGAGCTAGAGTTCTTCTCCAGCTTGGATCTTCGAGTGCCTCTTCTGATGTTTCATTTGTATGAGATCTTCTTTGATTCTTCAAAGAGATTCTTGAGATTTTGTAATGAAGTTTGTATCCTATAGTTTTGCCTGGACCTGCTAAGTTTCTGTTGTACTACTCGAGGGATGTAATATTCATGGATAAGTCCTTATGTGAGTATTATGTCATTGAATTGCGCACTACACATGCAGTGGTGTGCTGGGTCACCACAAGTAGCTTCCCGTGCAGCCTTTTGACATATGGGCTATGTATTCATCAACTAAGTTGTGAGAGTCAGCCCAGGCTTGGCAAGCAGATATAGCATAATTATAGGTGGAACGGGTCTTGCCGGTGGGTTGAACTTCTTCTTCTGAAATATCTCGTCTCAATTCTCTCCTTTCCATGATGCAATCCGGGTGCATAGGATGTTTCGACTAATTTAAGACAAAGGGTGAAAGTGCACAACCTCTGCAGAGTTAGAAACTATGATCATAGCAATTTCTCCAGAAATGGACGACTTCGAGCAGTTGGACAAGGATGGATGGAAGAATCTCAACGCCGTTTTCACAAATTGAAATTTTGACTAAGGAAACAATACTTGTGGTTCTTGGGTCTTAATCCAATCATGCCACCTCTTTGAAAACGAAAGACTTTATAAACAGATAGGAGAAAATTGGCTTTCTACAAATAGCCTTAAACTCCACCTAGCCAAAATATTCATGTAGTACTAGACTTGCCATTTTATATCCACCATAGGTGTCATTTGCCAGTACATCAAATCGTACTAACCTCCTTCAGGGGCTGCATATTCTACCGTGCATGATTTTTTAATGATGAGTGAAGATGTTTCTGGACTCGAGTCTACACCCAACATGTCAGCCTGTGGCCCATGCTTGAAGATGAAGGCTCATTACTGCTTTACTTCTGTTGCTTGATCTCTGAGTTATTTAGCTAGCCTATGAGGCTATGCACTTTGTAATAAGTTATACTTGGTTACTCTGGATTCAGTTGTAATATTTTTTTACTCTTCTGCAATGATACCTTTAAGTTTTGTATTGTGGTGCTAGCATTGATATAGGGACTAGCACATAACACAGATATTCCACCATTGTTAAAAGGTGGGATTCTACACCGAATCCGCTCCCTGGTGAGTCATTATCCTGATCCTCGCATATATGGACATGCCTCGTTATTTGCTTAGTGATCTTGGCGGACTACGTAGTGAATTTTTTTAAATTCCGTAGCGTAGAAAAGCAGAAGATGTTGTTGATGATGATCCCGATGATGCCCAGTGTGATGGCGATGATGACGGTGACAATTTCCCCCTTCAGGGGGAATTACCCCAACAAATTTTTGCATGCCGGAGAGTCTTCTACTCTTTGTCTTGTTTTAGCCCGGATATGACGACAGAAAAATTATGTGAAGCGTCCACCGATGGTTTTAGGTCAGGACGAAGAAGTACACCGAAGGAGAGCCGGAGGGAGGCCACAGTGTGTCCAGGCAGGCCCTAGGCGTGGTCCAGGGTGGGCCCTAGGCCAAAGGCATCACACTCTCAGCGACCGACAGGGCTAGTGATGTTGGGTGACCCTGGGAGCGTGCTTGGTGCGCTCTGGATGGCTTGGCCGGCCACGCGTGGCTGTCCGGGGCCTGACAGGAGGAGGGCGCTGGTTAGTGACCGGGTTGCGGCTTCTCGGCTAGGGCTGCGGAGATGGCGGTGCGAAACACAAGGACGCCTATTCCAATCCGGTGGGTAGGGTGGAAGGTAAGCGGCAATGCAATGCAGATGATAGTCATGCTCGTCTTAGGTTGGCACCGGCGGCGATGGAGCCCATGGGCTTCATTCCCCTCCTTGGAGGTGTCACCGAGTTGTGTCGATATTTCCCTCACTCTCTCGGTTTGGTGGATGTTTTTGGGTGAAAGGCTAGATTTGGTTGGATCGGCGTGCTGGCGGCATCTTTGACGTCATCCCTCTGTTGGGAGCATCACGCTCGGAGACACGGCTTGGAGCTCTTGTTTATCCTCCGGCGCTCATCCTCGTTCAAGGATGATGTTCAGAGGCTCTATGGACGATGTCGCCGGTGAGTCGAAGAAGATACCTTTCTCAGGACCAAGCAAGTACCGCCATCTACTTGCCACCCCCTCGGGCATCATGGGTGTATGGTGCATCGACGGGGGAAGTTTAGGTATAGATGTCGGCATTCGGGGGTGAGCGGCGTCGGTTAAGACACAATGATGTTGCTCGGCTTAGGAGAGGCCC
Source organism: Alopecurus myosuroides (assembly GCA_028641055.1). Lineage (NCBI taxonomy): Eukaryota > Viridiplantae > Streptophyta > Magnoliopsida > Poales > Poaceae > Alopecurus > Alopecurus myosuroides. The sequence goes on from CM054060.1 coordinate 267,662,471, forward strand.
TTTTGCTTTAGAGTTCTTATTCGGGTGGTGGCTGTCTTTGGACTAGCCGGATGTGGAGTTCGTTCTGCGCTCGTGGTTTGGCGAGTTGTAGATGGTATGTTATGCTCTGCTCTTTCCTGGGCATGTAAAACTCTTCCCTTTTATCAATCCAGCGAAACGCAAAGTTCTTGTGTTTTCGCAAAATAAAAATGCCGTCTTTCTCTTTGGTGGTTGCTACGGTGATGCCGATGCCTTGTAATTTGATCTTTAATAAGTAAGACACGTATTACCAGCAAAAAAAATCCGTATCCGAAATGTTGGGGTGATTATGAAGCCTATAATGTTGAAGCACATGGTCAGGTAGCTAATTAAACTGCTTGACACTGATTCCATCTCCTATGCTTTTGACACTTGGGTCCGTTGAATTTTAAAAACAAATACGTCTTTCTCTGGGCAATCGACTTTAAAGACATACTACTACAAAGACAAAAGTGATGCCACGAAATACATGCATCCAGCATGACGCCTTCCATTTTGGAAATACTCCTTTCTATGGCACAGGCACGTTGTTAGCATGGAGGTTAAGTGAGAATAGTACGAAACTGAAGTTAGCCGTCAAATAAAAGCTCAACTTTTTGGAACCTAGCACTAGCATGTACCACACCCACTCACCTTTCAGGTAGAGTGATTGATATACCACATTGAAAGACCTGAGGGGGCTAGTGTAGTGTAGTATCCTTGCACGTTCAGCTTAAGAACACAGCAACAGTGTTACATTATTCTACTGCCACTTGCTAAAGCTAGTATGAATGTGTGATTCTCCGGCCACCTAATGAGAATCTATCCACATATAACCAGACATGCATCTCCCCAGTGTCATTGCACATGATACTCTTTCTTGCAGCCTAGCTATGAGTCTATGACAGAGCAACCATAGGATATGATCTTAATTTCCTACCTAATATGCACATGGTGCGTTGTTCTTCTTGCTGCCGTCGTTTCCTACACCTCAACTAATCTTGCAAGGTTGACTTGGTTGAGGAAACCTTCTAAGATTCTCCAGATACATGTTATAGTACTATTCACATAGCATAGTGCAGTCACTAGCAGCCATCACACCTAAAATTAACAATCAAGATTCGTCCGCTCCCATGACTAAGTGCCTACCAACAAGAAGTCTTCACAAATCTCTGTCTGAGACGAACTAGAAGTTGAAATATCAAATTGCATGTTGTAGAGAAACCATTTATATGCAAGTTAGTTGATGATAGGTTATTACTAACAACAAAGCACAAACAAGAGTGTGGACAAGGGTAACAAGAACTCCCTGGACCACGCAACTGACCTCATGATTCATTCCTGAAACGCTAACTCGACCTAGTTATCGAGTTCAAAGTATCAAACAAGCATATGGATTAGATACCTGTACAAAACTCAGGAAACGGCACGTAGTGAATGGGGAAAGTACTTTTCTTTCATCGTATAAAAATCTTTAATCTATACATCAGTTTCAGAGCCAAAAAAGAAAACAAAGAAATGGGGGGAAAATACAGATGAACTCTTTGTACAGCAAGACAATCAGTTGTGCGACCCTCTTCTCCGCAAACCCTATCAATCCGACCAGCAAGTATATGTAGGTCACAAGGTTGGGCAACACATCCTCGGAAAAGCACCAAGGAAGGCAACTGGAGCGAGAAACAATAACCTGCACTCAACATCACAAGTTATCTGAAACATTTGGATGGTGTGAGCCCACTGTATCACCGTGTTCTCATCATATCTCTCCTTTTGTTTCTTTTCTCAGCAGGGAGAACGATGTTGCGATACACGAGGCGATTCTGTGGTGATCCTCAGTGTCCCTCCGAGCTCCATCGGCACCAGGGGAATCAGAGAGTGGAGCACATCTGTGATTAGTGGCCTGTAACTCGGTTCTGGCTGCACACAGAGGACCGCCACTGCAGCGACCTGAAAGGTAACCCAGTCTAGTTAGTTAACACAAGACAGATGCAAATGAAATAAACAATTATGACATAACTCTGATAGTGAATAGTACCTGGTACAAGTGCTTCAGGTCCATCGTGTTCTTGATCACGGGGTCAATTATTGTTGGGAGCTTTGATCTGTCAATTAGCTGAGGCATGGCCTGCATTTCACCTAAAACATGTGAGATGCTAATGGATTGGGAAAGTGCAAACTGCCTGGATTCAAGCAGTGTAAAACAGAAGTATAATCTATCCAATGACACTGAACTGCTCCACTGTTTAAATGGACCGATTGTAGCTAAGTTTAAGAATGTTGCATATCAGAACAATGTGTACCCATGTAACAATTGATTGGCATTGAGATGGCGCCATCTTCTCAATTGGCCTCCTTCCCAACAAAAGCTCCAGAAGTACTACTCCGAACGCATATACATCGCTCTTCTCGGTCAACTTCCCTGTATATTAACACAGTTGCACGTAATGAGAATAGAACATCATCGTCGGTAATATCGTTTAGTGTAAAATTTAGATTGCAGGTGAAGCATATGAAGGGGGGAAAAAAAGAGGACATACCGTCTAATAAGTACTCAGGAGCAACATAGCCCAAAGTTCCGGAAAGCTTCAGATTACCTTTGCTACGATTTCCACTTGACACTGCAAGGCCGAAATCTGAAATCTGCACACCAACAAAGGATCAATGAACTGTTCTTCATTTTAATTATGTGGTATGAGTTATGATCAATAGTACTATTTTAGTTGTCCGGAAGTAAAATAGGTAGTCATACCTTGGCATTGAAATCTGAATCTAAAAGTATGTTAGACGACTTCAGATCCCTATGGATGATTGGTGGATTGCAGTGCTCATGAAGATACTCTAATCCCCTGGTCAAATTTAGTTTACAGACGCATGTTAGAATAACCCATCATAAACATCTAAAGTGGTTATTATTCATGAAAGGTGAAGCAAAGCACAAGATGGTGAACCTTGCTGTGTCAAGAGCAATCTTCATCCGGATGTGCCAACTTAGAGCTGATCCATGTGATGGGCCTATGCAAACAAAGATATAGCTTACCGATACTTCTTACTTATCTAACTGACATGATTACGTAAGAAAACTGGTATGGATGTTGATACTACCATGAAGCTGTGTTTCCAATGACCCATTCTCCATTAGCTCGTACACGATAAAGCGATTCTCCTCATGGATGCAGAAGCCCACAAGGGACACTATATTTGAATGCTGAATCCTCTGAAGCAAATCTAGCTCATTCTGCCAAATTCAGCCACCACGAAAGCATATTCAGCAAGCAAGACCACATACTGATCAAGAACAAGGATGTGAGAACAACCAATGCCGCACACAATCATCACCTCAAATTCCTTCTCGCACTCCTGACCCTCACACCCCAACCTCTTTACGGCAGCGACAAACCCTCCATCAAAATTGGCCTTGTACACACACCCGAATCCGCCGACTCCGAGCACATTGCTCTCGCTGAAATTCCCTGTCGCCTTCTCCAAGGAGGTGTACTCCATCATCGCCACAAGGCACTTCTTGCTAGCCTTGAATGAGTTGAACCTGTTCAGCATGGGTGCCAATGCAATCCTAGCAGTATCTGCACAATGCAAGTACTCCAGTTCAGTAGCTACGTAACTAACATGGACAGCTGAACAAATTAAAACTCAACAAGGGTTGCAAGATCCAGTTAGACAGAGGAAGACCTGTGCTCTGGGTGTCCTTAAAGTCATCCGGGGCTCGGCGATATCGCTGCCACACGATGCCGGCATAAAGGGCGGCGAGGACGATGGCCACGCCGGCGATGGAGGCGAAGACGATGGCGATGATAAGCTCCCTGCGTAAATGATGGTGTCTCAGTTCCTCTGCAACACAGAAGAAAATGGAGGGTTGGGGTTACGCGCTGAGGTGTGCTTGATTGAGCGTTCGCAAAATATCAACCTTTTGGAAGGAAGGTGTTTGAGAAAAAAATTGGAAGCGAGAAGCTCCAAACAAAACTTATTTCCAAAGAAACAGCTCTTTTATTAGCAGGATCCATGAATTGCTTCCCCTCAGATTCTGTCCCCAATTTGCAGTAGTAATTTTTTTTCCCAGCATTCTAAAGGAAATAGCTGTGTGCTCAGGTTAAGTTGGCACTAAAGTTCACGAAAAAGAAGACGACGAAGCCATTGTTCGGACTCTGAAGAGAAATAAATGATCCTGAGATGCATTTTTCCCCACCATCCCAACAAACTAGTAAAACACCAAACGAGCACAGGAATTTCTGGGAGGGCTCCGAAATAAACAAGAGAAAGTTGCCCCAAATTTGACGTTCGGCAAAAGACGATCCAGAAGCGAGCAAATGCGACGGCAGAGGGCCAGAATCTAGAACACATGAACTAACACTGCGAGAACACATTGAGCATCCAGGGGACAAGAAGACGACTTCGATCCAGCTGCACTGCTGGCCGCGAACGTACCAGGGAGAGCAGGCGCCTCAGCTGCCTGGGGCACAGCGGCGCCAAGGTTGGAGGAGGAGGAGCCGGGGTCGCCGAGGGCAGTGGCTGCAGCCGCCGGAGAAGAAGCCACGGGCGGCGTGGCATCTCCATTGGCCGCCGAGGGGCAGCACAGCAAGAAGAGGAGGACGAAGCAGAAGGCGGAGGAGGCAAGACGCGGCAATGGAGATGCCCGCATTGACCACCGCATCCCGGCAAGCAATCCCACCCGCCCTCCCTCCGCTCAACTAGTGCGTGCCTGGGGAGGAGACAACAAGAACACAAGAGGCTGTGCCGCTCTGACAGGATAGCATCCCAGTGAGAGTCAGGGGATCCAAAGAGGGAGAAAAAGAAATCGCGGATATATAGCTGCGCAGCGGCAGTTGGAGCCCCCTTGTCTCCTTCTCCGCCTCTCGCTCTCAGCGGGTCGAGATTCTTGTGTGCACTCCTCCTCCAATGGCTTCGCTGGTGTATACTACGAGTCGCTGTTGATTCTTCCGTTTCCCCTTTCCGGTACTTTTCTTGATCTCCTGGGTGAGCGAGCGAGCGAGCGAGACGGAAATGGAGCCGGGAGCGGGACGGAGGCTACAGTGGGACAATGGGGATGGGCTGCACGACTGACTGCACGGAAAGGCAGCGGGGTCATGTGGCAGTTGCGGAAAGGCACGGCAGCTCCGGATCAGATGGTTGATGATCGATCGTGGGGAAGGAAGGAAGAGTGAGGCGTTCGCTGTTGCTGTGGTACCTCCTCCTCCATGTGTGCTGTGCGGTGCAGCCAGGCCGGCTTCAAATTGTTGGTGCAGCTCTCCGTGATTCGTTCCGGTGCCAGTGCGACCACATTATTAGTGGTGTGTGTACGCCGTGCTGGCTGGCCAAACTGGTCCTGTTTGGTTTTGTTGGAGCATCCATTCATTCCATTGACAAGAATCAGTTGTAGGCCCCTTTGGTTTCGTAGGATTTTTTGTTTTGCTTTTGAAATAAGATCAAAAAAGATTTGACACCGTCTATTAATTAATAAGAATAGAATTCGCCCAGTTAATTTATGAAAAACAGGCGAAAACGGATACACAAATCCAAGCAAACTACTCACGGTCCGCAAGACCACAAAGATGCCCGTTAAACTCTCCTAACACATCACAACCGCAACCCTTTGACAGTTGAACAACGCAACGAAATCATTGATGATAACACCTCAACAAAAAAGCCATAAACAACACCAAAGCCCAAACCGAGATGACGGGCGGTTTTCCAAGATCATTCATCAAGCAGTCGTGAGCGTCGATCATATGAGGACGACGCCATTCTTCTTGTCTTTGTACCTGAGTAACTTCTCCTCGTAGATGCCGGTCCAAGGGAAATCGCCCACTTTTTTTACTTTTGTCTTTGGTTGTTATTCCTGTTAGGAGGCAAGAAATTGCCCTTCCACGTCTAGGAATAGCGGTATCTAAGCTGTTGTCACAAAGCTCCTTGGCGAATTAAAAAACGCAGAAAAAAGAATACATAAATAGAATGCCATGGCATCTGGAAACCTACCGGAACTGGAAATAGGAATAAGTCACACTACACAGTATGAAGATTATGTACAAGTTATAGTTGTCATAGACACATAGATTTTCTTTCAAAAGGTCTAACCTATTGCTAGAAATCCTATGTAATTGTAGTGTAGGAATGCAACCCATAGGTTTTGGAGTCCGTTTGGTTTAAATGAATGCCATAGGAAATCCTATAAAATTCATTTGAAAATCCTCTGAACCAAACTTAGCGGTTTTTGAAATTTTCTGAACTTTCCATGCACTTGACACGTACTTCACACTGTCGGGTCTCCACTGCATCTATTTTCCATCTGCTTATCAATAGAATAGACAGATTGCTGGGCCTTTATATATATTTATATATATAAAAAAAAACTTCTGGCTGTGGGGAGCCCTGCTCCTAAGTTTGAACTTGCTGGTCTCAAACTGGGAGCGATGTATGGTGAGTATGATTTCAAAAGAGTTTTCTTCTTCTTCCTAATGCTACACGTTAAGCATCAGAGTAGTTAAGACTTTGCGTCCTTATTAATTCACTCAGCGTGCCAGGTGCAAGACTAAATGGCCATAAAATTGACCCATCAAGTCAATGGAGTTAACAGATAGTAGGTACCGGTTCGGCATTGAACAGTTCTCTTGGACAAGAAAGAGAGACGTTTCATCGGTCTCACGGTGACACTCCCACCTCGCCTGAAAGAAGCATGTTGTCGGCCCTTTCGGTCATCGATCGCCATGCTGCACCGGCAAGCAGTTGTAGTGTTTTAGTTTATTTATTTAGACAACCCATGCAACTCCACATTTTTTATTAAGAAGGAAATAAAATTAACTAGAATAAATGGATGCACAACGTGTTCGTGCCACCTAGTTTGATTAGGCTCACACATAATATATGATGTTATTATAATTAATATATGAAATATTTCTTGTAATAACGTATTTTTATGGGATGGATGTAGTATTTGACAATACGGTGAACATCAATAACTACTCCCTCCGTTCAACAAAAGATGACTTCCACATATCTATATATGAATGTATCTACACACTAAAATATGTCTAGATACATCCATATATAAATATGTGAAAGTCATCTATTGTTGAACGGAGCGAGTACAAACTAACAATCTGTAGCAATGATGTGTGTGAATTCTCTTTCGAGATCTTTGTTTGTTTTTTAGTTTTCTTTGTATCAATCGTTGTGTAATACCTCCTTTGGTCGTGTTGTTTATTTTCTTACATTTCCATGTCACGTCCACTTTATTGAAGAAAAGGTCCACCGGCCCATTGATAATCATCCATACCATAGTAGTGTAAAGATCCTAAAAAGTAATGAAAATTACAAATAGGACATTGGACCACCTAGCGAGGCTAATGTTGACTTGTTTTTGAAATGAGTGTCTTTTGGTTCATCTTGCATCTATGTTTTTATTTACTCAATGAGTCCTTGTTTCATTATTGAACCATGGTTTGGTTTAGTCCATCTAACATAGAAAGGGTTCATGTACTTAAGATATTTACAACTTCTTAACTTGAAAACCGTAATACATGGATTTCATGTAAAAATATATTTTCTATGTAAAATCCCAAATAACATGTAATATTCAAATTGTAGTACGTATAGAGCTTATGACTCGATGTATTGTAAAGTTGTTTTCTTATATACTTCCTTTCCAAATTATAAGCTGCCCTTTAGTTTTGTTGTTCAATAGAGTCTAACTTTGACCATGATTTATTCTTATAATATGTCCGTATAAATAGTATAAAAATATATGAGATAAAAGAATTTTCCAAGACGATTTCAACGGTACTATTTATATATTGTTAATCCATACAATTTGATATATTTGTGTTCAAAGTTTACCATAAAAAACCGTCACAAAAATAACGCGTCTTATATTTTGGGATGGAGGGGGTACTGTAATGGAAGAGTCTTTACCCCAGACCTTTGCATTAAGTATGTGTGACTCTAATTTCTTGCATGGCTAAAATACCAAATGAGCTTAAACATGAGTACGTGGTCACGAGACACAACAACAAAAATCAAGCATTCTCTAGCATATTTCAACCAAATCAGGACACAAACTCTTTAATGAGCAATTTTGTTTTCATCGTGTCAGTTTTAATCAGCTCGATGTGATGGCGGGGAAACCCTCTAGGATGGCCCGATTAGGGCTGGAATTAAAACTCAGAACTCACGAGTTAAACGAGTAGCTCGCAACTCGACTCGACTCGGCTCGAACTCGTTGTCCAACGAGCCGAGTCGAGTTTTTGTTTCCGACGATAAACGAGTTCGAGCTAAACGAGCCGAGTTTACCGAGTACTCGTTTAGCTCGTTTAACTCGGTCAAAATAGTTCTTAATGATATTCTTGTTTATTTGAATATATTTTTACCGGTTATTGTAGTTTGTTTACTACAAATTGTTTGATGGTGACATATTTTCATTGATTATTGTGATGATTTTATTATATATTACCCAAATAATCAAAATAATTATATATACATTATATAATGTTGACTTTTTTAGTTTTACAAAATTAGATAAGTTAAACGAGTAGCTCGCGAGCTACTCGCGAGTTCACCGAGCCGAGACGAGTTTTGATTTTAAACTCGTTTGTTGAACGAGTCGAGTCGAGCTCGACTCGTCAGTTGACCGAGTTTGAGCGAGTCGAGCTGAGCCGACTCGGCTCGGCTCGAATTCCAGCCCTAGGCCCGATCTCACGAATTGACCAAGAACATTCAGAACACGAGGGGGAAAACGAAGAACATGAGGAATAACACGAGGGGGGTTCGTGGAAAACAAAGGGGTAACCGATAACTAGTGCGAACTAGAGGATTCAAAAACCGGCAACTAAACCCACGGCCACCTGCGGCAATCCATCTAGTCGAACTCACCTTGATTGGAACCAATTCAACTGTACGGCCGGTCCACCGCACCAATAGATCCTCGAGGGTCAGTCAAGAAAGATTGGGGGAACACCAACTGATTCCCAAGGGGAAAGGATGGCTATTCCGGAGTAACATTGATTCGATCCAAATATAAGAGTAGGTGGAGTAGCCTTGATTCGTTACTAGATACACATCTAAGGAGTAGCCTCACAAGAGGAGCACACAAATAGCTTATAGTCTCCTCCACGAAGCGGTAGGTAGATGGGAGTTACAGGAGAATATTCCTGCTTTCTGCTCGCAGGCAGAGGTAGTACCGCTAGGTCCAGAGGTAGTACCTCTGGGTCCAGAGGTAGTGCCGCCATGGCTGGAGGTAGTACCGCTGGCACTTCTGTAGTGGAATTATGTCGGTGTTGAAGAGGTAGTACTAGGCTGGTACCGGTGAAGTACTGTGTCACGACCCCGGACCCAGAGATATACATACTGTTATGTGCTCCTAGCCATGGACTCACAAGGGCTTCAGGGTTACCAGCCCCGGCCGCAACAAACAACGGCAGGCAGACTGGATTCATCGGCACGTAGTCCGGATCCCCAGTCTACTACTCCTTGTATCCATGCTAGTCATAACCAACTATGCATATCAAAGCGTCCACGAATCATATGAAACTGAAGGAAATGGGACCAAAGCTATACAGAGCTGCTATGTGTCCAGAAAGTGCAACAACAATCGAGGGTTACTGGGGTTACCTAGCCCCAGGCCGAATCACATCGGCAGGCGGGCTCGGACATGGATCATCGGCTCCACAACCCCTCGACTGCGCCAACTCTGCAGGCATAGCCAAAACTGTATAACAATGAGCTCGAAACTAACAACCGGTCAAAGCAACACTCTAGACATGAAACTTTAATAAACAGGTGTTACTATTACATCAGACAACGGAAGGCAAATTATGTTTCTAATCAACAAGAACCAAAAATGCCTAAGAGGCAGCAACATAAGGCGACGTCTCATCCCATAGATTCCAGGCTGCTACCTGGGAACCCCAAACTACTCGTCGATGTCCTCGTTGAATCATCACCGTCGGAGTGAGATCTTCACCTGATCCAAATTAAGCAAACCTGAGTACGGGAGGTACTCAACAAGACTTAGTTAACCTACTATATATTTGCTATCTTCAGAAAGGGTTTTATGTAGGCTGTTTTGCGTAAAGCAATCTTTGTTTTCCAAATAGAGGAGGAATAGCACGTCTCAAAGAGTGTTTTCAAAACAGATGAGAAAGCTACTCAACTACTAATATCATCATCTTTTTATCCACCAACATCATTTTCCAGAATCTCACATGCTACAAGGATTACCCCTCTCGGCATCTCCGAGGAGGCACCCTTCAAACATTGCCAACATCTTTTACGTCACGTTCAAGTTATCTATGGCCACACGACATTCACCAAGTCGTCCTTAACCGTGGACACGGCTTTCCGAAAGATTTATCCCTGCAGGATGGTACACTTTACCCACACGTACCATCCGACTCTTAACGCCACATGTACGCTCCTTGGGAGCGTGGCAGAGGGTGGTTGGCCATGACCTTTACCTTGTTGAGCCCTATCCATGAGTCAACCCAAACAGGGCCACCCCGTCAACAGGGAGTTGGCCACCTCCTGACCGCACATGTTTTGTGAGTCGGGATGAAGATCCGTGTACGTCCATCACTTGTCCCGGTCACGCCCTAAACACCTCCAAAAGGTTTTTGACTCACACGCAGATGGAAATCCCAAACTACATGACTCACGGATAGAAACAAACGAGTTAGTTAGTCGAGCGCGGTCTGTTAGGCCCCGTGTGTGGTTGCACGCTCAGTCTTGGTTTCCGCGGCGAGACCTTAATCCTAGGGTTGGCAAGTACCGGACAAAGAACCACTTCCCAAGTGGCCTCCCATCCAAGCCTTAGTCATGTTAACCACACAATGCTCATCTCACCACGTCATCATATCATACTAGGTTATCGCAGCTCTGATTCATCAACCGGATGGAGCAGAGGTAAACAAACATGTATGACTAAGCGAAGCAGATATGAGGTTCTGGTGATGCGCACAAGCAATTCTATGGCAGCTAGGAGCATTGGATCAGGATATTGAGGCAATTCAGTATATATGTGAACTATATCTACTAGCATCAAATACTTTGGAATCGAATGCAAAGTACGAGATCAAATGTTGTTGGAAAACGTATATGAGAAGATGAGAGGTTATGCTTGCCTTGGTTATAATAAAACCAGATAAAGATCTTCTGGAATAAGTGCTTGACTTGTCGGTTAGGATCAAGTATTCACCATTGGAGTTGATGGCCTTCACTTTGGAGTCACGTTCTACCGAGGGGGAAACAACACCGAAAGAGAAATAACAATCAACACATGGCATCGATGCAATGCGCAATATATATGCATGAGCAGGTTAATGCACTGAAATAAAGCCCTAAGCATAATCGTTGGGTTGTTAGGGTTCATATGTCAGTTATGTACTTTTTCTGAAATTTGCCTGAAATAGACCCCGGAGGGGTACTTTGGCCAATTATGAAGTGAGTACCATTTTAAAAGCTCAAATGGGTTTGAAAACACCATAACTAGATTGCATTTGTTGTTTTGAGCAATTTGGTATATAACTTTTAATTTTCTAATTTTAGTGAATAAAAACTTATTTTTCTATTTTTAAATGAATTAACAACATTAAATAAATGCTCATTTTTGGACTTTCTCAAACATGTGGGAAAATTACATATTTGGATAGAGAATATTTTTATGATCATTTTGGTACCTCACTTTTATTTTTCTGAGATATAAAACAAAAGTTATTAAGATATCAATTTTATTCCTTTTGCTGGAATTTAATGAAATTTCTAAAAAGGGACTTATGACATCACAGTGATGCAATGATGACCTCATCCTCCTCTGTTCTTCACAGAGAGATCAAATTTGATGAAATTAGCGCGAAATTCACAAAATTGAATGCACCATGACGTAGAGGAGATCGAGGGGAAGCTAAGGGGGCGGCGCCACTTGCTGGACGTCGCCGGAGTTGCGCCGGCGAGCGACGGTGGCCACGGTTGCGCGGCGACTGGCAGTTACAGGGGGAGAGGGGGTGAATGGAGGGCACCCAGAAGCTCACCATGGCGAGGGGAATATCGTGGAGTGGACGGGGTAGGCAGGGGAGGTCGGAGTCGGCCGCATCGAGCCCGGCGGTCACCGGCCGGATTTGAAGAAGACGAGGTCGGGCGGCGTCTCCGGGGCGTGCGTGCTCGATTAGCTTGAGGGGGGTAAAGGGGAGGGCGGCGGAGCTTCAGAGCTAAAAGGGGGACCACGGGGGTGCTCGGAACGGCGGCGCGCGACGGAGGCCGGAGGTACAGTAGGGGTAGGGTTCGGTCGTTGGGGGAGAGAGAGAGAGAGGGATTTCGAGGGGGAGGTGAGGTCGGGGAGAGAGGAGCAGCACGGCATCCAGGTGATCATCCTCGCGAGGGGAGGCGCACATACGCGAGCAGGACGTGGCAACCGACGCCGGCGGTGCCTCCACGCAGCTACTCCTACTGTCAAAGGTTGAAGACAAAAAAAATTCACAAAACCCCCCGGAAAGATTTGGAAATTATAAAACAGCCCTTCTGTCCTTTAAAACTGCAACAAAAACTATGTTTTCTGGGCATTTTTGTGAACAGAAAATTTGGCAAAAATACTTTTTGAAAACCTCATAAAATTTCCAACAATACCATGTGTTTATTTGGTGAAATTGAAATATTTTCCAATACAAGATTTTGGAAACCAAATTAAGTACTATTTGTGGGATTTTTGTCAAACCATTTAAATTCACAATTTAAACTGTTTCAACATGGTTTAATTTTTTTGTTTTCATGCATGTATGAAATGAACACTACACTACACACTTTTGTTAGCAAATTTGTGATGTTACAAATCTACCCCCCTTATGAGAATCTCGTCCCGAGATTCCCGAAGGAGAAGAAAGAAGGAACGCCAGTTTTGAATGATCTTCTTTAACCTTACGGTTCTCTTCTCGAAGAGGTTGATCCGTAGCATCATGAAATGTTGATTGGATACACCTTAGGTGAGAGGGAAAGCTCTAAGGAATTGATCTTCACAAAGATCGAGTATCTCATGGGTAACTCATGACAGGAATGTTCATGAAGAACTTTTGAGTTAACAGGCATGAAACACATCAAGGTAACGGAGGAATAGGAGAAGGTTTCAAGTTTATGGACGATGGTTCTTGAAAGGATTTAGAATATGAACTTTGCACAAGACTTTAAATCCTTTTGGAAAAGAAAGGTTGAACAACTTATGACATCGAGGTTTCTTCAAACAGAATACCAAGATGGATAGGATGGTCTTGAATATCACAATGTGATATACGTAGACGAGGGAGAGCACGAGAAAACACTACGATCGTGCGTTGGAGAAAATTTGATTCAACATCATATTCACTCTTCGGAGTGGACACGGAATATAATGGAACTTTTGTCCATCAAAGTTTGTTGAAATCCTTTTCAAAGATCAGTATGTTACTTCACAACGGAGGATGAGTAACCAATGGACGTTGGAACACCGAAATGAAGAAGGTATTCTGGTCCCCATAAGAATGGATAACCAACGAGGATTGAAACACTGAAAGAAAATAGGGAATCTCTTTCCTATTATGGTTTATCCGTAGCAATCGTTTACCATATGGTTAGGACCCCATGGCTGAAGTAACTGACAAATTCACACAATGTGTGAGATGAACAAAACTTCAAGTATAACCAACTTGAGAATAGGAACTGATAAATGGTGGTTACGAAACACCACGAGATGTTTTCATGATGAACTTGTTTCCACTAGAACAAAGATTGTTAGGATTGATAGAGAGATATTGGAAGAAACAACTTCCAGGTTCTCCTGGATGTTCTAGATACCGACAGCAGGCTCATGACAAGCCTTCTGTAGGTCATCAAGTGAATGTCAAACTTTGGTTTGGAAGGACGGTGAGGTAAATCCTAGAATAAGCCACACAATAATTCTCACGGAGTGTGGTTGTTCTTACGGATTCAGAGAGAAATGACATTAGGCCTTCCAGCTAATTGTGTCAACCACAACATCAACCATGCCAGATTTTGAAAAGACCTAATTCGTAACCCTTGAGAAAACACCAACCATCGTTGCTGCTTGAGATTCAGCTCTGGTTAGTGGGATGATGATTCAAATTTGGCATGTTGGACCATAGAGGTTGCACCGGGTATCAACGAGATACATATACTGGATTCTCAAAATATAGACTATGATGTCACGCTCAAGCAGATGAGCGAGATTGCAGGACTCATGTATTAGCAACTTGCGAAAGACGGTTACACCTAGATGGACTACTTGCAACGGAACACACCAGAGTCTTTGTTGGGAAGACGATACTAAGATAACAAATTTCTTAGACTTCTTCTCTTTCACGGATAGTCAATCAGTGGCTTGGTGTGGATGCAAACTTCTTCAAGACATGTAGGTAACGACCTACCATCTCAAGAATAATCCACACATGCATGACCGACTTGGTATTATTTCCGGAGGAACCAGAAAACTCTACTCAGATCCACGGCGACAACTTTCACCGAAAGCACATGGACCGGGGTAAGTTACTTCAAACATCCAGAACACAACTTCGTGATGACATAAAGATGGTTCTCGAAAGTTTCCAACATTATTGCCAAGTTTTCAACATGAACCTCTTGCAACTTGGACGATTAGAAATGTCATCGATGGGCTCGACAACACACTTATCAAAACAATCCAAGAAGAGAGATTCATATGATACATAAACAAGGCAAACTATTGGTCAGACTAAAGGACATGAAGGTGTACCTAGGAAAAACACCATGAGTGAAAACACCATCAAGATAGTCCTTGTATATTTTCTTGATTTGACGATGGCCCAAATCATATCAAGGGTGGAATAATAGCATGTCCATTAAGGAGATACTATCATGCTTCAACGCAAAGGAAACTGGACATCCCATAACGAAGGATCGAGTTAGGATGAGATTTTGTCTTTCAACTCTCCAAGTTATTGTTTAAGCTCAACCAACTAATCCAAGGTATCCAGCAAGGTTTCTTGGAGAAAGGATAAATTCAAATTACCCCTTGCTTAGACACTACGGTCAGGTAACAACCTGGTGATACTTCTAGAAAAACAACCAGAATATCACAACCTACCGATATGTCTCGAAATTCGAAAGGAATCTTGATTTTCCAAGCAAATGATATGATCTTGAGAGCTTCGGCATGAACCTAACTCTCTGACCAAGAATGTGCACCGGAATGAACGGATTTGGTGACACAGTCAACTTTAAAAAGATGCTGGGTGACCAGTAGTGCTAAGAAGGATATAGATGTTTCTGAGATTTTTCGAAGCAATAAGAATTGCTAGGAATACCTGATACACATGGCAATGCACAAACCATCATTATCATGCATTCAAGCTTAGAGGAAGGGAAGTGAAGATGTGTAAGAGCATCACTTCATCAATAAGGCCATGAAACACAACACAACCTCTTGATATGTAAGAGTGTGATACTCGGAGGTAGAACAGAATAGAAGCTAACAAAACTTCTTTAATCCGCGAATTACAAAACTTTGACCTGGTCCTAGAGATGAACGAGGTTCTGGAGTTTGTTTCTCCTGACATTCCAATAAGGAATGTTCTCAAGGAACACAAGAGCAAATGTAAAGGAAGAATCCAACACACAGAAGCAATCTTGGTTTCCAAACCATGGACAAAGGTAGGAAAGCAAGTAAAGATTAAGTACATGCTCCGGAAAATCCAGAGGTCATGGGGAATGCACAGGGTGATACTCGTTTGTAAAACCCATGCTAAAAGATCGATATAGCTGAATTAAGAACGAAGATGTGGATTTCATGATGACCACTCTTGTTGTGATCCCGTTTTTATTACAAGAGAAAACCTACGGCTATTGGAGTTGAAACTACCTAGCCATCCTGAGGTAGAAGATATTCTTCAGGGCCAACGGAATGGATCTTGGGTTAAAGGTCAGCATCCTGTACTGATGGCATGAGCATCACATGGTTAAGAAACCACATGATTCAACACACTTCAATCCAACACATTCCGGGACCTTCGGTTAAAGTCCGAGGGTTAAAAACCAAGAGAAAGGAGTAATTACTCTCTTAGTGTCTTAAAGGACACTATGAATAGCAATCACAAGGTATCTTTCAAAAGAAAACATAACTCCGGAAGAATTTGGGCAGAGGATAACAAACACATTCGAGATGAAAAGGAAATCTCGAGGTTCAGGATTTTGAGACTTTGAAACATGTAGATACCCACACAACTCTGAGGTATTAGGATGGAAAGAAAATCTCCCATTTGAAACGAGACATAACGGAATATGGAACACATACGACTCTAGAAACTAAACACTAGGTCAACTTGGGTAAAAGAACGTCATTGCCAAAGAAGGCACCTAGGTTTTGAATGACTAGAAGAGATAGCAAAGCCTTTTCAAATCAAAACAGATAAGGTGACCCAGAGTTAGAGTGATACCAGGTAAGGAGTAAAAAGAATCCTAAGAAGATTTTCACAACTCATTTGAGGTTTCAAAGTAGTTTTCACAAACACTAGACTCAACATCGACCAAGCAGTAAGGTTTTCCTATAGGGAGTCCTGCGCTGATACCATGACTTGTCACGACCCCGGACCCAGAGATATACATAATGTTATGTGCTCCTAGCCATGGACTCACAAGGGATTCAGGGTTACTAGCCCCGGCCACAACAAACAACGGCAGGAAGACTGGATTCATCGGCACATAGTCCGGATCCCCAGTCTACTACTCCTTGTATCCATGCTAGTCATAACCAACTATGCATATCAAAGCGTCCACGAATCGTATGAAACTGAAGGAAACGGGACCAAAACTATACAGAGTTGCTATGTGTCCCAACAGTGCAACAACAATCGAGGGTTACTGGGGTTACCTAGCCCCAGACTGAATCACATCGGCAGGCGGGCTCGGACATGGATCATCGGCTCCACAACCCCTCGACTGCGACAACTATGCAGGCATAGCCAAAACTGTATAACAATGAGCTCGAAACCGACAACCTATCAAAGCAGCACTCTAGAAATGAAAATTTAATAAACAGGTGTTACTAGAGTATAGCTTACAAGCAGAGGTCACACGACCCAACATTACATCAGACAAGGAAGGCAAATTATGTTGCTAATCAACAAGAACCAAAAAGTCCTAAGAGGCCGCAACATAAGGCGACGTCCCAACCCATAGATTCCAGGCTGCTACCTGGGAACCCCAAACTACCCGTCGATGTCCTCTTTGAATCATCACCGTTGGAGTGAGATCTTCACCTGATCCAAATTAAGCAAACCTGAGTACGGGAGGTACTCAACAAGACTTAGTTAACCTATTATATATCTACTATCTTCAGAAAGGGTTTTATGTAGGCTAAT
Source organism: Alopecurus myosuroides (assembly GCA_028641055.1). NCBI lineage: Eukaryota > Viridiplantae > Streptophyta > Magnoliopsida > Poales > Poaceae > Alopecurus > Alopecurus myosuroides. The sequence continues at coordinate 267,679,843 of CM054060.1, forward strand.
TTGTGTAAAGCAATCTTTGTTTTCCAAATAGAGGAGGAATAGCACGTCTCAAAGAGTGTTTTCAAAACAAATGAGAAAGCTACTCAACTACTGATATCATCATCTTTTTATCCACCAACATCATTTCCCAGCATCTCACATGCTACAAGGATTACCCCTCTCAGCATCGCCGAGGAGGCACCCTTCAAACATTGCCAACATCTTTTACGTCACGTTCAAGTTATCTATGGCCACACGACATTCACCAAGTCGTCCTTAATCGCGGACACGGCTTTCCAAAAGATTTATCCCTGCAGGGTGGTACACTTTACCCACACGTACCATCCAACTCTTAACGCCACATGTACGCTCCTTGGGAGCGCGACAGAGGATAGTTGGCCACGACCTTTACCTTGTCGAGCCCTATCCATGAGTCAACCCAAACAGGGCCACCCCGTCAACAGGGAGTTGGCCACCTCCTGGCGGCACCTGTTCTGTGAGTCGGGATCAAGATCCGTGTACGTCCATCACTTGTCCCGGTCACACCCTAAACACCTCCAAAAGGTTTTTGACTCACATGCAGATGGAAATCCCAAACTACGTGACTCACAGATAGAAACAAACAAGTTAGTTAGTCGAGCGCGGTCTGTTAGGCCCCGCGTGTGGTTGCACGCGCAGTCTTGGTTTCCGCGGAGAGACCTTAATCCTAGGGTTGGCAAGTAGAGGACAAAGAACCACTTCCCAAGTGGCCTATCATCCAAGCCTTAGTCATGTTAACCACACAATGCTCATCTCACCACGTCATCATATCATACTAGGTTATCGCAGCTCTGATTCATCAACCGGATGGAGCAGAGGTAAACAAACATGTATGACTAAGCGAAGCAGATATGAGGTTCTGGCGATGCGCACAAGCAATTCTATGGCGGCTAGGAGCAGTGGATCAGGATATTGAGGCAATTCAGTATATAGGTGAACTATATCTACTAGCATCAAATACTTTGGAATCGAATGCAAAGTACGAGATCAAATGTTGTTGGAAAACGTGTATGAGCAGATAAGAGGTTATGCACAGTAGGGGTAGGGTTCAGTCGCAGGGGCAGAGAGAGAGACGGATTTCGAGGGGGAGGTGAGGTCGGGGAGAGAGGAGCAGCACGACATCCAGGTGGTCATCCTCGCGAGGGGAGGCGCACATACACGAGCAGGACGTGGCAACCGACGCCGGCGGTGCCTCCACGTAGCTACTCCTACTGTCAAAGGTTGAAGACAACAAATTTTCACAGAACCCCCTGGAAAGATTTGGAAATTATAAAACAGCCTTTCTGTCCTTTAAAACTGCAACAAAAACTATGTTATCTGGGCCTTTTTGTGAACAGAAAATTTGGCAAAATACTTTTTGAAAACCTCATAAAATTTCCACCAAAACCATGTGTTTCTTTGGTGAAATTGAAATATTTTCCAATACAAGATTTTGGAAACCAAATTAAGCACTATTTGTGGGATTTTTGTCAAACCATTTAAATTCACAATTTAAATTGTTTCAACATGGTTTAATTTTTTTTGTTTTCATGCATGTATGAAATGAACACAACACCACACACTTTTGGTAGCAAATTTGGGATGTTACATACTGCCAGGGGTTCTGTGAGCAATTCAGGGCTGGTGGTACTTGCCCCGGTACTTCTAGCAGTAGTACTGCTTCCTGGAGCTGGAGGTAGTACCACTAGCACTAGAGGTAGTACGTCCCTAGTGCGTGCTGGAGGTAGTACGGCTGGGCCCAGAGGTAGTACCGCGAGCTGGAACTTGGCAGCTTCTTCTTATCCCTCTTCTCGCTGCTCTTGGCGATCTTTGCGGCCATCTTCTTGGTCAACCTTGGTACCTTCTTGGGGCCCTCTTGGTGGTGTGTAGTTGATCACACATAGCACATTTGCATGAGTTAGTGCACTATTCACCAAGCCATTGAACTCATAGAGAGATAGGAGTAAGGTCACCTTTTCTTGCATAGCATTTTCTCATGCTCTCGTCATTGGCCAACTAGGTGTTGTAGGGGGACTTGGTGTAATAGGTTGGGCTACATCATCTCCCCCTCCCCCTTCTAAAAGAGTCGTCCTTGACTCATGACTATTGTCAGCACTTGAATTTTCTTTGAAGGGAGATAGGGCTTGATACGTCATAAACGTATCCATATTTTCTGATGTTCCATGTTGTTTTCACGCTATATGCTACATGTTTCCTTTACACTTTATGCCTTTTTTATCGATTTTCTGGGACTAACCTATTGACAAGATGCCATAGAGCCAGTTCATGTTTTCTGCTGATTTTAATTTCAGAAAATATGTTCTGGAAATATTCTCGGAATTGGACGATTCGAAGCCCGGGAGTCTTAGAAATTTGTCGTGCACACGGAGTCCGGAGGGGACCCGTAGGGGGGCCACAGGGTCCCCACACCATGAGGCGCCCCCCCCACCCCCGACCGCGCCCAGGGGTGGTGTGGGACCCCTTATGGCCCACCGACTTTGCCCTCGCACCTATATATTCTCCTCTTTAGGTTAACCCTAAACACCTGAGCCTTTTCCACCAAAAACATCCGCAGCCGCCGTCATCGTCAACCCTAGTTCGGGAGGGTTCTGGAGCTCTCCCCGGCACCCTGCCGGGAGGGGGAATCATCGTCGGAGGCCTCTTCATCACCATGCCAGCCTCCGGAGTGATGCGTGAGTAGTTCATCCTTGGACTACGGGTCCATAGCAGTAGCTAGATGGTTGTTCTCTCCTCTTTATGCCTCATGTTTAGATCTTGTGAGATGCCTAACATGATCAAGATCATCTTATTGTAATGCAACATGTTGTGTTTGATGCGATCTGATGAATATTGAATGCTATGTCCAATGGTTATCAATCTATCATGTTATTTTCATGTGTATGTTATTTATGATCTTGCATGCTCTCCGTTGTTAGTAGATGTTCTGGCCAGGTAGATGCTAGTAACTCCAAGAGGGAGTATTTATGCTCGATAGTGGGTTCATGCCTCCCGTTTACTCATGCTCAAGTGACAGAAACGTAACAGGTGGGGGATGTGTTGTTGACATTAGGGAGAAAACAACGATGTTTACTTTGTTTACATTGAAGGGAATATGCCCGAGAGGCAATAATAAAGTGTTTATTATATTATTACTTGTTTATGATAGATGTTTATTTCTCATGCTAGAATTGTATTAACCGGAAACGTTGATACATGTGTGATTAATAAACAAACCAACGTTCCTAGTGAAGCTTCTCTATTAACTAGCTCGTTGGTTAACAAATGATCAAGGTTTCCTGATCATAGACATTGGATGTTGTTAATAACGGGGTCATGTCATTAGGAGAATGACGTGATGTACTTAGGCCCTAACTAAGTATAACAATACGATCAAGTCATTTAGTTTTGTTGTTATGTCTTACATTCGGAGTAACGTTTTTCCTTAGACCATGAGATCATGTTAATCACTAATACCGAAAGAATACTTTGATGACATCAAACTTCACACCATAACAGGGTGACTATAAAGGTGGCATTAGGTATTCGGAAAGTGTTAGTTGAAGCTCATGGATCAAGAATGGGATTTGTCCATCCAATATGACGGAGAGATATACTCAGGGCCCTCTCAGTGATATCACATCGACACCGCTTGCAAGCACGTGATATGATCACAAGGATGTTATATCACGGGAACGAGAAAATAGTACTTATCGGATAACGAGATCAAACAAGGTATGGTGGATACCGATGATCGGATCTCGGACAAGTAAAATATCGCGAGACAAAGGGAAATCGTTATGACGTTGAAAGGTTCACACGATCACGAGAGTCATCGATGAATATATAGGAGTCATCACGGATCTCCAGATCCCGCTGTTGATTATTGATCTGAGAGTATTCTCAGTCATGTCTGTATTATTCGTGAACCGTAGGGTGACACACTTAAGGTTCGATGAAGCGTTAGAGAGGATACGGAATACCGAAGAATATTTTGGGCAGCTCTGAAAATTGTTTCGGGGGAAAATTGAAAATAGTTCAAGGGCTTTTTCGTCGAATGGTTGTTAATAGAATTAACAAATATAAATAAAGAAATAAAAATGTTTTATTTATTTATTAAAGAAAAACCTTTGGATTTTCTAAGTAGAAAATTAAGGGAGCATGAGTGGGTGTGAGTGGGGCTTCCACTCACATGAAGAGAGGAAGAGGTGGGGGCACCCATGGCTGGCCGCACCCTCCCTTGGGCTGCCTCCCCCTCCTCTATAAAAGGAGGGTGAGAGCTCCCTCTTCTTCACACACTTGCCCACTTCTTTTCCCTCCACCCGCTGCTCCATTCCATGGTCTCCGGCTTGTCAAAGCCATAACCGTGGGATTCTTCAGCACCACCACGCCGTCGTGCTGCTGGAGTTCCGCGGGGATCCTCTACTTCTGCTACCCGCTGGATCGAGGGAACGGAAGTCTTCATCGAGCTGAACGTGTGACCGATTACGGAGGCACCGCCGGATTGCGGTGCACTTCTTCTCGCACGGATCGGCGTGAGTATGACTATGCCAACAACGAGATTTTATCTCGTACCACTTTGAGTCTTTGAGTTTATCGCGCGTAGGAATTTATCTCATAGATTAGGTCTTGGCCATTCGGGTTTATCGCGCGTAGGAATTTTTTTTGTTTTCTATGCAACGTACCCTTCATACATTACACACTTTGCTTAACGCAATTATCTGTTGCTTGCAACTTAATACCCAAGGTATGCTCGGATGACATTCTGAGGGTGGATTATTAGTCATAGATGCAGTTGGATAACGGTCTATGTATCTTGTTGTAATGCCCGCATGAATCACATAGTAATCATAATGTCATGCATATGCACTACGGTGTAGGCTTTATATCTGTCAATTGACCAGCTGTAATTTGTTTATGCAACATGCTATCTATCTGTTTTGGAGAGACACCACAAGTGAACTGTGGACCCCGGTCCATTTTCCTCATACTGATAATACAACTACTGCAATCACTGTTTTCATACTGTTGCTATTGTTTCCCTACTATTTTCCACACCATACGTTTAACCTCTTTGTTTTCAGCAAAACCGGTGATATTGACAACCTCACTGCTTCGTTGGGGCAAAGTGATTTGATTGTGTTGTGTAGGTTCCACGTTGCTGCTGAATCGGTAGTGCGTCCTGCCAATATTGGCTGCATCAACCTTCAGAAGTGATTTCTTTCTCCTACTGGTCGATTCAACCTTGGTTTCTTTCTGAGGGAAATTTGCTGTTGTGCTCTTCATACCTTCCTCTTGGGGTTCCCAATGAGTGCAAGACCTGCACCATCAACCTATTTTTCTGGCACCTTTGCCGGGGAGGAAGAGGATTTCTACAAGGGGAGTCTCTCACCTCCAATCATTTTTTTACTTTGTTATTGTTTAGCTTTTTTACTTGCTTTATCATGCTTGCTATCAATGATTGATTTCCCTCAAACTAGATCTTATTGGCAAGGTGGGTTCACGGATGAAGAACAAAAATATTATACGGAACACCGCTTGTCACAAAAAGGGATACACTTATGGGAGCAAATTAATAAATTCCATAACTATGCTAAAAACTTGTGATCTACTTATAATGTTACTTATTGCTTTGATAAATCTGGTTGATGTAGGAGGTATAAACACCTCCCTTTTCAATGTGAGTATAATGATAATGTTACCATATCTTTTTATGTTAAGGGAAATTATGACTTTTATTACGTGGAACAAATTGAGGAATTTATTGCTTGGAAGGGTGCATTCGAAATTGCCTATTTTCTTGAAAGTATTGATGATGCACCTTATAAATATGAGATTTATGCTATACTAGAATATTGCTTTGATAATTACAAGGATTGTAATTACTACATAATCAAATATCTTAATAGATTCTCTCCCCCAAAGGGAGAGGCTAACGCCTTGCATGAACCTATGGAAGAAGAAATTGCTGAAACCGGAAGCTCATTGGATGAAAAAGAGGAGGAGAGCGATGATCAAGAGGAGGAAGAATGAAATAGCTACCCATGTCTACCTCCCAATGAGAGTAACTCTTTAACTCATACCTTATTTGATTGCCCTCCATACTTACCAAAGGAGGATGGGTGCTATATTGATGAATGTGATGATCCTATTGATTCTTTTGAAATATCCCTTTTTGATGAAATTGATACTTGCTATACTTGTGACCTTGATACTACTATAAATGAAACTTGTGAGAATGATATTGCTACTATTATTTATGATAATCCTTGCTACTTTGATAAATCCTATGATAATCCTCTATTTATTCCAACCATTGATATGCATGATAATGAGGAAGTTTGTTTAGAAAATTTATATGATAATGCTCTAGGTGATGGTCCTATGTTACTTGATGTTATAAATTATAATTCTACTAAAAATAGGGTTGCTATAATGTGTCCCATACCTTTTAAGAGTGACCAATCATCTTGTTTTGCTATTGCTAAAAGTGGGAAAGAAGAGGTCTTTATTTTTAATTTTGATCCCACTATTATTGAGCTTGATATGAGTTGTGTGCTTTTAGACACAGACAAACATGCTTTATGCGATAATTATGTTATTGATTTTTTTTCATGATACTACTGAAAATTATTATGAGAGAGGAAAATATGATTCTAGGAATTTTCATGTTACTAAAACACTTCTCTTTTTGTTGAAAGTTTTGAAATTGCTCTTGTTCTACCTTCCCATGATTTTTAGTTTGAGCTTCTTTAATTTATTTCTTTACAAGATTCCTATGCATAGAAAGTGGGTTAGACTTTAATTTGTTCTATACTTGATTCTTGATTATCTCTTTTGCTTAATTCATATTTCTTATGTGGGCATCTTCTAGTTTTCTGGGCCTAGCTAAAAGGCGTTAAAGAAAAGCACTTCTTGGGAGATAACCCATGGTTTTATTTTTTGCTTAGTTTTTCTCTGCTTTCTTTTTTCAAGGTGTTGTATACTTCCGTAGCAACTCCTTTGTATCTTTATTTTCTCGCATTTGTTGTGTCAAGTAAAGTCTCTAGTGAAAGTTGAGGTTGGTTTTGGATTTCTGCACAGGAAACATATTTCTTCTGCCCACCGTATAAAATAGCATAAAACACAAATCAAAATGGCTTGCCAATTTTTGTTCTTATTCCTAAGCTAATTCTGAAACTTTTTCTAGCTTTACGTTTTTCGATTTGAGAAACGTAAGCGCCCCGAAAAATTCGTCTCTACAGACTGTTCTGGTTTTGACAGATTCTGCCTTTTTACTTGCATTCTCTCTTTTACTATGTCAAGTGCATTTCTTTGCTCCAAAAAACATTAGTGGCTGTAGCTAACGCTTGTGTCCATGCAGAACATGTGAATTTTTGATTGTCTACTGATGACCCACAAGTATAGGGGATCGCAACAGTCTTCGAGGGAAGTAAAACCTAAATTTATTGATTCGACATAAGGGGAGCCAAAGAATATTTATAAGACTTAACATATGAGTTGTCAGTTCAGCTGCACCTGAAAGTAGACTTGATCGCAACAATGTATCAGCGGTAACAGTTTTATAGCAGTAGTAGTAGTAAAATAACAGTAGGAGTAAAATAGTAACAGCAGTAGCAATTGCGGAAAACAGCGTGATTAACGAAGTGTAGGAATAGGGATGGATGAACGAGCATTGCATGGATAAGATAGTTCGTATAATAATCAAAACATGGGCATTGAAGATAGATAATAATAAAGCATCCAAGTTCTAGGTAAACCATAGGCATGTGTTTCAATATAGTCATATGTGCTTGCAATGAGAAACTTGCACAACATCTTTTGTCCTACCAACGCGTTTGCAGCAGGCCCTTGATACGTCATAAACGTATCCCTAATTCTGATGCTCCATGATGATATTATGCCAATTGCAACATGTTTTCTCCCTTCTTTATGTCATTTTTATAGATTTTCCGGACTAACCTATTAACAAGATGCCACAGAGCCAGTTCCCTGTTTTCTGTTGTTTTTAGTTTCAGAAAAGTTGTTCTCGAAATATTCTCGGAATTGGAAAATTCGAAGCCCGGAAGTCCTATTTTCCCCGGAAGCATCCAGAAGACCGAAGAGAAGCCGAAGAGGGCAGCAGGAGGGCCACACCATAGGGTGGCGTGGCCCTCCTGGCCGCGCCAGCTATAGGTGTGGGCCCCCCGGCCTCCACCGCCTTTGCCCTTGCGTCTATTTAAGCCCCCCGGATGGAAAACCCTAGGCAGCTAATCAAAATCCCTGAAAAAGTTCCGCAGCCGCCGTCACCGTCAACCCTAGATCAGGGGGGTTCGGAAGCTGTTTTCGGCACCCTGCCGGAGAGGAGATCATGATCGGAGGCTTCTACATCACCATGCCTGCCTCCGGAGTGATGCGTGAGTAGTTCATCTTTGGACTACAGGTTCGTAGATGTAGCTAGATGGTTGTCTTCTCCTCATATGCCTCCATGTTTAGATCTCGTGAGCTGCCTATCATGATCGAGATTGATCTTATGTAATTCTCTGTGTTGTGTTTGCTGGGATCCGATGAATATTGACCTTATGCCAAGTTGATTATAGTCTTTATTTGCATATGTTATTTGTGATCTTTCATGTTTTCCGTTGCTAGTGGTTATTCTGGCCAAGTAGTTGCTAGTGACTCCAAGAGGGAGTATTTATGCTCGATAGTGGGTTCATGCCTCCTTGTTGCCTTGCTCGAGTGATAGAAACGTGAAGGGGGATGATGTGTTGTTGCCATTAGGGAGAAAACAGCGGTGAGAGTGCCCGCGTGCATAATCATTGCTTACATTACACACTTTGTTTAAAGCAATTATCTTTTGCTTGCAACTTAATACCTAAGGGGGTTCAGATGATAACCTGAGGGTGGATTATTAGTCATAGATGCAGATGGATGTCGGTCTATGTATCTTGTTGTAATGCCCGCACTAAATCGCATAGTAATCTTCATGTCATATTGTGCACTACGGTGCAACCTTTATTTGTGAATTGCCCAGCTGTAATTTGTTCACTCAGCATGCTATGTTTTATGGAGAGACACCACTAGTGAAACTATGAACCCCGGTCCATTTTTCCACACTGTTAAACAAACCACAACAATTTCCTGCTTTCTTTACTTTCTGCAAGCATATACTATTTTTCCACACTATACGTCTAATCTTTGTTTTCAGCAAGACCGGTGAGATTGACAACCTCACTGTACCGTTGGGGCAATGTATTTTGGTTGTGTTGTGTGCAGGTTCCACGTTGTTGCTGGCACCGGTGAAGCGCCAGCACCACCGCCAGTGGCATCAACCTTCCGAAGGTCCTCCTTCTCCTACTGTATTGATAACATTGGTTCTTAAGTAAGGGGAAAACTCCTACCGTTGTGCTCTTCACACCCTCCTCTTGGGGTATGCCGACGAGTGCAAGATCTGCACCATCAAGGACTTTTTCTGGCTCCGTTGCCGGGGAGAAGGAAGTCTTCTAGCAAGGGGAGTCTCTCTCTCTCTCAACCTCTTTATTCTTTTTATTGTCTTGTTTTTATTTTTGTCTTGTTTTGCTTCTCTTTATAAAAAACACACAAAAAAATAGTTCTTATTCTAGTTGTTATTTTTGCTTTATCATGCTTGCTATCAATATTTGATGTCTTTGAAACTAGATCTTATAGGCAAGGTATTATGAGAAACACCTCTTGTCACAAAAAGGAATACACTTATGGGAGCAAATTAATAAATTGCATGACTATGCTAAAAACTTGTGCTCCACCTATAATGTTACTTATTGCTTTGATAAATCTTGCTGCTGTAGGAGGTATAAACACCTCCCTTTTCAATGTAAGTGTAATGATGATGTTACCATATCTTCTTATGTTAAGGGAAATTATGAATTATATGATGTGGAACAAATTGAAGAATTTATTGCTTGGAAGGGTGCATTCGAAATTGCCTATTTGCTTGAAAGTATTGATGATGCACCTTATAAATACGAGATTTATGCTATACTTGAATATTTCTTTGATAATTACAAGGATCATAATTAGTACATAATGGAATATCTTAATAAATGCTCTCAACCTAAGGAAGAGACTAATGGCTTGCAGGAGCCTATGGAAGAAGAAATTGCTGAATCTTGAAGCTCATTGGATGAAAAAGAGGAGGATAGTGATGATCGAGAGGAGGAAGAAGGGAGATACCCATGTCAACCTCCCAATGATAGTAACTCTTTAACTCATACATTATTTGATGAAATTGATACTTGCTATACTTGTGACCATGATACTACTATCAATGAAACTTGTGAGAATGATATTGCTACTGTTATTTATGATAATCCATTCTACTTGGATAAATGCTATGATAATCCTCTATTTATTCCAATTATTGATATGCATGATAATGAGGAAGTTTGTTTAGAAAATTTATATGATAATTCTCTTGATGATGGTCCTATGTTACTTGATGTTACAAATTATAATGATACCGAAAATAGGATTGCTATAATGTGTCCTATACCTTTTAAGAGTGACCAATTATCTTGTTTTGCTATTGCTAAAAGTGGGGGAAAAGAAGAGCTGATTTTAAATTTTGATCCCACTATTTTTGAGCTTGATATGAACTGTGTGCTTTTAGACCATGACAAACATGCTTTATGTGATAATTATATTGTTGAGTTTGTTCATGATGCTACTGAAAATTATTATGAGAGAGGAAAATATGGTTGTAGGAATTTTCATGTTACTAAAACACCTCTCTTTTTGTTGAAAGTTTTGAAGTTGCTTCTGTTCTACCTTCCCATGATTTCTACTTTGGGATTCTTAAATTTATTTATTTACAAGATTCGTATGCATAGAAATTGGGTTAGACTTAAATTTGTTTTATACTTTCTTCTTGATGCTCTCTTTTTCTTAACTCATATTTCTTATGTGAGCATCTTCTGGCTTTATGTGCCTAGCTGAAAGGCGTTAAAGAAAAGCGCTAACAGGAGACAACCCGTTTTATTTCGCTTTTTTCAACCCGTTTTCCTTCGTTTTCTTTGGTGTGCTTTGCACCTGCGTGTTTTCTATTTCCTTAGAAACCCCTCTGTATCTTTTCTTTTGAGTTTTTGTTGAGCTAAGTAAAGCCTCTAGTGGAAAGTTGACACTATATTTCGGATTTCTGCGCAGGAAGCAGATTTCTACTGTCCACTGTTAATTCCGTTAAAAATCACAGAAAATTCAAAATGAACTAAGCTTTTTTGTGCTTAATCCTGAGTTATATACGCAACTTTTCTCAGAATACCAATTTTTTATTTGAGCAAAATAAGATTTTTTTAAAAAATCGATCTTTACCTGCTGTTCTGTTTTTGACAGATTTCGGCCATTTATCGCATTTGTATCTTAATCTCTTTCTTTTGGTGTTCTGTTTAGAAAAAGAGTTTTGAAAGAAGTCGTGACAGTAGATAATGTGTTTTTCAGTGTTAGAATTGTGTTGAAACTGAACCATGTGAATTTATTATTTCAATTGCACTAACGTTGCTAATGAAGATTGTGAGAATTTTGAAGTTAAGGAAGTTTTCAAGGGTCAAGAGAAGAGGATGATATGATGTGATCAAGAAGAGTGAAAAGCCTGAGCTTGGGGATACCCCGGTGGTAAATCCAAGAAAATTCCAAGAAGACTCAAGCGTCTAAGCTTGGGGATGCCCAAGGCATCCCCTTCTTCATCAAAAAATTATCAGATCACTTCTAGTGAAACTATATTTTTATTCGGCCGCATCTTATGTGCTTTACTTGGAGCGTATTTTATTTATGTTTTAAGTTTGCTTTTGCTTTCAGTTTATTTTTAATTTCATAATAATCTTGGTTGGAACTCAGCATTCTTTTATTGGAGAGTGACACGCTCCGCTTTTTCTTGAGAATACGTTGTATTCTTAGTCTCTGTTTGGCTGCTGCATTTATTCAGCTCCTGTTTTGCATCCATCTCTTATTAGAGATGTTAGTTTTAGTAGTATTATTTTAGTACTCTAATGTTTGCTTGATGTATCATAAAGAGTATTTTTGTCAAAGCATGTTTTGTATGGTGCTTGTTGGGAGAAAGAAAATTGCTGCTTGAAGTAGAATTTATGACAGTACTAGTAGAAGCTCGTATAGACTGTGGCTAGAACTTTTTCATGCCATGCTAAATGTTATTTTAGTTTTAAAGCCTTGTGGTTATTGATTAGCATGATTAGCCTCAAATAGCTGAGAGTGTTTAATATGTATTGAAAGATTCATGAGTTGTTCTTGTCATAGTAAAGCATCAATATATGGTATTCTTTTTCGATTGTTTTATTTGTTTGACTTGGCGCATGCTCACACCATATTTATGACTACAAACCAGTCACGAATAGCCTCCATGACCACTTAGTTTTTGAACTTGTGATACTTCTTATGTTTAAATTAATTATGCTTATGTCGCTATGCATGATTATGGCTCTTATGCTCTCTTGATTTGTCGCTCCCAGTCTTTTGCTAGCCTCCACCTGTACTGAGTATGAGCTCTACTCGTGCATCCAAACTCACTTAAACCAAAGTTTTTCCTATTGTGTCCACCATACCTACCTACATGTGGCATTCAACTGCCGTTCCCAAGTAAATTGCTCATGTGTTACCTTTAAAACCTTCAAAATTATTCCTGCTTTATGTTCCTGTTTTTGCTCATGAGGACGACAATAGAGAATCTTTATTTTTCACTTGTTGATTGGATTTCACACCCTGGACTAGTGGCTTCATCCGCTTATCAAAATGATAGAAGAGCTGGCCGCGGGGTGCCCAGTCCCAAATTAATACAAATAAATTCTCTTCACTATTTTTGTCCCTAATTTATCAGTCAAAGCATAATTGTGTAAACAAAAGAGAAAGAGGGATGACCTTCTACACCAGCTGCGTCCTTCACCATGGGAGCCGCTCTTGTGAATCTAGTTGACTTGTGACGTACTGTATTTTCTGTTTACTATTCGTTCACATTAGCATACATCTCCCAAAATATAGACACTCATCCACGGTATGTGATTGTTGGCAGGCACCCGAGGATTCGGTTAGCCATGGTTTGTGAAAGATGGATGGGAGGAGTGTCAAACTTTTAATACCTCTCTGTAATAAAATAAAAGCTCTAGCACATGAGTGATCCCATCTTCCCTCTGCGAAGGGCCTTTCATTTACTTTTATGTTGAGTCTCCATCTTGTAACTTTATGCACAGTTGAGAGAGCATTTTTGCCATTCTGAGTTCTATGTGCATTTGTCCCATAAGCATCAATAATTACTTCATGATGTGTTATTATTTGTTCTTAAACTATTTGTTCTAGTCTTCCTCGTGAACTTTGAAGGTGTTTGGCATTTTCCCCACTCTTAAGGACTATCGAAATATCACTTTGCCATGCTTTCTCTATACCTGAAACAAACGTCTACCTTTCTTTGCATTATTATTCATGATCTTTTATTTGAGTTACTCTTCGTGATGCAAAGTAATTGCTATGATTTATTATTAAAGTTTAATTTATCATGCCTATGCTTAAAGTTTTATGATCTCAGCGTGCATATGCTTTTACATTAGATTGATCAAGTTTGTGTTAGTAGCATGTCACCTCAGAAATTATTGTTTTATCGTTTACCTACTCGAGGACGAGTAGGACCTAAGCTTGGGGATTCTTGATACGTCATAAACGTATCCCTAATTTCTGATGCTCCCTGATGATATTATGCCAATTGCTACATGTTTTCTCCCTTGTTTATGTCATTTTTATCGATTTTCCGGACTAACCTATTAACAAGATGCCACAGAGCCAGTTCCCTGTTTTCTGCTGTTTTTAGTTTCAGAAAAGCTGTTCTGGAAATATTCTCGGAATTGGAAAATTCGAAGCCCGGAAGTCCTATTTTCCCCGGAAGCATCCAGAAGACCGAAGAGGAGCCGAAGAGGGGCAGCAGGGGGCCACACCATAGGGTGGCGCGCCCCTGGCCGCGCCAGCTATGGGTGTGGGGCCCCCTCGGCCTCCATCGCATTTGCCCTTTCGCCTATTTAATCCCCCAGATGGAAAACCCTAGGCAGCTGATCAAAATCTCCGAAAAAGTTCCGCAGACGCCGTCACCGTCAACCCCAGACCAGGGGGGTTCTGAAGCTGTTTCTAGCACCCTGCCGGAGAGGAGATCACCGGAGGCTTCTACATCACCATGCCTGCCTCCGGAGTGATGCGTAAGTAGTTCATCCTTGGACCACGGGTTCGTAGTTGTAGCTAGATGGTTGTCTTCTCCTTGTATTCCTCCATGTTTAGATCTCGTGAGCTCCCTATCATGATCGAGATTGATCTTATGTAATTCTCTGTGTTGTGTTTGCTAGGATCCGATGAATATTGACCTTGTGCCAAGTTGATTATAGTCTTTATTTGCATTTGTTATTTGTGATCTTGCATGCTCTCCATTGCTAGTGGTTATTCTGGCCAAGTAGTTGCTAGTGACTCCAAGAGGGAGTATTTATGCTCGATAGTGGGTTCATGCCTCCTTGTTGCCTTGCTCGAGTGACAGAAACGTGAAGGGGGAGGATGTGTTGTTGCCATTAGGGAGAAAAGAGCGATGAGAGTGCCCACGTGCATAATTATTTCTTACATTACACACTTTGTTTAATGCAATTATCTGTTGCTTGCAACTTAATACCTAAGGGGGTTCGTATGATAACCTGAGGGTGGATTATTAGTCATAGATGCAGATGGATGTTGGTCTATGTATCTTGTTGTAATGCCCACACTAAATCGCATAGTAATCTTCATGTCATATTGTACACTACGGTGCAACCTCTATTTTTCAATTGCCCAGCTGTAATTTGTTCACCCAACATGCTATCTTTTATGGAGAGACACCACTAGTGAAACTATGGAACCCGGTCCATTTTTCCACACTATTAAACAAACCACAACAGTTTCCTGCTTTCTTTAATTTCCGCAAGCATACACTATTTTTCCACACTATACGTCTAATCTTTGTTTTCAGCAAGACCGGTGAGATTGACAACCTCACTGTACCGTTGGGGCAAAGTATTTTGGTTGTGTTGTGTGCAGGTTCCACGTTCTTGCTGACACCGGTGAAGCGCCAGCACCACCGTCAGTGGCATCAATCTTCCGAAGGTCCTCCTTCTCCTACTGGATTGATAACCTTGGTTCTTAACTAAGGGGAAAACTGCTACCGTTGTGCTCTTCACACCCTCCTCTTGGGGTATCCCAACGAGTGCAAGATCTGCACCATCAGGCCTCAAGGGAAACTACTGGTAATTAAGGTGCTCCATTTAATAAAGCAGCGGAGCAAAGCATTAACATTCCGGGAACACACGTGATCCTCATATCACATCCATGCCCTCCGGTTGTCCCAAATATTGTCACTTTGGGGCCTCGGGTTCCAGACAACAATGTGTGTAAACAACCTGCATATATGATCAAGAAAAATAATTATACTCATGAAACAATAACATGTTCAGTTCTGAGATCATGGTACTCGGGCCCTAGTGACAAGCATTAAGCATAACAAGTTACAACAACGGTAGAAAACACTAACAACGGATACTTGGCACTGTGTTCTGACAATCTGGCATTATTACATCAACGATATCATCCAATCCCTTCCATCCCTCTCAGCTCTAGGCATAGGGGGCCACACCACCCCTGGGCGCGGCTAGGGGGGACCCACGCCCACCCATGGTGTGGGCACTCCTCTGCCCCTCTCCGTGTATCTTTTGTACCCCGTTGATCCTCCGGGAATTCTAAGACTTCTGGGCTTTGAATCGTCCAGTTCCGAGAATATTTCCAGAATAACTATTCCGAAACAAAAAACAGCAGAAAACAGGAACTGGCTCTCTGGCATCTTATCAATAGGTTAGTCTCAGAAAATTGATGAAAAATGGCATAAAGTGTAAAGGAAACATGTATCATATAGTATTAAAACAACATTGAACATCAGAAATTATGGATACGTTTATGACGTATCAACATCCCCAAGCTTAGTTCCTACTCGTCCTCGAGTAGGTAAACGATAAAAACAAATGATTTCTGAGGTGACATGCTACCCACATAAACTTGATCATCATAAAGTAAAAGCATATGTACGCTGAGATCATAGCACTTTAAATACCGACATGATAGATATAATTTTAACAATGAAACTTAGCAATCACTTTGCATCATGAAAAGTAATACAAATAAAAGATCATGAATAATAATGCACTTGAAATTTATACGTTTGTTTCGAGCATAGATAAAACATATCAAAATGATATTTCGCTTGTCCTTAAGAGTGGGGAAAAACATAAATGCCACAACACCTTTAAAGTTTAAGTGGAATGACTAGAACTAATAATGTGAGAGCAAGTAATAACACATCATGAATCAATTAATTATAGTCTTTGGGACCAATGCACATTAAACTAAGAATGGAAACTACGCTCTCTCAACTGTGCATAAAGTTAGAAGATGGAGACTCAACATAAAAGTAAAAGAAAGGCCCTTCGCAGACGGAAGCAGGGATTAACTCATGCGGTAGAGCTTTTTATTTTATTAAACAGATGTAATGAAAACATTTTTTAGAGAGGTATATGCTTATGTCAACGAATGGTAAACAGAAAATGCAGTACGTCACTAGCCAACTAGACTTCACAAGAGATACTCCCATTAAAGGACACATCTGGTAGAGAAGGTCATCCCTCTTTCCCTTTTGTTTACATAATTATGCTTTGACTGATAAATCAGGGGCAAAAATAGTGAAGAGAATTTATAGTAACCAATTCTGGGGCTGGGCACCCTGCTGCCAGCTCTCTATCATTTGGATAAGCGGACGAAGCCACTAGTCAAGGTATGTAAAGTCCAATCAACAAGTGAGATAAAGATTATCTATTTGCGTCCTCATGAGCTAAAACAGGGGCACAAAACAAGAATAATTTTGAAAGTTTTAAAGGTAGCACATGAGAAATTTACTTGGAGTGGCGGTTAAATACCACATGTAGGTAGGTATGGTGGACACATTTGGCAAACTTTGGTTTTTGGGAGTTGGATGTACGATTATAGCTCATACTCAGTACAGGTGGAGGCTAGAAAAAGACGGGAGCGACAAATCAAGAGAGCAATAGCCATAATCATGCATAGCGACAAAAACATTATTAATCAAAGCATAAAGGGTATTACAAGTAAAAATGATCATACAGGCTATAAGAGACTGGTTTTTAGTCATAAACATGGTGTAAGCATGCGCCAAGTCAACCAAATAAAGCATTCGAAGGAGAACACCACAAATTCATGCTTCAATATGATAAAACAACTTATGATTCTTTCAGTGGCACATTAAACACTCTCAACTATTTGAGGCAAGTCATGCTACAATAATAACCACTAAGCATAGAATTAAAATAAGTCTAGCCACAGTCTATACAACCTTCTATTTGCACCATTATAAGCATGAAATATTTTACTCTTCTCCAACACCAATTAACTTGTTTGAAACAACTCTCATAGATAATATTCATCAAAGACCAGATAGCTAATCATATATAACTGAAGCAAACTAACAAGCTCTGAACAAAATGCGAGTGGAAAACAAGGTCTAAACGTAGTACTAGCAAAAGGTGAACACTCACAGAACAATAGGAATGAAAACTAGAGTGTTCTAAGCAATAAAAACGGTGAGCGTATGTATACCACACAAGAATGATAGGTTCCAACTAAGTTTATTGCAGCAAGGAAAACAAAAGAAAACAAACAGACGCTCCAAGTAAAATTCATATGATGTGACCGAATAAAAATATAGTTTCACTAGAAGTGACCTGATAAATCGTTGATGAAGAAGGGGATGCCTTGGGCATCCCCAAGCTTAGACGCTTGAGTATTCTTAGAATTTGCTGGGATGAACCACGGGGGCATCCCCAATCTTTGGCTTTGCACTCTTCTTTATCACATTATATCACCCTCTTCTCTTGACCCTTGAAAACTCCCTTCACACCACACTCAATGTAATTCACATTAGAGGGTTAGTGCACAATCAAAAATTCACATGTTCTGCAACGACATAAGCATTATTGATATTTTTAAACATTAGCTACAGCCACTGATGTTTCGTGAAGCAAAGAAATCCACTTGACATAGTAAAAGAGAGAATGCAAGTAAAAAGGCAGAATCTATCAAAACGAGAATAGTCTATAAAGACAAAAAAATTTGGGGAACTTACGTTGCTCAAATCGAAAAACGTAAAGAAATAAAAAGTTTTGCAATTAGCTGAGGAATAAGCATAATTTTTTTAGGTCATTTTGATCTTTTTGTGAATTATGCGATTTTTTACAGTGGACAACAGAAATCTGTTTCCTGCACAGAAATCCAAAACCAACTCCAACTTTTGCTAGAAATTTTACTTGGTACAACTAGTACATGAAAATAAAGATACAAAGGAGTTGCTACGGAAGTAAACAACACATTGACTCAAACAAAACAGAAGAAAACATTGCAAAAGTAAAAACATGGGTTATCTCCCAAGAAGTGCTTTTCTTTAAAGCCTTTTAGCTAGGCATGATAATTTGAGAAGATGCTCACATAAGAAATATGAATTGAAACAAAAGAGAGCATCAAGAAGCAAACATAAAACAAAATTAAGTCTAACCCACACTCTATGAAAAATAATCTTGTAGAAAAACAAGTCAACAAAGCACAAAGTGGCTAGCATAGGAAGACAAAATAAGTGCAACTTCAAAATTATCAACATAAAAAAGGGGAAACTAGATATTGTTGATATGCATAAAACTATGTTTCCTTCTCTCATAATAACATTCAGTAGCATCATGAATAAAATTAACAATATAACTATCACAGAAAACATTCTTATCATGATTCACATGCATAAAAGAATTAATACTCTCCACATAAGCATAGTCATTCTCATTAATACTTGTGGGAGCAAATTCAACAAAATAGCTATCATTACTATTCTCATCACCTAATCATCAAATATAGGATGCATATTCTAATCATAATTAATTTTCTCCTCAATAGTAGGCGGACTGAAAATAGCATACTTATCATTGTAATCATCATATATAAGAGGAATATCATAATCACAATAAAATTTATCCTCAATAATAGCTGGAACTAGAATACCACAATCATTATAATCATCATATATTGGAGGCAGCGTATCATCAAATAAAATTTCCTCCTCAAAACTTGGGGGACTAAAAATATCATATTCATCAAAACCAGCTTTCCCAATTAGATTCTTCCATAGCATTAGCAATAATGGTGTTCAAAGAATTCATACTAATAACATTGCTACTGACATGCAAATAAAGATCCATAGGTTTTTTAATTTTCTCTTCAAACACTTCATGTCCTAACTCAAGATAAAGATTATAAAGCTCTCTCATATTTCTATTGTTTTCCATTAAGCCTAACTAGTGAAAATAAAAATAAGAAATAAAAAGATATAATTGCAGAATCTAAAGGAAATAAATTTGAGCACTCATAGAGGAAGAGCTTGATGTCTACGCACGCTTCTATTCTTGTAGACAGTTTTGGGCCTCCAAGTGCAGAGGTTTGTAGAACAGTAGCAAGTTTCCCTTAAGTGGATCACCCAAGGTTTATCAAACTTAGGGAGGTAGAGGTCAAAGATATCCCTCTCAAGAAACCCTGCAATTGCGATACAAGAAGTCTCTTGTGTTCCCAACACACCTAGTACAATTTTCAGTTGTATAGGTGCACTAGTTCGGCGAAGAGAGAGTGAAATACAGGTAATATGGATGGTTATAAGTGATAATAGCAATCTGAAATAAAAATGTCAGCAAGCAAACATGTAGTAGAAATGATTGTAAACGGTGTGAAAGTAAAGTATGGGCACCTAGAGGGGGGGTGAATAGGTGCTACGACCAATTTTAATTTTTATTTCGATTTAGGCTTGACACGAAGGTAAATTCTCTAGATAATGCGGCTATGGTGAATTTACCTATATGACAAGGATAATGATAAACACAATGCAAGCAATAAGTAAAGAGAGTGAGGGAACGAGGTCACCAAGGTGAAGCACACGGAGACGCGATGTATTTCCGAGTTCCTCCTTTTTAGGGGAGTACGTCTCGTTGGAGGGGTGTGAGCTCGCCACGAAGGCCTACTCAACGCCACAAAGGACTCACCCTATTCTCCGATGAACTTCGCCACGAAGGCCTAGTTCACCTTCCACTATTGAACCCCTTTGAGGCGGGGATCGAATCCTTTACAAACAACTTGGGGCACACACCCACAACCAAATTGGGGGCTCCGAACTCTTCTTGATTCAACAACAAGTATCAAGAAGCCTAGGTTCTCCACAAGAGGAAACCCTAGGCTAGATCCCTCAAGCTAGAGAGGGGGAAATGAAGAACGGCTCGGTGAAGATGTAGATCGAGGCATTCTCCTTCAATCCTCCAAAGATCTTCAAGATTGGGTGGAGGGATTGGGAGTTATGAGGGATTTGGTGAGTTCTTAAATGCTCATAAATGCTAAGGGGAAGAACTAGATCTTGGGGAAGAAGAGGAGGGGTATTTATAGCCCCTCCTCACAACTAGTCGTTGAGCAGGAAAAAGGGGACCGGAATATCCGGTCCAAGTTTGGACCGGAATATCCGGTCTGCTTTCTCCACGAGATCCTGCAGTCCTGAACCGGATTATCCGGTTGCCCCGGAATAATCCGGTTCAAATGATCCGGCTCGGTGCTGTGGGGCGCAGGCAGCTGTACCGGATATTCCGGCTCCCCCGGAACAATCCGGTACAAATAATCCGGCTCGGTGCTGTGGGGCGCAGGCAGCTGTACCGGATATTCCGGCTCTCCGGAATAATCCGGTACAAATAATCCGGTTCACAGCTGTGAGCAAATCTTCCAGTCCTTAGCCATTTTCTAGAAACTTTACAAACAACCGGAATATCCGGTCCGAGATGAATAATCCGGATCAAATAATCCGGCTCATCTCTGTCCGGAAAATGGTCCAGAATTTCCCAGACCGGAATATCCGGCTCCTCCGAATAATCCGGTTGTGTTCTGTCCCAAAACTCTCAGGCCAAACTTCACCGACTTTTCGGTGATCGATGCCGATGTTAAGTATAACACCTGCACGCTTAACACCTTGATAAATAATGTACTTAGTATTGTTAACTAACACACAAAACACTGGGAAAACGAAATGCACTTTCAATCTCCCCCTTTTTGGTGTTAGATGACAATACTAAGATTTGCAATAAACCTTGACTAGAACATGTTTGAAACAAAATGGAAATGTCTCCCCCTATCTCTATGCATATCTTTTGTTTGCCTCAAATGCAAATAGATGCAATGATATATGGGGAGTAATTTCCAACAAGTAGCAACCATGCCAAAGTAACAATATCATCAATAGGTTGAGAGTAAGATTGAAGTATATACCTTGTGCGAAGATAATATATCCAAGAATAACCAAGCACAACAATAGATAATATCCTCAACATATAAGATAGATAACCATATAGCCACTAACATAGATAATCCATGATAAAATCCAACATAGTCTCACACACAATAGCACACATAGTTTAAACGAGACAATAAACGGACAAGGTTCAAGAAAACGAAGAAACTAAATGGACACAAGCTCTCAAGAAATGGTAAAAGCATACGCTTGTGCCTGAACCCATGCAAATCCCGTAGACTAGTAGCTACTTCTCCCCCTTTGGCATCGAGACACCAAAAAGAAGGGAAATAACTAATCTAACATCCCAAACACGGACTAAGCATCAGAGTGCTCAGGAGACTCGCCAGCGGACGTCTCGGACTCTCCATGCTCCTCGCGCTCATCGTCAGAAGCCATGTCCTCATCCTCCTCCTCATCATAAGCAGCTCCAGAACCAGAAGCCTGAGTAGCCCGGAGAGCCGCCTCAATGCTCTCCCAAGGAGTGCTATCCTCAGCAGGCCAAGCAGTGTAGGACCGAGCAGTAAGAGGAGTAGGCAGATCACCAGTAGCACCACTCATGTGGTGAAGAATCTGACTCTGGGTGCTCGCCATGGCAGTGTCTCTGCAATAAGCCATGTACTGCTCCTTGTGGATGTCCACCTTCATGCAGAGCACGTTGCGCTGAAACGAGGAAAGCTTCCTGACATGGCGCAAAGTGCTAGAACCAGGAGTGGACGCAGGATGAGAACCAGTAGAGGGACCTCCCATAGAGGAACCACCCTCAAAAGGAGCATCCTGAGTAGCAGCGGCGGTCTTCTTCTTCCTCTTGATGTACAACTTCTTCACCTTGTGCTCAACCATAGGTAACTCCGTGTACTCCTTCCGCATCTCATGCTTGATGAGCATCATGATATACGGACCATAGGGAATGGTGTTTCCACCAATCATAGCAGTGTACAGCTCGTGATATATGATATCCATAACATCGACAGAATAAGAAGCAGACGGATCCTCATCGTCCATGCACTCCTTAGCCAGAATCAGAAGGTTGCATAAGGGAGTAGTGAGAGCATCATTATTACCTCCACTCGGCACAAGGAAAGATCTGAAGATGCGCACCAACTGATCATAGAGGGGAAGAAGCCCCTCACTGCCCCCAATAGTGAATCCAGGAGCATATAACTCAGCCATGGCCACCTCCCTCCTAGGCCTATCAACCTCATGCACACGGCGACCAACAGGAGGGTGAGAGGTGTAAGAATACCCAAGGAGACGTGCAAATCTGGTGAAGGAAACCTCACAAGGAGTGGACTCAGACATCCACTTGAGACAGCACACCTGATCATTACTGAACACCAAAGTAGACATAAACTACATGACGAGCTGGGTGTTGTAGTTGCACTGAGTCTCCATGAGCTTCACAAGCCCGAACCGCTCAACAATGCTCGCTGCATCAGCAAACTCCTCTTTCGCCTTGAGAGCAGCAAAGTCAAAGGGCTACATCACACGAACAGGGTGACGAAAGTCACAGTAGATATCAGCATAGATGTACGACTGCTCCAAGTTCCAGAACCGAGGATCAATATTAGCAATACGAGGAGTGAGGTAGACATCCTTCTGCCTGAGCACATTGAAATCCGGGACAGAGATGTCGGTCTTATAGTTGGGCCGAGCCTTCCTCTTGGGCTTAGCGGAAACCTGCTTGGGGCGCTTGCTAGCACGCCTGTCAGAACCACCACCTGTGAAACAAGACAACAGAAGGATAGCAAAAGATGAGTGCACTAGTGTCAAGCAACGGATGAAGCATGCATAAAAACAGTAGAAAAGATTCCAGGTAATAATCTAAATAGAAATCTAGCACGGATTAATTTTGGGCTGTTCTCAATCGGTAGTGGACAAAGCCGGATATTCCGGTTCAAAACTGAACCGGATATTCCGGTTCAGTCGTGGACCGGATATTCCGGTAGTGCGAAAACAACACAAAATCAATCTAGGTCTAGACTTCAAAAGTAGATCGGTGACATGTGAATCTAGTCTATTGTATCTAGCATGCAAAGGGACCTCTAAGGAACAAGTTCTACATAGCATTGTCAACAAAAGCACAAATCCATGGAGTGGTATGGTTATGGCACCAAGATTCAACGAGATTGAACATTACCGGAATCCATGGAGGGAGATGCTTGGATGAAAACGTTCCTAAGGACGAGGGGAACGATATCTGGGCCAAAGCTTGAAGATCCCGCGAGGCCAAGAATCAGAGCGGCGGTGTTTTGGGGTGGAGGAGAGCAGATGGGGAAAAGAGCACGAACTGCCTCTTCCCCGTCGGGCTCCAGTTTTTGTGATTTTCGCCGAACCGGATATTCCGGTTCAAGTTTGAACCGGATATTCCGGTACACCCAGATATTCCGGTCCAAAACTGGACCGGAAATTCCGGCTGCCTTCTGATCCGAAATTTCCTCGTTTCAATGGAAAGACACAAGTGCTAGAAAAAGATGGCTTTTTGATAGAATGGCTTAGGATAGAAACATCAAACTGAAAATAGTACTTATCCCTCTCAAAAGCAAGAATCAAACCATCAAAAAGATCAATTGAGTGGGATTTTCCTATGACCAAACACTTAGAAGGGGAAAAACCAAGAAATGCAATGAAATGTCAAGTAAAACCCAACTAAGATCCAAATCTTCGAAACGAAGAGGTTGGTGGCCTAGGCCACCATGTAAGAGTTCATGGTATGCAACCGCGAAGATATATCTTGGGGGCATTGCCAATACTCAACATTGAAGCTCACAATTCAACGTTAGAAATAGAGAGATAACAATGAAATTTTTGCTATGGGCATAATGGGGGGAGGGAGAACCCAATGTGTTAGGATAACACTCCCCCTATGTCCATGCCTACACCTAAGCTCAAACACGTTTCATCTATAGGGGTGTGTGCAAGATCTTCAAGTCAAGCTCCTAGAATAAATCACATTTAGTTCATTCCTCAAGAACAAGAATCTTGCATCGTCAAGTGGCTTCGTGAAAATATCCTCAAGATTGTCCTTGGTGGGCACATAAGATAGTGCAATGTCTCCTCTTGCCACATGGTCACGAATGAAGTGGTGGAGGATCTCAATGTGTTTGGTCCTTGTATGTTGCACCGGATTGTATGCAATTTTGATGGCACTTTCATTGTTACACAAAAGAGGCACCTTATCCAAATGAACTCCATACTCCTTGAGAGTTTGCCTCATCCATAACAATTGAGTGCATGCACTTGCGGCGGCAACATACTCAGCCTCGGCGATGGAGAGAGATATGCAATTTTGCTTCTTGGAAGACCAACTCACAAGGGACCTACACAGAAATTGGCAAGCCCCGGAAGTAGACTTCCTATCATCTTGATCACCCGCCCAATCGGAATCCGTATATCCATTGAGAGAAAATTGTGCCCCCTTTGGGTACCACAAACCAAATCTTGGGGTATGAACAAAATAACGAAAGATCCTATGGACCGCCATCAAATGGCTATCCTTAGGAGCCGCTTGATACCTTTCACACACACCTACACTCAAAACGATATCGGGCCTAGATGCACAAAGATAGAGCAAAGAACCAATCATAGAGCGATAAAGCTTTTGATCCACATCCTTACTCCCTTTTGGATTACGAGATAGATGGCACTTGACTTGCATAGGAGATGTATTGATCTTAGCATCTTGGAAATTAAACCTCTTGATCATATCTTGGGTATACAAGGCTTGAGAAATGAAGGTCCCACGGGCCAATTGCTTGATCTCAAAGCCAAGGAAGAATTTAAGCTCACCCATCATAGACATCTCGAACCTGTCAGTCATAAGCTTAGAGAACTCATTATTGAAAGCTTGGTTAGTTGAGCCAAAGATGATATCGTCCACATATAGTTGGCATATGAAAAGATCTCCCTTTACTCTCTTGGTGAAGAGAGTGGGGTCAATCTTCCCAACTTCAAAACCACGATCATCTAACAACTCCCTAAGGTGCTCATACCAAGCACAAGGTGCTTGTTTGAGACCATAGAGAGCCTTGTCAAGTTTGTAAACGTGGTTAGGAAAGTTGAGATTCTCGAACCCCGGAGGTTTCTTAACATATACCTCCTCTTTTAGTGGACCATTCAAGAAAGCACTTTTCACATCAATTTGTTGCAATTTGAAATTATGAGAGGATGCATAAGCAAGGAGGATACGGATGGACTCAAGGCGAGCCACAGGAGCGTAGGTTTCATCAAAGTCAATGCCTTCAACTTGGGTGTAACCTTGAGCAACCAATCTTGCCTTGTTCCTAATGACAATGCCATGCTCATCTTGCTTGTTCTTGAAAATCCACTTCTTACCAATAACATTGTGGCAATCCTTGGGCTTCTCAACCAATCTCCAAACTTTGTTGCGCTCAAAGTTATTGAGCTCATCATGCATAGCTTCAACCCAATCGGAGTCCTCAAGAGCTTCATACACTTTATTAGGCTCCACCATAGAGATATGAGCTTGATGCTCACAAAAATGAGCCAATTGCCTTCTTGTAGATCTTCTAGTTTGAACATCCTCCAATACCTTGTTGTCTTGGGCATCAATTTGCTTCAAAGCTCTTCTTATCCTTTTGATGCGACGAGCTTCGATCTCCTCATTATTGCGAGGAGGAATCACTTGATCATCTTGATCATTTGGGTCCCCATCTTGACCAAGTTGGCCTTGATCATCATCATCATCATCAACAATATCTTCAACACTAGATTCAACTTGAGGAGAGGATGAAGAGGATGGTTGATCTTGGCCTTGATCTTGACTCGCATTAGTGAGAGGAGTGGGTACGACTTGCGGAGTCACTTGATCAATGAGAAAAGGGTCTTGAACATGTTCTTGGTTAGGTGTAATAGTTGGCTCCTTGGCTTGATCTTCTATTGTAGAGGAGGGCTCCACTTGAGTAGAGCATAGTCCTTCTCGAGTCGTCATAAGGTGTCCCTTGATGGGGCGGAAAAATCCCACACCCATCCTTCCTATGGCTTCTTGAGGCATTTCAACATCTACATTAGAAACATGGAATTGCGCCACTTGGGAGCCGTCATTTTCCTCGAAAACCACACTACAAGATTCTATGACAATCCGTGAGGCTTTGTCATAGACTCTATAAGTGTGGGATTCGGCACCGTAACCAACAAAAATACCCTCAATAGTTTTGGATTGAAATTTAGACAACCTAATACCCTTGATCAAATAGAAGCACTTACAACCGAATACACGGAAGTAGGAGACGTTGGGCTTGTTGCCGGTGAGGATCTCATAAGGGGTCTTGACCAAGCCTTTGCGGATGTAGAGGCGGTTGGAGGAGTGGCATGCGGTGGATATGGCCTCGGACCATAAATATTGGGGAGAAGAGTACTCCGCCAACATGGTCCTTGCCATATCCAAGAGAGTGCGATTCTTCCTTTCGGCAACACCATTTTGTTGAGGAGTGTAAGTGGCGGAGTATTGATGACGAATGCCTTCTTCACTAAGAAATTCATTCAATGTATAGTTCTTGAACTCTGAGCCATTATCACTTCTAATAGCCATGATTTGCACATTGTGTTGACGTTGCACTTCGTTGGAGAAGTCGATGATGGTTTGTTTAGTTTCACTCTTGCACTTGAAGAAATAAACCCAAGTGTATCTTGAATAATCATCGACAATCACCAAGCAATACTTCTTGCCACCAAGACTTGCCTCGGGCACGGCACCAAAGAGATCAACATGGAGAAGCTCCAAGATCCTCTTTGATGAGATAATAGTCTTGGCCTTGTGCACGATGTCATGCATCTTCCCTTCAACACACGACCTACAAACACGATCCTTTGCAAAGGAAACGTTTTCTTTTAGTCCGACAATAAGGCCACTTTTGTGAAGACTTTGCAAAGTTCTCATGTTGACATGGGATAGGCGGCGATGCCACAACCATCCCAAGTCCGCCTTCCCGAAAAGACACATTGCTTGAGAGTTGGTTGACTTTGAAAAGTCCACCACGAATAACTCATTTTCAACATGTCCCACATGAGCGACGTCAAGAGTCTTGCTCCTCAAAAGGACCACAATATCACCATCAAAAAGACGGAAAATCCCATCTTTCCAAGAGAGCGGACGTAAAGTAAATTGTAACCAATGGATTCGACAAGCATGACGTTCACGATAGTTATATCGGGAGCCACCACAACCTTGCTGAACCCGGATACATTAGACTTGGACGAGTCTCCATAAGTGACGGTTGCTTGGATGTCATTTGGTCGCAACTCCGTCACAAGCTCTTTGCTTCCGTTCATATGATTAGTGCATCCACTATCGAGAATCCATTTAGTCCCACCGGAAGCATAGTCCTGCAAGAGATCATTGACTAGAGTTAGGACCCGAGATGGGTCCCTTCATATTAGCAACAAGGGTCTTTGGAACCCAAATAGTTTAGTCAATGAAACCCTCAATAGGACCAACATATTTAGCTTGCACAACACCATAATAATCAACATATAAGAAATGGTGTGGATTGTTAGTTCCCGCGGATGTGCTACGAGTAGTGTTGTCCCTCATGACACTACTACTCGAGGCAATGTTGTTAGCTTGAGAGGGTGTGCTAGGAGTAGTGTTATCCCTAATGACAACACCACTCGAAGCACCATTGTTGGTCTTCTTCTTGCTCTTCTTCTTCTTGTTCTTCTTCTTGGCTACATAGCCTAGACCTTGCTTGCCCACTTGTTGCCTTGGTGCACTCAATTGTGGTCTAGCAATGACCGCATTAGAGTTAGGGGCAACCACTTGTGGGGGAGGGGTCACAAACTTCACAACTTGTGGACCTTTACCCTTGAGCCTTGCTAGCTCATTCTTCAACCTAGAATTTTCCTCAATAATATTTGCATGATCACAAGAAGAAGTAGAGGTGCTAGCATTGTTAGTTTGATTAAGTTGAGTTTGAAGTTGTTCATGCAACTCTTTGAGGGATGAATGTTGTCTTTCCAAAGCTTTGTGAGCCTCGGTTAGCTTTTCAAACTCCTCGGTTAGTTTACCATGACCAACCCCAAACTCGACCTTATCCTTTTTAGCCTTTTTATATCTAGCAATATAAAGATCACGTTCCTTAGTGATGTTTGAGACAAGTTCATTATGAGTTAATTCAATAGATTCAAGTTCATCCTCTAGAGAAACTCTACCATCATGCTCTTCCTCAAGAGTCATAGAGAGAGATGCAATTTCATCCACATCCCTTCTCTCAACCTAACCTTTCTTCTCAAGAGCATCTTGGGCCTCACCCAATTGCCTCATGAGATACTCAACGTACTTCTTGGTCTCCCCTTGCATGTTAGACATAAAGTGATCCAAGGAGACCCTTTCTTCTTCTTCTTCTCTAAGACTAGCAAGATGTTCTAGTTCACTAGGGGTCTTAGAGTTGGGGGAAAGTGATACCTCTGTGGCCTTAGCCATGAAGCACTTGGCATTACGTTTAGGGAGATCGTCATTGGGGGATTCGAAGAGGGATGAAGATGATGGAGTAGAGGAAATAGCTAGAGCGGCCACTTCACTTGTGGTTTCTTCTTCTTCATCACTCCCGGAGTCATACTCCTCTTGAGTCAAGAGCACAAACTTGGTGGGATACTTCTTGTTGAAAGGCTTCTTCTTGAAGTGAGGTTTCTTGTACTCAACCTTGGACTTGTCCTTGCGAATGAGCTTGCCACTATGGAGCTCTCTATTTTCATACAGGCACTCCGCAATGAAGTGATGCTTATCTTGACAATTGAAGCAAGACCTCACTTTTTGAGCTCCATCATTTCCATAGCGAGACCTTGTATTTTCCTCAACAAATTTCTTGCCCTTGGGAGGATTGCTCCAAAACTTTTGCACGGTGAGAGCAATGAGATCCTTGAGAACGGGATCATAGTCTTTTTCCTTCAAAGGAGGCAATACCTCATCTCCATCTTCCTCATTCTCAACCTCTTTTGACAAAGCCTTGGCCTTCAAAGCAACGGATGCTCCTTGATGCATTCCAATGGCCCTAGCATGGTTGTCAAGCGCATTCTTGGTTTGCACTTTGTAGGAGCACAATTCTTGCATCACTTGAGTTGAGATCATGGAGGAGAAATCATGTCTTCCTTGAATGCTCTTCAAGTCCGTGCCCTCAAATGGCATCACGGCAATCATGTACTTTCTTTTGATCCAAGCATCGTCAATATATGTGGCACCCGCACTAGAGAAGGCGGTGGCGAGAGTTTTGAGTCTTCGATACATGTCAACATGATCTTCTCCATCACGCATGAAGAATCCTTCGGCCTCATTGGTCAAGGCATCATACCGATTTCTTTGCATGCTCTCATTCCCAACAAACATGATGACAAGTTGTGACGCACCGAGATCGGACACTATGCAGATTTCAGCATTCCCGCCAAAATCCACATAATAACCGATTCCAGGTTGCCACTTGTGATAACATTACAATAGTTCACGAATAATCCACAACAACAACAGAAAAGAGATTTACAAGATGACTCAAACGAGTCAGGGATACAACTGATACAATACAAAGATCCAAATAACAGCGGAAGAAACAACATATCGTCCATCTACGGACAAGATACAAATTGGACTAAGAGTCCTGAAGATAACCGAGAGCGTCCAATCCCTGCCCAGGCCAAGCCGGAGGGATTCCCAAGCTAGCGTCGTCAGACTTCAAACCTGTTGACTGCAATATTGAATATGCAGCCACGAAAGAGATTCGTGGGTCAGTATGGTTAAGTACTGGCAAGTGGATAAACCATACTCACAAGATACCGGCGTAGCCAGTCATCACAAGATACAAATACTTTGGGAGCAACAGAAAGGAAGGGGTTATTGCAAATAAGCGACAGCGGGCTGCACTAACCATCTACAGAGAGATACTACAACTTCCGGCTAACAGAAAGAAGATAAGATCGAGTATTGTAACCAACTGAAAGATAACTTCAAACAAACCCATCCTGGATCTCGCCCCTTATCCGAAGAAGCAATCCGAGGATAACTCACACAGTTGGATTAATGATGGTTCAGATTATTGTGTCAATAAGCCTATTACTAGTCAAGTTGTTAATCATGGGTGTAAGATTGTTAATCATTAGGTTTAAGTTGTCCTGAGTACTTGTTAGCCAGTACTTTCACCAAGTAGTCCATAACCGCGGAAAACACGGCTTCTCGAGAAGATTATCCCTGCAGGGTTGCACCAATTTGGTCGTACACGCAAGAATAACCCGCCAGATGGGATGCCTCCCACCAAGCGGGGTACTCTACACAACTCAACTCTTCTTCGCATCAAGCCCAAAGTACCTTGGGCGCACGGCTAATCAAGCCCAGAAGAAAATGGACCCTCATAGCACTCTAAGACCGTGTCCCCCTATATGCCGACTATGAAAGTTCCACCCGGGTACCAAGGGCTCGCAAGATCCTGCATGCAGCAAATGGAAAACCCGAACTAAATGAGGCGATTTGGACGAGATGCGAATCGAGTCAAATTGAGGGGGCGCCCATACTCGCTTCCCACATGCGGGTAGTGCGCTCATCATGGATCAGTAGACAAGACCCTTTTCCTATTAGGGTCGACACTAGCAGGCCTCAAAACCACAAGGGCCTCCTGCCGGTGCCTTATCATCAAATTATTATTTAACAATAACAGTAGCATGATTGATTGATTGATTAAACATCGAGCCCCCAGAACATAAGGAAGTAATAACAGAAAGTAACGGGTAACAGACTCGAGCAAAACAACCCTAAGCAAGATAGTAAGACACGGGCAACAAGCAATGGTTGTAGGTATGGAGGTGAGGTAATATCAAGGTTAAGGGATTCATGTGATGGGTTCGTAACAGAAACAACTACTACTAAGGATAGCAGAAAAGAATCAACGGAAAGAATCGGTAACAAGTGATGAAAGGCAGCCATATGGCAGCAAGTGAGTATACTTGCCTGAGATCCCGCAAGGTAGCAGAACTTGTCGTTGCTCACATCATCTCAACGTCCTATTCGGAAAGAAGCAATGAACCTCGAACAAACACCGGATGCAACAATTACTACTACGGCAAAAGATCCAGCATGATCAAGATATGGATGCATGACAAGTTTAAAGATGCATCAAGGTAAACTAGTTGACAAGATAAACAGGTTTAAATGGACCCATATGCAATTTGAGTTGCATATGAAAAGCCCATGAATTATGGTTGAAACAATTGTTTTCCAACTAATCAACAGGTGAAGGTGGATTAGCATGATGCATGGATGAGGAAAATAACAACAATAGAACCAATTGAAATAGGGTTAACAAGTTTGGGAATTATTGGTTAAGTGTGGAAAGTTTGGTTACTTAAACATGTCACACAAGTGGTTGTTGTTTTCATCAAGTTTAAGTGTTCAAAACAATTAACAAAATTTATATTTGAAAAGAACATCAAATTTTAGTTGGACTACATGTTTCAAATATTGAAATTTGAATTAGGATGAATTTATTATGAATTAAACAATATTAAACAAGTTTTAGTTGAATTTAAAACAAGTTTGAAAATTATTTGAATTTTATTTGTTCAAAACATAAATTCAAATTCATATTTGAAAAGTTCACACTTTGATGGTTTGAAAACATATTTTGCATGTTCAAAAATATTTTATGTTGAGCAAGTTATGATTTTATCAAATTTAATTGAATTAAACAAGGATTAAATTATTTAGGCAATTTAAATTATTCAAAACAGGAAACAAAATTTATATTTGAAAAGGGTATTTGAAATAGCATGGAAAACATATTTTATTTGCATTTATTGGATTAATAATGAGCAAGTTATTGAATTTAGCAAATTGCATTTGAATTATTTGGATTCAAATTTAAATTGCATTTTGAAGTTTCAAAACAGTGAACAAATGGATTATTTAGAAAGATTATTTAATTTAGAGCAATAACATATATAGCTTTTATTTTTTTAGAGTTATAGATTAAAAGTTATTAAAGGTTTAAGTTTTGGGTTTATTTCTGTGAATTAAAAGAAATTAGAAAACAGAACGGGTTAAACATTTTTTACACCGCACTGGAACCCTACCCAGACACTGCCAGGAGGGCCCAGGGAACCTTGCGCTTGCGTGGCATCCAGAGTGGCTGACAGGGGGGGCCCTCCCTGTCAGCACTCGGGCAAAAAGAGTGGGATTATCCCGCGAGCCAGGGGCTCGAACCCTGGACCTCGCTGTGCCGCGCACTGCCTGTTACCGCTACGCTGTTTTCGTCAGTTCGACAGAAACAGGAACGCAGACAGGATATGATTCCGATCTGCACCTTAACTGAATTTTACGCGCGCAGCAACTGAACCTCGTCAGAGAACATCGACGGCGAGCGGCGGGGTGCTGCGGTGGCTGGGGTGTGCTGAAGCTAGGGGGTGCAGATGCGTGCAGACAGAGGACAGGGAGTAGGAGGGGAAGGTGGCGGCTCACTGGAGAACGTCGTGGTGCAGAGGCTCGATGACGACCATGTGACGGAGGCGACGGCGGAGGTGCCGTGGACGGCGGCGCGCATCCAGGGGGTCACCGGGCTCCCTCGGGTGTGCAAACGGAAGAAGACGTCGAGGCGGTGCGGTTCCCATAGCTGGATCACGACGAGAAGCCCGACAGCGACGGCGGCGAGCACTTCTTCAGAGAAAGAGGCCACGGTGGCCGGCGGCGGTGTTGATGATGGATGCGACGAAACAGTGGGACTCCGTGATCGTTCTGGTGTCGAACAGGAAGAGGAGGTGACGGGGGTTCTGTTTCTGGGCTTAGCTAGGAGAGTGGAGGCGCGAGGCGGCGGTGGCTCACCGGAATTCAGAGGAGGACGCGGGGGTGGTTCAGAGCAGAGAGGGGAACGGTGGCTGCGGGAGAGAGAAATTGGCGGCGCCTCGAAGGGAGAGAGGGACCTAGGGATTAGGGCAGGGGTCAGGGGAGCCTAGGACTACTTGTAGGGGGCTAGGGGTGGCGGATCACCGTCTGCTCGATCTCCTGCCGCCGTGGCAGCACAGATTGCCTGCCGTACACGGGGGAGACGAGGGCGGCTGCTGAGCGAACCGGTACGCGCGGCTGGGGTGGGCTGGGCTGCGTTAGTTAGTTCGTTTCCTTTTTCTGTTTTTGCTTTTTCCTGTTTTTTTTGTAGCAACTAGAATTGGAAGAAAAGGAGGGTTTTTAGGTTAGTAAAAATTGTAGGAAAATTAGGTTAAGCTAATTAGATTAAAAGAAAACACTGCCAAGTTTTGTTTTACAGAAAGTGTGAAAATAAATTGCTGTTTGGGATTTAAACCAATTTTGAAGGAATTTGAATATTCATTAAACATTATGAAAACAATCATTTCCATAGGGTGGACCCTAAGGTCAAGTTTACAAAAATCAGTTGATTGGCTTGTTAAAGTTTTTTAAGTTCAAAAGGGGTTATGTTTGAGGCATTTGGTGTGAAAATGAAGGTGATTTAATTAATTGGTTAAAAATAGTTGTTTGATTAAACCCAACAATTTAATGAGTGATTTGATTTGAATTTTGAGTTAGCCATTAGGGTTTTAATAAAGGGGAAAATTGTTATTAACAGGCAATTTGATTAAAACAACTCCAACTATTTGAAAACAAAGGAGTTGTGGTAGTTTGCAATTGTTAAATTGAATTTTTTTTTTTTACATGTGTGAATTTTTAAAGTGTTTTGAATTGTTGTGATGCAAACATGGTGCAATGCAATGTGATGCATATGATGCAAGCAAAAAGGAAACAAACACTTTCTACCAAAGGTAACACCCCAGGTGTTACAGACGACACCACTAACAAGGGATTGCGCCCTCGCAATCCACCTGCTAACCCGGGAGGGGAAAGAAGTTCGACTATCGATGCTTCGTGCTTCCAGTTGATCTCCTCGACACCACTAACAAGGGTTTCTCGACACCACTAACAAGAGATTCTTGCTCGGAGTGACGACGATTTTCTTCCACCAGGAATCTTTCGATGATCGAACCTATTAGGTTAAGGGCTCAGAAAACGTCCACCCACGTAGGATCCTAACACTTTGAAAGATAGACAAGGGGGGAGAGACCCCAAAACAAATAAGATGGGAGGGGAAATAGAACAGGGGTAAGGAGAAAACAAGAATCCTTTTGAGATGTTTTTTCCAAAATAGTTTAGCAGAAATAGTTTTTGACACTCTAGAAACAACGACCGTTAGCTAGGTTATCCTACAGGCTTTGCGGACCCGTTGCTTCGATAACCATTCGTATCGAAACAATCTCGGGAATCGGAACCAAGGCTCTGATACCATTTGTGACGCACCGAGATCGGACACTATGCAGATTTCAGCATTCCCGCCAAAATCCACATAATAACCGATTCCAGGTTGCCACTTGTGATAACATTACAATAGTTCACGAATAATCCACAACAACAACAGAAAAGAGATTTACAAGATGACTCAAACGAGTCAGGGATACAACTGATACAATACAAAGATCCAAATAACAGCGGAAGAAACAACATATCGTCCATCTACGGACAAGATACAAATTGGACTAAGAGTCCTGAAGATAACCGAGAGCGTCCAATCCCTGCCCAGGCCAAGCCGGAGGGATTCCCAAGCTAGCGTCGTCAGACTTCAAACCTGTTGACTGCAATATTGAATATGCAGCCACGAAAGAGATTCGTGGGTCAGTACGGTTAAGTACTGGCAAGTGGATAAACCATACTCACAAGATACCGGCGTAGCCAGTCATCACAAGATACAAATACTTTGGGAGCAACGAAAAGGAAGGGGTTATTGCAAATAAGCGACAGCGGGCTGCACTAACCATCTACAGAGAGATACTACAACTTCCGGCTAACAGAAAGAAGATAAGATCGAGTATTGTAACCAACTGAAAGATAACTTCAAACAAACCCATCCTGGATCTCGCCCCTTATCCGAAGAAGCAATCCGAGGATAACTCACACAGTTGGATTAATGATGGTTCACATTATTGTGTCAATAAGCCTATTACTAGTCAAGTTGTTAATCATGGGTGTAAGATTGTTAATCATTAGGTTTAAGTTGTCCTGAGTACTTGTTAGCCAGTACTTTCACCAAGTAGTCCATAACCGCGGAAAACACGGCTTCTCGAGAAGATTATCCCTGCAGGGTTGCACCAATTTGGCCGTACACGCAAGAATAACCCGCCAGATGGGATGCCTCCCACCAAGCGGGGTACTCTACACAACTCAACTCTTCTTCGCATCAAGCCCAAAGCACCTTGGGCGCACGGCTAATCAAGCCCAGAAAAAATGGACCCTCATAGCACTCTAAGACCGTGTCCCCCTATATGCCGACTACGAAAGTTCCACCCGGGTACCAAGGGCTCGCAAGATCATGCATGCAGCAAATGGAAAACCCGAACTAAATGAGGCGATTTGGACGAGATGCGAATCGAGTCAAATTGAGGGGGCGCCCATACTCGCTTCCCACATGCGGGTAGTGCGCTCATCATGGATCAGTAGACAAGACCCTTTTCCTATTAGGGTCGACACTAGCAGGCCTCAAAACCACAAGGGCCTCCTGCCGGTGCCTTATCATCAAATTATTATTTAACAATAACAGTAGCATGATTGATTGGTTGATTAAACATCGAGCCCCCAGAACATAAGGAAGTAATAACAGAAAGTAACGGGTAACAGACTCGAGCAAAACAACCCTAAGCAAGATAGTAAGACACGGGCAACAAGCAATGGTTGTAGGTATGGAGGTGAGGCAATATCAAGGTTAAGGGATTCATGTGATGGGTTCGTAACAGAAACAACTACTACTAAGGATAGCAGAAAAGAATCAACGGAAAGAATCAGTAACAAGTGATGAAAGGCAGCCATATGGCAGCAAGTGAGTATACTTGCCTGAGATCCCGCAAGGTAGCAGAACTTGTCGTTGCTCACATCATCTCAACGTCCTATCCGGAAAGAAGCAATGAACCTCGAACAAACACCGGATGCAACAATTACTACTACGGCAAAAGATCCAGCATGATCAAGATATGGATGCATGACAAGTTTAAAGATGCATCAAGGTAAACTAGTTGACAAGATAAACAGGTTTAAATGGACTCATATGCAATTTGAGTTGCATATGAAAAGCCCATGATTATGGTTGAAGCAATGTTTTCCAACTAATCAACAGGTGCAAGGTGGATTAGCATGATGCATGCATGATAGTGATAGCAAATAACAACAATAGAAGCAAGTGAAATAGGGTTAACAAGTTGGGAATTATTGGTTCAAGTGTGGAAAGTTTGGTTACTTAAACATGTCACACAAGCAATTGTTGTTTTCATCAAGTTAGAGTGTTCAAAACAATTCACAAAATTTGTATTTGAAAAGAACATCAAATTTTAGTTGGATTACATGTTTTCAAATATTGAAATTTGAATTAGGATGAATTTATTATGAATTAAACGATATTAAACAAGTTTTAGTTGAATTTAAAACAAGTTTGAAAATTATTTGAATTTTATTTGTTCAAAACATAAATTCAAATTCATATTTGAAAAGTTCACACTTTGATGGTTTGAAAACATATTTTGCATGTTCAAAAATATTTTATGTCTAGCAAGTTATGATTTTATCAAATTTAATTGAATTAAACAAGGATTAAATTATTTAGGCAATTTAAATTATTCAAAACAGGAAACAAAATTTATATTTGAAAAGGGTATTTGAAATAGCATGGAAAACATATTTTATTTGCATTTATTGGATTAATAATGAGCAAGTTATTGAATTTAGCAAATTGCATTTGAATTATTTGGATTCAAATTTAAATTGCATTTTGAAGTTTCAAAACAGTGAACAAAGGGATTATTTAGAAAGATTATTTAATTTAGAGCAATAACATATATAGCTTTTATTTTTTAGAGTTATAGATTAAAAGTTATTAAAGGTTTAAGTTTTGGGTTTATTTCTGTGAATTAAAAGAAATTAGAAAACAGAACGGGTTAAACATTTTTTTACACCGCACTGGAACCCTACCCAGACACTGCCAGGAGGGCCCAGGGAACCTTGCGCTTGCGTGGCATCCAGAGTGGCTGACAGGGGGGCCCTCCCTGTCAGCACTCGGGGCAAAAAGAGTGGGATTATCCCGCGAGCCAGGGGCTCGAACCCTGGACCTCGCTGTGCCGCGCACTGCCTGTTACCGCTACGCTGTTTTCGTCAGTTCGACAGAAACAGGAACGCAGACAGGATATGATTCCGATCTGCACCTTAACTGAATTTTACGCGCGCAGCAACTGAACCTCGTCAGAGAACATCGACGGCGAGCGGCGGGGTGCTGCGGTGGCTGGGGTGTGCTAAAGCTAGGGGGTGCAGATGCGTGCAGACAGAGGACAGGGAGTAGGAGGGGAAGGTGGCGGCTCACCGGAGAACGTCGTGGTGCAGAGGCTCGATGACGACCATGTGACGGAGGCGACGGCGGAGGTGCCGTGGACGGCGGCGCGCATCCAGGGGGTCACCGGGCTCCCTCGGGTGTGCAAACGGAAGAAGACATCGAGGCGGTGCGGTTCCCGTAGCTGGATCACGACGAGAAGCCCGACAGTGACGGCGGCGAGCACTTCTTTAGAGAAAGAGGCCACGGTGGCCGGCGGCGGTGTTGATGATGGATGCGACGAAACAGTGGGACTCCGTGATCGTTCTGGTGTCGAACAGGAAGAGGAGGTGACGGGGGTTCTGTTTCTGGGCTTAGCTAGGAGAGTGGAGGCGCGAGGCGGCGGTGGCTCACCGGAATTCAGAGGAGGACGCCGGGGTGGTTCAGAGCAGAGAGGGGAACGGTGGCTGCGGGAGAGAGAAATTGGTGGCGCCTCGAAGGGAGAGAGGGACCTAGGGATTAGGGCAGGGGTCAGGGGAGCCTAGGACTACTTGCAGGGGGCTAGGGGTGGCGGATCACCGTCTGCTCGATCTCCTGCCGCCGTGGCAGCACAGATTGCCTGCCGTACACGGGGGAGACGAGGGCGGCTGCTGAGCGAACCGGTACGCGCGGCTGGGGTGGGTTGGGCTGCGTTAGTTAGTTCGTTTCCTTTTTCTGTTTTTGCTTTTTCCTGTTTTTTTTTGTAGCAACTAGAATTGGAAGAAAAGGAGGGTTTTTAGGTTAGTAAAAATTGTAGGAAAATTAGGTTAAGCTAATTAGATTAAAAGAAAACACTGCCAAGTTTTGTTTTACAGAAAGTGTGAAAATAAATTGCTGTTTGGGATTTAAACCAATTTTGAAGGAATTTGAATATTCATTAAACATTATGAAAACAATCATTTCCATAGGGTGGACCCTAAGGTCAAGTTTACAAAAATCAGTTGATTGGCTTGTTAAAGTTTTTTAAGTTCAAAAGGGGTTATGTTTGAGGCATTTGGTGTGAAAATGAAGGTGATTTAATTAATTGGTTAAAAATAGTTGTTTGATTAAACCCAACAATTTAATGAGTGATTTGATTTGAATTTTGAGTTAGCCATTAGGGTTTTAATAAAAGGGAAAATTGTTATTAACAGGCAATTTGATTAAAACAACTCCAACTATTTGAAAACAAAGGAGTTGTGGTAGTTTGCAATTGTTAAATTGAAATTTTTTGACATGTGTGAATTTTTAAAGTGTTTTGAATTGTTGTGATGCAAACATGGTGCAATGCAATGTGATGCATATGATGCAAGCAAAAAGGAAACAAACACTTTCTACCAAAGGTAACACCCCAGGTGTTACACAAGTGCATCCCATGTTTCCTTGGCGGTGGAGAAGTGTCGAAGATGCGGCATGTGGTTAGGGCCCACGGCTTGTTGAAGGATGGACAAGGCGGTGTAGTTGAGTTGGCAATCTACGGCTTCTCTTCTTGTGAGATTCTTGGGATCAAATGGCTTGTATCCGTCATGAGTGATCCTCCAAAGATCTATACAAGAAGAGTTCAATTGAGTCTCCATGTAGTATTTCTATTCACGTAAAGAGTAAGCATCAATTTTAGGTGGATCTCCTCTAGGGATTCTATGAGGATGAGGGACGGGGGGATCGGGAGAGTACCGGACTTCAACGGAATGATATCCTTCCTCTCCACCCGCACCTTTCTTAGCGGATTGTTCGGCGGAAGCATTTTTATGTGGATCACCATCTACCCCATTCTTGGCACCCTCCGGTTCTTCCGGAAGGGATGATTCGACAACCTCCGGTGTTTTGCCTTTGATGAGTTGTGCCATGAGTTGACGCAACTCATCAAATTTTGTGTCTATGGATGAGGTCAATGAATTTCTCAAAGCATTGAGATCATCCATGGTCATATTGTTAACGGACGGAGCGTCGACCAAATCATCTCCCATACTTAAACTCTTAGGCGGTTAAGCCCGATAGAAGAGCCGAGGCTCTGATACCAATTGAAAGTAAAGTATGGGCACCTAGAGGGGGGGTGAATAGGTGCTACGACCAATTTTAATTTTTATTTCGATTTAGGCTTGACACGAAGGTAAATTCTCTAGATAATGCGGCTATGGTGAATTTACCTATATGACAAGGATAATGATAAACACAATGCAAGCAATAAGTAAAGAGAGTGAGGGAACGAGGTCACCAAGGTGAAGCACACGGAGACGCGATGTATTTCCGAGTTCCTCCTTTTTAGGGGAGTACGTCTCGTTGGAGGGGTGTGAGCTCGCCATGAAGGCCTACTCAACGCCACAAAGGCCTCACCCTATTATCCGATGAACTTCGCCACGAAGGCCTAGTTCACCTTCCACTATTGAACCCCTTTGAGGCGGGGATCGAATACTTTACAAACAACTTGGGGCACACACCCACAACCAAATTGGGGGCTCCCAACTCTTCTTGATTCAACAACAAGTATCAAGAAGCCTAGGTTCTCCACAAGAGGAAACTCTAGGCTAGATCCCTCAAGCTAGAGAAGGGGAAATGAAGAACGGCTCGGTGAAGATGTAGATCGGGGCCTTCTCCTTCAATCCTCCAAAGATCTTCAAGATTGGGTGGAGGGATTGGGAGTTATGAGGGATTTGTTGAGTTCTTAAATGCTAAGGGGAAGAACTAGATCTTGGGGAAGAAGAGGAGGGGTATTTATAGCCCCTCCTCACAACTAGTCGTTGAGCAGGAAAAAGGGGACCGGAATATCCGGTCCAAATTTGGACCGGAATATCCGATCTGCTTTCTCCACGAGATCCTGCAGTCCTGAACCGGATTATCCGGTTGCCCCGGAATAATCCGGTTCAAATAATCCGGCTCGGTGCTGTGGGGCGCAGGCAGTTGTACCGGATATTCCGGCTCCTCCGGAATAATCCGGTACAAATAATCCGGTTCACAGCTGTGAGCAAATCTTTCAGTCCTTAGCCATTTTCGAGCAACTTTACAAACAACCGGAATATCCGGTCCGAGATGAATAATCCGGATCAAATAATCCGGCTCATCTCTGTCCGGAAAATGGTTCAGAATTTCCCAGACCGGAATATCCGGCTCCTCCGAATAATCCGGTTCCAAATAATCCGGTTGTGTTCTGTCCCAAAACTCTCAGGCCAAATTTCACCGACTTTTCGGTGATCGATGCCGATGTTAAGTATAACACCTGCACGCTTAACACCTTGATAAATAATGTACTTAGTATTGTTAACTAACACACAAAACACTGGGAAAACGAAATGCACTTTCACGGTGTTTCAATGCTTAGAAATAAGGCCTACGGACAATACTTTCACTAGTGAACACTCTCAACAATAATAACATAATTGAATGCATAAATATCTCTCTTCACTACGCTACTCCGAACCACTCTCCGGTCGAAAAACAAACACCAACCATTGCGTAGGGCTGTAAGAGCACTCCTCAAGTCTGTATTCCCTCTCTAGGGCACCCCACGCTGTCACTATGAGCGCCCCAAATTAGTACTAAACAAACGCCACAATTTCATAGGGTTATCCAACACATAATATAAATATCATGCTAAACCATATGGTGCACACACTGTCACCATTACACCGTGATCAAAGTGTCTACTAAGATCTCATAACATAACCACTTGAGTAGCATGACAGATGAAGAGTAACATCTACTTATTCAACTAGATTACAAAGCTCATGATCACACAAAGATCACATCATGGGAGAGAGAGATGAAATACATAGCTACCGATAGAGCCATTAGCCCTAGGGGAGAACTACTCCCTCCTCATCATAGGAGACAGCAACGACGTTGAAGATGGTGGCGGAGTCGATGGAGATGGCTCCGGGGGGCACTTCCCTGTCCCGGCAGGGTGCCGGAACAAATACTTCTGTCCCCCGAAACTTGCCGGCGGCGGCGGCGGAGCTACAAAACTTTTCGTGGAAGGGGGCCAATATATTTAGGGTTTATGCCTCGGGGAGATTAAATAGGCGAAAGAGCGATGTCGGTGGGCAGCCAGGGGGCCACACCACCCCTGGGCGCGGCCGGGGGGCCACACCACCCCTGGGCGCGGCCAGGGGGACCCGCGCCCACCCATGGTGTGGGCACCCCTCTGCCCCTCTCCGGGTCTCTTTTGGACTCCGTTTATCCTCCGGGAATTCTAAGACTTCTGGACTTCGAATCGTCCAATTCCGAGAATATTTCCAGAACGATTTTTCTGAAACTAAAAACAGCAGAAAACATGAACTGGCTCTGTGGCATCTTATCAATAGGTTAGTGCCAGAAAATCGATAAAAAAATGGCATAAAATGTAAAGGAAACATGTAGCATATAGTATGAAAACAACATGGAACATCATAAATTACGGATAGGTTTATGATGTATCAACCCCTACATCGGTAGATCGGCGGTCATCACACAATTCACCTGGGCAACCGGCAGCAATGAATGCACGGCCGCAATGAATGCACGGTAGCAATGAAATACCTCCGACTGCTCCGTTGTTTGGTTCATCATGTTGGCGCCTTTTTCGGTGAAGAAGTCGCCCCGGGATGCCGTCTGCTCACCGCTTGTGAACCCTGTCTGACGCAACGCCGGCGAGGACTCGAAGAGGGCCTCCTTGTTCAGATCGATGCCGGTGGACTGAGCCGGGTCATCTGACGAGATGGAGAAGCGGGATTGCTGCAATCCCTGTACCTGGCTAGCCTCGGCGTAGTAGCGCGGGGAAGACGGCGACATGCTACACTGGGGGACGGCAGATGTGGCAGTTTGGCTCAGCGCCACCAGCACGTCGGCGGTCTGATTTGTCTCCAACAGCGCATGTTCTCTCGCCCGTACGCGGCGCTGTTGACGGAGGATAGAGGCGACGGTACACTGTTGTTTCGCCGACAGCTCCACCACCGTATCTGTCGGTTCCAGCTTCATCTGCGGCCTCTTCGGCGCCAAATTCGACACGACCGCACGCGGGAGGCCGAGTTTCTTTGCACCTTTTGGCGGCATGGTGCGGGAATGCGAGGAGGCAGCTGCGACGGTGGGAACTGGTGGGTAGATGGAACAATGACCGTTTTGGCGTTCTGCGCGCCAAAGTAGTGCCTTGGGAGCGGTTTGTCTCACTGATGGGCGGGGGGCCCCTGTCCGGCGCCCCAGTCAGGCTCCCAAGTTTGGCGGGTGGGCTGGAGGGCGGACACAAAATTGGCGGGTGAACACCTTTGAGGGTACCACTGCGATGGTTTATTTTTGTCCGGACTCCATCGAGTCTTTGGAGGTGTCGGTGGAGATGATTTAAGCTGAGAGGGTCAGAATGACACGACGAAGCAGAGTGCTTGGATTTTTCGTTGCGGGGGCATACTTTAGGACGCCTAATGCGCCTCGTCTTTCCACACGTTGGTTCCCGCCTTTTCCTCTTACTTACACATGAATCATGGTACTTGCGTAAGTACAAGCTGTACTCAGACTCCTGTAATGACACCTTGTTCATGAGGGTTTTGCTTTCAGATTGTACCACTGACCTGTACTCTGTAAATGCTAGCTTATCCAAACTAAGCTGCATGATAGGAGAGAGTATATAATTAACTTACGCGTATGAATCTCAACAACCTCGATCGACTGGCCAATACTTGCTGTCCCGATCCGTCCAGAGGCGCTAAATCTTTAGCTGAAGCGACGTCGTCATGGACCATATATGAACTTTGGGCTGTAGCAACGGCCAGGTTACTCCGAGGCAGAATAAACGGCATCGATCGTCGTAGAATAATACTGCGATCCAGGATGCACGTGATGCGTCCCTAGCTAAGATCGCGTCGCTGACTTTTCTCTACTAGAGAACCGCCCAAAAATAAGATCTCATCATCCACGGGTCCAGGTTGAAGACGAGATATCCGTATTGCCGTACGTACGTCTCCGCTGGCATGCATCTGGCGACAGTTATCGGTAGATGGCCCGGTAATATATAACATCCG
This sequence comes from Alopecurus myosuroides, assembly GCA_028641055.1. Lineage (NCBI taxonomy): Eukaryota > Viridiplantae > Streptophyta > Magnoliopsida > Poales > Poaceae > Alopecurus > Alopecurus myosuroides. Next base: position 267,723,612 of record CM054060.1, read on the forward strand.
GCCGCGCCGTTGATCCGTGTGCCACAGCGGCTATGTGCTGCAGTACGCTGTACGCACGTACGCGCGCAACGGGATCGATTACGGGAGCGAGGCCGGAGGTCCTGTTGGAGAGCTGACGCTCCTTTAATTTCGCAGGGTACGGCGGGGGTGATTAATTAAGCGGGAGACTTGCGCCTACACGCACGGTGTTTGTACTGTACGGGAGCATGCTTGATTGGAATCACGGGTACAGGTGGTGGGAGTTACGGGACGCGAACAGCGCCATCTCCGCCGTGGCGCCGCCGAAGCACGTCGCGTCGGTGGCTGACCACCACAAACGGGGTCACGCACTCACGCTCGTGCAAGGTGCCACTGTACCAGGCAAATGGCCATCTATTCTCCTAGAGAAAATTGCACACAACACCATGTTTTGGTAGCAAAGTTGCACAAAACACATAAATCAAATTTTTTTTGCAGCTAGCCACAGTTTTTCATCTAATAAGTTGCGGCTAACCCAAAACACTAATTTAGCAGCTTAATAAGTATCTGACCTAGCCTCCCGGGTCGCTTAAGGCGGCTCCGGAGGCGTCACCGCCGCCACCTTAGGAACTCCCTCTCTCGCCGTCCGTTCGTCCCGCCGCCGCCGGAGGAGGCCGACTGTCCGGCGGACGGTGGCGGTGGGGCGTCTCCGTTTTATTTTCTCTCTCTCGTTCCCGCATCTAGTGGTTCTTCTCCAACCTACGGTCGTCTCCCCCCAATCTGGCCGCCGTGGTAGGCCGGCTTCCCGATCTGTCCGCAGCTGATCCACGGGTCTACCTTCCAACCAGCTGACGGTTTGCTGATTTTCCAATCTGATCCGAGTCCTTGGCTTGGGCATGCGAGCTATACGTAGCGCGGTACTCCAAAAAAAATTAAATTTGTATTTCTATTTCATTTTAAAAAGATAGAAAAGAACTCAGAGAGATATGTATAAAATTTCAAAATATTCATGATCTGGACAGTGAAAATGCACTTGTTAAACAAAATCTTGGCACATTTTTCATTTTGTGTAGCGTAGAATAATACGTATTTAGACTTAAAAATTTATAAGCTGTAGATATTGACTTTATCTATATTTATGATTTTTTTTCCATTTTTTTATCATAAAGGAGCAGATTCTATTTCAAAAAAACCAAGCTACATATAGTTCGGCCTCCAAAACACGGTACTCGTATCATAGTCCACTTTAGATATGTTATATTTCAAAAAAAATATCATATAGTTAAAGTATACATATAATTAAAGTATATAGTATAAAATACGATATAATGGTCATGGTCCCGCATGTCAGATACATGTTAAGCCCCTAAATCAATGTTTTGGCCTAGCTGCAACTTATTAGACAAATAACTGGGGATAGCTGCAAAAGAGGTTCTATTTCTGTGTTTTATGCAATTTTGTCACCAAAGTATTGTGTTCTGTGCAATTTTCTCATTCTCCTACTCTGCTTCCTTATCAAGTCGCAAACAAAAAATAAAAACGCTCCGTTAGAGCGCCTAGCCCTCTGCCGACATATCTATTCTCCCCAGGATTAAGGTTGCTTCTAGGTTTATATTTTTCCCTTGGGCCAAAATCGCAAGCCAGCGTTAGTAGAGTACTGTACTAACCAGCTCTGTCATTTTTTTGAAGAATCGCCCGGGTCTATTTGCTACGGGGACCCGAACTACAGTATGTTTGAACTTCTTTAGTCCAAAACGGTGAGGCTCCGCACGTACTGCCATTCTCAAAAAAAAAGTGACACCATTTCAGTTTACCACAAGTTGGGTTATGATACCCTAAAAAAACATGATTACGTCATTTTTTTTTTTTTGATAAAGGGAAGTATATTAATATCGCGGAGATACAAATTACACCCGGCCTCTGCAACAACGCAATGGATGCACACAGCCGAAAGACAATAAAAAGAAGAAATAAAAAAGAAGAAAAGTCCCGCTACAGGGTTACAATCATCGCGGTATCCGCACAACCACCACCTAAACAACAGCTGACGTCCAACTCTTCGAAAGCAACGTCTCCAAGAAGAACGGTGCCAGGCACAACCAATTAAGGCCAGACCTTGGGTTTTCACCCTGAAGATAATCCTCGCTCTCAAAACAACGGCTCCAAGAAGACCAGTGCCAGGCACAACCAATTAAGGCCAGACCTTGGGTTTTCACCCTGAAAGGTAGGACTTTGGACTCCACGCATATTGTCTCCCGCTCTGACATACAGATGCCACGAATCTTGTAACTCCAAGCCAGTTCCCCATCGATGCAAAGACTCCGAACACCGTTGCTAGTCCTCCAATCTCGCCTTCGATGACTGAGCATTGCGACCAAATTCCACCGATCCAGCAATCTCCAGGCGTTGCCTATGGGAGTCGCCGGCGGAGCCTTTCGGTCGACACCCCGGCTTGATCAAAGAGGACCTACATCATGATCTTCATCTTCGCGCGACAGGAAACCCTAGGACCACCGCCATTATTATTTAGCCTCGCGGCCCGACACCGCGAAGCCACTCCCAGCAGGACCATGCCTTGCGCAGCCTTGGCCCATTGTCGTCATTCCTTGCCTCTGCCACCATATTGCAGTCTGAAAATTCTGTGGCCTTCCGAAGTAACCGCCATGACATACCTTCTTCCGCCAACACCGAAGTACTCGAAGCAATGTTGCCGTGTCGACGTACCATAGGTGCTGACGAAAAATTTAGGCTTCATGTTGCCTGACTGCAGCAATCGGCGGCGGCGGCACCACACCCGAGACCAATTGATCAATCGGAGGTACCACTGCGCACGCAGGATGGCCGCTGGTCTGGTCTCCTCGGCATGCATGTGCCCAGCCAGGAGCATATGTGCAGCAGCAAGTGCATCCGTTGATGGGTATGCATCCAAGCCCGCCGCATGCCTTGGTCACACCCGCATGCAAGTGCTCAGCCAGAAGCATACGTGCAGCAGCAGGTGGATCCTGATATGCATCCAAGCCGAGGACCTGTACTTGGTCGCACACCATGCAAGCCTCATCTCTGACTCGGCCGATCTCGTCGACACTATGATCAGATCAGACCAGATGACCAGATCGGAAGGCCGGCGACTCAGATCTGCGGTAGATAGATTGAGAATCGACTTGACAGCCTCAAGGAGTTGGATACCAGGCGAAGTGCGAGAAAAAAGAAAGGGCGCCGGAGCCGCCACGCCGCCGCCGTCCGCCGGTCGGTCGGACTCCTCCGGCGGCGGCGAGGTGAACGGGGCAAAGAGAGAGGGCCTTCCTGTGGAGGTTTTGGCGGCGCCTCCGGAGTCGCCTCAAGCGACCCGGGAGGCCAGGTTAGGGTTCGGTCAGAAAAACACCAAATGTGTCATGATTTACGCGACAAAGAAGACAACGAGATTATCAAAGGTTTGATGGAACATTTCACGCAAAATATGGAGTATTTGTATAGCCTTGTTTCTCTTTGACATCGTTATCGCTAGGTTACGAAGATTTGACGGAGCACACCTACGTGTGCAAATTCTAACATGAGTGAGGGCATCCGCTACGTATAAGGTGAGTTTTTGTCATAAGCTAGATTCCACTTGTCTTATGGAATCCTCTCACAATGTATAAAATAAACTTAAGCCATAAGATGGGATCTACATGTCTTATCATACTACTACATGCAAGAGATGAAGGAGAGAGGATATTATTTTTCTATTGATTATGGTAGACCATGAAAGTTGAGCCGCAACTTAGAGCGTCTCCAATGCTTATGGTTTGAGGAGGCCATAAGCTGGGCCCAACCTTACTTTGCTATAGCGATTTAAAAGTTCCCCAATGTTTAAGAATCTGAGCGGGCTTTAAGCCGGAGCCCACACCGTATTTCTTTTCCTCCCATTCCCAACGCTTGGTTCCTATTGCCACGGCGACGAGTCCCAACCTCGCGGCAGCAGAAAAGCTATCGTGTTCTCATTCTGCGCCCCGTGGAGAGAGGAGAGAGAAACAAACATTTAGTATTCGTTGTGGCCGGGTCATGCAGGTAAGGACGACCTCAAGGTTCTTGCGCCTAAGACCGACACACACAATATTTAGATTGGGCTATGGTCAACCTCAAGCGTCTTAAGGTTGAGCTTATTGTCACATTGGAGACGCCCTTAAACTTATGGATGACTTTATTTTTCTCCATAATGTACAAGGTGTAATTTGAACCATGCCATGTAGGACTTAAGGTGTGGGTTTTCTCACATTGCGGCTGCCCTGAATGGCTCGCTAAATCATGATGGCTTCAAGAAAATGTTAGGTGTGTCATTTCTTTATACACCAGATAAGGCGTAGGGTCCCTCATTTGCGAATTCAGCAAACTTTGTCCGGCAGAGTCCAAGGGTCATTAGAAACTCCGATGGTTTCTTTGTTGTAGCGATCGCAGTTCTTCGCCCAGAACGATGAGAGACAAGCCACAGATCCATTACACTATCAGAGGTGCATTACTTTATTCATAATAGTTCCTAAACATTTTGTTGGGCATGGAACCCGTTCACACTTCCGATGTATGAAGCCAGGTCTAAGTTTGCAAGTAAGGTCACCTTCTCCACAACCCCGCATATCCACCCAATTGTAATGCGACGGGTTCTCCACCGCCCATCCATTACCTCTCCTGACTATTGGATGTATGTCCAAAAGGCAGTAATGTTTATACACTTCTTTCATAATTATGATTCATATTACTAAGATATAACTCACGTGAATCCTAAATATGAGATTCAGAAGAAAAGTCACGCACACGTGTAGTAACATGACCACAATATTAAACTCTAGTCTTGACTTTTAGGACTAATTCATTAGATGCTTGATAACTATGTTTTCCTGGTCATGGACATTGTTTATGCCAGTATCAATGAATATCATATTGTTGGAAGTGAACAATATGGCTGGGTATTCCGTAAGTCGATTGATATGCTAAGAGATTCCATTAAGACATCTTTGTCCTTAGTGTCATACCACAACACAGTTATATTACAATGTGTTCTTTGACCATGAGGTTATTGGAGTAATATATTCTGGAGGATTTACTTTTGTACTACCAAGAGTCACACCGTAAAGTGGGTGAACATAAAGATTGCCACTGGGTAATTATAAAAGAGTATATTACCTCGATGTTCTAAGATGGGAATTACTCTCCTCTATAAAAGGAGAGATACATACCTAGACCCGCTCGGTATTCTTGATATCCATAAATTCTGCAGACAATGCATGATGATGATACATCATGTGAGATATCATAATACAGTAACGAGTAAAAGAAAACCTACGAGTTGACGATACAAGACAAAGTTATAGTGAACGAAAGATTATTTCACGGCAATACCGGAATCCATAGTCTTGGGTATGTTCGGTATCGTGAGTAATGGGAAAATTTTATAATGACCAACAGGGTCAGCAGTTTATTCCTATGGTATGTGGGAGTCAATATGGTCATCCATGACCCCCGCTATTAATTATTGAAAAGGAAAGAGTTTCCAGTTTCGTGTCCACGCACTATCGAACCTGTAAAGGAAACACACTTAAGTTGGGGTTGATTTTTGTGTATACCGGTAGGTCTGGATCAATTAGGAGTTTCATCGGAATGGTATTTCTGCGTGACAGATATATTATGTATATCAGAGAGAATTTATATTGAGGTCATTGAATGTCCCAGGGTAATAGAAATAGTTTATATTACTACCAGAATTTATTCCGGAGTTGTTCTAAGAGAGAAACTGAGTCTTCGCGCTTTACGGAGCAAGTGAACAGACAACGACGTCGCCTAGAGGGGGGTGAATAGGCGATTAAAACTTTTCCGGTTAATACTTGCTAAATGCGGAAATAAACTAGGTGTTTAAATTAACAAGCATACAACCTAAAAATTCTAGGGTCAACTAGATGAACCAACAACTTATGCTAAGCAAGACAAGTAACAAGGTGATAGCAAGATATATAACTTCAAGCTCGAAGGCTATCACAATGTAAATTGCATAAGTAAAAAACTCGGTTATAGAAATAACCAAGGCACACGGAGACGAAGATGTATTCCCGAGTTCCTCCCACAAAGGGGAGTACGTCTCGTTGGAGGGGTGTGAGCTCACCACGAAGGCCTACTCAACGCCACAAAGGCCTCACCCTATTCTCCGATGAACCCCACCACAAAGGCCTAGTTCACCTTCCACTATTGACAACCTTCAAACCCGAGGCACGCATCCACAACTCAATTGGAGGCTCTCGGTGTCACCACAATCTTGGGGCACGCATCCACAACTCAATTGGAGTCTCCCAAGAACACCACAAGTCGTCTAGGGTCCAAGACCCAAGAGTAACAAGCTCACAAACTTTCAACTTCAACGAATCCTCGTGGAGAGAGCAAACCGATGCAACCGATGCAAATGGCAAGAGCACAAGTGCTCAAATCCTTCACTCTCAAATTCCAACAAAGCAACAAATACTTATGGGGGAATAAGAAAGGAAGAACAATGGAGGAGAAACACCAAGAACTCCAAGATCAAGATCTACTAAGTTTCCCTCACTAAGAAGGAAGATGGATTGGTGGAAATGTAGATCTAGATCTCCTCTACCTTCTCCCTCAAAGATATGCAAGAATCATAGGAGGGATTGGGAGAGGGGCAAGCTTTCCAAGGTCAACAATGGTGGGGGAGAGGGAGAAAAACGTGCTTGGAAGACTTGGGGACCAATGGGGAAGAAAGCCCCCTTAAATAGGTCCCCACAAAAACTAGCCGTTTTGTGTGCAGTCTGAGCAGGATATTTCGAAATATCCGGTTCAATACTAGACAGGAATATCTGGTCCGACAGGAATATCCGGTCCGAAGTGAATAATCCGGTTCAAATAATCCGGTTCACTCCAGTGAGAAATATGGTCCGAAAACTGCCCAAACCGGAATATCCGGTATGCCCCGAATAATCCGGTTCAAATTATCCGGTTCACTCCAGAAAGTTTTGACTCTGGTCCTTAGCCGTTTTCGAGCAAAAACTCCGGAGTGGAGGGACAGATGCCAACCGGATATTCCGGTTCAAACTTGAACCGGAATTTCCGCCCCTCGCGAGACTAACAAAACAACAACACGAAAACCGCAATAACTTTTTCATCCGGACTCTGTTTTTGATGATCTTAGGCTCGTTGAAATCACCACAACGAGCACTACAATAATATGCATAGAAACATCATTGTCCAGCAATAAAAGATAAAACCAAATGGGTAAAGTTTTAGACCTCTCAAATAGGAACACCCGGTAAAACTTCCAACACGAAAACTCACATAACTTTTGCGAATGAACTCCGAATTAGGTGAGTGCAAATGCATTGGAAATATAACAGCAAGGAGTATCCAAATAAAAAGTGAAAATATTGATACCTCAAAATATGGAGAAGTTACCACACATGGAAGGTGTGGGAACATTCTCAAAGACGAACGGAATATTTTCACCACCGAAAACGCAACAAGTTTTTCTTACGAAATCCGTTTTCGAGAAACCAAGGCTTGTCATGAAGATCACGACAAGCACTAAAACCCAAAGGAGACAAAAGCCAAATAAGAACCAAGAAAGATGATATGCAAAGTATGCAAAGGTTTGAGCTCTCCATAACGATTCGATTGAGTTACTCACTTGAGAGCCCCTCTTGATAGTACGACTATCTATCCTATAACCCGGTCTCCCAAAGACACGAGACCGGTAAAATAGAAAACCTATCAAGATTATACCTTTGCCTTGAGCATTCCACTTGAGCTAGATGATGAAGATCTTGACTCTCTCAAGTTGGATCTTCTTTCTTGATTGCGCTTGCTAGCACAAACTCTGCTTGATGAAGACTTGCAAGTTGCTCCCCCATACACCATTATGGGAGAGACTAGCTCCCCCATACACCATTATGGGAGAGACCCTTCGGCAAATCTTCACAAGGCCACAATCTCCAAAAGGGTGGCAAGCATCAAGCATAGGATATCTTCTAGACGCTTCACTTGAGCTTCCACGTCAAGCTAGATGACAAACACCGCTTGACGACGACATAGACCATGGGCTATATGAAATCTTCCTTTTGGTCCATGCCCATAGAAAGATACCTAACCACACATAGAGATGCGACACACACATATCATGGGTTAGTTCACAAAGCTATATTGACAAATGCTTACCATACCATGGGATACACAATCCCACTTGGTACAACTTGTAGCTTCGTGTGTTGATCGCTTGCTTGATCAACCTTGTATCTTTGCTTCTCACTTCTAAAGATGATGTCTTGAAGATGATAATGAAAGATCACCTAATCCTTTTCTTCAAGACAGACTAGCAATAAGCTCAACTCAAACCATCACCATTCTTCATATAAATCCTTGAAAGTAACAATGGCCATCAAGGAAGCTAATAGAGTTCAACACATGAACTCCATTATTTCCTATGGACAAGATCTACAAAGATAACTTAATGCAAACATTAGTCCATAAGGATTGTCATTAATTACCAAAACCACATATGGGGGAACCATGCGCTTTCAGCAAGTCTAGGGGGCATGAGATGTCCTAATGTGTCGGAAATATACGTCTGTCATCATTAGACAATATCGATTATTTTATCTAAAGGGTTCATAGGGTTCCGTAAGAGTTCCGGGGGACTTTCCATATATGGAAGTAGTGCCGGAGGGGGTAGATTTCCTCCTCTCAGTAAACCCTAATTTTAGGGGATGCCAGGTGGGACCCATGTTCTCACAACGTGCATATGTGTTCCATAGGAATTTTTCTTAATTTATTTGAGAAATAAATGAGTGGGGAAAAAAAGAATGGGATTGGACTCCACCTGGGAGTCCAGTCCGGTTCCTCCTAGGAGGAGTGGTACTACCAAGAGTCACACCTTAACAAAAACCTTCCACAAGTGTCCATCACACATTCCTATATGTGGTATTTCATCGCCACCCTAAATAAATTTCTCGTGTGCTACCTTTAAAACCTTCAAAATTATCAAACTTGTTTTGCACCCCTGTTTTTGCCTCTTCGTGACGGAAATGACAGAGAGAAAACTCCTTCCTGGCGGGGAGATTCCTCCCGGGAAATTCCCTCCCGGAGGGGGGAATCGTCACCATCGTCACCGTCATCGCACCGGGCATCATCAAGATCATAATCGTCATCACCATCAACACCATCACCCTCACCATCCACCTTCATCCTGCTGTAACAGTTAGGGTTCTATATCGTTGTTTTCCCTTAAGATCTCTCTACTGGTGTGAATTACTCG